>CM055117.1:325254570-326483737 GCA_029206835.1 Rana muscosa
TGAATGAGCCCTGCTGCAAATTATTGCATCAAAAATTGTAATTACACGCCCCTGTTAAATAGGGGCAGAAAAATTGGGCCTTAGGCACTGGTGCTGGTGCCACAACACTGCAACCCCTCACAGATACTATAGTTGGAGCGCAGGAATGAGCCCTGCTGTAAAGTATTGCATCAAAAATTGTAATTACACGCCCTGTTAAACAGGGGATGAAAAATTGGGCCTTAGCCACTGGTAGCGGTGCCCAGAACCAAAAATGTTCTTACAAGCTATCAGCATGAACATTGAGGAGGAAGAGGATAGTGACTCAGCATAACAGGATAGTCACTCAGCATCAGCATAGGCAGTCTTGAAGGGATCTCCCATTCAAACAAAAAAAATTTGGTTACATCAGCATCAGGCGCTTGGTAGCTGGTGATCCAAGACTGATTCATTTTTATGAAGGTCAGCCGATTGACCGATTCGGTGGACAGGCCCACCCTGTTATCGGTTACAAAGCCTCCAGCAGCACTGAATGTGAATTCCGAAAGAACGCTGGATGCAGGACAGGCCAGTAGCTCAATTGCATACTGTGCAAGCTCTGGCCAGTGATCCATCCTCAAGATCCAGTAACCCAGAGGATTTTCGGTGGGAAAGGTGTACAAGTCTGTTCTTGCCCCTAGGTATTCCTGCACCATGTAAAACAGACGCTGGTGATGGTTGCTGGAACCGATCATACCTTGGGGCTGCAGATTAAAAAATTGTCTGAACGCATCGGTCAGATGGCCACCTTCTCCACCGCTCCTTCTTTGACTGACCGAAGCCTCAGCAACACGTTGTCCAGGACAAGGATTTTGTAACCTCCCAGTCTCCGGGAACGCGTTGCACAGACCTTTCTGCAAGGCCTCCCGAAGATGTTTCATCCTCTGCTCCCTCTGCGATGGCAAGATAAGGTCCGAAACCTTACCCTTGTAACGTGGATCAAGGAGGGTTGCCAGCCAGTAATGATCCCTCTCCTTGATACCATGAATACGAGGATCCTTCCGCAGGCTTTGCAGGATCAGGGAGGCCATGCAGCATAGGTTTGCTGAGGCATTCGGTCCGGAGTCCTCTGGGTCACTCAGGACGACATGATCCGCAGCCACCTCCTCCCAGCCACGTACAAGTCCATGGGTTTCTTGGGACTGTAATTGATCCCGTGAAGACTGCTGCTGATGCTGAGTGCTAGGCTCCACCTCCATGCTGACACAATCCTCCTCCTCCTCCTCTTCCTGTGTGATAGGCGGGCCAGCAGGAACACTGTCTGTATAAAGGGGGCCTTAAAAGTAAGGAAGTCCTCCTCTTCCTCCCTCTGTTCTGCCTCAAGTGCCATGTCCAATATTCCACGCAGCGTGTGCTCCAACAGGTGGACAAGAGGGACAGTGTCACTGATGCATGCACTGTCAATGCTCACCATCCTCGTGGCCTCCTCAAATGGTGACAGGGCAGTGCATGAATCCCTGATCATAACCCACTGGCGTGGCAAAAAAAACAAGCTCCCCTGATCCTGTCCTGGTGCCATATTGGCACAGATACTCATTCATGGCCCTTTGCTGCATCTGCAGCCGCTGCAGCATGGCCAACGTTGAGTTCCACCTGGTGGGCAAGTCACAGATTAGGCGGTTCTTGGGCAGGTTGTATTCCTTTTGGAGGTCAGGCAGCCGAGCACTGGCATTACATGACCGGCGGAAATGCACACAGAGTTTCCTGGCCTGCCTCAGGGCCTCCTGTAAGCCCGGGTACCTGCCCAAGAACCGCTGCACCACCAAGTTAAGGACGTGAGCCAAACAGGGCACATGGGTCAGTTGTCCCTGTCGGAGGGCGGGGAGGAGGTTGATGCCATTGTCGCAAACCACCATTCCTGGCTTAAGCTGGTGTGGCGTCAACCACCTCTGAGCCTACCCCTGCAGAGCTAACAGAATCTCTGCCCCAGTTTGGCTCCTGTCCCCCAAGCACACCAGCTCAAGCACCGCATGGCATCTTTTTGCCTGCGTACTTGTGTAGCCCCTTGAATGCCTATGGAGCACCGCTGGTTCAGAGGACAAAGCACAGGAAGAGACCATGGAGGAAGAAGAAGAGGAGGGGGTGGAGGAGAGAGGTGTGTCATAATCACCAGTAGTAGCATTTTGGAGGCATGGTGGCGGAACAACCTCCAACATTACTGCACCTTGTCCTGCATTCTTCCCAGCTGCCAGCAGAGTCACCCAATGCGCCGTGAAAGATAGGTAATGTCCCTGTCCATGCCTGCTGGACCATGAGTCAGTGGTAATATGCACATTGCTGCTGACCGCCCTGTCCAGCGAGGCCAAGACATTGCCTTCCACATGCCGGTAGAGAGCCGGAATCGCCTTCCGTGAGAAAAAGTGGCATTTGGGAACCTGCCACTGAGGAACCGCACATTCCACAAACTCAAGGGGGCAGAGTCTACCAACTGAAAAGACAGCAGTTGAAGTGCTAGCAATTTAGCCAAGGTAGCATTCAACCGCTGGGCATGTGGATGGCTGGGAGCGAACTTTTTTCGGCGGTGCAGCACCTGGGGCAGGGAAATTTGCCTGGTACAATCTGACGTTGGTGTACCGATAGCAGATTGCCCGCAAGTACTTGGCTGTGAAACACCTAATTCTACACCTTCATTCCTCTCAGTGCAGGTTTCAGAGAGGACTGAATGTATAGTGGGGTTGGAGATCCCAGCTGATGATGAGAAAGGAGAGGTCTGCTTTGTTCTTTGGTGTGGGTCTTTTAGGTATGCTTGCCAACGAACTGCATGGCAGGTCAACATATGTCTAATCAAGCATGTGGTGCCCAAGCGGGTGATGTTTTGGCCACGCGAGATACGCTTGAGACATATGTTGCAAATAGCACTCGTCTCAAAAAAGGCCCACACCAAAGAACTTTTGGAATAACGTGCAGAGACAGCAGCGCCCTGCACATGCGGAGCTCTGCGGTGTGATGCCGTCGGTGTGCTGCCCTTAAGCTGGCCCCTGGAGGGCATCCTGCCTCGTTGGAGATGTGCCTCCTCCTCCTCCTCCTCTCTCCTATCAGGCACCCACGTAGAGTCCGTGACCTCATCATCCCCTCCCTCCTCATCACTGTAGCAAACCTGGCAGTATACTGCAGCTGGGGGAACATGACTGCCAGATTGCTGTCATTCTTGGGCACCCCCTCTCTCTGGGCTCACATTACTGCCTTCCTCTAGCTGAGTACCATAATCGGAGCCTTCAAAACGCTGCGCATCCTCCTGCAGCATGTACCCAACACTGTGGTCAAACAGTTCGGGGGACTCCTCAGGAGGACATGGTGGGGCTAGGGAAGGAGTGACTGATGCCATTGAGCCGAGGGAAGAGGCCGATTTGGCAGCTGCTTTGCCAGACAAAGTACCCTGAGCCTGGGTGAGAGGATGAGGAGGATGAGGACGCCTTGGTCATCCACTCTACCAAGTCTTCAGCATGTTGCGGCTCTCAACACGGCCAGCTGTCGAAAAAAAGGACAAGCATATCCCACGGCTACGTGCTGATGAGGATGCACCGTGTCCACGACCAGCACTGTTGCCTCTAGTCACAGAGCCTACTTGCCCTCTTTTATTGGCTCGTGACTGTCTGCCTCTCCTTGTTGTCCTTTCAGATATACTGATGACCTGCAGTGAGATGTAGCTGCACAAAGCTGGGATGTATATATATATATACTGATTATACTGCAGCTAGCAGAAACAACTACCTGCCTGTAGTATTATTAGTAAGAGAACACCAGTAATTGTCTTCAGTTAGCTTTAGTTGCACACTGTGCAGAGGACACAGTACACTAACTGAAAATACTGCAGCTGCCTGCCTGTGGTATTATTAGTAAGAGAACACCAGCAATTGTCTGCAGGTAGCTTTAGGTGCACACTGTGCAAAGGACACAGTACACTAACTGAAAATACTGCAGCTCCCTGCCTGTGGTATTACTAGTATGAGAACACCAGCAATTGTCTTTAGGTAGCTTTAGGTGTACACTGTGCAGAGGACACAGTACACTAATTGAAAATACTGCAGCTGCCTGCCTGTGGTATTATTAGTAAGAGAACAGCAGCAATTGTCTTCAGGTAGCTTTAGGTGCACACTGTGCAGAGGACACAGTACACTAACTGAAAATACTGCAGCTCCCTGCCTGTGGTATTATTAGTATGAGAACACCATCAATTGTCTTCAGGTAGCTTTAGGTGCACACTGTGCAGAGGACACAGTACACTAACTGAAAATACTGCAGCTCCCTGCCTGTGGTATTATTAGTATGAGAACACCAGCAATTGTCTTTAGGTAGCTTTAGGCGCACACTGTGCAGAGGACACAGTACACTAACTGAAAATACTGCAGCTGCCTACCTGTGGTATTATTAGTAAGAGAACACCAGCAATTGTCTTCAGGTAGCTTTAGGTGCACACTGTGCAGAGGACACAGTACACTAACTGAAAATACTGCAGCTGCCTGCCTGTGGTATTATTAGTAAGAGAACACCAACAATTGTCTTCAGGTAGATTTAGGTGCACACTGTGCAAAGGACACAGTACACTAACTGAAAATACTGCAGCTCCCTGCCTGTGGTATTACTAGTATGAGAACACCAGCAATTGTCTTTAGGTAGCTTTAGGTGCACACTGTGCAGAGGACACAGTACACTAATTGAAAATACTGCAGCTGCCTGCCTGTGGTGTTATTAGTAAGAGAACACCAGCAATTGTCTTCAGGTAGCTTTAGGTGCACACTGTGCAGAGGACACAGTGCACTAACTGAAAATACTGCAGCTCCCTGCCTGTGGTATTATTAGTATGAGAACAGTAGCAAGTGTCTTCAGGTAGCTTTAGATGCACACTGTGCAAAGGACACAGTACACTAACTGAAAATACTGCAGCTCCCTGCCTGTGGTATTATTAGTATGAGAACACCAGCAATTGTCTTCAGGTAGCTTTAGGTGCACACTGTGAAAATACTGCAGCTAACACAATCACCTGCCTGCCTGCCTGTCAGTATATTAGGAAGAGAATAACAGGAACAGATCTAGCTAAACTGAATACAGTATATATATATATATATATATATATATATATATATATATATATATATATATATACACAACACCTAGGATGCATATATATCCTCCACACACTGTAACTGCAGCTAACTGACTCGCCTGCCTGCTCTATCTAACTCAAATTAAATGACATTGTCTCTCTCTCTCTGTCTATCTTTCTCCGCCGCCGCAACACACTACACAAGGCCGCCACGCAGGCGGCCTTAAATAGTGTGGGGCATGTACTAAATCCCCTGAGACATAATTGGCCAAAGCCACCCTGGCTTTGGCCATTTATGGCTCTCCGTTCTTACCGCGCTGTGATTGGCCAAAGCATGCGGGTCATAGTGCATGCTTGGCCAATCATCAGCCAGCAATGCACTGCGATGCCGCAGTGAATTATGAGCCGCGACGCGCCACTCGAATTTGGCGCGAACAGCCCATAATGTTCGAAATTCGGTGACCGGCCGAACAGACGATGTTCGAGTCGAACATGAGTTTGACTCGAACTCGAAGCTCATCCCTACTGGTAACTCTGTTACATGGTTATTACTGTGTTGCACTGCTCATATATTGTCTTTATTTCCAGATCTGCCATTTCTACCCACTCTAATACTGCAAAATATTGCAGTCATCTTCTTTCATATTTCTTTTTACCATGTCAGCACTTTTTGCACACTTTTTTCTCTTCTTATCAAGTTTTGCTTTATATTCACTAATGCAGTCCAGCATAAACCGGAACTCACTGTCTATATTTAACAACTTCATCACCGGGCCTATTCTGGCACTTCTCTCCTTCATGTAAAAATAATAATTTTTTTGCTAGAAAATTAGTCAGAACCCCCAAACATTATATATTTTTTTTAGAAGACACCGTAGGGAATAAAATGTCGGTCATTGCAACTTTTTTTCTCGCACGGTATTTGTGCAATAATTTTTCAAACGCCCTTTTTGGGAAAAAAAACCGGTTTCATGAATTAAAAAATAACAAAACAGTAAAGTTAGCCCATTTTTTTTGTATAATGTGAAAGATGATGTTATGCCGAGTAAATAGATACCTAACATGTTACGCTCTAAAATTGCGCACACTCATGGAATGGCGCCAAACTTCGGTACTTAAAAATCTCCATAGGGCGACGCTTTAAGTTTTTTTTACAGGTTACTATTTTCGAGTTACAGAGGAGGTCTAGTGCTAGAATTGTTGCACGCGGTGATACCTCACATGTGGGCTTTGAACAGCGTTTACATATGTGGGTGGGACTTACATGTGTGTTCTTAACGCGAGCTACCGGGGACAGGGGCGTCTTACTTTTTTTTTTTATTATTATTATTTTTTTTTACTTAATTTATTTTTTTACCCTTTTTTCTTACTTTTTTTTTTTGATCACTTTTTATTCCTATTACAAGGAATGTAACATCCCTTGTAATAGGACTTTATTGTGACAGATCCTCTTTATGGAGAGATGCGGGGTCAATAAGACCCCACATCTCTCCTCCAGGCTGGAAAGCATGAGATTGGGAAAAAAAATCACTGATCTCATGTTGACAGCCGCGATTGCGGCTTTGTTTACTTCCAGGTACCCGGGCATGACGTCACAACGTCGCGCCCGGGCCTCCGACAGTCATAGAGATGACTGGTGACCATCTGGTCACCTGAAATCTCTATCGTCGTGAGCCGGCGCCGACTGATTCATTCTCCGGGCCACCGATGGCACGGGAGAGCCCGGAGAAGCACTGTATGGCGGCGGGAGGGGGGGAGTCCCCTCCCGCCGCCTATAAGAATGATCAAGCGGTGGAACTGCCGCTATGATCATTCTTATCGTGCACAGAATCGCCCTCAGAAAAGAATGATATCTGAATGATGCCTGTAGCTGCAGGAATTATTCAGATATCACTGCACGAAGTCGAGGACGTCATATGACGTCCTCTGTGTAGAAGTGGTTAAAGTACAAAGGATTCTAACATCTATTCAGCATACACCACATTGTCTTGTGATTGTATTAAGTGTACAATTCTGTACAAAAACAAATAAATTTAAAGTTGGCTGGCACAATGTATAGTATAGGATCTCAGATCATCTGTGCCCAGTCTTGTCACAAAGAGTTAATTCAGCTCTGAGCAATCCTCTTATCTTTTTTTCAGTGAGATAAAACAGACAAAAGGAGAAAACCCTGTCTATTCTTCCCCCTGCTGTGAGTGACAGGTGATTTACATATCTCATGCACGAGCCTGAGACAGGCATTATTTTTAAATTCCCACCCCCACTCCTTTCTTCTGCAGCTCTCCCAGGATTGACTGTTCCACACCTCATGTGGTTACTTTTCTGGGTTTTACTGGATGTTAGTGATCATAGCAGAATTTAGTGTAAGAAATACACAGGAGAAAATGCATGCTGACAAGGGGAGTGTAGAGGAGGGCGGGGAGTCTACTGACATCACGACTTCACCCACCGAGCTCCGGACAACAGACAGACCCACAGAATCTGCAGTTTTTCAGGTCTCATAACAGACAGAGGGGAGACATTTGACAGGTAAGAATATGTGCAGAAGGCATGTGTATCCTTATAGATAACCACTATGGCAGTAGTTTAGGAAGGATGAGAGTGGGTTTACATCCACTTTATTATTTCCCAGACTCCATGCACAGTTTGTAAGCACTTTATCAGCCCACCGTTTATTGTGGAGAGATCAGGCAGCTTTTAAGGACAAAAATCACTTTTAGACTACACTATTTCAAAGAGATAATAGCCACAAATATTATGGATAAATAGAACACAGAAATAGACTGAAAAATGGGAGATAGAAAGCATAATTTCGTTTTCATCAAACTATAAATGTAATAATTGAAGATCAGCTGCGTTATTAGGTGTGTCACCTTGTCATTCCTGGAGCAGCATAATACACCAAGTCCAAATTTGGCAGCTGAGAAACAATTGTGAAAACATTAGCTGTAAGATCCTGACAGTGTAGAAAACCAGGCTAAAGCTATAGAGTCAGCATAAGATGGTAATGCTGGCAGCTATGGCAGGAGATGGTAAGAGTATTAGGCCAGCAACGGTGGGTGTAGATGGTAATGCTGTATGGTATAATAATGTTTTTGGGCCCAGATTCAAAGAAAATCATTAGCATCAGCTACAAAAATTGGGTACTCATCAATCATCGGTGAAGGAGACATTTTTGCCCATGCTTGCTGGAACAAATGCCTGGGGTTAGGTCGACTCTGTCACTGACTGCATGGCCCAAGGACATGGAAATATTGCATTCCACACAATTTTAGAGGGCAGATATGGCCTTCATACTAAAAGATATTAGCTGGGTGTTTGACACTGTGCAACAGCACAGGCTGGAAATTCACAGAAAGAGGCAGACTTCAGCAGGTGGAGTGGGAGCAGTGTAAAGTCAACAATTTTGCCAAGCTGGCAGTGAGATGCTGGTCATGAGCATGACTTGGTGCAAATTTTTTCTTCCAATCCAGCAGCTGGGAAAGAGACACCTGCCTGGTCTTCACCGCTTGATGTGCCATAAGCTATGATTCTCAAACCTCTTGTCAGACCTCCTTCATGATCATGTTGGAGTGTCACGATCAGGTGTCTGGCTTGAAGACCATTTGCTATAGCAAGACTACCACTGACCAGCAGGATAGGTACACAGGCAGTCACGCTGGCAGATGACAAAGGCTTACCTGTGGTGCGGAGTCTAAGTACTAACCGGTGTTCACCCAAGTTCCTAATGGTGGAGATGGATTTAGTTGCGTGTTAGTACCAGGTCGCGGTCCTCAGGATTGCTCCACCAGGAGGTGAGCAAGCCGGGGTCCAGTAGCAGATAAGCAGGTAAGATCAAACGGAAGTGTGGCCAGTAGTTGCAGGTTGGGATCTGGCAGAAGGAGTAGTCGAGGAACAAGCCAAGGGTCGATATCGAGTGGTAGCAAAATATAGACAGCAGCAGGGAAGACAAGAGCAAGGCACTGGCAAAGAGGAAGTGTGGAGACATGGCTTAAATCAGAAAGTTCATGGTTCAACAGAGGAGCAAAGAGTTCAAGGTTCAACAGAAGTCAAGAAACAAGGCAGGGTTGTTCAATGGATCAGACATGGTGTTTTCTAGCGTCTCAGGTAGCTCAGCAAAAAGAGTAATTGCCAGATACAGCTGAGGTCCCAGGTTCAAGTTCAGGCCCTGACAAGGAAAGTAAGTAGGTATCGTTTTTGTGCTGAGAATGTTTGGAAGGGTCGTGTCTGGGTCTTCTTCAAAACTGGCCACTTTGTAGTTTGCATGTTTCATGAGAAACCTTCATTATCAAAATTCAGTCGGATATGGCGCAAAAAAGGACTCCTTGATTTTTTTTTTTAACTGTCCTTTAGGGTTATGTGTGGAAAATTGATTGTAGTACATTTTTAGTTAGCATTTTGTGGGTACAAAGACTACAGGATGTGTGTGTAGTATATACTGCTAGTGAAAATGTAACACTGTGAGTGGGAAAGGGGCAGATGAATGACAAAATTCTCTCCCCCACTTACAAAATATGCTAGGTTCAGCTAATCAATAAATAGACTTTTGTCAGTGGAGAGGAAGAAGGGGCGGGCTACCACTATAAGCTTCTGAAATGCAGAACACAAAAAAAATAAACTTTAGCTTTAAAGTGGTAGCAATGTCACAAAGTTTATTTTTACCTATAGGTAAGCCTGTAATAAGTAAATATCTCCTAAATGTGCACCATTTAGGAGATATTTACTGTAGTAGCAGCCAGTGACATCACTGGTGCATACTCTCTGAAGAAACGGCATACCTGTGCCATTCCTTCAGAGTTCTGTGCTGCGGCTGTGACTCCTGTGCGCATACGCTGGAGTGACGCCATTCATAGCCCGCATACCTGGAAGGAAGACTGGGTGAAGATGGAAGCACCCTGACTCATGATGGTGCGCCCCTGGAGGGCTTTGTTTTCAGGTACTGTAAGTCTGTCATGTGCTAGTATGACTAAAATCACCCAGGGGGCCCATTTTATTTTATTTTTTTATTTTTTTATTGCGGTTTGCTATCAATTTATAATGCTTTCCTGAGAAGCTTGCCTGCCCATTCTCACCATCTCCTCATTCCTATTGACTAGATTGTCTATTGTAATAAAAAGCCAATACAAATGTGTATGGCGAGATGTATCTGAAAATTTCAATATCACCTGAAAATTTGGAGTTTTGCCTGAAATTCAACATGGCAGAAAAGTTTGGGAGCTTCGGCTGGTAACTAAGACCCCATATACACAGATTTTCTGCAAATTTTTGTCTTCAGATTTACCAAAAACATATAATATGAGGTCAAACCTTAAGAGTTTAAATTTGTATGCAATCAGGCAGGCCCTTGCACTACAGCAGGGATATGCAATTAGCGGACCTCTAGCTGTTGCAAAACTACAAGTCCCATCATGCCTCTGCCTGTCATGCTTGTGGCTGTCAGTCTTGCTATGCCTCATGGGACTTGTAGTTCTGCAACAGCTGGAGGTCCGCTATTTGCATACCCCTGCACTACAGGGTTCTGGTAAATCTAAAGACAAAAATCTGCAGAGAATCTAATAGTGTGTATGGGGCTTTACTTTTGATCTCTGATTACCAAAATTATATAAATTAAACAGTAAACCACTTAGTTTAAATCTTTCCCCCACCCTAAATATGATCTCTGGGTTTTACCTCTAATATCTACTTGGTTTGCAGAGATTGCTGTACTCCGGGAATCTATCAGAAATTTTGGGGCTCTTTACACAGCTTTAGGATTGGGCCCCCCGGGCCTCACCATCAACATTACCCAGGGCTGGCCCACTGGCCATCCCTCTGAAACTGCCCGCTGGCCACCGCACCCCACTTTTATTTTAACACTCTTACAACTTAATCCCTCCATCCCATGTCCTCTTCCTCTAGTCCCATCTCCTCCTTCTCCAGTTCCATCTCCTCCTCCAATCCCATCTCCTCTATCCTATGTCCACCTCCTTCTCCTTACCATGTCTTCCTCCTCCAGTCCTATTTCCCTCATCCCATGTCCTCCTATTCCAGTCTCATCTCCCCTATCCCATGTCCTCCCCATGCTTATTCACATAGGTGCTGTGACCTGTACAGTGAGAATCAGTGTTTTTTTTAAAAATGTGGCTATTGTGCAAGCAGCCTATGTTATGCTATGGGGACGCAGCAACTATACGAACACAGCCACAGGTCATAATTTGGCAGGTGTTTGGATGCAAGTGTACGACCCCAAAAACAGACAGTACGCATTTGGGGCCACACACCCACACCTGCACACTCATCAAATTAGGACCTGTGGATGTGTTCATACAGCTGTTGCATCATCATAGAGTAACAGGCGGCTCCAGCAAACTGCTCATCCACAATGTATGGGCCAGAGAACCCGTGTGACTGAGCCTTTTATATTTTTTACAATTGTTTACCATTTCTTTTTTTACAATGTTTTTTAAAAAAAAAAATTCACACTGTTTAAAAAATATTTTTTTTACAATGTATTTTTTACATTTAAATAATTTTTTACTTTTCTATTTTTACAACACTGTTGTGGGGGATATGGGGTCTTTGGTGAGATATCAGGGGTCTAAACAGACCTCTGACATCTCACCTTTGTGACAGATAAAGGAATTGAGGACACTTCTTCAGGCCCCTGTTAATTCATAAAATGATGATACTTAGTTATCAATGAACACAGGAGCGATCAGTACCAATGTCCAGTCATTCACTAAAGGAAGGGGATGATAAATTACATATTTACCTGCCCCTTCCACCACTTTCCATCCTGACAGATGCTCCTGAGTACCTGCAGCCGCAGGCGGGACAGGGAAGTCGGCAGACCTGGGGAGGCCTGGGCACACAGGAGGGAATCTGAAGTAGGCAGGATAGGGAGAAGAATCGGTGTGGTAGGGTGAGGGGCTATTTTAGGAATTATGCCCTGTGTGTCTCTCCCTCCAGCAGCTGAAAGCCAGCAAGAGGGAGAGGGGGATAAACCGGCTTTCAGCTGCTGCAGAGAGCCGCACAGGGCATCGTTACTGTAATTAACCTCCACCCAACTGAACCGATCCCACTCCCTATCCGGGCATCCCTGTGTGAGCAAATCCCCTACAGGAGGACTGGTTGTACACCTCTGTTGTGGCCCTGGTTGTAATTTGTGGCCCATATTCATGCCTCTACCCATTATTATACTCCTACTTGGAAGCATTTCCCATGAACTGACCTTTAGGCTATAATTCCTTTTTAAATTTTTGTATGAAATTTTCATATAATAAAAGCATTTAACAGCATGTGTCTGTCAAGGCTGTAGCATTAGCTTCAAGGGTAGATGCCTAAAACCTAAATCTGCAATGTTTAACTGCTGAACACACTATGTAAAATAAATCAACATGAGTTAGAAGGCTATTGCAAAGTGTAATTCTTTTTCAGCTGAAAGAAAAAAAGTCCAGTCAGAGAGTTACATGATCTAAATTCTAATCAAACATAATTTAAAGCATGTTTTATTTTGGCCTCTGGAGAAATGGTTCCCCCCTACTCTTCGCCATGGCAACCGGTGTCTCATTTCAGAGATGTCATGCCACATTATCATCAGGCCAGCTCACACACTCTCGCCTGACAAGTTCTCTTTTTCCCTTGCGACAACCTTTCCAGGCTTATGCTGTTTATTTTCAGTGTCAGATCGAGCACAGCAGATTGAAAGGAAAGCTGAACTCTTGAATAAGAAGCATCACAACCCATTTGGTAATAGGAGATAATTTGAGCAGATATTTGCTTACATGTGTATCATCAATTTTCTATATGATAATGCCCCTGCATGCCACTGTAAGGAAAATAAGCATTCTATTGTGGAATTTACATCCTATTATGTTGTAATAATAAGAAAGGAGACCATGAGTTTAATTAGTCTCAACATCTTGCAGTTAGGTTATTTTTACGCATTTTACACCAAAAATTGTGGGAACATTGTGGGAAGGAAAATATTGTTAGAAATTACTTTACACCACCACATATGCATTAGCCCTTACACATGCACAAGGTGTGAATTTCCCACTACTATAGGTTGTAGGTTAATCCTTTGTTTTCAAGGTTTAGTCCCGGCAAATTGCGGGAATTCCCCAGACCAAATTCTTTGTAACCATAAAGCACTATCTGACTTTTGAACATTGGTCAGTGGGCTTAAAAGGATCAATAAGGGTGATTTTTGATAAGCCAGATCCCTCACTATAAAATGTCCTTTATTTTAGACTTTATATAGACAGCATATGAGAGAGATTAGTGTACGACTTGCAGGCACTGGTAGATCTAGTAAAGTAGATGTAAACCCTAAGGTCCCTGTTACACATTCGTCATCCTTCAGTCACGTTAATTTAAAGAAAAACAGATTCAGTTTACATCAGTTTAAATCATCTTTTTCCAGTTTTCAGTGCAGTTTAGTTCAGTTTATATCAGTTTACATCCATGTTTACATCTGCCCACCAGCATCCTTAGCTACCATAACTCATCTCTGCTGTCAGTAGGGGATTCCCCACCGACAGCCACATATAAACAAAAGAGCTGCCATTAAAAACTAAAAACAAAAATGTCATGCAGGTCCCCCCTCCTAAATTTATACCAGGCCCTTCGAGTCTAATATGCAATGGGGGCCCCCATGCCAAAAAATATAAAAATGGCATGAGTCCCCCCCATGTGAATGAGAATGGGGTACATAGTACCCCTACTCATTCACCAAGAAAAGTCAAGTAAAATAAACACACAACACAGACAGGTTTTGGCAAGTCATTTGTTAAAAAAAAAGTACCCTGATATACATCCATCATCAAAAATCAGTGATCTAGGTCCACGTCAATCACAATGAACGAAGGTTGCCGTCCTAAATGAAAATAACTTACCCCCCACAGATCCTGACGACTGCTGTCGCTTGCCCCCACTAATGCTTCAATGACATTATAAGGGGTTGCAGTCACCTAGTGATGTTGTCAGTGAGCTAATTTCTTTGTTTACATCAGCAGTGGGGCCAAACGCTTCCCCTGCCACTAAAGTGAGCAAACAGGCAGTGTCACCTGGTGATGTTATTGGGTGACTTCACCCCCTTATGACATCATTGACTGTGTATATGTGTTCATATATGGTCAGTGACATCAGAGTGGTGCAGGGTCACCTGTTGATATCACTGGGTGGCTCCACCTCTTTGTTTACTTCAGCGGTGGGACAAACAGAGCTATCATTCGACGGGAGCAGTCGGTATATGGGTGGCATGTTGTTTTCATGCCAGTCAGTGGCCTTAGTTCATTGTGATTGACGTGGACCCACATCACTGGATGGCATGATTGATGATGGATGTACATTGGGGGGCTTTTTTTATTATAAGGGACTTGTCAAAAAGTGTATTTATTTTACTTGACTTTTCTTTGAGAATATGTTCATTTACATGGGGGGTGACAGGATCTGGGGGTTAAAGGGGATTCCATATTCTGATAAGTCACCCTCCTGCACCCCCACAACCATTGAGCCTTGATTGTGGAGAAGAGGCTCTTGTCTTCATCAACATGGGTCAAAGTACCCCTTTATGCTGAAAGCACGTGGCCTGCTATGGTTTAAGAAGGGGGGGGTGCACACTTGTGAGTCTTGGATGAATCATGGTTGTTAGGACGCTGGTGGGTGCCAGCTCCTAATAACTAATGCAAAAATTAATCCAAAAACGGACCGTTGTCTGTCTTTTTCAACAGATCTGGATGCATGTAAACGGATAATCATCTGTTTACATTCATTTGTCAATAGAAATGAATTGCTGTCTGTTTTTTTATCCATCAAGAGATGGATGAAAGACAGACAGATAGAATGCTTGTGTGAAAGGGGCATTACTGAATGTCATGTAGCAAAATGCTGTGTATCTTTGATAATTAGGGGGAGACTTTTTACCTTTTTCATTTTTTGTCACATCTTAATTCTGAAGATTGTCCTGCAGCCTCTTTACAGACTGTAACAAACTGACCACTATATATACGGTATATACATATATATATATTTATATATTCACATATATATTCTGAGCATGCGCATTTTTTTTACCCTCGTAAAAGCATACACACTACCGTTTTTCACAACGTTAAAAAGAACGACGTGAAAAAATAGAGCAGGTTCTAATTTTTTTTAGGCCATTTTTCACGTCGTTAAAAATGCTCTGGAGCCTACACACGATCGTTTTTAATGGCCAATTTAAAAAATTTCATTTTTCACGCCATGAAAAACGGTCGTGTGTACGCGGCATAACAAACAAAAAAAAAAAAAAACTGTCTATACTGTCCCCACATACACACATCCTTTTCTTTATTATCTGTTATGGAGTGTTGATTACACATAGGCTAAACATTTTGTTATTTGAAGATGTAGGATCATACTCTTCTGGTTGTCCATATACAGATATTGATATTGACATATCCAGTTGCTATGGGCCATTTTCTATGGTAAACAGCTTTGTTGGATACTGGATTACTTCGTATTTTAGTGTTCTTAATTTATGCATACAATATTTTATATATTAGTATACAGTTTTTTAGAATCTAGATATACATATCAATTACATCCAATCCCAATTTCCATATTATGGACTTTTAGTATGCTGCTACATTTTTCATTTTTCATCTTTTGGTTTTTGTCCTTTTTACATTCACACAAATATAACAGTAATACCTTTGTCATTCTTTACATTTTTTGTATAACATCTTTTGCATGTATTCAATTCTGTCATATATGTCCCACATGACATATTGTGTATGGATATCTGTCCAACTATGTTCGCTTATGTGTGCACATATACGTACAAACATATATCCATGCATGCACACAGATATACATGTGCAATCAAATTTTTTGTTACATGCATATATATTTACATATTGCGCTCCTAATCATGGTACATATTTGGCACTATTAGGAACATATCCCATTATCTATTTATTTTTTATTTCTTATTGCCATTTACATTTTTCTTTACCCTATTACATTCTATTTACACGATATTATTATTCACTATTCATACTATTGTATACTAGTATATACACAATAGTTTACGTGAATTTCACTATTCGTTTATTTTTTTTATATATTTATTATGTAATACACACACATATCATTTGTGCACAGTTAGATCTCTACACCTTGCATGTCACATATATAATTGCACAGACTTCATTGTCATGTGCTATGCATTTTTTTTTTTAAACTTATTATTTCATTAATTTCACCATTTTACTATTATATATGGTTATATATAGTTTAATATAAAAAATAAATAATAAAAAATATAAACAAAAAATAAAAAATAAAAAACAATATATGTTTTTTTTCTCCAAACAAACATACCTGATTCCAAAGATTTTTTAGAACACTTGTTTATACACACAGATTGTAACAATTACATGTCACTACACACACATGGTCATTCACCTTTCACTGTTCACAACGAACGATATTATTTTTAATACCTTATTTTTAACACCATTTTTATTTACCCATTTTTATTTCGATTTATTTCAATTTATTTTTATTCATTTATCATCATCTTGTTATTTACATTCTGGATCTACACTTATATTATTCAATATTTATGAATTTTTTACAATGAGATGTTATCCATGTATGCACATTCATCATTTATTATTTTGTTATCTGATGATGATTTTATTTGATGATGATAATACATTGACTGCACTGCAGCTTTGAATAGAGCTTAGTGGCATGACATTTAGCAGCCCCCGGCTGCTTCCCATTGATTTCATGATTGTTTTTCAATCAAGGGTTGTTTAATATGCACCTGATTATGATCACATGTTTAGTTAGGAGTGTTATATGTATTAGAGGTCATTTTTATTATATTTAGCTATGAGTAAACACTGAATTTGTGTGAAACGCGTCAGTTGTCCTGAGTTTGCTGGTTTTTGTAGTGCCTGTTTTGCCTAATAAACACACGTTGGATTGGAGTCCTCATCTATTTTTCCCCATACGCGGCATAACAGTTTGTGTTAAAAACAGGGGTTTAGTTAGCAGCTTAGCACACATTTGAAAATACATGCGTAAGCTGCAGAACCGCTCCAAGGCACCCAATATTTCTGCAGTCCTAACTCTTGTAAATTTATGGGAGCCTCCATAGTAGAAGCACATGAATTCTGATGGATACTCAGTTGCCATACAGCCATCAGAGTGGGCCAGATTATATGTGAGATTGGCATCTGCCTGTATATCCAGCCAGCTGCATTGTGACTCTCTCTCTCTAATGATTGCCGGCAGTCATAGATGGTGAGTGGGTTGTCATACTAAGTCTAGAAATAATATTGCATGGTTTAGCTAACTGGAAACCACTGTGTGTGTGTGGTCTGCAAAACATGGGGGCTAGTCTGCTTAAGCAGAAATTGTGCTCACCAGAGTTATTAAGAGTAAGGTCTCTCACAAGCCTATAAATAGTGGGTGGCAGCAGCCTGGATATTAGTGTGTGTATGTTGTTTTGATTATTGGTTGTTACTTGTGTCCACATTGGGGAATTTTGGGGTTCTAGTGAGTACAGGCATACCCCGCTTTTAAGTACAAATGTACTTAAAGTGAAGCAATACTTTTTTTCACTTCTAAATGCATGCACTGCATTGCAATAGTCATTTACAAGCATAACTGGTAGTGGGGGGATCAGGGCCAATAGAGGGGGGCTATACAGAACTGTACAGTTCTTACATTTATGCAGACGGTGCAATGCTGGGCTGGCTGGTGAGCAACTCTGGGCCTCTGGGCTGGCGGCACCTCTGAGCAACGCTGGGCTGGCTGGTGGGCACCTCTGGGCTGGCTGGCGAGCACCTATGGGCTGGCTGGCGGGCACCTCTGGGCTGAAAGGCAATGCTGGGCTGGCTGGCGGGTACCTCTGGGCCGACGGGCAATGCTAAGCTGGCTTGCTGGCAACTCTGGGTTGGCTCGCAGGAACTTTGCCTCTTCCCTCTTCAACGGCAACAACTCCGGGCGGCAGCTCCGCCTCTTCCAGGTCATACTGTGGCTGCGCGGCGCGGGAATATCCGTAATGTCCGTACTTGCGAGGCACTTTACGTACACTCGCGGGCATGTCCGGACTCGTGAGTGTACGTAAAGTGAGTGTCCGCAAAGCGGGGTATGCCTGTATACAGCCTGCTGGCTGATTTCTTAGGACTATCTACAGGCGTTAATACCGATTGCATCGACCGTCCTCCCTCAATCCCCATACCCCTTAGGACCCCTATCTGTGATTCTTGAGATTTATCATATCAGAGACATTTAAGAAAAAATTGAACAGCAGCAGGGCAGTTTTCTGAGCAGACTGAAGAGGAAAAATATTTAGACATAAAGCAGGTGTACTTTTCCACACTTTTCCACACTTACATTTACCAGCAGCAAGGTGGTAGTTTACCCACTGGCTGCCCATCGTATACATACCTCAAAGGTGGGACTTTAATGTACCATGAACAGTGATGGTTATAATAAAATTACAAATTTATTATAGCAAAAAATATATTAATACACAATGCAAAAAATTATGAGATAAAAACAACAAACACATGGTGAAGTAGACGACAAGAGACAGACAGCTGGAAAAACCCAAATCCACTGTCATGGAGACAGGGAGAATCAAATGCGTTTTGACCAATGAGGTCTTCTTCAGGGACAAATGGGCTGAGGTTATCCAGGTGTGTACATTAAATCTCCAATATCAATATGCACACAATTACATACATAATCAGAAATGCCATAAAATTCATATAATGATCATAATTACAAGCATTTACAGATGAAAATAAAAATCATACAAATAATGAATGAATTAGCAAAGCCAAGAATACTGACCCCATGTGTTGTATATTTCAACCAAAAGAGATCATAGCTCAAAAATGAGAGGAAACAGAAGGGCCGGAGCAGCACCGTGAAGCCAGTACAGGATGAAGATGGAGTGTGTCCAATACTACCCCCGTGTCTGGATGTGTCCACCTAAAAGAGGGCCAGAGAAGTGATTGAGGTCAGGCCACAAAAAATCTGAATAAAACTGGATTGATGTTCTGGATAAGCATCTCCTGCAGAACTGGGTGACTAGTCCTTCTAAGACATAGGTATGTCTAATTTAGTACACTAGAATATCCTCCCAGAGCGTTTATTGTTGTTCAACATCTTATGCTCTTTATACTCTAATGAAGTCATTGACTAAATATATTTTTTATTTATTCAGTTTTTTGTGGCCTGTCCTCCAGCACTTCTCTGGCCCTCTTTTGAGTGGACACATCCGGACATGGGGGTAGTATTGGACACACTCCATCTTCATCCTGTTCTGGCCTCGCGGTGCTGCTCCGGCGCTTCTGTTTCCTCTCACTTTTTGAGCTATGATCTCTTTTGGTTAAAATATACAACACATGGGGTAAGTATTCTTGGCTTTGCTCATTTATTCATTATTTGTATGTTTTTTGTTTTCATTTGTAAATGCTTGTAATTATGATCAGTATATGAATTTATGGCATTTCTGATTATGTATGTAATTGTGCGCATATTGATATTGTAGATATAATGTACACACCTGGATAACCTCAGCTAATTTTTCCCTGAAGAAGCCTTCTACTTAATTGGTCGAAACGCATTGGTTTTTCCCTGTCTCCATGACAGTAGATTTGGTTTTTTTCAGCTGTCTGTCTCTTGTCATCTATTTCACCATGTGTAACAGGAGGGCCCGGGGAACCCAGAATCCCTTAGAAAGTATGGGATACCTTGCTTCAGATCCCCATGCACCTCTTATGTCTAAATCACCCTATGTCCATTAGGGGCATAGGGTGAGCAAGAAAATAATGGACATTAAGAATATGTCTTGAATTACTTGGAATGGGACAGGAATATTTATCCACAATATTCCCCATGATATCTGTAAAGGACTATTTATATTTTGTTTGATTCTGAACTCAAAATGTTAGTTGAAAGATGCTAATGTCATCACCCCCAGCCACCTGTCGGATGAGCCTGACGTGTAGAGGGAAGGCTTCTCGTACAACCCCGGCTCAAGGGCCACCGATGTTGCAACAGCGGCCGCAAGAGCCTGGCGGTGTATGGGTGCCTTGTTCGTCTTGGGTCTTGTCAGTTCAGCTGGTGCAGCAGGAAACAGGAAGCAGGCTGGTAGGTGCACTGGCTGGGGAGACACTGAATACATAGTCAGACAAGCCGGGTTTGGTAACAGACGATCAAATGTAGGTATAGACGACAGGCAGAGAATGGTCAGGATACAGGCAAAGTTCAGCAACAGGAAATCAAGCAGTGTAGAGCTGAGCGTGGTTATAAGGCAGGCTGGGATCAGGATAACAGAGATCAATCGTAGTCAAAACAAGACGGGTCAAACACAGGAAACAGATCAGATCACAGGAAACAGATCAGATCACAGGAACAGGAAGTCACTGGAACAGGTATGAACTGCAGATCAGGCAGCGAAGACACAGTGCTGCTGAGGTGTTTAAATAAGGCAGCCTGTTGCCAATCACTGAAATCAGTCTGCACTATTAACCCTTAGGTGGCAGATCCATGACAGTATGAAAGGATTCCTGTGATAATGTGTATTGAAGTTCAGGAGACAGTCAGGCTAGGAAACTCTGAGACAGCCAGGCTGTTAAAAGGAGTTAGGTAATTAGCATGTTAATTAGGTCTTGTCACAGGAGTATCTCCAGAGAAATATGATGCACCTCCTCTTTTAACTGTGCATAAAACTTGTGGTCTTTTCAATAAAGATTGTCAGTCCTGCTTGAACCTCAAGACAGAGCTTTGTCTCGTTATTGGGGGAGAATTATTTTTATGGGTCTTGTTCGCCTGACTGGAGTGTCGGTAGCTGCCTTGGTGTTCGGAATGGGAATGTCCTAAATGGCTTTAAACCCTCTCATACACAGGGTGCCGTTACACCATGTGTTTGTTGTTTTTATCTCATCATTTTTTGTATTGTGTATTAATATATTTTTTGCTATAATAAAATTGTAATTTTACTATAACCATCACTGTTCATAGTCCATTAAAGTCCTACCTTTGAGGAACTTGATTTTCAAACAACGTATCAGGGATGTGGACCTGAACCAGTTTTATTCATTCAGTTGGCAATAACTTTTGTTAATATGCATGTAATAACATTGTATGCATAACTCCAACAGGGGCGGACTGACAGGCCGGTCAGTTTGGCCGTGGTCCAAGGGACCGGCAGCTGCAGGGGGCCCACCAGAGCCACCTTCTAAAACTGTTAGGGCTCATTCAGGCCCCCGGCGACCATATTTTTGGGCCCACCTAGGGCCCAGCGGTGCCTTGGAGGGTAAGGGGGGAGGACGAGTACCCAGCCACTGCTCTGTCATCCGATGTCCCACCTCCTCGCTCCTTGTCCTGACAGACATCATACTGGTCCAATGCCAGGGGACGTGGGATGTCTATCAGGCTGGACATCGGATTACAGGGACCATAAGGTGCAGCAGCGGGAGATCTGTGTGATCCGGCATCTCTCTTTCCTTACCACCATGCACTGATCAGCCTGCATTGAGGTTTACTGGTGGTAAGGCTGCATTATGGGCACTGGTGGTGAGGCTGCATTATGGGCACTGCCGGTAAGTAGGGATAAGCTGAACACCCCCCTGTTCGGTTCGCACCAGAACCTGCGAACAGACCTAAAGTTCACGTGAACTTTAGAACCCTAATAAATACAATGGACTCGAACGTTCGAAATCTAAAGTGCTCATTATAAAGGCTAATATGCATGTTATTGTCCTAAAAAGGGTTTGGGGACTTGGGTCCTGCCCCAGGGGACATGTATCAATGCAAAAAAATGTTTTAAAAACTGCAGTTTTTTCGGGAGCAGTGATTTTAATAATGCATAAATTGAAACAATAAAAAGTGAAATATTCTTTTAAATTTCGTACCTGGGGGGGGTGTATAGTATGCCTGTAAAGCAGCGCTTGTTTCCCTTGCTTAGAACTGTCCCTGCACAAAATGTAATTTCTGAAGGAAAAAAAGCCATTTAAAACCACTCGCGGCTACAATGAATTGTCGGCTCCCGGCAATACAGTGCCCATAATGCAGCCTTACCACCAGTGGTGAGTCTGCATTATGGGCACTGGTGGTGAGGCTGCATTATGGGCACTGGTGGTAAGACTGCCTTATGGGCACTGGTGGTAAGACTGCCTTATGGGCAATGGTGGTAAGGCTGCATTATGGGCACTGGTGGTGAGGCTGCATTGAGGGGCACTGCTGAGGCTGCATTGATTGGCACTGGTGAACCTCCATTGCTGGGCAATGGTGAGACTGCATTGATGAACACTGATCTGGCGCTGCATTGATGGGTATTGGTGAGGCTGCACTGACGGGCACTGGTTAGGCTGCATTGATGGGCACTGATGAGGCTGCATTGATGGGCACTGATGGGGGCTCTTTTCAACATAGACTCTCAAATGGACACAGAGAGGACCTGCACACATGCACGCAACGTCACTATGTGTTGAGCCGAAAACCTCCGCACACTGGGCAAACCTTTTAGTTCTACCGTCCTGGATAGGGAAAACAGTGCCTGGAAAGGCAGAAGAGGAGAGGACACACCAGCCAGCCACAGCAGGGCCAGGGTGCGAGCCAGGCAGCCACCCATGCTGGTGACCCGCCCACAGCAGGACCAGGGTGACAGCCAGCCACCCATGGTGACCCACCCACAGCAGGGCCAGCCAGCCAACCACCCACAGTGACCCACCCACAGCAGGGCCAGGGTGCCAGTCACCCGTGAGGACCAGAGTAAATGAAGGTGATCACTGTGCACTCTGTTAGAAAGAGTCCCCCCCAGGTCCCATTAGAGACTACAAAGGAAAATAATGGGACCTGGAGGGGGGCCTCTTTCTAACAGACTCTATAATGGACACTGAAAGGGCCTCTGTTAGAGAGTCCCCCTCCAGGTCCCATTAGACTCTCTTGTAGTCTCTTTTTTTTTTATCAAATCATTTTTTTATTTGTTTTTGTTATTGCTTGTTACATACAATTAAAAAAAAAATTGTTAATGAATATAGAAATAGTAAACATTTCATTTAGTTTCTTAAGTGGACATGAAAAAAGGAGAATTAATTCAAACAATAATTGTAATAGACATCTGTTTTACAAAGCACATCTAACAAGACAGTACAACAAAAAAAAACCCATAAACCTCTATGTAGGATTCTATTTTCAATCTGTTTTCTGCTTCTTAATTTATTATAAGTCGCCACCATCTAACCCTCTTCCCCCTCCCTCCCCTCCCCATCCCCCTCACATAGACCATCATAAAACAAATTACTAGAATCAAGCCAATAGGACCATATTTTGTTAAATTTGTGGGGAACTCTATGTTTGTAGGCTAGTCTTTCTCTTTTCAATATATAGTTTACCTTATTACACCATTGTTTGTGGGTTGGTGGTATTGTAGCAATCCATTTTTGTAAGATAAGCTTACGGGCTAGGTAGAGGGATCTAGTCCACATCGCATACATCTCTACTGGTAAAGCTCCATCTGGAATTATTCCCAGTATTGCTATTTTAGGTGAACTTGTTATTTCTGTCCGACATAATGTATTCAGGGTCTGGAACATTTTCTCCCAATATTTATGAAGCTTAGAGCAGCGCCAGAGCATATGTATAAGAGATCCGTTGGATACGGAACATCGCGGGCATAGGGGCGATGTGTATTTTCCCCCAGGCATATAATTTTTGTGGAATGTAATGAGTTCTATGTATTATAAAAAGCTGAGTCAGTTGCTGGGATGGTGAGATGGATACCTCAGGTAGGATCTCCATGGCTTCCTTCCATTCCTCCTCACTAAGATCTATCAAGTCTTTTTGCCAATGGGTAAAACTATTCGCCCTGCCCATCTACTTTTTCTGCATTTAGTAATATCAGATATAGGTCCCCTGTTAGTCCTCATTTCATAGGCCGTACTGAGGTTGCCTTCATCAAAATTTTTGATGGATTATATTGTAATGTTAGGGTCTGGCTTTGTACAGCATGTCGTATTTGAAGATACTGATAGAAATGACTGTTTAGTAATTGGAAACAGGCTTTCAATATATCGAAGGGTAAAAGCACATCTCCTTTGAACAATTGGTATAAAAGAGTTAATCCTGATTTTTTCTATTCTAATAATTATGGAAGTTTCTTCAACTCCGATAAACAGTAGTTATCCCATATTGGCATGTGTCTAGTGTATCCCCTATGATGCGTAATGATACGTATTGTTTCCCATAGCCTATGAATTAAATGAAAGGTTGGAATCTTTCTCTTTTGAAAAAATTGATGGGAGTCTATTTGCTGTACTAATGGTAATGCTTTAAATTGGGTCATTAATATATTCTGTATGGGGTCGTAGTTATCTAACTCCTCCCATCCACTCCAATGTTAAAGTTGTGCTGCCATATAATATAATCTTGAGTTAGGGACCGCTATTCCTCCTTTATCTTTTGCTTGTTGCAGAGTTTCTAGCTGAATTCTTGGTTTTCCATATTTCCATATAAGGTCTCTAAAAGTCGCATCAATTACTCTAAATTGTTTTAGTGTCAACCAGACTGGACAATTGTGTAATAGGTATAGCAATTGGGGCAGCCACACCATTTTCACCAGGTTTGCTCTTCCGATCATAGTCAACGGGAATTTAGACCAGGTCTTACCTTGTTGCCTAAATTTGGCTATAAGGGGAAGTATATTTTTATCTATATATTCATTAACATTTGGGGTGATTGTCACCTCTAGATACTTAAATGATACGACCTGCTTCATCTGGTGGTCCTGGTGTGGGACCTCCAATTGTGTTGGGTTGCTAGGATCAATAGGCATTATTATGGATTTGTCCCAGTTGATTTTAAATCCTGAGAATATACCGTAGGAATCAATAAGTGAAATGACTGTAGATAAAGATGTATATGTATCTCCCAAAAACAGTAAAGCATCATCTGCGAACAGAGCTATTTCTTCCTCCACCCCACTTCTCCGAAATCCCACAATATCTGGGCAATCACGAATAGCCTCCGCCAGGGGTTCTAGGGCCATCGCAAAGAGGAGCGGGGACAGGGGGCAAACCTGTCTCGTTCCTCTTTCCCAAAAAAATGGTAAGGATATAGATCCATTGATCTGTACTCTTGCACTCGGAGCACTATATAACAGTTGTACCCACTTTATGAATCTTGGTCCTATTCCAAATTTCTTTAGGCAGGCCCATAGGAATTCCCACTCCATACTATCAAAAGCTTTGGACGCGTCTAAAGACACAATGGGGGTAATTTACTAATAACAGTGCGCTGCGCTGGTTGATACCTTAATTGCTGTGCTGGATAAATCCTTCACTGGGCGCAGGAACCAGCGGTGCACTGTTATAGTTACTAAAAATGTCAGCGGCGCTCTATTGAAAATTAATGGTTCCCTATGGGAGCCCATTGATTTGAATAGAGGTCGCCCGGGAAGTCGGATGAAGCTGATCCGACTCGCGGGGCGACTCGTGTGCCGGCTGACACAGGGACAGCACGACTTTGCGAGGCAACTTGGACACGACCTGAGCGTGAAGCAGCCGCTCAAGTCGTGTCCTAGAGGCGACTACCTGGCCGAGAATGTCTCCAGCGCAATGGCATTGCGCTGGTTCTCGGCAGCCTCACGCTCGCTGTCCCATGTTTGGTATGAATCATGAAGCGGAACTCCACGCCAAATTTTAATTTAAAAACCGGCATGGGTTCCCCTCCAGGAGCATACCAGGCCCTTAGGTCTGGTATGGATTTTAAGGGGAACCCCCTAAGCCGAAAAAACGGCATGGGGGTCCCCCCAAAATACAAACCAGATTCTTATCCGAGCACGCAACCTGGCAGGCCGCAGGAAAAGAGGGGGGACGAGAGAGCGCCCCCCTCCCTCCTGAACCGTACCAGGCCGCATGCCCTCAACATGGGGGGTTGGTGCTTTGGGGCAGGGGGGCGACCTGCGGCCCCCCCACCCCAAAGCACCCTGCCCCCATGTTGATGGGGACAAGGGCCTCTTCCCGACAACCCTGGCCGTTGGTTGTCGGGGTCTGCGGGCGGGGGGCTTATCGGAATCCGGGAGCCCCCTTTAATAAGGGGGCCCCCAGATGCCGGCCCCCCCCACCCTATGTGAATGAGTATGGGGTACATCGTACCCCTACCCATTCACCTGGTGGCAAAAAAGTCAATAAAAAACACAACACAGGTTTTTAAAGTAATTTATTAGGCAGCTCCGGGGGTCTTTCTGACGGGCGCCCCGCTATCTTCTTCCAGCTCTTTTGCTAGCGGGGTCCCGGACTTCCTCGTCGTCTTCTTCCGTCTTCGGGGGTCTTTCTGCCGGGCGCCCCGCTATCTTCTTCCAGCTCTTTTGCTAGCGGGGTCCCGGTCTTCCTCGTCGTCTTCTTCCGACTTCGGGGGTCTTTCTGCCGGGCGCCCGCTATCTTCTTCCAGCTCTTTTGCTAACGGGTCCTGGTCTTCATCGTCGTCTTCTTCCGACTTCAGGGGGTCTCTTGTTCTGTTCTCCGGTGTCGTCTCCGCGCTCTCCGGTTCTTCTCCCGCTCTCTGGTGCCTTCTCCACGATCTCTGGTTCTTTCTGCCTTCTGCCGGGTGCCCCGCTATCTTCTTCAAGCTCTTTTGCTAGCGGGGTCCCGGTCTTCATCGTCGTCTTCTTCCCTCTTCTCTCCGTCCGATGTTGCCTCGTCGCTGTCCGCCGCTACAATGCTCTGTCCGCGGAGCGCACCCACTTATATTGGTATGGGGTGTGGTCACCGGGTGATGCCACCCACTGACCCCGCCCCTGTATGACGTCACAGTCCCGGGGAATTATGGGACTGTGACGTGATACGGGGGCGGGGTCAGCGAGTGGCATCACCCGGGGACCACGCCCCATGCCAATATAAGTGGGTGCGCTCCGCGGACAGAGCATTGTAGCGGCGCACAGCGACGAGGCAACATCGGACGGAGAGAAGAGGGAAGAAGATGACGATTAAGACCGGGACCCCGCTAGCAAAAGAGCTAGAAGAAGATAGCGGGGCGCCCGGCAGAAGGCAGAAAGAACCGGAGATCGTGGAGAAGGCACCGGAGAGCGGGAGAAGAACCGAAGAGTGCGGAGACGACACCGGAGAACAGAACAAGAGACCCCCCGAAGTCGGAAGAAGACGACGATGAAGACCGGGACCCGCTAGCAAAAGAGCTGGAAGAAGATAGTGGGCGCCCGGCAGAAAGACCCCTGAAGTTGGAAGAAGACGACGAGGAAGACCGGGACCCCGCTAGCAAAAGAGCTGGAAGAAGATAGCGGGGCGCCCGTCAGAAAGACCCCCGAAGACGGAAGAAGACGACGAGGAAGATCGGGACCCCGCTAGCAAAAGAGCTGGAAGAAGATAGCGGGGCGCCCGGCAGAAAGACCCCCAAAGACGATGAGGAAGACCGGGACCCCGCTAGCAAAAGAGCTGGAAGAAGATAGCGGGGCGCCCGGCAGAAAGACCCCCGAAGTCGGAAGAAGACCCCCGGAGCTGCCTAATAAATTACTTTAAAAACCTGTGTTGTGTTTTTTATTGACTTTTTGCCACCAGGTGAATGGGTAGGGGTACGATGAACCCCATACTCATTCACATAGGGTGGGGGGCCGGTATCTGGGGTCCCCCTTATTAAAGGGGGCTCCCGGATTCCGATAAGCCCCCCGCCCGCAGACCCCGACAACCAACGGCCAGGGTTGTCGGGAAGAGGCCCTTGTCCCCATCAACATGGGGACATCCTCCCCATGTTGAGAGCATGTGGCCTGGTATGGTTCAGGAGGGAGGGGGGGCGCTCCCTCGCCCCCCCTCTTTTCCTGCTGCCTGCCAGGTTGCGTGCTCGGATAAAGGGTATGGTGTGGATTTTTGGGGGTACTCCACGCCATTTTTAAAAAAAAAATTGGGGTGGAGTTCCCCTTAAAATCCATACCAGATCTGAAGGGCCTGGTATGGATATTTGGGGGAGCCGCACGCATTTTTTTTTAATTTGCGGCAGAGTTCCCCTTAATATCCATTCCAGACCTGAAGGGCCTGGTAATGGAATTTGGGGGGACCCCCACGCTTTCTTTTTTTGTTTTTATCAATGACTTTCAATGACTTTTCTCTATATTGCCGGGAGCCGACAATTCATTATAGCCGCGGGTGCTTTTAAATGCTTTTTTTTTTTCCTTTAGAAATGTCATTTTGCAGGCGCACTGGCAAGTTCAGAGCTGCGCCTGTTCAACTTATGCAAATTGATTTACGTGACTTGACATTTGCTAAGATTTTGCCGGCGCAGTGTCTTGGCGCGTTTGAACAAGTAAAATTCCCGCGCTGAGCTCAAAAAAACCTCCCGCAGTTCTAAACGTAATTGCCCGTGCAGCGGGCTGGTTCTGAAAAAGTTACTTTCTCACACTATTTTGGGCATGTTTGTTATTTGGGCAGGTGTCACTACACTTCCTCACATCACCCCATGTCACCCCCATTATATTGGCACTTCCAGCTTCTTTATATTTAGATTTTAAGATGCCGTGCGCCAGGTCCATAGTGGCGCACTGAGCGCCTCCTCCCGTCCGCCGAGAACACTATAGTAAATGGGAAATAGTGCTGCGCTACCGGCGCTAATGTTTTGTAAATATCAAAACAGCCATTGCGCGTGCAGATGCGCCGATACTCATGGCGCAAACGTTTCGTAAATCAGCCCTAATGGCTCTATTTCCTGTATTATCTATGGGTATTTGCAGATTTAAAAATAATCGTCTAATATTATTAGCTGACGATCTGTTGGGGATAAACACTAACTGATCACGATGTATTAATTTGCCAATGTGTTTCGAAAGTCTGGTTGAATGTATGTGTTGAGCCGAACACCTCCGCACACTAGGTCTGCTGCAAACCTTTTAGTTCTACCATCCTGGATAGGGCAAAGGCCATCGCCTGCCTCCAAATCCCTCACCTTAGCAAACAGTGCCCGGAAAGGCAGAAGAGGAGAGGACACACCAGCCAGCCACAGCAGGGCCAGGGTGCGAGCCAGACATCCACCCACGCTGGTGACCCGCCCACAGCAGGACCAGGGTGATAGCCAGCCACCCATGGTGACCCACCCACAGCAGGGCCAGCCAGCCAACCACCCACAGTGACCCACCCACAGCAGGGCCAGGGTGCCAGCCAGCCACCCACGGTGACCCACCCACAGCAGGGCCAGCCACCCACCCATGAGGACCAGAGTGAATGAAGGTGATCACTGTACACTCTGTTAGAAAGAGTCCCCCCCAGGTCCCATTAGAGACTACAAACGAAAATAATGGGACCTGGAGGGGGGCCTCTTTCTAACAGAGGCCCTTTCAGTGTCCATTATAGAGTCTGTTAGAAAGAGGCCCCCCTCCAGGTCCCATTATTTTCCTTTGTAGTCTCTAATGGGACCTGGAGGGGGTCTCTCTAACAGAGGCCCTTTCAGTGTCCATTATAGAGTCTGTTAGAGAGACCCCCTCCAGGTCCCATTAGACTCTCTTGTAGTCTCTAATGGGTCCTGGAGGGGGGTCTCTCTCTAACAGATAATCTCTAATGGACACGGTTAGTGAGAGACCCCCCCTCCAGGTCTCATTTAAAAAAAAAAGACAGAAGTTGTACTTTGTGCTAAATGTAGAAGCAGGGTCAGGGACGGACCATGGGCAGGGTCAGGCAGGTCAGGGATGGACCATGGGCAGGGTTAGGGGTGGATCATGGGCGGGAGCCTGACAGGGGGCCCCTGCTTTATTTGGTCCGGGGGCCCTTAGTGTTGTCAGTTCGCCCCTGCCTCCCAATCGCCCCAAATCCTGTGGCACCATCCCACAGATCCAAGCTGGGCATACCGAGCTTGAAATGGAGGTGAAGATGGGGGTGGAGATGGGGTGCTGTGATGGAGGTGAAGATAGGGTGCTGTGATGGAGGTAAAGGGGCATGCTGTGACGGTAGTGAAGTTCTTCTCTAAGGTAGGCTCAGACAAAGTGTTAGCAGACTGTCTGTTTTCAGTGTGTGCAAAACCATATGTAATGAAAATTTTATTTTATTTTAATGATTGTGCTGAGGTTTTTATGTGTCAGTGAGACTCTTGCTTGTGGCACAGCAATCACAGCATATTTTATAGGTATATAAAGAAGCCTAGGTTTTGTTTAACTGTGCACCTTAAGCCCCTCCCACACATTTTGCCGTGCCACACTACGCGCACCGAAGGACTCTTCCTTCCTAAAGTGTCCCTCATTCTCAAGTATGAAAGTTGGGAGGTATGCCTAAGTATACAGTACATACAGCCTGTAGCAAGTGCTTATACCAAGATCATGGGATCTTGGTGCCATTTTTTACAGCCAGCAATTGGCTGTTCAGTAAACGTGATCACTTTAACAGTGCTACGCCCCCTCCCACCACCACCATTGCCCACTGTGTTTTCTGTGCTCTCCTATTCCTCCAGGGAGCAAAGAAATGTGATAGATAGCTGGGAAGGTGTCACACAGAGGAGATCAATTCATCACCATCCATTCCTCAATCACCTCTGTGATTTATGCCAGAAGCCAGAAGCAAAGCTGATTTTGTCACTTCCAGTTTCATTCCCTGCCTGTTTCAACCAGGGAAGGAACTTATCAAGCATGATTTGTGCTTGATCAGCTGCTTTGCAGGTCATGGGAGACATTGGGGATCTAATAGACCCCTGATGTTTCCATAAACAGTACCTGTCACTTGCCCTTGCTATCACATAGAGGTATTGTTAGCTTGAATAAATTGAAACTTGAATAAAATAAAATTGTTTTTTTATTTTGTATCTCTCTCATCTCCCTACACATAAACAGAAATAAAAAACATGTGCAAAGGTTCCACTTGCGTACACAAACAGTGATTGCACCACACATGTAAAGTATCTGCACAAACTTCAGCATGAGAGCAATAATTCTAGGGCCATAATTCATGATTAAGTCTAAATTAATAATCTGTAAAAGGCTTCATAGTGTCACCTATGAAAAGTTTTATGTACCAAAGTTTGGCACCATATTTTGGGGGTATGCGATTTCGAGACTTGACATATATGGTATCTACACAATGCAACATCATCATTTATATTTTACCAAATAATTGGGTATTATATTGTGTTTGTGTGCAAGAAATTCACTTTTGAAAAATTGTGTTTGATAAATGACTGTGCAAATATTGTGCGAGATAAAGAAAAATCACAACTGCCACTATTTTATTATACAGGGCCTCTGCCTAAAGATAATTAATAATGTTTGCAGGTTCTAAGTAATTTTCTAGCAAAAAATGCACACACGTGAAAAATGAAAAAATTGTTCCAGACAGCAAGTGGTTAAACTATCCAGAATAGAATAGTCAAAACTACACTATAAGAACTACAAATTGCACTGTAATAAATCAAATAAGCATGTGAAAAATTATCAGAGACAGGACAGTGCGTAAGCTGCTTGAATAGGCAGAAAGATGTAAACACAAGGCAGGTTTTTTATTTTGACTGAAATTCTTCTTTTTTGTGCCAGGAGTCAGAAGATGCCATTTTGACGCTACATGAGGGCCCACACTCTGGGATCTGTTTTGCAACAAAGTTCATCACTTCTTGTAGGGTGCACTAGTAAGTACATGGCAGCTCCTTAGACTCATTGCCTAGGTTCTTGGACAAATTGGTCATTGGCACAGCATTTTAAAGACAACAAGCACAGGCCTAAATGTAAAAATACAAGGCAATGAGAACAGGGCTAAATGTTGACAGAAGGCACGGAGGGTTATGTTCTAAAACATTTAGAACTTCAGCTCTTTTGAAATTGGCGAAGGGGGGGGGGGGGTTAATTGATTTTTTTGGGAAAAGGGAAGGAGGGGGAGGGAAAGAAAAGTGAGAAGTGCAAGAAGGCAGAAATGTTGGCAGCAGCAGCAACAGTGAGAACAACAGGCAATAGTGCTTGATCTTTAGGTCAGTGTATATAAAATAAATGTATGGAATTTATCAGTAACAGCTGCAATGGATATTTGGTCATCCTTTGTGATCCAGGTCTGACTTGTTTTTCCAAAATTCTGCTTTTTGGTCACAAATCACCGCCTGTTGAGTTAAGGGTTTATCTGACATGACATATGCAGTAGGGCAGGCTAATTCCTTAAGCACATATTGAGCCATTTTTAGCCTTAAGGGCCAGGATGGCCCTAAGAGAAAAAAAAATAACATATTGAAAAGAGTAAAAAAGTTTAAATCTATAAATAATGTTTAAAACTTTCCCGCCCGCCATCACTATTTTTATGTATTTTTTAATGTGGAACTGCCCAGGCCGTGAGTTAGATGAAGGGGGCTGTTTTTCCAAGCTGTTATGGAAGCAGTTGAAGTGCCAAGCTGGCATACAGGCCTTGGACATGTGGGGGGTTTATTAAAAATAAATTCTAGAAACAGTGTGGGGTAAAACTTTGAGTTTTAAGGCTTCCCACTTGGGAATGGGCCAGCAGCCTATGGCCATGGGATTGTATACTTAACCTTTGCCTGTCATTCCGCTCTTCCCTGGAGAAAGACTCACAGGTCTTCCACCAAATGTAAAAGACCACAAAACCCAATTGGGTCCTTTTCTCAGCTGACAATATTTTTACCTATTTGGATTTCCATCCCTAACTGCATGACATCATTTAGGGGAAAAAAAGCATATAAATGGCACACAAGATACAACAAACAAACATCACATGGCAACAACTCTAGGGGAAATGCTACCAATGTCCCTCATTCTTCTTCTAATGCTTCTCTCTTTCAATCTCAGTGTTCTTTCAAACATAGGACAAATGGACGTTCCAAAAGATCCAGGACTAACAAAGAAAAACAGGATCGAGTAGCTAAAAAGTCTATGCTGGAACAAAATCAGCAAACATCACACAATCGTTCCACGCTTGGGTGTTCTGTTTCTATGGTGACAGGTAACTCACAAACAGGTGTGGTGAATGAGTTGTCTTCTATTTCCTCTTGTGAGCATACACATGAACACATTAATAAACGTCATGTTCTGGATCGTAGGGAAATTTCCTCCACTCCCCATGTCCCCATTTTCCAGAACCATTCTTTTCATAATCGTCCAACTCCCAACACCATAAAAACAAACAAACTGAAAAATTCATAGACAGTCACTTAGAAATTAAAGATAATACACTCACTAACAAGGACACTAAAATTAATATTGTGAATCTATCATCACATCCCCTCACTGTTTTTGAGACATGACTCCTTATGAAGGGTCTTGGGCTCTGTCCCAATGGGGACTTTGATAGATTTGATCTTATCAAAGACCTACACCTCTTCACATGTAAACTACTACTTAAGAATTTGTATAACAAAGTTTCAAATGATCCAACACAACCAAATAAAGATAAAAGTAAGGCTATTGATCAACTTATATCCTTGCTGGAAGAAAACGACCAGACAGATCTAATTGATTGTATTGACATTGAAAAACGATTACAAAAATGTGGCAGAGAAACTACAATAGCTCCACCACTTAAATCCACACTAAAGAAGAAGTCTGGCTGTTTTCCACCACCTAGTTCCAATTCTTATGTGGCTACCTTCCTGAAACTCGTGTCCAAAGATATTGAAAAAATGTCCACCAAATCCAAATACAAGGACAATGTGACGTCAAAAGAAAAACAGACTTTGAAAGATTTAGCTAACAATCATTCTTTGACTATCAAATCATCAGATAAAGGTGGAAATGTTGTTATTATGAATAACGAATAATATATATCCATTTGCCTTAAAATTTTGAAAATCAGAATTGGTATCGCCCAATTTCTCCTAGACTGAATGGAAAATTCAATACAAGTACAACCTTGTGGACACAGCTTTAAGAAATGGCCCCATAACTCAAAAGACACGGGAATTCCTACACACTGAATTCCCAAGGGCCCCCACATTCTATTCACTCCCTAAGACACATAAAAATGCTTTGGATCCCCATGGCCGCCCTATTATTTCAGGCAATGGCTCTATCACTGAGAACCTGAGTTGTATCATTGATAAGCATCTTATACCCTATGTTGTGAATCTTCCATCTTATGTTAAGGATACTATTCACTTTCTAAAAATTCTAGATGATCTCTACATATCTGCACATGCACTTTTTGTCTGCATATGTCTGCCTAATACAGCTTTGTCTGACTTCCCCTTATATCATAGTGGCAACACATATATAGTATATATTTTGTCAATCTTCTCACTCTCTCCTCCCAGTCATGCCATTGGGTCGTGGTGCGTACAACCTTGGCCCTCCCCCTGGTCTCCAGAGACTTTTTATTCTTACTCTATCACTCCAGTGTTGTCCGTCTATCACATGGTGGTCTTTTTTCCATCACTTGTTTTTATGTGCTGACCGATGTTGAGTCATGGATTCAAGGCATTGTGAGTATCACATTCAATGTCCCATTCAATGCCATATAGGCAACTAGTCGCTGTACAATTTGAGGAATATGTTTGTAATTTGCTCTTTACCTTTTAGATTGTATTTACATTGATTGCAAAAAGGACTGTCCCTGAGGAAGGACACTCAAGACTACTCCAAAACGCGTTGGAAACGTCTATACCATTATCTATGTAACTGTATCAATACTGCTGTTACATTATGTTTAACATGGTGAGGTAACTTGTACCTCACTCCTTGTAATCCAGATTTTTTTTACTTCAAATATATTTTTCGTATATATTTTTCTAATTTATTTAATTTTTGATACAATTAAACTGCAAAATTGTATAATATTTTTTGTTTAAGTCTCTGTGCCTTTAAAGTCCCATTTCTTCTAAGGGGGAAACATTGTTTCCATAACTGCATGACTTATATAGGGATGGCCATACAAGGAAAAAAATGTAAATAAAAGGTATAACAAAAAAAGTTATGTTAGCTAGGAAGATGTTACTGTGCCCATTAAGTAACTTTTCATTATACATTTTATACATTGGAGGAGTTGCAGCAAATGTTTTGAGTGATCAAAACCTTTCTGCAATAGTTCTTCACCAGGGATGAGCCGAACACCCCCCTGTTCGGTTCGCACCAGAACCTGCGAACAGACAGAATGTTCGTGTGAACTTTAGAACCCTATTAAATACAATGGACTCGAACGTTCGAAATCTAAAGTGCTAATTGCAAAAGCTAATATGCAATTTATTGTCCTAAAAAGTGTTTGGGGACCCGGGTCCTGCCCCAGGGGACATGTATCAAAAAAAGGTTTAAAAAATAGACGTTTTTACGGGAGCAGTGATTTTAATAATGCTTAAAATGAAAAAATAAAAGTGAAATATTCCTTTAAATTTCGTACCTGGGGGGTGTGTATAATATGCATGTTAAGTCGCGCATGTTTCCCGTGCTTAGAACTGTCTCTGCACAAAGTGTCATTTTTGAAGAAAAAAAAGTCATTTAAAACTCACTCGCGGCTATTAATGAATTGTCGGCTTTTATCAATATAGAGAAAAGTCATTGAAAGTCATTGATAAAAACAAAAAAGAACGCGTGGGGGTCCCCCCAAATTCCATTACCAGGCCCTTCAGGTCTGGAGTGGATATTAAGGGGAACCCCGCCGCAAATAAGAAAAAAAAATGGCGTGCGGTTCCCCCTAAATATCCATACCAGGCCCTTCAGATCTGGCATGGAGTTTAAGGGGAACTCCACCCCAAATTTAAAAAAAAATGGCGTGGAGTCCCCCCAAAAATCCATACCAGACCCTTATCCGAGCACGCAACCTGGCCGGCCGCAGGGGAAGAGGGGGGGACGAGAGAGCGCCCCCCCCTCCCTCCTGAACCGTACCAGGCCACATGCCCTCAACATGGGGAGGATGTCCCCATGTTGATGGGGACAAGGGCCTCATCCCCACAACCCTTGCACGGTGGTTGTGGGGGTCTGCGGGCGGGGGGCTTATCGGAATCTGGAAGACCCCTTTAACAAAGGGGACCCCCAGATCCCGGCCCCCCCTATGTGAATTGGTAAGGGGAACATTGTACCCCTACCATTTCACGAAGAAAGTGTAAAAAAATTTAAATAAATACACACAAACACCTTGAGCTGACCTGATGGGGAACTTTAGAAGGGGCGGGTCTATACATTTAAAACACTGCGGAGGAAGTTCCCCATCAGGTCCGCTCAGGCTCTGCCAATGACAGACAGAGCTGGACATCGGATCGCCGCGGGACACTGGATTTCATTGCTGGAATGTTTTTTTTTGTTTTTTTTAAATAAAGGACTTTTCCAAGGTGTTTGTGTGTATTTATTTAATTTTTTTTACACTTTCTTCGTGAAATGGTAGGGGTACAATGTACCCCCTACCAATTCACATAGGGGGGGGCCGGGATCTGGGGGTCCCCTTTGTTAAAGGGGTCTTCCAGATTCTGATAAGCCCCCCGCCCGCAGACCCCCACAACCACCGGGCAAGGGTTGTGGGGATGAGGCCCTTGTCCCCATCAACATGGGGACATCCTCCCCATGTTGAGGGCATGTGGCCTGGTACGGTTCAGGAGGGAGGGGGGGCCGCTCTCTCGTCCCCCCTCTTCCCCTGCGGCCGGCCAGGTTGCATGCCCGGATAAGGGTCTGGTATGGATTTTTGGGGGGACTCCACGCCATTTTTTTTTAAATTTGGGGTGGAGTTCCCCTTAAACTCCATGCCAGATCTGAAGGGCCTGGTATGGATATTTAGGAGGAACCGCACGCCATTTTTTTTTTTAATTTGCGACGGGGTTTCCCTTAATATCCATTCCAGACCTGAAGGGCCTGGTAATGGAATTTGGGGGGACCCCCACGCTTTTTTTTTTTTTATCAATGACTTTTCTATGTATTGATAAAAGCCGACAATTCATTAATAGCCGCGAGTGAGTTTTAAATTACTTTTTTTCCTTAAAAAATTACACTTTGTGCAGGGACAGTTCTAAGCACGGGAAACATGCGTGACTTTACATGCATATTATACACACCCCCCAGGTACGAAATTTAAAGGAATATTTCACTTTTATCGTTTCACTTTTTTTTTTTTTTTTTTTTACAAAACAGGAGTGCTTTATTGAAGGATAAGTACAGTACAGTAGGTCAGCATTACAGACTTTTGTCAAGTACAAAGGAGAACAATAAAAGTTAGAAGTAACACAGTACAATCACTGAATACAATACATGGTATGTACACTGCCCAAACTCAAAATTGGATCTAGCCTAGCGAAACTCTCTGCAAGTACCAAATTGCGGACAAGAGAGAAAAAAGAGTAGACTCAGTTGGGAAAGAGACATAGCAAAAGCAGGATAACCCGACCTCAGATCCCCAGGGGAGAAAGGAAAAAGGGGAGGAGACGGGGGAGTAAGGGGGGGATGATGAGTGGGGGGGGAGAGAGAGCGGGGGGACAGAGGGGGGCGAGGACTCCAGGGGGGGGAAGAAAAAGGGGGGGGTGGAAGGAAGGCAGACAAGGAGGGAAGGGACAACACCCAGATAGCTCCAGAGCCTCAGAATGTTGTCCAAGCCAACCAGACCCTGTCAAACTTCCAGGGACATCCACGACTAATGTATGTCAATTTGTAAAGAGGTAGAGCCGCATTGATTTTGCCCTCCCAGGAAGAGACAGAAGGAGGGGAGGGGGAAGTCCACTGACATAAGATTTCCTTTTTGGCATAAAACAGAAGGTAGAAGATCAGCAGTTTACTGTGATGGGACCTTTGCTCATCATCAATGATACCCAGCAAAGCTAATTCAGGCGTCATGGGGACAGACAGCTCCAGTCTAACATTTAATTGTTCAAATACCCCTGACCAGAAAGACGCCAGAGCAGGGCATGTCCAGAACATATGGATGTAAGTGCCCTGGGTCGTCCGACACCGTGGGCATTGCGGGTCCCTATCTGGATAGATTCTGGATAAACGCACTGGGGTAAAGTAAACTCTGTGGAGGAATTTGGTTTGTATAAGTTTATCACCCGCAGACACAGCCAGCTTAGGTCCCCTCTCCAAGCATTCCTCCCAGTCCTCCCTCTCCAGTGCCGGCAAGTCCGCCCTCCAAGCCTCCCAGAGTCTATCCATCTTGATGGAGTCAATGGGAAGCAAGGTGTTATAAAGAGCAGAGAGAGGCTTCTGTAGGCTATCACAGGATAATAAGTCTTCCACCGGGTCTAATTGAAGACACGGGGGCGAGGGAAATTGGGCCCTAGCCGCATGCCGAAGCTGGGCATAACGAAAGTACATCCAGCCGGGCAAGCCATAGGTCTGGGTCAGCTGGGAGAATGTCAGCAAGACTCCCGCCGGCATAATATCTCTTAACGTCTTGATGCCATATTTCGCCCACACCTGAGGATCTGGTATGGTTCGAAAGTGAGGCAGATTAGGATTTCCCCAGAGGGGCTGAACCGGGGACCAGCGCCCCACCCGTGAGAATCTGCGCCGTGCCATCACCCACACTTTAAGCGTCGCCCTAGTCGGGACCGGCAGGTCCTCATAAGCTCTTGATCCTCTATAAGCTAGATTTTGGAGTGCCTGCAGGGAGCCCAGCCGGGCCGCCTCCACACAAACCGCAGCATTTGAGCGCCGAGCCCCAAACCACCAGTACGCAGTGACCAACATAGCTGCCCAGTAGTATACCCATAGATTAGGAAGGGCTAGGCCCCCCAGGTGAGTAGGGGACTGTAAAGTGGCTCTCGACAGTCTCGGGACGCCCCCATTCCAGACAAAGGAAATGATACACTTATCCACCTCCCGAAAGAAGGCCGCCGGAATCCATATCGGGCAATTCTGAAATAGATAAGTGAACTTAGGTAAGACAACCATCTTTAAGATGTTTATATGCCCAATCAAGTTCAGCGGAAGGCCAGACCAGGATTGACACCGTTCCCTCAGGAGCTGGAGCAATGGGAATATATTAAGTGAATAGTATCAGGCAGGAGTCCTAGCAACTCGTATCCCGAGGTACCTGAATTCTTCAACCCACTGTAACGGTGCGGAATTGGGCAGAACCTGAGTCCGATCATCAAGGGGAAAAAGGATCGATTTCGACCAGTTGATACGGATACCCGACAGGGACCCGAATTTATCAAACAGCTCCAGGGCCGCGGTCAGGGATGGGCCTGCATCATTCAGATATAAGAGGGCATCATCCGCATAGAGGGACAACTTCTCCTCCAGGGTTCCGATCTGTAGCCCCCGGATTGCCAGAGACTCCCTGACCAAAATCGCCAGAGGTTCCAGCGCCAGGGCGAACAGGCCGGGTGACAAGGGGCATCCCTGACGCGTGCCTCTATGCAAACGGAAGGATTCAGAGACCCAATCATTAGTACGTACCCTGGCCCTCGGGGCCCTGTATAGTAGCTGAATCCAGCGCACAAAACTGGGACCAAAATCAAAGCGTCGCAGGACGCCCCAAAGATACTCCCATTCCACTGAGTCAAATGCCTTTTCGGCATCCAGTGAGGCAATCACTCGAGAACCGGCATTATCATGGGTTATGGACAGGTTTAGAAACAGACGCCTGATGTTAATGTCTGTACCCTTACCCGGCATAAAACCAGTCTGGTCAATATGTATCAATGTAGAAATTACCGACGACAGATGGGTGGCCAAGATCTTCGCCAGTATCTTCGCGTCCACATTGAGCAGCGAAATGGGCCTGTACGACGCACAGTCCTGGGGGTCCTTACCGGGCTTGGGGATCAAGACAATGATGGCTTCTGCCATAGACTCGGGTAAAACATCCGTTTCTGCGAGTTCAGAGAAAAGAGTTTGAATTCTAGGGGCAAGAAGATCCGCATGCTGAGAATAGAACTCCGTAGGTAAGCCATCTGCTCCCGGGGTCTTACCACTCTGGAGACCCCCAATCACAGCTTGAACCTCCTCCAGAGATATATCCCCCTCCAACCGTGTCCTATGGTCCTCTGACAGGGCAGGAAAGGGGACAGCATCCAGATAGTCTTGGAGTTCAGATGGAGAGAAACAGGCCCTAGAGGAGTATAGCCCCTGAAAAAACTCCAAAAATCTAGCACTGATGTCCTCAGGAGAGGACACCAATCGCCCCTGATTATACTGGACAGCAGCAATATGCGTGGAGGCTGTCTGGGCTCTTGCCAGCCAGGCCAACAACCGTCCATTTTTATTGCTGTGTTCGAATATTCTCTGCTTAGAGTACAGCATAGATTTTTTGTCAACTCAACATTGTGTAGGGAGAGATCCCGAAGGGCCCCCTGCCAGCGGAGGTGAGCCGCTTCACTGGGGGAGCGCACGTATTCCCTCTCGCATTGTGCAGCCACCCCCTCCAAATTCTCCAGTGACCGAGAAGCCTCTCTCTGCAGGGAAGAAATTTGGGATATATATTCCCCCTTATCCAAGCTTTGAAAGCATCCCATAATGTGGCCGGAGTAGCAGACTCCCCGTTTAGCATCCAATAATTACAAATACTTTCCACCATGGAGTCCTGCACCCTCTCATCCAATGCCCAGAACCTAGACAGACGCCAAAGTTTCAGGTTGGGGGGCCTAGCCAGGGAGATAGTGATCTGAACAGGGGCATGATCCGAAATTCCACGGGGTAAATGCTGGGCCTCTCTAGTCCAGCACAATGCCCCTGGTGAGGCATATGCCAGATCTATGCGGGACAGGGCCCTGTAGGAGGCGGAGTGGCATGTGTACTCCCTATCCTGAGGGTGAAATTCTCGCCACACATCTGTGAGAGCAAACGTAGCTGCCCAGCTTTGGAGTTCTGAGGAAGGGCGTCCCACCGCATGCAGTCTGTCTAGGTCCTGTGATGGCACCATATTAAAGTCCCCAAGGAGAAACACTTCCTGTGTGTGAAACCACATCACTATCTGCATAATATCATATAACAATTGGGCATTGGCTGGAGGTTGTAGATAGAGGCCCACCAAGACCATTTTTTTGTTATACAGCAAAACATGTATTATTACATAGCGGCCCCCAGGGTCCGTCCGGACATCCAATACCTGGAGTGGGAGAGATCTGCGGATCAGAATGCTAACACCCCTGGCATAAGTAGAATAAGTGGAATGATACCGAGGATTCTGGTGCCCACCAAATGTGTCTCCTGGAGAATGCACACCTGAGGGTTGTATTTTTGCAGATATTTAAAAACTAGCGAGCGCTTGGTGGCCGAATTGAGGCCCCGAACGTTCCAGGAAACAATATTAATATTCGCCATAGCCTACTGGGTATAAAGAAAGGGCCAATTCCGCAGATCCCCCCCCCCAATCCAGGGAGCATACAATCCCAATGAAACACACACTGTGAGTAGCAAGTGCAGCACCATGTATAAGTACAGTAGGAACAGCAGCCTTAGAATTAAGCAACTCCTGAAAAACAAAACTATTAAAACATTCCCCAATTGTCTGCAACGGCAGAAACTTTCCCCCCCACCCCACACCCCCAGCAAAGACCGGTGATGCATCAATTCCCCTAACCCCAACAATAACATTAGTTCAGAGAGGGCGTGCACCGAACGCGAGCGATATCCTCCAAAAGATCCATAGAGATGCTGGTAAAAGCTAGCATAATCAGTCTCCTAGGTGAACCCAGGGGTACAAAACTTGGTTACTTATAAAACATGGAAACATTTGAACAGTCGCTTGTGCCTCATGAGAGTGCAGCCCACAGAAGGGCAGCAAATTATGTATCCACCCGCCAGCCCCCAGCACAGACCAGCAAGTCCAGAGCCAGAACCAGGGACGGGAGGACCAGTAGTGCGCGGCGGCGCGCAGAGCTGCAGGGAGTCAAGTGCAGGGATGGTGGGAGGGGGGCGGCAACACATCCATGTAGCAGAGTTAGCCATAGGTCAGTCCAGCGTCTTCAGCAACGGCTGCACTCCCCCAACCCGCAAGCGACACCAAACGAGCGCGCCAAGGAGAAGTGTAGAGGACCCTCCAATTAATAGGAGCATAGCAACCAGTCGCAGTTTCCCAGGGAGGTCCCCAACATCCCAGGTCCAAAGGCCCCCTAGATGGGCGATCAAAGTGGGGGTCCCACCTGCGCAGCTCCGCGCCCCCCACCATCCTAAAATACTGTGTGCAGGAGTGAATTTAGTTCCAGAGCCGCGATCTACAAAGCAACATAGATCACAGTGGCAGTATATCCATGCACAGGCAGTTTAACATATTGTAGGCACAAGCGAAACATAAAGGCAAGGCAGAAAGGAGGGGCAGCTGGGTATCCATGAAGAGGAGGCAGCGACTCCAACCAGGCCGCAGCATCCCGGGGGGTAGTAAAAAACTTAACAGTCTCCCCATCCTGTACCCTCAGCTTGGCAGGAAAGAGGACACTGTATTTGATGTTCCTTGCCCGCAGCCCCCCCTTCACCTGGTCAAATGACCTACGGAGCTTTTGAGTCTCAGCCGAGTAATCAGGGAAAAACAATAAGTTGCCATTCTGAAATCTCAACTCACCCGCCCTTGCCGCTGCCCGGAGGATCTCATCCCGATCCCTAAAGTTGAGCACCCGAAGAATAAAGGTGCGAGGGCGAGCTCCAGGGGGTCCCGGGGTCGGAGGGATTCGATGAGCGCGCTCCACAGTAAAGTATGGAGAGAACTGCGCGTCCGGCAGCAGGTCTTTCAGCAGGCCTTCCACGAACAAAGTAGGATTCTTCCCCTCCACGCCTTCCGGCAGGCCGAGAATCCGGAGATTGTTTCTTCTGTTCCGGTTCTCGGCGTCGTCCACCTTGTACTTAAGGGCCCGCACCTTCGTCTGTAGAGTGCGGAGAGACGCCGAGTGCTCCAGGACAGTGTCCTCCGTCTGGCCAGCCCGTTGCTCCACCTCCGTCACCCTCGAGCGGAGCTTGTCTAGGTCCTGCCGAACGAGGCCAACATCCATTTGCATGGCCTCGATCTTGCTGGTCAAGGTGGCCTGACATGTCGCAATTGCCGCCATCACCTCCTGAAATCCGAGCCGGGTCTCAAGCGTCGGGTCCTCCAGCTCCATTTGCGACGCCATGCTGCAAGCTCTCTCAGAGGGAGTCACCACGTGCGCCACTGCCTGCGGAGCTATAGCCTCCGCTTGTTGTGGAAAATGAAGTCTCTTTCCCCTCTGCCAAGTCCTGTGGGACATCCGGAATGGATCTGAGCAGTTAAGTCCCGGTAAAACAGGCAAGAGCAAGGATAATAGGAGAGTAGCCAGCAGAGCTCTAAATCAGGCTTCCTCTCAGATCGCCATCTTGGACACGCCCCTTTATTGCATTGATACATGTCCCCTGGGGCAGGACCCAGGTCCCCAAACACTTTTTAGGACAATAACTTGCATATAAGCCTTTATAATTAGCACTTTAGATTTCTCCCATAGACTTTTCGAATTTGCCGCCAACACCCCAAATTGTTCGTTGTTCGGCGAACGGGCGAACAGGCAATGTTCGAGTCGAACATCAGTTCGACTCGAACTCGAAGCTCATCCCTATTCTTCACCAAGTATAATTCAGGAGTGTCAGTCCTGCCCAACAACAGTTTACATATTACAACATACTATTCTATTTCATCTCCTTTCAGTTTTGTATTTTTAAGTTATTTAAATTGCTGACCCAATCCACATTTGCACGCCCTGTCAAGGGGCAGCTTTACAAGTAAAAAAAAAAACAACTAATAAAAAAAGGATTAAAATAATGAAAACTGGTAAAAAAAAAAGTAATTGTGGATATATATTGTTGTTGGTAATTGTCAGGGAGTGGCTGTTGCAGGGGATGGGAGGGGATGGCAACAACAGGGGATCAATAGAAGGCGGTGGCTATGAGGAGGGGCAAGGCAATGTTTTTAAGCCGACTTTTTAAGCAGACTTATATTAGCCCTTACTTCCACTTTAACAAAGGAAGCTAATATCCCCCTATATAGTAGCATTATGAACATGATAGGTCCTCTTTAAGGAAACATTAGGGGTATATTAGACCCTTATGGTCACCTCTAAACCCCACTAGGCTGATCAAGCATATATTTCATATTTGGTTAATGATGTCACTTGGGATCCCAGTAACATCACTATCCAAATATGATCATATCAATATTTGCCCAAAGATGTCACCTGGTTTACCCCACCCTTTTTTTACATTCAGCTGCGGGGCTGGGAGCTTTCATTCACAGAGAGAAGTCCACTGAGAATGCATGAAGCGACATGATTAATTTTGTTTAATCAATGTTGCTCATCATGGTTGACATGGATCTACATCTCTGAACAGCATGATTGAAGACAGATTTACACTGTATGCAGTTGCAGCATTTTACACCAGGCATTGAGCACTAATGTTGCTTGTCTGCACAGTATAGTCATAAACAACTTTTACTGTTCATCAATATTGCTTTGTGCTGTGGAGCATATTCTTCTGCATACTGGAACAGGCATTAAGCACGGGTGCTGCTTGTCTGCCATAAATGACCTTTTAGACCTCATGCACACAACCGTACGAAAACTTGTATGCAAGATCTTACTGGAAGAAACTGGCAGCAGGCTCCTGTGTAAAAACTGCTCTATACGCTGTACACGTGTAACTTTTAAGCAATGTTTACATGCTTACAGTGTTATAGCATAATCAGCACTGTTGCTAGTGTGCAGATGACTTTTCAAAGAAGCGGCCTAGCACCCTCTGTTTTCAGAATACAGGTGGCTTTTGCCACCTAGCATCCTTACCATTGTTTGATTGTAGGCAACTTCTCAAAGAAGCCTCCTAGCGGCCTCTTTTTCTGTGACAGAACAACAGGCAGCTTCTACCACTTAGCATTAAATCATTGCTAGGCCACAAACAGCATGCCAAGGAAACCGCCTAGCGTCCTTAATTTCTAGGACACAGACAGCTTCTCAAGAAGGCCACCTAGTTTACCTATGTTGCTATTGCTGCCTAGCATCCTCATTTGCTAGGATGTAGGGGCTTTCTCAAGGAAGAAATCTAGCATCCTCTGTTGCGACAACAAAGACAACTTCTGTCGCCTAACATTCTAATTTCTCAATGAAAGCCACTTATAGTGTCCTCTGTTGCTTCATCACAGGCAGTTTCTCTAAGAAGCCACCTGGAATCCTCCTTTGCTACTATACAAGGGGCTTTAAAGTAAGGCACATAGAATTCTCTGTTGCTAGTACACAGGCGGCTTCTACCACCTAGCATCCTACCATTGCTAAGACACGGGCATCTTCTCAAAGAAACCTTCTAGCATCTTCCACTGTTAGGATACAGGCAACTTCTTCCACCTAGCAGTCTCCTTTGCTAGGATGCAGATGACTTTTCAAGGAAGCTGCCTAGGGTCCTCTGTTATGAGGACACAAGTGGCTGCCTAGAATTTTACAATTGCTAGGGCACAGGCAGACTTCCACCCCCTTGCCCATCTCTTAATACCAAGAAATAAGCAACAACAGCAAAATTAGCAAGGGAAAAATCTTAGTATTTATCATTAAAACTACTGAGTGGGATGTAGAAATGCTATCCTGGAATATATATTGTATATGTATAGATATACAGATGAGCACTGGTGATTTTATATAAGTAGCACTTACCCATTTTGGTGCATTTTAAGCAGTTTTAGCGTAATTTGGAATGTGGGCAGAATCACGCTGATTGTGCCCACGATTCCAAATTGCTCAGGTGTGAAGGGTGCTTATCAGAGGCTCAGCATTTGCTTACCTAACAGGTACAAAGTGTTAATGTTAATTAGTAGACATGTGCGGTTAGTTTCGTTCCGAATGAATATTCAGACAAATTTTTCGTTATTCGGAGAGTCCGATATATCCAAATACCCGAATTACAATATAAACAAATTTTACTGAATGCTCCGAATAATGTAACGAAATTCGGACTGAAATTCAAATCAACTTTTACATTGAACTCCAGTCGAATTCTCAGTACACATATTGCTGAAATCAAAGACAGAGGGGTTGAGTTACTAAAAGCAAATATTTGCACTACAAGTGCACTTTCAGTGCACTTGAAAATGCACTAAATGTGCACTTGGAATTGCAGTTACTGTAGATTTGAGGGGGACATGCAATGAAACTAAAAATCAGCATTTTAGCTTGCACATGATTGGATGATAAAAATCAGCAGAGCTTCCCCTCATTTCAGATATTCCCCTCAGATCTACAGCGACTGCACTTCCAAATGCATTTTGAGTGCACTTTCAATTTTTTTCGTCATGCACATGTCTAGGTAATAGCCTTAAGAAAGGGAAATATGCCTGTTGAGCCAACAAAATAAAAAAATATATATATATATCGCACTTACCTGAATCAGGAGAAAATCCGACTATTGAATTAATTAGAAAATATTTAATCAGCTCTAAGCAGGTTGATGAAATGCGCACATATGAACATGTTTGATTCTTAACTCATAGCCATGCTCTTTTGTGGTTTTCTTTTTTACAGTTTATTTATTTATTTATTTTTTATTTTGTTCATCATCCATGGCCATGATCACAAGTAATATGATTAAACAAAATACCCAAGAAATAGAAAAACTTTTTTACACAGTATTTGTTCCCTTTTAAATTATTTTTGTATGTTTCAGTGTACTTGGTTGATGTTTTATGTTCCTTAATCAGTAGGAACCCTCTTTTTTCAATCAAGTTGCAATTAAAAAATTGTTCCCCACTGTGGATGCTCGAAGTGATTTACTCCATGTTGTGCCAGATGAGCTGATGGCTGCCTTTGGTCAGGGCAGCCCTTTCCAGCCCAAGGAACTTTGATGTCACTTCTAGAGCTTCTGCCCTGCCTCCCGTGGTATTGATGTTTGTGAGAGCATATTTTTTATTTTCAATTGACAAACCTAAATTATTTTAATACTACACTACTGTGGTGTTTGTTCTGCCTTTTTTTTTTTTTTTTTTTAACTGAAAAAATTTGTGATGTGACAGACTGTATTTTATGGAAATTGTATTTGTAAATTTGTAATAATTTTTTTATTTTTTTTTAGGTTTATACCACGAGGCATTAGTGCAGGTTACATTGGAGCTTGGACTAAAACCCTTTCCTATAAAGTGTAATCATTGTACAGGGCAGGAAACATATAAGGTATATGATCTGTTTGTACATTAGGAATTGCTGGAGGATTATAGTTGTGCCCCCTATTGAACATTTAAAATGGTGTCCACCACTAGAATTGTGTCACCATAATACTGTTTACTATCTGAGGTTTTAAAGGTGCTGCCATTAAAGCTGAAATCCATGAAGATATAAAAACTCACCAATTAATTAAGTTTTCTATCAATTAAAGAATAAATGGGCTAAAAAATAAATGTATACTTAAACAAAACTTAAATCAAAAAGGGCTGGCAACTCGGATGCTCTTGAATAAAAGTACTTTATTGGTTACATGGGTACACGGGTACAGGCTATACGCTGACGTGTTTCGGCTAAGAAGCCTTCATCAAAGCATCTTGCTTTGGTGAAGGCTTCTTAGCCGAAACGCGTCAGCGTATAGCCTGTACCCGTGTACCCATGTAACCAATAAAGTACTTTTTTTTATTCAAGAGCATCTGAGTTGCCAGCCCTTTTTTATTCAAGTATTGTATTTGTGGGGCCTGAATGTCCTGGCTAGAGCACCGTTTCACAGTTCGTGGACTTCTATATTGGCAGTGGAGCTGAGGTAACATTTTTTTCACTTAAACAAAACTAGTGTAACTACCTGAATCAGATGTTGTGCCAGCCTCTAATCCTATATGTGACTAGAAGAGGGAAGGGCAGCAGTCAGATGTGTTGTATGCATACTGTATATGTACTGACTAGGAATATGTTAATAGGGTGAAAGAGCTGCGAAATTATCGGTTTGCTGCTCCTTAAGCCAGCCATACATGGATCAAAATTTGCTGGTTCAGAAGGGACTGGCTGAACTTCAGTCTACAGTATGTATGGGCAGGGTGGTTGTACAGAACTCAGTCTACTGATCGACTTCTGTACAATCATACTGTTGGAAAATTTCTGCTAGATTAGCGTATTCTGAAGTCTCCCCACTGTCAGAATACAAAGGCTCAGTTGGGAGGATTCCGCCATCCACCTAGAATGTGTGGATGGGGGAAACATGTAATTTTTTTAATTCAGCCCATTGGTTGAGTGAAAAAAAATCATCAATGAGCTGTGCAGTCCCAGGCTGGGGTGTGAAGGTGGCCAAACTGTGTTAACCGTGAGAGAGAAAAATTAGGTCAATAACATGGCTCCTCTGTCTGGGGAGCTGTGTAAGTCTCTAGACTGGATTGACAGAAATCCAGATTCTTTGGCAGGTAAACAGCTTCCATATACGGTATACATATCAACTACACATTTACCGCTAGCACAGAGTTATGGGAGAATTATTAGTCCTTGATGACAATTTTGTTGCCCACAGGCTGAAATCAGGGAAACAGTGCTGGAATTTGGAAAATAGAAGGTTGGGGACTTTTAATAATTATTAATGTTTTTTAAAATGAAAGCCCAATTCCATATTGGAAATACCTTAAAGGGTAACTCCCCTTTCGTGAAAAAAAAGAGCAAAAAATAAAATAAAATAATAATATAGTACCGTATATACTCGAGTATAAGCCGACCCGAATATAAGCCGAGGCACCTAATTTTACCACAAAAAACTGGGAAAACTCATTGACTCGAGTATAAGCCTAGGGTGCCCATGTGCATGCCTCACTGTGCCTCACTGTGCCAGCCTCACTGTGTCCATGCCCCACTGTCAGTGCCCATATCAGTGCAGCTCATCAGTGCCCATATCAGTGCAGCTCCTCAGTGTCCATATCAGTGCAGCTCATCAGTGTCCATATCAGTGCAGCCTATCAGTGCAGCTCAGCGGTGACCATATCAGTGACCATCAGTATATTAATTTCCATATTGAGCACTTGGCACACGTACATTAGTAATAGTAACTAACCTGCTGTTAGGCCGCTGGCTGGGGTTCCCCTCGTGCTTCTCTCTCTCTCTCTCTCTCCTCCTCCTATAGCCCCAGGCCGGGGAGAAGATTCAGTGAAGGAGAAAGCCGTGCGGAGGAGGGTGGGCGGAGCATTCGGCTCTGCCTCCGCCAGTCAGATTACGTGCAGCCGGTCTGGCCAATCACTGGCTGCTCATGGGGGTGCCAGTCGTCGTCGCCATCCTCCCCCTCCCCGCCGACTAAGCACGCTATGAATATACTGCCCACAATATTTACAAGTGCAGCGCTACAGGAACCCGACTCGACTAGACTGACATCACAGAGATCAGGCGCACTAAGCAGATTCGACACAGGACACAGAACCCAGATTCGACACAGACTCGAGTATAAGCCGAGGGGGGCATTTTCAGCACAAAAAAATGTGCTGAAAAACTCAGCTTATACTCGAGTATATACGGTACATTCAATTGCGACTTAAATTACCCTTTATTTTCAATCTGCAGTGCTATAGGTGAGTGCAGAAGTCAACAACACATGTAAAAGGAATGAGGAGACTAGGAAAACACTGCAACAAGGAAGTAAGAAACGCACAAACAGAAATCTGCAGGCTAGACCGTGACACACAGCTCATCTTTCCAGTGTTCCAGGTGGGGTGGGTGTTCTGGAAGGGAGGATCTCATGCACGGACAGGCTTTAATATATATTTTGACCTATCTTTTATTGACTATGGTCCATAATGATTTTATAAATTAGATTTTGAACAGAATATTCCCATAGTTGCCAACTGCCCATACATTTACAGAAATCCCGTAAAAATATTAGGCTAAATAAGGATGTTCATGAAGTCTTTGAAAAAAGTCAGTAAAATACAGTATATCTTCAATATTTTGCAGTGGTCTTTTACACTGTTTTAATTTAATTTTATACCTTTTTGGTCCTACAGTTCCAAAGAAACAAATACAAATAACAAATAAAAAATTATATAATATCCAGAATTTCGTAAATATATACTATATATATATATATATATATATACATACATTAACTTATTAAAAACATTGTGTTTTTTTCAATATTGCACACACATATTGTTGCATAAAAGTTTTTTCTTTATTATTTATCAAGAAATATTGTAAATGAGCACACAGATCAAATTGATAAAATTATGTGTTTTGATAATATATATGTATATATATATATATATATATATATATATATATACTGTATATATATATATATATATATATATATATATACTGTATACTGTATGTGTGCTGTGACTTTCCTCACCTAGCAGAGACCAAATTTTCACTTGCTTGCATGTCTGTTCTCCTGGCATGCTAAGACCTGTTACCATTCCGGCTCTCACCAGGACAGTGTGACTTTGATTTTTGACTGCTGGGCAATCTTTTTCACTAGATGGAGTGGATTGGAAGGTGGAAATTAGATGTCCTTGCATCTGCCCTTCTTAGCATCCTGGAATACGATGCTTAGAGGATGTCTGCTGAATGACTATTACCTTCCCCCATTATATTAATATTAGTCATTACAATATATTTAAATGGATATATGTAGTAATACTGATTGGTTTTCAAATGCATTGTCACTTTTTTCTATTACTGTACTATAAGTATGAAGGCTGTAAGTGCTTTCCTTTGAGTAGAAAACTGTTTTATAAAGTAAATGAGATTTAGTTTAAGATGTCAATCATGTAAACATATCGCATTACAACATACAGTATCTATGACCTAAAAACATATTTATAAAATTATTTTCTGAATATTTGCTTGGGGGCTACTTGCCCTATTTTGAAATCATATTTGCTAGTAAACATTGCCTGCATTTTCCCTGGATTCTATAGCTTCTGCCACCACCTGTTATTCAATAAGTAAATGAGTGATAATGGTGCTTACTATAATATTGACCCTATTAATAGCTGTATTCACTGTTTGCAGGCTGTAGTGGACACACTCATTTTGTGCATGCATGCACAAAGCTGAGGTAACATAATATTGAATTCAATGAAAATAAAATAATCTCCCAGGGAGATCTATAGAGCCATGTTTGGTATAATGACCAATATGATAAATTAGTTAATAATGACATAATTAATCATACTTGGAATTATATTAGATATAATATTACAGCCAGCACTTGGCTAGCATCATTTATACTTCTCAGCTGTTGACTGACAAGTATGAAGAAGGGAGAAGCCTATGCTCCACTAATAAGAATACAAGTAGGGAAATGAAAATAAGTCCCACGGTTGCACACATTTTGAACAATATAGTAAATTAGTAGGTTATTATAATATGCATTTACGTTAACTATTTACTAACTTGAATACACTGGTGAATAAGTAAGCCATTTCAAAAGGGATTGGGAGCAACTTATTTTCTGCTCCTTATAACCTTCTTTGAAGAGAGAGCTGGAGACCTATAATAGTCCTGCACAATGCTTTATTTGGTAAAAGATAGACAATCTGGGACATCCAAACAAACCCAGCAAAACCCAGCAGAATATAACACATTTCAGCTGACTAATTCAACTAGCTACGAGTAAGGCTTCGACCGAATTACTTAGTCCTTCACAATATTTTATTTGGTAATACATGTTATCAGATTCCAGCTCTCTCTTCAAATTTGTGCTTATGATGTGTGCAGGAACCTGAGCTGTTGAGTTTGACATACCATGTGTGTATACTGGCATGGAGAAGGAGACATGCTTGTGATATTCATATAACCTTCTTACTTACCTTTCAAAAAGACCTTTCTCCTGTGTCGTGTCAGTTATGATGATTACCATCAGACCTTCCATAGCAGTCTGTTGGGATTGGCACCCAAAAAGGTGATCTGTACACTACTTACCCTGCTCCTGTATCATGCATGTCAAATTATCATTCTGTCATGGAAGAAACTGGTGGCCCCTACCATTGTGGCTTGGAAGGCGTTAATAAATAATACCTTGCCGCTGTACAAAGCTACGTATCTTAGTAGAGGGGTACACACTAAATTTGAAAAGGTGTGGGGAGGTTGGATGAATGATAGTTCTATTGCTTCGGATTAAAGTGATACTATGGGTTAGATTTTATTTATTTTTTAAAAAACAAACATATCATACTTACCTCCACTGTGCAGTTCGTTTTGCACAGAGTGGCCCCGAACGGCATCTTCTGGGGTCCCACGGCGGCTATTTCGGCTCCTCCCTACAAGAGCTAACCCCCTCTGGGAAGCTCTCTCCCGAGGGGGTTACCTTGCGGGCGTGCTCCCGTGTTATACACTCGGCGTGCATAGGCGTCGAGTGTATGACTCGGCCCCGCCCCCCGGTGGCCGCGTCACTGGATTTGATTGACAACAGCGGGAGCCAATGGCTGTACTGCTATCAATCTATCCAATGAGGAGTCGATCAGCCATGGAGAGAACGACGCGGGATCGCGCCCTCGGAAATTCGGGGTTCAGGTAAATAAAACAGCAACATGTTTTTTCACCTTAATGCATAGGATGCATTAAGGGGAAAAAAACACCAAGGTTTACAACCCCTTTAACTGCTTATTGGTTAAAAGTTTATACTGTGGGCAAAATTCTAACTATATGCAGGCCTTGGTGAGCACCTGGCCCAATACCTGTTGATACCTGTTGATATCCCTCGGGTGATGCGATTTGACTCTGTAAAACTGTGCTTTATTTTCCTTATTTACCTCTTTACAAGAAACTGGTCACTGGTATGGTCTGGAGCTGCGTTTTTCACTGGTGCTGGTGTATTGTAGTGCTGACTGTTGACTCTGTTTTATTGTTTGTAACTTTATTATGAACATTTCAATAAAAAGAATAAAATAAAAAAAAGACCTTTCTCCACCAAATGCAGACACAACCTCCTGAATGCCACGTCGCTAAAGACCTGGTTGCCATTAACATCAGGTATTAGTGCTTTTGTTGGGATAACCCTTTTTTGTCCAGTTCTGGTTTACAAATTCTCCTGCAAACAATAGGATGACTGAAGTGAGCACAGGTAACCTTTAATTTACTTACAGTATGTTTTATCTACTCTACAAGCATATTTCACCTTCTGATTTTTTTTAAGTGATACTTTGCCAAATACCACTAGAATTGCAGTCTTTTTGACTACATTTTATATTTTTGCATGATCAGACACCCTGGTTTAAAAGGAAACCACAACAAAGATAATATATCTACCTTTTATGATATACTATTTGCTTTTTATGTATTGCTTGGTTGTCTCAGTATACTTTTCATTTTGTTCTTTTTATTTTATTGTACATTCACTAGCTGTCTTTTTATTTTGGTCACCATAATCTGTGTCTGGAGAATATTAACCATTTGCTGACCGCCTCACAGCAGAGCGGCTCTACTGTGCCAGATCACGTATCTAGTAGGTGATCCGGAATTTTTGGGTAGGGGGCACACAGGCTGTCCTGTGATTAGACACAGACCAAGCCGATTAGTGGGTGCCGGCCAAAGGATGTCCACTGGTACCCACTGATCGGTGAAGAGAGACACAGAAAAACAAGGCAGAGCTTTGTTCTGTCAGCAGGGGTGTGGTGGATTTTGTTTCCATGTATAAAATAAAATCCACCACATTCCTTAGTAAAAAACAGCACATAAACACTGGCTAGGCACACATTTACACTTTTGATCGCCCTAGATGTTTAACCCCTTCCCAGCCAATGTCATTAGTACAGTGGCAGTGTATATTTTTAGCACGGATCACTGTATTAGTGTCGCTGGTTCCCACAAAGTGTCAAAAGTGTCACTTAGTGTCAGATTGTTCCCCGCAATATCGCAGTCCCGCTATAAGTTGCTGATCTCCGCCTTTACTAGTATAAAAAAAATTCCAGTATATATACCATAGTTTGCAGACGCTATAACATTCACGTAAACCAATCAATATACGCCTATTGTTTTTTTTGTTTTGTTTTTTACCAAAAATATGTAGCAGAATACATATTGACTAAATTTATGAAGAAATTCTATTTTTTTACAATTTTTATTGGATATGTTTTATAGCAATAAGTAAAAAATATAGTTTTTTGTTTATAGAGTAAAAAAATAAAAAACCCAGTGGTGATCAAATGCCACCAAAAGAAAGCTGTATTTGCGGTAAAAAAAGGACATAAATTTAATTTATGTACAGCATTGCATGACCGTGCAATTGTCAAAGTAACGCAGTGCCAAAAAGCAAAAAATGGCTTGGTCATGAAGGGGGTTACATCTTCCAGAGGGCAAGTGGTTAATATAGAAACAATTTGTAAAATTGTAATACTGCAAAGATAGGTACATCTTGTAATCTCAGCTAAGTGCTGTAGCATATTGTACTTTGATATATGTTTTACATTTTAACATACCTTTATGCTGCCTTCTCAAAAATATCCCCCTCAAATAAGTAGGCACAAATTCCAAGGATCATCCCACTTATACAGCTTTACACTTCTCCGTAAAAGGTTTATGTGCACTACAGTGTTCCCAATACATTAAAGTAATGTGTTCTATTCCTCAAAAAAATGCCCACGACTTTTGCTGCTAATGAATTCTCCTCCCCAATCCATGGCATGATGGCAGGATGGGCCAAGTTCTGGATGCGCTGCCCCAGATATTTACGAAAGAGCACTCCCAGCCTCTCTTCCTATCTGTACATGTGCAGTCCACTCTCCCTCAGGACAGCAATTTTTGTGAGAGTAAAGGAGAACAGACTGCACACGCATGGGCAGGGATGGAGGCCAGGAGTATTTGTTCATGGATTTCTGGGGCTGTGCATCCAGTGTTGGGTACATCCTGCCATCTGCAGGATGGCTTGACTAGGACAATGGTATCAACAGCTGAAGAGGTGGCCATTCGTTAGGGGACCACCTTTGGGAAACATGTGTGAAGGAGATATAGTCCCATGGCCCATATGAAAAATCAGGAACTTTACTTTGGTCTTTAATGTTATAACATTTACAGCAAATGTAGGTATAGGTCAAATATTGTAGCACATAAAAGCTATGAAATCGTTTTATCATATGCTACATATTTGACCCTTTACTACTTTGTGTTGTGATAAAACACTAATTGCAATGCTATGAAAACAGTTGATGTTACATTATATAGTAAACAGGCAATCATAAGATTCTATATACAAGATGCTGCCTATATTAAACACTGTCAATAGGCAGAAGCCTTCTGTGGTTAAACTGGTCATCTGCTGTACGGTATGTCAGTACAAGTGCTAGGTGACAAAGATATATAAGGGGAGGCTTTATTATGAAGCGGAGGAGGGGAATAGGGAAAAACTGAAGCATAAATCATTATTGGCGAACATCTCAGCTGAGAGCTCGCGTGTCGCTTGCTGCTGCTTGTAGTGCAGCCCAGACATAAATCATAATTCCCCTACAATAGATCCCTTGTAGCCGCCATCAGGAAAAGAGTTTGGTTTTATTGATTTTTTGACACCAGGGCCCTGGCAAGGGCCGCTGTGAATCATTATGAAATGAAACTGATAAAGAATTCATGGAATACTAAATAAATTTTACGAGCACGTTGTAAGTTTTTGATGCATGGGGAGCGGAAAATGAAGACTAATGATATAAAAATTATAAAGCATGCTGAGTATTATTATGCTACTATTGATTTGGTTCAGACTATACATTCAAATCAAAGCTTGCCTATTACAAAAAAGTTATACACATGCATAGGGTTTTTTTTTCAGTAAAATATGTTATGCAGTATGTATGAGACTTTGTGACACTGCTATAATTTACTCTTTCATGTCTGGGCGATTATGTACAATTTTTGCACTTTTGGGCTATGTTCATATTGTCAGAAATATTGTTTGAATATTTACATCTATCTAAGATTATTTCTTTTTATTAAATAGTGCTGGTCTTTCAATATAAAGTTTGACATGTAGCAATGTATGCAAAAAAAAAAATGTCTACATCGTTCTTGCAAACGTGTTAAAGTATCAAATAGTTCCTTTTTTTCGTCTCTTAGGGAGTGTAAGGTAGGTGGGAGCAGATAACACACCATAAGGAACGAACTTACTGTACATCCAATAGTTTAGCATTACCTGACATTTAAACCTGAATCCACTGATCGTGGTTTGCAATGCTCCAATGCTAAAAAAATAATACATACCGTATATACTCGATTATAAGCCGAGTTTTTAAGCACATTTTTTTGTGCTGAAGATGCCCCCCTCGGCTTATACTCGAGTCACCTTTTTGCGCCTGATCTCCCAGACTTTGGGGACCCGGTACCGGTCGGCACACATGTAGCCCAACTTAGCCTCTACAAGTGTGCAAAGTTTGTTGTCCGGGGGACCTACGGCCGGGGAGAACCGATTTTTCAAAACCGGGCACCCCTTCCATAGACTCCCATGTTAAACGGTAATTTCTCTGGTGATTTTGGGGACCCGGTATTGGCCGGTCGTAGGTTCCCTGGACCCGAAACTTAACACAAATGTAGCTCCATTGCTCCTCTACATGTGTGCAAAGTTTTTCAAAGCCGGGCACCCCTTCCATAGACTCCCATGTTAAACGTCAGTCTAGTCATGGGCACAGTGAGGCATGGGCACAGTGAGGCATGGACACAGTGAGGCATGGGCACAGTGAGGCATGCACATGGACACAGTGAGGCAAAGTGAGGCATGCAGATGGACACCCTAGGCTTATACTCAAGTCATTAAGTTTTCCTAGTTTTTTGTGGTAAAATTAGGTGCCTCGGCTTATATTCGGGTCGGCTTATACTCGAGTATATATGGTAGGTATTTTTGCTTTTTGCAATATGAGTGCATTTATTATATCCTATGCAAAAGGTAGAATTAGCATTTAAAGCTGTACACTGGAATCACATTTTTAGCTGTGGAATTGATTTTTTTTCTTTTAGAAGTAGCTTATATATAGCAGCACCTCAATCCAATTCATTCCAGTAAAAACACAAACTTTCTTTTTTAGGCAGTTTTATCAGTGACAATTATGTAACTGAGAATGACATTGTCTTCCAACTGCTCACCCCATCATGTATAATGCCCAGGTTTTGGTAAGCTTGAAAAGTCCTCCATAAAGCCTTTACACCTTCCTTCTCATAAACTCAAGCCCTCCAACCCTCCACTTCCTTAACCTTTTAATGGTAGCATCTGGCAGTATCACAGAACACATGTAGAAGCCAATGTTATCTTCAACTTAGGTATGCACAATTCACCCGTGTGGGCTTCTTCAATGTTCCTGCTGCCAACAGTACCCCCTTGTGATCACCAGCCTGCGCCTGCTAGTTTATAAGGGGATGTTTTGCCATGGGGTTTATTTTCTTTCTTTTAAAATATGAAAAGACTCAAAACATGCTAACAATTCTTACTTTTCATATGTGGTTTGACCTAAACCCACTCTCTCTGCAGTTCACAAAATGGGCTATTGCAATACTGCTGCTAAATTAATTGACAAATCCTTATGCCACGTACACACGACCATTTTTAATGTCATTGAAAAAAGTAGGATTTTTAAAACAGCTTACCTGTAAAATCCTTTTCTTGGAGTACATCACGGGACACAGAGCAGCATAGTCATTACTATGTGGGTTATATAGAATTACCTTCAGGTGCTGGCACTGGCAACTTCCAAAACAGGAAGTACCCTCCCCTATATAAGCCCCTCCCATCCGGGAGTACCTCAGTTTTGTAGCAAAGCAATACGTGTCCCCAAAAGATGGGTGGGAGCTCTGTGTCCCGTGATGTACTCCAAGAAAAGGATTTTACAGGTAAGCTGTTTTAAAAATCCTACTTTCTTGTTCATACATCACGGGACACAGAGCAGCATAGTCATTACTATGTGGGACGTCCCAAAGCAATGCCAAATGAGGGGGGGGATACACCATACATAAGCTGGGCGCCATCAGGCATGAGGATCTTTTGCGGCCTGCAACACACTGCGCCCAAAGGCGACATCCTCCTGACTACTAACGTCCACCTGGTAGAACCTAGTAAACGTGTGTACTGAAGACCATGTTGCGGCCTTACAAATTTGAGCCAGGGAGGCCTGGTGATGCACTGCCCACGAAGTTCCAACTGCTCTCGTGGAGTGCGCCCTAACTTTGAACGGAGGCGGTCTACTTCTCAAGCCATAGGCTTGTATTATGACCTGTCGAATCCACTTGGCTAAAGTAGATTTTGATGCTGCCTGACCTATTCTGGGGCCTTCCGGCAGAACAAACAAAGAATCCGTTCTACGAATCTGAGCAGTGGCTTTTAGATAAGCTTTAACTGCTCTTACTACATCCAAAGAATGCAATAACTTTTCCTCTACCGAGCTTGGTTTGGGGAAAAAAGAAGGAAGAACCACATCCTGGTTCAAGTGAAACCTCGATACCACCTTAGGAAGAAAGGCTGGGTGAGGGCGTAATACTACTCTGTCCTTATGAATAACCAGATATGGCTCCTTACAGGACATGGCGGCTAATTCCGACACTCTTCTAGCCGAGCATATGGCTACTAAAAATATAAATTTTCTGGTGAGTAGAACCAAGGAAATGTGCCGCAAAGGTTCAAAAGGCTGCTTCTGCAGAACCGACAGAACCAAATTTAGATCCCATGGGCATATGGGAGCTTTAATCGGTGGAATAATACGAGTCACCCCTTGCATAAAGGATTTGACAAGTGAATGCATAGCCAGGGGCCTTTGAAATAGTATTGATAAGGCCGAAACCTGGCCCTTGATAGTACTTAAGGCAAACTTCCTGTCTACAGCCCACTGCAGGAAGTCCAGAATTCTGCCTATAGCGTACTTACGTGGATGCCATTTTCTGGCCTCGCACCAAGTGATGTACGCCTTCCAAACTCTATAGTAGATCTGCCTGGATACAGGCTTCCTGGCATTGATTATAGTTGATACCACAGAGTTAGAGAGACCTCTCTTCTTTAGGATGTGGGATTCAATAGCCAGGCCGTTAAACTTAGAGTTAGTAAGGAAGGGTGGTATATCGGTCCTTGCGAAAGCAGGTCCGGACGACGTGGAAGGGTCCAGGGACTCCCCACAGACATTTTGATGATCTCCGCGTACCAGGCCCTTCGGGGCCACGCTGGAGCCACCAGGATCACCGGCTTCTTTTCCAACTTGACTCTGCGAAGGAGTCGAGGCAACAATTGTAGCGGAGGGAATGCATATATCAGTCTGAACTGATCCCAAGGGAACACCAGAGCATCCGAGCCGCAAGCGAGGGGATCCCTTGTCCGGGAGACAAATCTGTCCACCTTTGCGTTGAATCTGGATGCCAGCAGATCTACATCCGGTGTTCCCCACCGCTGACATATTGCTCGGAAGACCTCGGGATGAAGGGACCATTCCCCTGGGCATAACTGTTGGCGACTCAGAAAGTCCGCCTTCCAATTCTCCACCCCTGGAATGAAGACAGCTGATATACATGGGACATGCTTTTCTGCCCATTCCAGGATGTGACTTACTTCCCTCTGGGCTGCACGACTCCTGGTGCCTCCCAGATGATTGATATATGCCACTGCTGTGGCATTGTCTGATTGAATTCTGACAGGGGACCCTTGGAGTCTGGATGTCCAGGCTACTAGGGCATACCGGGCTGCTCGTATCTCTAAGAGATTGATGGGCAGGGTTTTTACTACATTTGACCATCTGCCCTGGAGAGACCATTGCTCCAGTACTGCCCCCCAGCCTATAAGGCTGGCATCTGTAGTGACCACCTTCCAGGATATCAGACTGAAGGGTTTTCCCTTCTGGAGATTCTGGGGGATCAACCACCAGCAGAGACTCTTCCGAACGGAAGGGGACAAAGCCATCGGGAAGTCTAGAGCCTGAATTTTTCCGTTCCAGGCTGACAATATGGCCCTCTGTAAATTCCTTGAGTGGAATTGGGCGTATGGCACAGCTTCGAATGATGCTACCATCTTTCCTAGCAGCCTCATGCACAGGCGTATGGACGGCTGTCTTTTTGCACAAAGCAGACGGACCAAGCCCCTCAAAGAGGATACCTTGTCTAGAGGTAAGAAAATCTTCCTCTGGTCTGAATCCAGCCGTAGCCCTAGATATACCAGGTTTTTCACTGGCTGTAGGGCTGACTTGTCCAGGTTGATGACCCAACCGTGAGATTCTAGATACTTGATTGTATCGACAATTACCACTTCTAGCTTGGCAACTGAGTGGTCCATCAACAACAGGTCGTCTAGGTATGCCATTATCGTTACACCTCGTGTTCTTAGATCGGCCAACAGTGGGGCCAGAATTTTTGTGAACACTCGTGGTGCTGTGGCCAGACCGAATGGTAAGGCTCTGAACTGAAAATGGCGCCCTTCTACTGCAAAGCGTAGAAATTTTTGATGACCTGGAAAGATGGGAACATGCAAGTAAGCATCTTTGATGTCGATCGAGGCTAACCATTCCTCCCCCTGTAGGGCAGCGGTGACCGATCGGATCGACTCCATCCGGAAAGACCGGACGTTTAGAAATTTGTTTAGACTCTTTAGGTCCAATATGGGTCTTATGTCCCCGTTTGGCTTCGAGACTGTGAAAAGGTTTGAGTAGAAACCCAACCCCCACTCTTCCATAGGAACCTCCATAATTACTCCTTGGAGCAATAGTTGTTCTAACGCCAATAGGAGAGACCCTCTTTTCAGAGGGTCTCTTGGCATGCCTGACCACATAAAATGGGAAGGAGGAGACTCTTTTAACTCCAACTTGTATCCCAGAGTTACTGCGGAGAGCACCCATCTGTCTTTGATCGTCTCCCGCCAGGTCTCTGCGAACAACTGAAGTCTTCCCCCCACCCATTTGAGTGGGGACAGCCCTTCATAGGTTTGACTTGGAGGCTGGTTTAGTACCCCTTCGGATCCAGGGTTTCTTATTACCCTGTGACTGTCCCTGATTTTTACCCCCTGAGTTTGACCGAGGAGGCCGTCGGAACTGCTTAGTAGCAGACGTCGCAGGGATAGGAGAGGTAGTCCTCTTAAAAGATGGACCCCTAGACCTCTTCTTACTCGGTAAGAGAGTACTTTTACCACTGGAAATCTTCTGGATATACTTATCCAGGTCCTCGCCAAAAAGGTGTTCCCCATGAAATGGGAAGCTAACTAAGAGCTTCTTACAGGGAGCTTCAGCAGACCAGTTTTTGAGCCACAGAAGCCTACGCATATGTACCAAAGACAGCGTGAGGCGGGAGGCCTGATGGATAGAATCCTTGATGGCGTCAACCGCAAAGCATAATGCTCTAGGCAGATCAGCCAGAGCCTGGGCCTGCTGGTCTGGCAAATCCCTCAGGACCATTTTCATCTGATCCTTTAAAGCTTGGCAGACCCCAATAGCTGCCACTGCTGGCTGTGTAACAGCCCCTGCTGTGGAAAAAGCAGATTTTAATAAAGATTCCAATTTTTTATCTACTGGATCTTTGAACATTTGAACATTATCTACTGGGCATGTCAGTGATTTGTTCACAGAAGAGATGGCTGCATCCACCGTAGGAACATTCCATCTCTGGGTGAACTTTTCCTCCATGGGATAGATCACCGGAAATTTCTTAGGCGGAACAAATAGTTTATCAGGATGTTCCCAGTCCTGGTATATAAGTCCTTCCAATAATGGATGTATTGGAAAGGAGCAATTAACCTGGGGAGCTTTTAGCGACCCCAATGAGGAGACAGCAGTAGTTGATGGTTCAACAAGAGGCATTTTAAATGCAGATCGAACCATGTCAGTTAGGGTCTGGACCCACAATCTTTCAGTCTGTGATGCTGAAAATGGTTCATCTACTGTCGATTCCTCAAAAACAGAGTTAACCTCCTCCTGATCCCCTTCAGGTAGGCCGGTCCCTTCCTGGGACTGTTGCTCTGCCAACAGGCACTCTAATGGAGGTGATGGAGATCTGACGCGCTTTCTTTCCTGCAGAGAAGAAGCGATCAATGCTGCCAATCTCTGCTCCAATCCCTCCAGAGTTGAGGCAAAAACCTCCTCTGTTATATATGCAGGAGCAGGTGGACTGAGGACAGCCGCAGTACCTGGCACTCCCGGGGGTTCCTTATGGGTATTAACCTCTGATTTCTCAGGGGAGGAGGGTGCAGATGACTGCTCCAGATCCTCAGAGCCCGATGGAGACCCCCTACACTTCCTGAGAGGTATATCTCGGAGTTTTTTAGGCGGCATATTCCTTAGTTCAAAGCTGAGGTATTCCAGCCGCAATACACCCCTTTACTGAAATAGTCTAATGCAATTTGCTGCTATGTACATCAGTGGGTGTCTACTAATGCGTCTTTCTGGGGATGCCTGTATCAACCGCCCGCTGTAAGCCCCTATACCATGCTACCAGCTCCTTTTCATGCTCTGTGTCCATAGCAAGCAGCGTGGACTGAGTCCTTTTATCTTGCGGGGACGCCCGCACATGCGCAGAAGCGCTGGGCGCACAGAGCGCGTCATCCGCCAGGCTCCGCCCACTTTTTTGAAGCTAAATCTATAAAAAGAAAGCGTGTGTGCACGCGCGCGCGCGTGCACGTGTGCGCTCTTGGCGCCCTGTAGGGAGAGGAGCCAGGGTCCCTGTTTCACCAGGACTCGGGGATGGAAGGAAACTACTTGGCAGCATGACAGAGGAATGCAGCTTCCCTGATAGAGAGCTCACTCATCTGCCTGGACTTTCACCATGGAAGGAATAGTCCCAAGAAAAAAAGACGTTCCACAGTGGCCTCTAGTGGACAAACACAGGTACCGCACTTTTGTCTTTTTTTTTTTTTTTTAAACCTCCTTTATGAAAAACATTTCCAGGTTTATAGTTTTTAAAACTTCCTTTATGAAAAGACATTTCTAGGATTTCTTAGGCATATACAGCTATTAGCGGGAATACCTTTAGGTAACAGGCAGAAAGACATATTAGGCTTGGGGGTCCCCTCAATAGAACCAAGTTCCTGAGGGGCCCCCACTTACCTTTTCCCCGCCGCAGGACTTTGTTTGGTCCACAGAAGCCCAAACTTCACCTCTCACGGCAGGCATTGTACTAGACCTTCAGGGACCGGGTTCCCAAGGATTCCACTCCCCTGGACCTGTATAGCACCCTGCACAGATAGCCTCTTGGTTTTGGGTATGACCAGAGCTCTGGATCCCAGGGTCCAGCCCTCCTAAGAGAGGCATTACAGGCAAAACCCTGCTCTTCTCTGCAAGGCCCGGGTACCGACCGTTTAGCTATGAAGCTTTTTTGGTCGGATCCGGAATAGCTTGCTAAGGCCCAGAGAACCTGTACACAAGCCCAGATGAATACATGTTAACCTTGGCCAACACCTTAGACACTGGCAAAAAACTGAGGTACTCCCGGATGGGAGGGGCTTATATAGGGGAGGGTACTTCCTGTTTTGGAAGTTGCCAGTGCCAGCACCTGAAGGTAATTCTATATAACCCACATAGTAATGACTATGCTGCTCTGTGTCCCGTGATGTATGAACAAGAAAACAAAGTTTTTCTCGACGTGATTCTTCTCAAGCCTGCCTTGCCTACACACTATCGTTGAAAAAAATGCTTGAGTAAAGCGTGGTGACGTACAACATGTACGACGGCACTATAAAGGGGAAGTTCCATTCTGATGGCGCCGCCCTTCATGTTAGTAAAGTTTCTTGAGAGATGATTCGCGCTTTTCAGCCTTGTGCTTTTCAGTCCGTTACAGCGTGACGAATGTGCTATCTCCATTATGAACGCTAGTTTTACCAGAACGAGCGCTCCCGTCTCATACTTGATTCTGAGCATGCGCATTTTTTTTCACGTCGTTAAAGCCTACACACGGCCGTTTTTCATGATGAGAAAAACGATGAGGTGAAAAACAATGAGAGAAATTAGAGCATGTTCCAAATTTTTCATGGCCATTTTTCACGTCGTATGTACACGGCACTAGAACTGCTGGAATAAATATGGCCCAAATATGGCTCTGAGCATACAAATTACCGTAATATGTCCCAGGGCTATCCCCTAAACCCACATAACATACATTTACAATCACATGAAACAATATTAGTGCCAATCTTTACATCCTAAAATTCATCCAGCTTAGTGAATAAATGGAGGCTCTCCAGAAAGTTTTGACTACTTTTGGACAAGTGGGTCAAAAAACACTTTCCCGAAAACAGGCAGGATGGTTAAAATAAAATGTTGACTAAATAGGCTAATTCCCCAGTAGTATATGAGGTCAGTTGTATCCACTGATTGGCTCAGATTTTTTTTAAAAAACATCTCCATAGGGTAGTATGTTAGGAATTACTAAATAGATCTCAAAATATTATACTCACAAGGCAAGATAATAGCACACTCTTATCAAAAATGTGCAGACTCTAATAATATGATCGATATAAAGGCTTTCCAGAAATCAATGACCCACAAATTGAGTCATCACCACACTTTCTGCCCCAAAACAAAGATACTCAGAAAGGATCCCAACTTCTCGTGCCTTCTTTTAATTCAGTACAACCCAGATTGCAAGCGAATGAGCTTGACAATTGACAATGACTCGCTAAGCTATTGCTAGACATACCAGGCTTCACAAGTTTGTTGCACGTATAGCGGTACCCCCAGTTAAGAGGGCTGCTGGTATTGATTTCTTGGGCCCTGTAGTGCACCGCTGTCAACCCCTGGCAATCGGCTCTACCCTCCCGTGGCACAGCTAGTAAGGGGAGATAGGACTACGTGACCGGCAACTCTGGGTGACACAGTCCTATGGCAAACACACACAGTAAAATGTTTAAACTTCTGTATAAAGTAAAAGAAACAGACACCAATGTACTTGACCCAGGTATATTTACTGAGACTAATGGGCAAGTAATAAACAAGAGTATAAGATTATTTGCAGATCCCTGCAATAAACGGTATTCAAACAAACAGAATAGACAGGTATTGCTATGCAACTCTACCGATACCCTTTTTCAGCTACTTCCCCTCGTAGGCAGACTGATGCCCAGCAATGTCTAACTATGCACTCAGGCCTGACTGAACTAAATGGAAGTTCTGTAAAGGAATCTTCGCTAGCAAAACTCGGTGGTGCACTTGATGAACAAAACTTTGTAATCCAACAGGGTAGTAGAAACACAGTATTTGTCTGTGATCAAGTGCTCTCACCAACCGGACCAGTCCCAGTCCGTCTCCTCCGCCGATGCGTCTAGGCACATGGATCCATCGACATCCGGGTCTTTGGTCCTCCTGGTACAGTATAGCAAGGATGAAAAGATGTCTCTCAGGTTCCGCTAAGCTGGCGGAGGGATCTTTGGAAGAAAATGCCCAGGCTTCAGGCCTGGGTTTTCAGCAGTCTCAGACAGAGTTCTTGCTTGCTAGCCGGGAGGTGTCCAAAGAGACAGAATAAACTCCGCCTCCCCTTTATAAAGTCCACCCCAGCAGTCCTTGCTCCGGGGCAATGCACCCTGGGTGCTGTAAGATGTCTTGGGAAATGTAGTCTCTGGATATTAAAGGGGAATACCCCGCTACACACAATTGCAGCAAGTTCACATTGCATAACTTCATATCAGCATCCTTTGCAAACATTCTACAAGTCTGCTGCATAATCATCCCACCACAGGGTTCACTGTGACTTGCAAAGATCCTGCTGTAGACTCAGCACTGCAGCTTTGCTCTTGCTGGAGACTTGCCACAGAAATTTGGTACAAATTGGAAAAGTGTCAACTAGAACTTGTGCTTCAAGTGCTCTGCAAGTATGCAACTTGCCAGTAAAAATGTGCAGATTTGTGGCAAGTTATCCTTGCTATCTGGGAATTAATTTTAATCACCATATTACTCAGGACCGGTGCTAAAATAGGAAACAATACCATAATGTAGTATGTTTATATGTATTTATTTATTTATTACAGGCATTTATATAGCGCCGTTAATTTACACAGCACTTTACATATATATTGTACAGTAGGGATGGGTGAACGGTTCAACCGAATTATCGGGTCGTTCGACCATTTGTTCGGCTCGACGAACAACCACAATGCACTGCGCCACTGCATAGCGCATTGAAAGCCCTGATTGGCTGAAGCAAAAAAAGCTTCACCCAAACACTCTTAATCCCGCCCCACACTATAAAAGTATTCTTTCCATAGCGCCCATTTATAATGTGATAGCGGCGTGGAGAGAGATAGAACAGGGCTCTGTTCAGTGCTATTAGACAGTTAGTGTGCTATAGTGTGTTATTCTGATTCTATTGTCAGTGTAGAATATTAGTTTGGTGTGCATTTAGGCAGGGCTTCTGGTAGAAATCACGGGGCCTCGTACAGTCTACCCGATAGGGCCCCCTAAGAAAGTAGCAAAACAATATTTTCGCAAAAAATACACAAAAATCATTATTAGCAGACACAAACACAACATAACTTACAAACTTACGGGGGGAACAGGATGGTACAGTATGGGGGAAGGGGGCAGGAGGGCACAGTACAGCAGTTAGGAGGGTACAGTACAGGGGGGCACAGTAGGCGAGGGACAGGAAAATACAGTGTGGGCACAGTATGGGAGGGCAGAAAGGTACAGTATGGGGGGCAGGAGAGTACAGTACAGGGAGGGCAGGAAGGTACAGTATGTTGGGGCAGGAGGGCACAGTACAGTGGTTAAGAGGATACAGTACAGGGGGGAGCAGGAGGGCACAGTACAAGGGGCAGGAGGGTTTAGTATAAAGGGAAGTAATGAATAATACACATATAGCCTCCTCAAGCAGAGGTGTGCAGGGAAGCTGATGTCACAGATCCTACCTATTCTAACAGGCTGTCACTGGGCTAAATCTACAACAGGAATGACAACTTCCCCTCCAGAGTTTCTGGCTCTCTTTTGGTGCTTTTCAGGGGTTAAGGAAGAACTCTGAGGTGTAACATCTTACTACTGTTGCTGCTTGTGTGGGTGGGATGTGTACTGCACCAATCACATGGGATGAATAGGAGAGGAGGGTCAGCAGGGATTGGTGCAGTAGTGCAGTACACATCCCTCCCACACAAGCAGCAGAAGTAGTAAGATGCTCCACCTCGGGGTTCTTCTTTAAACCCTGAAAAAAATGGGGGGGGGGTTATGGGGATGAGAACCATTGGGTAAAGGGGGAAGGAGGAAGGTGGGGAAAAGCAGGGGTGGGTATGAGATGGGGGATGGGTAGAGAAGAACTGGAGTGAATGTGGCAGATTCTGGTCTGTATATATGGGATAAAAAAAAGGAGGAGGATTTGTGCTGGCATGAGGAAAGGGGGGGCAAATAGATTGGTGTCAAAAGGACTGAAAAGGGATGGTCAGGGATAGGCATGAGGAATACTGTTGGCTGGTAAGGAATAGCCACAGTACATAAAGAGTAAGTGGGCTGTCTGTCAGGGACGGGGAGAGGGAGAGATCTCCATTGACTAGTAAAGAGACAGTGTTGGGGGGTGTGCAGGGTGGGGGATTCCAGCCATTCACAGTGTTTGTAGATCCTGGGACATACACCTGTGTGAAGGTGAAGTGCCTCCAGAGAAGAAGTGGTGGGGAGGGGAGTGAGGGAAAGTGAACTGGAGGCATGATTGTTGGGAAAGTGTCAGGGAAAGAATTCTGGCTGGCTGGAGAAGAAGCTGTAAATTAGCAGGGCTGCAAGATTTCGGCAAACAGGCTGGGAGAGGGAAGCAAGGGTTGACAATGATCTGAGAGGCAGTGTGACAGGCAGAAATAGATCTGTGTGAGGATGAAAGGGAGAAGGATGGGATAGTGGCTGAGGCGCGGAGGAAGATGCCTGGGAGGAAGAGAGTACTGCAGACAGCTGAGAGACAGATGCTGTAACAGAACTGACCTGTAGTGTAGCAAAAGAGAAGGCCAAAGTGAGGGGAATGGTTGCCACTGCCATAAAACTGCAGGCAGGAAACTTCAAGGGCCCTCCATGCACCTAGGACCCCTGGGCAGCTTGCATGAAGTGCCTGTGCTTTAAGACAGCCCCAGTAAGGGGCTGGAAAATTACACCCTTCCCCGATCTCAGTGTCCTGACAGATCCCTCTGTTTTCTGGGAGAGGAAAACGGGCAGCGCTGCGGGGGGGGGGGGGGGGACCTGACAGGAAGGCAGATCGGTGCACTGTGGAAGTTACAGAAATAATGCTGTGTGTGTCTCTCCCTCCTGCAGCTGAAAGCCGACAGGAGGGAGAGACACACACGGCATAGTTTCTGTAACTGCCACAGCGCACCGATCTGCCTCCCTGTCCAGGCCCCCAGGTGCACTTGGACCCCCTACAGGAGGACCGGTGGCCCCCCTATCAGTGGCCCTGCATCTAGGGATAGTTCAGTGTGAGTGTAGTATGACCATTCCTCTTTACATTAGTGTGAATGTAGGGATATTAAGTCAGTGTGAGTGTAGTGCAACCATTCATTTTTACATTAGTGTGAATGTAGGGATAGTTCAGTCAGTGTGAGTGTAGTGACCGGTTAATACAGTATATTTTATTGCGTTACTGCAAGTTTAACGCCTTATAATTCAGTGCGTTACGTGCCATTTAACGCAGTACATTTATGTACGTTAGTGTACACTTAACGCCGTATATTTCAGTTGCGCTACTTCAAGTTTAACGCCGTACAGTTCAGTGCGTTACTGCAAGTTTAACGCCATATAGTTCTGTGTTTTACTGCAAGTTTAACGCTGCATATTTCATTGTGTTATTGCAAGTTTAACACCATATAGTTCTGTGCGTTACTGCAAGTTTAACGCTGTATATTTCATTGCATTACTGCAAGTTTAACGGCATATAGTTCTGTGCGTTACTGGAAGTTTAACGCTGTATAGTTCTGTGCATTACTGCAAGTTTAACGCCATGTATTTCATTGCGTTGCTGCAAATTTAACGCTGTTTAGTTCTACGCATTACTGCAAGTTTAACGCCGTATATTTCATTGCGTTACTGCAAGTTTAACGCCATATTGTTCTGTGCGTTACTGCAAGTTTAACGCTGTATATTTCATCACCTTACTGCAAGATTAACACCATTATTTTTAAATTGTGTTACTACAAGTTTAAAGCCATTTATATTTCATTGCATTACTGCAAGTTTAACACCATATATTTCATTGCATTGCCGCAAATTTAACACCATATAGTTCTGTGAGTTACTGGAAGTTCAACGCCGTATATTTCATAGTGTTACTGCAAGTTTACCTCCATATAGTTCTGTGCGTTACTGCAAGTTTAATGCTGTATATTTCATTACGTTACTGCAAGTTTAACGCCATATATTTAATTGCGTTACTGCAAGTTTAATGCCATATATTTCATTGCCTTACTGCAAGTTTAATCCATATAGTTCTGTGCGTTACTGCACATTTAACGTAGTATATTGCAGTATATTATAGTGTATCCTTGGAGTGTGTCTGTGTAGTGAATACTCAAATTAAAGTGCACTAAACACCACTTTCGATTGATTGAAGTGCATCCACGTACACTTTTACACATCTTTATTACATTTTGTTAAAAAGGGCTCCCCCCATCATGTCTGGGAGGACAAGGAGAGGCAGACGTTTCCATGGCACTGTAAGGGGGCCAGCAGCATATGTGTCCACAGGCAAAGGTGGAGGTGGTCAGTCATTAGGCAGGGCATCATTTCCTCTGTTTAGTGATGTTGTCCATGCTATCCTTCAGCCACAGCATGCAGAAGAGGTGGTGGACTGGCTTACTAAACTGCCTTCATCCTCCGTCACCCAAGCAGAGACTAGTGTGCAGTCTCCTGCAGCTGCCAGAGTGGCTAAACCTGCCTCCTTGTCCACGGCTATTCCTGCCATAGCCCCAGCATCAGGCATGGAGGAGTTATTTGAACACAGCGTCAGCCACTTGCTCCTTGACGATGCACAGCCATTACTCGATTCAGATGTTGGTTCTGAGGTTGAGAAAGGCAGGAACATGAGCCTACAGAGAGAGGAGAACAGTGGTACACAAATTGGCATTCATGTTCCCCCACCTGCAAGCGTATTGCCAAGTTGTCTCCAGTGGTAATGAGGCTGGAGGAGATGATGATGAGGTCACTGACTCGACTTGGCTGCCAGATAGAGCAGAGGAGGAAAGTGAGAGTGAGGCACAACCCCAATGAGGCAGCCATCATGGAAGAGTAGAGAGCAGCCACCCTATTCCATCACATTGTGGAGCTGTTATCTCCTGGCCCACTTCCCACAGCTCAGCTGTTTAGGCCTTTTTTAGTACATGTGCAGCCGTTTGCACTATTGCTATTTGCAAACTTTGTCTCAAGCACATCAAGCATGCAAAAACACCAGCCATTTGGGTACCACATACTTGACAAGGCATTTAACCTCCCACCACTCAGCCCATTGGCAAGAGCACCTAAAAGCCACACAAAAGAGTCACAAATCTGTCGCTCCTCCTTACTCACCTTAGTCTGATAGACCTCATGACGCCTCATCAGCCTCTACTGACAGGGATGATGGTATAGCGCAGGATGTCCCAGGTCCTTGCAGCACATCTGCCAGCAGCACACCGCCAGCTGTAGACTATAGCCGGCAAATTTATCTGCCCCATCTGCTGCAGCGGAAAAAAATTACAGTCCCTTCTACCCACATGCCCAGCATCTAAATGTAAGCTTGTCAAAGCTGCTGGCTCTACAACTTTCTGCCTAGTGGATTCTGCCCCCTTCCGTGAATTTGCAGAATGTGCTGTACCACAATGGCAGGTTCCGAGTCCATATTTCTTTTCACGTAAGACCATTCCAGCTCTCTACCATCACATGGAAGGCAATGTGGCATCGTTGGGCAAAGGCAGTCAGCCGCAAAGTCCACATTACTGCTGACACGTGGTCCAGCAAGCATGGGCAGGGATGATATATTTAGTTCACAGCACACTGGGTAACTCTTCTTGCAACTCGGAAGGATGCAGGGCAGGGCTCAGTGCTGCAGCTTGTTGTGCCCCCACATTTCCATACAGCTGGTGATGATGCAAAATTTGTCAGCTCTACCGCCTCCTCCTCCTCCTTTATTACCTCCTCTGTTGAATTGTCCTATGAACCTCAAGTACCCCCTAAGCGTTCAAAGGGCTATTCAATGAGTCAGGCTAAAAGGTGCCATGCAGTGCTTCAGCTGGTGTGTCTAGGGGACAGGAACCACACCGGAACAGAGATTCTTGCAGCTCTGCAGGACAGGCCCAGGCCAGCTCAGCTTTTTTTTCCCCACACCAATGGCTGCTCATAAAGGATGCGTGCATTGTACTGTCACCATTTGAGGAGGCCACAAGGATGGTGAGCCATGACAATGCATGCATCAGTGACACAATCCCTGTTGTTTTCCTGCTGGAGCAGACTCTGCCTGGCATTATGGACAGGGCACTTGAGGCAGGGCAATGGGAGGAAGAGGAGGACTTCCTTTCTTCTCAAGGCCCACTTCATACAGACACCATTGTTCCTATGCCACAGAACACACAAGAAGAGAGTGAGGAGGAGGAGGAGGATTCTGGCAGTTTCGGAGAAATTGAAGCAGAGGAAGACATATGTCAAACAGTAAGAGATGGTTTTCCATCCCCAGAACCCTTGGGAGTAGTACGTGACTGGGAGGAGGAAGTTTCCAGATATTGTAATCCTCAGTGACCTGAGAAGTCTGCTTCTCATGCCTCTGCAAATTTGCGGTGCATGGGATCCCTCATGTTTCAAAGCCTGCAAAAGGACCCAAGAATACCTGGCGTAAAGGAAAAGGATCACTATTGGTTGACAACCCTCTTTGACCACCGTTATATGGCAAAAGTCTCAGAACTCATCCTGTCCCCATAGAGTGTGCAGAAGATGAAATCTTAAAGACACCTTAAAGAGGAATTTATCGAATGCTTTTCCAGACTCTGGGAGGTTACAGTGTCGTGGAAAACTTAGTTTTTAGGCATCTGTTGGTCAAGAGAGGAGCGGTGGAGAAGGCGGCCGCCTAAGTGATGCATTTCTCAATTTTTTTAGTCCTCGCCGCCGAGGGCTGTCACACATCCACATCCCATTGGCAGCATCTGCATCACATGGTGGATGATTATTTATGAAAACAGAGATGAAGAGCTTTCCAGTCGATGATCCACTGGCTTACTGGGTCATGAGAATAGACCCCTGGCCAGAACTTGCCCAGTATGCTATTGAGCTGCTGGCCTGCCCTGCATCCAGCGTGCTTTCTGAACGGGCATTTAGTGCTGCTGGAGGTTTTGTTACTGATCATAGAACGCATCTGTCCACAGACTCTGTGGACCATCTGACTTTTATCAAAATTAATAAGTCCTGGATAGGGATGAGCTTCGTGTTCGAGTCGAACATACGTTCGACTCGAACATCGGCTGTTCGATCGTTCGACGAAGATCGAACGATTTGGGCCGTTCGCGCCAAATTCGAGTGACGCGAACGGCCCACAATGCACTACGCCATCGCAGTGTCATCCAGGCGCTGTGATTGGCCAAGCATGCACTGTAACCCCGCATGCTTGGCCAATCACAGCGCCGTCAGCGAGGAGAGCAATGATTGGCCACAGGCAGGATGCCTGTGGCCAATTATTGCTGAGGGTGTTTAGTACACGCCCCACACTATAAAAGGCCGCCAGCACGGCGGCCTAGTGTAGTGTGTTCCGGAGCAGGGATAGAGCAGCATAGGCAGGGACAGTGACTTTTATTTCTTTCTTGCTTAACCTGGATTCCTTTAGTTTAGGGAAAGAGAAGGATAGGTAGGGAGAGTGTCAGTGTGTTTTGTGCTTGTGCTATATTGTGCTTAAAAAAAACATTTTTTCTAGGGACAGAAAACTGTAGGTAGGGAGAGTGTGTCAGTTTCTTTCACTGTCAAAGTCCTTGTTTCCAGGGACCTGGAAGGACAGTGAGTGAATTCTCCTTGTGCTAAATTGTGCTTAAAAAAAACATTTTTTCTAGGGACAGAAAACTGTAGGTAGGGAGAGTGTGTCAGTTTCTTTCACTGTCAAAGTCCTTGTTTCCAGGGACCTGGAAGGACAGTGAGTGAATTCTCCTTGTGCTAAATTGTGCTTAAAAAAAACATTTTTTCTAGGGACAGAAAACTGTAGGTAGGGAGAGTGTGTCAGTTTCTTTCACTGTCAAAGTCCTTGTTTCCAGGGACCTGGAAGGACAGTGAGTGAATTCTCCTTGTGCTAAATTGTGCTTAAAAAAAACATTTTTTCTAGGGACAGAAAACTGTAGGTAGGGAGAGTGTGTCAGTTTCTTTCACTGTCAAAGTCCTTGTTTCCAGGGACCTGGAAGGACAGTGAGTGAATTCTCCTTGTGCTAAATTGTGCTTAAAAAAAACATTTTTTCTAGGGACAGAAAACTGTAGGTAGGGAGAGTGTGTCAGTTTCTTTCACTGTCAAAGTCCTTGTTTCCAGGGACCTGGAAGGACAGTGAGTGAATTCTCCTTGTGCTATATTGTGCTTAAAAAAAACATTTTTTCTAGGGACAGAAAACTGTAGGTAGGGAGAGTGTGTCAGTTTCTTTCACTGTCAAAGTCCTTGTTTCCAGGGACCTGGAAGGACAGTGAGTGAATTCTCCTTGTGCTAAATTGTGCTTAAAAAAAAAAATTTTTCTAGGGACAGAAAACTGTAGGTAGGGAGAGTGTGTCAGTTTCTTTCACTGTCAAAGTCCTTGTTTCCAGGGACCTGGAAGGACAGTGAGTGAATTCTCCTTGTGCTAAATTGTGCTTAAAAAAAACATTTTTTCTAGGGACAGAAAACTGTAGGTAGGGAGAGTGTGTCAGTTTCTTTCACTGTCAAAGTCCTTGTTTCCAGGGACCTGGAAGGACAGTGAGTGAATTCTCCTTGTGCTAAATTGTGCTTAAAAAAAACATTTTTTCTAGGGACAGAAAACTGTAGGTAGGGAGAGTGTGTCAGTTTCTTTCACTGTCAAAGTCCTTGTTTCCAGGGACCTGGAAGGACAGTGAGTGAATTCTCCTTGTGCTAAATTGTGCTTAAAAAAAACATTTTTCTAGGGACAGAAAACTGTAGGTAGGGAGAGTGTGTCAGTTTCTTTCACTGTCAAAGTCCTTGTTTCCAGGGACCTGGAAGGACAGTGAGTGAATTCTCCTTGTGCTAAATTGTGCTTAAAAAAAACATTTTTTCTAGGGACAGAAAACTGTAGGTAGGGAGAGTGTGTCAGTTTCTTTCACTGTCAAAGTCCTTGTTTCCAGGGACCTGGAAGGACAGTGAGTGAATTCTCCTTGTGCTATATTGTGCTTAAAAAAAACATTTTTTCTAGGGACAGAAAACTGTAGGTAGGGAGAGTGTGTCAGTTTCTTTCACTGTCAAAGTCCTTGTTTCCAGGGACCTGGAAGGACAGTGAGTGAATTCTCCTTGTGCTAAATTGTGCTTAAAAAAAACATTTTTTCTAGGGACAGAAAACTGTAGGTAGGGAGAGTGTGTCAGTTTCTTTCACTGTCAAAGTCCTTGTTTCCAGGGACCTGGAAGGACAGTGAGTGAATTCTCCTTGTGCTAAATTGTGCTTAAAAAAAACATTTTTTCTAGGGACAGAAAACTGTAGGTAGGGAGAGTGTGTCAGTTTCTTTCACTGTCAAAGTCCTTGTTTCCAGGGACCTGGAAGGACAGTGAGTGAATTCTCCTTGTGCTAAATTGTGCTTAAAAAAAACATTTTTTCTAGGGACAGAAAACTGTAGGTAGGGAGAGTGTGTCAGTTTCTTTCACTGTCAAAGTCCTTGTTTCCAGGGACCTGGAAGGACAGTGAGTGAATTCTCCTTGTGCTAAATTGTGCTTAAAAAAAACATTTTTTCTAGGGACAGAAAACTGTAGGTAGGGAGAGTGTGTCAGTTTCTTTCACTGTCAAAGTCCTTGTTTCCAGGGACCTGGAAGGACAGTGAGTGAATTCTCCTTGTGCTAAATTGTGCTTAAAAAAAAATTTTTTCTAGGGACAGAAAACTGTAGGTAGGGAGAGTGTGTCAGTTTCTTTCACTGTCAAAGTCCTTGTTTCCAGGGACCTGGAAGGACAGTGAGTGAATTCTCCTTGTGCTAAATTGTGCTTAAAAAAAACATTTTTTCTAGGGACAGAAAACTGTAGGTAGGGAGAGTGTGTCAGTTTCTTTCACTGTCAAAGTCCTTGTTTCCAGGGACCTGGAAGGACAGTGAGTGAATTCTCCTTGTGCTATATTGTGCTTAAAAAAAACATTTTTTCTAGGGACAGAAAACTGTAGGTAGGGAGAGTGTGTCAGTTTCTTTCACTGTCAAAGTCCTTGTTTCCAGGGACCTGGAAGGACAGTGAGTGAATTCTCCTTGTGCTAAATTGTGCTTAAAAAAAACATTTTTTCTAGGGACAGAAAACTGTAGGTAGGGAGAGTGTGTCAGTTTCTTTCACTGTCAAAGTCCTTGTTTCCAGGGACCTGGAAGGACAGTGAGTGAATTCTCCTTGTGCTAAATTGTGCTTAAAAAAAACATTTTTTCTAGGGACAGAAAACTGTAGGTAGGGAGAGTGTGTCAGTTTCTTTCACTGTCAAAGTCCTTGTTTCCAGGGACCTGGAAGGACAGTGAGTGAATTCTCCTTGTGCTAAATTGTGCTTAAAAAAAACATTTTTTCTAGGGACAGAAAACTGTAGGTAGGGAGAGTGTGTCAGTTTCTTTCACTGTCAAAGTCCTTGTTTCCAGGGACCTGGAAGGACAGTGAGTGAATTCTCCTTGTGCTAAATTGTGCTTAAAAAAAACATTTTTTCTAGGGACAGAAAACTGTAGGTAGGGAGAGTGTGTCAGTTTCTTTCACTGTCAAAGTCCTTGTTTCCAGGGACCTGGAAGGACAGTGAGTGAATTCTCCTTGTGCTAAATTGTGCTTAAAAAAAAACATTTTTTCTAGGGACAGAAAACTGTAGGTAGGGAGAGTGTGTCAGTTTCTTTCACTGTCAAAGTCCTTGTTTCCAGGGACCTGGAAGGACAGTGAGTGAATTCTCCTTGTGCTAAATTGTGCTTAAAAAAAACATTTTTTCTAGGGACAGAAAACTGTAGGTAGGGAGAGTGTGTCAGTTTCTTTCACTGTCAAAGTCCTTGTTTCCAGGGACCTGGAAGGACAGTGAGTGAATTCTCCTTGTGCTAAATTGTGCTTAAAAAAAACATTTTTTCTAGGGACAGAAAACTGTAGGTAGGGAGAGTGTGTCAGTTTCTTTCACTGTCAAAGTCCTTGTTTCCAGGGACCTGGAAGGACAGTGAGTGAATTCTCCTTGTGCTAAATTGTGCTTAAAAAAAACATTTTTTCTAGGGACAGAAAACTGTAGGTAGGGAGAGTGTGTCAGTTTCTTTCACTGTCAAAGTCCTTGTTTCCAGGGACCTGGAAGGACAGTGAGTGAATTCTCCTTGTGCTAAATTGTGCTTAAAAAAAACATTTTTTCTAGGGACAGAAAACTGTAGGTAGGGAGAGTGTGTCAGTTTCTTTCACTGTCAAAGTCCTTGTTTCCAGGGACCTGGAAGGACAGTGAGTGAATTCTCCTTGTGCTAAATTGTGCTTAAAAAAAACATTTTTTCTAGGGACAGAAAACTGTAGGTAGGGAGAGTGTGTCAGTTTCTTTCACTGTCAAAGTCCTTGTTTCCAGGGACCTGGAAGGACAGTGAGTGAATTCTCCTTGTGCTAAATTGTGCTTAAAAAAAACATTTTTTCTAGGGACAGAAAACTGTAGGTAGGGAGAGTGTGTCAGTTTCTTTCACTGTCAAAGTCCTTGTTTCCAGGGACCTGGAAGGACAGTGAGTGAATTCTCCTTGTGCTAAATTGTGCTTAAAAAAAACATTTTTTCTAGGGACAGAAAACTGTAGGTAGGGAGAGTGTGTCAGTTTCTTTCACTGTCAAAGTCCTTGTTTCCAGGGACCTGGAAGGACAGTGAGTGAATTCTCCTTGTGCTAAATTGTGCTTAAAAAAAACATTTTTTCTAGGGACAGAAAACTGTAGGTAGGGAGAGTGTGTCAGTTTCTTTCACTGTCAAAGTCCTTCTTTCAAGGGACAGAGAAGGACACCTGAAGGTAGCCCTTATTGCTTTTTTCCCATCTCCCTGCAGGCCATCTATTAGAATGTCTGGAAGGCAAACAAGGAGAGGCAGACAGTCAGGAGGCAATAAAAGAGGGCAAGCAGGCTCTGTGTCTGGGGGCAACAGTGCTGGTCGTGGACGCGGTGCATTGTCATCAGCACATGGCCATGGGACACGCTTGTCCTTCTTTTCGGCAGCTGGACATGTTGAGCCACATCATGCCGAAGACTTGGTAGAGTGGATGACCAAGCCCTCCTCCTCCTCCTCATCCTCTCTCACCCAGGCTCAGGGTACTGGAAAAGCAGCTGCCAAAGCGTCCTCTTCCCTGGTATCAATGTCAGACTCATCATCAGTCACTCCTTCCCTAGACCCACCATGTCCTCCTCCTGAGGAGTCCCCCGAACTGTTTGAGCACAGTGTTGGGTACATGCTCCAAGAGGATGCCCAGCGTTTCGAAGGGTCTGATGATGAAACCCAGCTAGAGGAAGGCAGTAGCGTGAGAGCAGACAGAGGGGATGCTCAAGAAGGACACCAATCTGGCAGTCATGTTCCAGCAGCTGCAGCATACTGCCAGATTGGCTCCAGTGATGAGGAGGGAGGTGATGATGAGGTCACTGACTCCACGTGGGTGCCTAATAGGAGAGAGGAGGAGGAGGAGGATGAGGAGGAGGCACATCTCCAACGAGGCAGGATGCCCTTTGGTGGCCAGCGTAAGGGCAGTACACCGACGGAATCACACCGCAGAGCTCCGCCTGTGCAGGGCGCTGCCTCTGCCCGTCATTCAAAAAGTTCTTTGGTGTGGGCCTTTTTTGAGGCTAGTGCATCAGATCGCACAGCTGCTGTTTGCAACATATGTCTCAAGCGTATATCGCGTGGCCAAAACATCAGCCGCTTGGGTACCACATGCCTGACCAGACATATGTTGACCTGCCATGCAGCTCGTTGGCAAGCCTACCTCAAAGACCCACACCAAAGAACAAAGCGGACCTCTCCTTGCACCGCATCAGCTGGGATCTCCAACCCCACTATAACTTCAGTCCTCTCTGAAACATGCACTGAGAGGAATGAAGGTGTAGAATTAGGTGTGTCACAGCCAAGTACTTGCGGCCACTCTGCTAGCAGTACACCGACGTCCGATTCTAGCAGGCAAATTTCCCTGCCCCAGCTGCTGGACCGTCGAAAGAAGTTCACTCCCAGCCATCCACATGCCCAGCGGTTGAATGCTAGCTTGGCTAAATTGCTAGCGCTTCAACTGCTGCCTTTTCAGTTGGTAGACTCAGCCCCCTTCCGTGAGTTTGTGCAATGTGCGGTTCCTCAGTGGCAGGTTCCCAAACGCCACTTTTTCTCACGGAAGGCTATTCCGGCTCTCTACCGGCATGTGGAAGGCAATGTCTTGGCCTCGCTGGACAGGGCGGTCAGCGGTAAGGTGCATATTACCGCTGACTCATGGTCCAGCAGGCATGGACAGGGACGTTACCTTTCTTTCACGGCCCATTGGGTCACTCTTTTGGCAGCTGGGAAGGATGCAGGACAAGGTGCAGTAGTGTTGGAGGTTGTCCCACCGCCACGCCTCCAAAATGCTACTACTGGTTGTGACACACCTCTCTCCTCCACCCCCTCCTCTTCTTCTTCCTCCATGGCCTCTTCCTGTGGTTTGTCCTATGAACCAGCGGTGCTCCGTAGCCGTTCACGGGGCTACGCAAGTACGCAGGCAAAAAGATGCCATGCCGTGCTTGCGCTGGTGTGTTTGGGGGACAGAAGCCACACTGGGGCAGAGGTCCTGTCTGCTCTGCAGGGCCAGGCCGAGAGGTGGTTGACGCCACGCCAGCTTAAGCCAGGAATGGTGGTTTGCGACAATGGCACCAACCTCCTCTCCGCCCTCCGACAGGGACAACTGACCCATGTGCCCTGTGTGGCTCACGTCCTTAACCTGGTGGTGCAGCGGTTCTTGGGCAGGTACCCGGGCTTACAGGATGTCCTGAGGCAGGCCAGGAAAGTCTGTGTGCATTTCCGCAGATCTTATAATGCCAGTGCTCGCCTGGCTGAGCTGCAAAAGGAGTTGAACCTGCCCAAGAACCGCCTTATATGTGACATGCCCACCAGGTGGAACTCAACGTTGGCCATGCTGCAGCGGCTGCACACGCAGCAGAGGGCCATCAATGAGTACCTGTGCGACTACGGCACCAGGACAGGGTCAGGGGAGCTTGGTTTTTTTTCTCCACGCCAGTGGGGCATGATCAGGGATGCATGCACTGTCCTGGCACCATTTGAGGAGGCCACGAGGATGGTGAGCAGTGACAGTGCATGCATCAGTGACACTGTACCTCTTGTCCACCTGTTGGAGCACACGCTGCGTGGAATAATGGACAGGGCACTTGAGGCAGAACAGAGGCAGGAAGAGGAGGACTTCCTTGCCTCTCAAGGCCCCCTTTACCCAGACAGTGTTCCTTCTGTCCCACCCATCGCACAGGAAGAGGAGGAGGAGGAGGAGGAGGAGGAGGAGGATTGTGTCAGCATGGAGGTGGAGGCTGGCACTCAGCATCATCAGCAGCAGTCTTTTAGGGATGATTTACAGTCCCAAGAAACCAGTGGACTTGTACGTGGCTGGGAGGAGGTGGCTGCGGATCATGTCGTCCTTAGTGACCCAGAGGACTCCGGAGCGAATGCCTCAGCAAACCTACGCTGCATGGCCTCCCTGATCCTGCAAAGTCTGCGGAAGGATCCTCGTATTCTTCGGATCAAGGAGAGGGACCATTACTGGCTGGCCACTCTCCTTGATCCACGGTACAAGGGTAAGGTTGCGGACCTTATGTTACCGTCGCAGAGGGAGCAGAGGATGAGACAACTCCGGGAGGCCTTGCAGAAAGGTCTGTGCAACGCGTTCCCAGAGACTGGGAGGTTACAAACTCCTGGTCCTGGACAACGAGTTGCTGAGGCTTCAGCCAGTCAAAGAAGGAGCGGTGGGGAAGGTGGCCGTCTGACCGATGCGTTCAGACAATTCTTTAGTCCGCAGCCCCAAAGTATGATCGGTTCCAGCAACCATCGCCAGCGTCTGATAAACATGGTGCAGGAATATCTAGGGGCAAGGTCAGACTTGGACACCTTCCCCACCGAAAATCCTCTGGCTTACTGGGTCTTGAGGATGGATCACTGGCCAGAGCTTGCACAGTATGCAATTGAGCTACTGGCCTGTCCTGCATCCAGCGTTCTTTCGGAACGCACATTCAGTGCTGCTGGAGGATTTGTCACGGATCACAGGGTGCGCCTGTCCACCGACTCGGTTGATCGACTGACTTTCATCAAGATGAACCAGTCTTGGATCACCACCAGCTACCACACACCTGATGCTGATATAACAGACTAATTGATTTTAACATGTCACATCCCTTCAAGACTGATGCTGATGCTGAGTGCCTGTGCTGTTATGTTGACTGGCTATCCTCCTCCTCCGAGTCCTCAATGATACGATTGATGATGATAGCTTGGAAGATCATTTTTGTTTATGGGTGCCGCCACCAGTGGCTAAGGCCCAATTTTTCAGCCCCTGTTTTACAGGGGCGTGTAATTACAATTTTTTTAGCAATAATTTGCCATAGGGCTCATTGCTGTGCTCCAAGTACAGTATCTGTGAGGGGTTGGAGTGTTGTGGCACCAGTGCCTAAGGCCCAATTTTTCAGCCCCTGTTTAACAGGGGCGTGTCATTACAATTTTTGAAGCAATACTTTGCAACAGGGCTCATTGCTGTGCTCCAAGTACAGTATCTGTGAGGGGTTGTAGTGTTGTGCCACCAGTGCCTAAGGCCCAATTTTTCAGCCCCTGTTCAACAGGGGCATGCAATTACAATTCTTGATCTAATAATTCACAGCAGGGTCCATTGCTGCACCCACCAAGAGTAACTCTGAGGGCTTACAGTCTTGTGGCAACGCCACCACCACCACCACCACGAAAGGCCCAATTTTTCAGCCCCTGTTCAAAAGGGGCATGTAATTACAATTCTTGATCTAATAATTCACAGCAGGGCCCATTGCTGCACCCACCAAGAGTAACTGTCAGGGCTTACAGTGTTGTGGCACCAGCACCACCATCAAAGCCCCAATTTTTACTACCACTGTTCAACAATTATATGTAATTAAAATTCCTGATATAATAGTTGACAGCAGGGCGTTCCAGCACCAACCAAGAGTAACTGAGTGCTTACAGTGTTGTGCCAACACCAACAACTAAGGGGCCTATTTCTGCAGAGTATATACGGCAGGTCCCTACTTTCAAACATCCAACTTACAAACGACTCCTACTTGCAAACGAAAGAAGACAACAGGAAGTGAGAGGAAATCTACCCCTAGAAAGGAAAATTCTCTCCTGTAAGAATAAATATGGGAGAAAGGGGTCTCATCTGTACTGATGCTTTATCAGCAATCCTTGTTTCAAGAAAAACACCACATTTCAAAAACAGTTGTCATTGGGACGGAAAGTGAGGTGAAATGTTCTGAACAGGGGCACAGACAGCAAAACAAATGTTACAGGGGTGATAACCCTTACCTATGTTTCCCAAAAAGTTTAAAAATAGATTTTTGGGCTGGAGCTACACTTCAACAATGTACCTGTTCAAAATTACAAACAGATTCTACATAAGAACAAACCTACAGTCCCTGTCTTGTATGCACCGCCTGTATACGGCTGTTCAGAGTATATAGGGCCTTTTTTATTTTATGTGCGGGGTTCCCCTTAATATCCATACAAGACCCAAAGGGGCTGGTAATGGGCTGGGGTAGGGGGGGGGGTCATGGGGTAGCTATGCCATTTTTCTTAAAGAATTTCATCCATATTACCGGGACCAGACATTACATTAAAGCCGCAAGCAGTTTTAAATGGCTTTTTTTTCCTTTAGAAGTGTCATTTTGTGCAGGGACAGTTCTAAACACGGGAAACACGTGGCACTTCACAGGCATACTTTAGACACCCCCCAGGTACGATATTTAAAGGAATATTTGACTTTTTTTTTTTCACTTTATGCATCATTAAAATGACTGCTCCCGAAAAACGACCGTTTTTAAAACTTCTTTTTGCATTGATACATGTCCCCTGGTGCAGAACCCGGGTTCCCAAACCCTATTTATGACAATAACATGCATAATAGTTGTTATAATTAGCACTTTAGAATTCGAACGTTCGCATCCATTGTATTTAATAGGGTTCTAATGTTCGTTCGAACTTTCGGTCCGTTCGCGGGTTCTGGTGCGAACCGAACCCGGGGGTGTTCGGCTCATCACTAGTCCTGGATTACCAGCAGCAGTTACCAATTAAGCATTTTTTGGGATGTGGAATCTCTGTAGGACTTCTAGGCTGCCTAGTGTTGTAGGTGTTGATTTCATCTGGAAGAATGTTTTTGGTGTAGGTTTCATGGGCACAATTAACACCCAAAGACCAATTTTTCCACACCTGTTTGACAGGTGCATATCATTTCAATTTTTGACTGCAAGGCCAATTTGGTCTTTTATCAAGAGTACCTCTATAGCAGGGGTCTCCAAACTATGGCCATCCAGTTGTTAAGGAACTACAATTCCCATCATGCCTATTCATGTCTGTGCATGTCAGAATATTACAATGCCTCATGGGACATGTAGTTCCGCAACAGCTGGAGGGCAGTAGTTTGGAGATCCCTTCTCTATGGCAGTGGTACTCAACTCCTGTCCTCAGGACCCACTAACAGGCCAGGTTTGCAAGATAACTGAAATACATCACAGGTAATATAATTTGCTGCTCAGTGATTGCAGTATTCTAGTCTGCATCTTCCCAAGGTAATACTTAAAGCGGAGTTCCACCCAAAAGTGGAACTTTCGCTTTAACCACTCCTTGCCCCCTTACATGCCACATTTGGCATGTAATTTTTTTTGGGGGGGGAGTGGGGGCTTCGGTGGAAGCGGGACTTCCTGTCCCACTTCCTCCTTCCGTCCAGGGACCGCTTAGGCGACTCGTCATATCGCCTAAGGCAGCCCCTCCCTGTAGGCGATGGCCTGGGACACGTGACAGGTCCCAGGCGATCGCCTGTCAACTCCTAGAGCGCAGCGCGAATCGTGCATGCACAGTGAGTGCCCGGCCGTGAAGCCGAAAGCTGTCACGGCCGGGTACCCACAGTGTGAATGGAGGCGCCGGAGTAGAGGGGGGGAGAGGAGCGACACTCCGGGCGGCCGCGTCGCTGGACAGTGGAACAGGTAAGTGTCTGTTTATTAAAAGCCAGCAGCTACACTTTTTGTAGCTGCTGATTTCTAATAAACATAAAAAAGTCTGGAACGCCGCTTTAAAATTTGGCCTATTACTGGTTCCTGAGGAGTTGGACAGGAGTTGAGAAAGACTGCTCTGTAAGGTTACTGTGTGAAGGCACGACCGAGACCCAAAGACCAATTTTTCCACACCCGTTACTTCTATCCAAAGTCTGTGGTAGAGACACCAGAATTTATCCAAAAAATCTCTGATCTTGTTTGCAATGCACTACAATGTGGCCTCATCGTACAGTCTGACTCCCCAAGCCATTGCTTACAAAATAAAGAAAGCTTGCAGGGAAAAGGTAATTTTTTTGGGCTCTATTATTGCTGCAGCAGCTTCTATACGCAGTACAGATGTGCCACTTTACAGGTGGACTAAGGGGACACCACAAGCATTATATTGAAGTACATTTTTTATTTTTATGCTTTCACACTTTAAGCATCAATAAATCACTACTCATTTAAAAATTATGTTTTTTACAACTTTTTTTTCATTGAAACATGTCCCCCAGAGCAGTACCCGGACCCCATAACTATTGTATGCCCAATTACTTGCATATAAGCCTTCGAAATAAGCACCTTTTCACATTCAGGTCCCATAGACTTCAATGGGGTTCGTTATTCGGTTCCAAACTTTCCCGATGTATGAAAGTTCTGGTGCAAAACAGGGGGGCGTTCGGCCCATCCCTTTTGTACAGTACATTCACATCAGTCCCTGCCCTCAAGCAGCTTACAATCTAAGGTCCCTAACTCATAATTATACATACACATACTAGGGCCAATTTAGACAGGAGCTAATTTCCTACCAGCATGTCTTTGGCGTATGGAAAGAAACTGAAGTACCCAGAGGAAAACTGTATAACAGAAACAAAGAAAAACATTATTTTTTTTCTAAATTTTCTGTCTTTTTTTTTTTAAATTTATATATTTTTTCATTTATTTAGCAAAAAATAAAAAAAATCAGTGGTGATTAAATACCACCTAAAGAAAGCTCTATTTCTGTGAAAAAAATGTCATATGTTTAAACTAGTGCTGCATGACTGCACAATTGTCATTCAAAGCGTGACATCGCTGAAACCTGAAAATTGGCCTGGGCAGGAAGGGGGTGATAGGCCGTGATTGCATGCCCACGTGGTGGACAGCGTGGTGATCAGAGATGCGGTGTGTCAGACTGACATACCACACCAATCTAGGTAAAGAGCCTATCCTCTATTTGCACTGACAGGCGCGAGTAGAGGAGAGTTGATCAGCTGCTCTCCTGACAGGGGGGTCTGTGCTGATAATCAGTGCAGACCCATCGAGGAAGCCCACCCATGACCACCAGGGATGCCCACCCATGGCCACCAGGTATGTCCACCCATGACCACCAGGGATGCCCACTAGAGTCCATCAGGGATGCCAATCAGTGCCTATTAGGGGTGGCACTCTATGCCCATCAGTAATGCCTGTCAGTGCCCCCTGATCAGTTCTGGCTATCAGTGCCACCCACCCATCACTGCCCCCCAGTGCCCATCAGTGCTGCCTATAAGTGCCCATCGGTGCCACCAATCAGTGCCCATCAGTGCCACCTATGAGTGCCCATCAGTGCCAACTATCAGTGCCCATCAGTGCTGCTTATTAGTACTGCCTATCAGTGCCTAATCATCAGTGCCAATCAGTACTGCCTCTTCAGTGCCCGTCAGTGTAGCCTCATCAGTGAAGAAGAAAGAAAAATGACTTATTTACAAAGTTATTTGCAGCGCAAAAAATAAAAACCCCAGTGGTGATCAAATACCACCAAAAAAAAACTCTATTTGTAGGGAAAAAAATGATAAAACTTTTGTTTGGGTACAGTGTTGCATGACCGCGCAATTGTCATTCAAAATGTGAAAGAGATGAAAGCTGAAAATTGGCCTGGGCAGGAAAGTGCCCTGTATTGAAGTGGTTAAACTGAGCCACAAACAGTTACATAAACAAAAGTAGTAGTAGAATCTTTTGTTAGAATAATATTAGCTGACGTTTTCTGAGATACAATAACAATATGTGGCTTACACATTTAGAGCAATCTTTCACAAAGCTGTGAATAATAGTATTTCCACATCATGCACATAGAAAGAAGTGTTTTTCCTTTCATGTCTGTCAGTCTCGAAGGTCATTCCATGCCACTGGAAAAGGTATAATGTAACAGATGCAGAGACTGAGCGTGTTTATAGAGTAGACATACACAAAGAATGTGCCCAATAGTAACTGTGTAGAATGTGGGTGCTCTAATTTTATAAGGCATAGATCTCACTTTGCTGCCTTTTGGGTTTACATACAAAAGATTTATATTTGTCCCATATGTAGCTTTACTCTTGTCTCTTTAGCTTGGTAGTCATTAACTTGAGGCTACCTGAAATTTGACATTTGCTGTCAAGTCCTTGTCAATTGTCCAGCCTCAGGCCTCGTACACACGGCCGAGATTCTCGTTGAAAAAAACATGAAAAGAAACTTGTCCCAGCCGAGTGTACACACGCTCGTTTCAAAGAACCCGCGGTTCTTTGAAAGGAGTGTACGTGGTGACGTCATCGACTACGTCGAGCATGCGCTCGTCACATTCGATGCCGTCGCCGCCATCTTGGTATACCCTACGTATGCCTAGGAAGCTACCGCGCATGAGTCGAATTCATTTCGAACATGCGCGGGCTTCCGGGCGGACAGGTAAGTGTACACACACTCACTTTTCTCGTCGAGAAACATGCCGAGGAGAATCTCGACGAGAAAATAGAGAGCAGGTTCTCTATTTTCTCGTCAAGGTTTCTTGTCGGTTTTCTCGACGAGAAACCCGCTAGCAGCGTACACACGACCGATTTACTCTGCAAGACCTCTCTGCCAGCAAGTTTCTTGCTGGTTCTTGCCGAGAAAATCGGTCGTGTGTACGAGGCCTTAGTCTCTTTTTTTGCATTCCGTATTTATTTTATTTATTTTTCCAAAGAAAAATGACAAATTTGACAGGCACGTAACAGTACTAAATACTAGGGATAAGCCAGATGATCGAGTCAAACGTAAGGTCGCGACAAATTTGAGCGCCGCAGAATGCCTGATAATGCACGTGGAAATTGTTAAAGTCTATGGGACAGAACATGAAAAACCCAAAGTGCTCATTTTAAAGGCTTATATGCAAGTTATTGTCATAAAAAGTGCACGGGGACCTGGGTCCTGACTTTTGATTTTTCACGTTCATGTCCCATAGACTTTAACGGTGTTCGCACACATTTTTTGCCTGTTCGCATGTTCTGCTGCGAAGCAAACCGGGGGGGGGGAGGGGGTTGGGGGTTTCGGCTCATCCCTACTAAATACATATCAGTAAAATAATGACACAGTTTACACATATTGAAATAAATAGTGTCTATAATTGCAAGTAAATTAGAATTGACTTAAACCCTCTTGCCCTGAGTTTGCTAATGGTACATAAGCCAATAAAAAGCAAGACTAAAACTGAGGTAAGAAAGGATATCCCAAGAGCCACACATCACACAAAACTCTTATTCGAAGAGTAGAAGCAGCCTCAGGCCACGGCCCCAATATGTTTCGCCCTGCTTAGTCATGGGTGGGGTGAAATGCATCAGGAGCGTGGCCTGCACTGAGTCTAGGTCACTTCTACCCTTCGTTCCATACCCCCAGTTTGTGGGATGCCAGAAATGTCACTATTCCTGCTGCATCAAGGGTACTCCATTCCCAAACAGGTGAGGAGCACAACTTTTGGAATAACATATCACATCCTGGAACCATGCCTTACATTTTTACAGCGATCAGCCAGAAAAAAAATGCTCAAATTCAACAGTACAGAAATGCACTGTCCAAAAAAAAAAAAACACAGTTTGCAAAATTTCTCCTCTGCACCTTTTAAAGCACTAGTCAGGCTCTCCGTTGGCCTAATGTCCTGAATCCTGTGGAACCAATGGGACAGGGAAGGTGTGGTAGAAGATCTCTATAATGCAGTAAATGCAGGGTTGAGCAGCATTGACTAAGTGGTTTTGATCTGCCAAACCTGGAGAGTGCAAAATCTGGTGCAGCTTTGCATATAAACCAAACAGCTTCCATTTTTTTGTAAAAGCTTAATTGAACAATCTGAAATTAGAAGCTAATCGACTACCATGCACAGCTGCACCAGATTTTGCACTATCCAGTTTTAGTAAATCAACCCCAGTGTCTAGCACCAGACATGTGTAACTCTAAACTGGTAACGTGTAAAGACTTTTAAAGCCTTGCCTATGGAGATTTTTAAGTACTGTAGTTTGTCACCATTCCACGAATGTGCACAATTTTAAAGCATGACACGTTAGTTATCTATTTACTCAGTGTAACATCATCCTTTTTACCAAACAAGTGGGTATTATATTGTGCTTTGTGCATTATAATTTATTAAACTATATTATTTCCAAATAAAAATTGCATTTGAAAAACCGCTGGCCAAATACTGTGTGACATAAAAAATTGCAACACCCGCCATTTTATTTTCAAGGGCCTCTGCTTAAAAATGTCTAAAGTTTGGGGATTCTGATAAATTTTTTAACAAAAATTACAGATTTTTAGATGTAAATTAATAGTGTCAAAATTGTCTCAGTCTTAAATGTAAGTCTGCACAGACAGAATATGTGAATTCTTGCAATTGTTATTGGTCCAGTGTTAAATGAGGACATTTTTTTTTTGAGAAGCTCTCTGACACATTAGCTAAAAATTTGTGTCGGGGAGGGAGCTTAGAGGGAGATTAGCAGGGAGCTTGTCTATTTAGACTACAGCTCTGCATGTTCCTTCGTTCCTCTGCCTATGTGGAGGGGGGTCTGTCCATTTTCTCCAATCAGCTCTCACACAGTGGAAGTCCAAACTCTCCACCCTTCCCTATGTGCTGAGGAAAGAGGAAGAAAGATTTCTAACATGATCTGCACATTCCAAAGCGTGTAGAAAGAGAAAGACAGCAGATATACAATTAAAACTTATGTAGGAGAATTTGTTTCATCTTTTGTATCATCTGAGGCTATTCACTTCACTGGGTATATGTGAGGTTTTAAATCACTTTTAGAATAAAGTATCCGACAAGCCGTGTCAGAAAAAGGACATCAACTAAAAGAATACAAGGTACAACATAAAAGCCGTATGTAAGGCAGCACCTCCAGAAAGGTACAATAAAGAAGAAAAGAGCAAACCCACATTCCATCTAATGTAAAGACAATGATAAGTGTCCTCTCTGTAACACAGACTCAATTGTTGATTGCTCTATAGGTCTAGACTGCCCAAATGCTGTACATGACACAGGTAGGATACCCCTTTTTCTATTTAACAGGGGGGGGGGGTAAGAGAACGGGGGATAGAAAAAACAGAGGGGGAGGGGGTTGCAATGCTGGCACCGCGGAACAAGCCCTAGCCCCCCTCAGTGTATGTCAGTTTTTTAAACATTTTGGAGTGAATCTCTTTCAGCCATTCCCCAACTGTAGGTTAGGGCAGAACAACTTATTTTCTGGCTGTTAGTTTTCTATCAGTATATAACACTCTATCAATTGTGTCACAGGCCAATATTTACAGTATGTTTCTAAAAAAATTGTTTATTATGGGCCTTTACTAAGGACACAGTGTCCAGCATGGGCTGTAGGTACTTTCTGATGAGGGACTGCATAACCTGAATATTATCAGACACATAGGCTGCCTCAGCCGATAGGAACCTAAGGTGAATATTCTTCCTCCCTCCTACTGCATTGCTTAAAACCACTTGCAGACCGGCGCCTCTACATATATGTCAGCAGAATGGCACGGCTGCGCAAAGTAATGTATATATACGCCACTTTGAATTTCGCGTCGTGCAGGCGCGCATGCGTCCCTGCTGCGAGCTCCGTGACCGTGCCCGCGGGACCCGCGGACTCGATGTCCGCCGGTGTCCCACGATCATGTCACAGAGCTGCTTAATGGGGGGATGCCTGTGTAAACAAGGCATCTCCCTGTTCTGCCTAGTGACAGGACACTGATTGTCTGCTCCCTGTCATCGGGAGCAGCGATCAGTGTCGTGTCACAGTAAGCCCAGCCCCCACACAGTTAGAATCACTCCCTAGGACACACTTAACCCCTTCCTCGCCCACTAGTGGTTAACCCCTTCACTGCCAGTGTCATTTACACAGTAATCAGTGCATTTTTATAGCACTGATCGCTGTATAAATGACAATGGTCCCGAAATAGCGCCAAAAATGTCCGATATGTCCGCCATAATGTCACAGTCACGATAAAAATTGCTGATCGCCACCATTACTAGTAAAAAAAAAATATTAATAAAAATGCCATAAAACTATTCCCTATTTTGTAGACGCTATAACCTTTGTGCAAACCAATCAATAAACGCTTATTGCGATTTTTTTTACCAAAAATATGTAGAAGAATACATATCGTCCTAAACTGAGGAAAATGTATTGTTTATATATGTTTTTTGAGGATATTTATTATGGCAAAATAAAAAATATTGCTTCTTTTTCAAAATTGGCACTCTATTTTTGTTTATAGCGCAAAAAAGAAAAAACGCAGAGGTGATCAAATACCACAAAAAGAAAGCTCTATTTGTGGGAAAAAAAGGACGTCAATTTTGTTTGGGAGCCACGTCACACGACCGTCAGTTAAAGCGACGCAGTGCCGAAACGCAAAAAGTGCTCTGGTCATTTGGCAGCCAAATCCTCTGGGGCTGAAGTGGTTAATGAGACTAATCTCTTTATTTGGGACAGTTTAAGAGAGCTCTTTAATAATGTTCTGGGGAAAAGTAGAGGTCTTTATGTGCTCAAAGAGGGTTAGTTGCAATTGTAAATGAGAATGGGATAGAATCAGTGTATGGCAATAAGGGTTTAATTCCCACAATGTATGGGTCTTCTCCTGTGTAATGTGAATGGTCACTTTCAAGTGAGATTGGTCCAAGATACTTATCTTCTTAATAGTTACAAAGCAAAGAGAATAAACTGCTCTGTGCCCAGTGCCAGGTTAATTATTGATAATAAAGGAAAATAGCATGTATAGTCACTGTCAGAGGGATGTAGCATACAGTAGGTCAAAAAACATCAGTCCCTATTCACCATGAAGTGAGGACACCAAGCCTGGTGCATCATGTTCAATTATGGGACATTTATCCAATGTGTTATTAAGCATGTTATTGAAATCAATCATCAACGAAACAGGTATTTGTAGTCAATTGACCAGAAAGGATGGCAGTAGCTTGATGACCTTATAGGAAAGCTGGAAGAAATTTAGATGTTAGCAGTAGTCAGTAGCATAAAAGGAGCAATGCATGAATGGAAAATCTATTATATTGGTCTAACTCTACTCACTTGGAGAACATGAAACTTGATCCACCAGTATACTAACCCCTCTGGAGTATGAGGGATGATAAGAGTAAATGGTAAGTTTATAATCGCTTCTAAGATACCAAAAGATGTTAGTAGTTAAATGGATCCCCTGCATGCAGATAATAATGGGTTTTTCTAGTGAAATAGATTAGCAAGTATTGCCCATTGCTCAGGCTTCTGACATTGGATGGCATAAAAACAGTCATTGTAAACCAAAAGGAAAGGAGAAAAACCTCTTGGGACAGTTGCATTCCTGAAATGTATACAACAATTCAATGGACTGTGGAGCTTGAGTTCCAGGCGAGAATAAAACAAATGCTTGGGAGTAATACAAATTACCAACCATTAACTATGGATCAAATCCAGAACTGCAAAAAAAAAAAGGACATAAACACCCATCAGCACATGCATCTTCTGAATTTTGTGTCAAGATCAGTAGCACAACTATCAGTACTTCCCCTTGTGCATGGGTGTAATCCATATTTCAGTGAAAAGTTGGATTTGTACCCTCAGTTTTTCAGGGAGGGCTGTTGTTGGTGGGGTTGATTTAGTGTAATTTTGGATCACAGGCATAGCATCCTCAATGTCACTGACCCTGCTTTCCACTGCAGTGGTGCACTTTGTGACTTTCTGAAAATCAACGCACAAAAAGAAAATGTCTGCTCTTATCCTATTCACTTGGGATATGAGGCTGGCCAGGGAAACAGTTTTCAGCATAGACTCTGTGGTGTTACCCTAGGCAGTTGGTTGGGGCTCAGGTGATACAGTGATAGAGTTAATGCTCACTGCTGTTACTATTAATGCAGGAGAGTCCCCATTGGCATTCCCAAGAGAGCAGCAGGGTGTGCAGTACTGGGTGTGCTGGGCTCTGTAGTATGGGTAAATTACTCCTGACATGGTGCATCTTACTTAACCTCTTCCTGCATGTGCTATAGTTGGCTACAGCGTGGCTATACAGGTCTGGGAGGACATCCCTGGACGTCCTCCCACATGTGCACCTCTCACAACCCCAGAGGCACGCATTGGGTGCGCTCTGTGACTACTGTGTGCTTTGGACAAAGATGATCACAAATTGGGGTAAAGGGCTAATCACAGTGGCCCTTTACCATGTGATCAGCTATGTCCAATCACAGCTGTCACAATGTAAACATTAGTTTGCTGGTTAGCAGCTCTTACTGGCTCTCCTTTCCTCACACAGAGATGGTGTATGCAGCCTCATCAGTGTCCATCAGTGCATATCAGTGCAGCCTCATCAGTGCACATCAGTGCAGCCTCATCAGAACACATCAGTGAAGAAAAAAATTACTTATTTGCAAAACTTTATACCAGAATCTAAGAAAAGGGTTTGTTTTAAAAAAATAAATATTTTTTTCCATTTATTTATTAAAAAAATTAAAACCTCAGTGGTGATTAAATACTACCAAAAGAAATCTCTGTCTCAAAAAAGCGATAACAATTTCATTGGGGTATACTGTTGCATGACTGAGTAATTGTCATCAAAATGTGACAGCGATGAAAGTTAAAAATTGGCCTGGACAGGAAGGAGGTGAAAGTGCCCAGTATTGAATTAGTTAACCACTTGAAGACCAGACCTTTTCTGACACTTTTTGTTTATAAGTAAAAATCTGTATAAATGTACATATATATTTTTAGCAGAGGCCCTAGAGAATACAGTACTTGCGCAGTGGTTTTTCAAAGTGGAACTTCCACTTTAGGCACGTTTTGCCCCCTTACATGCCACATTCGGCATGTCATTTTTTGGGGGGGAGTGGGTACCTTCTTTTTAGTGGGACTTCATGTCCCACGTCCTCCTTCCTCTTCTCGGCCGCCCAGGTGACTCCTCCTCTCGCCCTAGGTGGCCCCTCCCGGCTATCAATCTTCTGGGACACGTCACAGGTCCCAGAAGATTGCCTGAGACTCACGCTCGGCTGTGAAGCCATAAGCTGTCATGGCTCGGTGCCCACAGTTGCTATGACGGCGCCACGGAGAGGAGGGGGAGAGGAGCGAGGCTCCGGGAGCCCGCATCGCTGGACCTTGGGACAGGTAAGTGTCTATTTATTAAAAGTCAGCAGCTACACTTTTTGTAGCTGCTGACTTTTAATAAACAAAATACCGGGATGCAAAAAAAATAAAACACAAGGTATAACCCAACTTTTTGGTAAAATATAAAGGATGATGCTACAGTATGTTGAGTAACTAGATATTGGAATAGCAGAATGGCGACAAACTATGATACTTAAACATCTCCATAGCATAGGTGACGTTTTAACATTTTACAAAGGTTACCAGTTTAGAGTTACAAAGGAGGACTAGAACTAGAATTATTGCTCTCGCTATAACATTCCCAGCGATATCTTACATGTGTGGTGCAAACACTGTCTACATATGCACGCTTGACCTACGCATGCGTTCGCCACATGAGCATTTAAAAAAAAAATTATATATATATATTATTAGTATTTATTTTATTTTTATACTGTCCCTTTAATATTTTTTGATCACTTTTATTGCTGTCACAAGAAATGCAAACATCCTTTGTGATACCAATAAAGCATGACAGGTCGTCTATAAGACCCCAGATCTCTCCTCTACCTTAGAAAACATCAGATAAAAAAGAAAAAAGAAAAAATCATCTATTGCTTTCCCCCCCAAAATGGCCTTGTTTACATTCTCCCTAACTGAAAGTGATGAAATGCTTGTCGCTTCTGATCTGCAATACCATAGAGATGATCAAGGATATTCTGCTCTATGACCAGCCACATCAACCACCGGATCGAATCCTGAGCTTCCAGGTGAGACGAGTAAGCCCAGGAAACAAGAAAACAGAGTGGTGGGATGCGGGTGACAACCTCTCCTGCTACTTGTAAAAGTGATCCAGTGGCTAATCAGCCACTCAGATCACTTTTACAGGTTAGGGACTCGCCAGCTGAACATTTTAACACTGGGGTTATGGCTGACTGCTGCCCAACTTGAACACAATGATGTACATGTATCTGATTGTGCATCAAGTGGTTAATTTTATCCAGCCGCTATTTAGCACCATGCCGTGATACAAGTCATTCTTCCATTAGTTTGTCTTTTCTCCCCTGACCTCCCCTTGCTCAATAAATGTATTTTAAGGTACAGAGCCACCTAAATTGGCTCTGTACACAGCGCATGTGTACAGAACTGTCCAAGGATTGCTCACCGGCATTATTGGGTGGAATGGTCACCCAAAGATGTTTTATTCAGTGTCATACATAAAGGCACTGGGTAAATAACCATACATCACTTCACAGTTTTTTAAACATACGGCAGTGCAGAAGTGATTAAACAAATACATTATACTTGTAGCATTAACTAATAAAAGCCCATATGAGGCTTCAGAAAATTATTTTGGCATATATGGAAGGAGAAATAAAGCTAAACTTGAAAATGATTTTGTCATCTAAGAGGAAAAAAATAAAGGTAAAAAACTTGTAGAAACTAAAATTAATACATGCTATGCTATGAGGCAAACTAAATTTTGTTTTAGGACATCCTCTAGAAATAAATATAATGATAATAATACCTATAGCTACATAAGCTTCAAAAGATCTATTATAGACACTGACGAATTTCTTTGGATTCAATTTTATTATATCTTACTAGACTAGTAAATGTCTAATTTTCTTTATACATATTATTTATATCATTATTTGATTTACTGTTTGACAGCACTTTTAACGTATCAAAGCTAATAATAATAATGTAAGTGACCGTGATACCAAAACTTTTTTTTTTTTTTTTTTCAAGCAGTCACTTAAAATGTATTGCACACAATTAGCTGCCTGTTTTCCATTGCTATGTAATATAACCTGAAATGTTTTAACCCATTTCCTATCTAGATTTATTTCTTGAGCTCAGAATATACCATTTCCTGTTAATTGTAATGTGTTAAAGGTGGCATTGGGTGGACAGAGAACTGGATACATTGGATATACTGGATATGAAGTGATATACAGTGCACTATATTAATAGCGAATAAAAGTTTCCTTTCAAAGCAGATGATACAGATTACTTAGTACTTGACACACCATGTCTCTGTGTCACTTCTGCTGCTTAGTGAATTTTAAATCAGGAGAGAGCAGTAATACTTTAAAGTAAGCGATAGAGGATCCTCCTATCCAATTACTCTCAACACTGTCATTTTACATCAGTGAAACACAGAAGAAGGCTGGAATTAATTGGTATGCTTTACTACAGGTCCAATTATAGAAACCTATTGGTTCCCAGCATTAATATATATATACTGCTGTGCAGGAAATTGTGTGAAATTTTAACGGGTTTCCGATATAATAAAGGAGAGTCTGAGTCTGGGTCGATATAGCAGACTGAAGAGAAGTATTGTCAGATGGTTAAGCATCTTACTTTTTCTATTTATTTAACTGTTTGTCAAAAATGTTAGTCTTTAAAAACAGAACACCAAACCTTATAAGTTTTAAAACAAAAAAAGATAGTGATATAGAGGGTTTTATTATTAAGAAACATATGAGCATTTTTGATTGCTACTATACTTAATATTGTATACACTTGACATACTATAGGGTTAATTTAGTAAAGCAATAAAGAGTGTTTATTTACCAAAGTGGATGTTCACTGAGCTAAACAAGATGAAGCAGTGTTTATTTTGCTTAACCAATCATGTCCTAGAAAAAAAATCCTGTTTATTAATTTCTCCTACACATGATTGGGCTTTTTAAGTGAACATGCGTTTACCTTATTTGCTATCATTCAAGTTGGAAAGTGAACATACATGTTGCTAAGTGAACAGATTTTACTCCTTAAAGCGTGCATATAGCTCAAACTTTTTTAGGTGTGGATAGAGTATGGAAGGGTTAAAGCCCTGTCAGTGTATTTCTTACTCTCTATGTCTCAAAGGGGAGATTTCCCTTCACTTACTGTCCAGTAGTGATGAGCCGAACACCCCCGGGTTCGGTTCGCACCAGAACCCGCGAACGGACCGAAAGTTCGAACGAACATTAGAACCCTATTAAATACAATGGATGCGAACGTTCGAATTCTAAAGTGCTAATTATAACAACTATTATGCATGTTATTGTCCTAAAAAGGGTTTGGGAACCCGGGTTCTGCACCAGGGGACATGTATCAATGCAAAAAGAAGTTTTAAAAACGGTCGTTTTTCGGGAGCAGTCATTTTAATGATGCATAAAGTGAAAAAAAAAAAGTCAAATATTCCTTTAAATATCGTACCTGGGGGGTGTCTAAAGTATGCCTGTGAAGTGCCACGTGTTTCCCGTGTTTAGAACTGTCCCTGCACAAAATGACACTTCTAAAGGAAAAAAAAGCCATTTAAAACTGCTTGCGGCTTTAATGTAATGTCTGGTCCCGGTAATATGGATGAAATTCTTTAAGAAAAATGGCATAGCTACCCCATGACCCCCCCCCCCTACCCCAGCCCATTACCAGCCCCTTTGGGTCTTGTATGGATATTAAGGGGAACCCCGCACATAAAATAAAAAAGGCCCTATATACTCTGAACAGCCCTATACAGGCGGTGCATACAAGACAGGGACTGTAGGTTTGTTCTTATGTAGAGTCTGTTTGTAATTTTGAACAGGTACATTGTTGAAGTGTAGCTCCAGACCAAAAATCTATTTTTAAACTTTTTGGAAAACATAGGTAAGGGTTATCACCCCTGTAACATTTGTTTTGCTGTCTGTGCCCCTGTTCAGAACATTTCACCTCACTTTCCGTCCCAATGACAACTGTTTTTGAAATGTGGTGTTTTTCTTGAAACAAGGATTGCTGATAAAGCATCAGTACAGAGGAGACACCTTTCTCCCATATTTATTCTTACAGGAGAGAATTTTCCTTCCTAGTGGTAGATTTCCTCTCACTTCCTGTTGTCTTCTTGCGTTTGCAAGTAGGAGTCGTTTGTAAGTTGGATGTTTGAAAGTAGGGACCTGCCGTATATACTCTGCAGAAATAGGCCCCTTAGTTGTTGGTGTTGGCACAACACTGTAAGCACTCACAGTTACTCTTGGTTGGTGCTGGAACGCCCTGCTGTCAACTATTATATCAGGAATTTTAATTACATATAATTGTTGAACAGTGGTAGTAAAAATTGGGCCTTTGATGGTGGTGCTGGTGCCACAACACTGTAAGCCCTGACAGTTACTCTTGGTGGGTGCAGCAATGGGCCCTGCTGTGAATTATTAGATCAAGAATTGTAATTACATGCCCCTGTTGAACAGGGGCTGAAAAATTGGGCCTTAGGCACTGGTGGCACAACACTGCAACCCCTCACAGATACTGTACTTGGAGCACAGCAATGAGCCCTGTTGCAAAGTATTGCTTCAAAAATTGTAATGACACGCCCCTGTTAAACAGGGGCTGAAAAATTGGGCCTTAGGCACTGGTGGCACAACACTGCAACTCCTCACAGATACTGTACTTGGAGCACACCAATGAGCCCTGTTGCAAAGTATTGCTTCAAAAATTGTAATGACACGCCCCTGTTAAACAGGGGCTGAAAAATTGGGCCTTAGGCACTGGTGGCACAACACTGCAACTCCTCACAGATACTGTACTTGGAGCACAGCAATGAGCCCTGTTGCAAAGTATTGCTTCAAAAATTGTAATGACACGCCCCTGTTAAACAGGGGCTGAAAAATTGGGCCTTAGGCACTGGTGGCACAACACTGCAACTCCTCACAGATACTGTACTTGGAGCACACCAATGAGCCCTGTTGCAAAGTATTGCTTCAAAAATTGTAATGACACGCCCCTGTTAAACAGGGGCTGAAAAATTGGGCCTTAGGCACTGGTGGCACAACACTGCAACTCCTCACAGATACTGTACTTGGAGCACAGCAATGAGCCCTGTTGCAAAGTATTGCTTCAAAAATTGTAATTACACGCCCCTGTTAAACAGGGGCTGAAAAATTGGGCGTTAGGCACTGGTGGCGGCACCCATAAACAAAAATGATCTTACAAGCTATCATCATCAATCGTATCATTGAGGACTCGGAGGAGGAGGATAGCCAGTCAACATAACAGCACAGGCACTCAGCATCAGCATCAGTCTTGAAGGGATGTGACATGTTAAAATCAATTAGTCTGTTATATCAGCATCAGGTGTGTGGTAGCTGGTGGTGATCCAAGACTGGTTCATCTTGATGAAAGTCAGTCGATCAACCGAGTCGGTGGACAGGCGCACCCTGTGATCCGTGACAAATCCTCCAGCAGCACTGAATGTGCGTTCCGAAAGAACGCTGGATGCAGGACAGGCCAGTAGCTCAATTGCATACTGTGCAAGCTCTGGCCAGTGATCCATCCTCAAGACCCAGTAAGCCAGAGGATTTTCGGTGGGGAAGGTGTCCAAGTCTGACCTTGCCCCTAGATATTCCTGCACCATGTTTATCAGACGCTGGCGATGGTTGCTGGAACCGATCATACTTTGGGGCTGCGGACTAAAGAATTGTCTGAACGCATCGGTCAGACGGCCACCTTCCCCACCGCTCCTTCTTTGACTGGCCGAAGCCTCAGCAACTCGTTGTCCAGGACCAGGAGTTTGCAACCTCCCAGTCTCTGGGAACGCGTTGCACAGACCTTTCTGCAAGGCCTCCCGGAGTTGTCTCATCCTCTGCTCCCTCTGCGACGGTAACATAAGGTCCGCAACCTTACCCTTGTACCGTGGATCAAGGAGAGTGGCCAGCCAGTAATGGTCCCTCTCCTTGATCCGAAGAATACGAGGATCCTTCCGCAGACTTTGCAGGATCAGGGAGGCCATGCAGCGTAGTTTTGCTGAGGCATTCGCTCCGGAGTCCTCTGGGTCACTAAGGACGACATGATCCGCAGCCACCTCCTCCCAGCCACGTACAAGTCCACTGGTTTCTTGGGACTGTAAATCATCCCTAAAAGACTGCTGCTGATGATGCTGAGTGCCAGCCTCCACCTCCATGCTGACACAATCCTCCTCCTCCTCCTCCTCCTCCTCCTCCTCCTCTTCCTGTGCGATGGGTGGGACAGAAGGAACACTGTCTGGGTAAAGGGGGCCTTGAGAGGCAAGGAAGTCCTCCTCTTCCTGCCTCTGTTCTGCCTCAAGTGCCCTGTCCATTATTCCACGCAGCGTGTGCTCCAACAGGTGGACAAGAGGTACAGTGTCACTGATGCATGCACTGTCACTGCTCACCATCCTCGTGGCCTCCTCAAATGGTGCCAGGACAGTGCATGCATCCCTGATCATGCCCCACTGGCGTGGAGAAAAAAAACCAAGCTCCCCTGACCCTGTCCTGGTGCCGTAGTCGCACAGGTACTCATTGATGGCCCTCTGCTGCGTGTGCAGCCGCTGCAGCATGGCCAACGTTGAGTTCCACCTGGTGGGCATGTCACATATAAGGCGGTTCTTGGGCAGGTTCAACTCCTTTTGCAGCTCAGCCAGGCGAGCACTGGCATTATAAGATCTGCGGAAATGCACACAGACTTTCCTGGCCTGCCTCAGGACATCCTGTAAGCCCGGGTACCTGCCCAAGAAGCGCTGCACCACCAGGTTAAGGACGTGAGCCACACAGGGCACATGGGTCAGTTGTCCCTGTCGGAGGGCGGAGAGGAGGTTGGTGCCATTGTCGCAAACCACCATTCCTGGCTTAAGCTGGCGTGGCGTCAACCACCTCTCGGCCTGGCCCTGCAGAGCAGACAGGACCTCTGCCCCAGTGTGGCTTCTGTCCCCCAAACACACCAGCGCAAGCACGGCATGGCATCTTTTTGCCTGCGTACTTGCGTAGCCCCGTGAACGGCTACGGAGCACCGCTGGTTCATAGGACAAACCACAGGAAGAGGCCATGGAGGAAGAAGAAGAGGAGGGGGTGGAGGAGAGAGGTGTGTCACAACCAGTAGTAGCATTTTGGAGGCGTGGCGGTGGGACAACCTCCAACACTACTGCACCTTGTCCTGAATCCTTCCCAGCTGCCAAAAGAGTGACCCAATGGGCCGTGAAAGAAAGGTAACGTCCCTGTCCATGCCTGCTGGACCATGAGTCAGCGGTAATATGCACCTTACCGCTGACCGCCCTGTCCAGCGAGGCCAAGACATTGCCTTCCACATGCCGGTAGAGAGCCGGAATAGCCTTCCGTGAGAAAAAGTGGCGTTTGGGAACCTGCCACTGAGGAACTGCACATTGCACAAACTCACGGAAGGGGGCCGAGTCTACCAACTGAAAAGGCAGCAGTTGAAGCGCTAGCAATTTAGCCAAGCTAGCATTCAACCGCTGGGCATGTGGATGGCTGGGAGTGAACTTCTTTCGACGGTCCAGCAGCTGGGGCAGGGAAATTTGCCTGCTAGAATCGGACGTCGGTGTACTGCTAGCAGAGTGGGCGCAAGTACTTGGCTGTGACACACCTAATTCTACACCTTCATTCCTCTCAGTGCATGTTTCAGAGAGGACTGAAGTTATAGTGGGGTTGGAGATCCCAGCTGATGCGGTGCAAGGAGAGGTCCGCTTTGTTCTTTGGTGTGGGTCTTTGAGGTAGGCTTGCCAACGAGCTGCATGGCAGGTCAACATATGTCTGGTCAGGCATGTGGTACCCAAGCGGCTGATGTTTTGGCCACGCGATATACGCTTGAGACATATGTTGCAAACAGCAGCTGTGCGATCTGATGCACTAGCCTCAAAAAAGGCCCACACCAAAGAACTTTTTGAATGACGGGCAGAGGCAGCGCCCTGCACAGGCGGAGCTCTGCGGTGTGATTCCGTCGGTGTACTGCCCTTACGCTGGCCACCAAAGGGCATCCTGCCTCGTTGGAGATGTGCCTCCTCCTCATCCTCCTCCTCCTCCTCTCTCCTATTAGGCACCCACGTGGAGTCAGTGACCTCATCATCCCCTCCCTCCTCATCACTGGAGCCAATCTGGCAGTATGCTGCAGCTGCTGGAACATGACTGCCAGATTGGTGTCCTTCTTGAGCATCCCCTCTGTCTGCTCTCACGCTACTGCCTTCCTCTAGCTGGGTTTCATCATCAGACCCTTCGAAACGCTGGGCATCCTCCTGGAGCATGTACCCAACACTGTGCTGAAACAGTTCGGGGGACTCCTCAGGAGGAGGACATGGTGGGTCTAGGGAAGGAGTGACTGATGATTTGTCTGACATTGATACCAGGGAAGACGACGCTTTGGCAGCTGCTTTTCCAGTACCCTGAGCCTGGGTGAGAGAGGATGAGGAGGAGGAGGAGGGCTTGGTCATCCACTCTACCAAGTCTTCGGCATGATGTGGCTCAACATGTCCAGCTGCCGAAAAGAAGGACAAGCGTGTCCCATGGCCATGTGCTGATGACAATGCACCGCGTCCACGACCAGCACTGTTGCCCCCAGACACAGAGCCTGCTTGCCCTCTTTTATTGCCTCCTGACTGTCTGCCTCTCCTTGTTTGCCTTCCAGACATTCTAATAGATGGCCTGCAGGGAGATGGGAAAAAAGCAATAAGGGCTACCTTCAGGTGTCCTTCTCTGTCCCTTGAAACAAGGACTTTCACAGTGAAAGAAACTGACACTCTCCCTACCTACAGTTTTCTGTCCCTAGAATAAATGTTTTTTTTAAGCACAATATAGCACAAGGACAATTCACTCACTGTCCTTCCAGGTCCCTGGAAACAAGGACTTGCAGAGTGAAATAAACTGACACTCTCCCTACCTACAGTTTTCTGTCCCTAGAAAAAATGTTTTTTTTAATCACAATATAGCACAAGGACAATTCACTCACTGTCCTTACAGGTCCCTGGAAACAAGGACTTGCAGAGTGAAATAAAGTGACACTCTCCCTACCTACAGTTTTCTGTCCCTAGAATAAATGTTTTTTTTAATCACAATATAGCACAAGGACAATTCACTCACTGTCCTTCCAGGTCCCTGGAAACAAGGACTTGCAGAGTGAAATAAACTGACACTCTCCCTACCTACAGTTTTCTGTCCCTAGAATAAATGTTTTTTTTAAGCACAATATAGCACAAGGAGAATTCACTCACTGTCCTTCCAGGTCCCTGGAAACAAGGACTTGCAGAGTGAAAGAAAAAAAACACTCTCCCTACCTACAGTTTTCTGTCCCTAGAAAAAATGTTTTTTTTAATCACAATATAGCACAAGGAGAATTCACTCACTGTCCTTCCAGGTCCCTGGAAACAAGGACTTGCAGAGTGAAATAAACTGACACTCTCCCTACCTACAGTTTTCTGTCCCTAGAATAAATGTTTTTTTTAAGCACAATATAGCACAAGGACAATTCACTCACTGTCCTTACAGGTCCCTGGAAACAAGGACTTGCAGAGTGAAAGAAAAAAAACACTCTCCCTACCTACAGTTTTCTGTCCCTAGAAAAAATGTTTTTTTTAATCACAATATAGCACAAGGACAATTCACTCACTGTCCTTCCAGGTCCCTGGAAACAAGGACTTGCAGAGTGAAATAAACTGACACTCTCCCTACCTACAGTTTTCTGTCCCTAGAATAAATGTTTTTTTTAAGCACAATATAGCACAAGGACAATTCACTCACTGTCCTTACAGGTCCCTGGAAACAAGGACTTGCAGAGTGAAAGAAAAAAAACACTCTCCCTACCTACAGTTTTCTGTCCCTAGAAAAAATGTTTTTTTTAATCACAATATAGCACAAGGACAATTCACTCACTGTCCTTACAGGTCCCTGGAAACAAGGACTTGCAGAGTGAAAGAAAAAAAACACTCTCCCTACCTACAGTTTTCTGTCCCTAGAAAAAATGTTTTTTTTAATCACAATATAACACAAGGACAATTCACTCACTGTCCTTCCAGGTCCCTGGAAACAAGGACTTGCAGAGTGAAATAAACTGACACTCTCCCTACCTACAGTTTTCTGTCCCTAGAATAAATGTTTTTTTTAAGCACAATATAGCACAAGGACAATTCACTCACTGTCCTTACAGGTCCCTGGAAACAAGGACTTGCAGAGTGAAAGAAAAAAAACACTCTCCCTACCTACAGTTTTCTGTCCCTAGAAAAAATGTTTTTTTTAATCACAATATAGCACAAGGACAATTCACTCACTGTCCTTCCAGGTCCCTGGAAACAAGGACTTGCAGAGTGAAATAAACTGACACTCTCCCTACCTACAGTTTTCTGTCCCTAGAATAAATGTTTTTTTTAAGCACAATATAGCACAAGGACAATTCACTCACTGTCCTTACAGGTCCCTGGAAACAAGGACTTGCAGAGTGAAAGAAAAAAAACACTCTCCCTACCTACAGTTTTCTGTCCCTAGAAAAAATGTTTTTTTTAATCACAATATAGCACAAGGACAATTCACTCACTGTCCTTACAGGTCCCTGGAAACAAGGACTTGCAGAGTGAAAGAAAAAAAACACTCTCCCTACCTACAGTTTTCTGTCCCTAGAAAAAATGTTTTTTTTAATCACAATATAACACAAGGACAATTCACTCACTGTCCTTCCAGGTCCCTGGAAACAAGGACTTGCAGAGTGAAATAAACTGACACTCTCCCTACCTACAGTTTTCTGTCCCTAGAATAAATGTTTTTTTTAAGCACAATATAGCACAAGGACAATTCACTCACTGTCCTTACAGGTCCCTGGAAACAAGGACTTGCAGAGTGAAAGAAAAAAAACACTCTCCCTACCTACAGTTTTCTGTCCCTAGAAAAAATGTTTTTTTTAATCACAATATAGCACAAGGACAATTCACTCACTGTCCTTACAGGTCCCTGGAAACAAGGACTTGCAGAGTGAAATAAACTGACACTCTCCCTACCTACAGTTTTCTGTCCCTAGAATAAATGTTTTTTTTAATCACAATATAGCACAAGGACAATTCACTCACTGTCCTTCCAGGTCCCTGGAAACAAGGACTTGCAGAGTGAAATAAACTGACACTCTCCCTACCTACAGTTTTCTGTCCCTAGAATAAATGTTTTTTTTAAGCACAATATAGCACAAGGACAATTCACTCACTGTCCTTACAGGTCCCTGGAAACAAGGACTTGCAGAGTGAAAGAAAAAAAACACTCTCCCTACCTACAGTTTTCTGTCCCTAGAAAAAATGTTTTTTTTAATCACAATATAGCACAAGGACAATTCACTCACTGTCCTTACAGGTCCCTGGAAACAAGGACTTGCAGAGTGAAAGAAAAAAAACACTCTCCCTACCTACAGTTTTCTGTCCCTAGAATAAATGTTTTTTTTAAGCACAATATAGCACAAGGACAATTCACTCACTGTCCTTCCAGGTCCCTGGAAACAAGGACTTGCAGAGTGAAATAAACTGACACTCTCCCTACCTACAGTTTTCTGTCCCTAGAATAAATGTTTTTTTTAAGCACAATATAGCACAAGGACAATTCACTCACTGTCCTTACAGGTCCCTGGAAACAAGGACTTGCAGAGTGAAAGAAAAAAAACACTCTCCCTACCTACAGTTTTCTGTCCCTAGAAAAAATGTTTTTTTTAATCACAATATAACACAAGGACAATTCACTCACTGTCCTTCCAGGTCCCTGGAAACAAGGACTTGCAGAGTGAAATAAACTGACACTCTCCCTACCTACAGTTTTCTGTCCCTAGAATAAATGTTTTTTTTAAGCACAATATAGCACAAGGACAATTCACTCACTGTCCTTACAGGTCCCTGGAAACAAGGACTTGCAGAGTGAAAGAAAAAAAACACTCTCCCTACCTACAGTTTTCTGTCCCTAGAAAAAATGTTTTTTTTAATCACAATATAGCACAAGGACAATTCACTCACTGTCCTTACAGGTCCCTGGAAACAAGGACTTGCAGAGTGAAATAAACTGACACTCTCCCTACCTACAGTTTTCTGTCCCTAGAATAAATGTTTTTTTTAATCACAATATAGCACAAGGACAATTCACTCACTGTCCTTCCAGGTCCCTGGAAACAAGGACTTGCAGAGTGAAATAAACTGACACTCTCCCTACCTACAGTTTTCTGTCCCTAGAATAAATGTTTTTTTTAAGCACAATATAGCACAAGGACAATTCACTCACTGTCCTTACAGGTCCCTGGAAACAAGGACTTGCAGAGTGAAAGAAAAAAAACACTCTCCCTACCTACAGTTTTCTGTCCCTAGAAAAAATGTTTTTTTTAATCACAATATAGCACAAGGACAATTCACTCACTGTCCTTACAGGTCCCTGGAAACAAGGACTTGCAGAGTGAAAGAAAAAAAACACTCTCCCTACCTACAGTTTTCTGTCCCTAGAAAAAATGTTTTTTTTAATCACAATATAACACAAGGACAATTCACTCACTGTCCTTCCAGGTCCCTGGAAACAAGGACTTGCAGAGTGAAATAAACTGACACTCTCCCTACCTACAGTTTTCTGTCCCTAGAATAAATGTTTTTTTTAAGCACAATATAGCACAAGGACAATTCACTCACTGTCCTTACAGGTCCCTGGAAACAAGGACTTGCAGAGTGAAAGAAAAAAAACACTCTCCCTACCTACAGTTTTCTGTCCCTAGAAAAAATGTTTTTTTTAATCACAATATAGCACAAGGACAATTCACTCACTGTCCTTACAGGTCCCTGGAAACAAGGACTTGCAGAGTGAAATAAACTGACACTCTCCCTACCTACAGTTTTCTGTCCCTAGAATAAATGTTTTTTTTAATCACAATATAGCACAAGGACAATTCACTCACTGTCCTTCCAGGTCCCTGGAAACAAGGACTTGCAGAGTGAAATAAACTGACACTCTCCCTACCTACAGTTTTCTGTCCCTAGAATAAATGTTTTTTTTAAGCACAATATAGCACAAGGACAATTCACTCACTGTCCTTACAGGTCCCTGGAAACAAGGACTTGCAGAGTGAAAGAAAAAAAACACTCTCCCTACCTACAGTTTTCTGTCCCTATAAAAAATGTTTTTTTTAAGCACAATATAGCACAAGGACAATTCACTCACTGTCCTTACAGGTCCCTGGAAACAAGGACTTGCAGAGTGAAAGAAAAAAAACACTCTCCCTACCTACAGTTTTCTGTCCCTAGAAAAAATGTTTTTTTTAATCACAATATAGCACAAGGACAATTCACTCACTGTCCTTACAGGTCCCTGGAAACAAGGACTTGCAGAGTGAAAGAAACTGACACTGTCCCTACCTACAGTTTTCTGTCCCTAGAATAAATGTTTTTTTTAAGCACAATATAGCACAAGGAGAATTCACTCACTGTCCTTCCAGGTCCCTGGAAACAAGGACTTGCAGAGTGAAATAAACTGACACTCTCCCTACCTACAGTTTTCTGTCCCTAGAATAAATGTTTTTTTTAAGCACAATATAGCACAAGGACAATTCACTCACTGTCCTTACAGGTCCCTGGAAACAAGGACTTGCAGAGTGAAAGAAACTGACACTCTCCCTACCTACAGTTTTCTGTCCCTAGAATAAATGTTTTTTTAAGCACAATATAGCACAAGGACAATTCACTCACTGTCCTTCCAGGTCCCTGGAAACAAGGACTTGCAGAGTGAAAGAAACTGACACTGTCCCTACCTACAGTTTTCTGTCCCTAGAATAAATGTTTTTTTTAAGCACACTATAGCACAAGCACAAAACACACTGACACTCTCCCTACCTATCCTTCTCTTTCCCTAAACTAAAGGAATCCAGGTTAAGCAAGAAAGAAATAACAGTCACTGTCCCTGCCTATGCTGCTCTATCCCTGCTCCGGAACACACTACACTAGGCCGCCGTGCTGGCGGCCTTTTATAGTGTGGGGCGTGTACTAAACACCCTCAGCAATAATTGGCCACAGGCATCCTGCCTGTGGCCAATCATTGCTCTCCTCGCTGCCGGCGCTGTGATTGGCCAAGCATGCGGGGTCACAGTGCATGCTTGGCCAATCACAGCGCCTGGATGACACTGCGATGGCGTAGTGCATTGTGGGCCGTTCGCGTCACTCGAATTTGGCGCGAACGGCCCAAATCGTTCGATCTTCGTCGAACGATCGAACAGCCGATGTTCGAGTCGAACGTATGTTCGACTCGAACACGAAGCTCATCCCTACTGTCCAGTAGGGATGAGCCCGATGTTCAAGTCGAACGCGTAAGTAATGAACGAGAGCAGCAAAATTTGTAAAGGAAAAAATGTCATTTAAAACTGCTCGTGACTGTAATGTATTGCCGGATCCCAGCAATATGCATACAAATCATTGAAAAAAACAGCGCGAGTTCCCCCCCCCCAGTCCATTACCAGGCCCTTCAGGTCTGGTATGGATATTAAGGGGAACCCTGCACCCAAATAAAAAAAAATGCAGCCTACCAGGTTGCGTGGTCAGATAAGAGTCTGGTATGGATTTTGCGGGGGCCCCCATGCCATTCTTTTTCAATTTTGGCACAGGGTTCCCCTTACTATCCATACCAGACCTGAAGCACCTGGTATGGATTTTGGGGGGACCCCATGCCATTTTTTTTTTACATTTTGGCGCGGTGTTCCCCTTAATATTAATTTCAGACCCTAACGGCCTAGTAATGGACTGGGGGGGACTCACGCCGTTTTTGACAATGATTTTAATCTATATTTCCAGGATCCAACAATACATTACAGCCGCGTGCAGTTTTAATTGAAATTTTTGCCTTTAGAAATGTAAAAAAAAAGAAAAAAACCTGATGACCTGGCGGACATGACTGATCCTGATGCCCTCCATAGCGAAATTACAGCTTCCCTAGCTGTCATCAGGTTTGTAAGGTAAGGGCCAGGGATAGTGGTGACATCATTGCCCAAATATGACCGTGTCCATATTTGGGCAATGCTATTGCCCAAATATAGCCAAGTGGCCATATTTAGGCAATGCTATAGCCTCCTCCAAATCCCCATTCATTTTTTTATGTGGTTGGGGATTCCTGGCTATGCAAATGATGGGGCTAGGTGACATCAATGGTGGGTAAGGATGCGGTGGGGGCAAGCACCCGCTGCTTCCTTAGTAGTCACTGTTCATGCGGAATTCCCTAAATGTGCGGTATTTGGAGAAGCAGCCAGTGTTCAGTTTGAACAGCCAGTGTTTGGTCCGAACTTATGTTTGGACCAAACAGTGAGCTCATCCCTAGTAATCACTATGAGCACGTGTGGGTGTGGGCTCAGTACGAAGTTGGTTAAATAGAGGAAAAAGGAAAAATAGTGCAGCGCTTAAACTCAAGAGTTGCTGGAAGCAGCTCTGAAAAGTGAATAATAAACCACTCTAGGTTAGTGATAAATAAATTCATATATAGTCCATTCCAATGGATGTTTTCCCATATGAGATGACTTCCATGAGGACTAGGGAACGTGACACCTTGTAAGTTGAATAAGTGAATTCAAAAAAGTCCAAACAGCATGTATGTGATGAAAGTGAATGTCTTGTTCATGGACAACACTGCCACAGCATAAATCGACTAGAAGACCTCAAAGTATCAGATGAGAGTTGTTAGTAAGGCACAAAAGGTAAGGTTGGATACTCTTACCGGACGTGGTGGACCCACCTGTCATGTGACAGTGGGTCAAACGAGCTTGATGGTCACCGTGACCAAAAGTGAAGAGAACTCGATATCCAGGATACCTCAGACCAACTTCCACGGGATAGCAGATGACCAACTCACACGATGGAATTTCCTTCGGTCATACAGGCTCCAAATCCATCCAAGATAGACACAAGGGAAAAAAAGAAAGAAAAACTCCAGATGGTGCAGGTCAATATAACCATGAACGGTTTATTGAATAGGTATTGTCTTATATGAATACAGACAAAAAATAAAAAGTGATCACAAGATAAAACAATAAAAGCAATGTGGGGTGCAGCATAAGCAGGCCCTACGCGTTTCGACTACGGAAGTCTTCAACAGGGGCATAGTGCTGCACCCCCCACATTGCAAACATTAAATAGGGTCTGAAATGAATCTGACCCGCCCAAAAAGGGGCGGAGTCAAAACCGGAAGTAATGGACTATTCCACAACACCAGACTGACATCAATAAAGGATATTACATGAACTAAAAAATCAATGCATTCAAATAATATAAATAAAAATAACAATAAAAAATCCTGTTAGAAAAATATATGACAAAAATCACATATAAATCTCATAACGAACCTCAAGGAATCATAAACCAATCACATTAAAGGCAGGTGAAACCATTTATGCTGATAGTCTAAACCTCCGGAGATTAATGTCCCCACCTAAGCTTACCGCCAGTAGGGGGCATCTGAATATCCTGCTGTGATATATTGGCAGGTACACAGTGGTTCATTCTCTTGCAGCAACATCTCTCAGATGTTGCTGCAATATCGATTGGGGACACCGTTGTAGCATGGCGCCGCGGGCGTCAGGTGTGCGCCATTCACGTAGACATCACGCGCACGCACCCGAATGCATTACTGTGGCGAGGTCAAATGGTGTGCGCCGCTCACATGAGCGTCGCGCGCACACCCAGGGGCAGCGTCATGATGTAATCATGCACGCACCCAGGAGCAACGTCATAACGTAATCACGATAGGACGTCGCTAGTCTGTCCCCGCACACAATAATGGAAGCACGTCATCTACCTGGGAGCAGCGGCATCTCATTACCATAAGACGTACTTGCTCCATGGCAACACCGAACGCCACGGAACAAGCGCCATCTAGTGGAAGAAAACTAAATGGATATAAACAACAAATTAAGAAATTTATATGGATTCACTGATAGGCGTTTTATATCATATATAGCCCAAACAAAACGCCATATAGTGAACTCCATAGTGGATAACAATCCCTTCTAACAGTGTATTAACTCAAAACTGATAACAAGGAGGAACTGAACTTCCTCCTCATATCACAACAAGACGTGGTGACTTAAACCTGAACAGAACACCACATCCTGTTGCCCCATCAACAACGGGATATGCACAGTGAATATTCCCTAAATTAATGCCGAATAGCGACACTAGAGGTATACTGAAAACCTTATGAAATAAAACAACCACACGTGCCACCTGAACAGGTACGCACGGGTGATGGATTAAGACAAAGAAAAAACCGGACCATCCACCCAAACTAAAAATGGGGGGGAAGGGACACACGAGCCCAGGTTACTCACGCCCGGTTGATGAAACAATTAATGTCCCATTCGATGTTCATACCATGGGGTGAATAACACCTGAGCTCGTGTATCCAATAAGTCTCTAACCTAGAGACACCCCGCAGAGAGGAGTCCCCCCTCCAGTGGGGGATGAACCTGTCTATCACCTGAAATTGGGTGCCTCTAGGGTCCTTGGCATGATGTTCTAAATAGTGTTGCGAGACAGTGTGCTTATCACAACCTTTACGTATTTTGGCTAGATGTTCGTTAACCCGAATGGAAAAATTCCTAATCGTGCGCCCTACGTATTGAAGTTTGCATGGGCATGTAATTAGGTACACAACGAACCTGGTGACGCAGGTAGTAAATTGCTTCATGGTGTAACTGCGTCCCGTGACACTGGAACTGAACGTGTCCATTCTACGTCTACCCAACACATTGGCCATGCAAACATTACATTTTCTGCAGGGGTAGTAGCCATTGGCCTCTGGAAAAAAGGAAATCTTTTTGGGAGGGTCTATTGTGTTAGGAGCTATTTCTCCCTGAATAGAGCGGGCACCCCTGAAGATCACACCTGCCCGTTCAGGGAGAGAGGGTCCAAGTATTCTATCACTTAATAGCACTTTCCAATGCCTATTCAAAATCTTTTTGATTTCATGATGTTGGGTAGAATAAGAGGTGAAAAAGGACCATTTAAATCTATCCTCTCTAACATTTCTCTGTTTGTCAATAAGGAGAGAAGACCTCTCGGTTTCCAATACAGAAGAAATATCCGTATCTAACCCAATGGATGAATAACCCCTGTTTAGGAATCTTTCTTTAAGAATTTTAGATTGGGCCATGAAGTCATCCACATGGGTACAGTTCCTCCTGAGACGGAGGAACTGACCCCGTGGTATAGACTTCAACCATTGGTCGTGATGACAACTGTCAACAGGGATGTAACCATTTCTGTCCGTAGACTTGAAATAGGTTTTAAATTCAAGATGGTTATTAACAGTCATGATTTCCAAATCGAGGAAGTGTATGGATGAGGAACTAGCCTCATAGGTTAGCACAATTCCCCGATCATTATCGTTAAGAACTCCCATAAAAATATCTAAGGATTCTCTCGTACCCCTCCATAGGAGGAGGATGTCGTCTATATATCTGGCCCACAGAACTAATTCAGGTCTGTTAAGGGCATAGACGACATCCTCCTCCCACTGGGCCATAAAGAGATTAGCAAGGCTGGGGGCGTATTTAGCCCCCATCGCTACACCCTTAATTTGGGAGAAGAATGTTCCCTGGAACCAGAAGTAATTATGCCGTGTGGCAAACTCTAATAGCTCCATGATAAAATTCCTCTGTATCAAGGACAGTGTTGAGTTTCTGGTCAGAAACAACTCCACTGCCTCGAGACCCAAACGGTGTGGAATGCAGGTGTATAGTGCAGACACGTCTGCAGTCACTAAGATCAAATCTCCCTGATAGTGAACCTTCTCCAGTAAATTGATGGTGTCCTTGGTATCCCTCAGATAAGAGGGCACCAATTTCACCAGAGGCTGGAGAAAATGATCGATATACTTCCCAATTCGTGACGTAACTGAGTCGATCCCACTTACAATGGGACGCCCAGGGGGATCGACTGGGTTCTTGTGCACCTTTGGAAGGTAATAAATGACAGGAATACGAGGCGCCAAAGGGACCAAGTATTCCTGTTCTTTCTTATTAAGAATGTTCAGAGAGAAGCCTTCATTAATAATGTCTACTAGGGCTTTCTTATATTTTAAAGTAGGATCCCCTGGCAGAAGACTATAAGTGGCTCTATCCTCTAAGAGTCTATGCATCTCCTTGACATAGTTTTCCTTGTCAAGCACCACTATCCCCCCGCCTTTATCTGCCGGACGGATAATAAGGTTTTTATTTAGGCACAGGGTTTTCAAACCTGCCGCAATGGTTGGATCCTGATGGACTCTCTTCGCAGGTAGTCCATCTAAGTCCTTCATTTCAATATAAGAGTGTGAAACACATTAATGGATGGAGCTGACTGTGTTGGGGGGTTAAACAAGGAAGGGTTTGATAACCCTGAATGTATACTGGTGGAAGAACCACCAGACTGAATGGAAGAAGTGGATCCCAAAGGCACTGTAGACATCCCATCATTGTTTTGGGCATCAACTATTGGGAGGGCTAAAAAGTGCCTTTGGATATTTAGTTTCCTAATGTACTTCTGGATATCTATAAATGTGGAAAACTTATTCAATTTCCGCGGGGGAACAAATTTCAGACCTTTGTCTAAAACTGATTGCTCTTGGGGAGTAAGAGCAACCGAACTTAAATTAAAAATACCTGCACCTAACTGACCCTTGGTCTTTTTGCGCTGGATGCGCCGCCCCCCTCTGGAGCCTCGTTTCTTCTTGGGCTCTTGGGGGTGTGGAAGGTGGGTTTGTAAAAACCCTGATGTTGGGGTGGACCAAAATGATTGTAGTTATAATTATAAAAAGGTCTAGATTGTGGTTCATCACCCCACCCGGAGTGTGAGTATGAATCGTAGTAAGGATCATACGAACCTTCACCCTGTAGTGGAGCATAGCGGTTCTGAGTGGGCACAGGTGTGCCCTGCATAAAGTTCCCATTGGAACCAGACCCGCTATCCCTCCAGGGTAAAGGAGTTCTTCCTGATGGACCACTGGGGTACATATGACCTCTATCGCCTTGTCCATAACCTCTGCCTCGTTGAAGATGACCTCTACCTCGAGGCATGGAGGAATGTTTACCTCGGCCAGGCTCATGATGAGTAAGGGCCGAGGTATTTTTAACATTCCTGGGTGTATGATTACCACCCTTATTGGTCTGGACTCCTCGTGGATTGGATGTAAGAGGAGGTTCATAAACCAGTGTCCTGTCTGTGATAACATCGACAGGCTCAGACAGATCCATATTCAAATTATTCTCTAGGGTATTGGCCTGATTGGCCAGTTTTTTTTTGCAAGCTAAAGACCAAATTACCCTTATAATCACCAATGTCTCGATTATACTTCTTTTGTTTCTTACTCCTCTGATCTTTTTCCTCTTTTTCAAGAAGGGTTTTCAAACCAGTGGAGAGGGATGCATACTCAGAGGTTCCATTGGAGGGAGAGAGTTTATCTCTGATATCCCTGATTTATTTGTCCAAAATGGAAAGCCTGGCCTGCTTCCTCTCCACTAAAAAGCTGATCAATGTCAAACCAGCCTCATTGAAGTATGTTGCCCAAAGGGCCAAATCTGACTCTCCTTGTTGGGGAGAGATATCCCACCTGAGGCCTCTAGGCACCATTTTCTCTTTGATATATTGCTCAAGAAACGCAATGTCCCATTGAAGATGTAACTCAGAGATCATTACGTTCTTGAGCCTAGCAAAGAGTCCACTAACTTCTGAGTCAGTGTTATGGATAGTAAATACTCCATGTGTATTAAAGGACCTTGAGGTCCTATATTCAAAGACATCCATATAAACACAGATGTGAAGGCAAGCAGCAATAAATAAAAATGTCAAAACGTGAAAATGGGAAAGTAAGAAAAAACTGCGCTAAACCAAATTTTACAACAAAGCTGCTAGCACTCAAACAAACAAAGTATAAACAGATAAAGGAAAAATAGTGCAGCGCTTAAACTCAAGAGTTGCTGGAAGCAGCTCTGAAAAGTGAATAATAAACCACTCTAGGTTAGTGATAAATAAATTCATATATAGTCCATTCCAATGGATGTTTTCCCATATGAGATGACTTCCATGAGGACTAGGGAACGTGACACCTTGTAAGTTGAATAAGTGAATTCAAAAAAGTCCAAACAGCATGTATGTGATGAAAGTGAATGTCTTGTTCATGGACAACACTGCCACAGCATAAATCGACTAGAAGACCTCAAAGTATCAGATGAGAGTTGTTAGTAAGGCACAAAAGGTAAGGTTGGATACTCTTACCGGACGTGGTGGACCCACCTGTCATGTGACAGTGGGTCAAACGAGCTTGATGGTCACTGTGACCAAAAGTGAAGAGAACTCGATATCCAGGATACCTCAGACCAACTTCCACGGGATAGCAGATGACCAACTCACACGATGGAATTTCCTCCGGTCATACAGGCTCCAAATCCAACCAAGATAGACACAAGGGAAAAAAAGAAAGAAAAACTCCAGATGGTGCAGGTCAATATAACCATGAACGGTTTATTGAATAGGTATTGTCTTATATGAATACAGACAAAAAATAAAAAGTGATCACAAGATAAAACAATAAAAGCAATGTGGGGTGCAGCATAAGCAGGCCCTACGCATTTCGACTACGGAAGTCTTCAACAGGGGCATAGTGCTGCACCCCCCACATTGCAAACATTAAATAGGGTCTGAAATGAATCTGACCCGCCCAAAAAGGGGCGGAGTCAAAACCGGAAGTAATGGACTATTCCACAACACCAGACTGACATCAATAAAGGATATTACATGAACTAAAAAATCAATGCATTCAAATAATATAAATAAAAATAACAATAAAAAATCCTGTTAGAAAAATATATGACAAAAATCACATATAAATCTCATAACGAACCTCAAGGAATCATAAACCAATCACATTAAAGGCAGGTGAAACCATTTATGCTGATAGTCTAAACCTCCGGAGATTAATGTCCCCACCTAAGCTTACCGCCAGTAGGGGGCATCTGAATATCCTGCTGTGATATATTGGCAGGTACACAGTGGTTCATTCTCTTGCAGCAACATCTCTCAGATGTTGCTGCAATATCGATTGGGGACACCGTTGTAGCATGGCGCCGTGGGCGTCAGGTGCGCGCCATTCACGTAGACATCACGCGCACGCACCCGAATGCATTACTGTGGCGAGGTCAAATGGTGTGCGCCGCTCACATGAGCGTCGCGCGCACACCCAGGGGCAGCGTCATGACGTAATCATGCGTGCACCCAGGAGCAACGTCATAACGTAATCACGATAGGACGTCGCTAGTCTGTCCCCGCACACAATAATGGAAGCACGTCATCTACCTGGGAGCAGCGGCATCTCATTACCATAAGACGTACTTGCTCCATGGCAACACCGAACGCCACGGAACAAGCGCCATCTAGTGGAAGAAAACTAAATGGATATAAACAACAAATTAAGAAATTTATATGGATTCACTGATAGGCGTTTTATATCATATATAGCCCAAACAAAACGCCATATAGTGAACTCCATAGTGGATAACAATCCCTTCTAACAGTGTATTAACTCAAAACTGATAACAAGGAGGAACTGAACTTCCTCCTCATATCACAACAAGACGTGGTGACTTAAACCTGAACAGAACACCACATCCTGTTGCCCCATCAACAACGGGATATGCACAGTGAATATTCCCTAAATTAATGCCGAATAGCGACACTAGAGGTATACTGAAACCTTATGAAATAAAACAACCACACGTGCCACCTGAACAGGTGCGCACGGGTGATGGATTAAGACAAAGAAAAAACCGGACCATCCACCCAAACTAAAAATGGGGGGGGAAGGGACACACGAGCCCAGGTTACTCACGCCCGGTTGATGAAACAATTAATGTCCCATTCGATGTTCATACCATGGGGTGAGTAACACCTGAGCTTTAGGTGGATGGTCCGGTTTTTTCTTTGTCTTAATCCATCACCCGTGCGCACCTGTTCAGGTGGCACGTGTGGTTGTTTTATTTCATAAGGTTTTCAGTATACCTCTAGTGTCGCTATTCGGCATTAATTTAGGGAATATTCACTGTGCATATCCCGTTGTTGATGGGGCAACAGGATGTGGTGTTCTGTTCAGGTTTAAGTCACCACGTCTTGTTGTGATATGAGGAGGAAGTTCAGTTCCTCCTTGTTATCAGTTTTGAGTTAATACACTGTTAGAAGGGATTGTTATCCACTATGGAGTTCACTATATGGCGTTTTGTTTGGGCTATATATGATATAAAACGCCTATCAGTGAATCCATATAAATTTCTTAATTTGTTGTTTATATCCATTTAGTTTTCTTCCACTAGATGGCGCTTGTTCCGTGGCGTTCGGTGTTGCCATGGAGCAAGTACGTCTTATGGTAATGAGATGCCGCTGCTCCCAGGTAGATGACGTGCTTCCATTATTGTGTGCGGGGACAGACTAGCGACGTCCTATCGTGATTACGTTATGACGTTGCTCCTGGGTGCGCGCATGATTACGTCATGACGCTGCCCCTGGGTGTGCGCGCGACGCTCATGTGAGCGGCCGTTCCCTAGTCCTCATGGAAGTCATCTCATATGGGAAAATATCCATTGGAATGGACTATATATGAATTTATTTATCACTAACCTAGAGTGGTTTATTATTCACTTTTCAGAGCTGCTTCCAGCAACTCTTGAGTTTAAGCGCTGCACTATTTTTCCTTTATCTGTTTATACTTTGTTTGTTTGAGTGCTAGCAGCTTTGTTGTAAAATTTGGTTTAGCGCAGTTTTTTCTTACTTTCCCGGTTAAATAGAGGGTTCACTGAAGACATAAAAAAGAATAACTGCAGACTGATGCACTACCCTTGAACCTGCATACAGGGCAGCCATCCGGAATTTTGGGGCCCCTTACACAGCTTCAGGCATGGGCCCCCTGGAGCCGAGGAGAACCGGGGGGGGTGCTGCCGCCGCGAATTGAGAAGCGGGGGGGGGGGGGCTGCCGCAAATTCAGAAGGGGGGGTTCCACCAATTGAGAAGCAGGGGGTTTTGGTGCTGACGAACACAAAAAAAACAGAAGAACAAAAAAAACAAAAAAAAGGGGGTTGTCATCCAGGGCCCTGGGGACCTCTGGGCCCCTTACAAAAAAAAAAAATTATATATAAAAAAAAAAATTTATAAAAAAAAGGGAGGTTTCCATCCAGGGCCCTGGGGACCTCTGGGCCTCTGGGGACCTCTGGGCCCCTTACAAAAAAAAATATTAATTAAATAAAATAAATAAATAAAAATTAAAATTAAATAAAAAAATTACTAATATTTTTTTTTTAATAAAAAATAAATAAAAAAAGGGAGATTTCCATCCCGGGCCCTGGGGACCTCCGGGCCTCTGGGGACCTCTGGGCCCCTTACAACATAAATAAATAAATAAATGAATAAATTAAATAAAAAAATAAAATAAAAAAAAAACAAATTAAATAAAAAAATGAATAATAATTTTTTTTATATTTTTTTTAAAAAAAGGGGGGTTGACATTCGGGGCCCTGGGGAACACCGGGCCCCTGGGGACCTCTGGGCCCCTTACAAAATAAATAAATAAATAAATTAAATAAATAAAAAAAACAAATTAAATAAAAAAATGAATAATAAAAAAAATTATAAAAAATGTTTATAAAAAAGGAGGATTGACATTCGGGGCCCTGGGGAACTCCGGGCCCCTGGGGACCTCTGGGCCCCTTAAAAAATAAAAAAAGGGGGGGCCATCCGGGCCCCTTACAGGTGTACTGCCTGTACCTCCCTGATGGCGGCCCTGCCTGCATACAAATACAACTAATATGTCCCAAAGACATAGAAAGTGTCAAAATAATTGAGTACAAAAGTATAACAAGCATGCTTATTGATTGTGTACTGGGAGACAAGTTCACACTACTACCCATATTCTCAGCATACTATTATTTTCTTAGCTGAGGCCTCAATATTGTAAAATTTGGGATTTTTGTACAACTAAAATGCTTTTACATGACTTTATTAAAGATGACATGTTTATTCAATTGATAGTAATGCCTGTGTCCTTAGATCTTTTTCTCATTATACATTTTGCTACCCTTCAAACAAGAGGGTGCACAAATGTTTAAGATTTTATTTTTTGCATGGACATTTATAAGGTGTGACAGTCATCTTAACATACTGTAAAACAAAAAGAAAAGTAAATGAAAATTAGACTGGCTGCCAAAATTACAGAAGAAAAAAAAAAACTTTAAACAGGTCAGTAATTTAAAGGGCAGGGTTGCCTGGATTATTTTTTGATATAAGCAATAAATTATACTCTCTGTGCTATAACCCACTTATATGATATACTGTATATATCTATATATTTATTTTTTATTTTTTATCCTCTTTAATTTTGCCAACCAATCTACTTAGCAACTAAGCATTTGCTTTTTGTTTTGACTGTGATTAATCCATAGTAGTTGGAACATTGATTAACATTGATACTAAAGAGAATTCAAGGATAGCCCATTTTTCTGTAATTAGGATTGTGTTCTCCATATTCTGCCAAGATGCTTTAGCACGGTATTGTTTTAGTCATACAAGCGTTATTCAGTCAATAATAATCACACCTTCTACACTTAGTTCAAGTATCTTAAGAACACATCAGTTTTAGATTTCTAGCTGCTATGTTCACTTACTAGCATATGAGGGTATCCCTGGTAAATAATGATTAGAGTTAACATTTTTCTCATCCTTCTCTGAGTCAAGTATGATTCTTGAAGCTGCTGTCTTGTTGTTAAAGCAATAAGTTCAAGAGAGCATGAAGCTTCCCCTTATTACATGGAATGCTAGCTGTATGTTACCAGCATCTCACCAGGTATGGACATGAGTAATATCACACCTAAATAAAATATTGATGGTAATCTACTAAAATCACATTATCAGTAACCGCAGGGTGCTTCCTTGTTGGTCACATTTCTTTTGAACCGAGGACAGCTCCTTAAAGCACACCTGTTATGCTGTTGCTTTGGCTTCAATGTATTTATCACTTACCGGGAAGAAATATATAGATAAATAAATCCAACTTTTCATTGACTTTCCTTTGCTACATGATTGTTCTGAGTCTGCCACATAGTGCTTAGCCTAAGCACAACCAGTCTATTGGCCAGAAATATTATTTTAGGGATAAGTTTAATAACTATATACCCTACCCCCAACCCCCAGCGTCCCTCTCTAACCCCTGAAACTACCCTAAGCTGAACAATCCCCCCTCAAGTGCTTACCTACCTCCTCCAATAGAGGTCACCTTCCACGATGTGTGCATCATGGCTGGTAAACATCTAGGGCTGGACTGCCCATGACTTGAACAGAACGTAGCCATACGGCAGTAGCAACTTTCCATTCAAGACTATGGGACATTTGTATGCAGGGGTAGATAGCCCAGCACTACATTTTAACAGACCTATGAAGTATTTCCAAGAGCAACAATTATGGTGATCATCCATCCTAACCTGACCATACCTAAATCTGGATTATACAATTTTATTTAGCTCTACCAACAACTACTGTATGTAATGCAAGGGCCTCCCTGACTGGATATACTGTATACTGAGCAAAAATGTTTAGGTAGGTCCTCACATTACCTGCAATAAGAAGGTCAAATACCGGGCTAATGGAAAAACAATGAAAAATATGTGGTAATGGAGCCAAGCTGCGACACAAAACATGTGATAATCATGTAAAATATTATGTAAAAGGGGAACAGTCGCGCTAAATAAGTGTATGAAAAAGTATAACATGTGATATTAAATGTGCTCTTTAGCAAAAATATGATGTACCCTGAATAGAGCAAAGTGTCCAACCACATATACACACAAATATATATACATATACAATAAATTCAGTGAACATATAAATAACAGTGGCGAATATCTGAGGTAGTCCACCAAAAAATCTGTGCACTGAACAGATGACAAGTGCTCAAAAAATTCAACTAGTAGATGTTGTGACAAAATAAATCAATACAGAGTCCACTATATCCAAAGGAGATTTGATCCAGTTCCACAGTGTGACCAAAAGCAGAGTGAGCAAAAAGGTTGAGATTGAAAGTCAAGTTGTAGATGGCTATCCACCAACACCAAGGGATAAGCTCCTCCTCGTGGGACAAACTACAGAAAAACGGGGACCCTTACCGGATCGGGTGGACCTCCCAATAGTAGCAGTAGCAAGGACCTCCCGATAGTAGCAAGGTCACAGATGCCTGCATAACTCAATACCCCGCAGAGGGTTAAATCTGCAGGCATCTGTGACCTCACATTACCTAGTTTTGGTAACTGGTAAAGGAGAGAGATATTGCATTCAGATGTAAGGTGTATGGTCAGTGTAATAGTGGCACATTTAATTAGGGGTGAAGTTCCTGTTCTCGGCCCTGCAGGTTTCATGGAATATGAAAACAAAATGGTCAGAGTTGGCTTGTTTGCCCACATGAATCTCTGGCTACTGCAGCAGGAAGTCATTTATTTAGTGGTTATATTACTACTACCACTAAATTAAAACTTCCCAAAGTTCCATCTGCGTCCTAGCAACCAAGGATGCTGTGTGGACTGAACTCATTTGTTGCTAGGATGCCGGTGGTCACACAGTCATTGGTTGTTATTATGCTGCATAAAAAAAAGAACATGGGGTACCCCCTAAAAACCATACCAGGCGCTTGTCCTAGGTAGAAGAGTGATATGGATTTTAAGGGGAAAAAAATAATACACACCACACCCTTATTCAAGCATGTAGGCAGGTTGGCCAGGAAAGGGGGGGAGAAAGCATTCAGTCCCCCCCTCCTTGAACCACACCAGGCCACATGTTCTCAACAAGGGCCTCTCACCTACATCCCAGCTCAGTGGATGTGCAGGTCTGTGAGTGGGAATTTATTGGAACCTTGAAATTTTCTGTGTGTAAAACTTTGAAAAATAATTCTTTACCTACTTGTGTGGCCAAAATAAATCAGACAGTTGGAGGGCCACTTCACTAAAATGTCCTAGAATACGTGGCAATTGCTAGAAATCTCCATGTTATTTGTGAGTAAAAACTTTTCCACCCCTTATCAGCTTCCTAATGCCCCTGCTTTTTTCACAGACTTTTTTTCCCCAACTAGGTTTTCTATTCTGTCTCTTGTCCCAGTTTCCTCTTCCATTTTGTTTTCCACACCTCTTTACCCAGCTCTACTTAACTTCCTCATCTTAAGCTGATCATACTGGGAGCAACTATAAGCTGAATTGGTCAGAATTCAAGCTGTTGGAGGTCCTATTAGCATGACCTGGCTCTACAAACTGTGACTGACAAATAGAGCAAGATGAACAATTGTTGGTCAAACAGTGACTGCATCATATCAGGTGCAGTCACTGTTCAGGTATTTAAGCAACCATGGATGTCATGGCTGCTTGAATACAATACCTGGCAGCAGAGATTCCTCCATCCATGCTGTTTAGTGTATGGCGAGCCTAAATTAAGTTGACATCTTAGTAACAATGCACAGGCCCACCGACATGACTACATGTGCTGGTGTTTATACGTTGACCCCCACAGTCCTAAGAAACTCATGTATGATAATATCACCAAGGGCTTTTCATAAAATGGGTATCATTGGATAATTATCTTTTAGTATTTGTCTTTGTTCGGTATATATATACACATACATACACACACACAGTATATATATTGTAGCAGAGTGTCCCAGAGAGAGCCGGGAAAAGTCCTGTTCAGAGATTATACATCTCCCAGGCTCCTCTCTTATACGTTCAGGGATCTCTGATCCAGTATCCAGTCCGGGCCTTGGTCCTCTCTCCCAGGCTAATTTAAGCTCACCTGAGCAGACAGCCTTTGCTCTCTCTGCCTGGGATACACAGACAACGCTTGTCTGTGAGAGCAACAAGGTTGGTTAAAAGCTGTTAAGCATTTATGTGGAAACTGACAAGCGGTAGGCTTGCTCAGCCTGGTAGTTAGGGCCTGCATATTGTATAGTCAGTGCCAAGACACGGCTAGGTTTTTTTGTTTGGCATTTCTTTTTCTTATTTGTTGTTTTGGAAACACTGTACAGCACCTATAAATAGACTTTGTATACAGTGGGTACGGAAAGTATTCAGACCCCCTAAATTTGTCACTCTTTGTTATATTGCAGCCATTTGCTAAAATCATTTAAGTTCATTTTTTTTCCTCATTAATGTACACACAGCACCCCATATTGACAGAAAAACACAGAATTGTTGACATTTTTGCAAAATTATTAAAAAAGAAAAACTGAAATATCACATGGTTCTAAGTATTCAGACCCTTTGCTCAGTATTTAGTAGAAGCACCCTTTTGATCTAATACAGCCATGAGTCTTTTTGGGAAAGATGCAACAAGTTTTTCACACCTGGATTTGGGGATCCTCTGCCATTCCTCCTTGCTCTCCAGTTCTGTCAGTTTGGATGGTAAACGTTGGTGGACAGCCATTTTTAGGTCTCTCCAGAGATGCTCAATTGGGTTTAAGTCAGGGCTCTGGGGTCCTGAGCACTCTGGAGAAGGTTTACATTCATCTTTCCCTCGATTGAAACCAGTCGTCCTGTCCCTGCAGCTGAAAAACACCCCCAAAGCATGATGCTGCCACCACCATGCTTCATTGTTGGGACTGTATTGGACAGGTGATGAGCAGTACCTGGTTTTCTCCACACATACTGCTTAGAATTAAGGCCAAAAAGTTCTATCTTGGTCTCATCAGACCAGAGAATCTTATTTCTCACCATCTTGGAGTCCTTCAGGTGGTTTTTAGCAAACTCCATGCGGGCTTTCATGTGTCTTGCACTGAGGAGAGGCTTCCATCGGGCCATTCTGCCATAAAGCCCCGACTGGTGGAGGGCTGCAGTGATGGTTGACTTTCTAAAACTTTCTCCCATCTCCCGACTGCATCTCTGGAGCTCAGCCACAGTGATCTTTGGGTTCTTCTTTACCTCTCTCACCAAGGCTCTTCTCCCCTGATAGCTCAGTTTGGCTGGATGGCCAGCTCTAGGAAGGGTTCTGGTCATCCCAAACGTCTTCCATTTAAGGATTAAGGAGGCCACTGTGCTCTTAGGAACCTTAAGTGCAGCAGAACTTTTTTTTGTAACCTTGGCCAGATCTGTGCCTTGCCACAATTCTGTCTCTGAGCTCTTCAGGCAGTTCCTTTTGACCTCATGATTCTCATTTGCTCTGACATGCCCTGTGAGCTGTAAGGTCTTATATAGACAGGTGTGTGGCTTTCCTAATCAAGTCCAATCAGTATAATCAAACACAGCTGGACTCAAATGAAGGTGTAGAACAGGGATATGCAATTAGCAGACCTCCAGCTGTTGCAAAACTACAAGTCCCATCATGCCTCTGCCTTTGGGTGTCATGCTTGTGGCTGTCAGAGTCTTGCTATGCCTCATGGGACTTGAAGTTCTGCAACAGCTGGAGGTCCGCTAATTGCATATCCCTGGTGTAGAACCATCTCAAGGATGATCAGAAGAAATGGAAAGCACCTGAGTTAACCACTTAGCAACCACCTGCCGACAAATAACGTCGACAAGGTGGTTGCTTAACTCTGGGAGGACGTTATATAACGTCCTCCCAGAATCGCGCTCCCGCGCGCCCCCTGGGGCGCGCACCCGGGAAACTCCGTGACCGCCGGATTCCAGAGGACCCGGCGCATCACGAATCGCGGTAAATCGCCGCTGATAGCGGCCGTTTACCACGTGATCGCTCCGTCAAATGACGGAGCAATCACTTGTAAACAGACCGGCGTCATGTGATGACGCCGGTTCCTCTCTCCCCTCTCTGTACCGATCGGTACAGTGTGAGAGGAGAGGGGAGGGAGCAGATCAAGGCAGCAGCACTGTGGGCTGGATCTGTGACAATTGCAGTCACAGATCCAGCCATCCATCCATCCCTGCTCAGCCATCCCTGGTGCAATACCCTGCCAATACTCTGCAAAATACCCTGCCAATACTCTGCAAAATACCCTGCGCAATACTCTGCAAAATACTCTGCAATACCCTGGTGCAATACTCTGCAATACCCTGCGCAATACTCTGCAATACCCTGCGCAATACTCTGCAATGCCCTGCGCAATACTCTGCAAAATACTCTGCAATGCCCTGCGCAATACTCTGCAAAATACTCTGCAATGCCCTGCGCAATACTCTGCACTACCCTGCGCAATACTCTGCAAAATACTCTGCAATGCCCTGCGCAATACTCTGCAATACCCTGCAAAATACTCTGCAATACCCTGCGCAATACTCTGCAATACCCTGCACAATACCCTGCAATACCCTGCAAAATACTCTGCAATACCCTGCACAATACTCTGCAATACCCTGCGCAATACTCTGCAATACCCTGCGCAATACCCTGCAAAATACTCTGCAATACCCTGCGCAATACTCTGCAATACCCTGCACAATACTCTGCAATACCCTGCGCAATACCCTGCAAAATACTCTGCAATACCCTGCGCAATACTCTGCAATACCCTGCGCAATACTCTGCAATACCCTGCGCAATACTCTGCAAAATACTCTGCAATACCCTGCGCAATACTCTGCAATACCCTGCGCAATACTCTGCAATACCCTGCACAATACCCTGCACAATACTCTGCAATACCCTGCACAATACTCTGCAATACCCTGCACAATACACCCTGCGCAATACTCTGCAATACCTTGCGCAATACTCTGCAATACTCTGCAATACCCTGTGCAATACCCCCTGTGCAATACCCCCTGTGCAATACCCTGTGCAATACCCTGCCATACTCTGCAATACCCTGCCATAATCCGCAATACCCAGCAATGCCCGGCAATACTCCGCAATACCCGGCAATACTCCGCAATGCCCGGCAATACTCCGCAATGCCCGACAATACTCCGCAATGCTTGGCAATACTCCGCAATGCCCGGCAATACTCTGCAATAACCACTTCCCACCCGCCGGCCGTCATATGACGTCTTTGACTTTGTGCGGGGATATCTGAATGATGGGAGCAGCTACAGGCATCATTCAGATATTAGCTTTTTCAGCCGGCGATTCCCTACACCATAACAACAATCATAGCGGCTGTTCCGCCTCTTGATCATTCTTACGGGAGGCGAGAGGGGATGTTCCCCCCCGCCGCCCTCCGGTGCTTCTACCGACTCACCGCTACGATCAAAGCCAGGATTGTTTTTGTTTTTTTCAGGCTTCCCAGCCTAGAGGTGAGATGTGGGGTCTTATTGACCCCATATCTCACTGTAAAGAGTACCTGTCATGCCATATTCCTATTACAAGGGATGTTTACGTTCCTTGTAATAGGTATAAAAGTGATCAAAAAAAATTTTGGGGTGGAAAAACATGTCAAACTAAAATAAATAAAGTAAAATGAACAATAAAAAAAAATATTTTTTTTTAAAGCGCCCCTGTCCCCGTGTGCTCGCATACAGAAGCGAACGCATACGTAAGTCCCGCCCACATATGAAAACGGTTTTCAAACCACACATGTGAGGTATCTCTGCGAACGTTAGAGCGAGAGCAATAATTTTGGCCCTAGACCTTCTCTGTAACTCAAAACATGTAACCAGTAAAAATATTTAAAGCGTCGCCTATGGGGATTTTTAAGTAGCGAAGTTTGGCGCCATTCCATGAGTGTGTGCAATTTTTAAGGGTGACATGTTGGGTATCTATTTACTCGGCGTAACTTCATCTTTCACATTATGCATAAACATTGGGCTAACTTTACTGTTTTTTTTTTTTTTAAGCACAAAACATTTTTTTTCCGTAAAAAACGCATTAAAAAAATTGCTGTGTAAATATCGTGCGAGATAAAAAGTTGCAACAACCACCATTATATTCTTAAGGTCTTTGCTAAAAAACATATATAATGTTTTGGGGTTCTATGTAATTTTCTTGCAAACAAATGATGATTTTTACATGTAGGAGAGAAATGTCAGAATTGGCCTGGGTGCTCCAGAACGCCTGAAGGTGCTCCCTGCATGTTGGGCCTCTGTATGTGGCCACTTTGTGTAAAAGTCTCACACATGTGGTATCGCCATACTCAGGAGTAATAGCAGAATGTGTTTTGGGGTGTAATTTGTGGAATGCATATGCGCTGTGTGTGAGAAATAACCTGCTAATATGACAATTTTGTGGAAAAAAAAAAAGAGAAAAAAAAATCTTGATTTTGCAAAGAATTGTGGGAAAAAATTACAACTTCAAAAAACTCACAATGCCTCTTTCTAAATACCTTGGAATGTCTTCTTTCCAAAAAGGGGTCATTTGGGGGGTATTTGTACTTTTCTGGCATGTTAGGGTCTCAAGAAATGAGATAGGCCGTCAGTACTTCAGGTGTGATCAATTTTCAGATATTGGCACCATAGCTTGTGGACTCTATGATGCCTGGTTCACACTGGGGCGACAAACGCTCCGACATTGGGAGCTCATGTCGCATGACGTGTGAAAATCAATGTTTCCCTATGGGAGCCGTCTTAACTGGTCCGAAACATGTCGGTCCGACTTTGAGAATGCTCCCTGTACTACTTTGGTCCGACTTTGATCCGACTTCAGCCCATTGACTATCATTGAAGTCGGATCAAAGTCGGACTGCAGTCTTGCATGATCCGACTTTGGCATGTGACTTGTGCTGTACTGCTCTTGAGGTGGAACTCCAGGCCAAATTTTAAATAAAAAAACGGCATGGGTTCCCCCTCCAGGGGCATACCAGGCCCTTGGGTCTGGTCTGGATTTGAAGGGGCGACCCTACGCCAAAAAAACGGCGTGGGGGTCCCCCCCAAAATCCAAACCAGACCCTTATCCGAGCACACAACCTGGCCGGCCGCAGGGGAAGGGGGGGGACGAGAGAGCGGCCCCCCTCCCTCCTGAACCGTACCAGGCCACATGCCCTCAACATGGGGGGTTTGGTGCTCTGGGGCAGGGGGGCGACCTGCGGCCCTCCCACCCCAGAGCACCCTGCCCCCATGTTGATGAGGACAGGGCCTCTTCCCGACAACCCTGGCCGTTGGTTGTCGGGGTCTGCGGGTGGGGGGCTTATCGGAATCCGGGAGCCCCCTTTAATAAAGGGGCCCCCGGATCTCGGCCCCCCCACCCTATGTGAATGAGTATGGGGTACATCGTACCCCTACCCATTCACCTGGTGGAAAAAAATTGCAATAAAAAAACCACACAGCTTTTTAAAGTATTTTATTGCACAGCTCCGTAGGTCTTCTTCCGAATTCGGGGGTCTCCGGTGTCGTCGCCGCGCTCTCTGGTTCTTTCTTCTGCCGGGCCTCCGCTAACTTCTTTTTAGCTCTTTTGCTAACGGGGCCCGGTCTTCTCCGTCGTCTCATCTGGCTCTCCGTTGTCCTTCTGCCAGCCCCTCCACTAACTTCTTTAGCTCTTTTGCTAGTGGAGGGGCCGGTCTTCCCGTCGCCGTCGCCGTCGCCGTCTTCTTCTCTCTTCTCCTTCTCGATGTTGACGCGTCGCTTCCTCCCGCTGTAATACTGGCTCTCCGCTCCGCTCCGCTCCGCATTAATATAGGCTTCTCATGACGTCACAGTCACATGTTCCGGGGCACATGGCCCCGGAGCATGTGACTGTGACGTCATGGGAACATGTGACTGTGACGTCATGGGAAGCCTATATTAATGCGGAGCGGAGCGGAGAGCCAGTATTACAGCGGGAGGAAGCGACGCGTCAACATCGAGAAGGAGAAGAGAGAAGAAGACGGCGACGGCGACGGCGACGGGAAGACCGGCCCCTCCACTAGCAAAAGAGCTAAAGAAGTTAGTGGAGGGGCCGGCAGAAGGACAACGGAGAGCCAGACGAGACGACGGAGTAGACCGGGCCCCGTTAGCAAAAGAGCTAAAAAGAAGTTAGCGGAGGCCCGGCAGAAGAAAGAACCGGAGAGCGCGGCGACGACACCGGAGACCCCCGAATTCGGAAGAAGACACCCGGAGCTGTGTAATAAAATACTTTAAAAAGCTGTGTGGTTTTTTTATTGCAATTTTTTTCCACCAGGTGAATGGGTAGGGGTACGATGTACCCCATACTCATTCACATAGGGTGGGGGGGCCAGGATCCAGGGGCCCCTTTATTAAAGGGGGCTCCCGGATTCCGATAAGCCCCCCACCCGCAGACCCCGACAACCAACGGCCAGGGTTGTCGGGAAGAGGCCCTGTCCTCATCAACATGGGGGCAGGGTGCTCTGGGGTGGGGGGGCCGCAGGTCGCCCCCCTGCCCCAGAGCACCAAACCCCCCATGTTGAGGGCATGCGGCCTGGTATGGTTCAGGAGGGAGGGGGGCCGCTCTCTCGTCCCCCCCTCTTCCCCTGCGGCCGGCCATTTTGTGTGCTCGGATAAGGGTCTGGTTTGGATTTTGGGGGGGACCCCACGCCGTTTTTTCGGCGTAGGGGCGCCCCTTCAAATCCAGACCAGACCCAAGGGCCTGGTATGCCCCTGGAGGGGGAACCCATGCCGGTTTTTTATTTAAAATTTGGCCTGGAGTTCCCCCTCAAGATTCATACCAAACACAGTGCCTGATATTGGCTGGGATCCAAGTCGGATCCCCGTTCATTGAAAGTCGGACGTATGTCGGCTTCATGTCGCAGGGCAAAGTCGGATCCAAAGTAGGACAGATGTCGTGTCGCACTAGTGTGAACCCAGCCTAACTTTCACAAAGACCAAATAATATGCACCAATTTGTACTTATTTTTACCAAAGATATGTAGCAGTATAAATTTTGGCCAAAATTTATGAAGAAAAAATAGTAATTTGCAAAATTTTATAACAGAAACGAAAAAAAATCATTTTTTTACAGAATTTTCAGTCTTTTTTCTCTTATAGCGCAAAAAATAAAAAACCCAACGGTGATTAAATACCACCAAAAGAAAGCTCTATTTGTGCGAAAAAAAGGACAAAAAATTCATATGGGTACAGTGTTGTATGACTGAGTAATTGTCATTCAAAATGTGAGAGCACCGAAAGCTGAAAATTGGTCTGGTTATTAAGGGGGTTTAAGTGCCCAGTGCTCAAGTGGTTAAATATATGAGTGTCACAGCAAAGGGTCTGAATACTTAGGACCATGTGATATTTCAGTTTTTCTTTTTTAATAAATCTGCAAAAATGTCAACAATTCTGTGTTTTTCTGTCAATATGGGGTGCTGTGTGTACATTAATGAGGAAAAAAATGAACTTTAATGATTTCAGCAAATGGCTGCAATATAACAAAGAGAGAAAAATTTAAGGGGGTCTGAATACTTTCCGTACCCTCTGTATATCACCAATAAACACCAAACTGTTTTTCACTTATCCAATTGACTTGGTATCTGTACCTGCTTATCCCAGGGAGCTTTTGTACCTGCTACCTGTCCCCCAGGTTACAATATATATATATATAGTATATATATATATATATATATATATATATATATATATATATATATATATATATACAGGGCTCAAAATTTCAAGTGTTTTATACAGAATTAAGCTACCAAAATAAATATTAACAACTTAATCAGTGCAGCCTCACCAGTGCCCATCAATGCAGCCTGACCTGTGCCCATCAATGCAGCCTGACCTGTGCCCATCAATGCAGCGTAACCAGTGCCCATCAATGCAGCGTAACCAGTGCCCATCAATGCAGCGTAACCAGTGCCCATCAATGCAGCGTAACCAGTGCCCATCAATGCAGCGTAACCTGTGCCCATCAATGCAGCGTGACCAGTACCCATCAATGCAGTGTGACCAGTGTCCATCAGTGTCCATCAATGCAGCGTGACCAGTGCCCATCAATGCAGTTGATCTGTGCCCATCAATGCAGCGTAACCAGTAATAATTGGACAGAGCCTCTCCGTCCAATTATTAATTTTGTAAATTTGTGTATCTCACTTTTGAGCTGCTGCTTTTTACTTTTATTATTTCACTTAGCGCAGTATTCTTCTATATATACAGCGTATACAGTGCCTATCAATGTAACGTGACCTGTGCCCATCAATGTAGCGTGAACTTTGCCCATCAATGAAGCATAACCTGTGCCCATCAATGAAGCGTAACCAGTGCCCATCAATGCAGCGGATCAGTGCCCATCAATGCAGCGTAACCAGTGCCCATCACTGCAGCGGATCTGTGCCCATCAATGTAGCGTGACATGTGCCCATCAATGCAGCCTGACCAGTGCCCATCAATTCAGAGTAACCAGTACCCATTAATGCAGCAGATCAGTGCCCATCAATGCAGCGTAACCAGTGCCCATTAATGCAGCAGATCTGTGCCCATCAATGCAGCATAACCTGTGCCCATCAATGAAGCGTAACCTGTGCCCATCAAGGCATAGGTATGATTCAGACATCATATCTATGCCTCTAATTATCCCCCCCTCAATCCAGCACATCTATGCTCTCAACCCCCCCCTTCCTCCCAGCACACATCTTGTTTAATCCTCCATTGTACCAATGCCTCCAGCACACTGTCATATTTACCATTCTCCTGCAGCCACGAGGGTGCACACTGAGGGCGGACTGAGAGGGTATGAGCCTGCCCACTTAATATTTCCTTGCAGAGACATTTACCACCCTACTCCTTAGATGTGCCACAGGTGGAAGGCAAAGAGGGGCAGTCCCGGGCGGCTCTTTCTCTCCTATGGAAGTGCACGCTTTATGTGCCTGTGGGGGGCGTGGATGTGCGGCAGGTGGGAGGTGGGGAGGGGCGGTCCCGGGTGGCTCTTTCACTCCTATGGAAGTGCACGCTCTGTGTGCCTGTGGGGGCGGGGATGTGTGGCAGGTGGGAGGCGGATAGGGGCGGTCCCGGGTGGCTCTTTCACTCGTATGGAAGTGCACGCTTTATGTGCCTGTGGGGGGCCCTCTTCATTTTTTCACTCGCCAAATGCGAGCAGGCGAGCGCAAATTTTGAGGGCTGTGTATATATATCTATCTATCTATATATATATATATATATATATATATATATATATATATATATATATCTATATATACAGTGGGGCAAAAAAGTATTTAGTCAGCCACCAATTGTGCAAGTTCTCCCACTTAAAAAGATGAGAGAGGCCTGTAATTGTCATCATAGGTATACCTCAACTATGAGAGACAAAATGTGGAAACAAATCCAGACTAGTGATGAGCCGAACACCCCCGGGTTCGGTTCGCACCAGAACCCGCGAACGGACCGAAAGTTCGAACGAACATTAGAACCCTATTAAATACAATGGATGCGAACGTTCGAATTCTAAAGTGCTAATTATAACAACTATTATGCATGTTATTGTCCTAAAAAGGGTTTGGGAACCCGGGTTCTGCACCAGGGGACATGTATCAATGCAAAAAGAAGTTTTAAAAACGGTCGTTTTTCGGGAGCAGTCATTTTAATGATGCATAAAGTGAAAAAAAAAAAGTCAAATATTCCTTTAAATATCGTACCTGGGGGGTGTCTAAAGTATGCCTGTGAAGTGCCACGTGTTTCCCGTGTTTAGAACTGTCCCTGCACAAAATGACACTTCTAAAGGAAAAAAAAGCCATTTAAAACTGCTTGCGGCTTTAATGTAATGTCTGGTCCCGGTAATATGGATGAAATTCTTTAAGAAAAATGGCATAGCTACCCCATGACCCCCCCCCCCTACCCCAGCCCATTACCAGCCCCTTTGGGTCTTGTATGGATATTAAGGGGAACCCCGCACATAAAATAAAAAAGGCCCTATATACTCTGAACAGCGGTGCATACAAGACAGGGACTGTAGGTTTGTTCTTATGTAGAATCTGTTTGTAATTTTGAACAGGTACATTGTTGAAGTGTAGCTCCAGACCAAAAATCTATTTTTAAACTTTTTGGAAAACATAGGTAAGGGTTATCACCCCTGTAACATTTGTTTTGCTGTCTGTGCCCCTGTTCAGAACATTTCACCTCACTTTCCGTCCCAATGACAACTGTTTTTGAAATGTGGTGTTTTTCTTGAAACAAGGATTGCTGATAAAGCATCAGTACAGAGGAGACACCTTTCTCCCATATTTATTCTTACAGGAGAGAATTTTCCTTCCTAGTGGTAGATTTCCTCTCACTTCCTGTTGTCTTCTTGCGTTTGCAAGTAGGAGTCGTTTGTAAGTTGGATGTTTGAAAGTAGGGACCTGCCGTATATACTCTGCAGAAATAGGCCCCTTAGTTGTTGGTGTTGGCACAACACTGTAAGCACTCACAGTTACTCTTGGTTGGTGCTGGAACGCCCTGCTGTCAACTATTATATCAGGAATTTTAATTACATATAATTGTTGAACAGTGGTAGTAAAAATTGGGCCTTTGATGGTGGTGCTGGTGCCACAACACTGTAAGCCCTGACAGTTACTCTTGGTGGGTGCAGCAATGGGCCCTGCTGTGAATTATTAGATCAAGAATTGTAATTACATGCCCCTGTTGAACAGGGGCTGAAAAATTGGGCCTTAGGCACTGGTGGCACAACACTGCAACCCCTCACAGATACTGTACTTGGAGCACAGCAATGAGCCCTGTTGCAAAGTATTGCTTCAAAAATTGTAATGACACGCCCCTGTTAAACAGGGGCTGAAAAATTGGGCCTTAGGCACTGGTGGCACAACACTGCAACTCCTCACAGATACTGTACTTGGAGCACAGCAATGAGCCCTGTTGCAAAGTATTGCTTCAAAAATTGTAATGACACGCCCCTGTTAAACAGGGGCTGAAAAATTGGGCCTTAGGCACTGGTGGCACAACACTGCAACTCCTCACAGATACTGTACTTGGAGCACAGCAATGAGCCCTGTTGCAAAGTATTGCTTCAAAAATTGTAATTACACGCCCCTGTTAAACAGGGGCTGAAAAATTGGGCGTTAGGCACTGGTGGCGGCACCCATAAACAAAAATGATCTTACAAGCTATCATCATCAATCGTATCATTGAGGACTCGGAGGAGGAGGATAGCCAGTCAACATAACAGCACAGGCACTCAGCATCAGCATCAGTCTTGAAGGGATGTGACATGTTAAAATCAATTAGTCTGTTATATCAGCATCAGGTGTGTGGTAGCTGGTGGTGATCCAAGACTGGTTCATCTTGATGAAAGTCAGTCGATCAACCGAGTCGGTGGACAGGCGCACCCTGTGATCCGTGACAAATCCTCCAGCAGCACTGAATGTGCGTTCCGAAAGAACGCTGGATGCAGGACAGGCCAGTAGCTCAATTGCATACTGTGCAAGCTCTGGCCAGTGATCCATCCTCAAGACCCAGTAAGCCAGAGGATTTTCGGTGGGGAAGGTGTCCAAGTCTGACCTTGCCCCTAGATATTCCTGCACCATGTTTATCAGACGCTGGCGATGGTTGCTGGAACCGATCATACTTTGGGGCTGCGGACTAAAGAATTGTCTGAACGCATCGGTCAGACGGCCACCTTCCCCACCGCTCCTTCTTTGACTGGCCGAAGCCTCAGCAACTCGTTGTCCAGGACCAGGAGTTTGCAACCTCCCAGTCTCTGGGAACGCGTTGCACAGACCTTTCTGCAAGGCCTCCCGGAGTTGTCTCATCCTCTGCTCCCTCTGCGACGGTAACATAAGGTCCGCAACCTTACCCTTGTACCGTGGATCAAGGAGAGTGGCCAGCCAGTAATGGTCCCTCTCCTTGATCCGAAGAATACGAGGATCCTTCCGCAGACTTTGCAGGATCAGGGAGGCCATGCAGCGTAGGTTTGCTGAGGCATTCGCTCCGGAGTCCTCTGGGTCACTAAGGACGACATGATCCGCAGCCACCTCCTCCCAGCCACGTACAAGTCCACTGGTTTCTTGGGACTGTAAATCATCCCTAAAAGACTGCTGCTGATGATGCTGAGTGCCAGCCTCCACCTCCATGCTGACACAATCCTCCTCCTCCTCCTCCTCCTCCTCCTCCTCTTCCTGTGCGATGGGTGGGACAGAAGGAACACTGTCTGGGTAAAGGGGGCCTTGAGAGGCAAGGAAGTCCTCCTCTTCCTGCCTCTGTTCTGCCTCAAGTGCCCTGTCCATTATTCCACGCAGCGTGTGCTCCAACAGGTGGACAAGAGGTACAGTGTCACTGATGCATGCACTGTCACTGCTCACCATCCTCGTGGCCTCCTCAAATGGTGCCAGGACAGTGCATGCATCCCTGATCATGCCCCACTGGCGTGGAGAAAAAAAACCAAGCTCCCCTGACCCTGTCCTGGTGCCGTAGTCGCACAGGTACTCATTGATGGCCCTCTGCTGCGTGTGCAGCCGCTGCAGCATGGCCAACGTTGAGTTCCACCTGGTGGGCATGTCACATATAAGGCGGTTCTTGGGCAGGTTCAACTCCTTTTGCAGCTCAGCCAGGCGAGCACTGGCATTATAAGATCTGCGGAAATGCACACAGACTTTCCTGGCCTGCCTCAGGACATCCTGTAAGCCCGGGTACCTGCCCAAGAAGCGCTGCACCACCAGGTTAAGGACGTGAGCCACACAGGGCACATGGGTCAGTTGTCCCTGTCGGAGGGCGGAGAGGAGGTTGGTGCCATTGTCGCAAACCACCATTCCTGGCTTAAGCTGGCGTGGCGTCAACCACCTCTCGGCCTGGCCCTGCAGAGCAGACAGGACCTCTGCCCCAGTGTGGCTTCTGTCCCCCAAACACACCAGCGCAAGCACGGCATGGCATCTTTTTGCCTGCGTACTTGCGTAGCCCCGTGAACGGCTACGGAGCACCGCTGGTTCATAGGACAAACCACAGGAAGAGGCCATGGAGGAAGAAGAAGAGGAGGGGGTGGAGGAGAGAGGTGTGTCACAACCAGTAGTAGCATTTTGGAGGCGTGGCGGTGGGACAACCTCCAACACTACTGCACCTTGTCCTGAATCCTTCCCAGCTGCCAAAAGAGTGACCCAATGGGCCGTGAAAGAAAGGTAACGTCCCTGTCCATGCCTGCTGGACCATGAGTCAGCGGTAATATGCACCTTACCGCTGACCGCCCTGTCCAGCGAGGCCAAGACATTGCCTTCCACATGCCGGTAGAGAGCCGGAATAGCCTTCCGTGAGAAAAAGTGGCGTTTGGGAACCTGCCACTGAGGAACCGCACATTGCACAAACTCACGGAAGGGGGCCGAGTCTACCAACTGAAAAGGCAGCAGTTGAAGCGCTAGCAATTTAGCCAAGCTAGCATTCAACCGCTGGGCATGTGGATGGCTGGGAGTGAACTTCTTTCGACGGTCCAGCAGCTGGGGCAGGGAAATTTGCCTGCTAGAATCGGACGTCGGTGTACTGCTAGCAGAGTGGGCGCAAGTACTTGGCTGTGACACACCTAATTCTACACCTTCATTCCTCTCAGTGCATGTTTCAGAGAGGACTGAAGTTATAGTGGGGTTGGAGATCCCAGCTGATGCGGTGCAAGGAGAGGTCCGCTTTGTTCTTTGGTGTGGGTCTTTGAGGTAGGCTTGCCAACGAGCTGCATGGCAGGTCAACATATGTCTGGTCAGGCATGTGGTACCCAAGCGGCTGATGTTTTGGCCACGCGATATACGCTTGAGACATATGTTGCAAACAGCAGCTGTGCGATCTGATTCACTAGCCTCAAAAAAGGCCCACACCAAAGAACTTTTTGAATGACGGGCAGAGGCAGCGCCCTGCACAGGCGGAGCTCTGCGGTGTGATTCCGTCGGTGTACTGCCCTTACGCTGGCCACCAAAGGGCATCCTGCCTCGTTGGAGATGTGCCTCCTCCTCATCCTCCTCCTCCTCCTCTCTCCTATTAGGCACCCACGTGGAGTCAGTGACCTCATCATCCCCTCCCTCCTCATCACTGGAGCCAATCTGGCAGTATGCTGCAGCTGCTGGAACATGACTGCCAGATTGGTGTCCTTCTTGAGCATCCCCTCTGTCTGCTCTCACGCTACTGCCTTCCTCTAGCTGGGTTTCATCATCAGACCCTTCGAAACGCTGGGCATCCTCCTGGAGCATGTACCCAACACTGTGCTGAAACAGTTCGGGGGACTCCTCAGGAGGAGGACATGGTGGGTCTAGGGAAGGAGTGACTGATGATTTGTCTGACATTGATACCAGGGAAGACGACGCTTTGGCAGCTGCTTTTCCAGTACCCTGAGCCTGGGTGAGAGAGGATGAGGAGGAGGAGGAGGGCTTGGTCATCCACTCTACCAAGTCTTCGGCATGATGTGGCTCAACATGTCCAGCTGCCGAAAAGAAGGACAAGCGTGTCCCATGGCCATGTGCTGATGACAATGCACCGCGTCCACGACCAGCACTGTTGCCCCCAGACACAGAGCCTGCTTGCCCTCTTTTATTGCCTCCTGACTGTCTGCCTCTCCTTGTTTGCCTTCCAGACATTCTAATAGATGGCCTGCAGGGAGATGGGAAAAAAGCAATAAGGGCTACCTTCAGGTGTCCTTCTCTGTCCCTTGAAACAAGGACTTTCACAGTGAAAGAAACTGACACTCTCCCTACCTACAGTTTTCTGTCCCTAGAAAAAATATTTTTTTTAAGCACAATATAGCACAAGGACAATTCACTCACTGTCCTTACAGGTCCCTGGAAACAAGGACTTGCAGAGTGAAAGAAAAAAAACACTCTCCCTACCTACAGTTTTCTGTCCCTAGAAAAAATGTTTTTTTTAATCACAATATAGCACAAGAACAATTCACTCACTGTCCTTACAGGTCCCTGGAAACAAGGACTTGCAGAGTGAAAGAAAAAAAACACTCTCCCTACCTACAGTTTTCTGTCCCTAGAAAAAATGTTTTTTTTAATCACAATATAGCACAAGGACAATTCACTCACTGTCCTTACAGGTCCCTGGAAACAAGGACTTGCAGAGTGAAATAAACTGACACTCTCCCTACCTACAGTTTTCTGTCCCTAGAATAAATGTTTTTTTTAAGCACAATATAGCACAAGGACAATTCACTCACTGTCCTTACAGGTCCCTGGAAACAAGGACTTGCAGAGTGAAAGAAAAAAAACACTCTCCCTACCTACAGTTTTCTGTCCCTAGAAAAAATGTTTTTTTTAATCACAATATAGCACAAGGACAATTCACTCACTGTCCTTACAGGTCCCTGGAAACAAGGACTTGCAGAGTGAAATAAACTGACACTCTCCCTACCTACAGTTTTCTGTCCCTAGAATAAATGTTTTTTTTAAGCACAATATAGCACAAGGAGAATTCACTCACTGTCCTTCCAGGTCCCTGGAAACAAGGACTTGCAGAGTGAAAGAAAAAAAACACTCTCCCTACCTACAGTTTTCTGTCCCTAGAAAAAATGTTTTTTTTAATCACAATATAGCACAAGGACAATTCACTCACTGTCCTTACAGGTCCCTGGAAACAAGGACTTGCAGAGTGAAAGAAAAAAAACACTCTCCCTACCTACAGTTTTCTGTCCCTAGAAAAAATGTTTTTTTTAATCACAATATAGCACAAGGACAATTCACTCACTGTCCTTCCAGGTCCCTGGAAACAAGGACTTGCAGAGTGAAATAAACTGACACTCTCCCTACCTACAGTTTTCTGTCCCTAGAATAAATGTTTTTTTTAAGCACAATATAGCACAAGGACAATTCACTCACTGTCCTTAGAGGTCCCTGGAAACAAGGACTTGCAGAGTGAAAGAAAAAAAACACTCTCCCTACCTACAGTTTTCTGTCCCTAGAAAAAATGTTTTTTTTTAAGCACAATATAGCACAAGGACAATTCACTCACTGTCCTTCCAGGTCCCTGGAAACAAGGACTTGCAGAGTGAAAGAAAAAAAACACTCTCCCTACCTACAGTTTTCTGTCCCTAGAAAAAATGTTTTTTTTAAGCACAATATAGCACAAGGACAATTCACTCACTGTCCTTCCAGGTCCCTGGAAACAAGGACTTGCAGAGTGAAAGAAAAAAAACACTCTCCCTACCTACAGTTTTCTGTCCCTAGAAAAAATGTTTTTTTTAATCACAATATAGCACAAGGACAATTCACTCACTGTCCTTACAGGTCCCTGGAAACAAGGACTTGCAGAGTGAAAGAAAAAAAACACTCTCCCTACCTACAGTTTTCTGTCCCTAGAATAAATGTTTTTTTTAAGCACAATATAGCACAAGGACAATTCACTCACTGTCCTTACAGGTCCCTGGAAACAAGGACTTGCAGAGTGAAAGAAAAAAAACACTCTCCCTACCTACAGTTTTCTGTCCCTAGAAAAAATGTTTTTTTTAATCACAATATAGCACAAGGACAATTCACTCACTGTCCTTACAGGTCCCTGGAAACAAGGACTTGCAGAGTGAAATAAACTGACACTCTCCCTACCTACAGTTTTCTGTCCCTAGAATAAATGTTTTTTTTAAGCACAATATAGCACAAGGACAATTCACTCACTGTCCTTACAGGTCCCTGGAAACAAGGACTTGCAGAGTGAAAGAAAAAAAACACTCTCCCTACCTACAGTTTTCTGTCCCTAGAAAAAATGTTTTTTTTAATCACAATATAGCACAAGGACAATTCACTCACTGTCCTTACAGGTCCCTGGAAACAAGGACTTGCAGAGTGAAATAAACTGACACTCTCCCTACCTACAGTTTTCTGTCCCTAGAATAAATGTTTTTTTTAAGCACAATATAGCACAAGGAGAATTCACTCACTGTCCTTCCAGGTCCCTGGAAACAAGGACTTGCAGAGTGAAAGAAAAAAAACACTCTCCCTACCTACAGTTTTCTGTCCCTAGAAAAAATGTTTTTTTTAATCACAATATAGCACAAGGACAATTCACTCACTGTCCTTACAGGTCCCTGGAAACAAGGACTTGCAGAGTGAAAGAAAAAAAACACTCTCCCTACCTACAGTTTTCTGTCCCTAGAAAAAATGTTTTTTTTAATCACAATATAGCACAAGGACAATTCACTCACTGTCCTTCCAGGTCCCTGGAAACAAGGACTTGCAGAGTGAAATAAACTGACACTCTCCCTACCTACAGTTTTCTGTCCCTAGAATAAATGTTTTTTTTAAGCACAATATAGCACAAGGACAATTCACTCACTGTCCTTAGAGGTCCCTGGAAACAAGGACTTGCAGAGTGAAAGAAAAAAAACACTCTCCCTACCTACAGTTTTCTGTCCCTAGAAAAAATGTTTTTTTTTAAGCACAATATAGCACAAGGACAATTCACTCACTGTCCTTCCAGGTCCCTGGAAACAAGGACTTGCAGAGTGAAAGAAAAAAAACACTCTCCCTACCTACAGTTTTCTGTCCCTAGAAAAAATGTTTTTTTTAAGCACAATATAGCACAAGGACAATTCACTCACTGTCCTTCCAGGTCCCTGGAAACAAGGACTTGCAGAGTGAAAGAAAAAAAACACTCTCCCTACCTACAGTTTTCTGTCCCTAGAAAAAATGTTTTTTTTAATCACAATATAGCACAAGGACAATTCACTCACTGTCCTTACAGGTCCCTGGAAACAAGGACTTGCAGAGTGAAAGAAAAAAAACACTCTCCCTACCTACAGTTTTCTGTCCCTAGAATAAATGTTTTTTTTAAGCACAATATAGCACAAGGACAATTCACTCACTGTCCTTACAGGTCCCTGGAAACAAGGACTTGCAGAGTGAAAGAAAAAAAACACTCTCCCTACCTACAGTTTTCTGTCCCTAGAAAAAATGTTTTTTTTAATCACAATATAGCACAAGGACAATTCACTCACTGTCCTTACAGGTCCCTGGAAACAAGGACTTGCAGAGTGAAAGAAAAAAAACACTCTCCCTACCTACAGTTTTCTGTCCCTAGAAAAAATGTTTTTTTTTAATCACAATATAGCACAAGGACAATTCACTCACTGTCCTTACAGGTCCCTGGAAACAAGGACTTGCAGAGTAAAATAAACTGACACTCTCCCTACCTACAGTTTTCTGTCCCTAGAATAAATGTTTTTTTTAAGCACAATATAGCACAAGGACAATTCACTCACTGTCCTTACAGGTCCCTGGAAACAAGGACTTGCAGAGTGAAAGAAAAAAAACACTCTCCCTACCTACAGTTTTCTGTCCCTAGAAAAAATGTTTTTTTTAATCACAATATAGCACAAGAACAATTCACTCACTGTCCTTACAGGTCCCTGGAAACAAGGACTTGCAGAGTGAAAGAAAAAAAACACTCTCCCTACCTACAGTTTTCTGTCCCTAGAAAAAATGTTTTTTTTAATCACAATATAGCACAAGGACAATTCACTCACTGTCCTTACAGGTCCCTGGAAACAAGGACTTGCAGAGTGAAATAAACTGACACTCTCCCTACCTACAGTTTTCTGTCCCTAGAATAAATGTTTTTTTTTTTGTTTACAAAGTTTTATTTGGAAGTTCAAATGTACAGGTACATAGGGTGTTGATAAAGGTAATCAATATAAAAAACGTAGAGTTCATATATGCAAATATTGGTTGTAGACATAGTAATAAGGTACAAAGAAATTTTTTAAGCACAATATAGCACAAGGACAATTCACTCACTGTCCTTACAGGTCCCTGGAAACAAGGACTTGCAGAGTGAAAGAAAAAAAACACTCTCCCTACCTACAGTTTTCTGTCCCTAGAAAAAATGTTTTTTTTAATCACAATATAGCACAAGGACAATTCACTCACTGTCCTTACAGGTCCCTGGAAACAAGGACTTGCAGAGTGAAATAAACTGACACTCTCCCTACCTACAGTTTTCTGTCCCTAGAATAAATGTTTTTTTTAAGCACAATATAGCACAAGGAGAATTCACTCACTGTCCTTCCAGGTCCCTGGAAACAAGGACTTGCAGAGTGAAAGAAAAAAAACACTCTCCCTACCTACAGTTTTCTGTCCCTAGAAAAAATGTTTTTTTTAAGCACAATATAGCACAAGGACAATTCACTCACTGTCCTTACAGGTCCCTGGAAACAAGGACTTGCAGAGTGAAAGAAAAAAAACACTCTCCCTACCTACAGTTTTCTGTCCCTAGAAAAAATGTTTTTTTTAATCACAATATAGCACAAGGACAATTCACTCACTGTCCTTCCAGGTCCCTGGAAACAAGGACTTGCAGAGTGAAATAAACTGACACTCTCCCTACCTACAGTTTTCTGTCCCTAGAATAAATGTTTTTTTTAAGCACAATATAGCACAAGGACAATTCACTCACTGTCCTTAGAGGTCCCTGGAAACAAGGACTTGCAGAGTGAAAGAAAAAAAACACTCTCCCTACCTACAGTTTTCTGTCCCTAGAAAAAATGTTTTTTTTTAAGCACAATATAGCACAAGGACAATTCACTCACTGTCCTTCCAGGTCCCTGGAAACAAGGACTTGCAGAGTGAAAGAAAAAAAACACTCTCCCTACCTACAGTTTTCTGTCCCTAGAAAAAATGTTTTTTTTAAGCACAATATAGCACAAGGACAATTCACTCACTGTCCTTCCAGGTCCCTGGAAACAAGGACTTGCAGAGTGAAAGAAAAAAAACACTCTCCCTACCTACAGTTTTCTGTCCCTAGAAAAAATTTTTTTTTTAATCACAATATAGCACAAGGACAATTCACTCACTGTCCTTACAGGTCCCTGGAAACAAGGACTTGCAGAGTGAAAGAAACTGACACTCTCCCTACCTACAGTTTTCTGTCCCTAGAATAAATGTTTTTTTAAGCACAATATAGCACAAGGACAATTCACTCACTGTCCTTCCAGGTCCCTGGAAACAAGGACTTGCAGAGTGAAAGAAACTGACACTGTCCCTACCTACAGTTTTCTGTCCCTAGAATAAATGTTTTTTTTAAGCACACTATAGCACAAGCACAAAACACACTGACACTCTCCCTACCTATCCTTCTCTTTCCCTAAACTAAAGGAATCCAGGTTAAGCAAGAAAGAAATAACAGTCACTGTCCCTGCCTATGCTGCTCTATCCCTGCTCCGGAACACACTACACTAGGCCGCCGTGCTGGCAGCCTTTTATAGTGTGGGGCGTGTACTAAACACCCTCAGCAATAATTGGCCACAGGCATCCCGCCTGTGGCCAATCATTGCTCTCCTCGCTGCCGGCGCTGTGATTGGCCAAGCATGCGGGGTCACAGTGCATGCTTGGCCAATCACAGCGCCTGGATGACACTGCGATGGCGTAGTGCATTGTGGGCCGTTCGCGTCACTCGAATTTGGCGCGAACGGCCCAAATCGTTCGATCTTCGTCGAACGATCGAACAGCCGATGTTCGAGTCGAACGTATGTTCGACTCGAACACGAAGCTCATCCCTAATCCAGACAATCACATTGTCTGATTTTGATAGATTTTTTTTTGCAAATTATGGTGGAAAATAAGTATTTGGTCACCTACAAACAAGCAAGATTTCTGGCTTTCACAGACCTGTATCTTCTTCTTTAAGAGGCTCCTCTGTCCTCCACTCATTACCTGTATTAATGGTACCTGTTTGAGGTTGTGGACAGGTGTCTTTTATACTGATAACAAATTCAAACAGTCACACTCCAAACTCCACTATGGTGAAGACCAAAGAGCTGTCGAAGGACACCAGAAACAAAAATGTAGACCTGCACCAGGCTGGGAAGACTGAATCTGCAATAGGCAAGCAGCTTGGTGTGAAGAAATCAACTTGGGGAGCAATAATTAGAAAATGGAAGACATACAAGACCACTGATAATCTCCCTCGATCTGGGGCTCCACGCAAGATCTCACCCCGTGGGGTCAAAATGATCACAAGAACGGTGAGCAAAAATCCCAGAACCACACGGGGGGACCTAGTGAATGACCTGCAGAGAGCTGGGACCAACTTAACCACTTCAATAAGGGCTTTTTATACCGCTTCCATACCGGGCCTATTCTAGTACTTCTCTCCTACATGTACAAATCATCATTCTTTTGCTAGAAAATTACTCAGAACCCCGAAACATTATATAGGTTTTTTTAGCAGACACCCTAGGGAATAAAATGACGGTCATTGCAACTTTTTTTTCTTGCACGGTATTTGCGCAATAATTTTTCAAACGCCTTTTTAAAAATAAAAAAATGGTTTCATGAATTAAAAAATAACCAAAAAATATGAAAGATGATGTTACGCCGAGTATAAATAGATACCTAACATGTCACGCTTTAAAATTGCGCACACTTATGGAATGGCGCCACACTTCGGTACTTAAAAATCTCCATAGGCGACGCTTTAATTTTTTTTACAGGTTACCAGGTTAGAATTACAGAGGATGTCTAGTGCTAGAATTGTTGCACATGCTCTAACGCACGTGGCGATACCTCACATATGTGGTTTGAACGGCGTTTACATATGTGGGCGACTTACGTGTGCATTCACTTCTGATCGTAAGCTGCCGGGGACAGGGGCGTTTTAATTTTTTTTTTTTTTATTTGTTTTTTTTTTTTTCACTTATTTATTTATTTTTTTACACTTATTTTACTTTTTTTTATCACTTTTATTCCTATTACAAGGAATGTAAACATCCCTTGTAATAGGAATGTGTGTGACAGGTCCTCTTTATTGAGAGATGCGGGGTCAATAAGACCCCACATCTCTCCTCCAGGCTGGAAAGCATGAGATCAGTGAAAATTTTTTCACTGATCTCATACTTACTAGCCGCAATGGCAGCTTTGTTTACATTTGAGGACCCGGGCGTGACGTCATCACATCGCGCCCGGGCCTCCGACGATCATAGAGATGACTGGTGACCACCTGGTCACCAGTCATCTCTATGCTCGTCACGTGACCCACCACTGGCGCAGGAAGATTCTCTCTGGGTCCCCGATCGCACGGGAGAGCCCGGAGAAGTACCGGATGGCGGCGGGAGGGGGGGTTGTCCCCTCCCACCGCCTATAAGAACGATCAAACAGTGGAACCGCCGCTATGATCATTCTTATGGTGCACAGAATCTCCGGCACGTCAAAAGGATATCTGAATGATGCCTCTAGCTGCAGGCATCATTCGGATATCCCCCTTCAAACCCAGGACGTCATATGACGTCCACCCAGGATGGGAGATCCCATCTGTGGACGTCATTTGACTATGGCTGGGTAGGGAAGTGGTTAACAAAGGCTACCATCAGTAACACACTACGCCGCCATGGACTCAGATACTGCAGTGCCAGATGTGTCCCTCTGCTTAAGCCAGTACATGTCCGGGCCTGTCTGAGGTTTGCTAGAGAGCATTTGGATGATCCAGAAGAGGATTGGGAGAATGTCATATGGTCAGATGAAACCAAAGTAGAACGGTTTGGTAGAAACACAACTCGTCGTGTTTGGAGGAGAGAGAATGCTGAGTTGCAACCAAAGAACACCATACCTACTGTGAAGCATGGGGGTGGCAACATCATGCTTTGGGGCTGTTTCTCTGCAAAGGGAACAGGGCGACTGATCCGTGTACATGAAAGAATGAATGGGGCCATGTATCGTGAGATTTTGAGTGCAAACCTCCTCCCATCAGCAAGGGCATTGAAGATGAAACATGGCTGGGTCTTTCAGCATGACAATTATCCCAAACACACCGCCCGGGCAACGAAGGAGTGGCTTCGTAAGAAGTATTTCAAGGTCCTGGATAGGGATGAGCTTCGTGTTCGAGTCGAACATACGTTCGACTCGAACATCGGCTGTTCGATCGTTCGACGAAGATCGAACGATTTGGGCCGTTCGCGCCAAATTCGAGTGACGCGAACAGCCCACAATGCACTACGCCATCGCAGTGTCATCCAGGCGCTGTGATTGGCCAAGCATGCACTGTGACCCCGCATGCTTGGCCAATCACAGCGCCGGCAGCGAGGAGAGCAATGATTGGCCACAGGCAGGATGCCTGTGGCCAATTATTGCTGAGGGTGTTTAGTACACGCCCCACACTATAAAAGGCCGCCAGCACGGCGGCCTAGTGTAGTGTGTTCCGGAGCAGGGAAAGAGAAGCATAGGCAGGGACAGTGACATTTATTTTTTTCTTGCTTAACCTGGATTCCTTTAGTTTAGGGAAAGAGAAGGATAGGTAGGGAGAGTGTCAGTGTGTTTTACTGTGCGAATCCTTGTTTCTAGGGACAGGGAAGGACAGTGAGGGAATTCTCCTTGTGCTATAGTGTGCTTTAAAAAAACATTTTTTCTAGGGACAGAAAACTATAGGTAGGGAGAGTGTCAGTGTGTTTTACTGTGCGAATCCTTGTTTCTAGGGACAGGGAAGGACAGTGAGGGAATTCTCCTTGTGCTATAGTGTGCTTTAAAAAAACATTTTTTCTAGGGACAGAAAACTATAGGTAGGAAGAGTGTCAGTTTCTTTCACTGTGATAATCCTTGTTTCTAGGGACAAAGAAGGAAAGTGAGGGAAATTCTCCTTGTGCTATAGTGTGCTTTAAAAAAACATTTTTTCTAGGGACAGAAAACTATAGGTAGGGAGAGTGTCAGTGTGTTTTACTGTGCGAATCCTTGTTTCTAGGGACAGGGAAGGACAGTGAGGGAATTCTCCTTGTGCTATAGTGTGCTTTAAAAAAACATTTTTTCTAGGGACAGAAAACTATAGGTAGGGAGAGTGTCAGTGTGTTTTACTGTGCGAATCCTTGTTTCTAGGGACAGGGAAGGACAGTGAGGGAATTCTCCTTGTGCTATAGTGTGCTTTAAAAAAACATTTTTTCTAGGGACAGAAAACTATAGGTAGGGAGAGTGTCAGTGTCTTTTACTGTGCGAATCCTTGTTTCTAGGGACAGGGAAGGACAGTGAGGGAATTCTCCTTGTGCTATAGTGTGCTTTAAAAAAACATTTTTTCTAGGGACAGAAAACTATAGGTAGGAAGAGTGTCAGTTTCTTTCACTGTGATAATCCTTGTTTCTAGGGACAAAGAAGGAAAGTGAGGGAATTCTCCTTGTGCTATAGTGTGCTTTAAAAAAACATTTTTTCTAGGGACAGAAAACTATAGGTAGGGAGAGTGTCAGTGTGTTTTACTGTGCGAATCCTTGTTTCTAGGGACAGGGAAGGACAGTGAGGGAATTCTCCTTGTGCTATAGTGTGCTTTAAAAAAACATTTTTTCTAGGGACAGAAAACTATAGGTAGGGAGAGTGTCAGTGTGTTTTACTGTGCGAATCCTTGTTTCTAGGGACAGGGAAGGACAGTGAGGGAATTCTCCTTGTGCTATAGTGTGCTTTAAAAAAACATTTTTTCTAGGGACAGAAAACTATAGGTAGGAAGAGTGTCAGTTTCTTTCACTGTGATAATCCTTGTTTCTAGGGACAAAGAAGGAAAGTGAGGGAAATTCTCCTTGTGCTATAGTGTGCTTTAAAAAAACATTTTTCTAGGGACAGAAAACTATAGGTAGGGAGAGTGTCAGTGTGTTTTACTGTGTGAATCCTTGTTTCTAGGGACAGGGAAGGACAGTGAGGGAATTCTCCTTGTGCTATAGTGTGCTTTAAAAAAACATTTTTTCTAGGGACAGAAAACTATAGGTAGGGAGAGTGTCAGTGTGTTTTACTGTGCGAATCCTTGTTTCTAGGGACAGGGAAGGACAGTGAGGGAATTCTCCTTGTGCTATAGTGTGCTTTAAAAAAACATTTTTTCTAGGGACAGAAAACTATAGGTAGGGAGAGTGTCAGTGTGTTTTACTGTGCGAATCCTTGTTTCTAGGGACAGGGAAGGACAGTGAGGGAATTCTCCTTGTGCTATAGTGTGCTTTAAAAAAACATTTTTCTAGGGACAGAAAACTATAGGTAGGAAGAGTGTCAGTTTCTTTCACTGTGATAATCCTTGTTTCTAGGGACAAAGAAGGAAAGTGAGGGAAATTCTCCTTGTGCTATAGTGTGCTTTAAAAAAACATTTTTTCTAGGGACAGAAAACTATAGGTAGGGAGAGTGTCAGTGTCTTTTACTGTGCGAATCCTTGTTTCTAGGGACAGGGAAGGACAGTGAGGGAATTCTCCTTGTGCTATAGTGTGCTTTAAAAAAACATTTTTTCTAGGGACAGAAAACTATAGGAAGGAAGAGTGTCAGTTTCTTTCACTGTGATAATCCTTGTTTCTAGGGACAAAGAAGGACAGTGAGGGAATTCTCCTTGTGCTATAGTGTGCTTTAAAAAAACATTTTTTCTAGGGACAGAAAACTATAGGTAGGGAGAGTGTCAGTGTCTTTTACTGTGCGAATCCTTGTTTCTAGGGACAGGGAAGGACAGTGAGGGAATTCTCCTTGTGCTATAGTGTGCTTTAAAAAAACATTTTTTCTAGGGACAGAAAACTATAGGAAGGAAGAGTGTCAGTTTCTTTCACTGTGATAATCCTTGTTTCTAGGGACAAAGAAGGACAGTGAGGGAATTCTCCTTGTGCTATAGTGTGCTTTAAAAAAACATTTTTTCTAGGGACAGAAAACTATAGGTAGGGAGAGTGTCAGTGTGTTTTACTGTGCGAATCCTTGTTTCTAGGGACAGGGAAGGACAGTGAGGGAATTCTCCTTGTGCTATAGTGTGCTTTAAAAAAAAAAATTTCTAGGGACAGAAAACTATAGGTAGGGAGAGTGTCAGTGTGTTTTACTGTGCGAATCCTTGTTTCTAGGGACAGGGAAGGACAGTGAGGGAATTCTCCTTGTGCTATAGTGTGCTTTAAAAAAACATTTTTTCTAGGGACAGAAAACTATAGGTAGGGAGAGTGTCAGTGTGTTTTACTGTGCGAATCCTTGTTTCTAGGGACAGGGAAGGACAGTGAGGGAATTCTCCTTGTGCTATAGTGTGCTTTAAAAAAAACATTTTTTCTAGGGACAGAAAACTATAGGTAGGGAGAGTGTCAGTGTGTTTTACTGTGCGAATCCTTGTTTCTAGGGACAGGGAAGGACAGTGAGGGAATTCTCCTTGTGCTATAGTGTGCTTTAAAAAAACATTTTTTCTAGGGACAGAAAACTATAGGTAGGGAAAGTGTCAGTGTGTTTTACTGTGCGAATCCTTGTTTCTAGGGACAGGGAAGGACAGTGAGGGAATTCTCCTTGTGCTATAGTGTGCTTTAAAAAAACATTTTTTCTAGGGACAGAAAACTATAGGTAGGAAGAGTGTCAGTTTCTTTCACTGTGATAATCCTTGTTTCTAGGGACAAAGAAGGAAAGTGAGGGAAATTCTCCTTGTGCTATAGTGTGCTTTAAAAAAACATTTTTTCTAGGGACAGAAAACTATAGGTAGGGAGAGTGTCAGTGTCTTTTACTGTGCGAATCCTTGTTTCTAGGGACAGGGAAGGACAGTGAGGGAATTCTCCTTGTGCTATAGTGTGCTTTAAAAAAACATTTTTTCTAGGGACAGAAAACTATAGGAAGGAAGAGTGTCAGTTTCTTTCACTGTGATAATCCTTGTTTCTAGGGACAAAGAAGGACAGTGAGGGAATTCTCCTTGTGCTATAGTGTGCTTTAAAAAAACATTTTTTCTAGGGACAGAAAACTATAGGTAGGGAGAGTGTCAGTGTGTTTTACTGTGCGAATCCTTGTTTCTAGGGACAGGGAAGGACAGTGAGGGAATTCTCCTTGTGCTATAGTGTGCTTTAAAAAAAAAAATTTCTAGGGACAGAAAACTATAGGTAGGGAGAGTGTCAGTGTGTTTTACTGTGCGAATCCTTGTTTCTAGGGACAGGGAAGGACAGTGAGGGAATTCTCCTTGTGCTATAGTGTGCTTTAAAAAAACATTTTTTCTAGGGACAGAAAACTATAGGTAGGGAGAGTGTCAGTGTGTTTTACTGTGCGAATCCTTGTTTCTAGGGACAGGGAAGGACAGTGAGGGAATTCTCCTTGTGCTATAGTGTGCTTTAAAAAAAACATTTTTTCTAGGGACAGAAAACTATAGGTAGGGAGAGTGTCAGTGTGTTTTACTGTGCGAATCCTTGTTTCTAGGGACAGGGAAGGACAGTGAGGGAATTCTCCTTGTGCTATAGTGTGCTTTAAAAAAACATTTTTTCTAGGGACAGAAAACTATAGGTAGGGAAAGTGTCAGTGTGTTTTACTGTGCGAATCCTTGTTTCTAGGGACAGGGAAGGACAGTGAGGGAATTCTCCTTGTGCTATAGTGTGCTTTAAAAAAACATTTTTTCTAGGGACAGAAAACTATAGGTAGGAAGAGTGTCAGTTTCTTTCACTGTGATAATCCTTGTTTCTAGGGACAAAGAAGGAAAGTGAGGGAAATTCTCCTTGTGCTATAGTGTGCTTTAAAAAAACATTTTTTCTAGGGACAGAAAACTATAGGTAGGGAGAGTGTCAGTGTCTTTTACTGTGCGAATCCTTGTTTCTAGGGACAGGGAAGGACAGTGAGGGAATTCTCCTTGTGCTATAGTGTGCTTTAAAAAAACATTTTTTCTAGGGACAGAAAACTATAGGAAGGAAGAGTGTCAGTTTCTTTCACTGTGATAATCCTTGTTTCTAGGGACAAAGAAGGACAGTGAGGGAATTCTCCTTGTGCTATAGTGTGCTTTAAAAAAACATTTTTTCTAGGGACAGAAAACTATAGGTAGTGAGAGTGTCAGTGTCTTTTACTGTGCGAATCCTTGTTTCTAGGGACAGGGAAGGACAGTGAGGGAATTCTCCTTGTGCTATAGTGTGCTTTAAAAAAACATTTTTTCTAGGGACAGAAAACTATAGGAAGGAAGAGTGTCAGTTTCTTTCACTGTGATAATCCTTGTTTCTAGGGACAAAGAAGGACAGTGAGGGAATTCTCCTTGTGCTATAGTGTGCTTTAAAAAAACATTTTTTCTAGGGACAGAAAACTATAGGTAGGGAGAGTGTCAGTGTGTTTTACTGTGCGAATCCTTGTTTCTAGGGACAGGGAAGGACAGTGAGGGAATTCTCCTTGTGCTATAGTGTGCTTTAAAAAAACATTTTTTCTAGGGACAGAAAACTATAGGTAGGGAGAGTGTCAGTGTGTTTTACTGTGCGAATCCTTGTTTCTAGGGACAGGGAAGGACAGTGAGGGAATTCTCCTTGTGCTATAGTGTGCTTTAAAAAAACATTTTTTCTAGGGACAGAAAACTATAGGTAGGGAGAGTGTCAGTGTGTTTTACTGTGCGAATCCTTGTTTCTAGGGACAGGGAAGGACAGTGAGGGAATTCTCCTTGTGCTATAGTGTGCTTTAAAAAAACATTTTTTCTAGGGACAGAAAACTATAGGAAGGAAGAGTGTCAGTTTCTTTCACTGTGATAATCCTTGTTTCTAGGGACAAAGAAGGACAGTGAGGGAATTCTCCTTGTGCTATAGTGTGCTTTAAAAAAACATTTTTTCTAGGGACAGAAAACTATAGGTAGGGAGAGTGTCAGTGTCTTTTACTGTGCGAATCCTTGTTTCTAGGGACAGGGAAGGACAGTGAGGGAATTCTCCTTGTGCTATAGTGTGCTTTAAAAAAACATTTTTTCTAGGGACAGAAAACTATAGGTAGGGAGAGTGTCAGTGTCTTTTACTGTGCGAATCCTTGTTTCTAGGGACAGGGAAGGACAGTGAGGGAATGCTCCTTGTGCTATAGTGTGCTTTAAAAAAACAATTTTTCTAGGGACAGAAAACTATAGGAAGGAAGAGTGTCAGTTTCTTTCACTGTGATAATCCTTGTTTCTAGGGACAAAGAAGGAAAGTGAGTGAAATTCTCCTTGTGCTATAGTGTGCTTTAAAAAAAACATTTTTTCTAGGGACAGAAAACTATAGGTAGGGAGAGTGTCAGTGTGTTTTACTGTGCGAATCCTTGTTTCTAGGGACAGGGAAGGACAGTGAGGGAATTCTCCTTGTGCTATAGTGTGCTTTAAAAAAACATTTTTTCTAGGGACAGAAAACTATAGGTAGGGAGAGTGTCAGTGTGTTTTACTGTGCGAATCCTTGTTTCTAGGGACAGGGAAGGACAGTGAGGGAATTCTCCTTGTGCTATAGTGTGCTTTAAAAAAACATTTTTCTAGGGACAGAAAACTATAGGTAGGAAGAGTGTCAGTTTCTTTCACTGTGATAATCCTTGTTTCTAGGGACAAAGAAGGAAAGTGAGGGAAATTCTCCTTGTGCTATAGTGTGCTTTAAAAAAACATTTTTTCTAGGGACAGAAAACTATAGGTAGGGAGAGTGTCAGTGTCTTTTACTGTGCGAATCCTTGTTTCTAGGGACAGGGAAGGACAGTGAGGGAATTCTCCTTGTGCTATAGTGTGCTTTAAAAAAACATTTTTTCTAGGGACAGAAAACTATAGGAAGGAAGAGTGTCAGTTTCTTTCACTGTGATAATCCTTGTTTCTAGGGACAAAGAAGGACAGTGAGGGAATTCTCCTTGTGCTATAGTGTGCTTTAAAAAAACATTTTTTCTAGGGACAGAAAACTATAGGTAGGGAGAGTGTCAGTGTCTTTTACTGTGCGAATCCTTGTTTCTAGGGACAGGGAAGGACAGTGAGGGAATTCTCCTTGTGCTATAGTGTGCTTTAAAAAAACATTTTTTCTAGGGACAGAAAACTATAGGAAGGAAGAGTGTCAGTTTCTTTCACTGTGATAATCCTTGTTTCTAGGGACAAAGAAGGACAGTGAGGGAATTCTCCTTGTGCTATAGTGTGCTTTAAAAAAACATTTTTTCTAGGGACAGAAAACTATAGGTAGGGAGAGTGTCAGTGTGTTTTACTGTGCGAATCCTTGTTTCTAGGGACAGGGAAGGACAGTGAGGGAATTCTCCTTGTGCTATAGTGTGCTTTAAAAAAAAAAAATTCTAGGGACAGAAAACTATAGGTAGGGAGAGTGTCAGTGTGTTTTACTGTGCGAATCCTTGTTTCTAGGGACAGGGAAGGACAGTGAGGGAATTCTCCTTGTGCTATAGTGTGCTTTAAAAAAACATTTTTTCTAGGGACAGAAAACTATAGGTAGGGAGAGTGTCAGTGTGTTTTACTGTGCGAATCCTTGTTTCTAGGGACAGGGAAGGACAGTGAGGGAATTCTCCTTGTGCTATAGTGTGCTTTAAAAAAAACATTTTTTCTAGGGACAGAAAACTATAGGTAGGGAGAGTGTCAGTGTGTTTTACTGTGCGAATCCTTGTTTCTAGGGACAGGGAAGGACAGTGAGGGAATTCTCCTTGTGCTATAGTGTGCTTTAAAAAAACATTTTTTCTAGGGACAGAAAACTATAGGTAGGGAAAGTGTCAGTGTGTTTTACTGTGCGAATCCTTGTTTCTAGGGACAGGGAAGGACAGTGAGGGAATTCTCCTTGTGCTATAGTGTGCTTTAAAAAAACATTTTTTCTAGGGACAGAAAACTATAGGTAGGAAGAGTGTCAGTTTCTTTCACTGTGATAATCCTTGTTTCTAGGGACAAAGAAGGAAAGTGAGGGAAATTCTCCTTGTGCTATAGTGTGCTTTAAAAAAACATTTTTTCTAGGGACAGAAAACTATAGGTAGGGAGAGTGTCAGTGTCTTTTACTGTGCGAATCCTTGTTTCTAGGGACAGGGAAGGACAGTGAGGGAATTCTCCTTGTGCTATAGTGTGCTTTAAAAAAACATTTTTTCTAGGGACAGAAAACTATAGGAAGGAAGAGTGTCAGTTTCTTTCACTGTGATAATCCTTGTTTCTAGGGACAAAGAAGGACAGTGAGGGAATTCTCCTTGTGCTATAGTGTGCTTTAAAAAAACATTTTTTCTAGGGACAGAAAACTATAGGTAGGGAGAGTGTCAGTGTGTTTTACTGTGCGAATCCTTGTTTCTAGGGACAGGGAAGGACAGTGAGGGAATTCTCCTTGTGCTATAGTGTGCTTTAAAAAAAAAAATTTCTAGGGACAGAAAACTATAGGTAGGGAGAGTGTCAGTGTGTTTTACTGTGCGAATCCTTGTTTCTAGGGACAGGGAAGGACAGTGAGGGAATTCTCCTTGTGCTATAGTGTGCTTTAAAAAAACATTTTTTCTAGGGACAGAAAACTATAGGTAGGGAGAGTGTCAGTGTGTTTTACTGTGCGAATCCTTGTTTCTAGGGACAGGGAAGGACAGTGAGGGAATTCTCCTTGTGCTATAGTGTGCTTTAAAAAAAACATTTTTTCTAGGGACAGAAAACTATAGGTAGGGAGAGTGTCAGTGTGTTTTACTGTGCGAATCCTTGTTTCTAGGGACAGGGAAGGACAGTGAGGGAATTCTCCTTGTGCTATAGTGTGCTTTAAAAAAACATTTTTTCTAGGGACAGAAAACTATAGGTAGGGAAAGTGTCAGTGTGTTTTACTGTGCGAATCCTTGTTTCTAGGGACAGGGAAGGACAGTGAGGGAATTCTCCTTGTGCTATAGTGTGCTTTAAAAAAACATTTTTTCTAGGGACAGAAAACTATAGGTAGGAAGAGTGTCAGTTTCTTTCACTGTGATAATCCTTGTTTCTAGGGACAAAGAAGGAAAGTGAGGGAAATTCTCCTTGTGCTATAGTGTGCTTTAAAAAAACATTTTTTCTAGGGACAGAAAACTATAGGTAGGGAGAGTGTCAGTGTCTTTTACTGTGCGAATCCTTGTTTCTAGGGACAGGGAAGGACAGTGAGGGAATTCTCCTTGTGCTATAGTGTGCTTTAAAAAAACATTTTTTCTAGGGACAGAAAACTATAGGAAGGAAGAGTGTCAGTTTCTTTCACTGTGATAATCCTTGTTTCTAGGGACAAAGAAGGACAGTGAGGGAATTCTCCTTGTGCTATAGTGTGCTTTAAAAAAACATTTTTTCTAGGGACAGAAAACTATAGGTAGTGAGAGTGTCAGTGTCTTTTACTGTGCGAATCCTTGTTTCTAGGGACAGGGAAGGACAGTGAGGGAATTCTCCTTGTGCTATAGTGTGCTTTAAAAAAACATTTTTTCTAGGGACAGAAAACTATAGGAAGGAAGAGTGTCAGTTTCTTTCACTGTGATAATCCTTGTTTCTAGGGACAAAGAAGGACAGTGAGGGAATTCTCCTTGTGCTATAGTGTGCTTTAAAAAAACATTTTTTCTAGGGACAGAAAACTATAGGTAGGGAGAGTGTCAGTGTGTTTTACTGTGCGAATCCTTGTTTCTAGGGACAGGGAAGGACAGTGAGGGAATTCTCCTTGTGCTATAGTGTGCTTTAAAAAAACATTTTTTCTAGGGACAGAAAACTATAGGTAGGGAGAGTGTCAGTGTGTTTTACTGTGCGAATCCTTGTTTCTAGGGACAGGGAAGGACAGTGAGGGAATTCTCCTTGTGCTATAGTGTGCTTTAAAAAAACATTTTTTCTAGGGACAGAAAACTATAGGTAGGGAGAGTGTCAGTGTGTTTTACTGTGCGAATCCTTGTTTCTAGGGACAGGGAAGGACAGTGAGGGAATTCTCCTTGTGCTATAGTGTGCTTTAAAAAAACATTTTTTCTAGGGACAGAAAACTATAGGAAGGAAGAGTGTCAGTTTCTTTCACTGTGATAATCCTTGTTTCTAGGGACAAAGAAGGACAGTGAGGGAATTCTCCTTGTGCTATAGTGTGCTTTAAAAAAACATTTTTTCTAGGGACAGAAAACTATAGGTAGGGAGAGTGTCAGTGTCTTTTACTGTGCGAATCCTTGTTTCTAGGGACAGGGAAGGACAGTGAGGGAATTCTCCTTGTGCTATAGTGTGCTTTAAAAAAACATTTTTTCTAGGGACAGAAAACTATAGGTAGGGAGAGTGTCAGTGTCTTTTACTGTGCGAATCCTTGTTTCTAGGGACAGGGAAGGACAGTGAGGGAATGCTCCTTGTGCTATAGTGTGCTTTAAAAAAACAATTTTTCTAGGGACAGAAAACTATAGGAAGGAAGAGTGTCAGTTTCTTTCACTGTGATAATCCTTGTTTCTAGGGACAAAGAAGGAAAGTGAGTGAAATTCTCCTTGTGCTATAGTGTGCTTTAAAAAAAACATTTTTTCTAGGGACAGAAAACTATAGGTAGGGAGAGTGTCAGTGTGTTTTACTGTGCGAATCCTTGTTTCTAGGGACAGGGAAGGACAGTGAGGGAATTCTCCTTGTGCTATAGTGTGCTTTAAAAAAACATTTTTTCTAGGGACAGAAAACTATAGGAAGGAAGAGTGTCAGTTTCTTTCACTGTGATAATCCTTGTTTCTAGGGACAAAGAAGGACAGTGAGGGAATTCTCCTTGTGCTATAGTGTGCTTTAAAAAAACATTTTTTCTAGGGACAGAAAACTATAGGTAGGGAGAGTGTCAGTGTCTTTTACTGTGCGAATCCTTGTTTCTAGGGACAGGGAAGGACAGTGAGGGAATTCTCCTTGTGCTATAGTGTGCTTTAAAAAAACATTTTTTCTAGGGACAGAAAACTATAGGTAGGGAGAGTGTCAGTGTGTTTTACTGTGCGAATCCTTGTTTCTAGGGACAGGGAAGGACAGTGAGGGAATTCTCCTTGTGCTATAGTGTGCTTTAAAAAAACATTTTTTCTAGGGACAGAAAACTATAGGAAGGAAGAGTGTCAGTTTCTTTCACTGTGATAATCCTTGTTTCTAGGGACAAAGAAGGAAAGTGAGTGAAATTCTCCTTGTGCTATAGTGTGCTTTAAAAAAACATTTTTTCTAGGGACAGAAAACTATAGGTAGGGAGAGTGTCAGTGTCTTTTACTGTGCGAATCCTTGTTTCTAGGGACAGGGAAGGACAGTGAGGGAATTCTCCTTGTGCTATAGTGTGCTTTAAAAAAACATTTTTTCTAGGGACAGAAAACTATAGGAAGGAAGAGTGTCAGTTTCTTTCACTGTGATAATCCTTGTTTCTAGGGACAAAGAAGGAAAGTGAGTGAAATTCTCCTTGTGCTATAGTGTGCTTTAAAAAAACATTTTTTCTAGGGACAGAAAACTATAGGTAGGGAGAGTGTCAGTGTCTTTTACTGTGCGAATCCTTGTTTCTAGGGACAGGGAAGGACAGTGAGGGAATTCTCCTTGTGCTATAGTGTGCTAAAGCATTCCTCATCAACCATCTTTGAAATCCTTGTTTTTTTGGACAGTCAGGGAAATTGTCGTTGTGCTATTCTGTGCAAAAGCAATCATCCTCAACCATATTTAGAAATCCTTAAGTAAAGGGACAGAGAAGGACACCTGAAGGTAGCCCTTATTGCTTTTTTCCCATCTCCCTGCAGGCCATCTATTAGAATGTCTGGAAGGCAAACAAGGAGAGGCAGACAGTCAGGAGGCAATAAAAGAGGGCAAGCAGGCTCTGTGTCTGGGGGCAACAGTGCTGGTCGTGGACGCGGTGCATTGTCATCAGCACATGGCCATGGGACACGCTTGTCCTTCTTTTCGGCAGCTGGACATGTTGAGCCACATCATGCCGAAGACTTGGTAGAGTGGATGACCAAGCCCTCCTCCTCCTCCTCATCCTCTCTCACCCAGGCTCAGGGTACTGGCAAAGCAGCTTCCAAAGCGTCCTCTTCCCTGGTATCAATGTCAGACTCATCATCAGTCACTCCTTCCCTAGACCCACCATGTCCTCCTCCTGAGGAGTCCCCCGAACTGTTTGACCACAGTGTTGGGTACATGCTCCAGGAGGATGCCCAGCGTTTCGAAGGGTCTGATGATGAAACCCAGCTACAGGAAGGCAGTAGCGTGAGAGCAGACAGAGGGGATGCTCAAGAAGGACATCAATCTGGCAGTCATGTTCCAGCAGCTGCAGCATACTGCCAGATTGGCTCCAGTGATGAGGAGGGAGGGGATGATGAGGTCACTGACTCCACGTGGGTGCCTAATAGGAGAGAGGAGGAGGAGGAGGATGAGGAGGAGGCACATCTCCAACGAGGCAGGATGCCCTTTGGTGGCCAGCGTAAGGGCAGTACACCGACGGAATCACACCGCAGAGCTCCGCCTGTGCAGGGCGCTGCCTCTGCCCGTCATTCAAAAAGTTCTTTGGTGTGGGCCTTTTTTGAGGCTAGTGCATCAGATCGCACAGCTGCTGTTTGCAACATATGTCTCAAGCGTATATCGCGTGGCCAAAACATCAGCCGCTTGGGTACCACATGCCTGACCAGACATATGTTGACCTGCCATGCAGCTCGTTGGCAAGCCTACCTCAAAGACCCACACCAAAGAACAAAGCGGACCTCTCCTTGCACCGCATCAGCTGGGATCTCCAACCCCACTATAACTTCAGTCCTCTCTGAAACATGCACTGAGAGGAATGAAGGTGTAGAATTAGGTGTGTCACAGCCAAGTACTTGCGGCCACTCTGCTAGCAGTACACCGACGTCCGATTCTAGCAGGCAAATTTCCCTGCCCCAGCTGCTGGACCGTCGAAAGAAGTTCACTCCCAGCCATCCACATGCCCAGCGGTTGAATGCTAGCTTGGCTAAATTGCTAGCGCTTCAACTGCTGCCTTTTCAGTTGGTAGACTCGGCCCCCTTCCGTGAGTTTGTGCAATGTGCGGTTCCTCAGTGGCAGGTTCCCAAACGCCACTTTTTCTCACGGAAGGCTATTCCGGCTCTCTACCGGCATGTGGAAGGCAATGTCTTGGCCTCGCTGGACAGGGCGGTCAGCGGTAAGGTGCATATTACCGCTGACTCATGGTCCAGCAGGCATGGACAGGGACGTTACCTTTCTTTCACGGCCCATTGGGTCACTCTTTTGGCAGCTGGGAAGGATGCAGGACAAGGTGCAGTAGTGTTGGAAGTTGTTCCACCGCCACGCCTCCAAAATGCTACTACTGGTTGTGACACACCTCTCTCCTCCACCCCCTCCTCTTCTTCTTCCTCCATGGCCTCTTCCTGTTGTTTGTCCTATGAACCAGCGGTGCTCCGTAGCCGTTCAAGGGGCTACGCAAGTACGCAGGCAAAAAGATGCCATGCCGTGCTTGCGCTGGTGTGTTTGGGGGACAGAAGCCACACTGGGGCAGAGGTCCTGTCTGCTCTTTGGGGCAGGCCGAGAGGTGGTTGACGCCACGCCAGCTTAAGCCAGGAATGGTGGTTTGCGACAATGGCACCAACCTCCTCTCCGCCCTCCGACAGGGACAACTGACCCATGTGCCCTGTGTGGCTCACGTCCTTAACCTGGTGGTGCAGCGGTTCTTGGGCAGGTACCCGGGCTTACAGGATGTCCTGAGGCAGGCCAGGAAAGTCTGTGTGCATTTCCGCAGATCTTATAATGCCAGTGCTCGCCTGGCTGAGCTGCAAAAGGAGTTGAACCTGCCCAAGAACCGCCTTATATGTGACATGCCCACCAGGTGGAACTCAACGTTGGCCATGCTGCAGCGGCTGCACACGCAGCAGAGGGCCATCAATGAGTACCTGTGCGACTACGGCACCAGGACAGGGTCAGGGGAGCTTGGTTTTTTTTCTCCACGCCAGTGGGGCATGATCAGGGATGCATGCACTGTCCTGGCACCATTTGAGGAGGCCACGAGGATGGTGAGCAGTGACAGTGCATGCATCAGTGACACTGTACCTCTTGTCCACCTGTTGGAGCACACGCTGCGTGGAATAATGGACAGGGCACTTGAGGCAGAACAGAGGCAGGAAGAGGAGGACTTCCTTGCCTCTCAAGGCCCCCTTTACCCAGACAGTGTTCCTTCTGTCCCACCCATCGCACAGGAAGAGGAGGAGGAGGAGGAGCAGGAGGAGGAGGAGGATTGTGTCAGCATGGAGGTGGAGGCTGGCACTCAGCATCATCAGCAGCAGTCTTTTAGGGATGATTTACAGTCCCAAGAAACCAGTGGACTTGTACGTGGCTGGGAGGAGGTGGCTGCGGATCATGTCGTCCTTAGTGACCCAGAGGACTCCGGAGCGAATGCCTCAGCAAACCTACGCTGCATGGCCTCCCTGATCCTGCAAAGTCTGCGGAAGGATCCTCGTATTCTTCGGATCAAGGAGAGGGACCATTACTGGCTGGCCACTCTCCTTGATCCACGGTACAAGGGTAAGGTTGAGGACCTTATGTTACCATCGCAGAGGGAGCAGAGGATGAGACAACTCCGGGAGGCCTTGCAGAAAGGTCTGTGCAACGCGTTCCCAGAGACTGGGAGGTTACAAACTCCTGGTCCTGGACAACGAGTTGCTGAGGCTTCGGCCAGTCAAAGAAGGAGCGGTGGGGAAGGTGGCCGTCTGACCGATGCGTTCAGACAATTCTTTAGTCCGCAGCCCCAAAGTATGATCGGTTCCAGCAACCATCGCCAGCGTCTGATAAACATGGTGCAGGAATATCTAGGGGCAAGGTCAGACTTGGACACCTTCCCCACCGAAAATCCTCTGGCTTACTGGGTCTTGAGGATGGATCACTGGCCAGAGCTTGCACAGTATGCAATTGAGCTACTGGCCTGTCCTGCATCCAGCGTTCTTTCGGAACGCACATTCAGTGCTGCTGGAGGATTTGTCACGGATCACAGGGTGCGCCTGTCCACCGACTCGGTTGATCGACTGACTTTCATCAAGATGAACCAGTCTTGGATCACCACCAGCTACCACACACCTGATGCTGATATAACAGACTAATTGATTTTAACATGTCACATCCCTTCAAGACTGATGCTGATGCTGAGTGCCTGTGCTGTTATGTTGACTGGCTATCCTCCTCCTCCGAGTCCTCAATGATACGATTGATGATGATAGCTTGGAAGATCATTTTTGTTTATGGGTGCCGCCACCAGTGGCTAAGGCCCAATTTTTCAGCCCCTGTTTTACAGGGGCGTGTAATTACAATTTTTTTAGCAATAATTTGCCATAGGGCTCATTGCTGTGCTCCAAGTACAGTATCTGTGAGGGGTTGGAGTGTTGTGGCACCAGTGCCTAAGGCCCAATTTTTCAGCCCCTGTTTAACAGGGGCGTGTCATTACAATTTTTGAAGCAATACTTTGCAACAGGGCTCATTGCTGTGCTCCAAGTACAGTATCTGTGAGGGGTTGTAGTGTTGTGCCACCAGTGCCTAAGGCCCAATTTTTCAGCCCCTGTTCAACAGGGGCATGCAATTACAATTCTTGATCTAATAATTCACAGCAGGGCCCATTGCTGCACCCACCAAGAGTAACTCTGAGGGCTTACAGTGTTGTGGCAACGCCACCACCACCACCACCACGAAAGGCCCAATTTTTCAGCCCCTGTTCAAAAGGGGCATGTAATTACAATTCTTGATCTAATAATTCACAGCAGGGCCCATTCCTGCACCCACCAAGAGTAACTCTGAGGGCTTACAGTGTTGTGGCAACGCCACCACCACCACCACCACGAAAGGCCCAATTTTTCAGCCCCTGTTCAAAAGGGGCATGTAATTACAATTCTTGATCTAATAATTCACAGCAGGGCCCATTCCTGCACCCACCAAGAGTAACTCTGAGGGCTTACAGTGTTGTGGCAACACCACCACCACCACCACCACGAAAGGCCCAATTTTTCAGCCCCTGTTCAACAGGGGCATGCAATTACAATTCTTGATCTAATAATTCACAGCAGGGCCCATTGCTGCACCCACCAAGAGTAACTGTCAGGGCTTACAGTGTTGTGGCACCAGAACCACCATCAAAGGCCCAATTTTTACTACCACTGTTCAACAATTATATGTAATTAAAATTCCTGATATAATAGTTGACAGCAGGGCGTTCCAGCACCAACCAAGAGTAACTGTGAGTGCTTACAGTGTTGTGCCAACACCAACAACTAAGGGGCCTATTTCTGCAGAGTATATACGGCAGGTCCCTACTTTCAAACATCCAACTTACAAACGACTCCTACTTGCAAACGCAAGAAGACAACAGGAAGTGAGAGGAAATCTACCCCTAGGAAGGAAAATTCTCTCCTGTAAGAATTAATATGGGAGAAAGGTGTCTCCTCTGTACTGATGCTTTATCACCAATCCTTGTTTCAAGAAAAACACCACATTTCAAAAACAGTTGTCATTGGGATGGAAAGTGAGGTGAAATGTTCTGAACAGGGGCACAGACAGCAAAACAAATGTTACAGGGGTGATAACCCTTACCTATGTTTTCCAAAAAGTTTAAAAATAGATTTTTGGGCTGGAGCTACACTTAAACAATGTACCTGTTCAAAATTACAAACAGATTCTACATAAGAACAAACCTACAGTCCCTGTCTTGTATGCACCGCCTGTATACGGATGTTCAGAGTATATAGGGCCTTTTTTATTTTATGTGCGGGGTTCCCCTTAATATCCATACAAGACCCAAAGGGACTGGTAATGGGCTGGGGTAGGGGGGGGGGGTTTCATGGGGTAGCTATGCCATTTTTCTTAAAGATTTTCATCCATATTACCGGGACCAGACATTACATTAAAGCCGCAAGCAGTTTTAAATGGCTTTTTTTTCCTTTAGAAGTGTCATTTTGTGCAGGGACAGTTCTAAACACGGGAAACACGTGGCACTTCACAGGCATACTTTAGACACCCCCCAGGTACGATATTTAAAGGAATATTTGACTTTTTTTTTTTCACTTTATGCATCATTAAAATGACTGCTCCCGAAAAACGACCGTTTTTAAAACTTCTTTTTGCATTGATACATGTCCCCTGGTGCACAACCCGGGTTCCCAAACCCTTTTTAGGACAATAACATGCATAATAGTTGTTATAATTAGCACTTTAGAATTCGAACGTTCGCATCCATTGTATTTAATAGGGTTCTAATGTTCGTACGAACTTTCGGTCCGTTCGCGGGTTCTGGTGCGAACCGAACCCGGGGGTGTTCGGCTCATCACTAGTCCTGGAGCGGCCTAGCCAGTCTCCAGATCTCAACCCCATGGAAAACCTTTGGAGGGAGTTGAAAGTCCGTGTTGCCCAGCGACAGTCCCAAAACATCACTGCTCTAGAGGAGATCTGCATGGAGGAATGGGCCAACATACCAGCAACAGTGTGTGACAACCTTGTGAAGACTGAGGCCTCGTACACACGGCCGATTTTCTCTGCAAGAACCAGCAAGAAACTTGCTGGCAGAGAGGTCTTGCCGAGTAAATCGGTCGTCTGTACGCGGCTATCGGGTTTCTCGTTGAGAAAACCGACAAGAAACCTCGACGAGAAAATAGAGAACCTGCTCTCTATTTTCTCGTCGAGATTCTCCTCGGCATGTTTCTCGACGAGAAAAGTGAGTGTGTGTACACTTACCTGTCCTCCCGGAAGCCCGCGCATGTTCGAAATGAATTCGACGCATGCGCGGTAGCTTCCTAGGCATACGTAGGGTATACCAAGATGGCGGCGACGGCATCGAATGTGACGAGCGCATGCTCGTCGTAGTCGATGACGTCACCGCGTACGCTCCATTCAAAGAACCGCGGGTTCTTTGAAACGAGCGTGTGTACACTCGGCCGGGACAAGTTTCTTGTCCAAGAATCTCGTCGAAAAAAACGACATGTTTTTTTCAACGAGAATCTCGGCCGTGTGTACGAGGGCTCACAGAAAACATTTGACCTCTGTTATTTATCCTTTGTTGGCAATGACAAAGTATTGAGATGAACTTTTGATAGCGACCAAATACTTATTTTCCACCATAATTTGCAAAATAAATTATTTCCAATTCAGACAATGTGATTGTCTGGATTTGTTTCTACATTCTGTCTCTCATAGTTGAGGTATACCTATGATGACAATTACAGAGGCCTCTCTCATCTTTTTAAGTGGGATAACTTGCACATTTGGTGGCAGACTAAATACTTTTTTGCCCCACTGTATATATATATATATATATATATATATATATATATATATATATATATATATTCTAGTCTGTTTTGTTGTAATGGCATGTTTCACTTCCACTGAGATTGTTAATGAATTTAAAAAAAGTAATAAGTAATAAATAAATAAATAAATTCCAGGAGAAATTGCGTTTGTGTCAAAGTAGAGCTCACCTTTTTATAGAAGCTATAAGTCTTCATTGCCATGTTTTAACAATACGTTAGATTGAATTTTTATGGAACCCAATTGTCACTTCTACCAAAACCTGCTCTCTACACTCTGTTGGAATCCGTGAGTGTTCCCATTGGGTTTATTGTGAACTGTCTTTGCATTACTTCAAAACAAGTTCTATAAAATCGCACTTGGCCTGCGTGTGTTAATGCTGCCACACCATGCTGCACCCAACCTACATTTGGCAGCATTCGGCAGGAAATATTCCTTGCAGCTGGTATGGAAGGAGGATAGGGTTTCAGCATGGCTCTGCTAGGATCGGCATTAATCCTAATATCGAAGTTCAATGGCTCTAACATTCCCCTGGTGGAGTGGAAGGAGAAACTGGGGAGTGCTGCATGCCTGCACCAGGTTCTGGCCTGGCTGGTGGCAGAACTGGCTAATAATGCCTTAATGGATGACACCTGCCACGTGGTGATGGTGCTGCCAGAGGAAAAACAAGCTACTCTAGAACAGATTGTGGAGAAGATACCGCTTCTGGAGCTGCGGCGAAGGTTCTTCTTAACCACTTAAACCCCGGACCATTTGGCTGCCAAAGACCAGAGCACTTTTTGTGATTCGGCACTGCGTTGTTTTAACTGACATTTGCGCGGTCGTACGACGTGGCTCCCAAACAAAATTGACGTCCCTTTTTTCCCACAAATAAAGCTTTCTTTTGGTGGTATTTGATCACCTCTGCGGTTTGAATTTTTTGCGCTATAAACAAAAATAGAGGGACAATTTTGAAAAAAATTCAATATTTTAATATATAAAAAATATATATTTTTTCTCAGTTTAGGCCGATACGTATTCTTCTACATATTTTTGGTAAAAAAAAATTACAATAAGCGTTTATTGATTGGTTTGCGCAAAAGTTATAGCATCTACAAAATAGGGGATAGTTTTATGGCATTTTTATTAATATTTTTTTTTACTAGTAATGGCGGCGATCAGCGATTTTTATCCTGACTGCGACATTATGGCGGACACATCGGACACTTTTGACACATTTTTGGGACCATTGTCATTTTTACAGCGATCAGTGCTATAAAAATGCACTGATTACTGTAAAAATGACACTGGCAGTGAAGGGGTTAACACTAGGGGGTAGGAAGGGTTTAAGTGTGTCCTAGGGAGTGATTCTAACTGTTAGGGGGCGTGGCTACGAGTGACATGTCACTGAGCGCTACTCCCGATTAGAGGGAGCATTCGATCAGTGACATGTCACTAGGAAGAACAGGGAGATGTTGTGTTTACACTGACATCTCACCGTTCTTCAGCACTGTGACACGATCGCGGGACACCGGTGGACATCGAGTCCGCGGGCCCCGCGGGCACGGTCACGGAGCTCGCGTCAGGGTCGCGCGCGCCGCCAACAGCACGCTCGCTACCACACGGCGATAAATTAAAGGGTACGTACCTGTACGCCCATCTGCCAGTCCGTGCCATTCTGTCAACGTATAAGTGCGTGCGGCGGTCCTTAAGCTGTTAAATAAACAGCAGGGGGACGAGAACCCCACCCACTATGCGATGGCCATGCAGAACCTCTGGAGGCACCTGGAAAAGAGGGATTCGCATGACTGCCTCAGACATCACTGATCTAGACCATCTACTAAGGGATCAGTTCATAGTTTGCCTGAAGGCTGGTCTCGTCCAGAGAGCATTGCAAGAGAAAGTTAAAATGCAACCTTCCACCTCCTTCTAAAATGCGATGGTGGATGCGGTTACGTGGGAACAGGAAGAAATGGTTGCAAAAGTGGCAGTGACCAAGACATTTGAACCTGCATATCTCAAGGAGGAGGCCTTGGCACCTTCACCCCTGTCAACCATGCAAAACTCATTGACAAAGCTAGATGTGTCCCGCCTTAAAACAGGAGGAAGCCTCCTCTATGAAGGACTCACCCCAACCCCATAGGGGTGAGAACCCACTGCACAGGGATCCTGAGGAGGATTCAAATCAAATACCAGGTGGGGGAGTGGGTAGGGGTAGTGATGATCCATGGCCCAGTCAACACAGCAGTGCCTGTTGTGCTGGGCATGAATGATTTGAAAGACCTGGACTTACAAACACCTGTTGGGCAAAAATGAACATTCGGACTGGTGGGCACGTGGATGTGGCCTGCAAGCGTTGTGGATCCGAGTGCTCCAGGCCTATGAGGCCCAGGGCAAGGGCAGCCAAGAAGCAGGTAGGCGTGGTCTGTACACCACCCAAGCAAAAGTTATTCTTGGCACCTCTACAAGAGGTGGTCTGGTCACTCCCTGTTGGGGCCCACTAGAAATTACAAGGAGCCACCACTATGGTAGAACCCAGCAAGAATCCTGTGACGTCAGGGGAGTGGCTGCGGACCGTACCCTATCCAAGGTCCATCAGGAAAGAGTATATATTGGGAACAACGCCAATATCCATGCCAGAACATGCCATCTTGGCTGATCTCTACGTGGTGCCTCGCCACTGTATCTCCGAGGCCCAACCCCGGGGGGAAAGTGATCTGCACCCCTCTACAGGCAGCCTCTTGAGACCCAATACAGGTCCAAACTGGAGCAGCTGGATATCCTCTTTAAATACTTTTCTCTACCCCATCAGTGCAGAGGATTATGGGTTCATCATAGCCATCAACCACCTCATACAGATGAGGGACGCACTGCCCATCCGGGAGCAGTATCATCACATTCCCCCGGCATTGTGCCAAGAGGTCAAGGAGTTACTCCGCAACATGTTTCAGAGTGGAGTGATCAAGGAAAGCTGCAGTCCTCTCGACCACACCTGTCATCCTGGTGCGAAAGAAGGATGATAGTTTAAAGTTCTGCGTGGATGCACCGGGATGCCTACCCACTTCCTCAGGTTGAGGAATCTATCATGGCCCTCGGACAAGCCAAATTCTTCTCCAACTTGGACCTTGCCAGCAGTTACTGGCAAGTCCAGGTGCGGAACAAGACCAAGAGAAGACCCCCTTCAATACACCCTTGGGACTGTTTGAGCTTCGGCCTTAGTACCACCCCAGCACCTTCCAGTGCCTAAAGGAAATATGTCTTGGAGACTTCAACTTCAAGACTGTGTTAGTTTACCTTGATGATATTATCATCTTCTCCAAGACATTCGAAGAACACGTAAAACATCTGGACCATGTATTGGTAAAGAATACCAAACACACCAAAGGAAGCAAGCTGGAGTCCAAGTGGGAGTGCAGCCCATACCAGGTGTGGGGCAGCCTCGTCTATGACATGGTCTCCGAGGGGCCTGACCCCATAAAGAAGCGACTACGTCAAAACATGCTGAGACCTTCTGTGCTGGGAGGTGACTGCTCCAGAAATCTGCCGAAGACCGGGAGGCAATAGACACTGTGGACCTTGCCCCAGTTCATGAAGCCCCAACTGACTGGTTCCTGCTGCCCCTCGTACTCGAGTTCCCTACCTTTCCTAATTCAGAGACTGACGACTTTGGTATAGAGTGCCCGGAAGGCCTATTTAGCCTATTCAGTACCACAGTCTAACTGTGGGCATCTCCATGCAAGATATTACAACTATGTTGTTTGAAACTGTTTACTGTCTTAACCTTCCTTTGATTGTGCTTTTATCACTGTTGTTGTTTCCATGTTGCTTGGATGCTGAGGACAGTATCTGTTAAAGAGGTAAGGAGTGTAGGCAGGTGCTGTCTACTTTTTTCCACTGTAGGTGGCGCTCGTCCCCAGTGGCATTGCAGTTGGAGAGGAACTCAAGAGGGTTCCTCTATGGTTTCCTGTGTCAATGAGGAAGCTATTCAGTTGGATGCTGCCCCCCATGTGACTATAGCAGTCATCTTGAGTCAGGCAGAGCCTATTTAAGGCCCTGGCTCCCAGGCTTGGCACACATTTGCAAGTGGGTAGAGTAGAGACAAGCACCACATTTTTTAGGGACAGAACTAGTGGCAGGAAAATTTTCCTAATGACGAGGGAAAGCACAGGGTTTACAACTTCTCTGGACATCTTCTGCCTTGGGCCAGACTGCATTATCCTAACAGACGCTATCAGTTCAGCTGAATCCTGCTTTCTTAACACTGTTGGGATCCATGAGTGTTCCTGGTTGGGCTGTCTTCCCATCGTACTTAGTGTGAACTGTCTTTGCATTACTTCAATACCTGTTCTTTACTTTGAAATTGGCCTGTGTGTGTTATTGCCACTGCACCACGCTGCAACCCACCTACATGCCCAAGCCCCATCAATGGAATGTTGCTTTTTTACACACTCCACATTTAATCCAAGGCACATATTTTTTTAAACAATTTTTAAATGCAGGCTTTTTTTTTTTTTTATTCTTCAGATTACGTGAATAGGTCCCAAATGCATTCATATGCTGGATGAGTTTGCACTAAAGGAGATAACGGTTTTATTCTGTTTTGTTCCTGGGACCATGTAGTCATAATAAGGAACCAAGAACTCATGCTTCATGTCTGGTTCTGAGTCTAGGTGAACTGATGTTGAGGGCACCTTTACTCAATTATGATTCTGTAGTTCCTGTCAGGGAAATCCACATGTCTAGTGTTAAGCATAATGCTGCGATCTCTGTAGTGCTTAGGGCATTTTTGTTTACCATAGGTTGTGTCTGTAGCTATGAAATACTCACATCCTCAAAACTATCATTCTTGTAGCTTGTCAATGTTCTGGCTATATGACATACAGTAAATGTCTGCTTGATGATCCTGTGCTTGGAGTGTCTCCTGTATGAAATCAGTTGTTTGATGATGAAAGGCAATGTCTGAGGCTTGACAATTAATCACTAGTGGAAGAGAACTATGCCTTTTTTTTTTTTTAACTAAACCATATCTATTATTTATACAAAAGGCCATTTAAAATCATAGTGTCCACTCAATGGACTATATTTTCATGTATATATAGAAATGTAAATGCAAAGATGCAGACTTTTGTTTATAGTATAAGCATAACGCAATAGAAAGGGAAGGGATTTATACAGCAGAGAGAACTGACAGTGTATGCTCATAATGACACAGAGGGAAGAACTAATCAGTATTTTAGAGCACACAGACCAGGGTGAGCTGCAGCAGAGGCTGAAAGAGGAAGCTGCACAGTTACAGAACAGGCTTAATTTTCGGAAGACTTCGTTTTCATGCAAGCTGTGTAAAACCACTTAAGGCTATTTTCAAGTAAATTATCACTTATATGAGAAAAAATATATTTAACAGCTTGTGATCAAACATTTTTAGGTCATATTATGCATCATGACACACACAGAATGATTAAGACTTACTAATATTTTTCTCCTTAAAGTGTTAATAAACCCAGGACCCTGCATTTACTAGATCTGGTCTCCCACAGTACACAGATCATGAAGATACAATTATTTTAGTAAATATAAACTGCTGAATACCTTTTCTCATCATTAGTTAGAGCAGACTTGTGACTTCCATCAGTGTCTGGGTAAAGCTTGTAGGATGAGTTTTCATTCTCCCCTGATTGTCCTATGAGGCTGCAGCATCCCAGACCCTCTGTCTGGACAGTACTGATTGGCCCTGTGCTGATAACATGCACACTCCCAAGAAAGAAAAAAAACTCTCTAGCAATACACACCAAACTGAGCATGTGCAGCTTGTCCCCAAGGCTCTGTTCTATTAGCAGATAGTATGTAAGAGTGCTATATGTAAAAGGAGGGGGATATTTATATTGGTACCTTCGTCCCGTCAAAGTATATGTAGTCGGAAAGAGGCTAAGGTGGACTTTGATGGTACCGTATGTATAACTGATGATCAGTCAAGGGTATAAGAATAAAATAATTTTTATTACAAAAATAGAGAAATGAATTTACATATTCATAGAATAAGTCATATATTGATTGTGACAAAAATGACTCATATCTAACATTCTATTGTTACCAATAAAATATCCAACCATCAAATTAATTGTATAGAGGCTCTACATGTTTCGTGGTTCTATCCATAGTATCCGCTTCCTCAGGAGCTATATACAAGCATATATTTTTATCAGATGGTGCACATTAGGGATGAGCTTCGTGTTCGAGTCGAACATACGTTCGACTCGAACATCGGCTGTTCGATCGTTCGACGAAGATCGAACGATTTGGCCCGTTCGCGCCAAATTCGAGTGACGCGAACGGCCCACAATGCACTACGCCATCGCAGTGTCATCCAGGCGCTGTGATTGGCCAAGCATGCACTGTGACCCCGCATGCTTGGCCAATCACAGCGCCGGCAGCGAGGAGAGCAATGATTGGCCACAGGCAGGATGTCTGTGGCCAATTATTCTTGAGGGGGTTTAGTACACGCCCCACACTATAAAAGGCCGCCAGCGCGGCGGGCTTGTGTAGTGTGTTCCGGAGCAGGGAAAGAGAAGCATAGGCAGGGACAGTGTAATTTTTTTTCCTTTACTAATCCTGGATTCCTTGTGTTTAGGGACAAATAAGGATAGGTAGGGAGAGTGTCAGTGTGTTATTCTGTGCTAAACCTTGTTTGTAGGGACAGAGAGGTACAGTGAGGGAAAGTGTCAGTGTGCTATTCTGTGCTAAATCTTGTTTGTAGGGACAGAGTAGGACAGTGAGTGAAACTGACAGTGTGCTATTCTGTTCTAAACCAATCTTGCTGAACCATATTTGAAATCCTTGAGTTTAGGGACAGAGAGGTACAGTGAGGGAAAGTGTCAGTGTGCTATTCTGTGCTAAATCTTGTTTGTAGGGACAGAGTAGGACAGTGAGTGAAACTGACAGTGTGCTATTCTGTTCTAAACCAATCTTGCTGAACCATATTTGAAATCCTTGAGTTTAGGGACAGAGAGGTACAGTGAGGGAAAGTGTCAGTGTGCTATTCTGTGCTAAATCTTGTTTGTAGGGACAGAGTAGGACAGTAAGTGAAACTGACAGTGTGCTATTCTGTTCTAAACCAATCTTGCTGAACCATATTTGAAATCCTTGAGTTTAGGGACAGAGAGGTACAGTGAGGGAAAGTGTCAGTGTGCTATTCTGTGCTAAATCTTGTTTGTAGGGACAGAGTAGGACAGTGAGTGAAACTGACAGTGTGCTATTCTGTTCTAAACCAATCTTGCTGAACCATATTTGAAATCCTTGAGTTTAGGGACAGAGAGGTACAGTGAGGGAAAGTGTCAGTGTGCTATTCTGTGCTAAATCTTGTTTGTAGGGACAGAGTAGGACAGTGAGTGAAACTGACAGTGTGCTATTCTGTTCTAAACCAATCTTGCTGAACCATATTTGAAATCCTTGAGTTTAGGGACAGAGAAGGACACTCGTGGAAACTATCAGTGTGCTATTCTGTGCTAAATCTTGTTTGTAGGGACAGAGAGGTACAGTGAGTGAAACTGACAGTGTGCTATTCTGTTCTAAACCAATCTTGCCGAACCATATTTGAAATCCTTGAGTTTAGGGACAGAGAGGTACAGTGAGGGAAAGTGTCAGTGTGCTATTCTGTGCTAAATCTTGTTTGTAGGGACAGAGTAGGACAGTGAGTGAAACTGACAGTGTGCTATTCTGTTCTAAACCAATCTTGCTGAACCATATTTGAAATCCTTGAGTTTAGGGACAGAGAGGTACAGTGAGGGAAAGTGTCAGTGTGCTATTCTGTGCTAAATCTTGTTTGTAGGGACAGAGTAGGACAGTGAGTGAAACTGACAGTGTGCTATTCTGTTCTAAACCAATCTTGCTGAACCATATTTGAAATCCTTGAGTTTAGGGACAGAGAAGGACACTCGTGGAAACTATCAGTGTGCTATTCTGTGCTAAATCTTGTTTGTAGGGACAGAGTAGGACAGTGAGTAAAACTGACAGTGTGCTATTCTGTTCTAAACCAATCTTGCTGAACCATATTTGAAATCCTTGAGTTTAGGGACAGAGAAGGACACTCGTGGAAACTATCAGTGTGCTATTCTGTGCTAAATCTTGTTTGTAGGGACAGAGTAGGACAGTGAGTGAAACTGACAGTGTGCTATTCTGTTCTAAACCAATCTTGCTGAACCATATTTGAAATCCTTGAGTTTAGGGACAGAGAGGTACAGTGAGGGAAAGTGTCAGTGTGCTATTCTGTGCTAAATCTTGTTTGTGGGAACAGAGTAGGACAGTGAGTGAAACTGACATTGTGCTATTCTGTTCTAAACCAATCTTGCTGAACCATATTTGAAATCCTTGAGTTTAGGGACAGTGAAGGACACTCGTGGAAACTATCAGTGTGCTATTCTGTGCTAAATCTTGTTTGTAGGGACAGAGTAGGACAGTGAGTGAAACTGACAGTGTGCTATTCTGTTCTAAACCAATCTTGCTGAACCATATTTGAAATCCTTGAGTTTAGGGACAGAGAGGTACAGTGAGGGAAAGTGTCAGTGTGCTATTCTGTGCTAAATCTTGTTTGTAGGGACAGAGTAGGACAGTGAGTGAAACTGACAGTGTGCTATTCTGTTCTAAACCAATCTTGCTGAACCATATTTGAAATCCTTGAGTTTAGGGACAGAGAAGGACACTCGTGGAAACTATCAGTGTGCTATTCTGTGCTAAATCTTGTTTGTAGGGACAGAGTAGGACAGTGAGTGAAACTGACAGTGTGCTATTCTGTTCTAAACCAATCTTGCTGAACCATATTTGAAATCCTTGAGTTTAGGGACAGAGAGGTACAGTGAGGGAAAGTGTCAGTGTGCTATTCTGTGCTAAATCTTGTTTGTAGGGACAGAGTAGGACAGTGAGTGAAACTGACAGTGTGCTATTCTGTTCTAAACCAATCTTGCTGAACCATATTTGAAATCCTTGAGTTTAGGGACAGAGAAGGACACTCGTGGAAACTATCAGTGTGCTATTCTGTGCTAAATCTTGTTTGTAGGGACAGAGTAGGACAGTGAGTGAAACTGACAGTGTGCTATTCTGTTCTAACCCAATCTTGCTGAACCATATTTGAAATCCTTGAGTTTAGGGACAGAGAGGTACAGTGAGGGAAAGTGTCAGTGTGCTATTCTGTGCTAAATCTTGTTTGTAGGGACAGAGTAGGACAGTGAGTGAAACTGACAGTGTGCTATTCTGTTCTAAACCAATCTTGCTGAACCATATTTGAAATCCTTGAGTTTAGGGACAGAGAAGGACACTCGTGGAAACTATCAGTGTGCTATTCTGTGCTAAATCTTGTTTGTAGGGACAGAGTAGGACAGTGAGTGAAACTGACAGTGTGCTATTCTGTTCTAAACCAATCTTGCTGAACCATATTTGAAATCCTTGAGTTTAGGGACAGAGAGGTACAGTGAGGGAAAGTGTCAGTGTGCTATTCTGTGCTAAATCTTGTTTGTAGGGACAGAGTAGGACAGTGAGTGAAACTGACAGTGTGCTATTCTGTTCTAAACCAATCTTGCTGAACCATATTTGAAATCCTTGAGTTTAGGGACAGAGAAGGACACTCGTGGAAACTATCAGTGTGCTATTCTGTGCTAAATCTTGTTTGTAGGGACAGAGAGGTACAGTGAGTGAAACTGACAGTGTGCTATTCTGTTCTAAACCAATCTTGCTGAACCATATTTGAAATCCTTGAGTTTAGGGACAGAGAGGTACAGTGAGGGAAAGTGTCAGTGTGCTATTCTGTGCTAAATCTTGTTTGTAGGGACAGAGTAGGACAGTGAGTGAAACTGACAGTGTGCTATTCTGTTCTAAACCAATCTTGCTGAACCATATTTGAAATCCTTGAGTTTAGGGACAGAGAAGGACACTCGTGGAAACTATCAGTGTGCTATTCTGTGCTAAATCTTGTTTGTAGGGACAGAGAGGTACAGTGAGTGAAACTGACAGTGTGCTATTCTGTTCTAAACCAATCTTGCTGAACCATATTTGAAATCCTTGAGTTTAGGGACAGAGAGGTACAGTGAGGGAAAGTGTCAGTGTGCTATTCTGTGCTAAATCTTGTTTGTAGGGACAGAGTAGGACAGTGAGTGAAACTGACAGTGTGCTATTCTGTTCTAAACCAATCTTGCTGAACCATATTTGAAATCCTTGAGTTTAGGGACAGAGAAGGACACTCGTGGAAACTATCAGTGTGATATTCTGTGCTAAATCTTGTTTGTAGGGACAGAGAGGTACAGTGAGTGAAACTGACAGTGTGCTATTCTGTTCTAAACCAATCTTGCTGAACCATATTTGAAATCCTTGAGTTTAGGGACAGAGAGGTACAGCGAGGGAAAGTGTCAGTGTGCTATTCTGTGCTAAATCTTGTTTGTAGGGACAGAGTAGGACAGTGAGTGAAGCTGACAGTGTGCTATTCTGGTCTAAACCAATCTTGCTGAACCATATTTGAAATCCTTGAGTTTAAGGACAGAGAAGGACACTCGTGGAAACTATCAGTGTGCTATTCTGTGCTAAATCTTGTTTGTAGGGACAGAGAGGTACAGTGAGTGAAACTGACAGTGTGCTATTCTGTTCTAAACCAATCTTGCTGAACCATATTTGAAATCCTTGAGTTTAGGGACAGAGAGGTACAGTGAGGGAAAGTGTCAGTGTGCTATTCTGTGCTAAATCTTGTTTGTAGGGACAGAGTAGGACAGTGAGTGAAACTGACAGTGTGCTATTCTGTTCTAAACCAATCTTGCTGAACCATATTTGAAATCCTTGAGTTTAGGGACAGAGAAGGACACTCGTGGAAACTATCAGTGTGCTATTCTGTGCTAAATCTTGTTTGTAGGGACAGAGAGGTACAGTGAGTGAAACTGACAGTGTGCTATTCTGTTCTAAACCAATCTTGCTGAACCATATTTGAAATCCTTGAGTTTAGGGACAGAGAGGTACAGTGAGGGAAAGTGTCAGTGTGCTATTCTGTGCTAAATCTTGTTTGTAGGGACAGAGTAGGACAGTGAGTGAAACTGACAGTGTGCTATTCTGTTCTAAACCAATCTTGCTGAACCATATTTGAAATCCTTGAGTTTAGGGACAGAGAGGTACAGTGAGGGAAAGTGTCAGTGTGCTATTCTGTGCTAAATCTTGTTTGTAGGGACAGAGTAGGACAGTGAGTGAAACTGACAGTGTGCTATTCTGTTCTAAACCAATCTTGCTGAACCATATTTGAAATCCTTGAGTTTAGGGACAGAGAAGGACACTCGTGGAAACTATCAGTGTGCTATTCTGTGCTAAATCTTGTTTGTAGGGACAGAGTAGGACAGTGAGTGAAACTGACAGTGTGCTATTCTGTTCTAAACCAATCTTGCTGAACCATATTTGAAATCCTTGAGTTTAGGGACAGAGAGGTACAGTGAGGGAAAGTGTCAGTGTGCTATTCTGTGCTAAATCTTGTTTGTAGGGACAGAGTAGGACAGTGAGTGAAACTGACAGTGTGCTATTCTGTTCTAAACCAATCTTGCTGAACCATATTTGAAATCCTTGAGTTTAGGGACAGAGAGGTACAGTGAGGGAAAGTGTCAGTGTGCTATTCTGTGCTAAATCTTGTTTGTAGGGACAGAGTAGGACAGTAAGTGAAACTGACAGTGTGCTATTCTGTTCTAAACCAATCTTGCTGAACCATATTTGAAATCCTTGAGTTTAGGGACAGAGAGGTACAGTGAGGGAAAGTGTCAGTGTGCTATTCTGTGCTAAATCTTGTTTGTAGGGACAGAGTAGGACAGTGAGTGAAACTGACAGTGTGCTATTCTGTTCTAAACCAATCTTGCTGAACCATATTTGAAATCCTTGAGTTTAGGGACAGAGAAGGACACTCGTGGAAACTATCAGTGTGCTATTCTGTGCTAAATCTTGTTTGTAGGGACAGAGAGGTACAGTGAGTGAAACTGACAGTGTGCTATTCTGTTCTAAACCAATCTTGCTGAACCATATTTGAAATCCTTGAGTTTAGGGACAGAGAGGTTCAGTGAGGGAAAGTGTCAGTGTGCTATTCTGTGCTAAATCTTGTTTGTAGGGACAGAGTAGGACAGTGAGTGAAACTGACAGTGTGCTATTCTGTTCTAAACCAATCTTGCTGAACCATATTTGAAATCCTTGAGTTTAGGGACAGAGAAGGACACTCGTGGAAACTATCAGTGTGCTATTCTGTGCTAAATCTTGTTTGTAGGGACAGAGTAGGACAGTGAGTGAAACTGACAGTGTGCTATTCTGTTCTAAACCAATCTTGCTGAACCATATTTGAAATCCTTGAGTTTAGGGACAGAGAGGTACAGTGAGGGAAAGTGTCAGTGTGCTATTCTGTGCTAAATCTTGTTTGTAGGGACAGAGTAGGACAGTGAGTGAAACTGACAGTGTGCTATTCTGTTCTAAACCAATCTTGCTGAACCATATTTGAAATCCTTGAGTTTAGGGACAGAGAAGGACACTCGTGGAAACTATCAGTGTGCTATTCTGTGCTAAATCTTGTTTGTAGGGACAGAGTAGGACAGTGAGTGAAACTGACAGTGTGCTATTCTGTTCTAAACCAATCTTGCTGAACCATATTTGAAATCCTTGAGTTTAGGGACAGAGAGGTACAGTGAGGGAAAGTGTCAGTGTGCTATTCTGTGCTAAATCTTGTTTGTAGGGACAGAGTAGGACAGTGAGTGAAACTGACAGTGTGCTATTCTGTTCTAAACCAATCTTGCTGAACCATATTTGAAATCCTTGAGTTTAGGGACAGAGAGGTACAGTGAGGGAAAGTGTCAGTGTGCTATTCTGTGCTAAATCTTGTTTGTAGGGACAGAGTAGGACAGTAAGTGAAACTGACAGTGTGCTATTCTGTTCTAAACCAATCTTGCTGAACCATATTTGAAATCCTTGAGTTTAGGGACAGAGAGGTACAGTGAGGGAAAGTGTCAGTGTGCTATTCTGTGCTAAATCTTGTTTGTAGGGACAGAGTAGGACAGTGAGTGAAACTGACAGTGTGCTATTCTGTTCTAAACCAATCTTGCTGAACCATATTTGAAATCCTTGAGTTTAGGGACAGAGAAGGACACTCGTGGAAACTATCAGTGTGCTATTCTGTGCTAAATCTTGTTTGTAGGGACAGAGAGGTACAGTGAGTGAAACTGACAGTGTGCTATTCTGTTCTAAACCAATCTTGCTGAACCATATTTGAAATCCTTGAGTTTAGGGACAGAGAGGTTCAGTGAGGGAAAGTGTCAGTGTGCTATTCTGTGCTAAATCTTGTTTGTAGGGACAGAGTAGGACAGTGAGTGAAACTGACAGTGTGCTATTCTGTTCTAAACCAATCTTGCTGAACCATATTTGAAATCCTTGAGTTTAGGGACAGAGAAGGACACTCGTGGAAACTATCAGTGTGCTATTCTGTGCTAAATCTTGTTTGTAGGGACAGAGTAGGACAGTGAGTGAAACTGACAGTGTGCTATTCTGTTCTAAACCAATCTTGCTGAACCATATTTGAAATCCTTGAGTTTAGGGACAGAGAGGTACAGTGAGGGAAAGTGTCAGTGTGCTATTCTGTGCTAAATCTTGTTTGTAGGGACAGAGTAGGACAGTGAGTGAAACTGACAGTGTGCTATTCTGTTCTAAACCAATCTTGCTGAACCATATTTGAAATCCTTGAGTTTAGGGACAGAGAAGGACACTCGTGGAAACTATCAGTGTGCTATTCCGTGCTAAATCTTGTTTGTAGGGACAGAGAGGTACAGTGAGTGAAACTGACAGTGTGCTATTCTGTTCTAAACCAATCTTGCTGAACCATATTTGAAATCCTTGAGTTTAGGGACAGAGAGGTTCAGTGAGGGAAAGTGTCAGTGTGCTATTCTGTGCTAAATCTTGTTTGTAGGGACAGAGTAGGACAGTGAGTGAAACTGACAGTGTGCTATTCTGTTCTAAACCAATCTTGCTGAACCATATTTGAAATCCTTGAGTTTAGGGACAGAGAGGTACAGTGAGGGAAAGTGTCAGTGTGCTATTCTGTGCTAAATCTTGTTTGTAGGGACAGAGTAGGACAGTAAGTGAAACTGACAGTGTGCTATTCTGTTCTAAACCAATCTTGCTGAACCATATTTGAAATCCTTGAGTTTAGGGACAGAGAGGTACAGTGAGGGAAAGTGTCAGTGTGCTATTCTGTGCTAAATCTTGTTTGTAGGGACAGAGTAGGACAGTGAGTGAAACTGACAGTGTGCTATTCTGTTCTAAACCAATCTTGCTGAACCATATTTGAAATCCTTGAGTTTAGGGACAGAGAAGGACACTCGTGGAAACTATCAGTGTGCTATTCCGTGCTAAATCTTGTTTGTAGGGACAGAGAGGTACAGTGAGTGAAACTGACAGTGTGCTATTCTGTTCTAAACCAATCTTGCTGAACCATATTTGAAATCCTTGAGTTTAGGGACAGAGAGGTTCAGTGAGGGAAAGTGTCAGTGTGCTATTCTGTGCTAAATCTTGTTTGTAGGGACAGAGTAGGACAGTGAGTGAAACTGACAGTGTGCTATTCTGTTCTAAACCAATCTTGCTGAACCATATTTGAAATCCTTGAGTTTAGGGACAGAGAAGGACACTCGTGGAAACTATCAGTGTGCTATTCTGTGCTAAATCTTGTTTGTAGGGACAGAGTAGGACAGTGAGTGAAACTGACAGTGTGCTATTCTGTTCTAAACCAATCTTGCTGAACCATATTTGAAATCCTTGAGTTTAGGGACAGAGAGGTACAGTGAGGGAAAGTGTCAGTGTGCTATTCTGTGCTAAATCTTGTTTGTAGGGACAGAGTAGGACAGTGAGTGAAACTGACAGTGTGCTATTCTGTTCTAAACCAATCTTGCTGAACCATATTTGAAATCCTTGAGTTTAGGGACAGAGAAGGACACTCGTGGAAACTATCAGTGTGCTATTCTGTGCTAAATCTTGTTTGTAGGGACAGAGAGGTACAGTGAGTGAAACTGACAGTGTGCTATTCTGTTCTAAACCAATCTTGCTGAACCATATTTGAAATCCTTGAGTTTAGGGACAGAGAGGTACAGTGAGGGAAAGTGTCAGTGTGCTATTCTGTGCTAAATCTTGTTTGTAGGGACAGAGTAGGACAGTGAGTGAAACTGACAGTGTGCTATTCTGTTCTAACCAATCTTGCTGAACCATATTTGAAATCCTTGAGTTTAGGGACAGAGAAGGACACTCGTGGAAACTATCAGTGTGCTATTCTGTGCTAAATCTTGTTTGTAGGGACAGAGAGGTACAGTGAGTGAAACTGACAGTGTGCTATTCTGTTCTAAACCAATCTTGCTGAACCATATTTGAAATCCTTGAGTTTAGGGACAGAGAGGTACAGTGAGGGAAAGTGTCAGTGTGCTATTCTGTGCTAAATCTTGTTTGTAGGGACAGAGTAGGACAGTGAGTGAAACTGACAGTGTGCTATTCTGTTCTAAGCCAATCTTGCTGAACCATATTTGAAATCCTTGAGTTTAGGGACAGAGAGGTACAGTGAGGGAAAGTGTCAGTGTGCTATTCTGTGCTAAATCTTGTTTGTAGGGACAGAGTAGGACAGTGAGTGAAACTGACAGTGTGCTATTCTGTTCTAAACCAATCTTGCTGAACCATATTTGAAATCCTTGAGTTTAGGGACAGAGAGGTACAGTGAGGGAAAGTGTCAGTGTGCTATTCTGTGCTAAATCTTGTTTGTAGGGACAGAGTAGGACAGTAAGTGAAACTGACAGTGTGCTATTCTGTTCTAAACCAATCTTGCTGAACCATATTTGAAATCCTTGAGTTTAGGGACAGAGAGGTACAGTGAGGGAAAGTGTCAGTGTGCTATTCTGTGCTAAATCTTGTTTGTAGGGACAGAGTAGGACAGTGAGTGAAACTGACAGTGTGCTATTCTGTTCTAAACCAATCTTGCTGAACCATATTTGAAATCCTTGAGTTTAGGGACAGAGAGGTACAGTGAGGGAAAGTGTCAGTGTGCTATTCTGTGCTAAATCTTGTTTGTAGGGACAGAGTAGGACAGTGAGTGAAACTGACAGTGTGCTATTCTGTTCTAAACCAATCTTGCTGAACCATATTTGAAATCCTTGAGTTTAGGGACAGAGAAGGACACTCGTGGAAACTATCAGTGTGCTATTCTGTGCTAAATCTTGTTTGTAGGGACAGAGAGGTACAGTGAGTGAAACTGACAGTGTGCTATTCTGTTCTAAACCAATCTTGCCGAACCATATTTGAAATCCTTGAGTTTAGGGACAGAGAGGTACAGTGAGGGAAAGTGTCAGTGTGCTATTCTGTGCTAAATCTTGTTTGTAGGGACAGAGTAGGACAGTGAGTGAAACTGACAGTGTGCTATTCTGTTCTAAACCAATCTTGCTGAACCATATTTGAAATCCTTGAGTTTAGGGACAGAGAGGTACAGTGAGGGAAAGTGTCAGTGTGCTATTCTGTGCTAAATCTTGTTTGTAGGGACAGAGTAGGACAGTGAGTGAAACTGACAGTGTGCTATTCTGTTCTAAACCAATCTTGCTGAACCATATTTGAAATCCTTGAGTTTAGGGACAGAGAAGGACACTCGTGGAAACTATCAGTGTGCTATTCTGTGCTAAATCTTGTTTGTAGGGACAGAGTAGGACAGTGAGTGAAACTGACAGTGTGCTATTCTGTTCTAAACCAATCTTGCTGAACCATATTTGAAATCCTTGAGTTTAGGGACAGAGAAGGACACTCGTGGAAACTATCAGTGTGCTATTCTGTGCTAAATCTTGTTTGTAGGGACAGAGTAGGACAGTGAGTGAAACTGACAGTGTGCTATTCTGTTCTAAACCAATCTTGCTGAACCATATTTGAAATCCTTGAGTTTAGGGACAGAGAGGTACAGTGAGGGAAAGTGTCAGTGTGCTATTCTGTGCTAAATCTTGTTTGTAGGGACAGAGTAGGACAGTGAGTGAAACTGACAGTGTGCTATTCTGGTCTAAACCAATCTTGCTGAACCATATTTGAAATCCTTGAGTTTAAGGACAGAGAAGGACACTCGTGGAAACTATCAGTGTGCTATTCTGTGCTAAATCTTGTTTGTAGGGACAGAGAGGTACAGTGAGTGAAACTGACAGTGTGCTATTCTGTTCTAAACCAATCTTGCTGAACCATATTTGAAATCCTTGAGTTTAGGGACAGAGAGGTACAGTGAGGGAAAGTGTCAGTGTGCTATTCTGTGCTAAATCTTGTTTGTAGGGACAGAGTAGGACAGTGAGTGAAACTGACAGTGTGCTATTCTGTTCTAAGCCAATCTTGCTGAACCATATTTGAAATCCTTGAGTTTAGGGACAGAGAGGTACAGTGAGGGAAAGTGTCAGTGTGCTATTCTGTGCTAAATCTTGTTTGTAGGGACAGAGTAGGACAGTGAGTGAAACTGACAGTGTGCTATTCTGTTCTAAACCAATCTTGCTGAACCATATTTGAAATCCTTGAGTTTAGGGACAGAGAGGTACAGTGAGGGAAAGTGTCAGTGTGCTATTCTGTGCTAAATCTTGTTTGTAGGGACAGAGTAGGACAGTAAGTGAAACTGACAGTGTGCTATTCTGTTCTAAACCAATCTTGCTGAACCATATTTGAAATCCTTGAGTTTAGGGACAGAGAGGTACAGTGAGGGAAAGTGTCAGTGTGCTATTCTGTGCTAAATCTTGTTTGTAGGGACAGAGTAGGACAGTGAGTGAAACTGACAGTGTGCTATTCTGTTCTAAACCAATCTTGCTGAACCATATTTGAAATCCTTGAGTTTAGGGACAGAGAGGTACAGTGAGGGAAAGTGTCAGTGTGCTATTCTGTGCTAAATCTTGTTTGTAGGGACAGAGTAGGACAGTGAGTGAAACTGACAGTGTGCTATTCTGTTCTAAACCAATCTTGCTGAACCATATTTGAAATCCTTGAGTTTAGGGACAGAGAAGGACACTCGTGGAAACTATCAGTGTGCTATTCTGTGCTAAATCTTGTTTGTAGGGACAGAGAGGTACAGTGAGTGAAACTGACAGTGTGCTATTCTGTTCTAAACCAATCTTGCCGAACCATATTTGAAATCCTTGAGTTTAGGGACAGAGAGGTACAGTGAGGGAAAGTGTCAGTGTGCTATTCTGTGCTAAATCTTGTTTGTAGGGACAGAGTAGGACAGTGAGTGAAACTGACAGTGTGCTATTCTGTTCTAAACCAATCTTGCTGAACCATATTTGAAATCCTTGAGTTTAGGGACAGAGAGGTACAGTGAGGGAAAGTGTCAGTGTGCTATTCTGTGCTAAATCTTGTTTGTAGGGACAGAGTAGGACAGTGAGTGAAACTGACAGTGTGCTATTCTGTTCTAAACCAATCTTGCTGAACCATATTTGAAATCCTTGAGTTTAGGGACAGAGAAGGACACTCGTGGAAACTATCAGTGTGCTATTCTGTGCTAAATCTTGTTTGTAGGGACAGAGTAGGACAGTGAGTGAAACTGACAGTGTGCTATTCTGTTCTAAACCAATCTTGCTGAACCATATTTGAAATCCTTGAGTTTAGGGACAGAGAAGGACACTCGTGGAAACTATCAGTGTGCTATTCTGTGCTAAATCTTGTTTGTAGGGACAGAGTAGGACAGTGAGTGAAACTGACAGTGTGCTATTCTGTTCTAAACCAATCTTGCTGAACCATATTTGAAATCCTTGAGTTTAGGGACAGAGAGGTACAGTGAGGGAAAGTGTCAGTGTGCTATTCTGTGCTAAATCTTGTTTGTAGGGACAGAGTAGGACAGTGAGTGAAACTGACAGTGTGCTATTCTGGTCTAAACCAATCTTGCTGAACCATATTTGAAATCCTTGAGTTTAAGGACAGAGAAGGACACTCGTGGAAACTATCAGTGTGCTATTCTGTGCTAAATCTTGTTTGTAGGGACAGAGAGGTACAGTGAGTGAAACTGACAGTGTGCTATTCTGTTCTAAACCAATCTTGCTGAACCATATTTGAAATCCTTGAGTTTAGGGACAGAGAGGTACAGTGAGGGAAAGTGTCAGTGTGCTATTCTGTGCTAAATCTTGTTTGTAGGGACAGAGTAGGACAGTGAGTGAAACTGACAGTGTGCTATTCTGTTCTAAACCAATCTTGCTGAACCATATTTGAAATCCTTGAGTTTAGGGACAGAGAGGTACAGTGAGGGAAAGTGTCAGTGTGCTATTCTGTGCTAAATCTTGTTTGTAGGGACAGAGTAGGACAGTGAGTGAAACTGACAGTGTGCTATTCTGTTCTAAACCAATCTTGCTGAACCATATTTGAAATCCTTGAGTTTAGGGACAGAGAGGTACAGTGAGGGAAAGTGTCAGTGTGCTATTCTGTGCTAAATCTTGTTTGTAGGGACAGAGTAGGACAGTGAGTGAAACTGACAGTGTGCTATTCTGTTCTAAACCAATCTTGCTGAACCATATTTGAAATCCTTGAGTTTAGGGACAGAGAAGGACACTCGTGGAAACTATCAGTGTGCTATTCTGTGCTAAATCTTGTTTGTAGGGACAGAGTAGGACAGTGAGTGAAACTGACAGTGTGCTATTCTGTTCTAAACCAATCTTGCTGAACCATATTTGAAATCCTTGAGTTTAGGGACAGAGAAGGACACTCGTGGAAACTATCAGTGTGCTATTCTGTGCTAAATCTTGTTTGTAGGGACAGAGTAGGACAGTGAGTGAAACTGACAGTGTGCTATTCTGTTCTAAACCAATCTTGCTGAACCATATTTGAAATCCTTGAGTTTAGGGACAGAGAAGGACACTCGTGGAAACTATCAGTGTGCTATTCTGTGCTAAATCTTGTTTGTAGGGACAGAGTAGGACAGTGAGTGAAACTGACAGTGTGCTATTCTGTTCTAAACCAATCTTGCTGAACCATATTTGAAATCCTTGAGTTTAGGGACAGAGAGGTACAGTGAGGGAAAGTGTCAGTGTGCTATTCTGTGCTAAATCTTGTTTGTAGGGACAGAGTAGGACAGTGAGTGAAACTGACAGTGTGCTATTCTGGTCTAAACCAATCTTGCTGAACCATATTTGAAATCCTTGAGTTTAAGGACAGAGAAGGACACTCGTGGAAACTATCAGTGTGCTATTCTGTGCTAAATCTTGTTTGTAGGGACAGAGAGGTACAGTGAGTGAAACTGACAGTGTGCTATTCTGTTCTAAACCAATCTTGCTGAACCATATTTGAAATCCTTGAGTTTAGGGACAGAGAGGTACAGTGAGGGAAAGTGTCAGTGTGCTATTCTGTGCTAAATCTTGTTTGTAGGGACAGAGTAGGACAGTGAGTGAAACTGACAGTGTGCTATTCTGTTCTAAACCAATCTTGCTGAACCATATTTGAAATCCTTGAGTTTAGGGACAGAGAGGTACAGTGAGGGAAAGTGTCAGTGTGCTATTCTGTGCTAAATCTTGTTTGTAGGGACAGAGTAGGACAGTGAGTGAAACTGACAGTGTGCTATTCTGTTCTAAACCAATCTTGCTGAACCATATTTGAAATCCTTGAGTTTAGGGACAGAGAAGGACACTCGTGGAAACTATCAGTGTGCTATTCTGTGCTAAATCTTGTTTGTAGGGACAGAGTAGGACAGTGAGTGAAACTGACAGTGTGCTATTCTGTTCTAAACCAATCTTGCTGAACCATATTTGAAATCCTTGAGTTTAGGGACAGAGAAGGACACTCGTGGAAACTATCAGTGTGCTATTCTGTGCTAAATCTTGTTTGTAGGGACAGAGTAGGACAGTGAGTGAAACTGACAGTGTGCTATTCTGTTCTAAACCAATCTTGCTGAACCATATTTGAAATCCTTGAGTTTAGGGACATAGAGGTACAGTGAGGGAAAGTGTCAGTGTGCTATTCTGTGCTAAATCTTGTTTGTAGGGACAGAGTAGGACAGTGAGTGAAACTGACAGTGTGCTATTCTGGTCTAAACCAATCTTGCTGAACCATATTTGAAATCCTTGAGTTTAAGGACAGAGAAGGACACTCGTGGAAACTATCAGTGTGCTATTCTGTGCTAAATCTTGTTTGTAGGGACAGAGAGGTACAGTGAGTGAAACTGACAGTGTGCTATTCTGTTCTAAACCAATCTTGCTGAACCATATTTGAAATCCTTGAGTTTAGGGACAGAGAGGTACAGTGAGGGAAAGTGTCAGTGTGCTATTCTGTGCTAAATCTTGTTTGTAGGGACAGAGTAGGACAGTGAGTGAAACTGACAGTGTGCTATTCTGTTCTAAACCAATCTTGCTGAACCATATTTGAAATCCTTGAGTTTAGGGACAGAGAAGGACACTCGTGGAAACTATCAGTGTGCTATTCTGTGCTAAATCTTGTTTGTAGGGACAGAGTAGGACAGTGAGTGAAACTGACAGTGTGCTATTCTGTTCTAAACCAATCTTGCTGAACCATATTTGAAATCCTTGAGTTTAGGGACAGAGAGGTACAGTGAGGGAAAGTGTCAGTGTGCTATTCTGTGCTAAATCTTGTTTGTAGGGACAGAGTAGGACAGTGAGTGAAACTGACAGTGTGCTATTCTGTTCTAAACCAATCTTGCTGAACCATATTTGAAATCCTTGAGTTTAGGGACAGAGAAGGACACTCGTGGAAACTATCAGTGTGCTATTCTGTGCTAAATCTTGTTTGTAGGGACAGAGAGGTACAGTGAGTGAAACTGACAGTGTGCTATTCTGTTCTAAACCAATCTTGCTGAACCATATTTGAAATCCTTGAGTTTAGGGACAGAGAGGTACAGTGAGGGAAAGTGTCAGTGTGCTATTCTGTGCTAAATCTTGTTTGTAGGGACAGAGTAGGACAGTGAGTGAAACTGACAGTGTGCTATTCTGTTCTAAACCAATCTTGCTGAACCATATTTGAAATCCTTGAGTTTAGGGACAGAGAGGTACAGTAAGGGAAAGTGTCAGTGTGCTATTCTGTGCTAAATCTTGTTTGTAGGGACAGAGTAGGACAGTGAGTGAAACTGACAGTGTGCTATTCTGTTCTAAACCAATCTTGCTGAACCATATTTGAAATCCTTGAGTTTAGGGACAGAGAAGGACACTCGTGGAAACTATCAGTGTGCTATTCTGTGCTAAATCTTGTTTGTAGGGACAGAGAGGTACAGTGAGTGAAACTGACAGTGTGCTATTCTGTTCTAAACCAATCTTGCTGAACCATATTTGAAATCCTTGAGTTTAGGGACAGAGAGGTTCAGTGAGGGAAAGTGTCAGTGTGCTATTCTGTGCTAAATCTTGTTTGTAGGGACAGAGTAGGACAGTGAGTGAAACTGACAGTGTGCAATTCTGTTCTAAACCAATCTTGCTGAACCATATTTGAAATCCTTGAGTTTAGGGACAGAGAAGGACACTCGTGGAAACTATCAGTGTGCTATTCTGTGCTAAATCTTGTTTGTAGGGACAGAGTAGGACAGTGAGTGAAACTGACAGTGTGCTATTCTGTTCTAAACCAATCTTGCTGAACCATATTTGAAATCCTTGAGTTTAGGGACAGAGAGGTACAGTGAGGGAAAGTGTCAGTGTGCTATTCTGTGCTAAATCTTGTTTGTAGGGACAGAGTAGGACAGTGAGTGAAACTGACAGTGTGCTATTCTGTTCTAAACCAATCTTGCTGAACCATATTTGAAATCCTTGAGTTTAGGGACAGAGAAGGACACTCGTGGAAACTATCAGTGTGCTATTCTGTGCTAAATCTTGTTTGTAGGGACAGAGAGGTACAGTGAGTGAAACTGACAGTGTGCTATTCTGTTCTAAACCAATCTTGCTGAACCATATTTGAAATCCTTGAGTTTAGGGACAGAGAGGTACAGTGAGGGAAAGTGTCAGTGTGCTATTCTGTGCTAAATCTTGTTTGTAGGGACAGAGTAGGACAGTGAGTGAAACTGACAGTGTGCTATTCTGTTCTAACCAATCTTGCTGAACCATATTTGAAATCCTTGAGTTTAGGGACAGAGAAGGACACTCGTGGAAACTATCAGTGTGCTATTCTGTGCTAAATCTTGTTTGTAGGGACAGAGAGGTACAGTGAGTGAAACTGACAGTGTGCTATTCTGTTCTAAACCAATCTTGCTGAACCATATTTGAAATCCTTGAGTTTAGGGACAGAGAGGTACAGTGAGGGAAAGTGTCAGTGTGCTATTCTGTGCTAAATCTTGTTTGTAGGGACAGAGTAGGACAGTGAGTGAAACTGACAGTGTGCTATTCTGTTCTAAACCAATCTTGCTGAACCATATTTGAAATCCTTGAGTTTAGGGACAGAGAAGGACACTCGTGGAAACTATCAGTGTGCTATTCTGTGCTAAATCTTGTTTGTAGGGACAGAGTAGGACAGTGAGTGAAACTGACAGTGTGCTATTCTGTTCTAAACCAATCTTGCTGAACCATATTTGAAATCCTTGAGTTTAGGGACAGAGAGGTACAGTGAGGGAAAGTGTCAGTGTGCTATTCTGTGCTAAATCTTGTTTGTAGGGACAGAGTAGGACAGTGAGTGAAACTGACAGTGTGCTATTCTGTTCTAAACCAATCTTGCTGAACCATATTTGAAATCCTTGAGTTTAGGGACAGAAAAGGACACTCGTGGAAACTATCAGTGTGCTATTCTGTGCTAAATCTTGTTTGTAGGGACAGAGTAGGACAGTGAGTGAAACTGACAGTGTGCTATTCTGTTCTAAACCAATCTTGCTGAACCATATTTGAAATCCTTGAGTTTAGGGACAGAGAGGTACAGTGAGGGAAAGTGTCAGTGTGCTATTCTGTGCTAAATCTTGTTTGTAGGGACAGAGTAGGACAGTGAGTGAAACTGACAATGTGCTATTCTGTTCTAAACCAATCTTGCTGAACCATATTTGAAATCCTTGAGTTTAGGGACAGAGAGGTACAGTGAGGGAAAGTGTCAGTGTGCTATTCTGTGCTAAATCTTGTTTGTAGGGACAGAGTAGGACAGTGAGTGAAACTGACAATGTGCTATTCTGTTCTAAACCAATCTTGCTGAACCATATTTGAAATCCTTGAGTTTAGGGACAGAGAGGTACAGTGAGGGAAAGTGTCAGTGTGCTATTCTGTGCTAAATCTTGTTTGTAGGGACAGAGTAGGACAGTGAGTGAAACTGACAGTGTGCTATTCTGTTCTAAACCAATCTTGCTGAACCATATTTGAAATCCTTGAGTTTAGGGACAGAGAGGTACAGTGAGGGAAAGTGTCAGTGTGCTATTCTGTGCTAAATCTTGTTTGTAGGGACAGAGTAGGACAGTGAGTGAAACTGACAGTGTGCTATTCTGTTCTAAACCAATCTTGCTGAACCATATTTGAAATCCTTGAGTTTAGGGACAGAGAAGGACACTCGTGGAAACTATCAGTGTGCTATTCTGTGCTAAATCTTGTTTGTAGGGACAGAGTAGGACAGTGAGTGAAACTGACAGTGTGCTATTCTGTTCTAAACCAATCTTGCTGAACCATATTTGAAATCCTTGAGTTTAGGGACAGAGAGGTACAGTGAGGGAAAGTGTCAGTGTGCTATTCTGTGCTAAATCTTGTTTGTAGGGACAGAGTAGGACAGTGAGTGAAACTGACAGTGTGCTATTCTGGTCTAAACCAATCTTGCTGAACCATATTTGAAATCCTTGAGTTTAAGGACAGAGAAGGACACTCGTGGAAACTATCAGTGTGCTATTCTGTGCTAAATCTTGTTTGTAGGGACAGAGAGGTACAGTGAGTGAAACTGACAGTGTGCTATTCTGTTCTAAACCAATCTTGCTGAACCATATTTGAAATCCTTGAGTTTAGGGACAGAGAGGTACAGTGAGGGAAAGTGTCAGTGTGCTATTCTGTGCTAAATCTTGTTTGTAGGGACAGAGTAGGACAGTGAGTGAAACTGACAGTGTGCTATTCTGTTCTAAACCAATCTTGCTGAACCATATTTGAAATCCTTGAGTTTAGGGACAGAGAGGTACAGTGAGGGAAAGTGTCAGTGTGCTATTCTGTGCTAAATCTTGTTTGTAGGGACAGAGTAGGACAGTGAGTGAAACTGACAGTGTGCTATTCTGTTCTAAACCAATCTTGCTGAACCATATTTGAAATCCTTGAGTTTAGGGACAGAGAAGGACACTCGTGGAAACTATCAGTGTGCTATTCTGTGCTAAATCTTGTTTGTAGGGACAGAGTAGGACAGTGAGTGAAACTGACAGTGTGCTATTCTGTTCTAAACCAATCTTGCTGAACCATATTTGAAATCCTTGAGTTTAGGGACAGAGAAGGACACTCGTGGAAACTATCAGTGTGCTATTCTGTGCTAAATCTTGTTTGTAGGGACAGAGTAGGACAGTGAGTGAAACTGACAGTGTGCTATTCTGTTCTAAACCAATCTTGCTGAACCATATTTGAAATCCTTGAGTTTAGGGACATAGAGGTACAGTGAGGGAAAGTGTCAGTGTGCTATTCTGTGCTAAATCTTGTTTGTAGGGACAGAGTAGGACAGTGAGTGAAACTGACAGTGTGCTATTCTGGTCTAAACCAATCTTGCTGAACCATATTTGAAATCCTTGAGTTTAAGGACAGAGAAGGACACTCGTGGAAACTATCAGTGTGCTATTCTGTGCTAAATCTTGTTTGTAGGGACAGAGAGGTACAGTGAGTGAAACTGACAGTGTGCTATTCTGTTCTAAACCAATCTTGCTGAACCATATTTGAAATCCTTGAGTTTAGGGACAGAGAGGTACAGTGAGGGAAAGTGTCAGTGTGCTATTCTGTGCTAAATCTTGTTTGTAGGGACAGAGTAGGACAGTGAGTGAAACTGACAGTGTGCTATTCTGTTCTAAACCAATCTTGCTGAACCATATTTGAAATCCTTGAGTTTAGGGACAGAGAAGGACACTCGTGGAAACTATCAGTGTGCTATTCTGTGCTAAATCTTGTTTGTAGGGACAGAGTAGGACAGTGAGTGAAACTGACAGTGTGCTATTCTGTTCTAAACCAATCTTGCTGAACCATATTTGAAATCCTTGAGTTTAGGGACAGAGAGGTACAGTGAGGGAAAGTGTCAGTGTGCTATTCTGTGCTAAATCTTGTTTGTAGGGACAGAGTAGGACAGTGAGTGAAACTGACAGTGTGCTATTCTGTTCTAAACCAATCTTGCTGAACCATATTTGAAATCCTTGAGTTTAGGGACAGAGAAGGACACTCGTGGAAACTATCAGTGTGCTATTCTGTGCTAAATCTTGTTTGTAGGGACAGAGAGGTACAGTGAGTGAAACTGACAGTGTGCTATTCTGTTCTAAACCAATCTTGCTGAACCATATTTGAAATCCTTGAGTTTAGGGACAGAGAGGTACAGTGAGGGAAAGTGTCAGTGTGCTATTCTGTGCTAAATCTTGTTTGTAGGGACAGAGTAGGACAGTGAGTGAAACTGACAGTGTGCTATTCTGTTCTAAACCAATCTTGCTGAACCATATTTGAAATCCTTGAGTTTAGGGACAGAGAGGTACAGTAAGGGAAAGTGTCAGTGTGCTATTCTGTGCTAAATCTTGTTTGTAGGGACAGAGTAGGACAGTGAGTGAAACTGACAGTGTGCTATTCTGTTCTAAACCAATCTTGCTGAACCATATTTGAAATCCTTGAGTTTAGGGACAGAGAAGGACACTCGTGGAAACTATCAGTGTGCTATTCTGTGCTAAATCTTGTTTGTAGGGACAGAGAGGTACAGTGAGTGAAACTGACAGTGTGCTATTCTGTTCTAAACCAATCTTGCTGAACCATATTTGAAATCCTTGAGTTTAGGGACAGAGAGGTTCAGTGAGGGAAAGTGTCAGTGTGCTATTCTGTGCTAAATCTTGTTTGTAGGGACAGAGTAGGACAGTGAGTGAAACTGACAGTGTGCAATTCTGTTCTAAACCAATCTTGCTGAACCATATTTGAAATCCTTGAGTTTAGGGACAGAGAAGGACACTCGTGGAAACTATCAGTGTGCTATTCTGTGCTAAATCTTGTTTGTAGGGACAGAGTAGGACAGTGAGTGAAACTGACAGTGTGCTATTCTGTTCTAAACCAATCTTGCTGAACCATATTTGAAATCCTTGAGTTTAGGGACAGAGAGGTACAGTGAGGGAAAGTGTCAGTGTGCTATTCTGTGCTAAATCTTGTTTGTAGGGACAGAGTAGGACAGTGAGTGAAACTGACAGTGTGCTATTCTGTTCTAAACCAATCTTGCTGAACCATATTTGAAATCCTTGAGTTTAGGGACAGAGAAGGACACTCGTGGAAACTATCAGTGTGCTATTCTGTGCTAAATCTTGTTTGTAGGGACAGAGAGGTACAGTGAGTGAAACTGACAGTGTGCTATTCTGTTCTAAACCAATCTTGCTGAACCATATTTGAAATCCTTGAGTTTAGGGACAGAGAGGTACAGTGAGGGAAAGTGTCAGTGTGCTATTCTGTGCTAAATCTTGTTTGTAGGGACAGAGTAGGACAGTGAGTGAAACTGACAGTGTGCTATTCTGTTCTAACCAATCTTGCTGAACCATATTTGAAATCCTTGAGTTTAGGGACAGAGAAGGACACTCGTGGAAACTATCAGTGTGCTATTCTGTGCTAAATCTTGTTTGTAGGGACAGAGAGGTACAGTGAGTGAAACTGACAGTGTGCTATTCTGTTCTAAACCAATCTTGCTGAACCATATTTGAAATCCTTGAGTTTAGGGACAGAGAGGTACAGTGAGGGAAAGTGTCAGTGTGCTATTCTGTGCTAAATCTTGTTTGTAGGGACAGAGTAGGACAGTGAGTGAAACTGACAGTGTGCTATTCTGTTCTAAACCAATCTTGCTGAACCATATTTGAAATCCTTGAGTTTAGGGACAGAGAAGGACACTCGTGGAAACTATCAGTGTGCTATTCTGTGCTAAATCTTGTTTGTAGGGACAGAGTAGGACAGTGAGTGAAACTGACAGTGTGCTATTCTGTTCTAAACCAATCTTGCTGAACCATATTTGAAATCCTTGAGTTTAGGGACAGAGAGGTACAGTGAGGGAAAGTGTCAGTGTGCTATTCTGTGCTAAATCTTGTTTGTAGGGACAGAGTAGGACAGTGAGTGAAACTGACAGTGTGCTATTCTGTTCTAAACCAATCTTGCTGAACCATATTTGAAATCCTTGAGTTTAGGGACAGAAAAGGACACTCGTGGAAACTATCAGTGTGCTATTCTGTGCTAAATCTTGTTTGTAGGGACAGAGTAGGACAGTGAGTGAAACTGACAGTGTGCTATTCTGTTCTAAACCAATCTTGCTGAACCATATTTGAAATCCTTGAGTTTAGGGACAGAGAGGTACAGTGAGGGAAAGTGTCAGTGTGCTATTCTGTGCTAAATCTTGTTTGTAGGGACAGAGTAGGACAGTGAGTGAAACTGACAATGTGCTATTCTGTTCTAAACCAATCTTGCTGAACCATATTTGAAATCCTTGAGTTTAGGGACAGAGAGGTACAGTGAGGGAAAGTGTCAGTGTGCTATTCTGTGCTAAATCTTGTTTGTAGGGACAGAGTAGGACAGTGAGTGAAACTGACAATGTGCTATTCTGTTCTAAACCAATCTTGCTGAACCATATTTGAAATCCTTGAGTTTAGGGACAGAGAGGTACAGTGAGGGAAAGTGTCAGTGTGCTATTCTGTGCTAAATCTTGTTTGTAGGGACAGAGTAGGACAGTGAGTGAAACTGACAGTGTGCTATTCTGTTCTAAACCAATCTTGCTGAACCATATTTGAAATCCTTGAGTTTAGGGACAGAGAGGTACAGTGAGGGAAAGTGTCAGTGTGCTATTCTGTGCTAAATCTTGTTTGTAGGGACAGAGTAGGACAGTGAGTGAAACTGACAGTGTGCTATTCTGTTCTAAACCAATCTTGCTGAACCATATTTGAAATCCTTGAGTTTAGGGACAGAGAAGGACACTCGTGGAAACTATCAGTGTGCTATTCTGTGCTAAATCTTGTTTGTAGGGACAGAGAGGTACAGTGAGTGAAACTGACAGTGTGCTATTCTGTTCTAAACCAATCTTGCTGAACCATATTTGAAATCCTTGAGTTTAGGGACAGAGAGGTACAGTGAGGGAAAGTGTCAGTGTGCTATTCTGTGCTAAATCTTGTTTGTAGGGACAGAGTAGGACAGTGAGTGAAACTGACAGTGTGCTATTCTGTTCTAAACCAATCTTGCTGAACCATATTTGAAATCCTTGAGTTTAGGGACAGAGAGGTACAGTGAGGGAAAGTGTCAGTGTGCTATTCTGTGCTAAATCTTGTTTGTAGGGACAGAGTAGGACAGTGAGTGAAACTGACAGTGTGCTATTCTGTTCTAAACCAATCTTGCTGAACCATATTTGAAATCCTTGAGTTTAGGGACAGAGAAGGACACTCGTGGAAACTATCAGTGTGCTATTCTGTGCTAAATCTTGTTTGTAGGGACAGAGAGGTACAGTGAGTGAAACTGACAGTGTGCTATTCTGTTCTAAACCAATCTTGCTGAACCATATTTGAAATCCTTGAGTTTAGGGACAGAGAGGTACAGTGAGGGAAAGTGTCAGTGTGCTATTCTGTGCTAAATCTTGTTTGTAGGGACAGAGTAGGACAGTGAGTGAAACTGACAGTGTGCTATTCTGTTCTAAACCAATCTTGCTGAACCATATTTGAAATCCTTGAGTTTAGGGACAGAGAAGGACACTCGTGGAAACTATCAGTGTGCTATTCTGTGCTAAATCTTGTTTGTAGGGACAGAGAGGTACAGTGAGTGAAACTGACAGTGTGCTATTCTGTTCTAAACCAATCTTGCTGAACCATATTTGAAATCCTTGAGTTTAGGGACAGAGAGGTACAGTGAGGGAAAGTGTCAGTGTGCTATTCTGTGCTAAATCTTGTTTGTAGGGACAGAGTAGGACAGTGAGTGAAACTGACAGTGTGCTATTCTGTTCTAACCAATCTTGCTGAACCATATTTGAAATCCTTGAGTTTAGGGACAGAGAAGGACACTCGTGGAAACTATCAGTGTGCTATTCTGTGCTACATCTTGTTTGTAGGGACAGAGAGGTACAGTGAGTGAAACTGACAGTGTGCTATTCTGTTCTAAACCAATCTTGCTGAACCATATTTGAAATCCTTGAGTTTAGGGACAGAGAGGTACAGTGAGGGAAAGTGTCAGTGTGCTATTCTGTGCTAAATCTTGTTTGTAGGGACAGAGTAGGACAGTGAGTGAAACTGACAGTGTGCTATTCTGTTCTAAACCAATCTTGCTGAACCATATTTGAAATCCTTGAGTTTAGGGACAGAGAAGGACACTCGTGGAAACTATCAGTGTGCTATTCTGTGCTAAATCTTGTTTGTAGGGACAGAGTAGGACAGTGAGTGAAACTGACAGTGTGCTATTCTGTTCTAAACCAATCTTGCTGAACCATATTTGAAATCCTTGAGTTTAGGGACAGAGAGGTACAGTGAGGGAAAGTGTCAGTGTGCTATTCTGTGCTAAATCTTGTTTGTAGGGACAGAGTAGGACAGTGAGTGAAACTGACAGTGTGCTATTCTGTTCTAAACCAATCTTGCTGAACCATATTTGAAATCCTTGAGTTTAGGGACAGAGAAGGACACTCGTGGAAACTATCAGTGTGCTATTCTGTGCTAAATCTTGTTTGTAGGGACAGAGTAGGACAGTGAGTGAAACTGACAGTGTGCTATTCTGTTCTAAACCAATCTTGCTGAACCATATTTGAAATCCTTGAGTTTAGGGACAGAGAGGTACAGTGAGGGAAAGTGTCAGTGTGCTATTCTGTGCTAAATCTTGTTTGTAGGGACAGAGTAGGACAGTGAGTGAAACTGACAGTGTGCTATTCTGTTCTAAACCAATCTTGCTGAACCATATTTGAAATCCTTGAGTTTAGGGACAGAGAAGGACACTCGTGGAAACTATCAGTGTGCTATTCTGTGCTAAATCTTGTTTGTAGGGACAGAGAGGTACAGTGAGTGAAACTGACAGTGTGCTATTCTGTTCTAAACCAATCTTGCTGAACCATATTTGAAATCCTTGAGTTTAGGGACAGAGAGGTACAGTGAGGGAAAGTGTCAGTGTGCTATTCTGTGCTAAATCTTGTTTGTAGGGACAGAGTAGGACAGTGAGTGAAACTGACAGTGTGCTATTCTGTTCTAAACCAATCTTGCTGAACCATATTTGAAATCCTTGAGTTTAGGGACAGAGAAGGACACTCATGGAAACTATCAGTGTGCTATTCTGTGCTAAATCTTGTTTGTAGGGACAGAGTAGGACAGTGAGTGAAACTGACAGTGTGCTATTCTGTTCTAAACCAATCTTGCTGAACCATATTTGAAATCCTTGAGTTTAGGGACAGAGAGGTACAGTGAGGGAAAGTGTCAGTGTGCTATTCTGTGCTAAATCTTGTTTGTAGGGACAGAGTAGGACAGTGAGTGAAACTGACAGTGTGCTATTCTGTTCTAAACCAATCTTGCTGAACCATATTTGAAATCCTTGAGTTTAGGGACAGAGAAGGACACTCGTGGAAACTATCAGTGTGCTATTCTGTGCTAAATCTTGTTTGTAGGGACAGAGTAGGACAGTGAGTGAAACTGACAGTGTGCTATTCTGTTCTAAACCAATCTTGCTGAACCATATTTGAAATCCTTGAGTTTAGGGACAGAGAGGTACAGTGAGGGAAAGTGTCAGTGTGCTATTCTGTGCTAAATCTTGTTTGTAGGGACAGAGTAGGACAGTGAGTGAAACTGACAGTGTGCTATATTGTTCTAAACCAATCTTGCTGAACCATATTTTAAAATCCTTGAGTTTAGGGACAGAGAAGGACACTCGTGGAAACTATCAGTGTGCTATTCTGTGCTAAATCTTGTTTGTAGGGACAGAGAGGTACAGTGAGTGAAACTGACAGTGTGCTATTCTGTTCTAAACCAATCTTGCTGAACCATATTTGAAATCCTTGAGTTTAGGGACATAGAGGTACAGTGAGGGAAAGTGTCAGTGTGCTATTCTGTGCTAAATCTTGTTTGTAGGGACAGAGTAGGACAGTGAGTGAAACTGACAGTGTGCTATTCTGTTCTAAACCAATCTTGCTGAACCATATTTGAAATCCTTGAGTTTAGGGACAGAGAAGGACACTCGTGGAAACTATCAGTGTGCTATTCTGTGCTAAATCTTGTTTGTAGGGACAGAGAGGTACAGTGAGTGAAACTGACAGTGTGCTATTCTGTTCTAAACCAATCTTGCTGAACCATATTTGAAATCCTTGAGTTTAGGGACAGAGAGGTACAGTGAGGGAAAGTGTCAGAGTGCTATTCTGTGCTAAATCTTGTTTGTAGGGACAGAGTAGGACAGTGAGTGAAACTGACAGTGTGCTATTCTGTTCTAAACCAATCTTGCTGAACCATATTTGAAATCCTTGAGTTTAAGGACAGAGAGGTACAGTGAGGGAAAGTGTCAGTGTGCTATTCTGTGCTAAATCTTGTTTGTAGGGACAGAGTAGGACAGTGAGTGAAACTGACAGTGTGCTATTCTGTTCTAACCCAATCTTGCTGAACCATATTTGAAATCCTTGAGTTTAGGGACAGAGAAGGACACTCGTGGAAACTATCAGTGTGCTATTCTGTGCTAAATCTTGTTTGTAGGGACAGAGTAGGACAGTGAGTGAAACTGACAGTGTGCTATTCTGTTCTAACCAATCTTGCTGAACCATATTTGAAATCCTTGAGTTTAGGGACAGAGAAGGACACTCGTGGAAACTATCAGTGTGCTATTCTGTGCTAAATGTTATTTGTAGGGACAGAGAGGTACAGTGAGTGAAACTGACAGTGTGCTATTCTGTTCTAAACCAATCTTGCTGAACCATATTTGAAATCCTTGAGTTTAGGGACAGAGAGGTACAGTGAGGGAAAGTGTCAGTGTGCTATTCTGTGCTAAATCTTGTTTGTAGGGACAGAGTAGGACAGTGAGTGAAACTGACAGTGTGCTATTCTGTTCTAAACCAATCTTGCTGAACCATATTTGAAATCCTTGAGTTTAGGGACAGAGAAGGACACTCGTGGAAACTATCAGTGTGCTATTCTGTGCTAAATCTTGTTTGTAGGGACAGAGAGGTACAGTGAGTGAAACTGACAGTGTGCTATTCTGTTCTAAACCAATCTTGCTGAACCATATTTGAAATCCTTGAGTTTAGGGACAGAGAGGTACAGTGAGGGAAAGTGTCAGTGTGCTATTCTGTGCTAAATCTTGTTGGTAGGGACAGAGTAGGACAGTGAGTGAAACTGACAGTGTGCTATTCTGTTCTAAACCAATCTTGCTGAACCATATTTGAAATCCTTGAGTTTAGGGACAGAGAAGGACACTCGTGGAAACTATCAGTGTGCTATTCTGTGCTAAATCTTGTTTGTAGGGACAGAGAGGTACAGTGAGTGAAACTGACAGTGTGCTATTCTGTTCTAAACCAATCTTGCTGAACCATATTTGAAATCCTTGAGTTTACAGTGGTACAGTGAGGGAAAGTGTCAGTGTGCTATTCTGTGCTAAATCTTGTTTGTAGGGACAGAGTAGGACAGTGAGTGAAACTGACAGTGTGCTATTCTGTTCTAACCAATCTTGCTGAACCATATTTGAAATCCTTGAGTTTAGGGACAGAGAAGGACACTCGTGGAAACTATCAGTGTGCTATTCTGTGCTAAATCTTATTTGTAGGGACAGAGAGGTACAATGAGTGAAACTGACAGTGTTCTATTCTGTTCTAAACCAATCTTGCTGAACCATATTTGAAATCCTTGAGTTTAGGGACTATGAGGTACAGTGAGGGAAAGTGTCAGTGTGCTATTCTGTGCTAAATCTTGTTTGTAGGGACAGAGTAGGACAGTGAGTGAAACTGACAGTGTGCTATTCTGTTCTAAACCAATCTTGCTGAACCATATTTGAAATCCTTGAGTTTAGGGACAGAGAGGTACAGTGAGGGAAAGTGTCAGTGTGCTATTCTGTGCTAAATCTTGTTTGTAGGGACAGAGTAGGACAGTGAGTGAAACTGACAGTGTGCTATTCTGTTCTAACCCAATCTTGCTGAACCATATTTGAAATCCTTGAGTTTAGGGACAGAGAAGGACACTCGTGGAAACTATCAGTGTGCTATTCTGTGCTAAATCTTGTTTGTAGGGACAGAGTAGGACAGTGAGTGAAACTGACAGTGTGCTATTCTGTTCTAACCAATCTTGCTGAACCATATTTGAAATCCTTGAGTTTAGGGACAGAGAAGGACACTCGTGGAAACTATCAGTGTGCTATTCTGTGCTAAATGTTATTTGTAGGGACAGAGAGGTACAGTGAGTGAAACTGACAGTGTGCTATTCTGTTCTAAACCAATCTTGCTGAACCATATTTGAAATCCTTGAGTTTAGGGACAGAGAGGTACAGTGAGGGAAAGTGTCAGTGTGCTATTCTGTGCTAAATCTTGTTTGTAGGGACAGAGTAGGACAGTGAGTGAAACTGACAGTGTGCTATTCTGTTCTAAACCAATCTTGCTGAACCATATTTGAAATCCTTGAGTTTAGGGACAGAGAGGTACAGTGAGGGAAAGTGTCAGTGTGCTATTCTGTGCTAAATCTTGTTTGTAGAGACAGAGTAGGACAGTGAGTGAAACTGACAGTGTGCTATTCTGTTCTAACCCAATCTTGCTGAACCATATTTGAAATCCTTGAGTTTAGGGACAGAGAAGGACACTCATGGAAACTATCAGTGTGCTATTCTGTGCTAAATCTTGTTTGTAGGGACAGAGTAGGACAGTGAGTGAAACTGACAGTGTGCTATTCTGTTCTAAACCAATCTTGCTGAACCATATTTGAAATCCTTGAGTTTAGGGACAGAGAAGGACACTCGTGGAAACTATCAGTGTGCTATTCTGTGCTAAATCTTGTTTGTAGGGACAGAGAGGTACAGTGAGTGAAACTGACAGTGTGCTATTTTGTTCTAAACCAATCTTGCTGAACCATATTTGAAATCCTTGAGTTTAGGGACAGAGAGGTACAGTGAGGGAAAGTGTCAGTGTGCTATTCTGTGCTAAATCTTGTTTGTAGGGACAGAGTAGGACAGTGAGTGAAACTGACAGTGTGCTATTCTGTTCTAAACCAATCATGCTGAACCATATTTGAAATCCTTGAGTTTAGGGACAGAGAAGGACACTCGTGGAAACTATCAGTGTGCTATTCTGTGCTAAATCTTGTTTGTAGGGACAGAGAGGTACAGTGAGTGAAACTGACAGTGTGCTATTCTGTTCTAAACCAATCTTGCTGAACCATATTTGAAATCCTTGAGTTTAGGGACAGAGAGGTACAGTGAGGGAAAGTGTCAGTGTGCTATTCTGTGCTAAATCTTGTTTGTAGGGACAGAGTAGGACAGTGAGTGAAACTGACAGTGTGCTATTCTGTTCTAACCAATCTTGCTAAACCATATTTGAAATCCTTGAGTTTAGGGACAGAGAAGGACACTCGTGGAAACTATCAGTGTGCTATTCTGTGCTAAATCTTATTTGTAGGGACAGAGAGGTACAGTGAGTGAAACTGACAGTGTGCTATTCTGTTCTAAACCAATCTTGCTGAACCATATTTGAAATCCTTGAGTTTAGGGACAGAGAGGTACAGTGAGGGAAAGTGTCAGTGTGCTATTCTGTGCTAAATCTTGTTTGTAGGGACAGAGTAGGACAGTGAGTGAAACTGACAGTGTGCTATTCTGTTCTAAACCAATCTTGCTGAACCATATTTGAAATCCTTGAGTTTAGGGACAGAGAGGTACAGTGAGGGAAAGTGTCAGTGTGCTATTCTGTGCTAAATCTTGTTTGTAGGGACAGAGTAGGACAGTGAGTGAAACTGACAGTGTGCTATTCTGTTCTAACCCAATCTTGCTGAACCATATTTGAAATCTTTGAGTTTAGGGACAGAGAAGGACACTCGTGGAAACTATCAGTGTGCTATTCTGTGCTAAATCTTGTTTGTAGGGACAGAGTAGGACAGTGAGTGAAACTGACAGTGTGCTATTCTGTTCTAAACCAATCTTGCTGAACCATATTTGAAATCCTTGAGTTTAGGGACAGAGAAGGACACTCGTGGAAACTATCAGTGTGCTATTCTGTGCTAAATCTTGTTTGTAGGGACAGAGTAGGACAGTGAGTGAAACTGACAGTGTGCTATTCTGTTCTAAACCAATCTTGCTGAACCATATTTGAAATCCTTGAGTTTAGGGACAGAGAGGTACAGTGAGGGAAAGTGTCAGTGTGCTATTCTGTGCTAAATCTTGTTTGTAGGGACAGAGTAGGACAGTGAGTGAAACTGACAGTGTGCTATTCTGTTCTAAACCAATCTTGCTGAACCATATTTGAAATCCTTGAGTTTAGGGACAGAGAAGGACACTCGTGGAAACTATCAGTGTGCTATTCTGTGCTAAATCTTGTTTGTAGGGACAGAGTAGGACAGTGAGTGAAACTGACAGTGTGCTATTCTGTTCTAAACCAATCTTGCTGAACCATATTTGAAATCCTTGAGTTTAGGGACAGAGAGGTACAGTGAGGGAAAGTGTCAGTGTGCTATTCTGTGCTAAATCTTGTTTGTAGGGACAGAGTAGGACAGTGAGTGAAACTGACAGTGTGCTATTCTGTTCTAAACCAATCTTGCTGAACCATATTTGAAATCCTTGAGTTTAGGGACAGAGAAGGACACTCGTGGAAACTATCAGTGTGCTATTCTGTGCTAAATCTTGTTTGTAGGGACAGAGAGGTACAGTGAGTGAAACTGACAGTGTGCTATTCTGTTCTAAACCAATCTTGCTGAACCATATTTGAAATCCTTGAGTTTAGGGACAGAGAGGTACAGTGAGGGAAAGTGTCAGTGTGCTATTCTGTGCTAAATCTTGTTTGTAGGGACAGAGTAGGACAGTGAGTGAAACTGACAGTGTGCTATTCTGTTCTAAACCAATCTTGCTGAACCATATTTGAAATCCTTGAGTTTAGGGACAGAGAAGGACACTCATGGAAACTATCAGTGTGCTATTCTGTGCTAAATCTTGTTTGTAGGGACAGAGTAGGACAGTGAGTGAAACTGACAGTGTGCTATTCTGTTCTAAACCAATCTTGCTGAACCATATTTGAAATCCTTGAGTTTAGGGACAGAGAGGTACAGTGAGGGAAAGTGTCAGTGTGCTATTCTGTGCTAAATCTTGTTTGTAGGGACAGAGTAGGACAGTGAGTGAAACTGACAGTGTGCTATTCTGTTCTAAACCAATCTTGCTGAACCATATTTGAAATCCTTGAGTTTAGGGACAGAGAAGGACACTCGTGGAAACTATCAGTGTGCTATTCTGTGCTAAATCTTGTTTGTAGGGACAGAGAGGTACAGTGAGTGAAACTGACAGTGTGCTATTCTGTTCTAAACCAATCTTGCTGAACCATATTTGAAATCCTTGAGTTTAGGGACAGAGAGGTACAGTGAGGGAAAGTGTCAGTGTGCTATTCTGTGCTAAATCTTGTTTGTAGGGACAGAGTAGGACAGTGAGTGAAACTGACAGTGTGCTATTCTGTTCTAAACCAATCTTGCTGAACCATATTTGAAATCCTTGAGTTTAGGGACAGAGAAGGACACTCGTGGAAACTATCAGTGTGCTATTCTGTGCTAAATCTTGTTTGTAGGGACAGAGTAGGACAGTGAGTGAAACTGACAGTGTGCTATTCTGTTCTAAACCAATCTTGCTGAACCATATTTGAAATCCTTGAGTTTAGGGACAGAGAGGTACAGTGAGGGAAAGTGTCAGTGTGCTATTCTGTGATAAATCTTGTTTGTAGGGACAGAGTAGGACAGTGAGTGAAACTGACAGTGTGCTATTCTGTTCTAAGCCAATCTTGCTGAACCATATTTGAAATCCTTGAGTTTAGGGACAGAGAAGGACACTCGTGGAAACTATCAGTGTGCTATTCTGTGCTAAATCTTGTTTGTAGGGACAGAGAGGTACAGTGAGTGAAACTGACAGTGTGCTATTCTGTTCTAAGCCAATCTTGCTGAACCATATTTGAAATCCTTGAGTTTAGGGACAGAGAGGTACAGTGAGGGAAAGTGTCAGTGTGCTATTCTGTGCTAAATCTTGTTTGTCGGGACAGAGAGGTACAGTGAGTGAAACTGACAGTGTGCTATTCTGTTCTAAACCAATCTTGCTGAACCATATTTGAAATCCTTGAGTTTAGGGACAGAGAGGTACAGTGAGGGAAAGTGTCAGTGTGCTATTCTGTGCTAAATCTTGTTTGTAGGGACAGAGTTGGACAGTGAGTGAAACTGACAGTGTGCTATTCTGTTCTAAACCAATCTTGCTGAACCATATTTGAAATCCTTGAGTTTAGGGACAGAGAAGGACACTCGTGGAAACTATCAGTGTGCTATTCTGTGCTAAATCTTGTTTGTAGGGACAGAGTAGGACAGTGAGTGAAACTGACAGTGTGCTATTCTGTTCTAAACCAATCTTGCTGAACCATATTTGAAATCCTTGAGTTTAGGGACAGAGAGGTACAGTGAGGGAAAGTGTCAGTGTGCTATTCTGTGCTAAATCTTGTTTGTAGGGACAGAGTAGGACAGTGAGTGAAACTGACAGTGTGCTATTCTGTTCTAAACCAATCTTGCTGAACCATATTTGAAATCCTTGAGTTTAGGGACAGAGAGGTACAGTAAGGGAAAGTGTCAGTGTGCTATTCTGTGCTAAATCTTGTTTGTAGGGACAGAGTAGGACAGTGAGTGAAACTGACAGTGTGCTATTCTGTTCTAAACCAATCTTGCTGAACCATATTTGAAATCCTTGAGTTTAGGGACAGAGAAGGACACTCGTGGAAACTATCAGTGTGCTATTCTGTGCTAAATCTTGTTTGTAGGGACAGAGAGGTACAGTGAGTGAAACTGACAGTGTGCTATTCTGTTCTAAACCAATCTTGCTGAACCATATTTGAAATCCTTGAGTTTAGGGACAGAGAGGTTCAGTGAGGGAAAGTGTCAGTGTGCTATTCTGTGCTAAATCTTGTTTGTAGGGACAGAGTAGGACAGTGAGTGAAACTGACAGTGTGCAATTCTGTTCTAAACCAATCTTGCTGAACCATATTTGAAATCCTTGAGTTTAGGGACAGAGAAGGACACTCGTGGAAACTATCAGTGTGCTATTCTGTGCTAAATCTTGTTTGTAGGGACAGAGTAGGACAGTGAGTGAAACTGACAGTGTGCTATTCTGTTCTAAACCAATCTTGCTGAACCATATTTGAAATCCTTGAGTTTAGGGACAGAGAGGTACAGTGAGGGAAAGTGTCAGTGTGCTATTCTGTGCTAAATCTTGTTTGTAGGGACAGAGTAGGACAGTGAGTGAAACTGACAGTGTGCTATTCTGTTCTAAACCAATCTTGCTGAACCATATTTGAAATCCTTGAGTTTAGGGACAGAGAAGGACACTCGTGGAAACTATCAGTGTGCTATTCTGTGCTAAATCTTGTTTGTAGGGACAGAGAGGTACAGTGAGTGAAACTGACAGTGTGCTATTCTGTTCTAAACCAATCTTGCTGAACCATATTTGAAATCCTTGAGTTTAGGGACAGAGAGGTACAGTGAGGGAAAGTGTCAGTGTGCTATTCTGTGCTAAATCTTGTTTGTAGGGACAGAGTAGGACAGTGAGTGAAACTGACAGTGTGCTATTCTGTTCTAACCAATCTTGCTGAACCATATTTGAAATCCTTGAGTTTAGGGACAGAGAAGGACACTCGTGGAAACTATCAGTGTGCTATTCTGTGCTAAATCTTGTTTGTAGGGACAGAGAGGTACAGTGAGTGAAACTGACAGTGTGCTATTCTGTTCTAAACCAATCTTGCTGAACCATATTTGAAATCCTTGAGTTTAGGGACAGAGAGGTACAGTGAGGGAAAGTGTCAGTGTGCTATTCTGTGCTAAATCTTGTTTGTAGGGACAGAGTAGGACAGTGAGTGAAACTGACAGTGTGCTATTCTGTTCTAAACCAATCTTGCTGAACCATATTTGAAATCCTTGAGTTTAGGGACAGAGAAGGACACTCGTGGAAACTATCAGTGTGCTATTCTGTGCTAAATCTTGTTTGTAGGGACAGAGTAGGACAGTGAGTGAAACTGACAGTGTGCTATTCTGTTCTAAACCAATCTTGCTGAACCATATTTGAAATCCTTGAGTTTAGGGACAGAGAGGTACAGTGAGGGAAAGTGTCAGTGTGCTATTCTGTGCTAAATCTTGTTTGTAGGGACAGAGTAGGACAGTGAGTGAAACTGACAGTGTGCTATTCTGTTCTAAACCAATCTTGCTGAACCATATTTGAAATCCTTGAGTTTAGGGACAGAGAAGGACACTCGTGGAAACTATCAGTGTGCTATTCTGTGCTAAATCTTGTTTGTAGGGACAGAGTAGGACAGTGAGTGAAACTGACAGTGTGCTATTCTGTTCTAAACCAATCTTGCTGAACCATATTTGAAATCCTTGAGTTTAGGGACAGAGAGGTACAGTGAGGGAAAGTGTCAGTGTGCTATTCTGTGCTAAATCTTGTTTGTAGGGACAGAGTAGGACAGTGAGTGAAACTGACAATGTGCTATTCTGTTCTAAACCAATCTTGCTGAACCATATTTGAAATCCTTGAGTTTAGGGACAGAGAGGTACAGTGAGGGAAAGTGTCAGTGTGCTATTCTGTGCTAAATCTTGTTTGTAGGGACAGAGTAGGACAGTGAGTGAAACTGACAATGTGCTATTCTGTTCTAAACCAATCTTGCTGAACCATATTTGAAATCCTTGAGTTTAGGGACAGAGAGGTACAGTGAGGGAAAGTGTCAGTGTGCTATTCTGTGCTAAATCTTGTTTGTAGGGACAGAGTAGGACAGTGAGTGAAACTGACAGTGTGCTATTCTGTTCTAAACCAATCTTGCTGAACCATATTTGAAATCCTTGAGTTTAGGGACAGAGAGGTACAGTGAGGGAAAGTGTCAGTGTGCTATTCTGTGCTAAATCTTGTTTGTAGGGACAGAGTAGGACAGTGAGTGAAACTGACAGTGTGCTATTCTGTTCTAAACCAATCTTGCTGAACCATATTTGAAATCCTTGAGTTTAGGGACAGAGAAGGACACTCGTGGAAACTATCAGTGTGCTATTCTGTGCTAAATCTTGTTTGTAGGGACAGAGAGGTACAGTGAGTGAAACTGACAGTGTGCTATTCTGTTCTAAACCAATCTTGCTGAACCATATTTGAAATCCTTGAGTTTAGGGACAGAGAGGTACAGTGAGGGAAAGTGTCAGTGTGCTATTCTGTGCTAAATCTTGTTTGTAGGGACAGAGTAGGACAGTGAGTGAAACTGACAGTGTGCTATTCTGTTCTAAACCAATCTTGCTGAACCATATTTGAAATCCTTGAGTTTAGGGACAGAGAAGGACACTCGTGGAAACTATCAGTGTGCTATTCTGTGCTAAATCTTGTTTGTAGGGACAGAGAGGTACAGTGAGTGAAACTGACAGTGTGCTATTCTGTTCTAAACCAATCTTGCTGAACCATATTTGAAATCCTTGAGTTTAGGGACAGAGAGGTACAGTGAGGGAAAGTGTCAGTGTGCTATTCTGTGCTAAATCTTGTTTGTAGGGACAGAGTAGGACAGTGAGTGAAACTGACAGTGTGCTATTCTGTTCTAACCAATCTTGCTGAACCATATTTGAAATCCTTGAGTTTAGGGACAGAGAAGGACACTCGTGGAAACTATCAGTGTGCTATTCTGTGCTACATCTTGTTTGTAGGGACAGAGAGGTACAGTGAGTGAAACTGACAGTGTGCTATTCTGTTCTAAACCAATCTTGCTGAACCATATTTGAAATCCTTGAGTTTAGGGACAGAGAGGTACAGTGAGGGAAAGTGTCAGTGTGCTATTCTGTGCTAAATCTTGTTTGTAGGGACAGAGTAGGACAGTGAGTGAAACTGACAGTGTGCTATTCTGTTCTAAACCAATCTTGCTGAACCATATTTGAAATCCTTGAGTTTAGGGACAGAGAAGGACACTCGTGGAAACTATCAGTGTGCTATTCTGTGCTAAATCTTGTTTGTAGGGACAGAGTAGGACAGTGAGTGAAACTGACAGTGTGCTATTCTGTTCTAAACCAATCTTGCTGAACCATATTTGAAATCCTTGAGTTTAGGGACAGAGAGGTACAGTGAGGGAAAGTGTCAGTGTGCTATTCTGTGCTAAATCTTGTTTGTAGGGACAGAGTAGGACAGTGAGTGAAACTGACAGTGTGCTATTCTGTTCTAAACCAATCTTGCTGAACCATATTTGAAATCCTTGAGTTTAGGGACAGAGAAGGACACTCGTGGAAACTATCAGTGTGCTATTCTGTGCTAAATCTTGTTTGTAGGGACAGAGTAGGACAGTGAGTGAAACTGACAGTGTGCTATTCTGTTCTAAACCAATCTTGCTGAACCATATTTGAAATCCTTGAGTTTAGGGACAGAGAGGTACAGTGAGGGAAAGTGTCAGTGTGCTATTCTGTGCTAAATCTTGTTTGTAGGGACAGAGTAGGACAGTGAGTGAAACTGACAGTGTGCTATTCTGTTCTAAACCAATCTTGCTGAACCATATTTGAAATCCTTGAGTTTAGGGACAGAGAAGGACACTCGTGGAAACTATCAGTGTGCTATTCTGTGCTAAATCTTGTTTGTAGGGACAGAGAGGTACAGTGAGTGAAACTGACAGTGTGCTATTCTGTTCTAAACCAATCTTGCTGAACCATATTTGAAATCCTTGAGTTTAGGGACAGAGAGGTACAGTGAGGGAAAGTGTCAGTGTGCTATTCTGTGCTAAATCTTGTTTGTAGGGACAGAGTAGGACAGTGAGTGAAACTGACAGTGTGCTATTCTGTTCTAAACCAATCTTGCTGAACCATATTTGAAATCCTTGAGTTTAGGGACAGAGAAGGACACTCATGGAAACTATCAGTGTGCTATTCTGTGCTAAATCTTGTTTGTAGGGACAGAGTAGGACAGTGAGTGAAACTGACAGTGTGCTATTCTGTTCTAAACCAATCTTGCTGAACCATATTTGAAATCCTTGAGTTTAGGGACAGAGAGGTACAGTGAGGGAAAGTGTCAGTGTGCTATTCTGTGCTAAATCTTGTTTGTAGGGACAGAGTAGGACAGTGAGTGAAACTGACAGTGTGCTATTCTGTTCTAAACCAATCTTGCTGAACCATATTTGAAATCCTTGAGTTTAGGGACAGAGAAGGACACTCGTGGAAACTATCAGTGTGCTATTCTGTGCTAAATCTTGTTTGTAGGGACAGAGTAGGACAGTGAGTGAAACTGACAGTGTGCTATTCTGTTCTAAACCAATCTTGCTGAACCATATTTGAAATCCTTGAGTTTAGGGACAGAGAGGTACAGTGAGGGAAAGTGTCAGTGTGCTATTCTGTGCTAAATCTTGTTTGTAGGGACAGAGTAGGACAGTGAGTGAAACTGACAGTGTGCTATATTGTTCTAAACCAATCTTGCTGAACCATATTTTAAAATCCTTGAGTTTAGGGACAGAGAAGGACACTCGTGGAAACTATCAGTGTGCTATTCTGTGCTAAATCTTGTTTGTAGGGACAGAGAGGTACAGTGAGTGAAACTGACAGTGTGCTATTCTGTTCTAAACCAATCTTGCTGAACCATATTTGAAATCCTTGAGTTTAGGGACATAGAGGTACAGTGAGGGAAAGTGTCAGTGTGCTATTCTGTGCTAAATCTTGTTTGTAGGGACAGAGTAGGACAGTGAGTGAAACTGACAGTGTGCTATTCTGTTCTAAACCAATCTTGCTGAACCATATTTGAAATCCTTGAGTTTAGGGACAGAGAAGGACACTCGTGGAAACTATCAGTGTGCTATTCTGTGCTAAATCTTGTTTGTAGGGACAGAGAGGTACAGTGAGTGAAACTGACAGTGTGCTATTCTGTTCTAAACCAATCTTGCTGAACCATATTTGAAATCCTTGAGTTTAGGGACAGAGAGGTACAGTGAGGGAAAGTGTCAGAGTGCTATTCTGTGCTAAATCTTGTTTGTAGGGACAGAGTAGGACAGTGAGTGAAACTGACAGTGTGCTATTCTGTTCTAAACCAATCTTGCTGAACCATATTTGAAATCCTTGAGTTTAAGGACAGAGAGGTACAGTGAGGGAAAGTGTCAGTGTGCTATTCTGTGCTAAATCTTGTTTGTAGGGACAGAGTAGGACAGTGAGTGAAACTGACAGTGTGCTATTCTGTTCTAACCCAATCTTGCTGAACCATATTTGAAATCCTTGAGTTTAGGGACAGAGAAGGACACTCGTGGAAACTATCAGTGTGCTATTCTGTGCTAAATCTTGTTTGTAGGGACAGAGTAGGACAGTGAGTGAAACTGACAGTGTGCTATTCTGTTCTAACCAATCTTGCTGAACCATATTTGAAATCCTTGAGTTTAGGGACAGAGAAGGACACTCGTGGAAACTATCAGTGTGCTATTCTGTGCTAAATGTTATTTGTAGGGACAGAGAGGTACAGTGAGTGAAACTGACAGTGTGCTATTCTGTTCTAAACCAATCTTGCTGAACCATATTTGAAATCCTTGAGTTTAGGGACAGAGAGGTACAGTGAGGGAAAGTGTCAGTGTGCTATTCTGTGCTAAATCTTGTTTGTAGGGACAGAGTAGGACAGTGAGTGAAACTGACAGTGTGCTATTCTGTTCTAAACCAATCTTGCTGAACCATATTTGAAATCCTTGAGTTTAGGGACAGAGAAGGACACTCGTGGAAACTATCAGTGTGCTATTCTGTGCTAAATCTTGTTTGTAGGGACAGAGAGGTACAGTGAGTGAAACTGACAGTGTGCTATTCTGTTCTAAACCAATCTTGCTGAACCATATTTGAAATCCTTGAGTTTAGGGACAGAGAGGTACAGTGAGGGAAAGTGTCAGTGTGCTATTCTGTGCTAAATCTTGTTGGTAGGGACAGAGTAGGACAGTGAGTGAAACTGACAGTGTGCTATTCTGTTCTAAACCAATCTTGCTGAACCATATTTGAAATCCTTGAGTTTAGGGACAGAGAAGGACACTCGTGGAAACTATCAGTGTGCTATTCTGTGCTAAATCTTGTTTGTAGGGACAGAGAGGTACAGTGAGTGAAACTGACAGTGTGCTATTCTGTTCTAAACCAATCTTGCTGAACCATATTTGAAATCCTTGAGTTTACAGTGGTACAGTGAGGGAAAGTGTCAGTGTGCTATTCTGTGCTAAATCTTGTTTGTAGGGACAGAGTAGGACAGTGAGTGAAACTGACAGTGTGCTATTCTGTTCTAACCAATCTTGCTGAACCATATTTGAAATCCTTGAGTTTAGGGACAGAGAAGGACACTCGTGGAAACTATCAGTGTGCTATTCTGTGCTAAATCTTATTTGTAGGGACAGAGAGGTACAATGAGTGAAACTGACAGTGTTCTATTCTGTTCTAAACCAATCTTGCTGAACCATATTTGAAATCCTTGAGTTTAGGGACTATGAGGTACAGTGAGGGAAAGTGTCAGTGTGCTATTCTGTGCTAAATCTTGTTTGTAGGGACAGAGTAGGACAGTGAGTGAAACTGACAGTGTGCTATTCTGTTCTAAACCAATCTTGCTGAACCATATTTGAAATCCTTGAGTTTAGGGACAGAGAGGTACAGTGAGGGAAAGTGTCAGTGTGCTATTCTGTGCTAAATCTTGTTTGTAGGGACAGAGTAGGACAGTGAGTGAAACTGACAGTGTGCTATTCTGTTCTAACCCAATCTTGCTGAACCATATTTGAAATCCTTGAGTTTAGGGACAGAGAAGGACACTCGTGGAAACTATCAGTGTGCTATTCTGTGCTAAATCTTGTTTGTAGGGACAGAGTAGGACAGTGAGTGAAACTGACAGTGTGCTATTCTGTTCTAACCAATCTTGCTGAACCATATTTGAAATCCTTGAGTTTAGGGACAGAGAAGGACACTCGTGGAAACTATCAGTGTGCTATTCTGTGCTAAATGTTATTTGTAGGGACAGAGAGGTACAGTGAGTGAAACTGACAGTGTGCTATTCTGTTCTAAACCAATCTTGCTGAACCATATTTGAAATCCTTGAGTTTAGGGACAGAGAGGTACAGTGAGGGAAAGTGTCAGTGTGCTATTCTGTGCTAAATCTTGTTTGTAGGGACAGAGTAGGACAGTGAGTGAAACTGACAGTGTGCTATTCTGTTCTAAACCAATCTTGCTGAACCATATTTGAAATCCTTGAGTTTAGGGACAGAGAGGTACAGTGAGGGAAAGTGTCAGTGTGCTATTCTGTGCTAAATCTTGTTTGTAGAGACAGAGTAGGACAGTGAGTGAAACTGACAGTGTGCTATTCTGTTCTAACCCAATCTTGCTGAACCATATTTGAAATCCTTGAGTTTAGGGACAGAGAAGGACACTCATGGAAACTATCAGTGTGCTATTCTGTGCTAAATCTTGTTTGTAGGGACAGAGTAGGACAGTGAGTGAAACTGACAGTGTGCTATTCTGTTCTAAACCAATCTTGCTGAACCATATTTGAAATCCTTGAGTTTAGGGACAGAGAAGGACACTCGTGGAAACTATCAGTGTGCTATTCTGTGCTAAATCTTGTTTGTAGGGACAGAGAGGTACAGTGAGTGAAACTGACAGTGTGCTATTTTGTTCTAAACCAATCTTGCTGAACCATATTTGAAATCCTTGAGTTTAGGGACAGAGAGGTACAGTGAGGGAAAGTGTCAGTGTGCTATTCTGTGCTAAATCTTGTTTGTAGGGACAGAGTAGGACAGTGAGTGAAACTGACAGTGTGCTATTCTGTTCTAAACCAATCATGCTGAACCATATTTGAAATCCTTGAGTTTAGGGACAGAGAAGGACACTCGTGGAAACTATCAGTGTGCTATTCTGTGCTAAATCTTGTTTGTAGGGACAGAGAGGTACAGTGAGTGAAACTGACAGTGTGCTATTCTGTTCTAAACCAATCTTGCTGAACCATATTTGAAATCCTTGAGTTTAGGGACAGAGAGGTACAGTGAGGGAAAGTGTCAGTGTGCTATTCTGTGCTAAATCTTGTTTGTAGGGACAGAGTAGGACAGTGAGTGAAACTGACAGTGTGCTATTCTGTTCTAACCAATCTTGCTAAACCATATTTGAAATCCTTGAGTTTAGGGACAGAGAAGGACACTCGTGGAAACTATCAGTGTGCTATTCTGTGCTAAATCTTATTTGTAGGGACAGAGAGGTACAGTGAGTGAAACTGACAGTGTGCTATTCTGTTCTAAACCAATCTTGCTGAACCATATTTGAAATCCTTGAGTTTAGGGACAGAGAGGTACAGTGAGGGAAAGTGTCAGTGTGCTATTCTGTGCTAAATCTTGTTTGTAGGGACAGAGTAGGACAGTGAGTGAAACTGACAGTGTGCTATTCTGTTCTAAACCAATCTTGCTGAACCATATTTGAAATCCTTGAGTTTAGGGACAGAGAGGTACAGTGAGGGAAAGTGTCAGTGTGCTATTCTGTGCTAAATCTTGTTTGTAGGGACAGAGTAGGACAGTGAGTGAAACTGACAGTGTGCTATTCTGTTCTAACCCAATCTTGCTGAACCATATTTGAAATCTTTGAGTTTAGGGACAGAGAAGGACACTCGTGGAAACTATCAGTGTGCTATTCTGTGCTAAATCTTGTTTGTAGGGACAGAGTAGGACAGTGAGTGAAACTGACAGTGTGCTATTCTGTTCTAAACCAATCTTGCTGAACCATATTTGAAATCCTTGAGTTTAGGGACAGAGAAGGACACTCGTGGAAACTATCAGTGTGCTATTCTGTGCTAAATCTTGTTTGTAGGGACAGAGTAGGACAGTGAGTGAAACTGACAGTGTGCTATTCTGTTCTAAACCAATCTTGCTGAACCATATTTGAAATCCTTGAGTTTAGGGACAGAGAGGTACAGTGAGGGAAAGTGTCAGTGTGCTATTCTGTGCTAAATCTTGTTTGTAGGGACAGAGTAGGACAGTGAGTGAAACTGACAGTGTGCTATTCTGTTCTAAACCAATCTTGCTGAACCATATTTGAAATCCTTGAGTTTAGGGACAGAGAAGGACACTCGTGGAAACTATCAGTGTGCTATTCTGTGCTAAATCTTGTTTGTAGGGACAGAGTAGGACAGTGAGTGAAACTGACAGTGTGCTATTCTGTTCTAAACCAATCTTGCTGAACCATATTTGAAATCCTTGAGTTTAGGGACAGAGAGGTACAGTGAGGGAAAGTGTCAGTGTGCTATTCTGTGCTAAATCTTGTTTGTAGGGACAGAGTAGGACAGTGAGTGAAACTGACAGTGTGCTATTCTGTTCTAAACCAATCTTGCTGAACCATATTTGAAATCCTTGAGTTTAGGGACAGAGAAGGACACTCGTGGAAACTATCAGTGTGCTATTCTGTGCTAAATCTTGTTTGTAGGGACAGAGAGGTACAGTGAGTGAAACTGACAGTGTGCTATTCTGTTCTAAACCAATCTTGCTGAACCATATTTGAAATCCTTGAGTTTAGGGACAGAGAGGTACAGTGAGGGAAAGTGTCAGTGTGCTATTCTGTGCTAAATCTTGTTTGTAGGGACAGAGTAGGACAGTGAGTGAAACTGACAGTGTGCTATTCTGTTCTAAACCAATCTTGCTGAACCATATTTGAAATCCTTGAGTTTAGGGACAGAGAAGGACACTCATGGAAACTATCAGTGTGCTATTCTGTGCTAAATCTTGTTTGTAGGGACAGAGTAGGACAGTGAGTGAAACTGACAGTGTGCTATTCTGTTCTAAACCAATCTTGCTGAACCATATTTGAAATCCTTGAGTTTAGGGACAGAGAGGTACAGTGAGGGAAAGTGTCAGTGTGCTATTCTGTGCTAAATCTTGTTTGTAGGGACAGAGTAGGACAGTGAGTGAAACTGACAGTGTGCTATTCTGTTCTAAACCAATCTTGCTGAACCATATTTGAAATCCTTGAGTTTAGGGACAGAGAAGGACACTCGTGGAAACTATCAGTGTGCTATTCTGTGCTAAATCTTGTTTGTAGGGACAGAGAGGTACAGTGAGTGAAACTGACAGTGTGCTATTCTGTTCTAAACCAATCTTGCTGAACCATATTTGAAATCCTTGAGTTTAGTAACAGAGAGGTACAGTGAGGGAAAGTGTCAGTGTGCTATTCTGTGCTAAATCTTGTTTGTAGGGACAGAGTAGGACAGTGAGTGAAACTGACAGTGTGCTATTCTGTTCTAAACCAATCTTGCTGAACCATATTTGAAATCCTTGAGTTTAGGGACAGAGAAGGACACTCGTGGAAACTATCAGTGTGCTATTCTGTGCTAAATCTTGTTTGTAGGGACAGAGTAGGACAGTGAGTGAAACTGACAGTGTGCTATTCTGTTCTAAACCAATCTTGCTGAACCATATTTGAAATCCTTGAGTTTAGGGACAGAGAGGTACAGTGAGGGAAAGTGTCAGTGTGCTATTCTGTGCTAAATCTTGTTTGTAGGGACAGAGTAGGACAGTGAGTGAAACTGACAGTGTGCTATTCTGTTCTAAGCCAATCTTGCTGAACCATATTTGAAATCCTTGAGTTTAGGGACAGAGAAGGACACTCGTGGAAACTATCAGTGTGCTATTCTGTGCTAAATCTTGTTTGTAGGGACAGAGAGGTACAGTGAGTGAAACTGACAGTGTGCTATTCTGTTCTAAGCCAATCTTGCTGAACCATATTTGAAATCCTTGAGTTTAGGGACAGAGAGGTACAGTGAGGGAAAGTGTCAGTGTGCTATTCTGTGCTAAATCTTGTTTGTCGGGACAGAGAGGTACAGTGAGTGAAACTGACAGTGTGCTATTCTGTTCTAAACCAATCTTGCTGAACCATATTTGAAATCCTTGAGTTTAGGGACAGAGAGGTACAGTGAGGGAAAGTGTCAGTGTGCTATTCTGTGCTAAATCTTGTTTGTAGGGACAGAGTTGGACAGTGAGTGAAACTGACAGTGTGCTATTCTGTTCTAAACCAATCTTGCTGAACCATATTTGAAATCCTTGAGTTTAGGGACAGAGAAGGACACTCGTGGAAACTATCAGTGTGCTATTCTGTGCTAAATCTTGTTTGTAGGGACAGAGTAGGACAGTGAGTGAAACTGACAGTGTGCTATTCTGTTCTAAACCAATCTTGCTGAACCATATTTGAAATCCTTGAGTTTAGGGACAGAGAGGTACAGTGAGGGAAAGTGTCAGTGTGCTATTCTGTGCTAAATCTTGTTTGTAGGGACAGAGTAGGACAGTGAGTGAAACTGACAGTGTGCTATTCTGTTCTAAACCAATCTTGCTGAACCATATTTGAAATCCTTGAGTTTAGGGACAGAGAAGGACACTCGTGGAAACTATCAGTGTGCTATTCTGTGCTAAATCTTGTTTGTAGGGACAGAGAGGTACAGTGAGTGAAACTGACAGTGTGCTATTCTGTTCTAAACCAATCTTGCTGAACCATATTTGAAATCCTTGAGTTTAGGGACAGAGAGGTACAGTGAGGGAAAGTGTCAGTGTGCTATTCTGTGCTAAATCTTGTTTGTAGGGACAGAGTAGGACAGTGAGTGAAACTGACAGTGTGCTATTCTGTTCTAACCAATCTTGCTGAACCATATTTGAAATCCTTGAGTTTAGGGACAGAGAAGGACACTCGTGGAAACTATCAGTGTGCTATTCTGTGCTAAATCTTATTTGTAGGGACAGAGAGGTACAGTGAGTGAAACTGACAGTGTGCTATTCTGTTCTAAACCAATCTTGCTGAACCATATTTGAAATCCTTGAGTTTAGGGACAGAGAGGTACAGTGAGGGAAAGTGTCAGTGTGCTATTCTGTGCTAAATCTTGTTTGTAGGGACAGAGTAGGACAGTGAGTGAAACTGACAGTGTGCTATTCTGTTCTAAACCAATCTTGCTGAACAATATTTGAAATCCTTGAGTTTAGGGACAGAGAGGTACAGTGAGGGAAAGTGTCAGTGTGCTATTCTGTGCTAAATCTTGTTTGTAGGGACAGAGTAGGACAGTGAGTGAAACTGACAGTGTGCTATTCTGTTCTAACCCAATCTTGCTGAACCATATTTGAAATCCTTGAGTTTAGGGACAGAGAAGGACACTCGTGGAAACTATCAGTGTGCTATTCTGTGCTAAATCTTGTTTGTAGGGACAGAGTAGGACAGTGAGTGAAACTGACAGTGTGCTATTCTGTTCTAAACCAATCTTGCTGAACCATATTTGAAATCCTTGAGTTTAGGGACAGAGAAGGACACTCGTGGAAACTATCAGTGTGCTATTCTGTGCTAAATCTTGTTTGTAGGGACAGAGAGGTACAGTGAGTGAAACTGACAGTGTGCTATTCTGTTCTAAACCAATCTTGCTGAACCATATTTGAAATCCTTGAGTTTAGGGACAGAGAGGTACAGTGAGGGAAAGTGTCAGTGTGCTATTCTGTGCTAAATCTTGTTTGTAGGGACAGAGTAGGACAGTGAGTGAAACTGACAGTGTGCTATTCTGTTCTAAACCAATCTTGCTGAACCATATTTGAAATCCTTGAGTTTAGGGACAGAGAAGGACACTCGTGGAAACTATCAGTGTGCTATTCTGTGCTAAATCTTGTTTGTAGGGACAGAGAGGTACAGTGAGTGAAACTGACAGTGTGCTATTCTGTTCTAAACCAATCTTGCTGAACCATATTTGAAATCCTTGAGTTTAGGGACAGAGAGGTACAGTGAGGGAAAGTGTCAGTGTGCTATTCTGTGCTAAATCTTGTTTGTAGGGACAGAGTAGGACAGTGAGTGAAACTGACAGTGTGCTATTCTGTTCTAAACCAATCTTGCTGAACCATATTTGAAATCCTTGAGTTTAGGGACAGAGAAGGACACTCGTGGAAACTATCAGTGTGCTATTCTGTGCTAAATCTTGTTTGTAGGGACAGAGTAGGACAGTGAGTGAAACTGACAGTGTGCTATTCTGTTCTAAACCAATCTTGCTGAACCATATTTGAAATCCTTGAGTTTAGGGACAGAGAGGTACAGTGAGGGAAAGTGTCAGTGTGCTATTCTGTGCTAAATCTTGTTTGTAGGGACAGAGTAGGACAGTGAGTGAAACTGACAGTGTGCTATTCTGTTCTAAACCAATCTTGCTGAACCATATTTGAAATCCTTGAGTTTAGGGACAGAGAAGGACACTCGTGGAAACTATCAGTGTGCTATTCTGTGCTAAATCTTGTTTGTAGGGACAGAGTAGGACAGTGAGTGAAACTGACAGTGTGCTATTCTGTTCTAAACCAATCTTGCTGAACCATATTTGAAATCCTTGAGTTTAGGGACAGAGAAGGACACTCGTGGAAACTATCAGTGTGCTATTCTGTGCTAAATCTTGTTTGTAGGGACAGAGTAGGACAGTGAGTGAAACTGACAGTGTGCTATTCTGTGCTAAACCAATCTTGCTGAAGCATATTGCAAATCCTTGTGTTTAGGGACAGAGAAGGATAGGCAGGGGACAGTGTCAGTGTCATTGTTGCTAAGCCTCCTGCACAGTATACACCTGAAGGTAGCCCTTATTGCTGTTTTTCCCATCTCCCTGCAGGCCATCCATTAAAATGTCTGGAAGGCAAACAAGGAGAGGCAGACAGTCAGGAGGCAAAAAAAGAGGGCAAGCAGGCTCTGTGTCTGGGGGCAACAGTGCTGGTCGTGGACGCGGTGCATTGTCATCAGCACATGGCCATGGGACACGCTTGTCCTTCTTTTCGGCAGCTGGACATGTTGAGCCACATCATGCCGAAGACTTGGTAGAGTGGATGACCAAGCCCACCTCATCCTCCTCATCCTCTCTCACCCAGGCTCAGGGTACTGGCAAAGCAGCTGCCAAAGCGTCCTCTTCTCTGGTATCATTATCTTCATTAGTCAATCCTTCCCTAGACCCACCATGTCCTCCTCCTGAGTAGTCCCCCGAACTGTTTGAGCACAGTGTTGGGTACATGCTCCAGCAGGATGCCCAGCGCTTCGAAGGATCTGATGATGATACCCAGATAGAGGAAGGCAGTAGCGTGAGAGCAGAGAGAGGGGATGCTCAAGAAGGACACCAATCTGGCAGTCATGCTCCAGCAGCTGCAGCATACTGCCAGATTGGCTCCAGTGATGAGGAGGGAGGGGATGATAAGGTCACTGACTCCACGTGGGTGCCTAATAGGAGAGAGGAGGAGGAGGAGGATGAGGAGGAGGCACATCTCCAACGAGGCAGGATGACCTTGGGTGGCCAGCGTATGAGCAGCACACCGACGGAATCACACCGCAGAGCTCCGCCTGTGCAGGGCGCTGCCTCTGCCCATCATTCAAAAAGTTCTTTGGTGTGGGCCTTTTTTGAGGCGAGTGCATCAGATCGCACAGCTGCTGTTTGCAACATATGTCTCAAGCGTATATCGCGTGGCCAAAACATCAGCCGCTTGGGCACCACATGCTTGATCAGACATATGTTGACCTGCCATGCAGCTCGTTGGCAAGCCTACCTTAAAGACCCACACCAAAGAACAAAGCTGACCTCTTCTTGCACCGCATCAGCTGGGATCTCCAACCCCACTATACCTTAAGTCCTCTCTGAAACCTGCTCTGAGAGGAATGAAGGTGTAGAATTAGGTGTGTCACAGCCAAGTACTTGCGGGCACTCTGCTAGCAGTACACCGACGTCCGATTCTAACAGGCAAATTTCCCTGCCCCAGCTGCTGGACCGTCGAAAGAAGTTCACTCCCAGCCATCCACATGCCCAGCGGTTGAATGCTAGTTTGGCTAAATTGCTAGCGCTTCAACTGCTGCCTTTTCAGTTGGTAGACTCGGCCCCCTTCCGTGAGTTTGTGCAATGTGTGGTTCCTCAGTGGCAGGTTCCCAAACGCCACTTTTTCTCACGGAAGGCGATTCCGGCTCTCTACAGGCATGTGGGAGGCAATGTCTTGGCCTCGCTGGACAGGGCGGTCAGCGGTAAGGTGCATATTACCGCTGACTCATGGTCCAGCAGGCATGGACAGGGACGTTACCTTTCTTTCACGGCCCATTGGGTCACTCTTTTGGCAGCTGGGAAGGATGCAGGACAAGGTGCAGTAGTGTTGGAAGTTGTTCCACCGCCACGCCTCCAAAATGCTACTACTGGTTGTGACACACCTCTCTCCACCACCCCCTCCTCTTCTTCTTCCTCCATGGCCTCTTCCTGTGGTTTGTCCTCGGAACCAGCGGTGCTCCGTAGGCGTTCAAGGGGCTACGCAAGTACGCAGGCAAAAAGATGCCATGCCGTGCTTGCGCTGGTGTGTTTGGGGGACAGGAGCCACACTGGGGCAGAGGTCCTGTCTGCTCTGCAGGGGCAGGCAGAGAGGTGGTTGATGCCACGCCAGCTTAAGCCAGGAATGGTGGTTTGCGACAATGGCACCAACCTCCTCTCCGCCCTCCGACAGGGACAACTGACCCATGTGCCCTGTATGGCTCACGTCCTTAACCTGGTGGTGCAGCGGTTCTTGGGCAGGTACCCGGGCTTACAGGATGTCCTGAGGCAGGCCAGGAAAGTCTGTGTTCATTTCCGCAGATCTTATAATGCCAGTGCTCTCCTGGCTGAGCTGCAAAAGGAGTTGAACCTGCCCAAGAACCGCCTTATATGTGACATGCCCACCAGGTGGAACTCAACGTTGGCCATGCTGCAGCGGCTGCACACGCAGCAGAGGGCCATCAATGAGTACCTGTGCGACTACGGCACCAGGACAGGGTCAGGGGAGCTCGGGTTTTTTTCACCACGCCAGTGGGGCATGATCAGGGATGCATGCACTGTCCTGGCACCATTTGAGGAGGCCACGAGGATGGTGAGCAGTGACAGTGCATGCATCAGTGACACTGTACCTCTTGTCCACCTGTTGGAGCACACGCTGCGTGGAATAATGGACAGGGCACTTGAGGCAGAACAGAGGCAGGAAGAGGAGGACTTCCTTGCCTCTCAAGGCCCCCTTTACCCTGACAGTGTTCCTTCTGTCCCACCCATCGCACAGGAAGAGGAGGAGGAGGAGGAGGAGGATTGTGTCAGCATGGAGGTGGAGGCTGGCACTCAGCATCATCAGCAGCAGTCTTTTAGGGATGATTTACAGTCCCAAGAAACCAGTGGACTTGTACGTGGCTGGGAGGAGGTGGCTGCGGATCATGTCGTCCTTAGTGACCCAGAGGATTCCGGACTGAATGCCTCAGCTAACCTACACTGCATGGCCTCCCTGATCCTGCAAAGTCTGCGGAAGGATCCTCGTATTCTTCGTATCAAGGAGAGGGACCATTACTGGCTGGCCACTCTCCTTGATCCACGGTACAAGGGTAAGGTTGCGGACCTTATCTTACCGTCGCAGAGGGAGCAGAGGATGAGACAACTCCGGGAGGCCTTGCAGAAAGGTCTGTGCAATGCGTTCCCAGAGACTGGGAGGTTACAAACTCCTGGTCTTGGACAACGAGTTGCTGAGGCTTCGGGCAGTCAAAGAAGGAGCGGTGGGGAAGGTGGCCATCTGACCGATGCGTTCAGACAATTCTTTAGTCCGCAGCCCCAAAGTATGATCGTTTCCAGCAACCATCGCCAGCGTCTGATATACATGGTGCAGGAATACCTAGGGGCAAGGTCAGACTTGGACACCTTCCCCACCGAAAATCCTCTGGCTTACTGGGTCTTGATGATGGATCACTGGCCAGAGCTTGCACAGTATGCAATTGAGCTACTGGCCTGTCCTGCATCCAGCGTTCTTTCAGAACGCACATTCAGTGCTGCTGGAGGATTTGTCACGGATCACAGGGTGCGCCTGTCCACCGACTCGGTTGATCGACTGACTTTCATCAAGATGAACCAGTCTTGGATCACCACCAGCTACCACACACCTGATGCTGATATAACAGACTAATTGATTTTAAAATGTCACATCCCTTCAAGACTGATGCTGATGCTGAGTTCCTGTGCTGTTATGTTGACTAGCTATCCTCCTCCTCCTCCTCAATGATCCGATTAATGATGATAGCTTGGAAGATCATTTTGGTTTATGGGTGCCGCCACCAGTGGCTAAGGCCCAATTTTTCAGCCCCTGTTTAACAGGGGCGTGTAATTACAATTTTTGATGCAATACTTTGCAACAGGCCTCATTGCTGTGCTCCAAGTACAGTATCTGTGAGGGGTTGCAGTGTTGTGCCACCAGTGCCTAAGGCCCAATTTTTCAGCCCCTGTTCAACAGGGGCATGCAATTATAATTATTGATCTAATAATTCACAGCAGGGCCCATTGCTGCGCCCACCAAGAGTAACTGTCAGGCCTTACAGTGTTGTGGCACCAGCACCACCATCAAAGGCCCAATTTTTACTACCACTGTTCAACAATTATATGTTATTACAATTCCTGATATAATAGTTGACAGCAGGGCGTTCCAGCACCCACCAAGAGTAACTGTGAGTGCTTACAGTGTTGTGCCAACACCAACACCTAAGGGGCCAATTTCTGCAGAGTATATACGGCAGGTCCCTACTTTCAAACATCCAACTTACAAACGACTACTACTTGCAAACGGAAGAAGACAACAGGAAGTGAGAGGAAATCTACCCCTTGGAAGGAAAATTCTCTCCTGTAAGAATTAATATGGGAGAAAGGTGTCTCCTCTCTACTGATGCTTTATCACCAGTCCTTGTTTCAATAAAAACACCACATTTCAAAAACAGTTGTCATTGGGACGCAAAGTGAGGTGAAATGTTCTGAACAGGGGCACAGACAGCAAAAAAAATGTTACAGGGGTGATAACCCTTCCCTATGTTTTCCAAAAAGCTTAAAAATAGGTATTTGGCCTGGAGCTACACTTAAACAATGTAGCTGTTCAAAATTACAAACAGATTCTACATAAGAACAAACCTACAGTCCCTGTCTTGTATGCACCGCCTGTATACGGGTGTTCAGAGTATATAGGGCCTTTTTTATTTTGTGTGCGGGGTTCCCCTTAATATCCATACAAGACCCAAAGGGGCTGGTAATGGGCTGGGGTAGGGGGGGGGGGGTTGATGGGGTAGCTATGCCATTTTTCTTAAAGATTTTCTTCCATATTACCGGGACCAGACATTACATTAAAGCCGCAAGCAGTTTTAAATGGCTTTTTTTCCTTTAGAAATTTTATTTTGTGCAGGGACAGTTCTAAACACGGGAAACACGTGGCACTTCGCAGGCATACTTTAGACACCCCCCAGGTACAATATTTAAAGGAATATTTGACTTTTTTTTTTTCACTTTATGCATCACTGCTCCCGGAAAACGTCCGTTTTTAAAACTTCTTTTTGCATTGATACATGTCCCCTGGGGCAGAACCCGGGTTCCCAAACTCTGTTTAGGACAATAACATGGATAATAGTCGTTATAATTAGCACTTTAGAATCCGAACGTTCGCATCCATTGTATTTAATAGGGTTCTAATGTTCGTGCGAACTTTCGGTCCGTTCGCGGGTTCTGGTGCGAACCGAACCCGGGGGTGTTCGGCTCATCACTAGTGCACATGGATTTTTTGGTCACATAACTAGGAATAGAAAGAGCATTATTAGTATTTTTATACATTGTGGATATAAAACATTACATTTTTCCATATAAAGATATGCATCCATCCCATGAACCATCCCCGATCCCACCCAAGAATCTCACCATAAGGGGCAGCACCACAAAGAAGGTCACTGGAAACTAGACAGAAGGGTGACCCAACCCGGAGGACACAGGAGCCCTCAAGGTGACACACACATCCGATGGTAGATTCTATATAGATAGCAATTAAATATATCTGAATTAAAAATACATATGTGTGAATAAACATTGATTCACTCCTCGAGGCTTATATAAAATAGCCAAAGGAGATGATTAAAATAAGTTAGAAGTAGTTCTGTACCTTCCAGGAAGAGGCGTCTTAAATAATTCCATAGGCATCAATGGTAGTAAGAAAAAAGAAGGGAGACCCCTCTGGGTACAGGGAGGTCTGAAAAAAGTTATAATTAATAAATTAATTAAAGTTTTAGTAATCCACAGTTGAGATTGTAGCTGAAGTCATAATTAATGATAGATCTAGATAATCAAAATTAAATTAAAAATAAAATTATATCAGCAGATAGATTGGGGACTGTGGAGGAAGGGGAGGATCAGAGAAGACAGGATCAAACAGCCTTTTTACACAATGCGGAGGATTAACCCCTTAGGTTCCACAGTAAGTATAAAAAGCATGCTTTATAGACTTGTGCACAACGGAAAAATTCGTTCCGTTTCGGTTCGTTTCTTTCCGGTCCTGTTGATTCGTAATCATTCGTAATTTTGCTAGACGGGATTTTTCGTGTTTGGACTCATTCGTATTTTTGCAAGCGACATTTTTCGTTGAATTTTTTGTTGCTTTATAATTCGTACTTTCGGTAGAGTACGTTGTTTTTCGTTGATTCTGGACACAACTCCTACTTTCGTAACTTTTTTTGGGTTCGTACTTTCGGTAGAGTACGTTGTTTTTCGTTGATTCTGGACACAACTCCTACTTTCGTAACTTTTTTTGGGTTCGTTGATTCGTAATTTTCCGTGTCTCTCTCACAACGACGCTGCCTATTATGCCTAATGTGCTTCGAATGGATTTGTACTTTTCTAAATACATAGCGGTTATTTGTAACGATTCGAAATCTCGTATTTTACTTTCGTTTTTTACATGCGGCTATAGGCTCCGCCCCTGTACACCATTTTGAGAGGGTTCAGCACGGTGAGGGAGAAGCAGAGAGCAGAGCAGAGTGAGTGTTATTGTGCTTCGAATGGATTTGAAATCTCGTATTTTACTTTCGTTTTTTCATGCGGCTATAGCCTCCGCCCCTGTACACCATTTTGAGAGGGAGTTCAGCATGGTGAGGGAGAAGCAGAGAGCAGAGTGAGTGTTATTGTGCTTCGAATGGATTCGTACATTCGTAACTTTTTTCATAACGAATTATGCCGAAGACCTTCGGGCATTCGCTATTTTGCGGTATAATTTATTTCGGATTCGGTTTTATTCGTAATTGCTCTGTTCGGAAATTCGAATGCTTCCGAATGTCCGAAAGTTGCTAAATTCGGACGAATTTTGATTCGTTACGAAACGAATTGCACAAGCCTAATGCTTTACTGCATATACAGACTGATTTTACTGTTGTGGGTTTAATAACACTTTAGGTAGCTATTCCAGGCCAAGTGAAATGAACAAGTGCGCTACTAATGCTATTCAGTAAATGCTGCAGATGTGCTAAAGTCTGATGTTTTACTCAATTTACCTCAATCTATCTTTTCTGTAATCCATGGAATACACAAGGGCACCCTCATCCATACAAGTTCAGTAGGCGGGCAGTATAAATGTACTTCCAGAAAACTGTGCTTAGTAGTTTCCTCTCCCTTATGCCCCTTTCACACGGGGTGGATCCACCCAGCAGACTCTGTTAGCTCAGAGGGGGATCGCTCCGTTGATACCCTCTGAGCCGGGAGATGACAGATCCGTCTCTAGTCACTGTGCAGGGACGGACCTTCAGAGATTCGTTGTTCTCTATGGCGAGATCGGATGAAAACAGACAGCATGTCTGTTTTCATCCAATCCCATTCAATCGGCTGGACGAATGGCGAACGTATCGCCATCCTTCTGTTTTAAGTGGATCTTGTTGGATGGCAGGCGGGTATCAGCGGACACATCTCCACTGACATCCGCCTGCCCATACAAGTCAATGGGCGGCTCAGATCCGCCTGAAAAACACACAGGCGGATATTTTCGGGGCCAGTCGTATGAAAGAGGCCTTACTTCTTCACTCACCTGACTACTGTCAGGGCTGGGCTCAGCCCTCCCTTCTCAGTGCTTAGCTGTCGTTTAATTGCCAGCACCCATCATTCCACAGTGGCTCACCTGGTAATCATTTCCTGCTCGTCAGCCAGCCCCTTCTGGCTATTTAAACTGCTTGGTTCATTCTTTCAGTGCCTTCGCCTTTGGTCAAACATATCTGGAAACTCTCTGCTGTGCTCCTGTTGAAGACTTGCCTGGCTAATGTCCCTTCTGGTTCCTGATCCTGTCTGATCCTGTCTGCTGCCTCTGACTATGCTGATCTCTGGCTTCCTGATTTACTGTCTCGTTCTGACTACCCTATTTGGCTACCGAACCGTGGCTCTGTTTTGATTATGTTTACTATTTGTACACTTTTTTTTACCATTATATTTTAAGGTGTGATTTTTACTGCATTTTCTGTCTCTGTCTGTACCCATTTGCTTTGCTCAGTTCGTGCCTGCCCTGGTGTGGTGGTTAGGCTCTATAGAATTGTGTATAGAGACCTGGGGGGCAACCAAGTTCCAGTTGTCTTCTGGGAAAGGGCTGCTATAGGTGAAGAACACAGAAGCTAGCTATAGTGTCTGACCACCTGCGTTAGGGGTAAGCGTGACATTTCTCAAGTGTTTCAATCTGAATCAAATTTCTTACTAGTGACATTATTTTTTACATTATGTTTTTTGTATGTAAAAAGTAACAGGGACCCTGCAGCATGGGATCTGGTATTAAAAGCGGGCACATTCCAGAATCAGATTACCAGAAAAATGTAGTTTGGTGTACTGGTGTATAACAGGTATGCTTGGATAAAAAAAAAAAAACGTGCAGGTTCTATTTATAAAAAAATTTGCTTCATGTAATAAGACCCGTAATGTTTGTATTATGTGTGCAATAGTTTCCTTGTTGCCTTTTGCCGGGCGAATGCTACATTCCCTAACATTTGATGACAAGGAAACAAGGAAACATTTAAAACAAGGAAAATGGCTATCAGAACATTTGACCATCAGAGTAAACATTTACCAACTGGCAAAATAGCCTAACACTATAGGCTACGAACATTCAACCATCAAGGAAAATATATGAGGGATACTTCTGCACTGTGTACAATCTATGGAGAATCCTGTGTGAACAGCTGAACAAGGGTTTTCAGCAGAACAAACCTCCAGCTGCAGTGTAACAAAACACTATGTGGGTAATTTACTAAAGGAAAATCCACTTTGCACTACAAGTGCAAACTACAAGTGCAAAGTGCACTTGAAATTGCACTGAAAGTGCAGTCGCTGTAAATCTGAGGGGGTAGATCTGAAATGAGGGGAAGCTCTGCTGATTTTATCATCCAATCATGTGAAAGCTAAAATGCTGTTTTGCTGTTTTTTATTTTCCTTGCATGTCCCCCTCAGATCTACAGCGTCTGCACTTCCAAGTGCACTTTCAGTGCAATTTCAAGTGCACTTTGCACTTGTAGTGCAAAGTGGATTTGCTTTTAGTAAATAACCCCCTATGTCTCCTGGCAAAGCACAAAACGTTGGGATTCCTGTAATGTGATTGACCAAATATGGGCATGACAACACCTGTATACTCTGTCCCTCTGCTTATATTGCAGTGGTGGGGACTGGAAGATGACATTCAGCATCATTCAAGTAACAGGTGCAGACAATTCAGAGGGTAGCGTTTTTTTTTTTTTGTTGTTCAGTTCAGGGTTGATAGCAGTGGCGAATCCCCACCCCAGAGAGAAGTTCTCCATCCACACACTCCCAGCCCCCTGCGCAGAGAGGGATGTGTAATATATACATAGATAAGCCATAGGATTAGGGATGAGCCGGACACCCCCCAGTTCGGTTCGCACCAGAACAGAAATTTGTTTGAACATCCGAACACCATTAAAGTCTATGGGACTCGAACATGAAAAATCAAAAGTGCTAATTTTAAAGGCAAATATGCAAGTTATTGTTATAAAAAGTGTTTGGGGATCCGGGTCCTGCCCCAGGGGACATGTATCAATGCAAAAAAAAGTTCGTACCTGGGGGGTGTCTAGAGTATGCCTGTAAAGCAGCGCTTGTTTCCCATGCTTAGAACTGTCCCTGCACAAAGTGTCATTTCTGAAAGAAAAAAAGTCATTTAAAAGCACTCGCGGCTATAATAAAAAAAAAATTACGTGGGGTTCCCCCCAAATATCCATACCAAACCCTTCAAGTCTGGTATCGATTTTAAGGGGAACTCCACGCCAAACAAAAAAAAATGCCTGGTATGGTTCAGGAGGGGGGCGCTCTCTCGTCCCCCTCTCTATTCCTGCGGCCTTGCGTGCTCAGATAAAGGGTCTGGTATAGATTTCTTGAGTGGAACTCCACGCCATTTTTTTTTAATTTGGCGTGGAGTTCCCCTTAAAATCCATACCAGACCTGAAGGGTCTGGTGATTGAATTAGGGGGGACCCCCACGCATTTTTTTTTTTATCAATGACTTTTCTCTGTATTGCTGGGAGCCGGCAATTCATTATAGCCGCGAGTGCTTTTAAATGACTTTTTTTCCTTCAGAAATTACATTTTGTGCAGGGACAGTTCTAAGCACGGGAAACAAGTGCTGCTTTACAGGCATACTACACCCTGTTCCAAATTATTATGCCAATGATATTTTTCTCATTTACCTAAATAATTGATGTAAACAACAGTCAGTATAATTCTCATGTTATCAACTATTAAGAGTACAATTCAAATTTTATTGAACAAACCTCCTAATGATAACAGTTTTTCAAAATAAAAAACTTGCAATGCACTGTTCCAAATTATTACGCACAGTAAGTTTCAAAACACTTTATAGCTTGTAAAGAACTGAAAATTGTCATTTGTTGTGTTTGCAGCATATTTACTGAAATCAAAAGCTATTTCAATCAGACTTTGAACAACATTTTAACTTTTTAAACATTTTAACAGGTCATGTTACATTTTAACATAGGACCCCTTATTTGATAGCAGCTTCACAAGTCTTGCATCCATTGAACTTGGTTTCTGTCTCACTTCCTCTGACGTCATCCCCAGGCTCCAGCGTTACTGTGTCCTCTGAACATTCACAGCACAATCAGCTGTTATCTCGTGGACTTTCCTGGAAGCTTTACCATCACAGACTGGGACTGCCCTGCCACTGGAACATCTCCTGGATGCACTTACCTGCTACATGCCTGTTTCATCCACTATCTTGTAAGTGTTTTTAACCACTTGTCCCCCGCCCACTGTCAATTGACGGCGGGCGGCGGACACTCTCGTTCTGGGAGGACGTCATATGACGTCCTCCCTTTAAAACGAGCTAGGGGGCGCGCGCAAAAGTGTCCGATGTGTCCGCCACAATATCGCAGTCACAATAAAAATCGCAGATCGCCGCCATTACTACTAAAAGAAATAAAAAATAAAAAATGCTATAAATCTATCCCCTATTTTGTAGACGCTATAACTTTTGCGCAAACCAATCAATACGCGCTTATTGCGTTTTTTTTTTTTTTTTTACCAAAAATATGTAGAAGAATACGTATCGGCCTAAACTGAGGAAAATTTTATTTGAAAAAAAAAATGGGTATTTATTATAGCAAAAAGTAAAAAATAGTGTTTTTTTTTCCAAACTGGATGCTCTTCTTTTGTTTATAGCGCAAAAAATAAAAACTGCAGAGGTGATCAAATACCACCAAAAGAAAGCTCTATTTGTGGGAAAAAAAGGACGCAAATTTCGTTTGGGAGCCACGTGGCACGACCGCACAATTGTCATTCAAAGTGTGACAGCGCTGAAAGCTGAAAAATGGCTTGGGCAGGAAGGGGGTTTTCGTGCACAGTAGGGAAGTGGTTAACCCTTTTAGGGGATATTAAAAGTTTTATACTTCTGCACTTAGAGGCGCCTTGTTTGTTTTTCTGCAGAAAGAGAGGAGGGACGGAGAGGGTGGCATTTGCTAGAACTGATTGCCATTGGCTGTATTTCCCCCCTGCAGCCGCTGAAATCTTTCAGAGGCTGCAGGAGGAAAATAAAGCCGATAGGTTCTAGAAAATGCCGTCTCTCCTGTCAAGGTCTGACTTCAACGCAGCAAGGTAGCAGACTGAAGCCACAAGGTCCAGATCCTGGCTTCCCTGCGATCAGAGGCAGTGCGGGCTGGTGTGCAAGTTCGGCTCCCTGTAAATGCAGCTCAAGGGCTCAGCCGGGTCATTCCTGCCCGATCAAACCTTCCAAATCCCAGCTTGTGTCAGCATTGCAGACATTGGACCCACTCAGTTTGGCGCCCCTTCAAGTTGGAGCCCGGGGCATGTGTCCCCCTGCCCCCCTTCCCTAGTTTTGACCCTGGTTGATAGCATCAACATCATGATTGAGGTGGATCTGCATTGCTGGATGATGTTATTGGTGCTGGATTTACATTAAGGGACTTGTCAAAAAGTGTATGTATTTATTTACCTTTGTATTGGAGTGGAGGTACTCCTTTGCTCATTCACTTTGAGGGGTGTGGTATCTTATTTTTATTTTTAAAAGAGGGATTCAAGTCCCCACCCGCAGACCCCCAAAACCACCTGGCCAGGGTTGTGAGGAAGAGGCCCTTGTCCTCATCAACATAGGTACTTCTCCCCACCATGTTGAGGGCATATGACCTGGTAATATTGGGGAGGCCAGTTTCTGGCCACCTAAGCTATATGCTCAGGAAATAATTTGGCATGGATTTTGGGGGACTTCATACTTTTTTTTTGGCTGTCCCTAATAGCTGTTCTGCTCTTAGGATTGAATGGTATAAAATTGTTGTTTTTGCCCAAGGAAAGGCAACAAAAAAAATATTACACAGATATTACAAACATTACAGGTATTAGTCGTTACACTTGCTCAAATGTTGAGACATTTGCTAAGCATTTTTATTTTTTATAAAAAGACCTTTAAGGCCCCTTTCACACTGGGGTGTTTTTCATGCGGTTTAGCGCTAATATTAGCACTATTATACCGCATGAAAAATTCGTGCCTGTAGCCTTCAATGTGAAAGCCCGAAGGCGGTGCACTAGCAGGACCGCTCCAAAAGTCCTGCTAGCCGATTCTTTACAGCGGTGAAGGAACGGTGTGTTCACCGCTCCTTTACCGCGGCTGCCCATTGAAATCAATGGGACACCGCGTTAATACCGCGGTTTGCGGGCGGTATTAACCCTTTTTCGGCCGCTAGGGGGGTGAATTTAACCCCCGCTAGCGGCCAAAAAAGTATACGGTAAGAACGACGGTATAGCAGCGCTGAAAATCGCGCTGCTATACCGCCACCGCACCTGCCAGCCCCAGTGTGAAAGGGGCCTAAGTGCCAGGCCCTGAAAAATCAAGTATAACCTATTTAGAAACTAATATAAATATTTAATATGCAAGCCTATGCAGTGACAATAATTGAACAAATATTCAATAATACAGTTATTTATTGCTATAATATTCAATGGTGTATGTTAATGCAAGGTTTTGAATCTAGGTACCATTTTAAGCGCTCTTATGAGTTTGGTTGCATTGTAAGACTTTGATTTTTTTTTTATGTATTTTTGTTCTTCAGTATTTTACATCAGGTTGCCAGTTAATGAGAAGATGTTTTTTGGTCCATGAACTGGTCCATGATATCTTAAACCCTCAGGAGCAATTTTCCCTTCCCCATTGAATCCAAAGATTTTTGCCAAAATGTTCTGAATGTCAACATTTTTGGTGAAGCGAAAATAGTAATTTTGGTTTATGCCTATCAGTTTATATTCTAGATTGACCTGACCTCCTATCCTTATGTGTTTTTGCATTTGGGCTTTGTCCTTCTGCCTTCATGTGATTCCTGGCTAGGGATGAGGTTCAGGTTTGTGGTGACTTCTGCAAGTTTGAGGTTAATAGACTCAGTGAACTAATGTTAGGCATTCACCAGAGTGATTTCTTTTATTATAGATAAGCTAGCTGAGAAGGCCCAAGAAATGGGTTTTTGGAAAAGCCAGCCCCCTTACTATAAAATAGGGAGGTCACAGCAGACATACAATGTACTTTATTGTGATTGGGAAAACAGGGAGTACTACTGATAAAGTTCAAGGGGAGAGATTAGAATATCACTTGTGGGTACTGGCAGCTCTTTTAAAATAGATGTAAACCCTTACCGAATGCCCTTTTGGTAGCAAAATTATGTGTATGTTGGAGAATTTGGGGGTGTCGGGAGGGAAATATTTTTTTCTTTTTCATTCTTTGTTACATTTTAATGCTGCTGATGTCCTGCTACCTTCGTATAGAATAACCCTATCCACATGCTCTGAATTGATAACAGGCTACATGTTTTATTTTTTTTAACACAGAATATTTCCTAATTGTTGCTGGCTGCAATTGTTTTTTTACAGAAGCTGCCCTTCAATGACAGTGGAAGGTCCACTTCCAGGTGGTTTTAAAAGGTTGCTAAAAAATTGCTTTAGTCCCATCTTCCACTGCTTTAGCGATGCAGGGGTCCTTATGGTCCTTAGACTGGCCTAACATTATCCAATTTTCTTGTACAATTTTCTTGTAGATTTACCAAAGCCATATACTGTAATATGAGGTCAGACCTAAACACTTTAAATTTGTATGCAGGCCCTTGCACTACATAGCTGAAGGTAAATATAAAGGAAATTGAACATGAAAATTGTATAATATATGGCCAGCCTAAGCCCCTCAACTTCCCAAAGTCAAATAGTTCCTAAAGTCAAATCACTTGCAAAGGCCTCCTAGGATAGCTGGGCATTTGAAATCCCATGGAAAGCACTCCAGACCATTGCAGGAGCATCCAGCTACCACAGTAAGCAGCAATGAGGCACAAATAGGTAGCCTCTGCATCCCTAAAGCATCAGAAGATGAGGCTGAAGCAATTTTTTAGCAACTTTTTAAAACCACCTGGAAGTGGGCCTTCCATTTACTGATGATTACCGTACATTATATAGCAGAGGTTGCAGTACAAAGACCCAGATTGTTGGGCTCAGACCATTGAAATTAGGGGTGGTTATGGAGTAATTTTATTTTTGCAGCTGCAGATGGACCCTCTCAAACAGCACATTGGCTGTAGGACAAGCCAAAAGCTCCAGCACATACTATGCAAGTCCTGGCCAGTGGTCCAGCTGGGAAAAGGTCGGTGGTCCAGCTTCAAAAACACAATAGTCCGTAGGGTCTTCACTTCTGAATGTGTCAGCCCTGGATCTGGTGTACTCTGCAATCATGTGGTTCAGGAGCTGTTTGTGAATGCTGCCTGCAGCTAGGCCTGGCTGCTGGGGTTTTAGATAAACTCTTTTCAGAGATCAGATGATTGAAGGCAAGTTGGTTAACAGAGGGGATCATACTATCATCAGGGTATGTGGCAAAGAAGTTATAAAGCAGTACCCCTCAAAGTGCTGCATTTTGTTCTTCTGTGAAGTAGATCGATCATTTTACACTTGAATTGGGGATCGAATAGGATGGCCATCCAACAGTGATCCCTCTCTTTAATGATTCAAATTCTGGGGTCCATGGTCATGCATTTGAGCATAAAAGACCCCATTTGCTAAAAAACTGCTGACAGCAGAGGACCCTGACTTCCCCACAATCTCACCCCACCTATGTACATCTCCTGGAGTTTTGGAAGGAAGGAATGTGACCTTTAAAAACTGCCCTTTTGGCACACCAGGCCTCTTCCTACTCCTTTTTATCCTCTACCTCTTGCTGCCTTATAGAATTCCAAATATTTCTGGAGGACAGGGATGGCCTTTTGGGCAAAATAATGGTGGCTAAGGGATGGTTTTCTGGGCAAAATAAGGGCAGTTGGGTACCTGACATTGTGGTGTAGCACACCACCTATAAACCTGCTGAGAGGGGTGAAGGAACAAGCTGAATTGGGAGGAGTTGCAAAGCAAGTGGTATTTCTAAAATGCCATTAAGATGCTGAGCATGCTACAAATTGGAAAAGTGTCAACTAAAACTTGTGCTTCATGCGCTCTGCAAGTGTACAACTTGCCAGTGAAAATGTGCAGTAAGTTAACAGACCTAGAATTCAACACATTCAAAATATCCTTGCTATCTGGGTTGGAGACACATTTTCTTATGATCTGGCAATAAATACAGTATGTTTAAAATGGCCCATATTGTAAATCTCTGTAGACCAACCCTGGAGATAGCAGTAGCCTGTCATTTTTCTGCCTCCTCAAAGCCAGTGGTTAGGGCTATGCTGACCTTAGTAGAAGAGGAGGAGGGAAAATGTGCATTTACATCTCTTGCAGGCATATGATTGCTCTGTGTATGGGAGGAGTAAGAAAGGCTTTGTCAGCCACTTGACTACTGTCTGTGCAATGAGCTACTGGTAGGGTAAAAAAACTTCCAAGTCGCCAGAACCTTGCCTCATGCTATAACCACACAGAAGGAGGTGGAGGAGGAAGAGGTAAAGGAGAAAGGGGAGGAGGAATAGAGGTCACAGAAGCTGGGGGGAAGAGGAGAAAGCGGTGAAGGAGGAAGGGGAGGAGGAGAGGAAGGAAGGGGAGGAAGAAAAGGCAACATTAGCAATGTGCTTAACACCTCCTACAACTTCATGTGGCAGCACCTCTATTTCTCTGTAGGTTTGCCTGTTTATTTTTCTTTCTTTTTTTTTTTTGTTTAAGTCCTTATTTGAGGAAAGACAGGCAGCCTATGGCTGTGGGATTCTATGTTTAACTTTGTTCTGCTGCCTGCCCTGCCCCTTGGCCGTAGAATTTCCCCCCCACTGTCTGATGCTGCCTGCCTTTACCCCTGCATTGTGGAAGGGCTTGCAGCCTATGGTTTTCCCACTGCAGTTATGCCTACAGTGATCTAACTATAATGAAATAAAAAAAAATGCATGCTGAGTGCCTTGGAGAAGAAAGATTATGTTGGCAAAGCAGGGGAGTTACAGATGTCCCTGACCTGTACTTTGTGCAGCGCAACCTCCGCATCAGTACTAAAAAATATAGAAAAAAAGAAATATAAATTCTAATTACAAATACAGTAACAATAAAGAAGTGGCAGCTGGCATCTGCCACTCTAAGGCAGGCCATGAAACTTATTTAAGAGGGCTCACAGCATAAAGATTTTGGACAAAGTGGGGTTCATACCGCAGAACGTAGAGGTTGTTATAGTGTAGCTTTTATTTGCAGCTCCTGATAGCAGTTGAAGCCCATTTCCATCTGGAGCTGTATTGCACGGACACTGTACAATATTTGTGGCTATTGTCTATCAAATAATACACTTGAATTTGTATGTCAGGATAAAACCATCTTTTCTTTCTTACTTTTTATTTCAGCCTCACCTACCTGCTTACATATTGCCCAGGCTCTGAGCAATATTTGTTTCTGTTATCTTTCAGATAGTAGACTCAATTTTTTATTGTAAGATGAAACCTGTCTTCTCTCTCTCTATTTGCTACCTATTCAAGTGGTTGTGTACTGTCCTGATGCTAGCAAATTTCTACAGTACACATAAATTAAATAGTTATTTTGAATATTTTGGGAATAACGGGGGATATGGGGATTTTAGGGGGTTTTAATAAATGTGGGGTTGTGGTTTTTAAATACTTTTGTGTCATATTATGAAAAAAGAAAAAAAAACTTATTAGTAAACTGTTTTACCATTGGCCACTTTGTATGAAGGTAAATGCTTTTTTTTTTTTTTTTTTTTCCCCTAAACGTTTTAAGTCCATTGTGGTTGCTACTTCCACCAGTCAATTCATATCTATTACTACTAGATCAGGTGTCACAGTCAAAACTACCTAAAAAAAAAAAAAAAAATTCTTTCAAATGTAGTGAATCAGATTAGGGTTGCATCTGCTGTATTTAAGCCAAGCTAAATATAAAAGTAAAAAAAAAAAAAAACTGAAAATATCCAAAATGTGAAATGTTATGTCAGTAAATAGTGTTGCTGACCCTTTTTTTTTTTTCACTTTTTAAACTTTTGTTTTGCATTGGTACATGTTCCCCAGGGTAGTGTTCACTCCCCCGTGCTATTTTTTTCCGATAACCTCTTGCCAGAAAATGGGCATTTTTAATTTGATAGCTTTGACTCCCAATGATTCTAGTGTGGTTTGGCATCTTGAACTTCTTTGAAGCCTAGGGGCCATTTGGTTTCTCCTTACTAATCACTTATTATTATTATACAGGATGTATTTACTGTCACCAATTTGCACAGTGCTTAACAGATTAAAAGGGAGACAATACCGTTACAATACAATTCAAGACAAGGGGGTTTGGAGTGCCCTGCTAATGAGGGCTTACAATATAAATCCCTGCATAGAACAAAATCTAATATCCTCAATTTCTGGCAACTTCAAAACACTAAGGTGCATATTTATAAATAGGGATGAGGCGAACACACCTGGGTTGCAATTCTGTTTATTTTCTAGGCCAATAGGCAATGGATTACAAAATAAATGGTGTGGAGGGCTGAGAACTGCCCTGCTCAGTGCAGTAGCAAAGAAAAAAAATGTTTTTGAAAATTCTATGTGGCTTGGAACACTGATTTTAGTGATTTTTGAAGTGAAATATAAAAATGGAAAAATCCATTAAATAACATGCCTGGGGGTTTCCCTGACCCTGCATGTGAAATGGTACATCTGTGTGATGTATACAACCCATTGCAAAAACGAACAACACTGACATTTAAAAAAAAGGACAGCTCAATGCTGCCAGGGATTTTTTTCCTAGATGAGGATCCGCTATATAGATTAATGGGGGACATTCACAAAAAATGGCATGGGGGTTCCCCCATAATTCATATCAGGTCCTCCGGGTCTGGTATACACTTTAATTGGGTACCCCCACACAAAATTAAGAAAAAAAGCATGGGTTTTTCTAAAATTATATATCAACCCTTTCAGAGAATACAGCCGGGCTGGCCATAAAAAGGGGTCACTGTCTCCTTACATTTATGGTCATTGTATTGCCCCTACATTGGTGGTCAATAGGGATGAGCCGAACACCCCCGGGTTCGGTTCGCACCAGAACCTTCGAACGGACCGAAAGTTCGCGCGAATTTTCGAACCCTATTCGTTATAATGGACGCGAACGTTCGAAATCAAAATTGCTAATTACAACGGCCAATATGCATGTTAATGTCATAGAACAGGTTTGGGGACCCGGGTCCTGCCCCAGGGGACATATATCAATGCAAAAATAAATTTTAAAAACTAACGTTTTTTCGGGAGCAGTCATTTTAATGATGCATAAAGTGAAAAAAAAAAAAGTGAAATTTTCCTTTAAATATGGTACCTGGGGGGTGTCTAAAGTATGCCTGTGAAGTGGCATGTGTTTCCCGTGTTTAGAACTGTCCTTGCACAAAATGACATTTGTAAAGGAAAAAAAGAAGCCACTTGCGGCTTTAATGTCATGTCTTGTCCTGGCCGCCATATGGCTGAAAATCCTTGAGAAAAATGGCATGGCTACCCCATCACCCCCCCCCCCCCAGCCCCTTTGGGTCTTGTATGGATATTAAGGGGGACCCCGCACCCAAAATAAAACCCTATACCTACAACCCTATATACTCTGAACAGCAGTATATAGGTGGTGCAAACAAGACACGGACTGTAGGTTTGTTCTTAAGTAGAATCTGAACAGGTACATTATGAAGTGTAGCTCCATCCCCAAAAAATCTATTTTTAAGCTTTTTGGAGAACATAGGGAGGGGTTATCACCCCTGTAACATTTGCTGTCTTTGCACATCTGTTCAGAACATGTCACCTCACTTTCCGTCCCAATGACAAATGTTTTTGGAAAAGTGGGGTTTTAATTGAAACAAGGATTGGTGATAAAGCATCAGTAGAGAGGAGATACCTTTTTTCCCAAATTAAATCTAACAGGATAGAATTTCCCTTCCTAGGGGTAGATTTCCTCTCACTTCCTGTTTTCTCTTGCCGTTTGCAAGTAGGAGTCGTTTGTAAGTTGGATGTTTGAAAGTAGGGGCCTGCCGTATATACTCTGCAGAAATTTGCCCTATTAGATGTTGGTGTAGCCACAAGACTGGTGGGCACAGGAATGGGCCCTGCTGTGAGTTAATAGATCAAGATTTGTACTTGCATGCACCTGTTGAACCGGGCAGAAAAATTGGGCCTTTGGTGGTGGTGGTGGTGGTGGTGGACGGTGTTGCCACAAGACTGTAAGCCCTCACAGTTACTCTTGGTGGGTGCAGGAATGGGCCCTGCTGTGAGTTATTAGATCAAGATTTGTAATTGCATGCACCTGTTGAACAGGGCAGAAAAATTGGGCCTTTGGTGATGGTGGTGGTGGTGGTGGTGGACGGTGTTGCCACAAGACTGTAAGCCCTCACAGTTACTCTTGGTGGGTGCAGGAATGGGCCCTGCTGTGAGTTATTAGATCAAGATTTGTAATTGCATGCACCTGTTGAACAGGGCAGAAAAATTGGGCCTTTGGTGGTGGTGGTGGTGGTGGACGGTGTTGCCACAAGACTGTAGGCCCTCATAGTTACTCTTGGTGGGCGCAGGAATGGGCCCTGCTGTGAACTATTAGATCAAGATTTGTAATTACACGCCCCTGTTAAACAGGGGCTGAAAAATTGTGCCTTAGGCATTGGTGCTGGTGCCACAACACTGCAACCCCTCACAGATACTGTACTTGGAGCACAGCAGTCACACCTGTTGCGAAGCATCTTTTTAAAAAATCGTAATTACACGCCCCTGTTATACAGGGGCTGAAAAATTGTGCCTTAGGCACTGGTGCTGGTGCCACAACACTGCAACCCCTCACAGATACTGTACTCTGAGCACAGCAATGAGACCTGTTGCAAAGCATTGCCTAAAAATTGTAATTACACGCCCCAACAGGGGCTGAAAAATTGTGCCTTAGGCACTGGTGCTGGTGCCACAACACTGCAACCCCTCACAGATACTGTACTTGGAGCACAGCAGTCACACCTGTTGCGAAGCATCTTTTTAAAAAAATTGTAATTACACGCCCCTGTTATACAGGGGCTGAAAAATTGTGCCTTAGGCACTGGTGCTGGTGCCACAACACTGCAACCCCTCACAGATACTGTACTCTGAGCACAGCAATGAGACCTGTTGCAAAGCATTGCCTAAAAATTGTAATTACACGCCCCAACAGGGGCTGAAAAATTGTGCCTTAGGCACTGGTGCTGGTGCCACAACACTGCAACCCCTCACAGATACTGTACTTGGAGCACAGCAGTCACACCTGTTGCGAAGCATCTTTTTAAAAAATTGTAATTACACGCCCCTGTTATACAGGGGCTGAAAAATTGTGCCTTAGGCACTGGTGTGGTGGCATGGATCATTGAGGAGGAGGAAGAGGATAGTCAGTGAACATAACAGGACAGTCACTCAGCATCAGCATAGGCAGTCTTGAAGGGATGTGACATTATAAATTATTCCGTTATATCCTCTTCAGATGTGTGGTAGCTGGTGGTGATCCAAGACTGATTAATTTTTATGAAGGTCAGTCGATCAACCGAGTCGGTGGACAGGCGCACCCTATGATCGGTGACAAATCCTCCAGCAGCACTGAATGTGCGTTCGGAAAGAACGCTGGATGCAGGACAGGCCAGTAGCTCAATTGCATACTGTGCAAGCTCTGGCCAGTGATCCATCCTCAGGACCCAGTAAGCCAGAGGATTTTTGGTGGGAAAGGTGTCCAAGTCTGACCTTGCCCCTAGGTATTCCTGCACCATGTATATCAGACGCTGGCGATGGTTGCTGGAACCGATCATACTTTGGGGCTGCGGACTAAAAAATTGTCTGAACGCATCGGTCAGACGTCCACCTTCCCCACCGCTCCTTCTGCTACTGACCGAAGCCTCAGCAACTCGTCGTCCAGGACCAGGAGTTTGTAACCTCCCAGTTTCTGAGAACGCGTTGCACAGACCTTTCTGCAAGGCCTCCCTGAGATGTCTCATCCTCTGCTCCCTCTGCGACGGCAAGATAAGGTCCGCAACCTTACCCTTGTACCGTGGATCAAGGAGAGTGGCCAGCCAGTAATGGTCCCTCTCCTTGATCCGAAGAACACGAGGATCCTTCCGCAGGCTTTGCAGGATCAGGGAGGCCATGCAGCGTAGGTTAGCTGAGGCATTCGGTCCGGAGTCTTCTGGGTCACTGAGGATGACATGATCGCCAGCCACCTCCTCCCAGCCACGTACAAGTCCACTGGTTTGTTGGGACTGTACATCATCCCTAAAAGACTGCTGCTGCTGATGCTGAGTGCCAGGCTCCACCTCCATGCTCACACAATCCTCCTCCTCCTCCTCCTCCTCATCCTCATCCTCTTCCTGTGTGATGGGTGGGACAGAAGGAACACTGTCTGGATAAAGGGGGCCTTGAGAGGCAAGGAAGTCCTCCTCTTCCTGCCTCTGTTCTGCCTCAAGTGCCCTGTCCATTATCCCACGCAGCGTATGCTCCAACAGGTGGACAAGAGGTACAGTGTCACTGATGCATGCACTGTCACTGCTCACCATCCTCGTGGCCTCCTCAAATGGTGAGAGGACAGTGCATGCATCCCTGATCATGCTCCACTGGCGTGGGGAAAAAAAGCCAAGCTCCCCTGACCCTGTCCTGGTGCCGTAGTCGCAAAGGTACTCATTGATGGCCCTCTGCTGCGTGTGCAGTCGCTGCAGCATGGCCAACGTTGAGTTCCACCTGGTGGGCATGTCACATATTAGGCGGTTCTTGGGCAGGTTCAGCTCCTTTTGCAGCTCAGTCAGCCGAGCACTGGCATTATAAGATCGGCGGAAATGCACACAGACTTTCCTGGCCTGCCTCAGGACATCCTGTAAGCCTGGGAACCTGCCCAAGAACCGCTGCACCACCAGGTTGAGGACGTGAGCCATACAGGGCACATGGGTGAGCTGCCCCTGTCGCAGGGCGGAGAGGAGGTTGGTGCCATTGTCAGAAACGACCATTCCTGGCTTAAGCTGGCGTGGCGTCAACCACCTCTCGGCCTGCCCCTGCAGAGCTGCCAGAACCTCTGGCCCAGTGTGGCTCCTGTCCCCCAAACACACCAGCGCAAGCACGGCATGGCATCTTTTTGCCTGCGTACTCGCGTAGCCCCTTGTACGCCTACGGAGCACCGCTGGTTCCGAGGACAGAGCACTCGAAGAGGACATGGAGGAAGAAGAAGAGGAGGGGGTGGAGGAGAGAGGTGTGTCACAACCAGTAGTAGCATTTTGGAGGCGTGGTGGCGGAACAACCTCCAACACTACTGCACCTTGTCCTGCATCCCTCCCATCTGCCAATAGAGTGACCCAATGGGCCGTGAAAGAAAGATAACGTCCCTGTCCATGCCTGCTGGACCATGAGTCAGCGGTAATATGCACCTTACCGCTGACCGCCCTGTCCAGCGAGGCATGGACATTGCCTTCCACATGCCGGTAGAGAGACGGAATCGCCTTCCGTGAGAAAAAGTGGCGTTTGGGAACCTGCCACTGAGGAACCGCACATTGAACAAACTCACGGAAGGGGGCCGAGTCTACCAACTGAAAAGGCAGCAGTTGAAGTGCTAGCAATTTAGCCAAGCTAGCATTCAACCGCTGGGCATGTGGATGGCTGGGAGTATACTTCTTTCGACGGTCCAGCAGCTGGGGCAGGGAAATTTGCCTGCTACAATCGGACGTCGGTGTACTGCAAGTACTTGGTTGTGACACACCTAATTCTACACCTTCAGTCCTCTCAGAGCAGCTTTCAGAGAGGACTGAAGATATAGTGGGGATGGAGATCCCAGCTGATGAGGAGCAAGGAGAGGTCCGCTTTGTTCTTTGGTGTGGGTCTTTTATGTGTGCTTGCCAATGAGCTGCATGGCAGGTCGACATATGTCTGCTCATGCTTGTGGTGCCCAAGTGGCTGATGTTTTGGCCACGCGAGATACGCTTGAGACAAATATTGCAAATAGCAGTGGTGCGATCTGATGCACTCGTCTCAAAAAAGGCCCACACCAAAGAACTTTTGTGATAACGTGCAGAGGCAGCGCCCTGCACAGGCGGAGCTCTGCGGTGTGGTACAGTTGCTGTGCTGGCCTCTAGCTGGCCTCCAGGGGGCATCCTGCCTCGTTGGACATGTGATGCCGCATCCTCCTCCTCCTCCTCCTCTCTCCCTTCAGGCACCCACGTGGAGTCAGTGACCTCATCATCCCCTCCCTCTTCACCACTAGAGCAAACCTGGCAGTAAGCTGCAGCTGGTGGAACAGTACTGCCAGATTGCTGTCCTTCAGCATCCCCTCTCTCTGCGCGCACACTACTGACTTCCTCAAGCTGGGTACCATCATCCGAGCCTTCGAATCGTTGGGCATCCTCCTGGAGTATGTACCCAACACTGTGCTCAAACAGGTCGGGGGACTCCTCAGGAGGACATGGTGGGTCTAGGGAAGGGGTGGCTGATGATGCCATTGAGTACGCGTTGGCAGCTGCTCTGCCAGTACCCTGAGCCTGGGTGAGAGAGGATGAGGAGGATGAGGAGGGCTTGGTCATCCATTCTACCAAGCCTTCGGCATGATGCGGCTCCACATGTCCAGCTGCCGAAAACAAAGACAAGCGTGTCCCATGGCCACGTGCTGATGACGATGCACGACCACGTCCACGGCCAGCACTGTTGTCTCTAGAAACAGAGCCTGCCTGCCCTGTGTTCTTGCCTCGGCACGCTCTGCCTCTCCTTGGCGGTCTTCCAGCCATTGTAGTCGGTAGTGTATATAGTATAAAAAATAGAGCTCCTATGTGTGCTCACAACACACTGTAGGTCCTATGGGTGCTGACACTAACACACTATAGGTACTATGTGTGCTGCTGACAAGAAAATATAGGAGCTCTGTTTGCTGCCACTAACACACTAGAAGTCCTATTGGTGCTTCTGAGATGAAAATATAGGAGCTCTGTGTGATGCCACTAACACACTAGAAGTCCTATGGGTGCTGCTGAGAAGAAAATATAGGAGCTCTGTGTGATGCCACTAACACACTAGAAGTCCTATTGATGCTTCTGAGATGAAAATATAGGAGCTCTGTGTGATGCCACTAACACACTAGAAGTCCTATGGGTGCTGCTGAGAAGAAAATATAGGAGCTCTGTGTGATGCCACTAACACACTAGAAGTCCTATTGGTGCTTCTGAGATGAAAATATAGGAGCTCTGTGTGATGCCACTAACACACTAGAAGTCCTATGGGTGCTGCTGAGAAGAAAATATAGGAGCTCTGTGTGATGCCACTAACACACTAGAAGTCCTATTGGTGCTTCTGAGATGAAAATATAGGAGCTCTGTGTGATGCCACTAACACACTAGAAGTCCTATGGGTGCTTCTGAGATGAAAATATAGGAGCTCTGTGTGATGCCACTAACACACTAGAAGTCCTATGGGTGCTGCTGAGAAGAAAATATAGGAGCTCCGTTTGCTGCCACTAACACACTAGAAGTCCTATGGGTGCTGCTGAGAAGAAAATATAGGAGCTCTGTGTGATGCCACTAACACACTAGAAGTCCTATGGGTGCTTCTGAGATGAAAATATAGGAGCTCTGTGTGATGCCACTAACACACTAGAAGTCCTATGGGTGCTTCTGAGAAGAAAATATAGGAGCTCTGTGTAATGCCACTAACACACTAGAAGTCCTATGGGTGCTGCTGAGAAGAAAATATAGGAGCTCTGTGTGATGCCACTAACACACTAGAAGTCCTATTGGTGCTTCTGAGATGACAATATAGGAGCTCTGTGTGATGCCACTAACACACTAGAAGTCCTATGGGTGCTGCTGAGAAGAAAATATAGGAGCTCTGTGTGATGCCACTAACACACTAGAAGTCCTATTGGTGCTTCTGAGATGAAAATATAGGAGCTCTGTGTGATGCCACTAACACACTAGAAGTCCTATGGGTGCTGCTGAGAAGAAAATATAGGAGCTCTGTGTGATGCCACTAACACACTAGAAGTCCTATGGGTGCTGCTGAGAAGAAAATATAGGAGCTCTGTTTTCTGCCAGTAACACACTAGAAGTCCTATTGGTGCTTCTGAGATGAAAATATAGGAGCTCTGTGTGATGCCACTAACACACTAGAAGTCCTATGGGTGCTGCTGAGAAGAAAATATAGGAGCTCTGTGTGATGCCACTAACACACTAGAAGTCCTATGGGTGCTTCTGAGATGAAAATATAGGAGCTCTGTGTGATGCCACTAACACACTAGAAGTCCTATGGGTGCTGCTGAGAAGAAAATATAGGAGCTCTGTTTGCTGCCACTAACACACTAGAAGTCCTATGGGTGCTGCTGAGAAGAAAATATAGGAGCTCTGTGTGATGCCACTAACACACTAGAAGTCCTATGGGTGCTTCTGAGATGAAAATATAGGAGCTCTGTGTGATGCCACTAACACACTAGAAGTCCTATGGGTGCTTCTGAGATGAAAATATAGGAGCTCTGTTTGCTGCCACTAACACACTAGAAGTCCTATGGGTGCTGCTGAGAAGAAAATATAGGAGCTCTGTTTGCTGCCACTAACACACTAGAAGTCCTATGGGTGCTGCTGAGAAGAAAATATAGGAGCTCTGTTTGCTGCCACTAACACACTAGAAGTCCTATGGGTGCTTCTGAGATGAAAATATAGGAGCTCTGTGTGAAGCCACTAACACACTAGAAGTCCTATGGGTGCTGCTGAGAAGAAAATATAGGAGCTCTGTTTGCTGCCACTAACACACTAGAAGTCCTATAGGTGCGGTTGGGGTGCAATGCTGTGCTAACAGCACTGCGGTTGGTACTACTGCAATACTGTACTAACAGTAAGCACGCACCAGACTAATCCCCAGCAGCAGCTAATAACACACTAACTGTGCAATCAGCAGCAATGAACGATCAATGACTTAGGTAGCAATGGTTTAGCAAAGAAATAGCCAATGGTTTAGCAAAGAAGAGCAAATCTTTCAGTATCAAGCAAAGACAGAATCAGCAGACTGATCTCTCCTAAAGCCGGAACTCATGTGACCGGGGCCGACGGCGTGGCGGCCTTTTAAATGGTGGGGCGTGTACTAAAGCCCCTGAGCTGTAATTGGCTACAGGCGTCCTGCCTGTAGCCAATTATTGCTCTCCGAGTTTCGGGCGCTGTGATTGGCCAAGCATGCGGGGTCACAGTGCATGCTTGGCCAATCATCAGCCAGCAATGCACTGCGCCGGCCGCGCCGGCCGCAATGCATTGCGGGGCCGCTCGCATCACACGAATGTGATGCGAACGGCCCAAATAGTTCTGGGCTCGCCGAGCGAGCGAACGCCCGGTGCTCGATTCGAACGTGGGTTCGAATCGAGCACCGGGCCCATCCCTAGTGGTCAATAAGGATGAGCCAAAAACCCCCTGTTCGGTTCGCACCAGAACTTGCGAACAGGCAAAAAATTTGTTCGAACACGCAAACAACGTTAAAGTCTATGGGACACGAACATGAAAAATCAAAAGTGCTAATTTTAAAGGCTTATATGCATGGTATTGTCATAAAAAGTGTTTGGGGACCTGGGTCCTGCCCCAGGGGACATGTATCAATGTAAAAAAAAGTTTTAAAAACTGCCGTTTTTTTTCAGGAGCAGTGATTTTAATAATGTTTAAAGTAAAACAATAAAAGTGAAATATTCCTTTAAATTTTGTACCTGGGGGGTGTTCTATAGGATGCCTATAAAGTGGCGCATTTTTCCCGTGTTTAGAACAGTCCCTGCGCAAAATTACATTTCTAAAGGGAAAAAAGTCATTTAAAACTACTTGTCGGGTCCCACAATACAGATAAAAGTCATTGAAAAAGATGGCATGGGTTCCCCCCAGTCAATTACTAGGCCCTTTGGGTCTGGGATAAATATTAAGGGGAACCCCGAACCGAAATTAAAAAAAAAATTGTGTAGGGGTCCCCCCAAATTTCATACCAGGCGCTTCAGGTCCGGTATGGATATTAAGGGGAACCCTGCGCCAATTTTTTTTTTAAATGGCGTAGGGGTCCCCCTCAAAATCCATACCAGACCCTTCAGGTCTGGTATGGATTTTAAGGGGAACCCCGCACCGAAATAAAAAAAAATGGCGTTGGGTCTTCACGCAACCTGGGAGGCCAAAGGAAAAGAGGGGGGACAAGAGAGCGCCCCCCCTCCTGAACCATACCAGGCCACATGCCCTCAACATGGGGAGGATGCTTTGGGGTCCAAAGCACCATGTCCCCATGTTGATGGTGACAAGGGCCGCATCCCCACAACCCTTGCCCGGTGGTTGTGGGAGTCTGCGGGCGGGGGACTTATCGGAATCTGGAAGCCCCCTTTAACAAGGGGAACCCCAGATCCCGGCCCCCCCTATGTGAATTGGTAACGGGTACTATTTCACAAGAGACAGCTTGGGACAAGTCCTTTATTAAAAAAGAAAAAGAAATTCCAGCGATGTACATCCATTCTCGACCCGACGATAAGAAAAAAAAAAAAGACGCTACTGATGCCTCATAGGTGGTTCCCCTCGAATGACACTACACCCACTGTGACAGCTCTTAAATAGCTGAGGGCGGGGCCACCCCTGACGTACGCGGGTGACCCCACCCCCTCTGATGCCACGGGGGTTTCCCGTGGCGTCAGATGGGGCAGAGTTACACCCTCAGCTATTTAAGAGCTGTCACGGCGGGTGTAGTGTCATTCGACGGGAACCACCTGAGGCATCAGTAGCGGCTTTTTTTCCGGTGTCGTCGGGTCGAGAATGGATTTTTTTTTCTTTTTTAATAAAGGACTTGTCCCAAGCTGTCTCTTGTGTTATGTGTTATCTCATTGATAACACATGACACTTTTTTTGTGAAATGGTAGGTGTACAATGTACCCCGTTACCAATTCACATGGGGGGACTGGGTTTCCCCTTGTTAAAGGGGGCTTCCAGATTCTGATAAGCCCCCCGCCCGCAGACCCTCACAACCACCGGGCAAGGGTTGTGGGGATGAGGCCCCATCAACATATGGTGCTTTGGACCCCAAAGCATCCTCCCCATGTTGAGGGCATGTGGCCTGGTATGGTTCAGGAGGGGGGCGCCCCCTCTTTTCCTACGGCCTGCCAGGTTGCGTGCTTGGATAAGGGTCTGCTATGGATTTCGAGGGGGACCCCTACGCCATTAAAAAAAATAAATGGGGACCCCCACGCAATTTTTTTTACATTTTGGTTAGGGAGTTCCCCTTAATATTCATACCAGACCCAAAGGGCCTGGTAATGGACTGGGGGGGGGAACTCATGCGTTTTTTTATCAATGACTTTTATCTGTATTGCGGGACTCGACAATTCATTATAGCCGCGAGTAGTTTTAAATTACTTTTTTTCCTTTAGAAATGTCATTTTGCACAGGGACAATCTCCCACCATATGATGAAGATGCTGATGATGTGATGTGGAAGCTAAAAGCCCTGGGAGCTAAGACTAAAAAAAAATTGAAATACACCACTAAGGTGGCCCCCTTCTCCACTGCTCCCCTCTCTGTAGACTCATGTTCCTACCTTGTAAAGAGAACCCTAGGATAGTGGGAGCCTGATCAATGAAAAAATAAGTAGAGGTGCCGCCCACTATAAGGGCTGGGTGTATATACAAAAAACTAGACAATAAAAATGGCAAAAAACAATAGATGACAATCCATGAATATGGGATGGAATGAATGTAAGAGGAGGCTCTCTATAACAAATGCAGAAATTCCGTAAAGCTGCTGTTCCACTACTGCATGTAGGTCAGTGAACTACACCATGAGCTGTGTGTGCTGCTGATTGTGCCACACCTGAAATGGTCCCAGAGATACAGCAAGGATAAGGTGAAGACCAACAGACAGGATCCATGTAAGCCCATGTAAATGATGACAGGAAAGTCTCTCCTACTGCATGTGGTCCAGCCAGTGCTGTCAGTGGGTCCCAACTGACTGGGTACTCACGTGGTAAAGCTGATGTGACCAGTGTGCAGGCTGTCATATACTCACTAACCTGTGATTGCCGTCTAGCGATTCCTCTTTGTACATCTGAGATTTGAGCAGGACACGTCTGTTCAGCGCACAGTACACAAACAGGGTGGTAGCCGTGAATGACACAGAACTGGTGTGAACAGGTGTCTCAAATCCGTGTCAGCCTGCAATGGTTGAGAGCATGTTGTAATCCCATAAGGGGTGTCAATAAGATCAGTTTAATAATGTCCTCAACACCAGCCGGTCCCCCAGTGGGGAAATTAAAGCAAAGTCCAGATGAAATGGCATACGGTGCATAGGGGGGGATTGGGGGTCTGTCCCTTGTTTACATGTTTCGTTCCTCCCTAGAATTTCTTCAGAACATACAGAACATAGAATATAGCAACCTCTGTTTTATGCTGTGATCAAATAACTCAGCTAACACCTCCATGCCTTATGTTGGGGCTATGACAGGAGTAGCTGTGGACAAGAAGGCAGAATAGGTCACTCTGGTAGCTGCAGTGGAATGTGCACTAGTCTCTGTTGGTGGGTGACAGAGGATGAGCAGGAGAATGATGGTTTAGTAATCCAGTCCACCACCTCCTAGGCATGCTGTGGGTGGATGGCAGGGGCAACATCACTAAACAGAGGAAATGATGCCCTGCCTGAGGATGGACCACATCCACCTTTACCTGTGGACACATACACTGCTGGTCCCCTCACAGTGCCATGGGAATGTCTGCCTCTCCTTGTTGGCCTCCCAGACATGATGGGGGAGGCGCTTATTAACAAAATAAAACTGCACTGATGTACTGCAATATACTGTGGAAAACGTGCAGTAATGCACTTAAATATACTGCGTTCATTGTCCAGTAATGCACTGATATATACCGTGTTAAATGTGCAGCAACGCACTCAAATATACTGCATTAAACATGCAGTAACGCACTGAAATATACTGTGCTAAATGGGCAGTTATGTACTCAAATATACTGTGTTAAATGTGCAGTAACGCACTGATATATACTGAATTAAACGTGCAGTAACGCACTCAAATCTATTGTGTTAAACGTGCAGTTATGTACTCAAATATACTGTGTTAAACATGCAGTAACACACTGAAATATACTGCATTAAACCTGCAATAATACACTGAAATATACTGCGTTAAATGTACAGTAACGCACTGATATATACTGCGTTAAACGTGCAGTAACACACTCAAATATACTGCATCAAACATGCAGTATTGCACTGATATATACTGCATTAAACACGTAGTAAGGCACTCAAATCTACTGCATTAAAATGTGCAGTAATGCACTAAGATATACTGCTTTAAATGTGCAGTAACGCACTGATATATACTGCGTTAAACGTGCAGTAACGCACTCAAATATACTGCGTTAAACATGTGTTAAACTCGCAGTAATGCACTGAAATATACTTCTTTATATGTGCAGTAACACGCTGAAATATACTGCGTTAAACAAACATGCAATAACGCACTGATATATACTGCAGGAAACCTGCCCTGACAAATTAAACTGACACTAAAGCAAAAAAAGAATGGTCACACTACATTCACAAAAACTGACACTTAATTAAAAATGAATAGTCACACTACACTCACACTGAACTATCACTAGATTTACACCAAACTGATACTCTACTGACAACAGAATCACAATAGCACACTATAGCACACTTAAGCCCAGTACACACGATCGGTTTGACTGATGAAAACCGTCCGATGGATGGTTTTCATCAGACCAACCGATCGTGTATGCTACCCATCTGTCTTTTTTCCATCGGTTGTAAAAAATAGAACTCGTTTTAAAATTTTCCGATGGATAAAAAACCAATGGGAATTTCCGATCGTCTATGGGCAAGTCCATCGGTTAAAAAACCCACGCATGCTTAGAATCAAGTCAACGCATGCTCAGAAGCATTAAACTTCATTTTTCTCGGCTCATCAGAGTGTTTTACGTCACCGCGTTTGGAGCGGTCGGTTTTTGGACTGATGGTGTGTGGCCAAGACTGATGAAAAACTGTTTCATCGGATTTCCGATGGACAAATCCATCGGACGAAAATCCATAGGTTATCCGATCGTGTGTACGGGGCTTAACTCACTAGTAGTACTGAAAAGAGCCCTGTTCTATCTCTCTCTATGCCAGTATCACACTGCAAATGGCCACTATGGGGAGAATATTTTTTCATACTGGGGGGGGGGCGCAATCAGAGCAATGAGCTATGATTGGATAGAGACATCCTTACTTTCTCCAATCATGGCTCTGACAGTGCTCTGTGCCCTGATTAGGCAAAGCTTTAATTGCTTCAGCCAATCAGGGCTTCCAATGCACTGTGCAGCGGCTTCATATGATAAAATTAGTAAAAATAGTAAAAATATTGAAAATGTGTTATAGATAAAAGTACAAATTAATATCCTAAAATATGGCAGCATCCTGGTGCCCAACATGTTTCGTGGGTGAAACCACTTCATCAGAAGCAGATGCGTCCAAAGTTCTGTAGAAAAATATAAATATCAATATACTCTAACAATACTATCAAAGAGGTATACATAAGGGGGAGTAATATTCCCAGTCCTAGATACTCACTTGGGGCTAGGATATAGGAGCATATGGTGCTATAGCATGGAAACCGCTGGAAATAAATAGTCCAGGGAGCTGAGGTATATGGGCCCATGTGTAAGTCGGACTGTAATCCTCCATATGGTACTGAATGTTGCTAAAAAGGAAAAAGCTAACATAAACATCTCAAGTGTAAAGATACACAGTTTATCTATCATATTAATAAGGGTAAGTAAAAACTATACCCCATATAGAAATAGTGGCTGCTATGCAAGTATAAAGTGGGGAAAAATATTGAGAATGAATGACAAAGAAATATAACCAGAGACCAAGTAAAGACAAACATCAGGATGTAGTGTAAGGTATTGCATAGACCATTGTTCAACACACCGAACAGAGCAACAAAGCAGTGAATGAAACAAAATAGTAAATAGAGCAAAGTAGTGTATAGCGCAACGTGATTGCCTAATGTTATGGATGAAACCCACAGTCCACGTTGTGAGTGCACCGTGCCCAGATGTACAGCCCAGGGAATTGTGTGTCAAGGGAAGTGTGTGCGCATGCGCGAACCGGAAGCTATCGATATGATACAGAGCTTTTTTTAAACTCCTTGCAAGGAATGTTTTTATGCATTAGGACTTGGTCCTACTTTGGAAATTCTTTTAATAAAGACTTTGAAGGAACCTCTGCACTACTGGATGCCTTTTTTCTTTCTCTCCCCACTTTAAAAACGTTTGGCTATCTACTGGATGTCCGCCTCATCATCCATGGAAGTGTATGCTCACTGAAGTGAATGGATTGTCCCTTGGAAGTGTGCCATTGATCCGGCCAGTGGATTATCTGTGGAGGAAGCTCCCAACGCTCCAGCATGGACCCCATCAATTTTCTGAGCCTTGTTTGACCCCCCTGAATAAGGGTGGTTGAAGGCTTTTCGGTAAGCTTTCAATCTTACTTTAGGTGGCGGATAGCATCTGAATGATTATATCCATATTTCTACACTGGGAAGTCTCTACTGGATATCTATATATATGAATTTTTTTTGTTTGTTTTTTTCTTTCACACTTTTTTGCACGTTTTACTGTGAAAGCAGTAATCCCATGTGGACTAATATTAACACATTTTTATTTTTGTGGTTATAAGATATTCATATTTTGATCATTAAGGGATCACTGTTTATACATATTGATTTATGTTTATTGAGTTTATTATCTAGCGCTGGACTCTAATATGTCTAATTGCACATGTCTAGCAGCCACCCTATTCCATCAGATAGTGGACTTGTTATCTCTTGGTCCTCTTCCCACAGCTCAGCTGTCTGGGCCTTTTTTAGCACATGTGCAGCCGATCGCACTATTGCAATTTGCAATCTCTGCCGCAAGCAGATCAAGTGTGGCAAAAACACCAGCCATTTGGGTACCACATGCTTGACAAGGCATTTAACCTCCCACCACTTAGCTACTTTGCAAGACCACCTGAAAGCCACACACAAGGAACACAATTCTTCTCCTCCTCACTCCTCACCTTTCATGTCTTTTTTTTTTTGCATTGGTACATGTCCCCCAGTAGCCAATAACTTGCAGATAGGCCTTCAAAATGGGGACTTTTGAGTTTTATAATTCCGGTCCCATAGACTTCAATTGGGTTCGTCATTCGGGTCCAAACTTTTGCGATGTTAGAGAGTTCTGGCACAAACTGAACTGGGGAGTGTTCAGCCCATTTCAACTGGGGACCACTAATCCAGTCCTGCAATAATATTCAAGACCAAATGCCCCTAGACCCATCTCCACTGTTGTCAGTCCCTATCTGGATCCTGAGAGAACCTGCAGAAGGATATCCAATAGGAAGCATCCACATTCAAGTGAACATGGGTTAAAGTAAGTAAAGGGGCCTTTAAATAAGCTTTCCTGACAGACTCAATGGCAGCCTACGTGTGGGTTTACCCCGTCTCCTCTCCAATGTTAAAGGACCCCATTCCCATTAATGTGAACTCACCGCTAGGGACTGCATTCCTTTTTTGTCCTCCTCCAATGGACCTACATCACGATAGTTCCTGTCTTGGCGTCCGGTCCAGATGTTTTCCGAAGTTTGGCATACCATTTATGCATATATATATATTGTGACAGCAGGCAGGTAAAATCACCAGGTTGCATCCAGGATGGAAGATATATATGTCCTAGATTCAGGCTTTATGCCAATTTATACCACTAGGGGGAGTGCTGGGAGTCTTGCAGGGGAGGAGTTAATGAGCCCAGCTGAAGTAAGTGGGCTCATTAAGGCCTCTACAAGAACTCCCAGCATGCTAAGGGAGATGCTCCAACCTGGAACCAGATCTGTGTGTAGAGACTGGGGAGTGTGTTTTCTGTGTGGTGAGCCAAAGCCTGTGTGGCTATCACTAAGACCTTCTAAAAGCAGAGAGCTAGGGACTGGGGCAGCACAAGGCTGTACCCAGTTGTTAGTTAGGGACACCAACGTGTGTAGTGAGCGGTCAAGTTGACCAGGATTTCTTTTCCTGTTTCTTTTGTTTTATGTTATATTTTTTTGTCTGTATATAGTTCAAATAAAACCCCACCCTTTTGTTTTTCTCCTACCACTGTCTGCTGTGCCTAATTTTGTGTGGTGAACCCATGCAGGGGGTCACACACACCCGCTGCCGAGCTAACCCCCTCACAATATATATATATATATATATATACATATATATATATATATATATATATATATATAAATATATATATATATGTTTTAAAAAAAAACAAGAACAAATAAATGTATTTTTATATATTACATTTAAAGGGGCAAAATATGTATGGAAAAATATATAAAAAAATAAATGCTCTTTTTTCTTTAGGATCTTTTCTTATGGCTCCCGGTATGCTTGGCTACTCCGAGGTCACCTGCAGACCGTCTGTGTTTGACGTTCCATCCAGAAGTCATAAACAAGTCACCACCTTCATGCGGCCAGCCCTTCCGCACAAGGTATGTGCGGGTGAGGGAAGGGGTCGAGTTTGCTCAATTGTCTGTGAGTGCGCTTGATACTATATCTCGCCTCCCCCTCCCCCATTCTTTTACAGCCCTTCCAGATCAGATCCTCAAGTCATGGTCCAGGACGGCAGAGACATTGCCAGGCCACAACATTACCGTTCATCATTCAGGTCCAGATGTGATTCTCCGTCCAGGACCCAACAGCAGAGGAGATGTTCCCATTCCTCCTCCAAGCAGAGGAGATGTTCCCATTCCTCATCCAGTCACCGCACCCACCGCCATGACAGCCGCTCTGATCGCAGAGCCTGCTGGGGATGTGGGACATGAGTCCCGGAGGGCAAGTCCCTATGTGACCGATGTTATGTCCGGGCGGTTGGGGAGAAAGAGACCAAGAACCAACATATGGAGTCTCTTGTGAAACGTGTGGTGCAGCAATCCCTGAAGGAATGGGATACATCCCACATGCGGAGCCAGTCCACCATTCTATCTGGCTCCTTGGCTGACGAGGTCCAAGAGGTTCCGGGTCCTTCCCAGCCCTACGCTACTTCTCTGGATCCTTCGGGCAGTGAGCCGGAAGATGACGAAGATGACGAAGGTGTCAGAGGCTTTGACTTCTCTCTGGTTTCGCCACTAGTCAAAGCGGTTAAGGAAGCCCTTAAGAGAGAAGACCCTTCATCCCCCCAGCTAAGCAGAAGAAGTTCTTTAAACAACTAGGGAAAGAACGTCCCAACTTCCCGCTCCTTGCTGAATTGAAGGATATCATTGATGAGGAGTGGAGTAAGGTAGACAAGAAAACTTCTATGTCAAACAAAACCTCCAGATTAAACAACTTCAAGGCAGAAGAAGTGAAGTATCTGGAAAACACTCCCCTCGTAGATGCAGCACTGATGCGTCTGGCCAAACATGTCACTCTTCCTTTAGAAGATGCCATGTCCTTCAAGGACGGTCTGGAGAGAAGGATAGATCAAGACCTCAAAAGAATTTATGGGCTTGCCGGTATAGCTTGTAAACCTGCCCTGGCTTTAGCAGCTATGTTTAAAGCTATGGAAGTCTGATATAGAAAACGTGGACTCTGTACTCAAGGAACTGAAGCTGGCAGCAGCCTTCCTGGGGGAGGCATCTATCGATCTGATCTGCCTGTTGGCTCGGACCATGTTATCCTCTGTCACGGCTAAGCAGGCATTGTGGTTACGCCCTTGGCTCGCCCTTGGCTCGCCGATCCGGCGTTCAAGCAAACCTGGTGTAGGATCCCCTTTGAAGGGTCCTCATTATTTAGCAACAAGCTGGATGATGAAATCGGGCTTCCTTCCCCAGGATAGGCATCTGCTTGGTCAGAAGAGACCCCAGTATAGAAGACGCAGTGCGGAACGCTTGAGAGAAGAATGCTCTTACAGACCTGGCCGGGACTTCAAAAAGACCTGGAACAGAGGACAAGCATCCTTCCGTAAGCCCACTAAGAGCCAGGCATACGGTGGACATGAACCCGCAAAGACTTTTTGAGATTGCGCCTGCCCAGGCAGATTGGGTGGGGGCCTGTCTGCTCCCGTCTGCTCCGGCACGTCTGGGTTGCCTCAATCTCGGACCATCAAGACAGTCTCGTCAGGCCACACATGGTCCTTCACCAGCACTCCTCCCCCCATATTTATCTCCACCCTGCTACCTCAGTCAGAAGAACAAGGGCAGGTGTTACTGTCCTACTTGGATTTGTTGAAGATTCAGGGAGCAGCAGTGCTCGTCCCAAAGGACGAAGAATTTCAGGGGGTGTACTCCACCCTATTCTTAGTTCAAAAGAAAAACGGGGCATGGCGCCCAGTCATAGATCTGACTTATCTAAACAAATTTATAAAATAAGAAAGATTCAAAATGGAGACTCTGTCGACCATCCAACAGGCCCTACAGCCGGGCGATTGGCTAATCTCAATCGACTTAAAGGACGCTTACTTCCACGTCCCAGTGGCAAAGGAGTTTCTCAAATACCTCCAGTTCCAAGTCAGGCAAGAACATCTTCAGTTCACCTGCCTCCCTTTCGGGCTGACAACCTCATCCCGAGTCTTTTCAAAAGTTATTTTGGCCATAGTGGCCCTCATCAGAACGAGAGAAATACGTCTTTATCACTACCTCGACGACCTCTTGATACCGTCCCAAGACAAAGTGCAATTGCTGGCCCACAGGGAGCAGGTGATATCCACCTTGACCAGCTTTGGATGGCTCCTAAACCTAGAAAAAAGCCACCTAGAACCAGTCCAGTGCCTGATATACTTAGGGGCCCAGTTCTATATGGTGGAAGGCACCATCTCTCTGCCACTGGAGAAGATCCCGGTCATCAGGGATAGAATCTCACGGGCTATGAACTCCTCACGACTGAGGGCCTCACAATGGCTGAAAATTATTGGCACAATGGTCTCTACGACCCCCTTGATCAAATGGTCCCTGTGGAGGTTACGCCCTTTCCAGTCACGGCTCCATCACCAATGGAAATCAGGGGACAACAGTCAACTTATTCACATATCATCAACGGTGAGGAACAGCCTCTTCTGGTGGCTTCAGCGCAAAAATCTGCTCAATTGCCACTCCATTGCCCCCATATCATGGGTCACGGTCACGACCAAAGCCAGCGGGGCCGGTTGGGGAGCCCTGTGCAGAACGGACCTTGCTCAAGGCAAGTGGGATACTCTCCTTCTCAACCCGGGCTCGAACATCCTAAAACTTCAGGCAGCCTGGTGTGCCCTTCAGTCCTTCTCTCATCTCCTGAAAGGAGAGTCAGTTTTGTTAAGGATGGACAATACCACAGCAGTCTCCTATGTAAAGAGGCAAAGGGCACCACACTACTCCGAGAAGTCAAGCCCATCATGTCTTGGGCCCAGAAGAATCTGACCAATATCTTGGCAGCCTTCATCCCCGGAGTCCAGAACGTCCAAGCGGACTTCCTGTCGTGCACTCAGTTAGACAACAACGAGTGGTCTCTACATGTGCAGACGTTCGAGTGGATCCGGTCTCTGGGAGTCAATCCCGAAGTGGATCTATTTGCCTTCCCCTGCAACTGCAAGCTGAAGAAGTATTACACTCTGGGCCACTGCATCCAGGCCTTCGGAATAGATGCCCTGACATATCGATGGAATTTCAAGAGGGCATACGCCTTTCCACCACTCCCAGTCATCCTCAGGTTCCTACGGAATTTTCAAGCAGAAGCGGTCGAGGTGGTGGTAATAGCACCCTAATGATCGAACAGGCCTTGGTTTCCCCTCCTGATCCAGCTCAGTTTCAGGGACACGGTGCCTCTTCCTCTCAGTCCGGACCTTCTTTCTCAGGGGGCAGTTCTGCACCCTTGCCCGGCATTACTGAGACTGATGGTCTGGTTCTTGAGAGGGAGTGGCTAAAATCTCTCGGGTGCGCTTCAAGGGTGATCTCCACTCTCATGAGCTCTAGGAAGACAAGCAGGAATAAAGTTTATGGGAGAATATGGGCCAAGTTTGTTGAATTCTCATCCTCTACGAATAGATCATTCAGAAATCCTTAAGTTCAGGATATCCTCAGCTTCCTTCAATCCGGACTGATTCTATCTCTATTTATTAGCTCTCTTAGAATCCAAGTTTCAGCTTTGTCTGCCTTCTCCTGAACTTTGTGGGCTGTTCACCCCTTAATCCGGCAGTTTTTCCGTGGAGTGTCAAGATTCCCCAAATGGGATCTTCCCCTTATTCTCGACTCACTGTCTGGCCTCAGTACCACGGGGCCCTCCCCACTTTCCGTTAAAGACTTCTCTGCGAAAGTGGCCTTTCTAGTGGCCATCTCCTCGGCCAAAAGGGTCCCTGAGATCGGGTCCCTACGCCATAAAGAACCTTTCCTGACGTTCTTCCCAGACCGGGTGGTCCTCATCCCTATGCTGGGCTCAAATCCGAAAGTTACTTCAGTGTTCCACGAGAACCAAGAGATCGTCCTACCTACATTCAGGACCCAGGGGTCCACTGAAGCTCACCCTCTGGATGTGGGCAAAATTCTAAAAGAATACCTGCAAGTTACTTCCTCCTTTAGACGTTATGACTACCTGTTCATCCTGCACTCTGGCAGCAATAAAGGTAAGCAAGCTTCAACCAGGACAATTGCAGCTTGGATCGTACAAACCATCCAGCGGGCTTACAGGGCTAAGGGCTTGGCTCCTCCAGAGGTGGTGACGGCACACTCCACCAGGGGAATGGCGGCTTCACAAGCAGCAGCCCAGCATGTGGCTCCAGATGTCATCTGCAAAGCGGCCTCTTGGGCCTCTATCAATACCTTTATGTCTCATTTCTGCATAGAGCCGGCGTCATTGTCCTTTGTAAACTTTGGTCTGAAAATCCTGTCGGTTGACGGGACAAATTAAAAATAATTTTCTGTTCAGCATAACCCACCCTTGTGGTCTGGCTAGTTATTTCCCACACATAGGCTGCCATGGAGTCTGTCAGGAAAACGGAAAATGTATTATCAAATACTTACCGTAATTTTCCTTTCCTGATGGACTCCATGGCAGACGGAGTCCCCACCCATCGGTCAAAGAGTTGGCTAGTTAAGGAACACAGTCCCTAACAGTGAGTTCATATTTATGGGAATGGGGTCCTATAGCATTGGAGAGGAGGCAGGGTTAACCCACACGTAGGCTTCCATGGAGTCCATCAGGAAAGGAAAATTACGGTAAGTGTTTGATAACAAATTTTCAGTTTTTTACAGCAATCAGTTAGAGGGGAGTGGTAGAGGGAATATCCCTATTCTAGAGTGGGAATTTAGAGGAAACCATGTCTTCTGATTTCTAAAAATTGCCCCTCTCTGAACTACACAAAGCAATGCAATTTTCAGGGTAGGCACATCCCTATGCAAACCATGGCAGAAATGTGTCCTACCATGGAGCTTCCATCACTTCCAAGAGTTCAGAAAAGGTAGCAACCATCTCTGAATGGGAGCCTTGGTTGTGAAAGATATAAGCCATTCTGACAGGTTCCCTTTCAACAAATAGTCTTTTTGCCATTATTAGTTATTTTGTAATTTGTACATTCTTGGTGCCTTGCAAGACCCCTTAGGCTAATAAGGTTAGTTGTTATCCAAGCTTGTAGCATGCACATTATACTTTGTTTCTATACAGTGTGCTGAAAATTAAAAACAATATTTCTGCTTCTTCATGGTACACTGAATTTCATTATAGACACCTGAGATTCTGAATCAATAAATGTTCAAATAAATGTATGTATATTTCACCTTCTCAAGATTCCACATATATTGCGTTCAAGGTGAAATCAGTACTACATTTATACTACAAAATTAGAACAGAAAATATGAGATGAGAAAGGTTTTTTTAAATTAATTTTTGTCAAAGCCATTTCATAATTTTACTTTCAAGAAAAAAATCATGGTGTATGAGGAGCAGATATAATGTTTATTAACACCCTGTGATCTGCAGATTTGATTTAGATTTTTTTGTACGCAGGAATAATAAAGATGAAAACCATTCAATGCTAGCTTGGATATTAACGAAACGTGCGGCACTGAAAAGTGAATAGTGTAGCTAGCAGTACAAACTAAGATTTCCAAAGCATAAATGGATATGAAAAAATACAGATTAATAGGCAACACTACTATACCATCTTAGTATTTTTAAATGCTGATAGGTGAATTAATTGGCTGAACCAGCCAGTCTATCCAGATCCGCCTGATTCTCTGTATGCAAAAAATTATATAAGGCAAATATATATTTATAGATATCTATATATCTATATCTATGGATATATAGATATCTATATATATATATATATATATATATATACAGTATATATAGTATATACAGTCATAGCCGAAATTGTTGGCACCCCAGAAATTTTTACAGAAAATCAAGTATTTCTCACAGAAAAGTATTGCAGTAACACATGTTTTGCTATACACATGTTTATTCCCTTTGTGCGTATTGGAGCAAAACAAAAAAAAGGAGGAAAAAAAGCAAATTGGACATAATGTCACACAAAACTCCAAAAATGGGCTGGGCAAAATTCTTGGCACCCTTAACTTAATATTTGGTTGCACACCCTTTGGAAAAAATAACTGAAATCAGTTGCTTCCTATAACCATCAATAAGCTTCTTAAACCTCTCACCCGGAATTTTGGACCACTCTTCCTTTGCAAACTGCTCCAGGTCTCTCTTATTGGAAGGGCGCCTTTTCCCAACAGCAATTTTAAGATCTCTCCACAGGTGTTCATTGCTGGCCACTTTAGAACTCTCCAGTGCTTTGTTGCCATCCATTTCTGGGTGCTTTTTGACGTATGTTTGGGGTCATTGTCCTGCTGGAAGACCCAAGATCTCGGACGCAAACCCAGCTTTCTCACACTGGGCTCTAGAGTGCGACCCAAAATCCTTTGGTAATCCTCAGATTTCATTAAGCCTTGCACACATTCAAGGCACCCAGTGCCAGAGGCAGCAAAACAACCCCAAAACATCATTGAACCTCCACCATATTTCACTTTAGGTACTGTATTCTTTTCTTTGTAGGCCTCATTCCGTTTTCGGTAAAGAGTAGAATGATGTGCTTTACCAAAAACAATCTTATTTGTCCACAATTTTGAAAGGGAGCCAAGAATTTTGACCAGCCCATTTTTGGAGTTTTGTGTGACATTATGTCCAATTTGCTTTTTGTCCTCCCTTTTTTTGTTTTGTTCCAATACACACAAAGGGAATAAACATGTGTATAGCAAAACATGTGTTACTGCAATACTTTTCTGTGAGAAATACTGGATTTTCTGGAAAAATTTCTGGGGTGCCAACAATTTCGGCTATGACTGTATATATACAGTATATATAGTACCTAAAGTGCCATTTTCTGTTCACTTGTGGAGGTTTTGTACATTCAGTAGACTCCCCATAATTTGTTTTATGTAAAACAAGTATACATTCCTAATATTGCAAGTTAGGTATGCTGAACAAAAACGAGATCTGTGATTTATCTGTTTAGTTTTATTGTACAGTTTAAGGCAAGGACACAGCTTTTTTTCAGTTCTCTTGATTTGAGTAGTCAATCAATGCTTCTTCTCAATTTACTGATATGTGGGTGCTATATTTTAGCTTGTACATTACATACTTAGCATTGGAGGCAGGTGGGGGCAAGCCTGTTTCTAACTTTATGTCTAGTTGAAGACATATCTTTTTTCACATTTCACAATTAGTTGAGTTTCAGAGGAAAACATTTCTTGTGCATATGCATGACAAATTTATTGAATACCATAATAAATGTTCTTTATATTGCCATTTTTGTTGAGACATAAAAATCCTGTTTTAATATATTTTTTCCGCCAGTGGTAATCGATGTGTCTCTTGACAAGACATTTAATCTCCCTCCTACATAGTTTCCAATAGGAATATTTTCAAAAAGGTGTAAAGAAAATAAATAAAAAATAAAAAAAATAAACCTTAAGTATAGTGTTTTCTTTCAATGTCCATGCATGTTGTCAGTGAGAGGGAATGCAGAAAAACTTGCCTTGAGCAATTAGTCTATCAGCAGTTGTGGCATCTGGATAGAGGTGGCATTAAAAAAGTTATCCTGTCAAGCAGACCGGTTTGTTTTACCCACATGCATGATGCTAATAGTCAGAAAACTCATTAGTCTCCAGAATCATATGGGAAAGATTATGACTAACCAGTTTTGGATCTTGAGCATAGGAGATACACCCTAAAAAAAATGCAACAAAATTCATTGGTGTATCTCTTGCGTCCTACTGCATCTCCTCTGCTGCTATTGCTGCCAAATTACAGCTGTCAAAAAGGAGCTGGGACTTATAATGTGTAATTGGAGTGGCTGCAGCAGCTTCAATGTACAATGAAAGCTTGAGTGTTTGGAAATGTAACTGTTATTGCGAAGAAATGTGTATCTTAACATTGTATTTACTTATTTAATTATGTGCAGATCAAATGGACGACCTTTGATTCTCACATGTCATCAGTAAAGCAACCTCATAAGTAAAAAAAAAAGTTTAAATAAGATTTGTTCCTACTCAATGCTTAGTTAACTCTTGTCAGCCCAATATAACCTCTTCCTCCTATAGTCCCTTTAACAATTATTTTTGTACAGATTGATACGGCACCAAGAGTATGAATAAGCAAATATATCACAATGATATATCACAGGGCTCAAAATTTCAAATCCTTAGCTACTAGCCCGGCCTTAAGTGTTACTCGCCACCAGTTGCATCAACCAATCCCTACCCTGCACCGCCCCTAATTCCCCCCGAACCTGTTACAGCTGAGTTTACATTACAATTGCCTCCGCTCCGCTCGTGGTTACACACAGCCCCACCTCCTAACCCCGCGCCTGTGATAGACAGAACACATCCCAACATCGGACTGGCATTCTGTCTATCACAGGCGCGGGGTCAGGAGGCGGTTAAACTGAGCTGTAACAGCAGGCTATCTGCTCTGTAATCCCGTGGCTTTTCTCTTCCTCCATGCTCTCTTCCCCTGGGGCGATCAATGGGAGAGCGGCTCCTAATCAACCCCACATGCCGGCTGTACTCGCCCCCCTCCGCGCTCCCAGGCAGCCCAGCTCCTCACCAGAAACAATTTTCCACTCGCAAAATGCGAGTAGGCGAGTGGAAAATTTGAGGGCTGATATATCAGGCTTTTTAGTAAGCAAATTAAAGCTAGGCTCACACTATTGCAGCTCTGACTTGATCCAATTTTTGATCCAATTTTGTGATTTTCTAGTGCAACATCGGTGCAGTTTTTATGTGCTTTTTCATGCCACTGTATTTTTTTCTAGAAGAAGGAGACTGGTCATTTGACAGATGCTGGTTTCTAAAGAGGAGGCACCCACCGGCATCCTAACAATCAGTGACTCATACCTGCTGTCAGCTGGGGATTCCTGGCTCACAGCAGTGATGAGTCATTGGTTGTTAAGGAGCCAGCACCCACCGATGTCCTAAAAACCAGCAACTCATCTCCACAAAAGAGCTGTCATTAAAAATGTAAAAAATGGCCCTATGGGTCTGGTATGGATTTTAGGGGAACTTCACACCAAAAAACAAAACAAAACAAATGACTTGGTGCCCCCCCAAAATCCACACCAGACCCTGATCTAAACATGCAGCCTGGCAGGCCAAGGAAAGGTGGGAATGAGCATGCATCCCCTGAATCATACCAGACTACGTGTCCTTGTCATAAGGGTTGGGATCACTCAGAGAAATCATTGACCACATGTCCATAAAATGGTCAGTGATGTCACCGGGTAACCCCACCCCTTTGTTACTTCAGCTGCGGTGGAAGCAGAGTGTCGTTTGATGCAACTGGAGAGGTCAGGTGTTGGCGGGCGGTGAGTAATGGTAGGTGCTGGTGCTGTCCACCTTCGAAAATGTGTGTTTTTTTTCCCAATTGTGGATGTGCATGGCTTGATTTTGGTCCAGGGAGGTTTTTGCCCCATATTGGCATTTTTATTTTTATATTTTCAAGAGTAGCTATTTTAGCAAATATTAGTTGTTAACTGCTTCCCGACCGCCCCATAGCAGATTTACTGCTACAGGGCAGCTGCTCTATGCAGGATCAAGTATACAGTATATACATGTGTAGCGGCCTCACCCTCTCTCTCTTTTTTAACGGTTACTTTGGCTTCGGTCTAGGGGTACCTTGAAGGGGAGAGCGAGGTGCGCCACGGCCCATGTCCTCTAGATTACAGCATGTAGAGGTGAAGGCCAGTATCAGTATTGGTGGGGGGTACGTCAAGGCACAATCCTCAAAGAAACTAAACCGTTGAGGTTTCACCAACGGTTGCTAAGCACAGTGGCTGTTAAATGGACTTTTGGTACAGAGTCTCTTCCAGCGACTCTAGTGAACAGGAACTGGAGTTACCTTCGCTACCTTGCAGCCCCTGTCAGGGGGAAGACATCCCTCCAAGGGAGTTACCAGAGGCCCCGCCGTCACCGGATTAATGCTGTACAGGGATATTCAGAAGGGTTACACTCCCCGGCCTCTTCGCCTCAGATACGGGTCCCAACACCTTAGGGCCCCTCGGACACCTGCACCCTCGCGGAACCCAGTCGAAGTTACTGGGTCCCAGACCTTGGCCGTAGTACCTCACCCCAGGCTTAAGGTGCCTTGGATGGACTCCATCCCTCGCTCTGGCCAGGTCAAGGGATCCTGGGCCCGGATCTCCGGAATGGCAGCACCCAGGCTGAAGGTGCCTGGGCGCGGCCGCGTCCTCCAACTCTGAACCCTGAGGTCAGGGCGTCCGCCCCTTTTATCTTCTCTCCCTTCGCGTCACAGCGGGTTCCCCGCCCCGCTGTACCAGCGCCAGGAAAGGACGAAAAGGTACAGTCTTGCGGTGTAGGTTCAACTCCGACCCAGGGTGACAACGCCACCTGCAGGCCACAGGAAACCTTGCACCAGAGTCCTCCAAGAACCACAAAAGGGATTCTCAGAATTCCCTAACAATTAGTACATCTGGGTTAAATAACCCAGATGTCCCCCCCAATTTAAATACCCGCTACACTCTCCCCCCTGTAATTTGACACTGGTCCCCAGTGTCTGGTCCAAACTCACACCCCACAAAGGTGGTGCATAAGCTCCACCCAGAGACTAAACCATACAAATTAGCCCTGAATTGTGCCAAGACCTAGAATGGGAAAGGGAAAATATAAAACAGTAGAACTACAAAACTTTCAATATAACACTTCTGACATTTACACATGTACCATCCTCCCTCTGGCTATCCAAGGACCACCCATTCTCAGCAGCCTTGAAAGATGAATCTCCTGCAGAAGGGAAAAAAACAAACATCCTACCACAATGTGTGTTTTCTTGGAATGAACGGGCCTCTCATTGAAAAGGCCCATTCGCTCCATGAGTATGGTGGTGCAAGTGTAAAAAAAAAAAAACAGTCGTTGCGCAGCACTGCCACCTGGTGACAGTGCCACGGTAATGACACTTGGCCAAATCCTCCAGACAACTTTCCTTCTTCTTTCACTGTGTCTACACTAACTACACCCCAAAGTCATTATCTTCTTTGCAGTGCAGGGAGAAAAAGGGAGAACAAACAGCAACAGTTCCCATTTCTCCAAAAGAGTAAAATGCCCAAATCAAAAAAAAAACTAGGGCACAGTCCTTATGTTCCGGCAAGTTCAGCAATGAACAATAATAGAGCACACAGGAGTCTTTTCCTCCTAAAGGTAGAACTTTGGGTGCGGCAGGAAAAGGGGGGTTCAGATGCTTATAAAAATTCTCCACATTATATTCAATGTTCTCTCCATCTTTGTGACAAATAAGCACCTTGTCCGCATTGATGTGCCGACCCAACATCCACTCCGCTTTACAGTCCTTTCACTTCTTGGACACGGGGATGAGCATGAAAGATATCGGCGAGCATGGGGCACTTTGAGCTTTTCCCAGACAAACTCATCATACCATCGCTGCCGCAGGACCTCCACTTCAAAAAGCAAGTCCCGGGGTAGGTATGGGTACTCCCACCCATATTCACGGGCAACTCTCTGACAGAAGAGCCGCTTTAGCCGGGCCAGAGGTGGCATTGTGGCACGGTCTCCTTCTCCAGGCTGGACAATGGACTCCGGATGCCGAGGTACTTTACCTATCTCCATTGGCTTGGACCTAGGAGCCCACAGCAATGAACGTCGCCTTCCCGTCACCGGAACGGATGAAACAGTAGGCGATTCACAGGATGGAAGGGTAGGCAAGAGACCAGATTCCTCCTCGGCCTCCGGGACCTCCACCCGGGGTGTACTATCCCATGTAGACATGGGCAGATCCCTTGGTGCGCGGAGCACGGGTAATGGCATCTTGTCCCAACCCTTGCGGTGAAAGACCTCGTCAATCTCGCCATCATCGCCGGCATCTGACAGCGATTCTAGGTCGGAGGTGTCGTACATTTTCGCGGGCAGGTAATTCCCAGTAGATGGAGAATCACTCTCCCTCACAGGCTCCACCGACAATGGACTCCCGACACCTCCAACCACACTCACAGTCCCAACCCCTGGCTCACCTGGGCCTTCAGTAGAACAGGGATGTCCAGGATTCTTCCCGCCGGATCCATCCAGGCCAGGCAAGCGGCGGGGCGAAGCTCTTCCACGACCATAGGATGCCTGTACAAGGCCGACTTTCCTCTTTGGAGGTGGGAGCAGGGAGCTTGTGGCGACCGAAGCAGCATCCTCGGATTTTTCAATCTCAGTCTCTGTTTGGGCACTCTCTTTGCCCTGGTCAGCGCGCACAGAAATCTCTGCAAAGGCCTGGATCTCCCCTTCCGGAGTGGCGGTACCTGTGAGGCAGTTGAGGTGGAAGGCCCGGGGCCTTTCTGTGAATGGTTCCACCTCAAAAAGAAACTCCTTGCAGGCCTCACATCGCCCGAATGGCTTCAAGCTGACCACCAGTCCCGAGCAGCCAGGACAGATCACACCGAGGGCCTCTATGTCTCTGCATACATACAGAGCCAAACGTCCTCGGGGCCTAAGTCTTATTCCTGTATCCATTATGGAAGCAGCAAATGAAGTCATCTTCGTGGGGTAAGGAACCGAAATCCACGGGGTACTTGAGGTCATCCCGACTGTCTGCTGCTCCATTGCGCAGACAGTCTGCACTTGTTCACGGGCTTTAACTTCTCCCCGCCCACGAACTGCACAGCTATGGAGTGCCTCGTGGCGCGCCTGCCAACATGACCGACCTACTCGGAACTTCACTGGGCAGCAAAGTCCAAACACAGACGTTCCCAGCTCCATACACGAAACACACATCCCGGACTCACGAGCCCCCACGTGTAGCGGCCTCACCCTCTCTCTCTTCTTTAACGGTTATTTTGGCTTCGGTCTAGGGGTACCTTAAAGAGCGAGGTGCGCCACAGCCCATGTCCTCTAGATTACAGCATGTAGAGGTGAAGGCCAGTATCAGATTATATTCAGGCTGTGTATACGCTCAGAGCCAGGTCTGTTCTGCTGATAACCCCCCCTTTGCTCCCAGTAATTGGAGTACCACACACTGAAAAAGGTCCAACACGTATTTATTCCATAATGGCAAACAAATAGTCCTTTGCAAGCAGACAGTTTGAGACCCATAGAACAGTTCAGTATTGGTGGGGAGTAGGTCAAGGCACAATCCTCAAAGAAACTAAACTGTTGAGGTTTCACCAACGGTTGCTAAGCACAGTGGCTGTTAAATGGACTTTTGGTACAGAGTCTCTTCCAGCGACTCTAGTGAACAGAAACTGGAGTTACCTTCGCTACATTGCAGCCCCTGTCAGGGGGAAGACATCCCTCCAAGGGAGTTACCAGAGGCCCCACCGTCACCGGATTAATGCTGTACCGGGCTATTCGGAAGGGTTACACTCCCCGGCCACCTCGCCTCAGATACGGGTCCCAACACCTTAGGGCCCTTCGGACTCCTCCACCCTCGCGGAACCCAGTCGAAGTTACTGGGTCCCAGGCCTTGGCCGTAGTACCTCACCCCAGGCTTAAGGTGCCTGGGATGGACTCCATCCCTCGCTCTGGCCATGTCAAGGGCACCTGGGCCCGGAACTCTGGAACGCCAGCACCCAGGCTGAAGGTTATCTTCTCTCCCTTTGCGTCACAGCGGGTTCCCCGCCCCGCTGTACCAGCGCCAGCAAGGAACAAAAAGGTACAGTCTTGCGGTGCAGGTTCAACTCCGACCCAGGGCGACAACGCCACCTGCAGGCCACAGGGAACCTTGCACCACCAGAGTTCTCCAAGAACCACAAAAGGGATTCTCAGATTCCCTAACAATTAGTACATCTGGGTTAAATAACCCATATGTCCCCCCCAAATTGAAATACCCGCTACACATGATTCTGCACTTTCGGGTTATTGGCATGAGCGTGTACTGTTGCTGGCTCACTCCTGCTGTGATTTTATGCAGTGGTAGCTGATCAGTGGGTCCCGCGAACCTGATATTCACCAGGACCTGCAGATTGTTCATTACACTGACAGAATGCCAGTCTGCCTATGTAAACTGTCAAGGATCGGATGGGAGACTGATTTGATGAGGTCGGCCTCTCTTATATCTCCTAACCTGGCTCCACTGAAGGTGAGACAGAGGAGGCCGAAGGACAAGAGGGACACGAGTGCCTGGAGCAGGAGGTCTTGGCAGAACAGCTTGGCATGGTTCAGCAGTCTGGAATAGACTGTGATGTGCTGAGTAGGAACAGGAAACAGCCAGGCAGGTAACCGAGAGTTAACAGCAACCAGGAACATAGACAGGAGCAAGGTCTCAGGGATAGCCAGGTTCGTCAGCAGGCGGACAGTGAGGTACCAAATCATAGACAGAGCCAGAGTCAGGAACGGAGCTGGGTCAGAGATGGGCAACAGTACAGGAACAGAACACAGAGCCAAGGTCAAGAGCAAGCCGGGTCTAAATACTGGGAGGACAAACAGGATCAGAGCAGGATTCAGGAACACAGCTGAAGATCAGTCAGCAAAGCACAAGAGCCCAGACTCCCTTTAAATAGGCCGTCTGGCGCCAAGGAGAATTAGGCTCGTGCGATTGCGGGCTCTGGCAAAGGCTATGTGCTTGTGCACGTCTGTGTGCAAAATGACTCACAGGAATTCCCTGACATAAACCAGGCAGGATCTGTGTTTGTGTTTCTGTGAAGCAGAAACACTGATCCATGTCTTCCATTAGTAAAAGCACCTCCCCCACAGTAACCAAGCACTGGTCAGGCATACATTTAACACTTGCAATAGGTAAGGGTTATTAGGTGGTAACACCTTTTTAATATCTTATGTGTTGCATACATCAAGATATTTAGGACCTAAGCCCTCATATTTTCATCTCACCGCATAATGCAAGTTTGTAGCTATATATATATATATATATATATATATATATATATACTGTACTGTAACCCCCTGAGTATTATATATTGATTATCTTTTATTTGTTTTGTTGAGAACCACCTGGTTACTTACATAGATATTATTTGCTAGTGCTGCCCAACCTTTAAACTTTTTGTGTGTGTATATATACCAGGGATATGCAATTAGCGGACCTCCAGCTGTTGCAAAACTACAAGTCCCATCATGCCTCTGCCCCTGGGTGTCATGCTTGTGGTTGTCAGAGTCTTGCTATGCCTGATGGGACTTGTAGTTCTGCAACAGCTGGAGGTCCGCTAATTGCACATCCCTGATATATACAATGGATATAAAAAGTCTACATACCCCTGTTAAAATGTCAGGTTTCTGTGATGTAAAAAAGTGAGACAAAGCTAAATCCAGAACTTTTTCCACCTTTAGCCTAGGTTTCCATTAGAGCGGCAATGGCACCGTCAAAATCGGTGTGACGCTGCATTTGCGGTGCCGCCCAATTCCCAAAAGTAGTTTCTGTACTACTTTTGGCAACTTCAGGGTGTGATTTTCATAGACATCCATGAAGCAACCTGCACAGATGTTTCTGAAATCCCCGCGGAAGTCGGGACTGACATGCTGAACTTGCACGATTTAATTCCTACTGTCAGTGTGAACCTGGGCTTAATGTGACCTATAAACTGTGCAACTCATTTAATAAAACAAACTGAAATCTTTTGGGGGGGGGGGGTGCAAAAAAAAAAAATAATGTGGTTGCATAAGTGTGCACACCCTTTTATAACTGGGGATGTAGCTGTGTTCAGAAATAAGCAATCACATTCAAGCTAATCTTAAAGAGCAGTCAGTACACACCTGCCATCTTTTAAAGTGCTTCTGATTAACCCCAAATAAAGTTCAGCTTTTCTAGTAGGTCTTTCCTGACATTTTCTAAGTCACATCTTACAGCAAAAGCCATGGTCCGCAGAGAGCTTCCAAAGCATCAGTGGGATCTCATTGTTAAAAGGTATCAGGCAGGAGAAGGGTACAAAATAATTTCTAAGGCATTATATATACCGTGGAACACAGAGAAGACTGGCATCATCAGTGGAGAAAATATGGCACAACAGTGACTTCACCAAGAACTGGATGTTCCTCCAAAAATGACGAAAAGACAAGAAGAAAACTGGTCAGCGAGGCTGCCAAGAGGCCTACAGCAACATTAAAGGAGCTGCAGGAATATCTGGCAAGTTGTCAGGAAAGGTTCCATCCGCTGGTGGCATTTATTATTTATCTTGCAGTACTGTGGTCCACCAGCAGGTGTCTCCTGGCAGTTTGTAACTGTCAGGAGAATCTTTCCCTGCTGGTGTTGTATTATCTTTTGGACGCAGTACTGGTTTCCACCAGCGGATGGATCCTGGCAGTGTGGAGCAGACTGCCCTCCCTCCGATCAGGTGTGACCTGAAGCTAATCAGGCATTCCTATAAATACCTGGCAGATGTATACACACACTGCCCTGGTATCGTCCTCGTGCCCTGACCTGTAGCCTGTCTGCTTGAACCTTGATCCATGTATCCTGATCCCTGTAACCTGTAACCTGATCCTGAACCTGTTGTGTCCGTCCTAATCCCTGATCCCTGCTCTGCAGCCTGGTTGCCCCCTGCTTGATCCTGTCTCCCTGTCCTGATCCATCCTTACCCCATCTGCTGATCCCCCTGTGTATGACCTCGGCCTGGCCCTGTTTATGATTCTGGTTCCCCCATTACTTGTACATATTTGTCTGTTACTGTTATTAATTGCGGGTTCTGTTTGGTATTGGTTGTTGTGCACTGTGTGGTATTGGAGGTGGTTATATATATATATTATTTCACTTATCTTTAATAAATCTTTATATTTCACTTATACGTGTTTGGTGTTCCTCTGTTGCTAGCTGCACAGTTCTGGTCACACTTGGTACGTGACAGTATACCAGGGCCATTAATGATCAGAAGTAGCTGCACAGAGGACCCATTTTGGTTCTGTTACTCTGCTAAAATGAACTCTGATATGATTCCTTATTATACTCTGCTGGCGTCAGAGAGTGGTGAATATCTCCGTCAGACACTGAAAGAGTGGACCAGTGATCAGCTGCTAGAGATTATTCGTTTAGCTCACTCCTGGGTTGATCAGGGCTGTATGATGTTTGGGGATGTTCAACCTTTAATTAAAATCTGCACAGAGCTGGCTTTGCCTTGTATCCCAGAGGGCCATGATGATTTTTCTCCCCCCTTTAATGTTAATCAGGTCGTATCTTTGGTTTGGCTTCTGGAGGATGACTCCCCATACTTTTTTGAACATTACACAGCTTGTTCCCAACAGAAAATAATAGAGTGTGTTGATTGTGTACAATCCCTTGTCAGACAGGCAGAATGTAAACTGCAGTTTGTGCAGCCACTACTCTCAGCATGGTCTGATATTTTGCAATCGGCCCCAGCCAGCCCACAAAAAAACATCTCTGCTGCCAGACACCTGCCTGCCCAAGAGTCTATTTCTCCATCACCCATGGCAACCCCAGTCGCAGTTCAGTACACACTACTTCCCACCGGGTATCAATATCCAGTCTCTGCTCCCTGCACCTATCCTGCATTCAACCCACCTGCCTCTTCTCAGCTGCCTGCAAGCCCACAAGAACCTCCTCCAGCCACTGTCCCCGTATCCCTGCCATATTCTTCCATTTGCTCGATTCCATCTTTTCCATATACTCCCCCCGTTATGTGCAAACCTGCAGTGACCAAATCTAAAAAGAAGCGGAAGTATTTCCCTACCCACACAATCCAACCAGTAATCCCACCTTCCTCCACACCCACCAACCTGCTCCAGCCTGTAGTTCCAGAACCAGCATTCGAGCCAGCTTCCCAGCCTGCAGTTCCAGAGCCAGCCTTCCAGCTTGCAGTTCCAGAACCAGCCTTCCAGCTTGCAGTTCCAGAACCAGCCTTCCAGCTTGCAGTTCCAGAACCAGCCTTCGAGCCAGCTTCCCAGCCTGCAGTTCCAGAGCCAGCCTTCCAGCTTGCAGTTCCAGAACCAGCCTTCCAGCTTGCAGTTCCAGAGCCAGCCTTCCAGCTTGCAGTTCCAGAGCCAGCCTTCCAGCTTGCAGTTCCAGAGCCAGCCTTCCAGCTTGCAGTTCCAGAGCCAGCCTTCCAGCTTGCAGTTCTCGAGCCAGCCTTCCAGTCTGCAGTTCTCGAGCCAGCCTTCCAGCCTACAGTCCCAGAGCCAGTCTTCAAGCCAGCCTTCCAGCCTGCAGTTCTCGAACCAGCCTTCCAGCCTGCAGTTCTCGAGCCAGCCTTCCAGCCTGCAGCCCCAGTGTCAGTCTTCAAGCCAGCCTTCCAGCCTGCAGTCCTTGAGCCAGCCTTCCAGCCTGCGGTCCTTGAGCCAGCCTTCCAGCCTGCGGTCCTTGAGCCAGCCTTCCAGCCTGCGGTCCTTGAGCCAGCCTTCCAGCCTGCGGTCCTTGAGCCAGCCTTCCAGCCTGCGGTCCTTGAGCCAGCCTTCCAGCCTGCGGTCCTTGAGCCAGCCTTCCAGCCTGCGGTTTTCGAGCCAGCCTTCCAGCCTGCGGTTTTCGAGCCAGCCTTCCAGCCTGCGGTTCTCGAGCTAGCCTGCCAGCCTGAAGACCCTGTACCAGCCTGCCAGCCTGAAGACCCTGTACCAGCCTGCCAGCCTGAAGACCCTGTACCAGCCTGCCAGCCTGAAGACCCTGTGCCAGCCTGCCAACATGGAGTTCCCGTGCCAGCCTTCCAAACTGAAGCCCTGATGACAGTGTCCCAGTCGGAAGATCCGGTGCCCGTTTCCCGGCCTGTGGTTGTGGTGCCCGTTTCCAGGCCTGTGGTTGTGGTGCCCGTTTCCCGGCCTGTGGTTGTGGTGCCCGTTTCCCGGCCTGTGGTTGTGGTGCCCGTTTCCCGGCCTGAGGTTGTGGTGCCCGCTTCGGTGCCCGTTCCCTGGCTTGAGGTTGTGGTGCCCGTTTCCCGGCTTGAGGTTGTGGTGCCCGTTTCCCGGCCTGAGGTTGTGGAGCCCTTTTCCCGGCTCGAGGGTATGTCGTCTGCTGCCCAGCCTGAGATGATCCCTTCTGCTGCCCAGCCTGAGATGATCCCGTCTGCTGCCCAGCCTGAGATGATCCCGTCTGCTGCCCAGCCTGAGATGATCCCGTCTGCTGCCCAGCCTGAGATGATCCCGTCTGCTGCCCAGCCTGAGATGATTCCGTCTGCTGCCCAGCCTGAGATGATTCCGTCTGCTGCCCAGCCTGAGATGATTCCGTCTGCTGCCTAGCCTGAGATGATCCCGTCTGCTGCCCAGCCTGAGATGATCCCGTCTGCTGCCCAGCCTGAGATGATCCCGTCTGCTGCCCAGCCTGAGATGATCCCGTCTGCTGCCCAGCCCGAAGTGTTCCTGTCTGCTGCCCAGCCCGAAGTGTTCCTGTCTGCTGCCCAGCCCGAAGTGTTCCTGTCTGCTGCCCAGCTTGATGATCCGGAGCCTGCTGCCCAGCCCGAAGTGTCCCTGCCTGCTGCCCAGCTCGATGACCCGGAGCCTGCTGCCCAGCCCGAGGTGTTCCTGCCTGCTGCCCAGCTCGATGACCCGGAGCCTGCTGCCCAGCCCGAGGTGTTCCTGCCTGCTGCCCAGCTTGATGTGATTGTCTACCCGGATGTGACTTTGCCTACTACCCAGCTGATTGCCATGAACTTTCTCCGGCAACAGCTAGTTGGAGCGTCCGGAGGCCGCTCCTTTGAGGGGGGGTACTGTCAGGAAAGGTTCCATCCGCTGGTGGCATTTATTATTTATCTTGCAGTACTGTGGTCCACCAGCAGGTGTCTCCTGGCAGTTTGTAACTGTCAGGAGAATCTTTCCCTGCTGGTGTTGTATTATCTTTTGGACGCAGTTCTGGTTTCCACCAGCGGATGGATCCTGGCAGTGTGGAGCAGACTGCCCTCCCTCCGATCAGGTGTGACCTGAAGCTAATCAGGCATTCCTATAAATACCCGGCAGGTGTATACACACACTGCCCTGGTATCGTCCTCGTGCCCTGACCTGTAGCCTGTCTGCTTGAACCTTGATCCATGTATCCTGATCCCTGTAACCTGAACCTGTAACCTGATCCTGAACCTGTTGTGTCCGTCCTAATCACTGATCCCTGCTCTGCAGCCTGGTTGCCCCCTGCTTGATCCTGTCTCCCTGTCCTGATCCATCCTAACCCCATCTGCTGATCCCCCTGTGTATGACCTCGGCCTGGCCCTGTTTATGATTCTGGTTCCCCCATTACTTGTACATATTTGTCTGTTACTGTTATTAATTGTGGGTTCTGTTTTGTATTGGTTGTTGTGCACTGTGTGGTATTGGAGGTGGTTATATATATATATATATATATATATATATATATATATATATATATATATATATATATTATTTCACTTATCTTTAATAAATCTTTATATTTCACTTATACGTGTTTGGTGTTCCTCTGTTGCTAGCTGCACAGTTCTGGTCACACTTGGTACGTGACACAAGTACTGGCTGTGTGGTACATGTGACAACAATCTCCCGCATTCTTCATATGTCTGGGCTATGGGGTAGAGTGGCAAGATGGAAGCCTTTTCTTATGAAGAAAAACATCCAAGCCTGGCTACATTTTGAAAAACATATCTGAAATCTCCCCAAAGCATGTGGGGAAATGTGTTATGGTCTGATGAAACCAAGGTTGAACTTTTTGGCCATAATTGCAAAATATATGTTTGGCGCAAAACCAACACTGCACATCACCAAAAGAACACCATACCCACTGTGAAGCATGGTGGTGGCAGCATCATGCTTTGGGGCTGTTTTTCTTAATCTGCAACAGGGGCCTTAGTCAGGGTAGAGGGAATTATGAACAATTCCAAATACCAGTCAATATTGGCACAAAATCTTTTAGGCTTCTGCTAGAAAGATGAACATGAAGAGGAACTTCATCTTTCAGCATGACAATGACCCAAAGCATACATCCAAATCAACAAAGGCATGGCTTCACCAGAAGAAGATTAAAGATTTGGAATGACCCAGCCAGAGTCTAGGACTGAATCCAATTGAAAATCTGTGGGGTGATCTCAAGAGGGCTGTGCAAAGGAGATGCCCTCGCAATCTGACAGATTTTGAGTGTTTTTGCAAAGAAGAGTGGGCAAATATTGCCAAGTCAAGATGTGCCATGCTGATAGATTCATACCCAAAAAGACTGAGTGCTGTAATAAAATCAAAAGGTGCTTCAACAAAGTATTAGTTTAACCACATCCCACCCGGCCACTGCATATATATGGCTGGGTGGGCGCTTCCTCCTTCTGAGTGGACATTCAGGAACGTCCCTCAGAAGGAGGGGGATCACGCACGCGTACCTGCGCAGCGGCGTGATCCCGATGCGCTCGTGTCACCCGGACACTGCGCATCTCCGACTCGCAGAAGGGCTCTGTGATTGGCCCTCCTGATCACATGATGGCCGTGTCCAATCACAGCCGTCTTGTGATGTAAATAGAGAGACGGTTGCTAGGCGATCAGCTCTCCTCTCCTCACACGGAAGTAGTCAGTGAAGAGAGGAGAGCGGATCTGTGCAGCCAGCTGGTGATCAGTGAGTATGTGCTGTTTTTTACAGCTTTTTACACACTGATCACCAGCCTAGTGTCCCCACACATTTCCCCACACAATGTCCCCAAAATAGTGTCCCCAAAACACTGTCCCCACACATGTCCCCACACAGTAAAAACCTGTCCCCCACATATGTAACAGTAAAATCACATGTCCCAATGATCATCTGCACACATATGTCCGAGATCACCTGCACACATCTGTATATGATCATTGATCATCTGCGTACATCTGTCAGCGATCACACAAATTATTATACACTTGATGGTATTTTTTTTACCAAAGACATGTAGCAGAATACATTTTGGCTTAAATTTATGACAAAATTTGATTTTATTGGATTTCTTTAAAATAGAAAAAAGAAAAAACTGAGTCGTGAATAAATGCCACCAAAAGAAAGCTCTATTTTTTTTTATATAATTCAAATTTTATTAGAAATTTTCTTTACATATAATAAACAAACATATGTTACAATTCATATTCTCACATAAACCCTATAAAGGTGGAAATGCCTCCCCACCACCATCTATCCCCATCCCTCCGCCCGACGCATGGGGAAAAAAAAAAAAAAAAAGGGGGGGTACCCCCCCTCCCCCCCCTCCTATCTATTCTATGTGGATTTCATGTGCTCTTACAGCTCAGTCTAATTACTGTGCTCTCCATACTATTTTATTTGAATGAATTCATATCTAGTTATTTAGTGTACAAGTGACCCTTCCCTTCCCCTAAGAAAAAAAAAAACACCCACTCCTCCTATATTTAGTGTGTATATTATCTATTGTCTACTCAATATGTTCGGACCATCAGTCCGATCACTATGTTATGTGTATATTATCTACTTGCTTAGTATGTAAAGTGACCCTTCCTTCCCTTCTTCCAAAAAAAAAAAAAAAAAACATCTCGTAAGAGATGGAATTCCTGCGTTCAGGCAGATGAGGTGGAGACACCAGGGGGGGGGGGGGGAGGCTATCCCTCCCACATTCATCACAAACTTAACTCCATTACATAAAAAAAACAACAACAAAGAAAAAAAAATGTTGCAGTTTATCCTAAATGTGTAACATCGTGTTCCCTTTGGGGGGGGGGGGGTCATGGGGTATTATCCTGTCTACACCTTTTATCTCTTCCACTGCTATATTCTTAACCTCTTTCTATTTCTCGGGCATGGAATTCCCATCCTATCCAAATTTTCTTATATTCCTCCTGTTGATTTCTTATCTTAGATACCCATCTTTCTGCTTCCATTATTACATCTACTTCCCTTTTCCATTCTATCAGAGTGGGACATGTTGTCTGCTTCCAATACTTAGGTATTCATTTCTTTGCTGCGTTTAGTAAATGCAGTGTTATAATTTTTTTATATGATTTTATTGCAACCGGGGTTCCGTGGAACAGAACATGCAGGGGTTTGGACTCTATAGGTATACTTGATGTAAGGTTATCCCTAGTGTATTTCACCTTTAGAGTTATTCTTTAAGACTTGTTATTTCACCTTTAGAGTTATTCTTTAAGACTTGTTATTTCACCTTTAGAGTTATTCTTTAAGACTTGTTATTGTAGAAAGGTATATAGAATGTTTTTTTTTGCTATATGTCACTTACACAGTTGAGTCAGAATGACAGGATATGTATGCTGTGTGGTTAGGCTACTTCCTTAAAGAAGTGTCCCATGTTTCAGGATCTGGCTCAACGGCCGGATTTTGCGGTGAGTTCTATTCAGATAAACTTGCCTTCTGCCATCTCTGGGCAGTTTAGCTTTGTGTAACCTGTTAATATGCAATTTGTATAATAAAGGAACTGTTCCTTGGTGGGTTTAACCAGGGGCGGTTCCTCTCGTCTTGGATTGTACAAAATAAGCTTGTATGCAATAAACCAGTGTAATTGGGATTCACCATATTCTCTGTGTGTGTCTTAAATTACCCGATCGATCAGAGAGACTCCATACACCCAGGTCCAGCCTAGGCTCTAGAGGTTAGAAGCAGTTTACAGCGGATTATTAACACTTGATAACTTCTTAATCCACGGCATTACCTTATCCCAAAAGCCTCTTATCTTGGGGCAGATATGCAGAAAAGTGCCTTGCTCTTTACATCCTCTCCAGCAGAGACTATCTGCTGTCGGATATATCTGTGCTAATCGCGTCAGTGTTCGATACCATCTAGTCATAAATTTATATGACATCTCATGAATTGATGAACTTATAGTAGATGAATATGTTGTTTCTATAAATTTATTTTTTTGTGTTACTGTGAATGTGTGACCCAGTTCTTTCTCCCATTCTTGGATAAAATATGGGGTTGTAGTATTTTTTTCACTCAGGACCAATTTGTACATCTGGGACAACATGTGCCGGGTTCCCACCTTCCCCGCGCACATAGCCTCAAAGAGAAAGAAAGCTCTATTAGTGTGAAAAAAATGATAAAAATGTAATTTGGGTACAGTGTAGCATGACCACGCAATTGTCATTGAAAGTGTGAGAGTGCTGAAAGCTGAAAATTGGTCTGGGAAGGAAGGGGGTGAAAGTGCCTGGTATTGATGTGGTTAAGCATAATATTATTGCCTCACAATCAACTTACTGGGACTTGTGTCACTTACTTTTGTCTACCTGCATTGTATTTTGATGAGTTGGCTGGTTGCAAAGTATGATACACACTTTTTGGCTATATTTTTGCCTGCTGCAATTAATCTGTTAGGACTGAATATATCAGTTTGCTGAGATTGGCGATACCTCTGCAGATTCATACTATTGGTGTTGCAACAGTCTGTTGGATCTTAAAGTCAAGCCCTGTACACACGATCGGTTTTACAGATTAAAACAGTCCGATGGACTTTTTTCATCGGACAAACCGATCGTGTATGGGACCCATCGGTCTTTTTTCCATCGGTTTTAAAAAATAGAATGTTTTAAATTTTTCCGATGGATCAAAAACCGATAGCAAATTCCGATCGTCTATGGGCAAGTCCATCGGATAAAAAACCCACGCATGCTCAGAATCAAGTCGACGCATACTCAGAAGCATTAAACTTCATTTTTCTCGGCTCATTGGTGTGTTTTACGTCACCGCGTTTGGAAAGGTCGTTTTTTTGATTGATGGTGTGTAGGCAAGACTGATCGAAGTTAGCTTCATCGGATTTCCGATGGACAAAACCATCGGATTAGAATCCATAGGATATCCGATCGTGTGTATGAGGCTTTAAACTTTTCTGACTACAGATTTTTTTTTTTTTATCAACCTATTGATTACCATTGCAGAAAGGGTATTTATTGTCAGACAGTTTTTAAGCTAAGGTGTTTTCTGTTGCTTCAACATTTATGTGTCATGCATATAAATACATATATTTTCACATGTGGAGTCATTTAACCATCAAGCTTCTGGAATACAAAATTCTTACCATTGCAGGTTAAGTATCTACATTTTCTAATTGTGGCCATTTAAATTTTATAATCTTTGTTCTATTCAAATTCTTACAATTTATTACTACAGGGGGTTACCGAATTATGAACCCTAGACTCCCGAACAACTCCTACTTACGAAAGGGAGGGGGGGGGGGAAGGACGGCATTAGGATGAAAACACATGTCTGTTCCGAGATCAGATAAATCTCACAGCCACCAACAATGCGTTAAATGTTTAGGTCTCAGAGAGATCTTTTCCCTCATCCGAATGTACAAACATATTCCAGCTGGTCCATGTCGCTTTATGAGTTTCATGTCTATCCTGTGCAGTCATTATTAAGTCTTCCATTTTATTTATGTCTTCCACCTTCCGCAGCCACATCGCCACTGACGGTGGATTCTGAGCCTTCCACAACATAGGAATGCAGGCTTTAGCAGCATTGATCAGATGCCTCAACAAATATTTTTTATAAACCCGGGGAGCCAGGGTCGACACGTGAAGTAAGAAGAACGCTGGATCGTTTGGAAACAGGAAGTCAGTAAATTGTTGCGATGTATTGCGCACCGTCGTCCAAAAGTCGGTCAATTTAGGGCAGGACCAGAATATGTGTAGCACCGTACCCCTGTCCTCGCCTCAACGCCAGCAATGTTCTGGCGTATCTGGGAAAATCACATGCAGGCGAGCATGTGTCAGATACCACCTTGTCAGAACTTTATAGTTGGTTTCCTGTATTTTTGTGCATTTCGAGGACTTGAGGAAGAGACTGACCATATTCTGTTTTTGAGTTGGAGAAAACGTACGGTCTAGATCAGTTTCCCACTTCGCAATGCAGGGCAAATCGGGTTGTTGTTCTGGCATATTTAGGAGAGCATACATTTTAGAGAGAGTCTGTGGTAGTGGATCTGTGCCCGAGCAGTATTCCTCAAACATGTTCAGGGGTCTAATATAGCTCCGGGGGTTCGGGACGGTCTGGAAAAAGTGCTGCAACTGTGCCGCGTTCCAGAACGCAAGTCCAAAAGGACCTGTAGTATCCATCAGTTCCAGAATGGTGGGCCATCTATCGCTAATTACAAACTGGGAGGCAGTCACAAGGCCAGAAGTCCTTAGTTGCAAAAATTGTGTAGGTGAATGCCCCGGGGGAAATCTAGGATTACCCAGAATCGGGGTCAAGGGCGATGTCATGGCTGTTAAGGAGGGCTTTAAGATAGCACGGGCGCTCTGTCGCAGGGTATTACTTGTCAGGGGATGTGATTTCAGTTCAGTGGGTAAGGAGTCTCCACACCACAACGCGGTCCGTAAAGGAATGTCAGTCTGGTGTTGTTCTATTTGTGTCCATAATTTGGACTCGAAATGTCGCCGCCAATCGATCACCCTGCCCAGATGAACCGCCTGATAATATCTCCTAACGTCTGGTAGTGCAAGGCCTCCGCTTTGTTTTTGGCATCGAGAGCTGGGTGCGAGGGATTCGCGTTTTTTTTATGTGCCCAGACAAAACAACGGGTAAAAAGAGCTTGGACTTGTTTAAAATATGCAGGGGGTATCCTAATCGGGAGGGCCTGAAAGAGGTATAGAAATTTGAGCAAGACACTCATCTTTAGCAAGTTGCACCTCCCAAACCATGAGTGTAATCCCTTATTCCCCACGTCTCCAACTGCACCCTAGCTTTGACAAGTAAGGGGGGAAAATTACTCTCGTATATACGAGAAAAGTCAGACGGAATACTAGTCCCCAGGTAATTCAATGCGGATGACGTCCATTTAAACTGGAAATTTGAGCCCATATTTGGTAAAGCCTGTGGTGTCAGTGCCACTCCCATCGCTTCTGACTTTGAAACATTAATTTTTAAATTAGACAATGCCCCATATCTCTCAAACTCCTTAAGGAGATTTGGCAGGGAAACTACCGGGTTAGTCAAGGAGAACATTAAGTCATCGGCATATGCTGATATCTTGCATTGTGTCTGGCCCACTCTTATCCCATGTATGTCCGGGTTCAGTCTAATTGTGGCTAAAAAAGTTTCCAGGGAAAGGGCAAACAGGAGAGGGGACAGCAGACATCCATTTCTTGTACCGTTTTGTATTGGGAAAGGGTCAGACAGGACCCCATTCACCTTCACCTCGGCTTTCGCTTTGGAATATATTTCGGCTATTCGGTTGAGCATCACATCCCCCAGACCAATGTGTCTGAGCACCGCGAACATAAATGACCATTCAACCCGGTCAAAAGCCTTTTCGGATTCTGTATTTAGAAAGCGTGCAATATGGAGTAGATTCAATACCTTAGTAGTACTATCTCTCGCCTCTCTAGATGGTATGAAGCCCACTTGGTCCAGGTGAATGAGTTGCTGAAGATGCTGCGCCAGCCGGGCAGCCAGAACAGTCGTGTATAGCTTGAGGTCCACATTCAAAAGCGATATGGGCCGATAGCTGCCACAAGCCGTCGGATCCTTTCCCTCCTTGTGGATGACCGAAATATGGGCTCCCAGGGTCTCTCTAGCAAACGTTCCGCCTGCGCCTACCGCATTGTACAATGTAAGCATACGAGTGCCCAGTATTGGTAACAGTGTCCTGTAATATTGAGCGTAAAACCATCTGGGCCTGGGGCCTTCCCTGGCTTCATGTGTCTAACTGGACGCTCGAGTTCCGTTAAGGTGATAGGGGAATCTAAGTCTGTTCGTGTCTCCTGTGGTAGGGAGGGCATCTGAGAGGATGTAATATAGTCCTCTAGGTCTGATCGACTCGGCATCACTCCCGGCAAATTATATAAACGGGAGTAAAAGTCCTTAAACGCTTGAGTGACTTGTGTCGGTAAGACTACCTTTTGACCACTTCTCGTATTAATGTGGGGAACGTACGTAGAGAGTTTATGTTCTCTAACCGCTTTCACTAGCAGTTTCCCGCAATTGTCTCCCGACTCATAGCTCACTCTGCGGCAGAACTGCAGTGCCGCCTTGGCCTTGTATCGGAGAAAGTCCATGATCTGTGTCCTGATCAACTTCAGTTCGGCCTCTAAAAGTTGCGTGGGGATATGTTTATGTCTAGCTTCAGTCTCTGACAATTTCTGCAACAGACATGAAAGTTGTTCATTCCGTTCACGCTTAATTCGTGCCCCGTGCTTAATCAGGATTCCCCTGATAACCGGTTTGTGGGCTTCCCATAGAATGCCCGGGTCACAGTCTGGTTGGTCATTCCCCTGAAAATATAGTTTCAGCATTTCGTTCACCTCAGCCAGTACCTCCGGGGCCTGCAAGAGGCTCTAATTGAGATGCCAAAAGCGATGCCAAGGGAGAGGGTGTCATTAATTCTATAGGTTAGAAATATTGGTGCATGGTCCGACCATGTCCTGTCCCCAATCAACGTCTCACTTACCGCATGCAGCTGGCTATGTGGGACCAGGAAGTAGTCTATCCGAGTATATACCCGGTGCATGGGAGAATAAAATGAATAGTCACATTCCCCCGAATGCTGCAAACGCCAGGTCACACTTAACCCCTTCATCGCCCCCTACAGGTTAACCCATTCACTGCCAGTGTAATTTTCACAGTAACCAGTGCATTTTTTTAGCACTGATCGCTGTAAAAATGACAATGGTCCTAAAATAGTGTCAAAAGTGTCCGATGTGTCCGCCATAATGTCGCAGTCACGATAAAAATTGCTGATCGCCCCCCTTACTAGTAAAAAAATAAATATTAATAGAAAATGCCATAAAAATATCCCCTATTTTGTAGGCGATATAACTTTTGCGCAAACCAATCAATAAATGCTTATTGCTATTTTTTTACCAAACATATGCAGAATAATACGTATCGGCCTAAACTGAGGAAAAAAAACGTTTTTTTATATATTTTTGGGGGATATTTATTATAGCAAAAAGTAAAAAATATTGCATTTTTTTCAAAATTGTCGCTCTATTTTTGTTTATAGCACAAAAAATAAAAACCGCAGAGGTGATCAAATACCACCAAAAAGAAAGCTTTATTTGTGGGAAAAAAAGGATGCTAATTTTGTTTGGGAGTCACGTCGCACGACCGCGCAATTGTCAGTTAAAGCGACGCAGTGCCGAATTGCAAAAAGTGACCTGGTCCTTTAGCTACAAAATGGTCCGGGGCTTAAGTTGGTAAGTATGTTATAACAACACCTCTAAATACAGACAATATTTGCACATAATACATAGTTCTATTATTTGAAGTTTCTTTGAATATGTTGTTAAATTCGATCACAATGAGTGGTTCTCAGCATGTATTCCTGTTACTTTATATACTGTAGTTGATATATATTTATCATACTAATTTTATCAATTAATAAATGTTTTGGGGCTGTGTAGGTTTGGTGTGGAAACTACATGAATTACTAACCTGTCTGTTTTATACTAAAGTTTTCTCTTAGATTATGATGACTTCATATGGTAATCAATAAAGCTATATAATATTTAATAACTTTAGATGAATGACTATATAAGCCTTTTATGAATTATTCCCTACAAATAGGTTTTATAGCTGGCTGTACTCCTATTAGTGAGATCCACTCTTTATTTTTTTTATTCCACACCACTCTTTATTTTTGTCCTGATCACTAGGGATGAGCCGAACACCCCCCTGTTCGGTTCGCACCAGAACCTTCGAACGGACCGACCGTTCGCACGAACTTTAGAACCCTATTAAATACAATGGACGCGAACGTTCGAAATCTAAAGTGCTAATTATAACGCCTAATATGCATGTTATTGTCCTAAAAAGGGTTTGGGGACCCGGGTCCTGCCCGAGGGGACATGTATCAATGTAAAAATAATCTTTTAAAATGGTCGTTTTTTCGGGAGTAGTGATTTTAATGATGCATAAAGTGAAAAAAAAAAAGTGAAATATTCCTTTAAATATCGTACCTGGGGGGTGTCTAAAGTGTGACGGTGAAGTGGCAAGTGTTTCCCTTGTTTAGAATGGTCCCTGCACAAAATGACATTTCTAAAAGGAAAAAAAGACATTTAAAACTGCTTGTGGCTTTAATGTAATGTCTGGTCCCGGTAATATGGATGAAAATCATTGAGAAAAATGGCATGGCTACCCCATCACCCACCCCTACCCCAGCCCATTACCAGCCCTTTTGGGTCTTGTATGGATATTAACGGGAACCCCGCACCCAAAATAAAAAAAGGCCCTATATACTCTGAACAGCAGTATACAGGCGGTGCAAAAAAGACACGGACTGTAGGTTTGTTCTTAAGTACAATCTGTTTGTAATTTGGAACAGGTAAATTTTTTAAGTGTATCTCCAGCCAAAAAATCTATTTTTAAGCTTTTTGGAGAACATAGGGAAGGGTTATCACCCCTGTAACATTTTTTTTGCTGTCTGTGCACCTGTTCAGAACATTTCACCTCACTTTCCATCCCAATGACAAATGTTCTTGGAAAATTAGTTTTTTTTTATTGAAACAAGGATTGGTGATAAAGCATCAGTGGAGAGGAGACACCTTTTTCACATATTAACTCTTACAGGAGAGAATTTCCTTTCCTAGGGGTAGATTTCCTCTCACTTCCTGTTGTCTCCTTCCGTTTGCAAGTAGGAGTCGTTTGTAAGTTGGATGTTTGAAAGTAGGGGCCTGCCGTAGATACTCTGCAGAAATTTGGCCCTTAGGTGTTGGTGTTGCCACAACACTGTAAGCCCTCACAGTTACTCTTGGTGGGCGCTGGAACGCCCTGCTGTCAACTATTATATCAGGAATTGTATTTACATGCCACTGTTGAACAGTGGTAGGAAAAATTGGGCCTTTGGTGGGGGTGCTGGTGCCACAACACTGTAAGCCCTCACAGTTACTCTTGGTGGGTGCAGGAATGGGCCCTGCTGTGAAATATTAGATCAAGAATTGTAATTGCATGCCCCTGTTGAACAGGGGCTGAAAAATTGGGCCTTAGGCACTGGTGCTGGTGCCACAACACTGCAACCCCTCACAGGTACTGTACTTAGAGCCATGTGCAAAGTATTGCATCAAAAATGTAGGCTTTAGGTCAGGGATATGCAATTAGCGGACCTCCAGATGTTGCAGAACTGCAAGTCCCATGAGGCATAGCAAGACTTTTACAGCCACAAGCATGACACCGAGGCAGAGGCATGATGGGACTTGTAGTTTTGCAATAGCTGGAGGTCCGCTAATTGCATATCACTGCTTAGGTGAATGCTATGCTAAGCACACAGTAGTACACTAAGTGAAACACTGACTGACTGCAGCTAGCACAATCACCGGCCTGCCTGTATCCAGGTGAGCTTTAGGTGATCGCTATGCAAAGGACACACTAAGGCCCCTTTCACACTGGGGCGGTTTGCAGGCGCTATTGTGCTAAAAATAGCGCCTGCAAACCGAGCCTAAACAGTGGCTGCTGTCTCTCCAATGTGAAAGCCAAGGGCTTTCACACTGGAGCGGTGCGCTAACAGGACGTGAAAAAAAGTCCTGCTAGCCGCATGTTTGGAGTGGTGAGAGGAGCAGTGTGTTTACAGCTCCTACACCGCTCCTTTCCATTGAAAGCAATGGGAAACCGCAGTAATACCACCCGCAATGCGCCTCTACAGAGGCGCATTGCGGGCGGTATTAACCCTTTTTTGGCCGCTAGCGGTGCGGTTTTAACCCCCGAATACCTCCGCAATTCCGACGGTATAGCGCCGCAAAAAATAGCGGCGCTATACCACCACCGCACCCACCGCCCGAGTGTGAAACCAGCCTAAGTGAAACACTGAGGCTGGTTTCACACTGGGGCGGTGGGTGTGGTGGCGGTATAGCGCCGCTATTTTTAGCGGCACTATACCGTCGGAATTGTGGAGGTATTCAGCCGCTAGCAGCCGAAAAAGGGTTAATTCCGCCGGCAATGTGCCTCTGTAGAGGCGCATTGCCGGCGGTATTACCGCGGTTTCCCATTGCTTTCAATGGGAAGGAGCGGTAAACACACCGCTCCTCTCACCGCTCCAAAGATGCGGCTAGCAGGACTTTTTTTCACGTCCTGTTAGCGCACCACTCCAGTGTGAAAGCCCTCGGGCTTTCACATTGGAGAGACAGCAGCCGCTGTTTAGGCTCGGTTTGCAGGCGCTATTTTTAGCACAATAGTGCCTGCAAACCGCCCCAGTGTGAAAGGGGCCTGACTGTCTTCAGCTAGCACAATCACCTGCCTGCCTGTCACAGTATAGAGACTAACAGAAACGGATCTATCTAAACTCAATACAGTGTATAAATATATATACAACACCTAGGATGCATATATATCCTCTACACACTGTAACAACAGCTAACTGACTCGCCTGCCTGCTCTATCTAACTCAATATGAATGACACTGTCTATCTCTTTGAAACTGCCTCTTTCACAAACGCCAACACACTACACAAGGCCGACTTCCAAGCGGCCTTATATAGTGTGGGGCGTGTACTAAACCCCCTGAGCCATAATTGGCCAAAGCCACCCTGGCTTTGGCCAATTACGGCTCTCCGTTTTTTACGCACTGTGATTGGCCAAGCATGCGGGTCATAGTGCATGCTTGGCCAATCATCAGCCAGCAATGCACTTCGATGCCGCAGTGAATTATGGGCCGTGTCGCGCAACACGAATTTAACGCGGACGGACCGTAAAGTTCGTTCTTCGTCGAACGATCGAACGGCCGATGTTCGAGTCGAACATGTGTTCGACGCGAACGCGAAGCTCATCGCTACTGATCACTAATGCCACTGTGAATGAATGTGAGGGTAAATCCAACATTTTGACATTCCAGCAGACCAGGAATAGTGGGGAAATCTTAAACTGGGTGTAACGGGAAGGCCCGGGGAACTCAGAATAGCTTAGAAAGTATGAGATACCCTTGCTTCAGCTCCCCCAATGCCTCTTATGTGTCAACCACCCTGTGTCTCTATTAGGGACACAGAGTGAATGAAAACCCCAATATGGTCTATGATAGCCATATTCAATGCTGCACATACATTGTATCTAGATTGGATGTGTACTGTGAGGGGGGGGTTGTGTAAGCATTGCTGTGAGGAGTTAAGGTGATTTGCATTCTATTGTCTATTGTGGCTTGTGGGAATTAAGCCTATAATTATAGGTTGTGGAACTAGCAGCAGACAGGTTAATCACCTGCCTGCTTGTGTTGTAAATGAGTCTAGGAGGGTCTGGATACCCTTTTGGTGTGAAAGGGATAGTTAACTCTATGCCTGTGTGCATTGTACTCGGCAGACGGACCGTCTACCAACCCTTTCATTATAAGATGTGTATTGAAGGTCGTTATGTTCTATTGTGTAAAGTCTTTTGAAGCCTAACAGACGTCAAAATAATGTGTATTGGGCCTTGTTATGTGTGGGTGGAGCTGGGCCATTGTTCATGTTAAACTAATGCAGTAGTAGATGTGTATAAAAGTTACAATATCTTCTTCAATAAAGAGACTCAATCCTGGAAGATACAGAGTACGTCTCGTTCTTCCAGAAGGATTAATTCCTAGGGGAAGTGGTCGGCTGGCTATGGAGGATCAACAGCGAATGTGTGTCCAGGAGAGGGAACATCTTAAACGGCGTTAACCCCCTTTATATTTGGGGTGCCGTTACATTGGTTGGCAGCAGTGGGATTTTCCCTCCAGTTACTGGGACACTCCAAACCACCACAGTGAATGACCAGCTATGCAGCCTGCAGGAAAGCCATGCTGAAAGACTTACTTGAGAGCCGTGGAGGGACCGGTGTGACAAAGAATAAGGCCACCTTGATCAGGGAGCTAGCCGAGATGGATCAGAGGGATGGTGATGCAGGACCCCGGTCAGTTGAAGACTTGTTTGAACAACGAGTTCGAGAGCAGTTGGCATTATATGGTGCTAACCCATCAGAGACCGCCATACAGGAAGCCATTAAAGGCATTCAGCTGCAGGATGCGCGACAAGAAAAAGAACGACAGTGACAAGAGAGAGAACTAGAGCGGCAACATGAGCGGAGAATGGCGGAAATACGGCAATCGGAGACAACGCCTAAAGAACCAGCCGCCATGGAAGAGGAATTCGGAAGGAGGTTGCGAGAGATGCAGATACAGCATAGAGGACCAGTATCAGAGGAGGTCCTGCTGGGATGGTCGGATTCGATCCGCTGCGAACTCTGGAAGAAAGTGCTAGCTCTCGAGCAGCAACACCAGGGAAAGACTCTCCCCTCCATCTATGTAAGGTACTGGTCGCAGTATGAAGTACGAATGCTGTTATTGGGGGAACAACCAAAGCAGGAGTGGACAGCTGAGTTAAGCAGGCTGATTTGGGCAGAGATGCGGTTGGATGAGAGCTACAGAGCCCTCCGGTGGTATGTAGCCCAAGAGTGCCCATGGTCAGCGGATGACAGCCCCACGGAAGGCTTTGACTATGATGGCCTGGTATTGTTGTATTGGGGGCTGTCCAGTGACCCTGACTTTGGGAGTGATCGGGAGTGGCGTTTGGAGGAAATAATGGAGCACAGAGAGCGAAAACTGAATGTCTCGGAAGGGCACTGGGCAGAGGAAGATTTGGAATTTCTGGCCGTTCAGGAATGGGAGCTGGAGATCGCCTACAGACAGGTGCTAGAATCTGCTCAGCAGCAGGGTGGTGCTACCTTTGCCTGGGACTATCAGGAAATACCAGTTGACCACTCTGAAATCCTGGCTGAAGAATCAGCAGTGGAAAATCTGGAGATTGCCATCCCTAAAGCCGAAGTGGATGATGTGAAGTTCCAGGGAGCTAGGGCAGTTGGCTCATCTCCCCGGCCACAGATTACAGAAGGTATGCACTTAATGGACTGTTCAGAGGATGTTATGGATTATGCATCGCCTGCTCAAGTACTGGCAGCAGGACAGGGTACTGCAGACCCCTGCTCTACACCCGTGGCAGTTTTGGAGGCCCGAGGTGAGAAGGTGATGGTTCCCCCTTCCCAGTGGATTTCAGAGATGCAGGGAGGAGAAGCAGCCATTTTCCCTCCCCAACAGGTAGCCAGAGCAGATGGTGTGGAGTCCCCAGCAGAAGTGCTGGCAACAGGGCAGAGTGCTAGCAACCTCTGCCCAGCACCGGTAACAACTGTGGAGTTTCAGGGAGCCGGGGCAGTTGGCCCCTCTCTCCAGCAAGAAGCTGCGGTAGTAAAGCTTTTACCCCCAGCTGAATCACTGGCAGCAGGGCAGAAGGCTACTGGCCTCTGCACACAATGGCAACTTGAGCTGATATCGGTGGATGGGACTGCGGTCTCCACTCACAGCAACCCAGCAGAAGAGCTGGCAACAGAGCAGAGTGCCACGGGCCTCTGCTCTCAACTAACAGACGAGGGAGTTCCTGTGGTATTGGATGGGACTTCAGTCCTCACTGACACAACCCCAGAAAATGGTGTGACACTGAGACAGGAGGATGTCAGCCTTGCTTTGCAAGCACTGGGGGATTTTCACCTACCACAAGTGGATGGGACTTCAGTCTCCACTTGTATACCCCAGGGATGCTGGGCAGTCGGCCCAGATCCCCAACAGCATGACGGACTGAGCCCAGTCACCCTGTCTTCTCTCCAACGGCTGAAAGGACTCCAGGGAGAAGGGCCAGTCCAGGCCTCTCCCCAGCGGCGGGTATGTTCTCTAAGAGAGGCAGAGGTTGGCTGGGTAAGTAATACTCTGTTTGGAGCAATTTATTTGGGGTACTGTGTGGATACCGGCATTAGAAGAAGGGACCTATGGACTAACTTCGGAGTCAACCCGTCTGGGGTCCCCTCCTCTGTTAGTCTCCTGCCGAAAGGGGAGAGATGTAACGGGAAGGCCCGGGGAACTCAGAATCGCTTAGAAAGTATGAGATACCCTTGCTTCAGCTCCCCCAATGCCTCTTATGTGTCAACCACCCTGTGTCTCTATTAGGGGCACAGGGTGAATGAAAACCCCAATATGGTCTATGATAGCCATATTCAATGCTGCACATACATTGTATCTAGATTGGATGTGTACTGTGAGGGGGGGGTTGTGTAATCATTGCTGTGAGGAGTTAAGGTGATTTGCATTCTATTGTCTATTGTGGCTTGTGGGAATTAAGCCTATAATTATAGGTTGTGGAACTAGCAGCAGACAGGTTAATCACCTGCCTGCTTGGGTTGTAAATGACAACATGGCCTGGGGAATGCCCAGGGAAAAACCAAACCTACTTACCGACCAGCTCGCTGACAACCAATTAACCTGTCTAACAGTATGCGTTAAAAACAGGGGTTTGTCCGCACGCATTTGCAAACGCATGCGTGAGCCACAGAGCCACGCCAAGGCCCCCTGGAGTCTGTGGTCCTACACTAACATTGAGTGTCCCCACAATGGAGGCACATGCATTCTGATGGTTAGATGAGGGCAGGTGGACTGAAGGGGAGCCACCCCTCCTTAAAGGTACAGGAGCACACCAAACACCCAGCGTAGCACAATGGCAGCAAAGGTGTTGGTGCACTGCTGGACCAATACAAGCACCACAGGTGAAAACAAAAACATGTCCACCGCCCCCATCTATAGCTGGCTATCACGGTAAGTAGCATTGGAAGGCTAAAGCAATATGGTCTATGATAGCCATATTCAATGCTGCACATACATTGTATCTAGATTGGATGTGTACTGTGAGGGGGGGGGGTTGTGTAAGCATTGCTGTGAGGAGTTAAGGTGATTTGCATTCTATTGTCTATTGTGGCTTGTGGGAATTAAGCCTATAATTATAGGTTGTGGAACTAGCAGCTGACAGGTTAATCACCTGCCTGCTTGTGTTGTAAATGAGTCTAGGAGGGTCTGGAGACCCTTTTGGTGTGAAAGGGATAGTTAACTCTATGCCTGTGTGCATTGTACTCGGCAGACGGACCGTCTACCAACCCTTTCATTATAAGATGTGTATTGAAGGTCATTATGTTCTATTGTGTAAAGTCTTTTGAAGCCTAACAGACGTCAAAATAATGTGTATTGGGTCTTGTTATGTCTGGGTGGAGCTGGGCCATTGTTCATGTTAAACTAATGCAGTAGTAGATGTGTATAAAAGTTACAATATCTTCTTCAATAAAGAGACTCGATCCTGGCAGATACAGAGTACGTCTCGTTCTTCCAGAAGGATTAATTCCTAGGGGAAGTGGTCGGCTGGCTGTGGAGGATCAACAGCGAATGTGTGTCCAGGAGAGGGAACATCTTAAACGGCGTTAATCCCCTTTATATTTGGGGTGCCGTTACATTGGTTGGCAGCAGTGGGATTTTCCCTCCAGTTACTGGGACACTCCAAACCACCACAGTGAATGACCAGCTATGCAGCCTGCAGGAAAGCCACGCTGAAAGACTTACTTGAGAGCCGTGGAGGGACCGGTGTGACAAAGAATAAGGCCACCTTGATCAGGGAGCTAGCCGAGATGGATCAGAGGGATGGTGATGCAGGACCCCGGTCAGTTGAAGACTTGTTTGAACAACGAGTTCGAGAGCGGTTGGCATTATATGGTGCTAACCCATCAGAGGATCGACAGCGAATGTGTGTCCAGGAGAGGGAACATCTTAAACGGCGTTAACCCCCTTTATATTTGGGGTGCCGTTACACTGGGGATATGTTTTCCTGTGACAACTCTCTAAAGCCTCGTACACACGACCGGTTTTCTCGGCAAGAAGCGACAAGAAAACTGTTGGGAGAGCTTTCTTGCCGAGAAAACCGCGTGTGTGTACGAGGCTTTCAGGTTTCTCGTCCAGAAAACTGCCCAGAATCTCGCCGAGAAAAAAAGAAGACCTGCTTCTCAGTTTTCTCGTCGTGATTCTCGTCAGACTGTATTTGGACGAGAAAACCGTTTGTGTGTATGCTTTTCCGAGTCTTCAAAAACCACGCATGGTCAGAATCAAGTATGAGACGGGAGCGCTCCTTCTGGTAAAAATAGCATTCATAATGGAGATAGCACAATCGTCACGCTGTAACGAACTGAAAGCATGAAGACTGAAAAGCGCGAATTGTCTCTCCCCAAACTTTTACCAACCCGCGGTAACACAAGATCAGCAAAAGCCCATTGGAATAGAACTTCCCCTTTATACTGCCATCATACGTGTTGTACGTGACCGTGCTTTACAACAACGAGATTTTGGATTGACAGTGTGTATGCAAGGAAAGCTTGACAAGAATCTCGTCAAGCTTGACTAGAAACCCGTCAAGAAAAACAACGGTTTTTTTGCGACGAGATTCTCGGCCATGTGTACGAGGCTTTAGAGGCATTTTCTTTACATTGGAAAAATATCCTCTCACTTTCTGTTGAGCCTACTGGACAAGAAGTGAAAGTAAAACTATCTAATGAGACATGAAAGGCTGAAAAGAAAAAAGACAATGGTTTTACCCTCCCCATCATATTCAGATAGATATTCTTCAAATATGATATTTTGACATGGGGCTAGGTTCCATTCCATCAACTCATTAAAGCATTTTTTGCCAAAGTTCCAATCTCTACTTGATTTCCCACAGTCTTTCTCTTTAAGAAAAAGTGGCAGAAAATAATTTTCACTGAAGTTAATCATGTTATAGCTTAAGACATGGATATGCAATTAGCGGACCTCCAGCTGTTGCAAAACTACAAGTCCCATCATGCCTCTGCCTCTGGATGTCATGCTTGCTGCTGTCAGAGTCTCGCTATGCCTCATGGGACTTGTAGTTTAGCAACAGCTGGAGGTCCGCTAATTGCATATCCCTGGCTTAAGAGGAGAAAGCTAAATAAAGACATCTGACCTTTGGAATTTGAGAAGGAATTAGAAGACAAATGCAGTAAGAAGGGAAGCTCTGAAAGTGGGAAAACCACCTTTTGCTGTGTCAGTGATGGTAATGTCATTGGCATCAGAAGCAAGGAGCATCTGATCCCAAAACTATTGCCTATAACACCTGGTTTTGGGTGAGATGTTGATGATACTGTTATGAACAGGATGTGGCACCTAGCTCCAATTACTGAGTATTAGACATTGGTGGATCTTAATTGTGTTGAAGAACAGAAGCAATTGCTTCATGTCACGTAACTGGCAGAATATACTGATTCTTAATTGGACAGCTCTGGCAATGGTTATATTACTGTTTGCTCTTGAGGCATCTGTTCTGTCAGGAACTATTGTGTCATTGAACATGCAACTTTTGTTCAGCATAGTTTGGTATTTTTCCTCACAACACTGGATGACATGCGTTAGATTGTGGCCATCCAACATAATGAAATATTCTTGGTATCCTGTGGGATAAACACAGTGGACAACCACAACAAGCCTATAAATTCTGCTTCTCCTGCTCATCAGTAGTCCACTTGCCTTACCAGAACTATGTTACCTTCATCATCTTCTCCTGCCACTTGCTGATGTCTACAGTTCCTAGTTCTCTTCTGGTCATACATTATTTTCTCTGTCTCCCACAATGATGATGAAGTGGGGAGGGGAAGCATTATAAAAAAAACAACGGTTCTTGGTGTCCACTTTGAAACTATTAGATTACCTCAACTCTATTGTAGCCTTCACTAGTTTATCATCTAGAAGATTTAATCTTATTGAGGGCATCTGTGACGGTTGTACTGTATGCTCAGAAAGGTAAAAACTTGATAACATAGCAAGTTCTTTGAATGCTAAATAAACCACAGCTAGGGTAAGAGGCAGGAGATGTGCACAACCACATTCTAGCAGGTAAGCAACAACAAGACTTCATCTTGCACCAATACGTCTATATTTGGTCTTCCTTGATACTATGTATATTGTGAAGCACTGAATACCCAATATATTGGACCCAGGGAGTTTTGAGGAGGGAAGACACATACTGGAGCAAATAATCCACAGGATTCTACTACGTTATCTAGAGGGCAACATAGTCAACTAAAACATGTCAAATGACAAGAACATTGTCATTACAATGCATTTTGAGGAATCCATGCTCACTGTCAGGAACGCCCGGCAGACTGGCAGATGCGATCCTGTAGATGCGGATGCGCAGGAATATTCGCCAGAGGCGCAAGCTTATGCACGTGCACGTACATTAGCCAATATTGGCGCCAATGGGCCCATATAAGGACAGCAGCTGCACTAGTGCAGTGTTGTCTAATCTGCAGCTTACCCCGTGTCCTGTTCCCTGTGCCCGTGTTTGATCTAGTTCTGACCCGGCTTCCTGAACACTCTGATTATCTTCAGTCCTGACCTCGGCTTGTTTTTTTTTACCTTGTTATACCTGTTATCTGCCTGATTACCTGCTGACAACCACTGCCTCAACTCTGACCATGCTCTGCCTGCCGTTATATGATATTTGGTTCTGCGTGTATGACCTGGCTTGTCTGACTTTGCCCCAGTCTTCTGTCATCCAGCTCTGTGCAGTTCCTATGACGTTGTCCTACATCCGCAGCCTACCTGCATCGGCAGCCTACCTGCATCCGCTGTGCCATCTGATGCTCACAGTTGTTCCTGCAACTCATCAGCTACTCTTCTCTGCTGCTAACAGAGATTCTTGCAGGCACTCCTACCTTGCCACACTCTCACAGCCACTGTCACAACTCCAGTGGTCCTTGAGCCGGGGCTGTACAAGAGGTCTCCTTCTGCTCGTCAGGCTCTACCAGAAGGTACATGACACTCACATTCTAAATATCATGGTTTAACATTCTTCTAGGGATTTTTATCCAGTGTTTCAAGAAACCTTTGCCATGTCCTAATGTCACCACCAGCATAATCTTACGCAAGCAAATTTGTCACTTTCCACCCCCCTAAAAAGGTATTTTTACTTACTTGAACTTGGCTGCAAGCAACAAAAGGTGGTTAATAGGTACATTATACATATACAACACATTATCAAAGCATGGCATACTTGTTTTTGTAAGCCAGGCAGTGGCAGCTAATACATGTTGTGTATTACTTACTTGGGTGCTTGTTTTAGAGAGACAGAATGTTTTACTAAGGAAGTCTGTGACATCAACTACCATCAACTATTTCATCCTTATTATAACTCATTCAAGAAAGTGGAGGAGATACAGTGTTCTAATATATACAGTACGGTATACCTTGCATAGGCACCTATGGGTAATATTGGGTTGAACCCCCAGGAGGCATTATTTTTAGGTGTATTGAAGCAGCGACATACAGTTGGAGTGCTTCAACATAACCTAACCAGAGAGTAACATCTAACACATTTTGTTACAGTTTGGCTCTGGCTACAGAGTCCGTAATAGCATGCTATAGACGTTGAAAATCAGAGTAGCATTTCTACAGTTGGGAAAATGTAATAAAAGCAGCAAGGTATTATATTCATGCTTTCTTATCAAGATTATATTAGTAAATACATTTTAGCCAGCATCTACAGTATATTGGAGAAAGGGAAGGTAGAAAACCAAAGTTGGTATTGTAAAGTATTAAGGCAAAAACAGGCAATTCCCTAACATTAGAAACATCAGGCCAAGAAAAAGCTCATATAATATATTGTGCCGCCCAGCATATACAGTATCTGAGGATGTCTGACTTTTCGATGCTCTTTCACCTCAAATTTTTTCCTTTAGATTGCTAAAATATGCTTACTTTAAAACAGTATTCTATGGAATGTCAACGAAGTACATACAGTATTTTTAATATATATACACTTTGTACAATAGGTCACATAACTGGAAAACTACATTTATACATTTTTACAAACTATTCATTTAAGGTTTAGTATACATGTAAATGAACTTTTGACTAATAAGCAAGTGTAATGCAGCATACATCTATGGAAACAAATGGCTTTTGCTTGAGATGAATGTGACATGTTAAGAGATGAATTTGCAATGAGCTCAAGATGCATTTAACATGTGTTCATATTACATGTCTATTGACTTTTATAGAGGAATTAAAGTAGAAATTTTGGATAGAGTAAGGGAGGGTTATAACTCCTGTAAGGTTTATTTTTTCCATCTGGGTTTCAATTGGGGAGATTTCTCTTCATTTCCTATTCTATAGCCAAAACAGGAAGTGAGGTAATATCCCTTTAAAGTGAGGAAATTTCTGGCTGTCACCAGTGTCTCCAGAAGTATTGTCCCTTTTGCAAGATATCAAAACAAAAAGTGTGCTGTCCCTTCAAATAGAAGTGATCTTGTATTACAGAGATCAAAAGTGTTTAATTTCCACACTCAAGGTTGTCAGACCCTTGGATGGTTAACCACTTCAATACAGGGCTTTTATGCCTCCTCAATACCGGGCCTATTCTGGCACTTCTCTCCTACATGTACAAATCATCATTCTTTTGCTCGAAAATTACTCAGAACGCAATAATTTTTCAAACGCCTTCTTTTGGGAAAAAAAATGGTTTCATGAATTAAAAATGAACAAAACATTAAAGTTAGCCCAATTTTTTTGTAAAACATGAAAGATGATGTTACGCCAAGTAAATAGATACCCACGCTTTAAAATTGCGCACACTCATGGAATGGCGGCAAACTTCTGTACTTAAAAATCTCCATAGGCGACGCTTTGAACATTTTTACAGGTTACCAGTTTAGAGTTACAGAGGAGGTCTAGTGCTAGAATTGTTGCACACGCTCTAACGCACGCGGCGACACCTCACATATGTAGTTTGAACGGCATTTACATATGTGGGCGGGACTTACGTGTACGATCACTTCTGAGTGCGAGCTACCGGGGACAGGGGCGTTTTAACATTTTTTTTTCTTCCTAAAAAATATATATTTTTACACTCTTTTTTACATTTACATTTTTTTGATCACTTTTATTCCTATTGTAAACATCACTTGCAATAGGAATGGTGTGTGACAGGTCCTCTTTATCGAGAGATGCGGGGTAAATAAGACCCCACATCTCTCCTCCAGGCTGGAAAGCATGAGATCGGGAAAAAGAAATCACAATCTCATGCTTACTAGCCGCAATTGCGGCTTTGTTTACTTCCGGGAACCCGGGCGTGATGTCATAACGTCGTGCTCGGGCCTCCGACGGTCATAGATATGACTGGTGACCATCTGGTTACCGGAAATCTCTATGCTCATCATCCGGCACCGGACGATTCTTTCTCCGGGCCCCCGATGACACGGGAGAGCCCGGAGAAGCACCGGATGTCGGCAGAAGGGGGGATGTCCCCTCCCGTCGCCTATAAGAACGATCAAGCGGCGGAAATGCTGCTATGATTGTTCTTATCGTGCACAGAATCGCCGGCATGAAAGAATGATATCTGAATGATATATACAGAAAATAGTGCACGCTAAGAAACTATAATTAACTAAACTAATATCAATATATATTGATTAACACGGCATGCAAGAGAGTTCCAGACAAATAAAATGTCCAAAGAATGGCCACAGAGCCAAGACAGGAAAAAAAACACCAGGGATGAGTCCTCAAAGGTGATTCAGGGTGCTGATAATAAACTCATATGTGTCCTAATAGTGCTTCCTTCACCAGTAATGCAGGCCACTCACCTCAAAGTGTCTCTGAATTAACAGATAACCAAATGCACAGTTCCCCACAGGGATGAAATCCGGTGTATTCAGTTGTCTCTAGAGCACCTAGATACTTGCATCATACTTCTAATAGGGTGGCGGTGAGTGTATCCCATACACTTGGTGATCAGCATAATCATGTAAAATTAATAGGACAAAACATAGTGCTCTCTGTTTCATAAAATATATGTTACATTTATTAATAAGAAAAGCACTCACATGTAAAAGCACTATACCCAGTGCTAAGGATAAAAGGCATCTGATACAGTAATCTCAAGAGCATCTCTCTTCGCATCCAGGGAGGATTCAAACAAATGACGTCACACGGTGGTCCCTTCCACACGCATGCGTATCGTCCCAGGGGCGGGACATCCTCATCTATTTTACTTGATATCTGAATGATGCCTCTAGCTGCAGGCATCATTCAGATATCCCCCCACAAAGTCAAGGACGTCATATGACGTCCACCCAGGATGGGAGATCCCATCTGTGGACATCATGTGACTATGGCTGGGTAATGAAGTGGTTAAATTACCTCATCGATGAAGTGTGTTAACAAACCAAGTATCAGCCTTGATATCAGATGTAGCTCACCACAATTGCATATCCTCAAGAACTATCCCGTGGGGCTTAGGGGCCTCCTACTGGCTCTTAGGACTCTTCCTAAATGTGGGGGGAGTAAAGAACCCAGAGCTCTCATAATTTATGGAAAAAAAAAGAACATGCATCAAGCATGAGATCTGAGCATCAGTGTTTCCTCCAGATTAATGGGTTTGAACATCTGGGGTCATCCGTCTGGAAACTCATGAGCAGTCACATGGGTACCCCACCATGGCAGCAGAACAAAAGGGAGGATGAGAACTGGAGGCGAAACAACAAAAAAAAAAATTCTTTCCATTCGTTCGAAATCTCTCAAACCACTTAGACATTTGTGCTTTATCTCTTCTATTTGTGTTCTGGAGACAACCCAAACAATATTTTTAGGCTCCATTCACACATGAGCTTAGCGGTTTACTGACGTTTTTCAGGCATTTTTTAAAAGCGTTTTTTTAAGCTTTTTACAAGTGTTTTAGAAGTGTATTACAAGCATTTTACAGCTTCAGGTGTTTTTGTTTAACCAATAGAAAGCACTAGGGGGAGACGAGGGAGAGGAAATTAGGGGTGTAGAACTGCTATTTGAGCAGAAAACGCTAGTAAAATGTTCAAGTCAGGCATTTCTATGGGGCCAAAAACACTTGTAATCTGCCAAAAAAGAAGCTCATGTACTTTTTGAACGACACACATTTTGCTTCCAGCGACAGAATGCTCAGATGTGAACAGGGGCCCTTGAAATGAATGGGATTTGAATTGTTGAGCATTTTAGAGCTACAAGCTTCAAGCAGAAAATTGCTCAGGTGTGAACGGGGCCTAACTTTCACTTTCGATGATAATGGTAAACAGGACTAATAGAGAGGGTGAACCTCCTATATTGGGGGGGGGGGGGGCACAGACAGCAATAAAAACTGATGTTCTGATCCCTCTCCACTCTATCCCAAACTATGAAAAGTTTTGCCTTTACTTATACTTTAAAGTAGTTAAAATATAGCTGACCAGAACATTACTTTCTGTCCTGTAGACATCACAGGAAGTGAGGGGAATCTATACAAAGTTAGGTAAAACCCCTCCTAAACAGATGTTCTTAGAACATGTGTGCCCATTTTACCATTTTGCCTGATGACAGCTCAATTTTTTTAGTACTAGCCAGCAATACAAAATCTGACAGGGGTTTTAACATCAGCAGCTTGAGATCAGCATAGGCACTGCTAGAAGTGTCAGATTCCTGATAAATTTTCATCCATTGATTGCATTTCATTTTAAAAACGTGCATCTGGGAATGGGAGGGTGGATGATGCAGAGTGTGTGCTAATGAGATAAGCTGGTCAACTCCTTCCTGTGTCATGACATAAATCTGATCTGGAAATGTCTGGAAACGTGAATTAGGACAAGAAAAGTAAGTGACTGTAGATTTAAAGGAAAGCTTCTGATATTTTTGCCAAAAAAGTATATGAATGCTATATTGGTGTACAAAGGTGAACTTACCCTTTAAAGAGACTCAGTGACTTTAAAGAGACTCAGTGACTTTACCTAATTAAGGCAAAGTGACAGTCTTTTTATAGCCCATATGCCCACTAACTTACACTTATCTTATCCACTCTCCATTCCTCAACAGTTTTAGCCTCAGTAGGCTCAGTGTCAGATGGTGTTAAATCTTTTTCAGGAAAGGGGGTGATGTTAAAAGTTTTTTAAAATCTTTTAACATCACCCCTTTCCTCACCTGAGAGTGTTCAGGCTTGGTGACTGGCTGCTCAGGTCCTACCACTGCCTTTTGAAAGATGGTCACATGTTCCCCTGTACATGGAAGCACTGTGTATTTTGCAGCTGCTCTGATGAAACAATGGAGTGGTGAGTAGTGTGGTGTAAAGACTGCCAGGAATGGGAAAAGTGAAAGAGACATTTTAAGCATTTATTAACATTTTATTGACATTTATTTCCTAAAATCTGTCAAGGCTCCTGGACCTCATGTCAGATATTCAGCAGAGACACCAGAACAAGTTCCAAAATGGTCAAGCTCTTTTGTGGCTATTGCTATGGTTATAATTTAAGACAAGGTTATTGTTTTTCCAAATAAAGATGTAGCTTTCTTTTATTGGACTTCACTTAGAAAATAAACTCTCTTATGAGCCCTAGAATCACTGGCAGTATGTTGTCACAGATCAGTGGATGAATGCCAGTCGAACAATGCCAATAAAAAGAAAACATCAGACACAGTGTAGGAGTAGAATTATTGCTTCTTTAAAGTGATACTAAATTGTTGCTTTTTTTTTTTGGGTGAAAAATAACAAACATGTCATACTTACTTGTTCTGTGCAGTGTTTTTGCACAGAGCAGCTCAGATCCTTCTCTTCTCGGGTCCCTTTCCGGTGCTCCTGGCCCCTCCCTTCAAATGAGTGCCCCCACAACAAGAAGCTTGCTATGGGGGCACCCGAGCCAAGCCACAGCTCCCTGTGTCCATGCAGACACGGAGCCGCGGCCTTGCCTCGCCCCCTTTCTCTTCTCATTGGCTGACTGACTTTGATTGACAGCAGCGAGAGCCAATAGCGCTGCTGTCTCAGCCAACGAGCAGGAGAGTCCCAGGAAGCCAAGACACTCCTGAAACATCGCTGGATCTAGATTGACCTCAGGTAAGGATTGATCTGAGGGTGGCTGATGCACACAAAAGGCTTTTTTTTATCTTAATGCATTGAATGCATTAAGATAAAAAAAAACCTTTACAACCACTTTAAGTGTTGCCCTATGTTCTTCTCTTGGCTACAGCCCTGCTGCATTATTATAAACGAACAATTTTTTCAACACATATATTGTATGTAAATGCTACTTTCGGAGCATATTGACATCAACATACAGGACAGTACTTGGTGTATAGAGCGGTTAACTGCTGAGCTAGACACCTAATTTTTCATGAATGACACATGAAAATAAATTTCTGTTTCTCAGCATGCTAAATCTGCTGAATGTCCAGGTCACACAGATTTACTTTTAACCACATTCAACATTCACATGCAAAATATCTTTAATACTTTGTTTGTAAAATGACAATATGTAGAAGCAGATGGTAGCCTGCAAAATCAATAACATTGACTTTGTGATCAATAGATCCTAATGTTGTCATTAAGAATAAATAAGAATACCAATGAAGCAATTTTTATACCTAATACACTGAAAGAATCCAGGAGCAATGCTAGTTTTTGGTTAAGTCTATTTTGTTGTACAGTTTATGGTTACTTTAATGCAGAAGTGTATGACAGACTGTATTAATTCACAGGGTCGCCCTAGACACATTATTTTGTGTTTGGTGTAATATTTTTAACATTATATGTTGTTTTCATAAAGAAAAAGATGCTAATCACTCCATAGATTTACACAGTGGATGTTAACCCTGTCAAAACTTCCCCTGCTATATTTCGAGCATAGCCTACATGCCATTTATTAAACTGTGTAAACATAAATCTTTTGCAACAATATCCATTTAGAGCTGTCAGACTAGAGGAATCTTTAGTCACTTTGGATGGAACTGGATTTGAAACTAGGTCTTGCAGGTGAAAGGTCGATATATCAACCCAGTAAATCAAGTTTTCCGCCAACCCCCAGTAATGAATGATGTGCCATTTCATACAATACCTAACTTAAGATTTTATTGATTAAGTTTCATGTTGGTGTTCCACGTAAATCCAAGATGTATTGCCTTCTGTAATTTTTACATTAGCTGTCAAATTCATCTTGTCTTTTCAGTGTTATAATGTGTACAGTGCAGACAATAAACAACACTACATTCTGAGTGTTAATCTAATGAATATACACAGGCCAAAAAGATTAATAATGACTCCGTTGGTAGAAGAGAACCAGGAAATATTCACATTCATTTGAAACAATGGATCATTACTTGCTATAAACACCACTGCCAGGGGAGTGAAGTCATTTTTTTTATGTCAGCTCTTGTTGAAACACATTGCAATACCGATATTTTTGTTTATGTAGTTATGATCATATCTGTTCAGTGTGTGTGTTTTGGCAAGTGCTGACAAATAAAGGTATCAACGTTTAGAAAAGTAAATCTATCATTGTGATCGCATTTTAGGAGGTAGCGAACAACCAAACTCAAGAATATACTGCTATGTATCTTATTAAAAATAATTAAAAATGTATTCATTAGGCCTATTGGAGGTGCTGAGTTTCTAGTTAAAACTTAAGTTTACCTGAAATAGAAAAATAAATAAATAAATCGACAGGCTCTCATCAAGAGTGCTCAACTATGTCCACCCTTTCCACCCAGCTGCTCCTGTCGTAGTGCTACGGCTTTGATAAATGAAACAGGATCTATGAATGGAGGACGGGCGGATGATTGATGGGTCCACCCCCTCCATTCATTTTTTAATCACATTTCATTCATAGAGGTTGTGAATGGAACAGCTGGGCAGAAATGGCAGGCAGGACCTGGCACTCTTGATTAAATCTGAATATTTCTTAGAATATTACCTGGTAATCCTAAAATGAAATCCCTTGTTTAGACACCTCCTGTTATGAGGTAAGAAATAATGTATTCGGGCACTCTTGGTCAAATCATTATTAAAGCACCACATCCCGTTTTAACTGAAAATTGAAAAGAGGGGGGACTATGGGTATACTCAATACCCTGGGATTTTTAGAAAGAACGGTGCTTGGTAGATAATTTATGTATTGTTTTTTCATTGTTATGTAATAAAATGTAATCTTTTATAAAATTTAATTTTTGTGTTCATCTCTACCAAGCACCGTTCTTTCTAAAAATCCCAGGGTATTGAGTATACCCATAGTCCCCCCTCTTTTCAATTTCCTGTTATGAGGTGATAATGTCTGCTAAATTAGCTTTTCTGTTGTCAACCTGTCACATGCACACTAGGTTGAGGCTACCAGCAGTTGCATTGACACACGCTTTACAGACATGGTCAGCTATATTCAAAATCAGGAAGATGAGCATTGATGTTCAGCCAACGCTGTCATGAGTGCACGCATGCAGGAAGTGGCTGAAAGAACGCTAGATGTGATCAGTAGTACTGAGATGCAAAAAAAGGAAGAAGGTGAAAAAATATTTTATGAAAATAGAACTCAATTGTTTATGATAGATTGTACTTTATCAGACCAAACATTATCAAGCTAGGGCTTAGATCTATACTTGAATAACCTAAACAGTTACTAAAGATGATTTTTATTTTATTAAAATATTAAACATGTTGCAATATACTCACCTGCTCTGTGCAATGGCCCCGAACCTCCTCTTCTGGGGTCCCCTGCTGGCAATCTTGGCCCCTCCTCTTCTTTGTGTGCCCTCATAGCAAGCCGTTTGCTATGGGTGCATAGAGTGCTTGCTCACTTCCGCATGTCTATGGAGCCACAATTTAGAGACACACACAGCAGGGCTTAATCCGGCCCCCTGCTTCCTCCTCACTGCATTTGATTGATAGCAGCAGGAGCCACTTAACCACTTCACGGAAATCGCCGTACCCGTACGTCGGTATTTTGACGCTAAATACCGTGGGTATGACAGCAGCTAGCTGCCATAACCCCGGTATTTTTGGGAACGGCGTGTGTTTCTCTTTAGGATAAAAGTGGTCTCTGTGGCGGATTTGACGCAAGATCACTTTTATTGGTGGCGGTAGAGGTGCCCACCCCCCTCCTGCTGCGCTCCGGTCGTCTCCGCTGCGTACCGGACCCACCGATAGCGGCAGAGATGATCGCGTCCCCTCCCTTGGATGCTTGGCTGACGACTAAGAGGAAGATGGCCCTGCTCGGGTCCATAGCATGGGAGGCGTAAGCGACGTCAAACGTCACTTCTGCCCATAGCTCTTAAAGGAGAATTTTTTTTTTTTTTTCAAGTAACATTTTTCCTTTTTTTTTCTGTTTAACCTCAGATTTCATATTTAAGAGGTCATGTTTTTTTTTTCATTAAAAGCGATGTTTACATTCCTTATATTAGGAATAAAAGTGACCCAAACATTTTTATTTATTTTTTAAAGACAGTGTCAAAAGAAAAAAGTTAAACAAATAAGAATTATTTTTTTTTAAAGCCCCCCGTCCCGGCGAGCTCGCACGCAGAAGCGAACGCATATCTGAGTAGCGCCCGCATATGAAAATGGTGTTTAAACTACACATGTGAGGTATCACCGCGATCGTTAGAGTGAGAGCAATAATTCTAGCCTTAGAACTCCTCTGTAACTCAAAACTGGTAACCTGTAAAAAAATGTAAACATGGCCTATGGAGATTTTTAAGGGTAAAAGTTTGTCGCCATTCTACGAGCAGGCACAATTTTGAAGTGTGACATGTTGGGTATCAATTTACTCGGTGTAACATTATCTTTCACAATATAAAAAAATTGGGCTAACTTTACTGTTGTCTTATTTTTTAATAAAAAATATTTAATAAGTATTTTTTCCCAAGAAAGTGCGATTGTAAGACCGCTGACCGCTGCGCAAATACGGTGGGACAGAAAGTATTGCAACGACCGCCATTTTATTTTCAAGGATGTTAGAAAAAATATGTAATGTTTGGGGGTTCTATGTAATTTTCTTGCAAAAAAAAATATTTAAACTTGTAAACAACAAGTGTCAAAAAGAGGCTCAAGGCTGAAGTGTTGAATGAAGGGAATGCATTAAGGTAAACAACATTTTGGTTTTAGAACCACTTTAAATCTGTGCTAAGGATGACTGATGGCAAACTGGGCTAGCATTGTAGCACACATGTGTAAAAGTACTGGCCTGAGTTTTTATCATATGGAAAGTACATACATCAATTAGGTGGTGTACACACTATAAGAAAATCGGGCAAACGATTGTCCGATTTTCCTAATTTTTTCACAGCAAATCAGAACCGATGAACAGAAATTTGTACGAAAATCCTTGTTCGACAAAGGCTATTTTTTTGTTGTTTGTTTCTGATCATGCGCAGTCGCTAATTTCTGATTTTTCTCATATGAAAATTGTACAAAAATGGTACACATTAAAGGAAAATTGCTCGTTCTGTTCCCATACGAGAATTTTTTTGGAGCTTGCCCATTTGGAAATTTTAATTTACAAGGTCGGAATCAGCTGTAGAAAAGGTTGTGTACACACTATACGAAAATCGTACATATTTTTCTTGGACGAAAATCTTCTTATAGTGTGTACGAGCCTTTATGATACAGAGATGCCAAGGTCACCTGTGTAAATTTTGCTTTGTTGGAAAATTCATTGGCTATGATACACTTAATGGAACTGTGATTAAAGTTAAGTTGTTTTGGGTCAATTTTCTTTTAACAGCTTTTTATAAAGTTTATAACATTTTTATTATCTGATTATTAATCATTTGGTATGTTCCTTTGTTTTCACCCCCAACCCATGTGCCATTACTTCAGCCTTTAGTCAGAGACCTTAAGACCTCTCATGTCCCCCTGCTAATTTCAATTTGAATAAAGGGAGGCCTTTTAGAGAACTATGAGGTTTTAGGTTGAAATGTCTTTTCACCAACAAGAAATACCTAGAAAATACAACCTTTGTAATAGTATAAACTACATTATATTTCACCTTTGCGTCTTCTAGTTGGCCAGTTTCAGTTTCAGCTACAGAGTTGTGCAAAAAAAAAAGGCTTTTTCAGCACACAGGTCTGTAAATATGGGGAAAATACATGAAAGCTTTACCTGCTGCTACAAAAAATCAAATTGCGAATATTCAAAATTTCACATTTAATGAAATTTCAGAAAGTAGAAATGTTTTTAAATATTATTATTTAGTCCTGATCATGATAAATACATAAAGAAAAGATGTATAAAACCTATACAACTGCCACATAGTGCTGTAGAATTGGCCATATTCAAGGCTTACTTGTACAGAACAGTTTATTTTCAAGGACTCGTTTACTGCCAAACGTTTTAGGCATAGGACCCAGTCTTGCATCATATACACAGTACTTTTTTGTACAGCTAAATTTAGGCCCTGATCCCTTCTGCTTGCCTACTGGACCTTTAATCTCATGGGTGGCCTCACTTACCAGTAGAGAAGCTTGGAAAGCGGGAAGAGATTGGCCACAACTCAGCTTTACATATAAAGTTGTGATTTGTATATACTCGAGAGTAAGCCGAGTTTTTCAGCACATTTTTTTGTGCTGAAAATGCCCCCTCTGCTTATGCTCGAGTCTGTGTCCATCTTCACATTTGTGTGCCTGATCCCGGCCCCCAAACTTGGCACACATATAGCCCCACTCTTCCTCTACAAGTGTACAAAGTTTGTTGTCCAGGGGACCTACGGCCGGGAGCACCGATTTTTCAAAGCCGGGCACCCCTTCCATAGACTCCCATGTTAAAAGGTCAGTCTAGTCACACAGCGCCAGAGATCAGGTAGGGAGATTGGGCACAGTGAGGCATGGGCACAGTGAGGCATGGGCACAGTGAGGCATGGACACAGTGAGGCATGGGCACAGTGAGGCACAGTGAGGCAGGCACATGGACACAGTGAGGCAAAGTGAGGCACAGACACTGAGGCATGCAAATGGACACCCTAGGCTTAAACTCGAGTCAATACGTTTTCCCATTTTTTTGTGGTAAAATTAGGTGCCTCGGCTTATATTCGGGTCGGCCTATACTTGAGTATATACAGTAAATACAGTTGCCTGTATTTCACATTTACTTTAAGTAAAACTCTTTTTTTCCACAAAGTTTTTTAAGAATTCCAAGTATGGTATATTTTAACATAGTTACATTGGTCCAAGCAGAGCCAATGTATCTATGTATATCCCATACTTGGTCAATACCCCTAGAAGCTGGAAATCACTGTTGTAGACACTGCTACTGCAGTGTTTTCCATTTGCTTCTGGGTCCCCTGCTGGGTGGCCAGCCTGATACATTGTGAACACAGGAGTCTGGCCACTCAGCATTGGCACCATTCAAAGAATGCTTTGCATTAGATGCAAACATTCTCTGATTGGAGAAGATGGAAAGGTGGCGTTGTGGTGTTATGCTCTCTATGACGTCAAAGCATTCTCTGAATAGCACCCATGCCGTGCAGCTGACCACGGGCGATCCAGGGTCATCCCCCAACTATAATATATATATATAGCTACATTGGTTCTGCTTGGATCAATGTAATTATGTGTATAACATATACCATTCCTGGAATTCATATTTAATTTTGGAAAGAGCAGGATAGGGTTAGAATGTTAATTGGGTTTTTTATTACATAATGTTTTCCTTTTACTTCTGTCAGGGCAGAAAATAATGGGAAATCTCAGGATTTAGTCTCCATTTAAAAATATGGACAGATATTCCCTTATCTCTCCATGTTAGGATTTATAATGGCTTACTGAAATTCTGAGATTGGTTCATCAGCCATTCTGCTAACCTTCAGAACCCTCCTCTTTATACTGACTTACTTTCACAGAGCAGGAGTCTTGCAATGCTCCCTCTCCTCTCCTCTCTTCTCCTATCCAACTGCTGTTACTTTAAAATCAAGACTCCAAGGCCCTTGAAATCTGACTGGCTCACTTTATTCCTCCACTGCTTTTACCTCCTTGCTTTAACTAGTCAACCTTTCTGTCAGACTGGTAGGTAGGTGATGGCTTTATTCTGCATTGTCATCTAGAGGTTCTCTAAGAGGTTTCACTAGTAAAAAAGGAATAGTGAAACCGAAAGAATTAGGTTAAGCTTAAGTCAAGCATTTCTGGGTTTAATAAAGATGCGTTTTTTTGGTCAGTTTTTTGTTTTACCTGATTTTTTTTTCTTTTTGCATGTATGTTAGCCAGTAAATTACTTTGTTCTATTTCAAGTACTAACAATTAGGGATGGGCCCGGTGCTCGATTCGAACCCATGTTCGAATCGAGCATCGGGCGTTCACTCGCTCGTCGAGCCCAGAACTATTTGGGCCGTTCGCATCACATTCGTGTGATGCGAGCGGCCCCGCAATGCATTGCGGCCGGCGCGGCCGGCGCAGTGCATTGCTGGCTGATGATTGGCCAAGCATGCACTGTGACCCCGCATGCTTGGCCAATCACAGCGCCCGAAACTCGGAGAGCAATAATTGGTTACAGGCAGGACGCCTGTAGCCAATTACAGCTCAGGGGCTTTAGTACACGCCCCACCATTTAAAAGGCCGCCACGCCATCGGCCCCGGTCACATGAGTTCCGGCTTTAGGAGAGATTAGTCTGCTGATTCTGTCTTTGCTTGATACTGAAAGATTTGCTCTTCTTTGCTAAACCATTGGTTATTTCTTTGCTAAACCATTGCTACCTAAGTCATTGATCGTTCATTGCTGCTGATTGCACAGTTAGTGTGTTATTAGCTGCTGCTGGGGATTAGTCTGGTGCGTGCTTACTGTTAGTACAGTATTGCAGTAGTACCAACCGCAGTGCTGTTAGCACAGCATTGCACCCCAACAGCACCCATAGGACTTCTAGTGTGTTAGTGGCAGCAAACAGAGCTCCTATATTTTCTTCTCAGCAGCACCCATAGGACTTCTAGTGTGTTAGTGGCAGCAAACAGAGCTCCTATATTTTCTTCTCAGCAGCACCCATAGGACTTCTAGTGTGTTAGTGGCATCACACAGAGCTCCTATATTTTCTTCTCAGCAGCACCCATAGGACTTCTAGTGTGTTAGTGGCAGCAAACAGAGCTCCTATATTTTCTTCTCAGCAGCACCCATAGGACTTCTAGTGTGTTAGTGGCATCACACAGAGCTCCTATATTTTCTTCTCAGCAGCACCCATAGGACTTCTAGTGTGTTAGTGGCAGCAAACAGAGCTCCTATATTTTCTTCTCAGCAGCACCCATAGGACTTCTAGTGTGTTAGTGGCAGCAAACAGAGCTCCTATATTTTCTTCTCAACAGCACCCATAGGACTTCTAGTGTGTTAGTGGCATCACACAGAGCTCCTATATTTTCTTCTCAGCAGCACCCATAGGACTTCTAGTGTGTTAGTGGCAGCAAACAGAGCTCCTATATTTTCTTCTCAGCAGCACCCATAGGACTTCTAATGTGTTAGTGGCATCACACAGAGTTCCTATATTTTCATCTCAGCAGCACCCATAGGACTTCTAGTGTGTTAGTGGCATCACACAGAGCTCCTATATTTTCTTCTCAGCAGCACCCATAGGACTTCTAGTGTGTTAGTGGCAGCAAACAGAGCTCCTATATTTTCTTCTCAGCAGCACCCATAGGACTTCTAGTGTGTTAGTGGCAGCAAACAGAGCTCCTATATTTTCTTCTCAGCAGCACCCATAGGACTTCTAGTGTGTTAGTGGCATCACACAGAGCTCCTATATTTTCTTCTCAGCAGCACCCATAGGACTTCTAGTGTGTTAGTGGCAGCAAACAGAGCTCCTATATTTTCTTCTCAGCAGCACCCATAGGACTTCTAGTGTGTTAGTGGCAGCAAACAGAGCTCCTATATTTTCTTCTCAGCAGCACCCATAGGACTTCTAGTGTGTTAGTGGCAGCAAACAGAGCTCCTATATTTTCTTCTCAGCAGCACCCATAGGACTTCTAGTGTGTTAGTGGCAGCAAACAGAGCTCCTATATTTTCTTCTCAGCAGCACCCATAGGACTTCTAGTGTGTTAGTGGCATCACACAGAGCTCCTATATTTTCTTCTCAGCAGCACCCATAGGACTTCTAGTGTGTTAGTGGCAGCAAACAGAGCTCCTATATTTTCTTCTCAGCAGCACCCATAGGACTTCTAATGTGTTAGTGGCATCACACAGAGTTCCTATATTTTCATCTCAGCAGCACCCATAGGACTTCTAGTGTGTTAGTGGCATCACACAGAGCTCCTATATTTTCTTCTCAGCAGCACCCATAGGACTTCTAGTGTGTTAGTGGCAGCAAACAGAGCTCCTATATTTTCTTCTCAGCAGCACCCATAGGACTTCTAGTGTGTTAGTGGCAGCAAACAGAGCTCCTATATTTTCTTCTCAGCAGCACCCATAGGACTTCTAGTGTGTTAGTGGCATCACACAGAGCTCCTATATTTTCTTCTCAGCAGCACCCATAGGACTTCTAGTGTGTTAGTGGCAGCAAACAGAGCTCCTATATTTTCTTCTCAGCAGCACCCATAGGACTTCTAGTGTGTTAGTGGCAGCAAACAGAGCTCCTATATTTTCTTCTCAGCAGCACCCATAGGACTTCTAGTGTGTTAGTGGCAGCAAACAGAGCTCCTATATTTTCTTCTCAGCAGCACCCATAGGACTTCTAGTGTGTTAGTGGCAGCAAACAGAGCTCCTATATTTTCTTCTCAGCAGCACCCATAGGACTTCTAGTGTGTTAGTGGCAGCAAACAGAGCTCCTATATTTTCTTCTCAGCAGCACCCATAGGACTTCTAGTGTGTTAGTGGCATCACACAGAGCTCCTATATTTTCTTCTCAGCAGCACCCATAGGACTTCTAGTGTGTTAGTGGCAGCAAACAGAGCTCCTATATTTTCTTCTCAGCAGCACCCATAGGACTTCTAGTGTGTTAGTGGCAGCAAACAGAGCTCCTATATTTTCTTCTCAGCAGCACCCATAGGACTTCTAGTGTGTTAGTGGCATCACACAGAGCTCCTATATTTTCTTCTCAGCAGCACCCATAGGACTTCTAGTGTGTTAGTGGCAGCAAACAGAGCTCCTATATTTTCTTCTCAGCAGCACCCATAGGACTTCTAGTGTGTTAGTGGCAGCAAACAGAGCTCCTATATTTTCTTCTCAGCAGCACCCATAGGACTTCTAGTGTGTTAGTGGCAGCAAACAGAGCTCCTATATTTTCTTCTCAGCAGCACCCATAGGACTTCTAGTGTGTTAGTGGCATCACACAGAGCTCCTATATTTTCTTCTCAGCAGCACCCATAGGACTTCTAGTGTGTTAGTGGCAGCAAACAGAGCTCCTATATTTTCTTCTCAGCAGCACCCATAGGACTTCTAGTGTGTTAGTGGCAGCAAACAGAGCTCCTATATTTTCTTCTCAGCAGCACCCATAGGACTTCTAGTGTGTTAGTGGCATCACACAGAGCTCCTATATTTTCTTCTCAGCAGCACCCATAGGACTTCTAGTGTGTTAGTGGCAGCAAACAGAGCTCCTATATTTTCTTCTCAGCAGCACCCATAGGACTTCTAGTGTGTTAGTGGCAGCAAACAGAGCTCCTATATTTTCTTCTCAGCAGCACCCATAGGACTTCTAGTGTGTTAGTGGCATCACACAGAGCTCCTATATTTTCTTCTCAGCAGCACCCATAGGACTTCTAGTGTGTTAGTGGCAGCAAACAGAGCTCCTATATTTTCTTCTCAGCAGCACCCATAGGACTTCTAGTGTGTTAGTGGCAGCAAACAGAGCTCCTATATTTTCTTCTCAGCAGCACCCATAGGACTTCTAGTGTGTTAGTGGCAGCAAACAGAGCTCCTATATTTTCTTCTCAGCAGCACCCATAGGACTTCTAGTGTGTTAGTGGCATCACACAGAGCTCCTATATTTTCTTCTCAGCAGCACCCATAGGACTTCTAGTGTGTTAGTGGCAGCAAACAGAGCTCCTATATTTTCTTCTCAGCAGCACCCATAGGACTTCTAGTGTGTTAGTGGCAGCAAACAGAGCTCCTATATTTTCTTCTCAGCAGCACCCATAGGACTTCTAGTGTGTTAGTGGCATCACACAGAGCTCCTATATTTTCTTCTCAGCAGCACCCATAGGACTTCTAGTGTGTTAGTGGCAGCAAACAGAGCTCCTATATTTTCTTCTCAGCAGCACCCATAGGACTTCTAGTGTGTTAGTGGCAGCAAACAGAGCTCCTATATTTTCTTCTCAGCAGCACCCATAGGACTTCTAGTGTGTTAGTGGCAGCAAACAGAGCTCCTATATTTTCTTGTCAGCAGCACACATAGTACCTATAGTGTGTTAGTGTCAGCACCCATAGGACCTACAGTGTGTTGTGAGCACACATAGGAGTTCTATTTTTTATACTATATACACTACCGACTACAATGGCTGGAAGACCGCCAAGGAGAGGCAGAGCGTGCCGAGGCAAGAACACAGGGCAGGCAGGCTCTGTTTCTAGAGACAACAGTGCTGGCCGTGGACGTGGTCGTGCATCGTCATCAGCACGTGGCCATGGGACACGCTTGTCTTTGTTTTCGGCAGCTGGACATGTGGAGCCGCATCATGCCGAAGGCTTGGTAGAATGGATGACCAAGCCCTCCTCATCCTCCTCATCCTCTCTCACCCAGGCTCAGGGTACTGGCAGAGCAGCTGCCAACGCGTACTCAATGGCATCATCAGCCACCCCTTCCCTAGACCCACCATGTCCTCCTGAGGAGTCCCCCGAACTGTTTGAGCACAGTGTTGGGTACATGCTCCAGGAGGATGCCCAACGATTCGAAGGCTCGGATGATGATACCCAGCTTGAGGAAGTCAGTAGTGTGCGCGCAGAGAGAGGGGATGCTGAAGGACAGCAATCTGGCAGTAGTGTTCCACCAGCTGCAGCTTACTGCCAGGTTTGCTCTAGTGGTGAAGAGGGAGGGGATGATGAGGTCACTGACTCCACGTGGGTGCCTGAAGGGAGAGAGGAGGAGGAGGATGCAGCGTCACATGTCCAACGAGGCAGGATGCCCCCTGGAGGCCAGCTAGAGGCCAGCACAGCAACTGTACCACACCGCAGAGCTCCGCCTGTGCAGGGCGCTGCCTCTGCACGTTATCACAAAAGTTCTTTGGTGTGGGCCTTTTTTGAGACGAGTGCATCAGATCGCACCACTGCTATTTGCAATATTTGTCTCAAGCGTATCTCGCGTGGCCAAAACATCAGCCGCTTGGGCACCACAAGCATGAGCAGACATATGTCGACCTGCCATGCAGCTCGTTGGCAAGCACACATAAAAGACCCACACCAAAGAACAAAGCGGACCTCTCCTTGCTCCTCATCAGCTGGGATCTCCATCCCCACTATATCTTCAGTCCTCTCTGAAAGCTGCTCTGAGAGGACTGAAGGTGTAGAATTAGGTGTGTCACAACCAAGTACTTGCAGTACACCGACGTCCGATTGTAGCAGGCAAATTTCCCTGCCCCAGCTGCTGGACCGTCGAAAGAAGTATACTCCCAGCCATCCACATGCCCAGCGGTTGAATGCTAGCTTGGCTAAATTGCTAGCACTTCAACTGCTGCCTTTTCAGTTGATAGACTCGGCCCCCTTCCGTGAGTTTGTTCAATGTGCGGTTCCTCAGTGGCAGGTTCCCAAACGCCACTTTTTCTCACGGAAGGCGATTCCGTCTCTCTACTGGCATGTGGAAGGCAATGTCCATGCCTCGCTGGACAGGGCGGTCAGCGGTAAGGTGCATATTACCGCTGACTCATGGTCCAGCAGGCATGGACAGGGACGTTATCTTTCTTTCACGGCCCATTGGGTCACTCTATTGGTAGCTGGGAGGGATGCAGGACAAGGTGCAGTAGTGTTGGAGGTTGTTCCGCCACCACGCCTCCAAAATGCTACTACTGGTTGTGACACACCTCTCTCCTCCACCCCCTCCTCTTCTTCTTCCTCCATGTCCTCTTCGAGTGCTCTGTCCTCGGAACCAGCGGTGCTCCGTAGGCGTACAAGGGGCTACGCGAGTACGCAGGCAAAAAGATGCCATGCCGTGCTTGCGCTGGTGTGTTTGGGGGACAGGAGCCACACTGGGCCAGAGGTTCTGGCAGCTCTGCAGGGGCAGGCCGAGAGGTGGTTGACGCCACGCCAGCTTAAGCCAGGAATGGTCGTTTCTGATAATGGCACCAACCTCCTCTCCGCCCTGCGACAGGGGCAGCTCACCCATGTGCCCTGTATGGCTCACGTCCTCAACCTGGTGGTGCAGCGGTTCTTGGGCAGGTTCCCAGGCTTACAGGATGTCCTGAGGCAGGCCAGGAAAGTCTGTGTGCATTTCCGCCGATCTTATAATGCCAGTGCTCGGCTGACTGAGCTGCAAAAGGAGCTGAACCTGCCCAAGAACCGCCTAATATGTGACATGCCCACCAGGTGGAACTCAACGTTGGCCATGCTGCAGCGACTGCACACGCAGCAGAGGGCCATCAATGAGTACCTTTGCGACTACGGCACCAGGACAGGGTCAGGGGAGCTTGGCTTTTTTTCCCCACGCCAGTGGAGCATGATCAGGGATGCATGCACTGTCCTCTCACCATTTGAGGAGGCCACGAGGATGGTGAGCAGTGACAGTGCATGCATCAGTGACACTGTACCTCTTGTCCACCTGTTGGAGCATACGCTGCGTGGGATAATGGACAGGGCACTTGAGACAGAACAGAGGCAGGAAGAGGAGGACTTCCTTGTCTCTCAAGGCCCCCTTTATCCAGACAATGTTCCTTCTGTCCCACCCATCACACAGGAAGAGGAGGAGGAGGAAGAGGAGGATTGTGTGAGCATGGAGGTGGAGCCTGGCACTCAGCATCAGCAGCAGCAGTCTTTTAGGGATGATGTACAGTCCCAACAAACCAGTGGACTTGTACGTGGCTGGGAGGAGGTGGCTGGCGATCATGTCATCCTCAGTGACCCAGAAGACTCCGGACCGAATGCCTCAGCTAACCTACGCTGCATGGCCTCCCTGATCCTGCAAAGCCTGCGGAAGGATCCTCGTGTTCTTCGGATCAAGGAGAGTGACCATTACTGGCTGGCCACTCTCCTTGATCCACGGTACAAGGGTAAGGTTGCGGACCTTATCTTGCCGTCGCAGAGGGAGCAGAGGATGAGACATCTCAGGGAGGCCTTGCAGAAAGGTCTGTGCAACGCGTTCCCAGAAACTGGGAGGTTACAAACTCCTGGTCCTGGACGACGAGTTGCTGAGGCTTCGGTCAGTAGCAGAAGGAGCGGTGGGGAAGGTGGATGTCTGACCGATGCGTTCAGACAATTTTTTAGTCCGCAGCCCCAAGGTATGATCGGTTCCAGCAACCATCGCCAGCGTCTGATATACATGGTGCAGGAATACCTAGGGGCAAGGTCAGACTTGGACACCTTTCCCACCGAAAATCCTCTGGCTTACTGGGTCCTGAGGATGGATCACTGGCCAGAGCTTGCACAGTATGCAATTGAGCTACTGGCCTGTCCTGCATCCAGCGTTCTTTCCGAACGCACATTCAGTGCTGCTGGAGGATTTGTCACCGATCATAGGGTGCGCCTGTCCACCGACTCGGTTGATCGACTGACCTTCATAAAAATGAATCAGTCTTGGATCACCACCAGCTACCAGACACCTGAAGCGGATATAACGGAATAATTTATAATGTCACATCCCTTCAAGACTGCCTATGCTGATGCTGAGTGACTGTCCTGTTATGTTCACTGACTATCCTCTTCCTCCTCCTCAATGATCCATGCCACCACACCAGTGCCTAAGGCACAATTTTTCAGCCCCTGTATAACAGGGGCGTGTAATTACAATTTTTTAAAAAGATGCTTCGCAACAGGTGTGACTGCTGTGCTCAGAGTACAGTATCTGTGAGGGGTTGCAGTGTTGTGGCACCAGCACCAGTGCCTAAGGCACAATTTTTCAGCCCCTGTTGGGGCGTGTAATTACAATTTTTAGGCAATGCTTTGCAACAGGTCTCATTGCTGTGCTCAGAGTACAGTATCTGTGAGGGGTTGCAGTGTTGTGGCACCAGCACCAGTGCCTAAGGCACAATTTTTCAGCCCCTGTTGGGGCGTGTAATTACAATTTTTAGGCAATGCTTTGCAACAGGTCTCATTGCTGTGCTCAGAGTACAGTATCTGTGAGGGGTTGCAGTGTTGTGGCACCAGCACCAGTGCCTAAGGCACAATTTCTCAGCCCCTGTATAACAGGAGCGTGTAATTACAATTTTTTAAAAAGATGCTTCGCAACAGGTGTGACTGCTGTGCTCAGAGTACAGTATCTGTGAGGGGTTGCAGTGTTGTGGCACCAGCACCAGTGCCTAAGGCACAATTTTTCAGCCCCTGTTGGGGCGTGTAATTACAATTTTTAGGCAATGCTTTGCAACAGGTCTCATTGCTGTGCTCAGAGTACAGTATCTGTGAGGGGTTGCAGTGTTGTGGCACCAGCACCAGTGCCTAAGGCACAATTTTTCAGCCCCTGTATAACAGGGGCGTGTAATTACAATTTTTTAAAAAGATGCTTCGCAACAGGTGTGACTGCTGTGCTCCAAGTACAGTATCTGTGAGGGGTTGCAGTGTTGTGGCACCAGCACCAATGCCTAAGGCACAATTTTTCAGCCCCTGTTTAACAGGGGCGTGTAATTACAAATCTTGATCTAATAGTTCACAGCAGGGCCCATTCCTGCGCCCACCAAGAGTAACTATGAGGGCCTACAGTCTTGTGGCAACACCGTCCACCACCACCACCACCACCAAAGGCCCAATTTTTCTGCCCTGTTCAACAGGTGCATGCAATTACAAATCTTGATCTAATAACTCACAGCAGGGCCCATTCCTGCACCCACCAAGAGTAACTGTGAGGGCTTACAGTCTTGTGGCAACACCGTCCACCACCACCACCACCACCACCAAAGGCCCAATTTTTCTGCCCGGTTCAACAGGTGCATGCAAGTACAAATCTTGATCTATTAACTCACAGCAGGGCCCATTCCTGTGCCCACCAGTCTTGTGGCTACACCAACATCTAATAGGGCAAATTTCTGCAGAGTATATACGGCAGGCCCCTACTTTCAAACATCCAACTTACAAACGACTCCTACTTGCAAACGGCAAGAGAAAACAGGAAGTGAGAGGAAATCTACCCCTAGGAAGGAAAATTCTATCCTGTTAGATTTAATTTGGGAAAAAGGTATCTCCTCTCTACTGATGCTTTATCACCAATCCTTGTTTCAATTAAAACCCCACTTTTCCAAAAACATTTGTCATTGGGACGGAAAGTGAGGTGACATGTTCTGAACAGATGTGCAAAGACAGCAAATGTTACAGGGGTGATAACCCCTTCCTATGTTCTCCAAAAAGCTTAAAAATTGATTTTTTTGGGATGTAGCTACACTTCATAATGTACCTGTTCAGATTCTACTTAAGAACAAACCTACAGTCCATGTCTTGTTTGCACCACCTATATACTGCTGTTCAGAGTATATAGGGTTGTAGGTATAGGGTTTTATTTTGGGTGCGGGGTCCCCCTTAGTATCCATACAAGACCCAAAGGGGCTGGGGTGGGGGGGGGGGTGATGGGGTAGCCATGCCATTTTTCTCAAGGATTTTCAGCCATATGGCGGCCAGGACAAGACATGACATTAAAGCCGCAAGTGGTTTTAAATGGCTTCTTTTTTTCCTTTACAAATGTCATTTTGTGCAAGGACAGTTCTAAACACGGGAAACACATGCCACTTCACAGGCATACTTTAGACACCCCCCAGGTACCATATTTAAAGGAAAATTTCACTTTTTTTTTTTTCACTTTATGCATCATTAAAATGACTGCTCCCGAAAAAACTTTAGTTTTTAAAATTTCTTTTTGCATTGATATATGTCCCCTGGGGCAGGACCCGGGTCCCCAAACCTGTTTTATAACATTAACATGCATATTGGCCGTTGTAATTAGCAATTTTGATTTCGAACGTTCGCGTCCATTATAACGAATAGGGTTCGAAAATTCGCGCGAACTTTCGGTCCGTTCGAAGGTTCTGGTGCGAACCGAACCCGGGGGTGTTCGGCTCATCCCTACTAACAATACAGCTACAAGAAAAGATTTTTAAACACTTTGGAATAATCAGGATTTCTGCATGAACTGTAGCCTGATCCTTAACTAAGTCACAATTAAAGAAATCTGTTCACACTTTCACAATCCAGGCTGGAAAATGTATGTGAGCTCTTGTATCGGTAAGTAGCAGAACCATGAGCATTTCCTGATTGTTTTTTTCCCTGTATCTGCTGATAAATTTGCACAATGTTTATGAGAGATTACTGTAGACTGTTCTCACTTATAAAAACGTTTTATTGTAAGTCCTTACTTGAGGACATTTTAGTATGCCTACTTTTCTTATATTTGAATTGTAAATCCAAAACTTTGGATAGAATAGAGTTAATACCCCTTTTAGTTTTTTTTCTTTTGCATCCTCTAAAGGATTTTTTTCCTTCACTTCTTGTCCCAGAGACATTGGAAGTAAAAGGGGATATCCCGACTTAAAACATTGTCACTAATCTCTAATATATATATATATATATATATATATATATATATATATATACATATACACATACACATACACACTATATTACCAAAAGTATCAGGACGCCTGCCTTTGCACACACATGAACTTTAATGGAATCCCAGTCTTAGTCCGTAGGGTTCAATATTAAGTTGGCCCACCCTTTGGAGCTATAACAGCTTCAACTCTTCTGGGAAGGCTGTCCACAAGGTTTAGGAGTGTGTCTATGGGAATGTTTGACCATTCTTCAAAAAGCGCATTTGTGAGGTCAGGCACTGATGTGGTTGAGAAGACCTGGCTTGCAGTTTTTGCTGTAATTCATCCCAAAGGTGTTATATTGGTTTGAGAGCAGGCAAGTCAAGTTCCTCCACCCAAAACTCGCTCATCCATGTCTTTATGGACCTTGCTTTGTGCACTGGTCCAAATCATTCAGTTGAGGGGGTATTACGGTGTGGGGTTATTTTTTAGGGGTTGGACTTGGCCCCTTACTTCCAGTGAAGGGAACACCTAAGGCATCAACATACCAAGACATTTTGGACAATTTCATGCTTTCAACTTTGTGGGAACAGTTTGGGGATGGCCCCTTCCTGTTCCAACATGACTGCGCAGCGGTGCACAAACAAGGTCCATAAGACATGGATGAGCGAATTTGGGGTGGAGGAACTTGACTGGCTGCACCGAGTCCTGACCTCAACCTGCTAGAACCCTTTTGGGATGAATTAGAGTGGAGACTGAGAGCCAGGTCTTCTCGTCCACATCAGTGCGTGACCTCACGAATGCGCTTCTGGAATGATATGAAAAAGGGGGAGAAGAAAGGGCTGACAGCCCAAAAAGGATTAGTCAAAAAGGAACAAAACTGGTTATATCAAAAATGAAAATTACTTTACTATAATTGCTTCTGGAATTATGGTTAAACACTCCCATAGACACACTCCTAAACATTTTGGACAGCCCTCCCAGAAGAGTTGAAACTGTTATAGATGTAAAGGTTGGGCCAACTCAATATTGAATCCTAAGGACTAAGACTGGGATGTCATTAAAGTTTATGTGGGTGTAAAGGCAGGCGTCCCAATACTTTTGGTAATATAGTGTACATATGGTCTGTTCCACACGCTTATGTAAACAGTGATTGCACCACACATGTGAGGTATCACCACGAACGTGAGGGTGAGAGTTCTAATTCTAGGGCCATCATTCATGTTTAACTCTACACTGACAAGCTGTAAAGGCTTTTAAAGTTTTGCCTATGAACATTTTTATGTACCGTCGTCTGTCACCATTTTTCGGGTGCACGCGATTTTGAGTCTTGACATGTTTGTAATCTATTTACTCAAGGCAACATCATCTTTTATATGTTATATATATATTTACAAATTGGCTATTATATTGTGCCGGTGTGTGCTAAAAATTATTTTAGTGTATTTTTTCTGACAAATTTGTGTTTGACTGGACAAATATTATGTGGCATAAAAAATGCAGCAGCCACCATATTATTACACATGGCATCTGATTTAAGGCTACTTTCACACTGAGGCATTTTACAGGCGTTTTTTTGCTAAAAATAGCGCCTGAAAAGCGCCTGTAAACTGCCTCTTCTGCAGCCCCATTGTGAAACCCAGAGTACATTCACACTGGGGCGGTGTGCTTGCAGGACAGGAAAAAAAGTCCTGCAAGCAGCATCTTTGGGGCGGTGCAGAAGTGCTGTATTTAGCGCTCCTAAACCACCCCTGCCATTGAAATCAATAGCCAGCACTGCCGAAACGTCTGCAAAGCGTTTGGGCAGCGGCGCTTTTCAGACGCTTTAAACCCTTTTTCGGCCGCTAGCGGGGGTTAAAACCGCCCCGCTAGTGGCCCAAAAAAGTGCCTCTAAAACGACGGTAAAGCGCTCTTTACAGCTAACGTGGTCAGCGTCTCAGTGTGAAAGTAGCCTAAAAATATATATAATAATCGTTGGTTCTAGGTAATATTCTAGTTCAAAATGCAAATTTTAATGTGTGAAAAATAAAATAATTGCCCCCGTCAGCAATTGGTTAACTATAAATTTTTGTTCGAGGGTTTAGACAGAATTTAAAGTGATTGTAAAGTCTCGTTTTAAAAAACAAAACAAAACAAAAAAACAAACATGTCATACTTACCTCCTCTGTTCAGTCAGTTTTGCATAGAGCAGCATGGATCCTCCTCTTCTCGGGTCCCTCTTCGCTGCTCCTGGCCCCTCCCTCCTATTTAGTGCCCCCACAGCAAGCAGCTTGCTATGGGGGCACCCATTCAGACACGGAGCCCTGAATTGGCCTTGCCCCCTCTCTCCCCTGATTGGCTAACTGACTTTGATTGACAGCCGGCGGGAGCCAATGGTGCCGCTGTTGTGTCTCTACAAATCAGGAGGATAATCAGTAATTAGGGGGTGCTGGGGAGGCTGCTACACACAGAAGGTTTTTTATCTTAATGCATAGAATGTATTTAAAAAAAAAGAAAAACCTTCTGCCCTTACAACTCCTTTAATGGCAATGAAGGAGAGAAGGCCATCTAAACATGTCTTTTTTATGGGCATGTTGCGTAACCCAGCCTTAGAGACAGCTGGAGTACTATTTGAGGTAGATAATTACACCTGTAGTCACGTCTAGGTGTTTACCTATCACCATTATTTTTTGCATGGTCAATTAGTATCACATTAGATTAATTAAAAGTTCCCAATAGGGGTCACTAAAACGGGTGCACACAGAATCTGGTACAGCTGTGCATAAAAACCAATCAGCTTCTAGGTTTTATTGGCAAAGCTTAATTGAACAAACTGAAGTTAGAAGCTTATTGGTTACTATGCACAGCTGCACCAGATTCTGTGTGCACCAGTTTTAGTAAATTTTACCCCTTTGTGTTTTTCATTTATTTTGGTAAATCATTTATACTTTAATCCTCCTTATGGTGAAAGTGATTTCATTTAGTTAGCAAAATTGTTGTTTCTGTTTCAAATTCATAGGTTGGACTTGTGTCTTTTTTCAACCTCACCTACTATAAATAAGGCGGGACAGCTTTGACAGATAGATACATAGATATTTTATTATTTTACATTTATCTATCTATGTATCATTAACAGTATCTCAGCATCCCTATGAGAAATGTAAGATTGCCAAATGAATAGTAAGAAGTAAACGTGTGTCCACTAGGTGCCACAATTGTTCCATTACACGTAAGCTCAATATAAATTGCATGCTGAACCTAGATCTTAGGAGCATGTGCCCTTAACTGTAATGGCAGGTCACCTGATGTACATCTTAGACTTGAGGCACTGTGGATTGAAAAGAGGGAAACAGCTGGTGTTAGGAATCTGATCCATGGTTAGTTTCTTACTGTCATCCACATAGACATATTTGATCCTGCGTCTTAAACCTTCTGCACCTAGAACCGACCTTTTATACCAGAGAATTAGCAAGCAATGTAAACATGACTATGACCTTATTCAAATCAGGATGAATACAGATATTGCATCAACACATGATAGGCTGATTTAAATCGTTTTTAAATCTTTTTTTTATATTACTTCATATTGCCAAAATGTGCACACTTTTATCTGATTCTCTTACCTAAATTTTCAAATCTACACTACAAACGCATCACCATTTAACCCTTAATATAGAAAACAGCTTGATACAACTGTAGCAGAAAAACAAAAAAAACATGTCACTTTTACAGTATATGGCATATCTACATTGACCATACATACATCAAATAGTCAAATGATACCTCCAACATTGCTCGGTCGGTCGGTCTCTGCCATAAATTGTAAAAAACAAAACAAAAAACATACAGTTACCCTATATTTTTTTTTTTTTATCTCTTTATATGCAGCCACGGGACTTCTAACCATTAGCCTTCGGGGGACTAAAATAAGATAGGAAATGACTTACAGCCTTCTGCCTCTCCCGAAAGCCAAAGTGAGGCTTGAGGAAGGGGATGAGCTGTAGGAGCTGCTCTGCCCTTGGCACTAATATAACTTTCTCCTGCATGAGAACACAATTCCATCAGAGAAAGTGCCGACATAATGTAGTGCTGATGATCAGAGAAGCAACAGAGGACAGACAATGCACAGGCAATTTCAATGCCGTCCAGAAAGTGTTGACATTCCACAGGAAATTTAGTACGCTTTTAATGGACTGGCAGGATCAACAGGTACATGAAAGTGACACAAATGGAGGAAAAACATGTGCATACTACAGTATCAGCTTTGCTTAAATGTTTAGTGCTAATGACATAGAGATTGAATGTTTTTGTCTGGAGAGACTTTTTGGGGGACAGTCACACCTAGCTGATCCACTGAAGTGCATTTAACGCATGCTCATCAGCGCTCATTATGGCGCTCGTTAACATGTGTTGCGTTCAGGCAGCCTATTCAGATGAATGCAGTGTACCATTATGGACCTTAATGATACAATGGATGCAGGTGCATTGCATTCTTGTGTTGGAGTACGATTGACAATGAATGGCATGGTAACACATGAACACTTTGTATAGTGCGTTTCTGTGTGCGGTAACTCCAATGTTACTGCAATGAAAATGGCATCTTAAAATAATTGACCTAAGAACAAAGCGTTTTGAACCACACCAGTCTTTCAAATATTGGCTGATTATAGATAGCCAGTGAGTGTTGTCACCTTAGATCGGGATGTATGTAACTGGAAGGATCACCAGGTAAAAATAAAGCATAAAAATATAAAAAATGCCTAAAATAAGAAGAATAATACAGACACCACATTTAAGGACTGGTAAGACACAATAGATTATATTTTGTTCTTGGATTTAGAAATGAAGAATTAAAATGATTGTAATGTCACCTAAAGAAATGAAAGGCAAACCATTTTTGTATAGATATATATATAAAAAAAAAAACATACATTATAAATACCTTTTTTCCCTTTTTTTAATAGATTATCACATTCCCACTGTTCTCAGCTGCATAGGAGCTGGGGGGAGAAGAAGTAGCATCACACTGAGCTTGCCAGTGAATGGCTGTGCATCACGGGCGTGTCAGAACAAGTCTAATCATTAGAGGAGAGTACACAGAGTTCCCAGCATAGCTAGAGAACTGATCACGGTGTGCTCTCCTGCTTAGTGTGGTCAGTATTGCAAGGAAGCAATACAAAGAGAACAATATAGTTTCTCACACAAGTACATGGTACAGCAAGCACATATCAGGAATATGAAGTGCTGGGGTAAGAAACACTTTAAATGGGGAATTTGTATGGACTATAAGTCATAGCCTACTTTAAGAAGTTAGATTATTTGTGATAGCACTATTAGGACAAAAGGTTTAGCAGGAGGTAAGTAACTATACCTCCTGTTGTTTTACCTTATGTTGGTTTTAAAAAAAATTCTATCTCTATTAGGGATGAGCCGAACACCCCCCTGTTCGGTTCGCACCAGAACATGCGAACAGGCAAAAAATTTGTTCGAACACGCAAACACCGTTAAAGTCTATCAGGCCGCCCGCTGTGGAAAGTGAACCCTTTTTGGTTAACTCTATTCCCATCTCCGGACAGAACGAAGGGGGCAATACGGGAATTTTTGCACTTTAACAGGGGATCTGCTAGTGCAGCGGTGGTATGGGACACACTTAAGGCATTTTTAAGGGGATGCCTTATCAGAGAGATAACGGGAATTAAAACTCGCTCGAGGGAATGGGAAAATAGGGTACGGGATGAAATGAAAGCGAGAGAACAGGCCTTGGTAGCTGACCCCTCTCAGTCTAACCATGACTCCTGGTCAGAGGCGCAATCCATGTACAATTCAGTTTTACTGACCGCAGCAGAGAAGAGGAGATATTTTCAGCAGCAGAGTTATTTTGAGGAGGGGGAAAATACTGGTCGACCTCCTTGCCCTCATGGCTAGAGAGCAGCGGGAATCCATTAACATCTCTGCTATAGGGGCAGAATCTGGGGAGAACTATACCCTTAGCTCTGATATTTTGGATAATTTTCAGCGGTTTTATAAGGATTTATACTCTAAAACTAGTTATGCTCCATCTGACCTGGCTTTGTTTTTACAAGCATGCCCTTTCCCGCAGCTCTCTGAGGTTGACAGGGAAATGTTAAACTCCCCAATTAAACTCAAAGAACTGACAGAGGCATTGGAGGGGGCACCACATCACAAATCCCCAGGCCCGGATGGGTTACCGGCAGAGGTGTATTCCCAGTATGGGGTGGACCTTTTACCGCCCCTATTGCAGGCTCTAATGGAGGCAGTGGAAATAGGTAGTTTACCAGACAGCATGCAGGAGGCAATAAAAATAGTACTCCCAAAACCGGGGAAGGATAAGCTTTTGTTGGACTCCTATCGTCCGATCTCCTTATTGAATGCGGATGTTAAGCTTCTGGCCAGCGTTTTGGCTAAGAGGCTATCTCAGGTAATTGACAGGCTGGTCCATCATGATCAATCTGGCTTTATACCTACACGTTCCACGGCTGCAATATTAGGCGATTATATATGAATCTTCAGGTACCGGTGGACAATCCGGGCGATTTTGTTACTGGATGCCGCAAAAGCGTTTGAAAGTGTGGTGTGGCCCTACCTCGTGGAGATCCTGGAAAGGTTCGGATTGGGGGATAAATTTGTAAACTGGGTAAAGGTGCTCTATTCTAAACCCAGAGCCAGACTACGTATTAATAATAATGTTTCCCCTCCATTTGAGCTACACAGAGGTACCCGTCAGGGGTGCCCATTGTCCCCACTGATGTTCACCCTGGCGGTGGAGCCTTTGGCTATTTTGATCCGTAATGCCACGGAAGTGGTAGGGTTTCGTAGAGGCCAGAGGGAAGAAAAAATATCCCTATATGCGGACGACGCACTTATATATCTAGGCGACACGGCCGCATCGTTGCAGGCAGTGATGGGGATAATTGGGGACTTTGGAGGTTTTTTCGGGTTTCACCATTAACTGGTCAAAATCAATATTAATGCCCATAGATCAGTTGACGGGACAGTTACCAGAGGGGGCAGAACAAATAGTTATAGAGAAAAGCTTTAAATACCTGGGAGTGGTAGTATCTCCGGACCCGGCTGAGTATCTGCAGTTGAATCTGGGTCCATTGCTGGTTAGAAAGAAAGCGAAATGTAACAGCTGGTGCAAGCTTCCATTGTCAGTAGTAGGACGGGCAAATTTAATAAAAATGGTATAGGCCCCGCAGCTACTGTATGTTTTCCACAACTCCCCCATGTGGATCCCCAATAAGTGGTTTAAACAGATCGACACACTAATGAGGGAATTAATATGGAAAAAAAAGACAGCCAGGATCAGCCTAGCTACCTTGCAGTATGGAAAAGATAGAGGAGGATTGGCAATACCCCACCCCAAAATTTACTTCTTGGCCTCACAGTTTCAGCAGATGGCAGGGTGGGGACGGGAAGGGAGGGAGGACCCGATAGGTAAAATGGTGACCATTTCCGCTCCCGCACTAGAGGCGGCATCCCATATGGCATCCCATATGGAAATGGATCTGCCAAGCATACCAGGCTCGGCACCCATATGCGTCCTTCTCAAAGGAGTATGGGGGGAGATCCGGAAAGCTTTGAGGATAGAGGGTTTGTTGCCCTTTACCCCGATATGGCATAATCAGAGATACCCAGAGGTACAGGAACTACAGGGCTTCACCACCTGGAAAGAGAGGGGGATCTGGTTTTTCGCACAACTGTATGAAGGGAAGGTGTTGAAGACATATGAACAGCTATGTCAGGAATTCCAGTTAAGTCCCAAGGGCTTTTATCAATATCTTCAGCTTCGTCATGCTCTGCAGGCACAACAAAGAACACATTCTATGATAGTGTCATCGTCACCTATGTTGAGGGAAATTTTTGGGGCGGACACCCGGAAGGGATTAATATCAAAAATTTATATGGAATTGCTGTCCTCGGTCCAGGACCATGCCTCTTTGAGATGCCGAAGCAAATGGGTGGAAGATATAGGGGATATAGATGGGAACCAGTGGGAAATGGCACTTAATTATATTCCTGTGGTATCGGTATCTGCATCCCATAGACTGTCACAGTTATTTATTTTGCATAGGGCATATAGAACACCAGAGCAGTTATATAGGTGGGGAGGAAGAGACTCCCCCCTGTGTCCAAAATGTAAAGTACATAGGGGAGACTTTATACATTTAATATGGAAATGTCCAAAACTCCATAGGTACTGGGAGGAAGTCTCCCAGTGTCTTACGAGACTAGCCCAGGTACCTGTCCCCCTAAACCCTCTAGTATACTTGCTTGGAGCCATCAACACAGAAATGTTCCCAAGAGGAATGTACAGCATGCTGACTAGACTGATGTATCTGGCTAGAAAACTCATTGCAAAATATTGGATGGCACCAGCAGTACCCACAGGGAAGCACTGGATTTCATATAAAAATTCCGTGCTTCTCAGAGAGGGACTGATGTACAGCCGAAGGAGAGAAGCGGGTAAATTTGACATCATATGGAAACCATGGCTGGGGGACGCTGATCTTGTGCCACCTCAACTAGTAGTGAAAAGACTCCAGATGTAAAGATCTTTGGGGGTTGTAGGAGGGGAGGGCGGAGAAGAGAGTTAAAGAACGGTGTGATTAAGTAAAGGTTGTATAAACAGATAGGAGAGAACATTGTTGGAGGAAGAAATGAATTGTGGTGATCAGATATAAGGAAGTAAAGGTGATGGATGTAGCTCTGGGGATGGGGGGAGGTGGGATGGGGGAGAAAAAGGGAAAAAAAGAGAACATAGCACCAGGATATAGTCGTATGTACACGACGATTGACACAAAAAATGTAAGGTTTCACTGGATAAAATGTAGTATGTGTATGTATTGTGAGAATAATTTTCTAAATAAAATAAAAAAGTGAAAGGTGAAAGTCTATGGGACACGAACATGAAAAATCAAAAGTGCTCATTTTAAAGGTTAATATGCAAGTTATTGCATAAAAAGTGTTTTGGACCCGGGTCCTGCCCCAGGGGACATGTATCAATGCAAAAAAAAGTTTTAAAAACTGCAGTTTTTTCGGAAGCAGTGATTTTAATAATGCTTATAGTGAAACAATAAAAGTGAAATATTCGTTTAAATTTCTTACCTGGGGGGTGTCTAAAGTATGCATGTAAAGTAGCGTATGTTTCCCGTGTTTACAACTGTCTCTGCACAAAGTGTCATTTCTGAAGGAAAAAAGTAATTTAAAGGTACTCCGGCTATTCATGAATTGTCGGTCCCGGCAATACAGAGAAAAGTCATTGAAAAAAATTACAGGGGTCCCCCCCAGTCGATTACCAGGCCCTTTGGGTCTGGTATGAATATTAAGGGGAACCCTTGCCATATTTTTCAATGACTTTTATCTGTATTGCCGCGACCCGACAATTTATTAATAGCGAGAGTAGTTTTAAATGACTTTTTTTTCCTTCAAAAATTTGATTTTGTGCAGGGAACCAAAATAAAATAAAAATAAGTGTGCGGGTCCCCCCAAATTCCATATCAGGCCCTTCAGGTCTGGTATGAATATTAAGGGGAACCCTGCGTAATTAAAAAAATGGTGTGGGGTTCCCTCAAAAAATCCATACCAGACCCTTCAGGTCTGGTATATATTTTAAGGGGAACTCCGCGCCAAAATAAAAAAAAATGGCGTGGGATTCCCCCAAAAATCTATACCAGACCCTTATCCGAGCACGCAACCTGGCAGGCCGCAGGAAAAGAGGGGGGACGAGAGAGCTCCCCCCTCCTGAACCGTACCAGGCCACATGCCCTCAACATGGGGAGGGTGCTTTGGGGGTCTGTGTCCACTCAAAGCACCTTGTCCCCATGTTGATGGGGACAAGGACCTCATCCCCACAACCCTTGCCCGGTGGTTGTGGGGGTCTGCAGGCTTGGGGCTTATCGTAATCTGGAAGCTACCTTTAACAAAGGGGAACCCCAGATTCCGCTCCCCCCTATGTGAATTGGTAACGGGGTACATTTTACCTCTACCATTTCACAAAAAAAGTGTCAAAAAAGGTAAAAAAACACACAGACAGCTTGGGAAAAGTCCTTTAATAAAAAAGAAAAAAATTAATTCCAGCGATGTACATCCTTCCACGACCCGGACCCGCGCTACCCGCCAAAACCTGCCACTACGAACGATACAGCCTCCTCCATAGAAGGGTCCCGGGCGAATGACGCGTGAGCCGTGTGACAAATATTTTATACCTGAGGGCGGGCCACCCGTGAGCCCGCCCCATTCTGATGTAACGGGGGTTTCCGGCGGCTTCTCGTCCCCCCTTTTTTCCTGCGGCCTGCCAGGTTGCGTGCTCGGATAAGGGTCTGGTATGGATTTTTGGGGGAACCTCGCGCCATTTTTTTTTTTATTTTAGCGCGGAGTTCCCCTTAAAATCCATACCAGACGCCATTTTTTTTATTACGCAGGGTTCCCCTTAATATCCATACCAGACCTGAAGGGCCTGATATTGAATTTGGGGGGACCCCCACTCATTTTTTTTTTTAATTTTGGTTCCCTGCACAAAATGTCATTTTTGAAGAAAAAAAAAGTAATTTAAAACTACTTGCGCTATTAATGAATTGTCGGGTCCCGGCAAGACAGATAAAAGTCATTGAAAAAAATGGCAGGGGTTACCCTTAATATACATACCAGACCCAAAGGGCCTGGTAATGGACTGAGGGGGACCCCTGTAATTTTTTTCAATGACTTTTATCTGTCTTGCCGGGACCCGACAATTCATTAATACTGCGAGTAGTTTTAAATTACTTTTTTTTCCTTCAAAAATGACATTTTGTGCAGGGAACCAAAATGTAAAAAAAAAATGTGTGGGGGTCCCCCTAAATTCCATATCAGGCCCTTCAGGTCTGGTATGGATATTAAGGGGAACCCCGCGTATTATTATTATTTTTTTAAATGGCGTGGGGTTCCCCCAAAAAATCCATACCATACCCTTCAGGTCTGGTATGGATTTTAAGGGGAACTCCACGCCAAAATAAAAAAAAATGGCGTGGGGTTCCCCCAAAAATCCATACCAGACCCTTATCCGAGCACGCAACCTGGCAGGCCACAGGAAACCTACAGTGGTGAGGAGGGAGGGGATGACGAGGTCACGGACTCTACATGGGTGCCTGATAAGAGAGAGGAGGAGGAGGAGGAGGTGGAGGCACATCTCCAACGAGGCAGGATGCCCTCCAGGGGCCAGCTTAAGGGCAGCACACCGACAGCATCACACCGCAGATCTCTGCATGTGCAGGCCGCTGCTGTCTCTGTGCGTTATTCCAAAAGTTCTTTGGTGTGGGCCTTTTTTGAGACGAGTGCATCAGATCGCAGTGCTGCTATTTGCAACATATGTCTAAGGCGTATCTCGCGTGGCCAAAACATCACCCGCTTGGGCACCACATGCTTGATCAGACATATGTCGACCTGCCATGCAGTTCGTTGGCAAGCACACCTAAAAGACCCACACCAAAGAACAAAGCTGGCTTCTTCTTGCTCCTCATCAGCTGGGATCTCCTACCTCACTATACCTTCAGTCCTCTCTGAAACCTGCACTGAGAGGAATGAAGGTGTAGAATTACAGCCAAGTACTTGCGGGCAATCTGCTATCGGTACACCAACGTCAGATTGTACCAGGCAAATTTCCCTGCCCCAGCTGCTGCACCGCCGAAAGAAGTTCGCTCCCAGCCATCCACATGCCCAGCGGTTGAATGCTAGCTTGGCTAAATTGCTAGCACTTCAACTGCTGCCTTTTCAATTGGTAGACTCGGCCCCCTTCTGTGAGTTTGTGGAATGTGCGGTTCCACAGTGGCAGGTTCCCAAATGCCACTTTTTTTCACAAAAGGCGATTCCGGCTCTCTACCGGCATGTGGAAGGCAATGTCTTGGCCTCGCTGGACAGGGCGGTCAGCGGTAAGGTGCATATTACCACTGACTCATGGTCCAGCAGGCATGGACAGGGACGTTACCTATCTTTCACGGTGCATTGGGTGACTCTGCTGGCAGCTGGGAAGGATGCAGGACAAGGTGCAGTAGTGTTGGAGGTTGTTCCGCCACCACGCCTCCAAAATGCTACTGGTGGTGATTCTGACACACCTCTCTCCTCAACCCCCTCCTCTTCTTCTTCCTCTATGGCCTCCTTCCTGTGCTTTGTCCTCGGAACCAGCGGTGCTCCGTAGGTGTTCAAGGGGCTATGCAAGTACGCAGGCAAAGAGATGCCATGTGGTGCTTGAGCTGGTGTGCTTGGGGGACAGGAGCCACACTGGGGCAGAGATTCTGTCAGCTCTGCAGGGGAAGGCTCAGGGGTGGTTGACGCCACGCCAGCTTAAGCCAGGAATGGTGGTTTGCGACATTGGCACCAACCTCCTCTCCGCCCTCCGACAGGCACACCTGACCCATGTGCCCTGTTTGGCTCACGTCTTTGGTGGTGCAGCGGTTCTTGGGCAGGTACCCGGGCTTACAGGATGTCCTGAGGCAGGCCAGAAAAGTCTGTGCGCATTTCCGCCGGTCATATAATGCCAGTGCTCGGCTGGCTGACCTGCAAAAGGAATTTAACCTGCCCAAGAACCGTCTAATCTGTGACATGCCCACCAGGTGGAACTCAACGTTGGCCATGCTTCAGCGGCTGCACACACAGCAGAGGGCTATCAATGAGTATCTGTGCCAATATGGCACCAGGACAGGATCAGGGGAGCTTGTTTTTTTTTTGCCACGCCAGTGGGCCATGATCAGGGATGCATGCACTGTCCTGTCACCATTTGAGAAGGCCACAAGGATGGTGAGCAGTGACAGTGCATGCATCAGTGACACTGTCACTCTTGTCCACCTGTTGGAGCACATGCTGCGTGGAATAATGGACAGGGCACTTGAGGCAGAACAGAGGGAGGAAGAGGAGGACTTCCTTACCTCTCAAGGCCCCCTTTATCCAGACAGTGTTCCTGCTGGCCCGCCTATCACACAGGAAGAAGACGAGGAGGATTGTGTCAGCATGGAGGTGGAGCCTAGCACTTAGCAACAGAAGCAGTCTTCAAGGGATTAATTACAGTCCCAAGACACCCATGGACTTGTACGTGGCTGGGAGGAGGTGGCTGCGGATCATGTCGTCCTGAGTGACCCAGAGGACTCCGGACCGAATGCCTCAGCAAACCTATGCTGCATGGCTTCCCTGATCCTACAAAGCCTGCGGAAGGATCCTCATTTTCATGCTATCAAAGGAGAGGGATCATTACTGGTTGGCAACCCTCCTTGATCCACGTTACAAGGGTAAGGTTGCGGACCTTATCTTGCCGTCGCAGAGGGAGCAGAGGATGAAACATCTTCGGGAGGCCTTGCAGAAAGGTCTGTGCAACGCGTTCCTAGAGACTGGGAGGTTACAAATTCCTGGTTCTGGACAACGTGTTGCTGAGGTTTCGGTCAGTCAAAGAAGGAGCGGTGGAGAAGGTGGCCATCTGACCGATGCGTTCAGACAATTTTTTAGTCCGCAGCCCCAAGGTATGATCGCTTCCAGCAACCATCGTCAGCGTCTGTTTACATGGTGCAGTAATACCTAGGGGCAAGATCAGACTTGGACACCTTTCTCACCAAAAATCCTCTGGGTTACTGGGTCTTGAGGATGGATCACTGGCCAGAGCTTGCACAGTATGCAATTGAGCTACTGGCCTGTCCTGCATCCAGCGTTCTTTCGGAACGCACATTCAGTGCTGCTGGAGGCTTTGTAACCGATCACAGGGTACGCCTGTCCACCGACTCGGTCGATCGACTGACCTTCATAAAAATGAATCAGTCTTGGATCACCACCAACTACCAAGCACCTGATGCTGATGTAACTGAATATTTTTTTTTTAAATATCAGATCCCTTCAAAACTGCCTATGCTGATGCTGAGTGACTATCCTGTTATGCTGAATGACTATCCTCTTCCTCCTCAATGATCATGCTGATAGCTTGTAAGAACATTTTTGGTTCTGGGCACCGCCACCAGTGGCTAAGGCACAATTTTTCAGCCCCTGTTTAACAGGGGCGTGTAATTACAATTTTTGATGCAATACTTTGCAGCAGGGCTCATTCCTGCGCTCCAACTAGAGTATCTGTGAGTGGTTGCAGTGTTGTGGCACCAGCACCAGTGCCTAAGGCCCAATTTTTCAGCCCCTGTTTAACAGGAGCATGTAATTACAATTCTTGATCTAATATTTCACATCCGGGCCCATTCCTGCACCCACCAAGAGTAACTGTGAGGGCTTACAGTGTTGTGGCAACATCACCACCACCACAAAAGGCCCAATTTTTCCTACCACTGTTCAACAATGGCATGTAATTACAATTCTTGATATAATAGTTCACAGCAGGGCGTTCCAGCGCCCACCAAGAGTAACTGTGAGGGCTTACAATGTTGTGGCAACACCAACACCTAAGGGCCAAATTTCTGCAGAGTATATACGGCAGGCCCCTACTTTCAAACATCCAACTTACAAACGACTCCTACTTGCAAATGGAAGGAGACAACAGGAAGTGAGAGGAAATCTACCCCTAGGAAGGCAAATTCTCTCCTGTAAGAGTTAATATGGGAAAAACGTGTCTCCTCTCCACTGATGCTTTATCACCAATCCTTGTTTCACTAAAAACCCCAAATTTTCAAAAAACATTTGTCATTGGGACGGAAAGTGAGGTGAAATGTTCTAAACAGGTGCACAGACAGCAAAACAAATGTTACAGGGGTGATAACCCTTCCCTATGTTTTCCAAAAAGCTTTAAAAATGTACCAGTTCAAAATTAAAAACAGATTCTACATAACTACAAACCTACAGTCCCTGTCTTGTTTGCACCGCCTGTATACTGCTGTTCAGAGTATATAGGGCCTGGGGGTCCCACGCCTTTCCTTTTTTTAATTTGGGTGCAGGGTTTTCCTTAATATCCATACAAGACCCAAAGGGGCTGGTAATGGGATGGGGGGGTGTACCCATGCCATTTTTCTCAATGATTTTCATCCATATTGCAGGGACCAGACATTACATTAAAGCTGCAAGCAGTTTTAAATGACCTTTTTTCCTTTAGAAATGTAATTTTGTGCAGGGACAGTTCTAAACATGGGAAACACGTGCCACCTCACGGGCATACTATAGACTCCTCCCAGGTATGATATTTAAAGGAATATTTCACTTTTTTTTTCACTTTATGCATCATTAAAATCACTGCTCCCGAAAAAACAGACGTTTTTAAAACTTCTTTTTGCATTGATACATGTCCCCTGGGGCAGGACCCGGGTCCCCAAACCCTTTTAATGACAATAACTTGCATATTAGCCTTTAAAATTAGCACTTTTGATTCCGAACGTTCGAGTCCCATAGACTTTAACGGGGTTCGATAGTTCGCTCGAACTTTCGGTCCGTTCGCAGGTTCGGTTCATCCCTAGTCATGATACGGTATCTCAATTGGATTTAAGTCCGGGCTTTGACTAGGCCACTCCAAAACCTAAATTTTGCTTTGTTTGAACCATTTGGAGGTGGACTTGCTGTTGTGTTTCGGATCATTGTCCTGCTGCATAACCAAAGTGCACTTGAGCTTGAGGTCACGAACTGATGCCAGACATTCTCCTTTATAATTTTCTGGTAGAGCTCAGAATTCATGGTTCCATCAATTATTGTAAGTTGTCCAGGTCCTGAAGCTGCAAAGCAGCCCCAGACCATCACACTACCACCACCATGTCTGACTGTTGGTATGTTGTTCTTGTTATGAAACGCTGTATTAATTTTATGCCAGATGTAACGGGATGCACACCTTCCAAAAAGTTACATTTTTGTCTCATCAGTCCACAGAAAATTTGCCTAAAAGTCTTGGGGATAATCAATAGACATGTGCACACTGAAATATTTTGGTTCGGAATTTCGTTTTCGTCCGAAAAATAAATGTATTTAGTTTCTCCTGAAATTCGTTTTTATTTATTTTGTTTTTCGTTAAAAAATGCATTCATCTGAAAATCCGAATTAATTAAGGTCGAATCTGTCAGTTGAAGGCTTATGGTGTCTGTCGGATGTTCTAAGAAGATTTGACGAAGCAGCTAAACTGTACGACGCCGCAATTGTACATTTCCGGTCGAATGCTCCGCCCACAAGCTATAGTAGAATTCTAATGTTGTATGACTAGTAATAATTATATTTATTAATTATTATTACTAGTCAACCAACATTCAAATTCTTCTTATAGCCTATGGGCGGAGCATTTGACCATAAATGTCCGCTCGCGGCGATCGTATGTTTTTAGCTGCTTCATCGAATCTTCATGTCTCTAAAATGTTGAATCTTTTCTCTATGTCGAATCTTTTCTCCCTATGTCGAATAACCTTGGACTAATAGAGTGAGGTTAGGCACATTCAACCGCAGGTTTGATAGACAGATCGTTATTGTCACCGTCATATCGAATCTTCTATCTGTATCGAACTGTTGTCGCAACGAAACGAAAATAAAGCATTTTTTATGTCGGATTTCGGATTCTGCACGTTCGTTATCGTTTGTTAAAACGAATGTGAAAATCCCTGAAATTCGGACGAAAACGAATGCACATGTCTAATAATCAGGATGTTTTTTGGTAAATGTGAGATGAGCCTTTGTGTTCTTTTTGGTCAGCAGTGGCTTTGGCCTTGGAACTCTCCCAAGGATGCCATTTCTGCCCAGTCTCTTTCTTATAGTTGAATCATGAACACTGATCTTACCTGAGGCAAGTAAAGCCTGCAGTTCTTTAGATGTTGTTCTGGGTTCTTTTATAACCTCATGGATGATGAGTCGTCGTCGTGTTCTTGGAGTAATTTTTGTAGGCCGGCCACTCCTGGGAAGGTCCACCACTGTTCCAAATGATCTCTATTTGTGGATAATGGCTCTCCCTGTGGTTCACTGGAGTTCCAAAGCCTTAGAAATGGCTTTGAAACCCTTCCTAGACCGATAGATGTACATTACTTTGTTTCTAATCTGTTCGTGAATTTTTTTAGATTGTGGCATGATGTGTGGCTTTTTGTGATCTGTTAGCGTGCTTTGCTTTGTCAGACAGCTTCTATTTATGTGCTTTCTTGATTCAACAGGTCTGGCAGTAATCACGCCTTGGTGTGGCAAGTGAAATTTAACTCAGCTTTCCAAAAAATTGTGGTTAATCACAGTTCATTCATTATTCAGCATGGGAGGGGGCAATTACTTTTTCACATGGGTCCAGGCAGGTTTGAACAGCTTTTGTCCCTTAATAAATTAAATTATAATTTAAAAACTGCATCTTGGGTTATCTTTGTGTAATATTAAAGTTAGTTTGATAATCTGAATCATTTAAGTGTGAGAAATATGCCCAAAAAAATTTTTTTTAGGAAGGGGCAAATACTTTTTCATAGCACTGTATGTGTATATATATATATATATATATATATATATATACACAGTATCTCACAAAAGTGAGTACACCCCTCACGTTTTTGTAAATATTTTATTATATCTTTTCATGTGACAACACTGAAGAAATTATACTTTGCTACTATGTAAAGTAGGGATGTGTGGAGAAATAATCCGAATAGGTTCAAAACAAAATATGCACCTCATCCCAGGTAGATAAATATGGAAAAAGGAGAGGATGTGGGATTATAGCGGTGCTGAGGTATCACAATATCAACATATGTTGGATTTTAATATATTTATTAAAATATCAATTCATATAGATTTGATACATAGCATATAGTACATAAGAAAGTATTGATAAAAACAATTAATCAAACAGATAACATGGCATTATGGGTCGCTGGTATTCCCAAATAGAGTGTAAGGGTGGTCGGGTAAGATGTAATATCCCAATATATTTTGCCAATCTTGGCTTCCTCAGGGGAGTACGCTTTGCCCACCAAGCTTTATACAGCCAGCTCTATCAGAGGATCAAAAAGAAAAAAGGTACAATTACATACAGCATTTACATATATGTAAAAAAGTGCACTGCCAAAGTCACCTAGAGGAACCAACCTTCGCTCAGTCCGGGCAAGAGGAACCTACATGTGGAGCCCCACATGGAGTGTGTAGAAGGTTCCAGACACTTAGGACCATGCAGAGAGCAAAGTTCAGCCGTAGGGGGCAAAAACAGGACCCAGCTATAAGGAACAGAGAACCTAATGAATGCTGAGTTCCAAATGTAGAATCTTTGAAAAAAGGAAATAAGAAACATAAAATTAGGAGGCCAAAGGCTCACAAGGGACTTACTATGTTCAAAATTGTTTGAATATGAGCAATGGCGGGGGCAAGCAAATTGTATGGTACATATGCCACAAGATAGTTGGCCGTGAGCCAGTCTGACAGATCAGCAAACACTGAAAGAAATGGATACAAATAGGAATTTTATATATAAAGGGAACTAATTTAAAGGTAAAGGAAAGGTATACAAGAAAAGCAAATGTAACCCATGTCTAGCATCCCATTATGAATACAAAGTGAATTAATCAGCAATAAATATAATTGAGATCAATTGTCCATATACAGGCTCAAAAATGTAATTGAATTGAATAAAAGATGCCAGGCATGGTGAAACAAATGCAAGAAAATTGTTAAAGGGTTAGACAAGCAAATATAGGAGAGTAGTCTGACTCAATATAGATGAGTGATAAGTAAAAAGTCTTCTACAGAGTTGACCCCATAGATTTGATGTATTACCTGTATCAAAGTTGCAAAGAGTGAGGTCGCCCCTGTGTTCCAGCTTGATGGAGCAGCTGGAGTGCTGGCCATTTAAACCCCCCACTCGTTCGGGCGTCTGACGTCACTGAGCGAGCGCGGACACAGAAGGTGCACCATTGCGCATGTACCAGATGGTAACACGCCTCGGGCCTAACCACATAGTGCTGAGCGACATACGCAAGCGTCATGGTGACGTCAGTGAAGAACGTCTGACGCCGGTATCGTTCGCAAGCCGCCGAGTGGAGTGGGCAGTGATGGATAGGGTGAATGACGTCCTGGGACGGCACAAGAGGTGGTGCACAGATAGAGAGGGCGGACCAATGATGGTATGGAGGCTAGACATGTGCATGGCAGCACGAATCGGGCTTCAGAAGAATTGAAGCCCTTGGGTGTCCATACGGCGAAACAAAAAGCCCTATAGCATAGAATCCCACAGTGCAAGGAAGGGAACATGGGAATGAACACCAATGTTCACAAATTGCTCTCATTGCTCGGCTAAGAGAGTCATCCTCCTTGTATGACATGTGAGGTGAGCTGATACCTCTAGCATGTATGGGGGAGGATGACACAGAGGGTAGGTTCCAAGAGCGATAGGGACATAAGGCAGTGCACCAGAAGCACATAATACAGCTATAATACATAATTAATTCAATTTTTAATAATAATGAACTTAAACAACAAAAGATATTAAAGAACTTGAAATAATTGATCATTCAGGCATTCCCTGACACAACATAACAGGGTTGACCTTTCCTAATCGTGTTAAAGTATTGAACCATATGTGGAATCAAATGTGCTACAAATTTCTTATAGAGCACTGCCCTAAAGCCATCATGATCAGGGGCAACCGGCGATTTTGATTGTTTGATTGCTAGTGCAACTTCCCCAGTTGTGATTTCCTTGTCCATAGGGATTCCAATAGAGCAGGAATGGGCTAGTTAGAGACAAAGTTGTCAAAATCTTGTGTGGTAGTGCAGCCAGTATCTTTATACAGAGTGATAAAGTAAGAATGGAACTCTTTGAGCACTGTCTGGGGATTTTGAGTAAAAGTCCCATCAGACTTTCTGATTTTAAGGATTAGCATAGCAAATGGTTTAAGATTTAGTTCCTGGCCAATAATGTTCCAAGACAGTCGGTGTGGGAGTAGAATCTTGTGCCCATCCAGTGTTTTTCCGCTCTTGTAGTAAGGCACGCGTTAAGCTTTAGTCTAACAGTTTCTTTTTTTATGTCTAAGATCTAGATAGGGATTCTTTTTGTGTTTCTTAAGAAAGTGGGTAAGTTCAAATTCTTTCTGTTTGATAAGGCTAGTTTTTGAGATAGAGGCCTCGTACACACGGCCGAGATTCTCGTCGAAAAAAACATGTTTTTTTCGACGAGATTCTTGGACAAGAAAATTGTCCCGGCCAAGTGTACACACGCTCGTTTCAAAGAACCCGCGGTTCTTTGAATGGAGCGTACGCGGTGACGTCATCGACTACGACGAGCATGCGCTCGTCACATTCGATGCCGTCGCCGCCATCTTGGTATACCCTACGTATGCCTAGGAAGCTACCGCGCATGCGTCAAATTCATTTCGAACATGCGCGGGCTTCCCGGCAGACAGGTAAGTGTACACACACTCACTTTTCTCGTCGAGAAACAGGCTGACGAGAATCTCGACGAGAAAATAGAGAGCAAGTTCTCTATTTTCTCGTCGAGGTTACTTGTCGGTTTTCTCGACGAGAAACCCGATAGCCGCGTACACACGACCGATTTACTCGGCAAGACATCTCTGCCAGCAAGTTTCTTGCTGGTTCTTGCCGAGAAAATCGGTCGTGTGTACGAGGCCAGAGATTCAAAGAAGGACAATTGACCTGTATTGGGTGCATAGTAAGTGACTAAAGTAACCTTAGCCCCCTTTAAATCACCTGCTACTAGGAGTTAGCGACCTGCGGGAATATCGATAACTTTAGATGCAGTAAAAGATAAGTGTTTTGAAAAGCAAACTGCTACTCCCTTAGACCCCTTTCACACTGGGGCGGTTTGCAGGCGCTATTGTGCTAAAAATAGCGCCTGCAAACCGACCCTAAACAGCGGCTGCTGATTCTCCAGTGTGAAAGCCCGAGGGCTTTCACACTGGTGCGGTCGCTAGCAGCACCGCTCCAAAAGTCCTACTAGCAGCATCTTTGGAGCGGTGAGAGAAGCGGTGGGTTTACCGCTCCTTCACCGCTCCTTCCCATTGAAAGCAATGGGAAACCGCGGCTATACTGCCGGCAATGCGCCTCTGCACAGGCGCATTGCCGGCGGTATTAACCATTTTTCGGCCGCTAGCGGGGGTTAAAACCGCACCGCTAGCAGCCGAATACTGCCGCAATTCCGACGGTATAGCGCCGCAAAAAATAGCGGCGCAATACCGCCACCGCACCTCACGCCCCAGTGTGAAAGGGGCCTAAGTCTTATCTGGGCCATTCGCTAGAAAAAACTGCTGATAGTGTTAATGCAAAAATGTAGGATTTTAAGGAGGCTGGAAAATGTATCTCCTCTGTAGGACAAAAATATCCACTCCCATCAAGTGATAGTATTGAAACATTTTACGTCTCTTAACTGGAAAGTTCAGTTCTTGCACATTGCATGAGAGGATCCTCTTGTGTGGAGGTCATGGAATAAATTTAGAAAAGATGTGCATACCTAGACCGTCCCAGTCAGGGCCGATCCTAGGGTCACAGACGCCTGGGTGCAGAAATATTTCTGGCGCCCCCACATGGGCGTGGTCATCTTCCCAACTCCTCCCCTTTACAAATGTTTCTATGGCAACATCTCAAACACAGAGATGCTCCCCTAAGAAGTCTTCGTTATCCTGGGATCCTCCCATGATCTTTTAACAATAAAGAAAATACTGGAAGAGCGTACACTAATGAGACCTGGAGGGGAACCTCTCTGATGCACACATAGAGGGCTTCTGTTAGGAAGAGCCCCCAGACATAGTACAGGAGATGGTCAGAGACTGCAGACATGATACAGGAGATGGTCAGAGACTGTAGACATGATACAAGAGACGGTCAGAGACTGCAATCGTGGTACAGGAGATGGTCAGAGAGTGTAGACATATTACAGGAGACGGTCAGAGAGTGTAGAAATATTACAGGAGACGGTCAGAGACTGAAGATATAATACAGGAGATGGTCAGAGACTGCAGACATACTACAGGAGACGGTAGTTCACCAAGTGAACTGATACAGATGACAGTAAGGTGAACAAGACTAACGTGACTTACATAACATGACTTACATGACACAACATGAGGCTCTGGGCATTTACATAGAAATGCTGACCTCGGACATGGCCACCAGAGACGGCAAAGAAGACTCATAACGGAGCCCGGGCCAACAAGGAACTGAATTGGCCAAATTGAGCTAACTTGTAATGTTAGCGACTAAGTGCAACCAAGAGACCTAATCAACAGATCAGTTATTAACTACTTGAGAGCCAGGCCATATACAAATGACGGCCTCAAGGTGGCTCTACAAATCCGGTAGGCTGTTAATAGACGGCCTCGGCTATTCCGGCCACTGGGGGGCGCGCGCCCGGCGCATCACTGAGATGCCGATGCGCGTGCCTGGGGGCCGCGATGTCCGCCAGGCACCCGCGATCAGCCGGTACACAGACAAGGATGTGGATCTCTTTGTGTAAACACAGAGATCCACGTCCTGTCAGGGAGAGAGGAGACCGATGCTGTGTCCCTTGTACATAGGGACACAGATCGGTCACCTCCCCCAGTCAGTCCCCTCCCCCACAGAGTAGTAATCACTCCCAGGTTACACATTTAACCCCTTCCTCGCCCCCTAGTGTTAACCCCTTCCCTGCCAGTGTCATTTTTACAGTAACCAGTGCATTTTATAGCACTGGTCGCTGTAAAAATGACAATGGTCCCAAAATGGTGTCAAAAGTGTCCGATGTGTCCGCCATAATGTCGCAGTCACAATAAAAATCACTGATCGCCGCCATTACTAGTAAGAAAAAAAATTATTAATAAAAATGCTATGCCCTATTTTGTAGACGCTATAACTTTTGCGCAAACCAATCAATAAACGCTTATTGCAATTTTTTTTTACCAAAAATATGTAGAAGAATATGTATCGGCCTAAACTGAGGAAAAAAATATAAAAAAAATAAAATAAAATTCGGATATTTATTATAGCAAAAAGTAAAAAAATATTGTGTTTTTTTCAAAATCGTCACTATTTTTTTGTTTATAGCGCAAAAAATAAAAACGGCAGAGATGATCAAATACCACCAAAAGAAAGCTCTATTTGTGGGAAAAAAAGGATGTCAATTTTATTTGGGAGTCACGTCGCACGACCGCGCAATTGTCATTCAAAGCGTGACAGCGCTGAAAGCTGAAAATTGGCCTGGGCAGGAAGGGGGTTTAAGTGCCCAGTAAGCAAGTGGTTAACGAAAACTTGGCTGTACCAAATCCTGAAAAAGAGGTGTCAGGATATGCTATTGTAGCGATACCCCCGTGGGGGCTGCTGATTGACTCTATACCCCACTGGCCACCCCGACTCTGCAGACCCTCTCTTACCTCTGACACCTTGGGTTCCATTGTAAAATACCACGTTAGTAATGAGAAACTCAGACAAAGTCACTGAACAACTCAAAGAATGTTTACTATGGTAAAAGATAACACAAGGAAATGATAAAATTAAACACTGAATGAACACAGGTTATGATTGACAGAGGTATCAGTTCAATACAATGATATCATACAGTTGCACCCAGTAGCAACCTAATGAGGGTATATGTGAACCGGTGCACAGGGAGATAGATCCTCAATACTTTTAACACATGTATTGAATACCTTCCCACTGAGGCCCCAGCACACAGACCAATGCACTAAGAAAATGCCGTTGTATATTTCAGTACATTACGTGCCGTTAAACGCAGTACATTTTTGTGCGTTAGTGCACGTTTTACGGAGTATATTTCAGTGCATTACTTCAAGTTTAACACCGTATATTTCAGTGCGTTACCTTTGGTTTAATGCAGTATAGTTCAGTGCGTTACTGCAAGTTTAACGCCGTATATTTCAGTGCGCTACGTGACATTTAACACTGTATATTTCAGTGCGTTACCTTTTGTCAACCACTTGCTCCTTGATGATGCACAGCCATTAATTGATTCAGATGTTGGTTCTGAGGTAGAGGAAGGCAGGAACACGAGCCTACAGAGAGGGGAGAGCACTGTTACACAAATTGACAGGCATGTTCTCCCAGCCGCAGCGTATTGCCCAGTGGTAACGAGGATGGAGGAGATGATGATGATGAGGTCAGTAACGTGATTTGAGTGCCAGGTAGAGCAGAGGAGGAAAGTAAGGGGGAGGGTGAGGCATTGTGGTGCTGTTATCTTCCAACCCACTTCCCACAGCTCTGCTTTCTGGGCCTTTTTTAGCACATGTGCAGCCGATCACACTGTTGCAATTTTCAAACTTTGTCTCAAGCATATCAAGCGTGGCAAAAACACCAGCAATTTGGGTACCACATGCTTGACAAGGCATTTAACCTCCCACCACTCTTGGGAGCCAAGCGCACCTGAAAGCCACACAAAAGGGGCACAATTCTGTTCCTCATCCTTACTCACCTCAATCTGCTCCCACTATACCTCATGACCTCTCAGCAGCCTCCACTGACAGGGATGGTGGTATAGTGCAGGGTGTCCCAGGTCCTTGCAGCTCATCTGCCAGTAGCACACCACCAGCTGTAGACTATAGCCGACACATTTCTCTGCCCCATCTGCTGCAGCCGAAAAAAATACAGTCACTGCCACCCACATGCCCAGCATCTACAGTATCTGACAAAAGTGAGTACACTCCTAACATTTTTTTTATATTTTATTATATCTTTTCACGTGACAACACTGAAGAAATTACACTTTGCTACAATGTACAGTAGTGAGTGTACAGCTTGTTTAACCCTTTCATGACTAAGCCTATTTCTGACATTTGTTGCCTGCAAGTTAAAATCTGTATTTTTTGCTAGAAAATTACTTAGAATCCCCAAACATTATATATATATATATATATATATATATATACACAGGGTTCAAAATTTCAAGTCCTGAGCTACTAGCCAGGCCTTAGGAGTTACTCGCCACTAGTTGCCCCACCCAACCCCTACCCTGCCCCACCCATAATTCCGCCCCTAAACACGCCCTCATAAATGATCTCATGAAATTACACTGTTAAATGTTTTATACAGAAACAAGTTACAATTTTTTTTTTTATTAACAACTTAGTGCAGCCTCATCAGTACCCATCAGTGCAACATATCAGTGCCCATCGATGCAGCATCTCAGTGCCCACTCATCAGTGAAGCCTCACCAGTGCCCATCAATGCAGCCTCACCAGTGCCCATCAATGCAGCCTAATTAGTGCCCATCAATGCAGCCTGATCAGTGACCATCAATGCAGCCTGATCAGTGCCCATCAATGCAGCCTGATCAGTGCCCATCAATGCAGCTTTACCAGTGCCCATCAATGCAGATTTACCAGTGCCCATCAATGCAGCTTTACCAGTGCTCATCAGTGCGGCCTCACCAGTGCCCATCAGTTTGGCCTGATCAGTGCCCATCAATGCGGCCTGATCACTGCCCATCAATACAGCACCCAATGCAATGCAGTGAAATTGGAGGTATAGGTATGATAGATTGGGGGGGGGTGGGGTGGTGAAATTGGAGGCATAAGTATGATTCAGACCTATGCCTCCAATTCTACCCCCACCCAATCCATTATACCTATGCCTCCAATTAACTCCCCCCCCCTCCCCAATCCAGAACATCTATGCTCTCAATTCCCTTTACTCCCAGCACACATCTTGTTCAATCCCCCATTCAATGCCTCCAACCCCCTCAAGCACATGTACTGCTTCTGATCACAGCACACTGGCACACTGTCATAGTTACCATTCTCCTGCAGCCACAGGGTTCAGGCTGCGGCATTGGTGCACACTGAGGGTGGACTGAGAGGGTTAAAGCCCGCCCACTTAGAACTGGCTTGAGGCATGCACCGCCCCACTCCTTAGATGTGCAGCAGAAGGGAGGTGGAGAGGGTCGATTCCAGGCGGCTGACTGCTCCTTCTGAAATGCCCGGGCTTCGGGGGGCGGGATGTGCGGCAAGGAGGGAGGGAGAGGGGCAGTCCCAGGCGGCTGACTATACTTATTGTAATGCCCGCGCTGCCAGTGTGGGGGCAGGATGTGCGGCAAAGAAGGAGGGAGAGGGGTGGTCCCAGGTGGCTGACTATACTTATTGTAATGCCTGCGCTGCGAGTGCGGGGGGCGGGATGTGCGGCAAGGAGGGAGGGAGAGGGGCGGTCCCAGGCAGCTGACTATTACTATTGTAATGCCGGCGCTGCGAGCCTGTGCGTGGCAGGGGGGCATTCCTGGGACAGCGCAGCCCTGTACATATTTGCACTCCTCATAGATCCACTCGCAAAATGTGAGTGGAATTTTTGAGGGTTGTATATATATATATATATATATATATTTATATATATATATATATAATATATATTTTTAGCAGAGAATCTAGGGAATAAAATGGTGATTGTTGCAATATTTTATGCCACACTGTAGAGCAGCGGTCTTTCAAATGCAATCTTTTGGGAAACAATACACTTTCATCAATTAAAAAATAAATAAACAGTAAAGTTAGCCCAATGATGTTACGCCAAGTAAATAGATACCCAACTTTGAAACATGCTTTGAAATTGTGCCATTCGTGGAATGGTGACAAACTACGGTACCTAAAAATCTCCATAGGCGGCGATTAAAAAAAAAAATGACAGTTACCAGATTAGAGTTACAGAGGAGGTCTAGAATTATTGCTCTCGCTCTGACGATCGTGGCGATACCTCACATGTGTGATTTGAACACTGTTTACATATGCGGGCACGACTTACGTGTGCTTTTTCTTTGTTGCGCAAGCTCGCGGGGATGGGGCGCTTTACTTTTTTTTTTTAATTTATTTTATTATTATTAATTTTTTTGTTACTTAAAAAAAAAAGATCACTTTTATTGCTGTCACAAGGAATGTAAACATCCCTTGTGACAGTAATAAGTGGTGACAGGTACTCTTTATGGAGGGATCGTGATGTCGCTTCTGTGTTTACAGAGAGAAGACTGGAACAAAGCCATTTCCGGCTTTGTGCCAGTCTCTCTCTAGCCGGCTTAAGTGCCGGATCGCAGATCGGGTCTCCCGGTGGGACGGGAGGCCCAGTAAGAGCGGCGGAAGGCGGCAGGAGGGGGATCGTCCCCTCTCGCTCCTCCAGTATAATAGCCAAACGGCTTTTAGCTGCATCGGTTGTTATCCCTGAAGAGCTGACCGCCCGCTCTAAAAAACGGTACCAGGATGATGCCTGAAGCTGCAGGCATCATCCCGGTATAACCCCTGAAAGCCAAGGCCGCATATATGCGTACGCTCGGCGGGAAAGAGATAACAGTGTAAATTTACTGTCCCCTTAAAATAACTCAACGCACAGCCATTAATGTCTAAGCCGCTGGTAACAAGCGTGAGTACACCCCTAGGTGAAAATGTCCAAATTGGGCCCAATTAGCCATTTCCCTTCCCGGTGTCATGTGACTCATGTTACAAGGTCTCAGGTGTGAATGGGGAACTCCTGCATGAAGAGTGGCTTTTCACCTTAATGCATCCTATACATTAAGGTGAAAAAACATGTGATGATTACCGGCCCCCCAGCCCCCTGGTTTACTTACCTGAGCCCTTGAAAGTCCTGCATCGAGAACGCGTTTGATCTCGGCCTGGTCTTCTCGGTTCTTCGTTGGATAGATTGATAGCAGCGCAGCCATTGGCTCGTGCTGCTGTCAATTAACTCCAATGATGCGAGGGCCGTGGGGCAAGGCCAAATCCAGTAGTCTGCGGCTATGGAAGCAGGATACAGGACTCGGGAGCGTGCCCGCAAGGTAACCCCCTTGGGAGAGCACTTCCCAGATAGGGTTATCAAAAGCAAGGAGGAGCCGAGACAGCCGCCGAGGGACCCCAGAAGAAGACGATCTAAGCCACTCTGTGCAAAACGAGCTGCACAGTGGAGGTATGACAAGTTTTTTTATTTTATTTTTATTTAAAGCTTTAGTATTACTTTAAGTCGCTGCAGGAAGGATACATGCATTTGGAAGAGTGGGTACAGTTCCTGTCCACTCCAGCAACCAGATGCTCGTGCATCTGATCCTGCCTCCTCCATGACCCAAACCAGGGCTTCAGCCAGCTATACAGTAATGATGTTACCCCCTTAGCCCAGAGTACCTACTCCTGAGAGGTTTTCTGGTGTTCAGAGAAAATTTAGAGCCTTACGCAATGCCTGTCAGCTCTAATTTGCTCTCCAGCCACAGACTTTTTCCCTGGAAACCACCAAGGTGAGATTCATTATTTCCCTCCTCCAAGGGGAACCACAGTCTTGGGCCCCTTGAATGTTAGAAGAGAAGAACGCACAACTAAACACCATGCAAATGCTCTTTGATGCCATGGCACTGATTTATGATGACCCACAACGTACCACCACTGCTGAAGCCACTCTTCATGCATTCCTGCAAGGCCGCAGAGCGCCAGAGGAATATGTCACTGACTTTAGGCACTGGAGTGCAGACACCAGCGGGAGTGACTCAGCCCTGCATCATCAATTTCGTTTGGGTCTCTCGGAAAGTCTGAAAGATGAGCTCGCTCGGGTCAGGGTGCCAAGCTCTCAGGAAGCCCTAATCACTCTCTCCATTCAGATTGACCGCCGCCTACGAGAACGCAGGTCTGAAAGAACTACACAGCAGTTCCGTCCAACCTGGATGTTACCTAAGATCCCTGCTCCTCCTAACCTGGCTCCTGGAAACTCAGCTTTCCCCACTCCAGAGTCGCCTGAACCCATACAATTATGCCTGACTCATTCTTCATTAACTCCAGAATAGGGATGAGCTCGGTGTTCGAGTCGAACATACGTTCGACTCGAACATCGGCTGTTCGATCGTTCGACGAAGATCGAACGATTTGGGCCGTTCGCGCCTAATTCGAGTGACGCGAATGGCCCACAATGCACTACGCCATCGCAGTGTCATCCAGGCGCTGTGATTGGCCAAGCATGCACTGTGACCCCGCATGCTTGGCCAATCACAGCGCCGGCAGCGAGGAGAGCAATGATTGGCCACAGGCAGGATGCCTGTGGCCAATTATTGCTGAGGGTGTTTAGTACACGCCCCACACTATAAAAGGCCGCCAGCACGACGGCCTAGTGTAGTGTGTTCCGGAGCAGGGAAAGAGAAGCATAGGCAGGGACAGTGACATTTTTTTTTCCTTGCTTAACCTGGATTCCTTTAGTTTAGGGAAAGAGAAGGATAGGTAGGGAGAGTGTCAGTGTGTTTTACTGTGCGAATCCTTGTTTCTAGGGACAGGGAAGGACAGTGAGGGAAATTCTCCTTGTGCTATAGTGTGCTAAAGCATTGATCATCAACCATCTTTAAAAAATCATTTTTTCTAGGGACAGAAAACAATAGGTAGGGAGAGTGTCAGTGTGTTTTACTGTGATAATCCTTGTTTCTAGGGACAGGGAAGGACAGTGAGGGAAATTCTCCTTGTGCTATAGTGTGCTAAAGCATTGATCATCAACCATCTTTAAAAAAACATTTTTTCTAGGGACAGAAAACTATAGGTAGGGAGAGTGTCAGTGTGTTTTACTGTGCTAATCCTTGTTTCTAGGGACAGGGAAGGACAGTGAGGGAAATTCTCCTTGTGCTATACTGTGCTAAAGCATTGATCATCAACCATCTTTAAAAAAACATTTTTTCTAGGGACAGAAAACTATAGGTAGGAAGAGTGTCAGTTTCTTTCACTGTGATAATCCTTGTTTCTAGGGACAGGGAAGGACAGTGAGGGAAATTCTCCTTGTGCTATAGTGTGCTAAAGCATTGATCATCAACCATCTTTAAAAAAACATTTTTTCTAGGGACAGAAAACTATAGGTAGGGAGAGTGTCAGTGTGTTTTACTGTGCTAATCCTTGTTTCTAGGGACAGGGAAGGACAGTGAGGGAAATTCTCCTTGTGCTATACTGTGCTAAAGCATTGATCATCAACCATCTTTAAAAAAACATTTTTTCTAGGGACAGAAAACTATAGGTAGGAAGAGTGTCATTTTCTTTCACTGTGATAATCCTTGTTTCTAGGGACAGGGAAGGACAGTGAGGGAAATTCTCCTTGTGCTATAGTGTGCTAAAGCATTGATCATCAACGGTCTTTAAAAAAACATTTTTTCTATGGACAGAAAACTATAGGTAGGAAGAGTGTCAGTTTCTTTCACTGTGATAATCCTTGTTTCTAGGGACAGGGAAGGACAGTGAGGGAAATTCTCCTTGTGCTATAGTGTGCTAAAGCATTGACCTTCAACCGTCTTTAAAAAATCATTTTTTCTAGGGACAGAAAACTATAGGTAGGGAGAGTGTCAGTGTGTTTTACTGTGCGAATCCTTGTTTCTAGAGACAGGGAAGGACAGTGAGGGAAATTCTCCTTGTGCTATAGTGTGCTAAAGCATTGATCATCAACCATCTTTAAAAAATCATTTTTTCTAGGGACAGAAAACTATAGGTAGGGAGAGTGTCAGTGTGTTTTACTGTGATAATCCTTGTTTCTAGGGACAGGGAAGGACAGTGAGGGAAATTCTCCTTGTGCTATAGTGTGCTAAAACATTGATCATCAACCATCTTTAAAAAAACATTTTTTCTAGGGACAGAAAACTATAGGTAGGAAGAGTGTCAGTTTCTTTTACTGTGATAATCCTTGTTTCTAGGGACAGGGAAGGACAGTGAGGGAAATTCTCCTTGTGCTATAGTGTGCTAAAGCATTGATCATCAACCATCTTTAAAAAAACATTTTTTCTAGGGACAGAAAACTATAGGTAGGAAGAGTGTCAGTTTCTTTCACTGTGATAATCCTTGTTTCTAGGGACAGGGAAGGACAGTGAGGGAAATTCTCCTTGTGCTATAGTGTGCTAAAGCATTGATCATCAACCGTCTTTAAAAAAAAAAAATTCTAGGGACAGAAAACTATAGGTAGGGAGAGTGTCAGTGTGTTTTACTGTGCGAATCCTTGTTTCTAGGGACAGGGAAGGACAGTGAGGGAAATTCTCCTTGTGCTATAGTGTGCTAAAGCATTGATCATCAACCATCTTTAAAAAATCATTTTTTCTAGGGACAGAAAACTATAGGTAGGGAGAGTGTCAGTGTGTTTTACTGTGATAATCCTTGTTTCTAGGGACAGGGAAGGACAGTGAGGGAAATTCTCCTTGTGCTATAGTGTGCTAAAGCATTGATCATCAACCATCTTTAAAAAATCATTTTTTCTAGGGACAGAAAACTATAGGTAGGGAGAGTGTCAGTGTGTTTTACTGTGATAATCCTTGTTTCTAGGGACAGGGAAGGACAGTGAGGGAAATTCTCCTTGTGCTATAGTGTGCTAAAGCATTGATCATCAACCATCTTTAAAAAAACATTTTTTCTAGGGACAGAAAACTATAGGTAGGAAGAGTGTCAGTTTCTTTCACTGTGATAATCCTTGTTTCTAGGGACAGGGAAGGACAGTGAGGGAAATTCTCCTTGTGCTATAGTGTGCTAAAGCATTGATCATCAACCATCTTTAAAAAAACATTTTTTCTAGGGACAGAAAACTATAGGTAGGAAGAGTGTCAGTTTCGTTCACTGTGATAATCCTTGTTTCTAGGGACAGGGAAGGACAGTGAGGGAAATTCTCCTTGTGCTATAGTGTACTAAAGCATTGATCATCAACCGTCTTTAAAAAAACATTTTTTCTAGGGACAGAAAACTATAGGTAGGAAGAGTGTCAGTTTCTTTCACTGTGATAATCCTTGTTTCTAGGGACAGGGAAGGACAGTGAGGGAAATTCTCCTTGTGCTATAGTGTGCTAAAGCATTGATCATCAACCGTCTTTAAAAAAACATTTTTTCTAGGGACAGAAAACTATAGGTAGGAAGAGTGTCAGTGTGTTTTACTGTGCGAATCCTTGTTTCTAGGGACAGGGAAGGACAGTGAGGGAAATTCTCCTTGTGCTATAGTGTGCTAAAGCATTGATCATCAACCATCTTTAAAAAATCATTTTTTCTAGGGACAGAAAACTATAGGTAGGGAGAGTGTCAGTGTGTTTTACTGTGACAATCCTTGTTTCTAGGGACAGGGAAGGACAGTGAGGGAAATTCTCCTTGTGCTATAGTGTGCTAAAGCATTGATCATCAACCATCTTTAAAAAAACATTTTTTCTAGGGACAGAAAACTATAGGTAGGAAGAGTGTCAGTTTCTTTCACTGTGATAATCCTTGTTTCTAGGGACAGGGAAGGACAGTGAGGGAAATTCTCCTTGTGCTATAGTGTGCTAAAGCATTGATCATCAACCGTCTTTAAAAAAACATTTTTTCTAGGGACAGAAAACTATAGGTAGGAAGAGTGTCAGTTTCGTTCACTGTGATAATCCTTGTTTCTAGGGACAGGGAAGGACAGTGAGGGAAATTCTCCTTGTGCTATAGTGTACTAAAGCATTGATCATCAACCGTCTTTAAAAAAACATTTTTTCTAGGGACAGAAAACTATAGGTAGGAAGAGTGTCAGTTTCTTTCACTGTGATAATCCTTGTTTCTAGGGACAGGGAAGGACAGTGAGGGAAATTCTCCTTGTGCTATAGTGTGCTAAAGCATTGATCATCAACCGTCTTTAAAAAAACATTTTTTCTAGGGACAGAAAACTATAGGTAGGAAGAGTGTCAGTTTTTTTCACTGTGATAATCCTTGTTTCTAGGGACAGGGAAGGACAGTGAGGGAAATTCTCCTTGTGCTATAGTGTGCTAAAGCATTGATCATCAACCGTCTTTAAAAAAACATTTTTTCTAGGGACAGAAAACTATAGGTAGGAAGAGTGTCAGTTTCTTTCACTGTGATAATCCTTGTTTCTAGGGACAGGGAAGGACAGTGAGGGAAATTCTCCTTGTGCTATAGTGTGCTAAAGCATTGATCATCAACCGTCTTTAAAAAATCATTTTTTCTAGGGACAGAAAACTATAGGTAGGGAGAGTGTCAGTGTGTTTTACTGTGCGAATCCTTGTTTCTAGGGACAGGGAAGGACAGTGAGGGAAATTCTCCTTGTGCTATAGTGTGCTAAAGCATTGATCATCAACCATCTTTAAAAAAATCATTTTTTCTAGGGACAGAAAACTATAGGTAGGGAGAGTGTCAGTGTGTTTTACTGTGATAATCCTTGTTTCTAGGGACAGGGAAGGACAGTGAGGGAAATTCTCCTTGTGCTATAGTGTGCTAAAGCATTGATCATCAACCATCTTTAAAAAAACATTTTTTCTAGGGACAGAAAACTATAGGTAGGAAGAGTGTCAGTTTCTTTCACTGTGATAATCCTTGTTTCTAGGGACAGGGAAGGACAGTGAGGGAAATTCTCCTTGTGCTATAGTGTGCTAAAGCATTGATCATCAACCATCTTTAAAAAAACATTTTTTCTAGGGACAGAAAACTATAGGTAGGAAGAGTGTCAGTTTCTTTTACTGTGATAATCCTTGTTTCTAGGGACAGGGAAGGACAGTGAGGGAAATTCTCCTTGTGCTATAGTGTGCTAAAGCATTGATCATCAACCATCTTTAAAAAAACATTTTTTCTAGGGACAGAAAACTATAGGTAGGAAGAGTGTCAGTTTCTTTCACTGTGATAATCCTTGTTTCTAGGGACAGGGAAGGACAGTGAGGGAAATTCTCCTTGTGCTATAGTGTGCTAAAGCATTGATCATCAACCGTCTTTAAAAAAAAAAAATTCTAGGGACAGAAAACTATAGGTAGGGAGAGTGTCAGTGTGTTTTACTGTGCGAATCCTTGTTTCTAGGGACAGGGAAGGACAGTGAGGGAAATTCTCCTTGTGCTATAGTGTGCTAAAGCATTGATCATCAACCATCTTTAAAAAATCATTTTTTCTAGGGACAGAAAACTATAGGTAGGGAGAGTGTCAGTGTGTTTTACTGTGATAATCCTTGTTTCTAGGGACAGGGAAGGACAGTGAGGGAAATTCTCCTTGTGCTATAGTGTGCTAAAGCATTGATCATCAACCATCTTTAAAAAAACATTTTTTCTAGGGACAGAAAACTATAGGTAGGAAGAGTGTCAGTTTCTTTCACTGTGATAATCCTTGTTTCTAGGGACAGGGAAGGACAGTGAGGGAAATTCTCCTTGTGCTATAGTGTGCTAAAGCATTGATCATCAACCATCTTTAAAAAAACATTTTTTCTAGGGACAGAAAACTATAGGTAGGAAGAGTGTCAGTTTCGTTCACTGTGATAATCCTTGTTTCTAGGGACAGGGAAGGACAGTGAGGGAAATTCTCCTTGTGCTATAGTGTACTAAAGCATTGATCATCAACCGTCTTTAAAAAAACATTTTTTCTAGGGACAGAAAACTATAGGTAGGAAGAGTGTCAGTTTCTTTCACTGTGATAATCCTTGTTTCTAGGGACAGGGAAGGACAGTGAGGGAAATTCTCCTTGTGCTATAGTGTGCTAAAGCATTGATCATCAACCATCTTTAAAAAAACATTTTTTCTAGGGACAGAAAACTATAGGTAGGGAGAGTGTCAGTGTGTTTTACTGTGCTAATCCTTGTTTCTAGGGACAGGGAAGGACAGTGAGGGAAATTCTCCTTGTGCTATACTGTGCTAAAGCATTGATCATCATCCATCTTTAAAAAAACATTTTTTCTAGGGACAGAAAACTATAGGTAGGAAGAGTGTCATTTTCTTTCACTGTGATAATCCTTGTTTCTAGGGACAGGGAAGGACAGTGAGGGAAATTCTCCTTGTGCTATAGTGTGCTAAAGCATTGATCATCAACGGTCTTTAAAAAAACATTTTTTCTATGGACAGAAAACTATAGGTAGGAAGAGTGTCAGTTTCTTTCACTGTGATAATCCTTGTTTCTAGGGACAGGGAAGGACAGTGAGGGAAATTCTCCTTGTGCTATAGTGTGCTAAAGCATTGACCTTCAACCGTCTTTAAAAAATCATTTTTTCTAGGGACAGAAAACTATAGGTAGGGAGAGTGTCAGTGTGTTTTACTGTGCGAATCCTTGTTTCTAGAGACAGGGAAGGACAGTGAGGGAAATTCTCCTTGTGCTATAGTGTGCTAAAGCATTGATCATCAACCATCTTTAAAAAATCATTTTTTCTAGGGACAGAAAACTATAGGTAGGGAGAGTGTCAGTGTGTTTTACTGTGATAATCCTTGTTTCTAGGGACAGGGAAGGACAGTGAGGGAAATTCTCCTTGTGCTATAGTGTGCTAAAACATTGATCATCAACCATCTTTAAAAAAACATTTTTTCTAGGGACAGAAAACTATAGGTAGGAAGAGTGTCAGTTTCTTTTACTGTGATAATCCTTGTTTCTAGGGACAGGGAAGGACAGTGAGGGAAATTCTCCTTGTGCTATAGTGTGCTAAAGCATTGATCATCAACCATCTTTAAAAAAACATTTTTTCTAGGGACAGAAAACTATAGGTAGGAAGAGTGTCAGTTTCTTTCACTGTGATAATCCTTGTTTCTAGGGACAGGGAAGGACAGTGAGGGAAATTCTCCTTGTGCTATAGTGTGCTAAAGCATTGATCATCAACCGTCTTTAAAAAAAAAAAATTCTAGGGACAGAAAACTATAGGTAGGGAGAGTGTCAGTGTGTTTTACTGTGCGAATCCTTGTTTCTAGGGACAGGGAAGGACAGTGAGGGAAATTCTCCTTGTGCTATAGTGTGCTAAAGCATTGATCATCAACCATCTTTAAAAAATCATTTTTTCTAGGGACAGAAAACTATAGGTAGGGAGAGTGTCAGTGTGTTTTACTGTGATAATCCTTGTTTCTAGGGACAGGGAAGGACAGTGAGGGAAATTCTCCTTGTGCTATAGTGTGCTAAAGCATTGATCATCAACCATCTTTAAAAAATCATTTTTTCTAGGGACAGAAAACTATAGGTAGGGAGAGTGTCAGTGTGTTTTACTGTGATAATCCTTGTTTCTAGGGACAGGGAAGGACAGTGAGGGAAATTCTCCTTGTGCTATAGTGTGCTAAAGCATTGATCATCAACCATCTTTAAAAAAACATTTTTTCTAGGGACAGAAAACTATAGGTAGGAAGAGTGTCAGTTTCTTTCACTGTGATAATCCTTGTTTCTAGGGACAGGGAAGGACAGTGAGGGAAATTCTCCTTGTGCTATAGTGTGCTAAAGCATTGATCATCAACCATCTTTAAAAAAACATTTTTTCTAGGGACAGAAAACTATAGGTAGGAAGAGTGTCAGTTTCGTTCACTGTGATAATCCTTGTTTCTAGGGACAGGGAAGGACAGTGAGGGAAATTCTCCTTGTGCTATAGTGTACTAAAGCATTGATCATCAACCGTCTTTAAAAAAACATTTTTTCTAGGGACAGAAAACTATAGGTAGGAAGAGTGTCAGTTTCTTTCACTGTGATAATCCTTGTTTCTAGGGACAGGGAAGGACAGTGAGGGAAATTCTCCTTGTGCTATAGTGTGCTAAAGCATTGATCATCAACCGTCTTTAAAAAAACATTTTTTCTAGGGACAGAAAACTATAGGTAGGAAGAGTGTCAGTGTGTTTTACTGTGCGAATCCTTGTTTCTAGGGACAGGGAAGGACAGTGAGGGAAATTCTCCTTGTGCTATAGTGTGCTAAAGCATTGATCATCAACCATCTTTAAAAAATCATTTTTTCTAGGGACAGAAAACTATAGGTAGGGAGAGTGTCAGTGTGTTTTACTGTGACAATCCTTGTTTCTAGGGACAGGGAAGGACAGTGAGGGAAATTCTCCTTGTGCTATAGTGTGCTAAAGCATTGATCATCAACCATCTTTAAAAAAACATTTTTTCTAGGGACAGAAAACTATAGGTAGGAAGAGTGTCAGTTTCTTTCACTGTGATAATCCTTGTTTCTAGGGACAGGGAAGGACAGTGAGGGAAATTCTCCTTGTGCTATAGTGTGCTAAAGCATTGATCATCAACCGTCTTTAAAAAAACATTTTTTCTAGGGACAGAAAACTATAGGTAGGAAGAGTGTCAGTTTCGTTCACTGTGATAATCCTTGTTTCTAGGGACAGGGAAGGACAGTGAGGGAAATTCTCCTTGTGCTATAGTGTACTAAAGCATTGATCATCAACCGTCTTTAAAAAAACATTTTTTCTAGGGACAGAAAACTATAGGTAGGAAGAGTGTCAGTTTCTTTCACTGTGATAATCCTTGTTTCTAGGGACAGGGAAGGACAGTGAGGGAAATTCTCCTTGTGCTATAGTGTGCTAAAGCATTGATCATCAACCGTCTTTAAAAAAACATTTTTTCTAGGGACAGAAAACTATAGGTAGGAAGAGTGTCAGTTTTTTTCACTGTGATAATCCTTGTTTCTAGGGACAGGGAAGGACAGTGAGGGAAATTCTCCTTGTGCTATAGTGTGCTAAAGCATTGATCATCAACCGTCTTTAAAAAAACATTTTTTCTAGGGACAGAAAACTATAGGTAGGAAGAGTGTCAGTTTCTTTCACTGTGATAATCCTTGTTTCTAGGGACAGGGAAGGACAGTGAGGGAAATTCTCCTTGTGCTATAGTGTGCTAAAGCATTGATCATCAACCGTCTTTAAAAAAAAAAAATTCTAGGGACAGAAAACTATAGGTAGGGAGAGTGTCAGTGTGTTTTACTGTGCGAATCCTTGTTTCTAGGGACAGGGAAGGACAGTGAGGGAAATTCTCCTTGTGCTATAGTGTGCTAAAGCATTGATCATCAACCATCTTTAAAAAATCATTTTTTCTAGGGACAGAAAACTATAGGTAGGGAGAGTGTCAGTGTGTTTTACTGTGATAATCCTTGTTTCTAGGGACAGGGAAGGACAGTGAGGGAAATTCTCCTTGTGCTATAGTGTGCTAAAGCATTGATCATCAACCATCTTTAAAAAATCATTTTTTCTAGGGACAGAAAACTATAGGTAGGGAGAGTGTCAGTGTGTTTTACTGTGATAATCCTTGTTTCTAGGGACAGGGAAGGACAGTGAGGGAAATTCTCCTTGTGCTATAGTGTGCTAAAGCATTGATCATCAACCATCTTTAAAAAAACATTTTTTCTAGGGACAGAAAACTATAGGTAGGAAGAGTGTCAGTTTCTTTCACTGTGATAATCCTTGTTTCTAGGGACAGGGAAGGACAGTGAGGGAAATTCTCCTTGTGCTATAGTGTGCTAAAGCATTGATCATCAACCATCTTTAAAAAAACATTTTTTCTAGGGACAGAAAACTATAGGTAGGAAGAGTGTCAGTTTCGTTCACTGTGATAATCCTTGTTTCTAGGGACAGGGAAGGACAGTGAGGGAAATTCTCCTTGTGCTATAGTGTACTAAAGCATTGATCATCAACCGTCTTTAAAAAAACATTTTTTCTAGGGACAGAAAACTATAGGTAGGAAGAGTGTCAGTTTCTTTCACTGTGATAATCCTTGTTTCTAGGGACAGGGAAGGACAGTGAGGGAAATTCTCCTTGTGCTATAGTGTGCTAAAGCATTGATCATCAACCGTCTTTAAAAAAACATTTTTTCTAGGGACAGAAAACTATAGGTAGGAAGAGTGTCAGTGTGTTTTACTGTGCGAATCCTTGTTTCTAGGGACAGGGAAGGACAGTGAGGGAAATTCTCCTTGTGCTATAGTGTGCTAAAGCATTGATCATCAACCATCTTTAAAAAAATCATTTTTTCTAGGGACAGAAAACTATAGGTAGGGAGAGTGTCAGTGTGTTTTACTGTGACAATCCTTGTTTCTAGGGACAGGGAAGGACAGTGAGGGAAATTCTCCTTGTGCTATAGTGTGCTAAAGCATTGATCATCAACCATCTTTAAAAAAACATTTTTTCTAGGGACAGAAAACTATAGGTAGGAAGAGTGTCAGTTTCTTTCACTGTGATAATCCTTGTTTCTAGGGACAGGGAAGGACAGTGAGGGAAATTCTCCTTGTGCTATAGTGTGCTAAAGCATTGATCATCAACCGTCTTTAAAAAAACATTTTTTCTAGGGACAGAAAACTATAGGTAGGAAGAGTGTCAGTTTCGTTCACTGTGATAATCCTTGTTTCTAGGGACAGGGAAGGACAGTGAGGGAAATTCTCCTTGTGCTATAGTGTACTAAAGCATTGATCATCAACCGTCTTTAAAAAAACATTTTTTCTAGGGACAGAAAACTATAGGTAGGAAGAGTGTCAGTTTCTTTCACTGTGATAATCCTTGTTTCTAGGGACAGGGAAGGACAGTGAGGGAAATTCTCCTTGTGCTATAGTGTGCTAAAGCATTGATCATCAACCGTCTTTAAAAAAACATTTTTTCTAGGGACAGAAAACTATAGGTAGGAAGAGTGTCAGTTTTTTTCACTGTGATAATCCTTGTTTCTAGGGACAGGGAAGGACAGTGAGGGAAATTCTCCTTGTGCTATAGTGTGCTAAAGCATTGATCATCAACCGTCTTTAAAAAAACATTTTTTCTAGGGACAGAAAACTATAGGTAGGAAGAGTGTCAGTTTCTTTCACTGTGATAATCCTTGTTTCTAGGGACAGGGAAGGACAGTGAGGGAAATTCTCCTTGTGCTATAGTGTGCTAAAGCATTGATCATCAACCGTCTTTAAAAAATCATTTTTTCTAGGGACAGAAAACTATAGGTAGGGAGAGTGTCAGTGTGTTTTACTGTGCAAATCCTTGTTTCTAGGGACAGGGAAGGACAGTGAGGGAAATTCTCCTTGTGCTATAGTGTGCTAAAGCATTGATCATCAACCATCTTTAAAAAAATCATTTTTTCTAGGGACAGAAAACTATAGGTAGGGAGAGTGTCAGTGTGTTTTACTGTGATAATCCTTGTTTCTAGGGACAGGGAAGGACAGTGAGGGAAATTCTCCTTGTGCTATAGTGTGCTAAAGCATTGATCATCAACCATCTTTAAAAAAACATTTTTTCTAGGGACAGAAAACTATAGGTAGGAAGAGTGTCAGTTTCTTTCACTGTGATAATCCTTGTTTCTAGGGACAGGGAAGGACAGTGAGGGAAATTCTCCTTGTGCTATAGTGTGCTAAAGCATTGATCATCAACCATCTTTAAAAAAACATTTTTTCTAGGGACAGAAAACTATAGGTAGGAAGAGTGTCAGTTTCTTTTACTGTGATAATCCTTGTTTCTAGGGACAGGGAAGGACAGTGAGGGAAATTCTCCTTGTGCTATAGTGTGCTAAAGCATTGATCATCAACCATCTTTAAAAAAACATTTTTTCTAGGGACAGAAAACTATAGGTAGGAAGAGTGTCAGTTTCTTTCACTGTGATAATCCTTGTTTCTAGGGACAGGGAAGGACAGTGAGGGAAATTCTCCTTGTGCTATAGTGTGCTAAAGCATTGATCATCAACCGTCTTTAAAAAAAAAAAATTCTAGGGACAGAAAACTATAGGTAGGGAGAGTGTCAGTGTGTTTTACTGTGCGAATCCTTGTTTCTAGGGACAGGGAAGGACAGTGAGGGAAATTCTCCTTGTGCTATAGTGTGCTAAAGCATTGATCATCAACCATCTTTAAAAAATCATTTTTTCTAGGGACAGAAAACTATAGGTAGGGAGAGTGTCAGTGTGTTTTACTGTGATAATCCTTGTTTCTAGGGACAGGGAAGGACAGTGAGGGAAATTCTCCTTGTGCTATAGTGTGCTAAAGCATTGATCATCAACCATCTTTAAAAAAACATTTTTTCTAGGGACAGAAAACTATAGGTAGGAAGAGTGTCAGTTTCTTTCACTGTGATAATCCTTGTTTCTAGGGACAGGGAAGGACAGTGAGGGAAATTCTCCTTGTGCTATAGTGTGCTAAAGCATTGATCATCAACCATCTTTAAAAAAACATTTTTTCTAGGGACAGAAAACTATAGGTAGGAAGAGTGTCAGTTTCGTTCACTGTGATAATCCTTGTTTCTAGGGACAGGGAAGGACAGTGAGGGAAATTCTCCTTGTGCTATAGTGTACTAAAGCATTGATCATCAACCGTCTTTAAAAAAACATTTTTTCTAGGGACAGAAAACTATAGGTAGGAAGAGTGTCAGTTTCTTTCACTGTGATAATCCTTGTTTCTAGGGACAGGGAAGGACAGTGAGGGAAATTCTCCTTGTGCTATAGTGTGCTAAAGCATTGATCATCAACCATCTTTAAAAAAACATTTTTTCTAGGGACAGAAAACTATAGGTAGGGAGAGTGTCAGTGTGTTTTACTGTGCTAATCCTTGTTTCTAGGGACAGGGAAGGACAGTGAGGGAAATTCTCCTTGTGCTATACTGTGCTAAAGCATTGATCATCAACCATCTTTAAAAAAACATTTTTTCTAGGGACAGAAAACTATAGGTAGGAAGAGTGTCATTTTCTTTCACTGTGATAATCCTTGTTTCTAGGGACAGGGAAGGACAGTGAGGGAAATTCTCCTTGTGCTATAGTGTGCTAAAGCATTGATCATCAACGGTCTTTAAAAAAACATTTTTTCTATGGACAGAAAACTATAGGTAGGAAGAGTGTCAGTTTCTTTCACTGTGATAATCCTTGTTTCTAGGGACAGGGAAGGACAGTGAGGGAAATTCTCCTTGTGCTATAGTGTGCTAAAGCATTGACCTTCAACCGTCTTTAAAAAATCATTTTTTCTAGGGACAGAAAACTATAGGTAGGGAGAGTGTCAGTGTGTTTTACTGTGCGAATCCTTGTTTCTAGAGACAGGGAAGGACAGTGAGGGAAATTCTCCTTGTGCTATAGTGTGCTAAAGCATTGATCATCAACCATCTTTAAAAAATCATTTTTTCTAGGGACAGAAAACTATAGGTAGGGAGAGTGTCAGTGTGTTTTACTGTGATAATCCTTGTTTCTAGGGACAGGGAAGGACAGTGAGGGAAATTCTCCTTGTGCTATAGTGTGCTAAAACATTGATCATCAACCATCTTTAAAAAAACATTTTTTCTAGGGACAGAAAACTATAGGTAGGAAGAGTGTCAGTTTCTTTTACTGTGATAATCCTTGTTTCTAGGGACAGGGAAGGACAGTGAGGGAAATTCTCCTTGTGCTATAGTGTGCTAAAGCATTGATCATCAACCATCTTTAAAAAAACATTTTTTCTAGGGACAGAAAACTATAGGTAGGAAGAGTGTCAGTTTCTTTCACTGTGATAATCCTTGTTTCTAGGGACAGGGAAGGACAGTGAGGGAAATTCTCCTTGTGCTATAGTGTGCTAAAGCATTGATCATCAACCGTCTTTAAAAAAAAAAAATTCTAGGGACAGAAAACTATAGGTAGGGAGAGTGTCAGTGTGTTTTACTGTGCGAATCCTTGTTTCTAGGGACAGGGAAGGACAGTGAGGGAAATTCTCCTTGTGCTATAGTGTGCTAAAGCATTGATCATCAACCATCTTTAAAAAATCATTTTTTCTAGGGACAGAAAACTATAGGTAGGGAGAGTGTCAGTGTGTTTTACTGTGATAATCCTTGTTTCTAGGGACAGGGAAGGACAGTGAGGGAAATTCTCCTTGTGCTATAGTGTGCTAAAGCATTGATCATCAACCATCTTTAAAAAATCATTTTTTCTAGGGACAGAAAACTATAGGTAGGGAGAGTGTCAGTGTGTTTTACTGTGATAATCCTTGTTTCTAGGGACAGGGAAGGACAGTGAGGGAAATTCTCCTTGTGCTATAGTGTGCTAAAGCATTGATCATCAACCATCTTTAAAAAAACATTTTTTCTAGGGACAGAAAACTATAGGTAGGAAGAGTGTCAGTTTCTTTCACTGTGATAATCCTTGTTTCTAGGGACAGGGAAGGACAGTGAGGGAAATTCTCCTTGTGCTATAGTGTGCTAAAGCATTGATCATCAACCATCTTTAAAAAAACATTTTTTCTAGGGACAGAAAACTATAGGTAGGAAGAGTGTCAGTTTCGTTCACTGTGATAATCCTTGTTTCTAGGGACAGGGAAGGACAGTGAGGGAAATTCTCCTTGTGCTATAGTGTACTAAAGCATTGATCATCAACCGTCTTTAAAAAAACATTTTTTCTAGGGACAGAAAACTATAGGTAGGAAGAGTGTCAGTTTCTTTCACTGTGATAATCCTTGTTTCTAGGGACAGGGAAGGACAGTGAGGGAAATTCTCCTTGTGCTATAGTGTGCTAAAGCATTGATCATCAACCGTCTTTAAAAAAACATTTTTTCTAGGGACAGAAAACTATAGGTAGGAAGAGTGTCAGTGTGTTTTACTGTGCGAATCCTTGTTTCTAGGGACAGGGAAGGACAGTGAGGGAAATTCTCCTTGTGCTATAGTGTGCTAAAGCATTGATCATCAACCATCTTTAAAAAATCATTTTTTCTAGGGACAGAAAACTATAGGTAGGGAGAGTGTCAGTGTGTTTTACTGTGACAATCCTTGTTTCTAGGGACAGGGAAGGACAGTGAGGGAAATTCTCCTTGTGCTATAGTGTGCTAAAGCATTGATCATCAACCATCTTTAAAAAAACATTTTTTCTAGGGACAGAAAACTATAGGTAGGAAGAGTGTCAGTTTCTTTCACTGTGATAATCCTTGTTTCTAGGGACAGGGAAGGACAGTGAGGGAAATTCTCCTTGTGCTATAGTGTGCTAAAGCATTGATCATCAACCGTCTTTAAAAAAACATTTTTTCTAGGGACAGAAAACTATAGGTAGGAAGAGTGTCAGTTTCGTTCACTGTGATAATCCTTGTTTCTAGGGACAGGGAAGGACAGTGAGGGAAATTCTCCTTGTGCTATAGTGTACTAAAGCATTGATCATCAACCGTCTTTAAAAAAACATTTTTTCTAGGGACAGAAAACTATAGGTAGGAAGAGTGTCAGTTTCTTTCACTGTGATAATCCTTGTTTCTAGGGACAGGGAAGGACAGTGAGGGAAATTCTCCTTGTGCTATAGTGTGCTAAAGCATTGATCATCAACCGTCTTTAAAAAAACATTTTTTCTAGGGACAGAAAACTATAGGTAGGAAGAGTGTCAGTTTTTTTCACTGTGATAATCCTTGTTTCTAGGGACAGGGAAGGACAGTGAGGGAAATTCTCCTTGTGCTATAGTGTGCTAAAGCATTGATCATCAACCGTCTTTAAAAAAACATTTTTTCTAGGGACAGAAAACTATAGGTAGGAAGAGTGTCAGTTTCTTTCACTGTGATAATCCTTGTTTCTAGGGACAGGGAAGGACAGTGAGGGAAATTCTCCTTGTGCTATAGTGTGCTAAAGCATTGATCATCAACCGTCTTTAAAAAATCATTTTTTCTAGGGACAGAAAACTATAGGTAGGGAGAGTGTCAGTGTGTTTTACTGTGCGAATCCTTGTTTCTAGGGACAGGGAAGGACAGTGAGGGAAATTCTCCTTGTGCTATAGTGTGCTAAAGCATTGATCATCAACCATCTTTAAAAAAATCATTTTTTCTAGGGACAGAAAACTATAGGTAGGGAGAGTGTCAGTGTGTTTTACTGTGATAATCCTTGTTTCTAGGGACAGGGAAGGACAGTGAGGGAAATTCTCCTTGTGCTATAGTGTGCTAAAGCATTGATCATCAACCATCTTTAAAAAAACATTTTTTCTAGGGACAGAAAACTATAGGTAGGAAGAGTGTCAGTTTCTTTCACTGTGATAATCCTTGTTTCTAGGGACAGGGAAGGACAGTGAGGGAAATTCTCCTTGTGCTATAGTGTGCTAAAGCATTGATCATCAACCATCTTTAAAAAAACATTTTTTCTAGGGACAGAAAACTATAGGTAGGAAGAGTGTCAGTTTCTTTTACTGTGATAATCCTTGTTTCTAGGGACAGGGAAGGACAGTGAGGGAAATTCTCCTTGTGCTATAGTGTACTAAAGCATTGATCATCAACCGTCTTTAAAAAAACATTTTTTCTAGGGACAGAAAACTATAGGTAGGAAGAGTGTCAGTTTCTTTCACTGTGATAATCCTTGTTTCTAGGGACAGGGAAGGACAGTGAGGGAAATTCTCCTTGTGCTATAGTGTGCTAAAGCATTGATCATCAACCGTCTTTAAAAAAACATTTTTTCTAGGGACAGAAAACTATAGGTAGGAAGAGTGTCCGTGTGTTTTACTGTGCGAATCCTTGTTTCTAGGGACAGGGAAGGACAGTGAGGGAAATTCTCCTTGTGCTATAGTGTGCTAAAGCATTGATCATCAACCATCTTTAAAAAATCATTTTTTCTAGGGACAGAAAACTATAGGTAGGGAGAGTGTCAGTGTGTTTTACTGTGATAATCCTTGTTTCTAGGGACAGGGAAGGACAGTGAGGGAAATTCTCCTTGTGCTATAGTGTGCTAAAGCATTGATCATCAACCATCTTTAAAAAAACATTTTTTCTAGGGACAGAAAACTATAGGTAGGAAGAGTGTCAGTTTCTTTCACTGTGATAATCCTTGTTTCTAGGGACAGGGAAGGACAGTGAGGGAAATTCTCCTTGTGCTATAGTGTACTAAAGCATTGATCATCAACCGTCTTTAAAAAAACATTTTTTCTAGGGACAGAAAACTATAGGTAGGAAGAGTGTCAGTTTCTTTCACTGTGATAATCCTTGTTTCTAGGGACAGGGAAGGACAGTGAGGGAAATTCTCCTTGTGCTATAGTGTGCTAAAGCATTGATCATCAACCGTCTTTAAAAAAACATTTTTTCTAGGGACAGAAAACTATAGGTAGGAAGAGTGTCAGTTTCTTTCACTGTGATAATCCTTGTTTCTAGGGACAGGGAAGGACAGTGAGGGAAATTCTCCTTGTGCTATAGTGTGCTAAAGCATTGATCATCAACCGTCTTTAAAAAAACATTTTTTCTAGGGACAGAAAACTATAGGTAGGAAGAGTGTCAGTTTTTTTCACTGTGATAATCCTTGTTTCTAGGGACAGGGAAGGACAGTGAGGGAAATTCTCCTTGTGCTATAGTGTGCTAAAGCATTGATCATCAACCGTCTTTAAAAAAAAAATTTTCTAGGGACAGAAAACTATAGGTAGGAAGAGTGTCAGTTTCTTTCACTGTGATAATCCTTGTTTCTAGGGACAGGGAAGGACAGTGAGGGAAATTCTCCTTGTGCTATAGTGTGCTAAAGCATTGATCATCAACCGTCTTTAAAAAATAATTTTTTCTAGGGACAGAAAACTATAGGTAGGGAGAGTGTCAGTGTGTTTTACTGTGCGAATCCTTGTTTCTAGGGACAAGGAAGGACAGTGAGGGAAATTCTCCTTGTGCTATACTGTGCTAAAGCATTGATCATCAACCATCTTTAAAAAAACATTTTTTCTAGGGACAGAAAACTATAGGTAGGAAGAGTGTCAGTTTCTTTCACTGTGATAATCCTTGTTTCTAGGGACAGGGAAGGACAGTGAGGGAAATTCTCCTTGTGCTATAGTGTGCTAAAGCATTGATCATCAACCGTCTTTAAAAAATCATTTTTTCTAGGGACAGAAAACTATAGGTAGGGAGAGTGTCAGTGTGTTTTACTGTGCGAATCCTTGTTTCTAGGGACAAGGAAGGACAGTGAGGGAAATTCTCCTTGTGCTATACTGTGCTAAAGCATTGATCATCAACCATCTTTAAAAAATCATTTTTTCTAGGGACAGAAAACTATAGGTAGGGAGAGTGTCAGTGTGTTTTACTGTGATAATCCTTGTTTCTAGGGACAGGGAAGGACAGTGAGGGAAATTCTCCTTGTGCTATAGTGTGCTAAAGCATTGATCATCAACCATCTTTAAAAAAACATTTTTTCTAGGGACAGAAAACTATAGGTAGGAAGAGTGTCAGTTTCTTTCACTGTGATAATCCTTGTTTCTAGGGACAGGGAAGGACAGTGAGGGAAATTCTCCTTGTGCTATAGTGTGCTAAAGCATTGATCATCAACCATCTTTAAAAAAACATTTTTTCTAGGGACAGAAAACTATAGGTAGGAAGAGTGTCAGTTTCGTTCACTGTGATAATCCTTGTTTCTAGGGACAGGGAAGGACAGTGAGGGAAATTCTCCTTGTGCTATAGTGTACTAAAGCATTGATCATCAAACGTCTTTAAAAAAACATTTTTTCTAGGGACAGAAAACTATAGGTAGGAAGAGTGTCAGTTTCTTTCACTGTGATAATCCTTGTTTCTAGGGACAGGGAAGGACAGTGAGGGAAATTCTCCTTGTGCTATAGTGTGCTAAAGCATTGATCATCAACCGTCTTTAAAAAAACATTTTTTCTAGGGACAGAAAACTATAGGTAGGAAGAGTGTCAGTTTCTTTCACTGTGATAATCCTTGTTTCTAGGGACAGGGAAGGACAGTGAGGGAAATTCTCCTTGTGCTATAGTGTGCTAAAGCATTGATCATCAACCGTCTTTAAAAAAACATTTTTTCTAGGGACAGAAAACTATAGGTAGGAAGAGTGTCAGTTTTTTTCACTGTGATAATCCTTGTTTCTAGGGACAGGGAAGGACAGTGAGGGAAATTCTCCTTGTGCTATAGTGTGCTAAAGCATTGATCATCAACCGTCTTTAAAAAAACATTTTTTCTAGGGACAGAAAACTATAGGTAGGAAGAGTGTCAGTTTCTTTCACTGTGATAATCCTTGTTTCTAGGGACAGGGAAGGACAGTGAGGGAAATTCTCCTTGTGCTATAGTGTGCTAAAGCATTGATCATCAACCGTCTTTAAAAAATCATTTTTTCTAGGGACAGAAAACTATAGGTAGGGAGAGTGTCAGTGTGTTTTACTGTGCGAATCCTTGTTTCTAGGGACAAGGAAGGACAGTGAGGGAAATTCTCCTTGTGCTATACTGTGCTAAAGCATTGATCATCAACCATCTTTAAAAAAACATTTTTTCTAGGGACAGAAAACTATAGGTAGGAAGAGTGTCAGTTTCTTTCACTGTGATAATCCTTGTTTCTAGGGACAGGGAATGACAGTGAGGGAAATTCTCCTTGTGCTATAGTGTACTAAAGCATTGATCATCAACCGTCTTTAAAAAAACATTTTTTCTAGGGACAGAAAACTATAGGTAGGAAGAGTGTCAGTTTCTTTCACTGTGATAATCCTTGTTTCTAGGGACAGGGAAGGACAGTGAGGGAAATTCTCCTTGTGCTATAGTGTGCTAAAGCATTGATCATCAACCGTCTTTAAAAAAACATTTTTTCTAGGGACAGAAAACTATAGGTAGGAAGAGTGTCAGTGTGTTTTACTGTGCGAATCCTTGTTTCTAGGGACAGGGAAGGACAGTGAGGGAAATTCTCCTTGTGCTATAGTGTGCTAAAGCATTGATCATCAACCATCTTTAAAAAATCATTTTTTCTAGGGACAGAAAACTATAGGTAGGGAGAGTGTCAGTGTGTTTTACTGTGATAATCCTTGTTTCTAGGGACAGGGAAGGACAGTGAGGGAAATTCTCCTTGTGCTATAGTGTGCTAAAGCATTGATCATCAACCGTCTTTAAAAAAACATTTTTTCTAGGGACAGAAAACTATAGGTAGGAAGAGTGTCAGTTTCTTTCACTGTGATAATCCTTGTTTCTAGGGACAGGGAAGGACAGTGAGGGAAATTCTCCTTGTGCTATAGTGTGCTAAAGCATTGATCATCAACCGTCTTTAAAAAAACATTTTTTCTAGGGACAGAAAACTATAGGTAGGAAGAGTGTCCGTGTGTTTTACTGTGCGAATCCTTGTTTCTAGGGACAGGGAAGGACAGTGAGGGAAATTCTCCTTGTGCTATAGTGTGCTAAAGCATTGATCATCAACCATCTTTAAAAAATCATTTTTTCTAGGGACAGAAAACTATAGGTAGGGAGAGTGTCAGTGTGTTTTACTGTGATAATCCTTGTTTCTAGGGACAGGGAAGGACAGTGAGGGAAATTCTCCTTGTGCTATAGTGTGCTAAAGCATTGATCATCAACCATCTTTAAAAAAACATTTTTTCTAGGGACAGAAAACTATAGGTAGGAAGAGTGTCAGTTTCTTTCACTGTGATAATCCTTGTTTCTAGGGACAGGGAAGGACAGTGAGGGAAATTCTCCTTGTGCTATAGTGTGCTAAAGCATTGATCATCAACCATCTTTAAAAAAACATTTTTTCTAGGGACAGAAAACTATAGGTAGGAAGAGTGTCAGTTTCGTTCACTGTGATAATCCTTGTTTCTAGGGACAGGGAAGGACAGTGAGGGAAATTCTCCTTGTGCTATAGTGTACTAAAGCATTGATCATCAAACGTCTTTAAAAAAACATTTTTTCTAGGGACAGAAAACTATAGGTAGGAAGAGTGTCAGTTTCTTTCACTGTGATAATCCTTGTTTCTAGGGACAGGGAAGGACAGTGAGGGAAATTCTCCTTGTGCTATAGTGTGCTAAAGCATTGATCATCAACCGTCTTTAAAAAAACATTTTTTCTAGGGACAGAAAACTATAGGTAGGAAGAGTGTCAGTTTCTTTCACTGTGATAATCCTTGTTTCTAGGGACAGGGAAGGACAGTGAGGGAAATTCTCCTTGTGCTATAGTGTGCTAAAGCATTGATCATCAACCGTCTTTAAAAAAACATTTTTTCTAGGGACAGAAAACTATAGGTAGGAAGAGTGTCAGTTTTTTTCACTGTGATAATCCTTGTTTCTAGGGACAGGGAAGGACAGTGAGGGAAATTCTCCTTGTGCTATAGTGTGCTAAAGCATTGATCATCAACCGTCTTTAAAAAAACATTTTTTCTAGGGACAGAAAACTATAGGTAGGAAGAGTGTCAGTTTCTTTCACTGTGATAATCCTTGTTTCTAGGGACAGGGAAGGACAGTGAGGGAAATTCTCCTTGTGCTATAGTGTGCTAAAGCATTGATCATCAACCGTCTTTAAAAAATCATTTTTTCTAGGGACAGAAAACTATAGGTAGGGAGAGTGTCAGTGTGTTTTACTGTGCGAATCCTTGTTTCTAGGGACAAGGAAGGACAGTGAGGGAAATTCTCCTTGTGCTATACTGTGCTAAAGCATTGATCATCAACCATCTTTAAAAAAACATTTTTTCTAGGGACAGAAAACTATAGGTAGGAAGAGTGTCAGTTTCTTTCACTGTGATAATCCTTGTTTCTAGGGACAGGGAATGACAGTGAGGGAAATTCTCCTTGTGCTATAGTGTACTAAAGCATTGATCATCAACCGTCTTTAAAAAAACATTTTTTCTAGGGACAGAAAACTATAGGTAGGAAGAGTGTCAGTTTCTTTCACTGTGATAATCCTTGTTTCTAGGGACAGGGAAGGACAGTGAGGGAAATTCTCCTTGTGCTATAGTGTGCTAAAGCATTGATCATCAACCGTCTTTAAAAAAACATTTTTTCTAGGGACAGAAAACTATAGGTAGGAAGAGTGTCAGTGTGTTTTACTGTGCGAATCCTTGTTTCTAGGGACAGGGAAGGACAGTGAGGGAAATTCTCCTTGTGCTATAGTGTGCTAAAGCATTGATCATCAACCATCTTTAAAAAATCATTTTTTCTAGGGACAGAAAACTATAGGTAGGGAGAGTGTCAGTGTGTTTTACTGTGATAATCCTTGTTTCTAGGGACAGGGAAGGACAGTGAGGGAAATTCTCCTTGTGCTATAGTGTGCTAAAGCATTGATCATCAACCGTCTTTAAAAAAACATTTTTTCTAGGGACAGAAAACTATAGGTAGGAAGAGTGTCAGTTTCTTTCACTGTGATAATCCTTGTTTCTAGGGACAGGGAAGGACAGTGAGGGAAATTCTCCTTGTGCTATAGTGTGCTAAAGCATTGATCATCAACCGTCTTTAAAAAAACATTTTTTCTAGGGACAGAAAACTATAGGTAGGAAGAGTGTCCGTGTGTTTTACTGTGCGAATCCTTGTTTCTAGGGACAGGGAAGGACAGTGAGGGAAATTCTCCTTGTGCTATAGTGTGCTAAAGCATTGATCATCAACCATCTTTAAAAAATCATTTTTTCTAGGGACAGAAAACTATAGGTAGGGAGAGTGTCAGTGTGTTTTACTGTGATAATCCTTGTTTCTAGGGACAGGGAAGGACAGTGAGGGAAATTCTCCTTGTGCTATAGTGTGCTAAAGCATTGATCATCAACCATCTTTAAAAAAACATTTTTTCTAGGGACAGAAAACTATAGGTAGGAAGAGTGTCAGTTTCTTTCACTGTGATAATCCTTGTTTCTAGGGACAGGGAATGACAGTGAGGGAAATTCTCCTTGTGCTATAGTGTACTAAAGCATTGATCATCAACCGTCTTTAAAAAAACATTTTTTCTAGGGACAGAAAACTATAGGTAGGAAGAGTGTCAGTTTCTTTCACTGTGATAATCCTTGTTTCTAGGGACAGGGAAGGACAGTGAGGGAAATTCTCCTTGTGCTATAGTGTGCTAAAGCATTGATCATCAACCGTCTTTAAAAAAACATTTTTTCTAGGGACAGAAAACTATAGGTAGGAAGAGTGTCCGTGTGTTTTACTGTGCGAATCCTTGTTTCTAGGGACAGGGAAGGACAGTGAGGGAAATTCTCCTTGTGCTATAGTGTGCTAAAGCATTGATCATCAACCATCTTTAAAAAATCATTTTTTCTAGGGACAGAAAACTATAGGTAGGGAGAGTGTCAGTGTGTTTTACTGTGATAATCCTTGTTTCTAGGGACAGGGAAGGACAGTGAGGGAAATTCTCCTTGTGCTATAGTGTGCTAAAGCATTGATCATCAACCATCTTTAAAAAAACATTTTTTCTAGGGACAGAAAACTATAGGTAGGAAGAGTGTCAGTTTCTTTCACTGTGATAATCCTTGTTTCTAGGGACAGGGAATGACAGTGAGGGAAATTCTCCTTGTGCTATAGTGTACTAAAGCATTGATCATCAACCGTCTTTAAAAAAACATTTTTTCTAGGGACAGAAAACTATAGGTAGGAAGAGTGTCAGTTTCTTTCACTGTGATAATCCTTGTTTCTAGGGACAGGGAAGGACAGTGAGGGAAATTCTCCTTGTGCTATAGTGTGCTAAAGCATTGATCATCAACCGTCTTTAAAAAAACATTTTTTCTAGGGACAGAAAACTATAGGTAGGAAGAGTGTCAGTGTGTTTTACTGTGCGAATCCTTGTTTCTAGGGACAGGGAAGGACAGTGAGGGAAATTCTCCTTGTGCTATAGTGTGCTAAAGCATTGATCATCAACCATCTTTAAAAAATCATTTTTTCTAGGGACAGAAAACTATAGGTAGGGAGAGTGTCAGTGTGTTTTACTGTGATAATCCTTGTTTCTAGGGACAGGGAAGGACAGTGAGGGAAATTCTCCTTGTGCTATAGTGTGCTAAAGCATTGATCATCAACCATCTTTAAAAAAACATTTTTTCTAGGGACAGAAAACTATAGGTAGGAAGAGTGTCAGTTTCTTTCACTGTGATAATCCTTGTTTCTAGGGACAGGGAAGGACAGTGAGGGAAATTCTCCTTGTGCTATAGTGTGCTAAAGCATTGATCATCAACCATCTTTAAAAAAACATTTTTTCTAGGGAGAGAAAACTATAGGTAGGAAGAGTGTCAGTTTCGTTCACTGTGATAATCCTTGTTTCTAGGGACAGGGAAGGACAGTGAGGGAAATTCTCCTTGTGCTATAGTGTACTAAAGCATTGATCATCAACCGTCTTTAAAAAAACATTTTTTCTAGGGACAGAAAACTATAGGTAGGAAGAGTGTCAGTTTCTTTCACTGTGATAATCCTTGTTTCTAGGGACAGGGAAGGACAGTGAGGGAAATTCTCCTTGTGCTATAGTGTGCTAAAGCATTGATCATCAACCGTCTTTAAAAAAACATTTTTTATAGGGACAGAAAACTATAGGTAGGAAGAGTGTCAGTTTCTTTCACTGTGATAATCCTTGTTTCTAGGGACAGGGAAGGACAGTGAGGGAAATTCTCCTTGTGCTATAGTGTGCTAAAGCATTGATCATCAACCGTCTTTAAAAAAACATTTTTTCTAGGGACAGAAAACTATAGGTAGGAAGAGTGTCAGTTTTTTTCACTGTAATAATCCTTGTTTCTAGGGACAGGGAAGGACAGTGAGGGAAATTCTCCTTGTGCTATAGTGTGCTAAAGCATTGATCATCAACCGTCTTTAAAAAATCATTTTTTCTAGGGACAGAAAACTATAGGTAGGGAGAGTGTCAGTGTGTTTTACTGTGCGAATCCTTGTTTCTAGGGACAAGGAAGGACAGTGAGGGAAATTCTCCTTGTGCTATAGTGTGCTAAAGCATTGATCATCAACCATCTTTAAAAAAAACATTTTTTCTAGGGACAGAAAACTATAGTTAGGGAGAGTGTCAGTGTGTTTTACTGTGATAATCCTTGTTTCTAGGGACAGGGAAGGACAGTGAGGGAAATTCTCCTTGTGCTATAGTGTGCTAAAGCATTGATCATCAACCATCTTTAAAAAAACATTTTTTCTAGGGACAGAAAACTATAGGTAGGAAGAGTGTCAGTTTCTTTCACTGTGATAATCCTTGTTTTTAGGGACAGGGAAGGACAGTGAGGGAAATTCTCCTTGTGCTATAGTGTGCTAAAGCATTGATCATCAACCATCTTTAAAAAAACATTTTTTCTAGGGACAGAAAACTATAGGTAGGAAGAGTGTCAGTTTCTTTCACTGTGATAATCCTTGTTTCTAGGGACAGGGAAGGACAGTGAGGGAAATTCTCCTTGTGCTATAGTGTGCTAAAGCATTGATCATCAACCGTCTTTAAAAAAACTTTTTTTCTAGGGACAGAAAACTATAGGTAGGAAGAGTGTCAGTTTCTTTCACTGTGATAATCCTTGTTTCTAGGGACAGGGAAGGACAGTGAGGGAAATTCTCCTTGTGCTATAGTGTGCTAAAGCATTGATCATCAACCATCTTTAAAAAATCATTTTTTCTAGGGACAGAAAACTATAGGTAGGGAGAGTGTCAGTGTGTTTTACTGTGATAATCCTTGTTTCTAGGGACAGGGAAGGACAGTGAGGGAAATTCTCCTTGTGCTATAGTGTGCTAAAGCATTGATCATCAACCTTCTTTAAAAAAACATTTTTTCTAGGGACAGAAAACTATAGGTAGGAAGAGTGTCAGTTTCTTTCACTGTGATAATCCTTGTTTCTAGGGACAGGGAAGGACAGTGAGGGAAATTCTCCTTGTGCTATAGTGTGCTAAAGCATTGATCATCAACCGTCTTTAAAAAAACATTTTTTCTAGGGACAGAAAACTATAGGTAGGAAGAGTGTCAGTTTCTTTCACTGTGATAATCCTTGTTTCTAGGGACAGGGAAGGACAGTGAGGGAAATTCTCCTTGTGCTATAGTGTGCTAAAGCATTGATCATCAACCGTCTTTAAAAAAACATTTTTTCTAGGGACAGAAAACTATAGGTAGGAAGAGTGTCAGTTTCTTTCACTGTGATAATCCTTGTTTCTAGGGACAGGGAAGGACAGTGAGGGAAATTCTCCTTGTGCTATAGTGTACTAAAGCATTGATCATCAACCGTCTTTAAAAAAACATTTTTTCTAGGGACAGAAAACTATAGGTGGGAAGAGTGTCAGTTTCTTTCACTGTGATAATCCTTGTTTCTAGGGACAGGGAAGGACAGTGAGGGAAATTCTCCTTGTGCTATAGTGTGCTAAAGCATTGATCATCAACCGTCTTTAAAAAAACATTTTTTCTAGGGACAGAAAACTATAGGTAGGAAGAGTGTCAGTTTCTTTCACTGTGATAATCCTTGTTTCTAGGGACAGGGAAGGACAGTGAGGGAAATTCTCCTTGTGCTATAGTGTGCTAAAGCATTGATCATCAACCGTCTTTAAAAAAACATTTTTTCTAGGGACAGAAAACTATAGGTAGGAAGAGTGTCAGTTTTTTTCACTGTCATAATCCTTGTTTCTAGGGACAGGGAAGGACAGTGAGGGAAATTCTCCTTGTGCTATAGTGTGCTAAAGCATTGATCATCAACCGTCTTTAAAAAAACATTTTTTCTAGGGACAGAAAACTATAGGTAGGAAGAGTGTCAGTTTCTTTCACTGTGATAATCCTTGTTTCTAGGGACAGGGAAGGACAGTGAGGGAAATTCTCCTTGTGCTATAGTGTGCTAAAGCATTGATCATCAACCGTCTTTAAAAAATCATTTTTTCTAGGGACAGAAAACTATAGGTAGGGAGATTGTCAGTGTGTTTTACTGTGCGAATCCTTGTTTCTAGGGACAGGGAAGGACAGTGAGGGAAATTCTCCTTGTGCTATAGTGTGCTAAAGCATTGATCATCAACCATCTTTAAAAAAATCATTTTTTCTAGGGACAGAAAACTATAGGTAGGGAGAGTGTCAGTGTGTTTTACTGTGATAATCCTTGTTTCTAGGGACAGGGAAGGACAGTGAGGGAAATTCTCCTTGTGCTATAGTGTGCTAAAGCATTGATCATCAACCATCTTTAAAAAAACATTTTTTCTAGGGACAGAAAACTATAGGTAGGAAGAGTGTCAGTTTCTTTCACTGTGATAATCCTTGTTTCTAGGGACAGGGAAGGACAGTGAGGGAAATTCTCCTTGTGCTATAGTGTGCTAAAGCATTGATCATCAACCATCTTTAAAAAAAACATTTTTTCTAGGGACAGAAAACTATAGGTAGGAAGAGTGTCAGTTTCTTTCACTGTGATAATCCTTGTTTCTAGGGACAGGGAAGGACAGTGAGGGAAATTCTCCTTGTGCTATAGTGTGCTAAAGCATTGATCATCAACCGTCTTTAAAAAAAAAAATTTCTAGGGACAGAAAACTATAGGTAGGAAGAGTGTCAGTTTCTTTCACTGTGATAATCCTTGTTTCTAGGGACAGGGAAGGACAGTGAGGGAAATTCTCCTTGTGCTATAGTGTGCTAAAGCATTGATCATCAACCATCTTTAAAAAATCATTTTTTCTAGGGACAGAAAACTATAGGTAGGGAGAGTGTCAGTGTGTTTTACTGTGATAATCCTTGTTTCTAGGGACAGGGAAGGACAGTGAGGGAAATTCTCCTTGTGCTATAGTGTGCTAAAGCATTGATCATCAACCGTCTTTAAAAAAACATTTTTTCTAGGGACAGAAAACTATAGGTAGGAAGAGTGTCAGTTTCTTTCACTGTGATAATCCTTGTTTCTAGGGACAGGGAAGGACAGTGAGGGAAATTCTCCTTGTGCTATAGTGTGCTAAAGCATTGATCATCAACCGTCTTTAAAAAAACATTTTTTCTAGGGACAGAAAACTATAGGTAGGAAGAGTGTCAGTTTCTTTCACTGTGATAATCCTTGTTTCTAGGGACAGGGAAGGACAGTGAGGGAAATTCTCCTTGTGCTATAGTGTTCTAAAGCATTGATCATCAACCGTCTTTAAAAAAACATTTTTTCTAGGGACAGAAAACTATAGGTAGGAAGAGTGTCAGTTTCTTTCACTGTGATAATCCTTGTTTCTAGGGACAGGGAAGGACAGTGAGGGAAATTCTCCTTGTGCTATAGTGTGCTAAAGCATTGATCATCAACCGTCTTTAAAAAAACATTTTTTCTAGGGACAGAAAACTATAGGTAGTGTGACAGCAGGAAGGTAAAGTCACCTGGTTGCATCCAGGGGGGTAGATATATTTCGCCCAGATTCAGGCTTTACGCCGACTTATACAACTAGGTGGAGAGTTGTATAAGCCCAGCTGAGGCTAGTGGGCTCATGGATGACTCATACCTCTAGGGAGAGTGTGGGGCGTCGTGCAGACAGGGAGTTGATGAGACCAGCTGAAGCTTGTCAGCTCATTTAGGCCTCTATAAGAACTCCCAGCTTCATTAGATGTTAGCTCATGCCTGGACCCAGACCTGTGTGGACTGTCTAGGGAGAGTGAACCCCTGTGCGGTGAGACAAAGCCTGTGTGGCTATTTGCTTGGACATTTAAAACCAGGGACTTAGGGACTAGGACAGCACTAGGCTGATCCCAGTTGTTAGTTAGGAAACCTGTATGTTTAGTCAGAGGTCAAGTTGACCAGGATTTATTTTGTTTATGTTTCTTTTGCTTTGCTGTGTTTTGTCACTGTAAATAGAAAATAAGCCGCACCTTTTTGATTTTGAAAACCACAACCTCCGTTTGCTGGGCCTGTTTTTGTGTGGGGAGCCCATCTCGGGGGTCACACACACCCGCTGCCGAGCTAACCCCCTCACAGTTGGTGGAGAATGCAGGCAGTTTTTTTTTAAGCCAGCATGGAGGAGATACTGAAGCAGCTGGCTCTAGCAAATGCCAATCAACAGCAGACAAATGCAGGTTTGCAAAAGAGCCTTGCAGCTCAACAACAGAACTTCGCAGCCCAGCAGCAAGCTCATCAACAGAGCCTTGCAGCCCAGCAGCAGACAAACGCAACTTTGCAACAGAGTCTGGAGGCTCAGCAACAAGCCCAGCAGCAATCTGAGGCCCGCTTCATAGACCTGTTGCAGAAGCAAGAGCAGAGACTACAACAACAGATGGAAGCAGCAATGCAGCAACGTCCGCAGACCAGTGAGGAAAGCCGTCCCACTAATACCGCGTCCTTTGGGGTGAGTCGTTTATTGACAAAAATGACTGGAGAGGATGATCCAGAGGTATTTTTGACCACATTTGAAAGGACCGCTGAAAGAGAAAAGTGGCCTGAGGAGCAGTGGGCTGGACTGGTGGCTCCTCTGTTAACTGGTGAATCGCAGAAAGCTTACTATGACCTAGAGCCTAACCAAGCAAAAGACTATGTGATGCTAAAAGCTGAAATATTGGCAAGGCTGGGTGTCACCCAGGCTGTCCGGGCTCAGCGTGTGCATAACTGGACTTTCCAGCTTGGAAAACCCCCCAGGTCTCAAATGTATGATCTCATTCACCTGAGCAGAAAGTGGCTACAGCCAGAGACTTTGTCCGCACCAAAGATTGTGGAACGTGTTGCAATGGATCGTTTTTTGAGAGCTCTTCCTACTGCCATCCAAAAGTGGGTAAGCCATGGAGACCCAGAGACGGCCGATGGTCTTGTGGATCGTGTGGAGAAATACTTGGCTACAGAGAACCTGACGGCCTCTTCCAGAGACACTCGGACTTTCCACCCTAAGACCAGACCATCCCCAGGGGCGGATAAGAGGATTCCAAGGGGTGAGGGTGGAGAGAGTGAGAGGGTGGGAGCTCTACCCCAAGTTTGGCGAGAACAGCCTGGGAAATCAGCGGCTCAAGAGGCCGCAAGAAGGATCGTTTGCTACCGCTGCCGGCAAGCGGGACATATTGCAGCCAATTGCCCGGTTGTGGAGGAACCCATGCAGTGTGACTTTCTGACAGGCAGACGTCAGTCGCTGTGTGCGACAGTCGCATGCACTGCCATTCGAGGAACTGAGAAACATTTATGCAAAATGTGTGTTAATGGTAGAAATGTTGTGGTATTGCTGGATTCAGGTAGCCTTGTGACCCTGATAAAGGCTGAGTTAGTTAAAACAGAGGTCTCTGGGAATAGCAAGGTAGCTGTTATTTGTGTGCATGGGGACACCCGAGAGTATCCAGTGACTACAGTGTGTTTCGAGACCCCCAAAGGTACCCTCTCTCATCCAGTGGGCTTAGTATCTCAGTTACCGCATGACGCCATTGTGGGAAGGGATTTTCCGAAGTTCTGGGAACTGTGGGATGATCCTGAGCCCCCCACTGGTGCCCCTATGTACCAGGAATGTGATAGCCAGAACTCCCCTGAGAGTGGTGAGGACGCTCCGGAATTTCCCTTATCAGTATTGGCAGGGGAGACTCAAGAAACTGGAGAGGAGCCCACCTCCTCAGACGAAAACCTACCGTCTGTGGAGTTTTCTGATCTTGAGGTTCACAGGGAAAACTTTGCCACAGAACAGTTGAAAGACCCCGCCCTAATAAAGGCACGGGAAAACGTAGTGAAAATAGATGGCGAGTTAGTGAACCCAGATAATACCTGCACTTACCCATACTTCAGCGTAGAGAAGGACCTACTGTATCGGGTGGCAAAAAGGGCAGAAGAAACCGTTGAGCAGCTTGTGGTGCCCAAACCTTACAGGAAGTTGGTGTTGGAGTTGGCCCATGGGCACATTCTTGGAGGTCATCTGGGGACAGAGAAAACCCGAGAGAGGGTATTACAGAGATTCTATTGGCCGGGGGTGATGAAGGACATAGAAAATTATTGTTCCTCCTGCCCTGTGTGTCAGAGGTCGGCCCCGATGCCACATTTCCGTAGCCCGCTGGTCCCTCTACCCATCATTGAGGTCCCGTTTGAGAGGATCGCCATGGATTTGGTAGGTCCTATAATCAAGTCCGCTAGGGGGCACCAGTACATATTAGTTATAAGGGACTATGCCACCCGTTATCCAGAAGCGATCCCTCTCCGAAATACCTCGGCCAAAACCATAGCCAAAGAGCTATCTCTTGTGTTTAGCCGGGTGGGTATTTGTAAAGAACTGCTTACGGACCAAGGTACACCCTTTATGTCCCGGGTTATGAAGGAGCTGTGTAAATTGTTCAAAGTGACGCAATTACATACATCTGTGTATCACCCCCAAACCGATGGGCTGGTTGAAAGGTTCAACAAAACCCTAAAACAAATGTTGAAGAAAGTGGTGGATAGAGATGGAAAGGATTGGGACTGTCTACTTCCTTATCTGATGTTTGCTATTAGGGAGGTGCCCCAATCCTCTACGGGATTCTCCCCCTTTGAGTTACTGTATGGGAGACACCCAAGAGGGCTGTTGGATATTGCCAAGGAAACTTGGGAAAGTGAGAGTTCTCCCCACAGGAGTGTGATTGAGCATGTCGCCCTGATGCAAGACCGAATTGCACAGGTAATGCCCATCGTGAAGGAACATCTGGCCCAAGCGCAGTTAGCACAGCAGAGAGTGTACAACCATGGAGCCAAGACCCGTACCTTTTCCCCGGGGGATAGGATACTGGTACTTGTCCCTACGGTTGAAAGTAAATTCCTTGCCAAATGGCAAGGCCCCTACGAGATAATGGAAAAAGTGAGCGAAGTGAATTACAAGGTCAGACAACCAGGAAGGCGAAAGCCCGAACAGATCTATCACGTTAATCTGTTGAAAGCCTGGAGGGATAGAGAGTCCCTAGTCGCAGACACTTGGTCACCAGCTCAAACTGGTTGCGTGATTCCTGAGGTTGGAATAGCAGCCACCTTGTCACAACCCCAACAACAGGAGGTTAAGGAGTTTGTGCTTCGCAACAAGGAGGTATTCTCTGAGCTGCCGGGACAAACATCTGGGGTAGAGCATGACATCATTACCCCGCCCGGTGAAAGGGTGAAGTTAAAACCCTATCGGATCCCAGAGGCCCGACGGGAGGCAATACGGGAGGAAGTACAGAAAATGCTGAACTTAGGGGTGATAGAGGAGTCCCAAAGTGATTGGTCTAGTCCCATTGTGTTGGTGCCTAAACCGGATGGGAGCTGGCGATTTTGTAACGATTTTCGTCAGTTGAACAAAGTTACAAAATTTGACACCTACCCCATGCCACGTATAGATGAGTTGATCGACCGGCTGGGAACAGCCCGATACATGACGACTCTTGACCTCACAAAAGGGTATTGGCAAATCCCCCTGGCCAAGTCGGCCAAAGAGAAAACCGCATTTGTAACCCCAGACGGGGCGTTCCAATATAAAAGAATGCCGTTCGGGTTACAGAATGCGCCGGCCACATTCCAGCGGAAAATGGACCAGATGCTGAGGCCCCATCGGAAGTATGCTGCGGCTTACCTGGATGACATAATTGTCCATAGCACAGATTGGGCCTCACATCTGCCAAAAGTGCAAGCAGTCCTGGACTCTGTTCGGGAAGCGGGGTTTACGGCTAACCCCAAGAAGTGTACCATTGGGCAGGAGGAGGCCAAATATCTTGGGTACACCATTGGGAGGGGAGTAATAAAACCCCAACTCAACAAAGTCGAGGCCATCCAGAGTTGGCCACGTCCCAACAGCAAGAAGCAGGTACGAGCCTTTCTGGGAATCGCTGGGTATTATCGGCGATTCATTCCCCACTTTGCTTCTAAGGCTGTGCCCCTAACCAACCTGACGAAGGGGAAAGGGTCGGTCATGATTAAATGGACCCCCGAGGCTGAGGCAGCATTCCAATTCTTGAAACAAGCCTTATGTAGCCAGCCAGTGTTGTACTCACCCGACTTCTCTAAAGACTTTGTCGTACAAAGTGATGCGTCAGATGTGGGGTTAGGAGCAGTATTGTCCCAGGTCTGGAACGGGGAAGAGCACCCAGTCATTTACCTCAGCAGGAAGTTGAAGTCCCATGAGGTAAATTACGCCACCGTTGAAAAGGAGTGTTTAGCGGTGAAGTGGGCTCTAGATTCCCTTCGGTACTACCTGCTAGGTAGGCACTTTGACATGGTTACGGATCACGCTCCGTTAAAGTGGATGGCTCAAAACAAGGAAACAAATAGAAGAGTGAATAGGTGGTTCCTGGCCCTCCAGGAATTCAACTTCACAGTAAAGCATCGCCCTGGCGTTCAAATGGGGAATGTGGATGCTTTGTCTCGAGTACATGAATGCCTGATTGCTGGTGTTCCAACCCCGAGGTTAAAACAAGAGGGGGGGGTATGTGACAGCAGGAAGGTAAAGTCACCTGGTTGCATCCAGGGGGGTAGATATATTTCGCCCAGATTCAGGCTTTACGCCGACTTATACAACTAGGTGGAGAGTTGTATAAGCCCAGCTGAGGCTAGTGGGCTCATGGATGACTCATACCTCTAGGGAGAGTGCGGGGCGTCGTGCAGACAGGGAGTTGATGAGACCAGCTGAAGCTTGTCAGCTCATTTAGGCCTCTATAAGAACTCCCAGCTTCATTAGATGTTAGCTCATGCCTGGACCCAGACCTGTGTGGACTGTCTAGGGAGAGTGAACCCCTGTGCGGTGAGACAAAGCCTGTGTGGCTATTTGCTTGGACATTTAAAACCAGGGACTTAGGGACTAGGACAGCACTAGGCTGATCCCAGTTGTTAGTTAGGAAACCTGTATGTTTAGTCAGAGGTCAAGTTGACCAGGATTTATTTTGTTTATGTTTCTTTTGCTTTGCTGTGTTTTGTCACTGTAAATAGAAAATAAACCGCACCTTTTTGATTTTGAAAACCACAACCTCCGTTTGCTGGGCCTGTTTTTGTGTGGGGAGCCCATCTCGGGGGTCACACACACCCGCTGCCGAGCTAACCCCCTCACAGTAGGAAGAGTGTCAGTTTCTTTCACTGTGATAATCCTTGTTTCTAGGGACAGGGAAGGACAGTGAGGGAAATTCTCCTTGTGCTATAGTGTGCTAAAGCATTGATCATCAACCGTCTTTAAAAAATCATTTTTTCTAGGGACAGAAAACTATAGGTAGGAAGAGTGTCAGTTTCTTTCACTGTGATAATCCTTGTTTCTAGGGACAGGGAAGGACAGTGAGGGAAATTCTCCTTGTGCTATAGTGTGCTAAAGCATTCCTCATCAACCATCTTTGAAATCCTTGTTTTTTGGACAGTCAGGGAAATTGTCGTTGTGCTATTCTGTGCGAAAGCAATCATCCTCAACCATATTTAGAAATCCTTAAGTAAAGGGACAGAGAAGGACACCTGAAGGTAGCCCTTATTGCTTTTTTCCCATCTCCCTGCAGGCCATCTATTAGAATGTCTGGAAGGCAAACAAGGAGAGGCAGACAGTCAGGAGGCAATAAAAGAGGGCAAGCAGGCTCTGTGTCTGGGGGCAACAGTGCTGGTCGTGGACGCGGTGCATTGTCATCAGCACATGGCCATGGGACACGCTTGTCCTTCTTTTCGGCAGCTGGACATGTTGAGCCACATCATGCCGAAGACTTGGTAGAGTGGATGACCAAGCCCTCCTCCTCCTCCTCATCCTCTCTCACCCAGGCTCAGGGTACTGGCAAAGCAGCTGCCAAAGCGTCCTCTTCCCTGGTATCAATGTCAGACTCATCATCAGTCACTCCTTCCCTAGACCCACCATGTCCTCCTCCTGAGGAGTCCCCCGAACTGTTTGAGCACAGTGTTGGGTACATGCTCCAGGAGGATGCCCAGCGTTTCGAAGGGTCTGATGATGAAACCCAGCTACAGGAAGGCAGTAGCGTGAGAGCAGACAGAGGGGATGCTCAAGAAGGACACCAATATGGCAGTCATGTTCCAGCAGCTGCAGCATACTGCCAGATTGGCTCCAGTGATGAGGAGGGAGGGGATGATGAGGTCACTGACTCCACGTGGGTGCCTAATAGGAGAGAGGAGGAGGAGGAGGATGAGGAGGAGGCACATCTCCAACGAGGCAGGATGCCCTTTGGTGGCCAGCGTAAGGGCAGTACACCACGACGGAATCACACCGCAGAGCTCCGCCTGTGCAGGGCGCTGCCTCTGCCCGTCATTCAAAAAGTTCTTTGGTGTGGGCCTTTTTTGAGGCTAGTGCATCAGATCGCACAGCTGCTGTTTGCAACATATGTCTCAAGCGTATATCGCGTGGCCAAAACATCAGCCGCTTGGGTACCACATGCCTGACCAGACATATGTTGACCTGCCATGCAGCTCGTTGGCAAGACTACCTCAAAGACCCACACCAAAGAACAAAGCGGACCTCTCCTTGCACCGCATCAGCTGGGATCTCCAACCCCACTATAACTTCAGTCCTCTCTGAAACATGCACTGAGAGGAATGAAGGTGTAGAATTAGGTGTGTCACAGCCAAGTAGTTGCGGCCACTCTGCTAGCAGTACACCGACGTCCGATTCTAGCAGGCAAATTTCCCTGCCCCAGCTGCTGGCTTTCTTTCACTGTGATAATCCTTGTTTCTAGGGACAGGGAAGGACAGTGAGGGAAATTCTCCTTGTGCTATAGTGTGCTAAAGCATTGATCATCAACCGTCTTTAAAAAAAAAAATTTCTAGGGACAGAAAACTATAGGTAGGAAGAGTGTCAGTTTCTTTCACTGTGATAATCCTTGTTTCTAGGGACAGGGAAGGACAGTGAGGGAAATTCTCCTTGTGCTATAGTGTGCTAAAGCATTGATCATCAACCATCTTTAAAAAATCATTTTTTCTAGGGACAGAAAACTATAGGTAGGGAGAGTGTCAGTGTGTTTTACTGTGATAATCCTTGTTTCTAGGGACAGGGAAGGACAGTGAGGGAAATTCTCCTTGTGCTATAGTGTGCTAAAGCATTGATCATCAACCGTCTTTAAAAAAACATTTTTTCTAGGGACAGAAAACTATAGGTAGGAAGAGTGTCAGTTTCTTTCACTGTGATAATCCTTGTTTCTAGGGACAGGGAAGGACAGTGAGGGAAATTCTCCTTGTGCTATAGTGTGCTAAAGCATTGATCATCAACCGTCTTTAAAAAAACATTTTTTCTAGGGACAGAAAACTATAGGTAGGAAGAGTGTCAGTTTCTTTCACTGTGATAATCCTTGTTTCTAGGGACAGGGAAGGACAGTGAGGGAAATTCTCCTTGTGCTATAGTGTTCTAAAGCATTGATCATCAACCGTCTTTAAAAAAACATTTTTTCTAGGGACAGAAAACTATAGGTAGGAAGAGTGTCAGTTTCTTTCACTGTGATAATCCTTGTTTCTAGGGACAGGGAAGGACAGTGAGGGAAATTCTCCTTGTGCTATAGTGTGCTAAAGCATTGATCATCAACCGTCTTTAAAAAAACATTTTTTCTAGGGACAGAAAACTATAGGTAGTGTGACAGCAGGAAGGTAAAGTCACCTGGTTGCATCCAGGGGGGTAGATATATTTCGCCCAGATTCAGGCTTTACGCCGACTTATACAACTAGGTGGAGAGTTGTATAAGCCCAGCTGAGGCTAGTGGGCTCATGGATGACTCATACCTCTAGGGAGAGTGTGGGGCGTCGTGCAGACAGGGAGTTGATGAGACCAGCTGAAGCTTGTCAGCTCATTTAGGCCTCTATAAGAACTCCCAGCTTCATTAGATGTTAGCTCATGCCTGGACCCAGACCTGTGTGGACTGTCTAGGGAGAGTGAACCCCTGTGCGGTGAGACAAAGCCTGTGTGGCTATTTGCTTGGACATTTAAAACCAGGGACTTAGGGACTAGGACAGCACTAGGCTGATCCCAGTTGTTAGTTAGGAAACCTGTATGTTTAGTCAGAGGTCAAGTTGACCAGGATTTATTTTGTTTATGTTTCTTTTGCTTTGCTGTGTTTTGTCACTGTAAATAGAAAATAAGCCGCACCTTTTTGATTTTGAAAACCACAACCTCCGTTTGCTGGGCCTGTTTTTGTGTGGGGAGCCCATCTCGGGGGTCACACACACCCGCTGCCGAGCTAACCCCCTCACAGTTGGTGGAGAATGCAGGCAGTTTTTTTTTAAGCCAGCATGGAGGAGATACTGAAGCAGCTGGCTCTAGCAAATGCCAATCAACAGCAGACAAATGCAGGTTTGCAAAAGAGCCTTGCAGCTCAACAACAGAACTTCGCAGCCCAGCAGCAAGCTCATCAACAGAGCCTTGCAGCCCAGCAGCAGACAAACGCAACTTTGCAACAGAGTCTGGAGGCTCAGCAACAAGCCCAGCAGCAATCTGAGGCCCGCTTCATAGACCTGTTGCAGAAGCAAGAGCAGAGACTACAACAACAGATGGAAGCAGCAATGCAGCAACGTCCGCAGACCAGTGAGGAAAGCCGTCCCACTAATACCGCGTCCTTTGGGGTGAGTCGTTTATTGACAAAAATGACTGGAGAGGATGATCCAGAGGTATTTTTGACCACATTTGAAAGGACCGCTGAAAGAGAAAAGTGGCCTGAGGAGCAGTGGGCTGGACTGGTGGCTCCTCTGTTAACTGGTGAATCGCAGAAAGCTTACTATGACCTAGAGCCTAACCAAGCAAAAGACTATGTGATGCTAAAAGCTGAAATATTGGCAAGGCTGGGTGTCACCCAGGCTGTCCGGGCTCAGCGTGTGCATAACTGGACTTTCCAGCTTGGAAAACCCCCCAGGTCTCAAATGTATGATCTCATTCACCTGAGCAGAAAGTGGCTACAGCCAGAGACTTTGTCCGCACCAAAGATTGTGGAACGTGTTGCAATGGATCGTTTTTTGAGAGCTCTTCCTACTGCCATCCAAAAGTGGGTAAGCCATGGAGACCCAGAGACGGCCGATGGTCTTGTGGATCGTGTGGAGAAATACTTGGCTACAGAGAACCTGACGGCCTCTTCCAGAGACACTCGGACTTTCCACCCTAAGACCAGACCATCCCCAGGGGCGGATAAGAGGATTCCAAGGGGTGAGGGTGGAGAGAGTGAGAGGGTGGGAGCTCTACCCCAAGTTTGGCGAGAACAGCCTGGGAAATCAGCGGCTCAAGAGGCCGCAAGAAGGATCGTTTGCTACCGCTGCCGGCAAGCGGGACATATTGCAGCCAATTGCCCGGTTGTGGAGGAACCCATGCAGTGTGACTTTCTGACAGGCAGACGTCAGTCGCTGTGTGCGACAGTCGCATGCACTGCCATTCGAGGAACTGAGAAACATTTATGCAAAATGTGTGTTAATGGTAGAAATGTTGTGGTATTGCTGGATTCAGGTAGCCTTGTGACCCTGATAAAGGCTGAGTTAGTTAAAACAGAGGTCTCTGGGAATAGCAAGGTAGCTGTTATTTGTGTGCATGGGGACACCCGAGAGTATCCAGTGACTACAGTGTGTTTCGAGACCCCCAAAGGTACCCTCTCTCATCCAGTGGGCTTAGTATCTCAGTTACCGCATGACGCCATTGTGGGAAGGGATTTTCCGAAGTTCTGGGAACTGTGGGATGATCCTGAGCCCCCCACTGGTGCCCCTATGTACCAGGAATGTGATAGCTAGAACTCCCCTGAGAGTGGTGAGGACGCTCCGGAATTTCCCTTATCAGTATTGGCAGGGGAGACTCAAGAAACTGGAGAGGAGCCCACCTCCTCAGACGAAAACCTACCGTCTGTGGAGTTTTCTGATCTTGAGGTTCACAGGGAAAACTTTGCCACAGAACAGTTGAAAGACCCCGCCCTAATAAAGGCACGGGAAAACGTAGTGAAAATAGATGGCGAGTTAGTGAACCCAGATAATACCTGCACTTACCCATACTTCAGCGTAGAGAAGGACCTACTGTATCGGGTGGCAAAAAGGGCAGAAGAAACCGTTGAGCAGCTTGTGGTGCCCAAACCTTACAGGAAGTTGGTGTTGGAGTTGGCCCATGGGCACATTCTTGGAGGTCATCTGGGGACAGAGAAAACCCGAGAGAGGGTATTACAGAGATTCTATTGGCCGGGGGTGATGAAGGACATAGAAAATTATTGTTCCTCCTGCCCTGTGTGTCAGAGGTCGGCCCCGATGCCACATTTCCGTAGCCCGCTGGTCCCTCTACCCATCATTGAGGTCCCGTTTGAGAGGATCGCCATGGATTTGGTAGGTCCTATAATCAAGTCCGCTAGGGGGCACCAGTACATATTAGTTATAAGGGACTATGCCACCCGTTATCCAGAAGCGATCCCTCTCCGAAATACCTCGGCCAAAACCATAGCCAAAGAGCTATCTCTTGTGTTTAGCCGGGTGGGTATTTGTAAAGAACTGCTTACGGACCAAGGTACACCCTTTATGTCCCGGGTTATGAAGGAGCTGTGTAAATTGTTCAAAGTGACGCAATTACATACATCTGTGTATCACCCCCAAACCGATGGGCTGGTTGAAAGGTTCAACAAAACCCTAAAACAAATGTTGAAGAAAGTGGTGGATAGAGATGGAAAGGATTGGGACTGTCTACTTCCTTATCTGATGTTTGCTATTAGGGAGGTGCCCCAATCCTCTACGGGATTCTCCCCCTTTGAGTTACTGTATGGGAGACACCCAAGAGGGCTGTTGGATATTGCCAAGGAAACTTGGGAAAGTGAGAGTTCTCCCCACAGGAGTGTGATTGAGCATGTCGCCCTGATGCAAGACCGAATTGCACAGGTAATGCCCATCGTGAAGGAACATCTGGCCCAAGCGCAGTTAGCACAGCAGAGAGTGTACAACCGTGGAGCCAAGACCCGTACCTTTTCCCCGGGGGATAGGATACTGGTACTTGTCCCTACGGTTGAAAGTAAATTCCTTGCCAAATGGCAAGGCCCCTACGAGATAATGGAAAAAGTGAGCGAAGTGAATTACAAGGTCAGACAACCAGGAAGGCGAAAGCCCGAACAGATCTATCACGTTAATCTGTTGAAAGCCTGGAGGGATAGAGAGTCCCTAGTCGCAGACACTTGGTCACCAGCTCAAACTGGTTGCGTGATTCCTGAGGTTGGAATAGCAGCCACCTTGTCACAACCCCAACAACAGGAGGTTAAGGAGTTTGTGCTTCGCAACAAGGAGGTATTCTCTGAGCTGCCGGGACAAACATCTGGGGTAGAGCATGACATCATTACCCCGCCCGGTGAAAGGGTGAAGTTAAAACCCTATCGGATCCCAGAGGCCCGACGGGAGGCAATACGGGAGGAAGTACAGAAAATGCTGAACTTAGGGGTGATAGAGGAGTCCCAAAGTGATTGGTCTAGTCCCATTGTGTTGGTGCCTAAACCAGATGGGAGCTGGCGATTTTGTAACGATTTTCGTCAGTTGAACAAAGTTACAAAATTTGACACCTACCCCATGCCACGTATAGATGAGTTGATCGACCGGCTGGGAACAGCCCGATACATGACGACTCTTGACCTCACAAAAGGGTATTGGCAAATCCCCCTGGCCAAGTCGGCCAAAGAGAAAACCGCATTTGTAACCCCAGACGGGGCGTTCCAATATAAAAGAATGCCGTTCGGGTTACAGAATGCGCCGGCCACATTCCAGCGGAAAATGGACCAGATGCTGAGGCCCCATCGGAAGTATGCTGCGGCTTACCTGGATGACATAATTGTCCATAGCACAGATTGGGCCTCACATCTGCCAAAAGTGCAAGCAGTCCTGGACTCTGTTCGGGAAGCGGGGTTTACGGCTAACCCCAAGAAGTGTACCATTGGGCAGGAGGAGGCCAAATATCTTGGGTACACCATTGGGAGGGGAGTAATAAAACCCCAACTCAACAAAGTCGAGGCCATCCAGAGTTGGCCACGTCCCAACAGCAAGAAGCAGGTACGAGCCTTTCTGGGAATCGCTGGGTATTATCGGCGATTCATTCCCCACTTTGCTTCTAAGGCTGTGCCCCTAACCAACCTGACGAAGGGGAAAGGGTCGGTCATGATTAAATGGACCCCCGAGGCTGAGGCAGCATTCCAATTCTTGAAACAAGCCTTATGTAGCCAGCCAGTGTTGTACTCACCCGACTTCTCTAAAGACTTTGTCGTACAAAGTGATGCGTCAGATGTGGGGTTAGGAGCAGTATTGTCCCAGGTCTGGAACGGGGAAGAGCACCCAGTCATTTACCTCAGCAGGAAGTTGAAGTCCCATGAGATAAATTACGCCACCGTTGAAAAGGAGTGTTTAGCGGTGAAGTGGGCTCTAGATTCCCTTCGGTACTACCTGCTAGGTAGGCACTTTGACATGGTTACGGATCACGCTCCGTTAAAGTGGATGGCTCAAAACAAGGAAACAAATAGAAGAGTGAATAGGTGGTTCCTGGCCCTCCAGGAATTCAACTTCACAGTAAAGCATCGCCCTGGCGTTCAAATGGGGAATGTGGATGCTTTGTCTCGAGTACATGAATGCCTGATTGCTGGTGTTCCAACCCCGAGGTTAAAACAAGAGGGGGGGTATGTGACAGCAGGAAGGTAAAGTCACCTGGTTGCATCCAGGGGGGTAGATATATTTCGCCCAGATTCAGGCTTTACGCCGACTTATACAACTAGGTGGAGAGTTGTATAAGCCCAGCTGAGGCTAGTGGGCTCATGGATGACTCATACCTCTAGGGAGAGTGCGGGGCGTCGTGCAGACAGGGAGTTGATGAGACCAGCTGAAGCTTGTCAGCTCATTTAGGCCTCTATAAGAACTCCCAGCTTCATTAGATGTTAGCTCATGCCTGGACCCAGACCTGTGTGGACTGTCTAGGGAGAGTGAACCCCTGTGCGGTGAGACAAAGCCTGTGTGGCTATTTGCTTGGACATTTAAAACCAGGGACTTAGGGACTAGGACAGCACTAGGCTGATCCCAGTTGTTAGTTAGGAAACCTGTATGTTTAGTCAGAGGTCAAGTTGACCAGGATTTATTTTGTTTATGTTTCTTTTGCTTTGCTGTGTTTTGTCACTGTAAATAGAAAATAAACCGCACCTTTTTGATTTTGAAAACCACAACCTCCGTTTGCTGGGCCTGTTTTTGTGTGGGGAGCCCATCTCGGGGGTCACACACACCCGCTGCCGAGCTAACCCCCTCACAGTAGGAAGAGTGTCAGTTTCTTTCACTGTGATAATCCTTGTTTCTAGGGACAGGGAAGGACAGTGAGGGAAATTCTCCTTGTGCTATAGTGTGCTAAAGCATTGATCATCAACCGTCTTTAAAAAATCATTTTTTCTAGGGACAGAAAACTATAGGTAGGAAGAGTGTCAGTTTCTTTCACTGTGATAATCCTTGTTTCTAGGGACAGGGAAGGACAGTGAGGGAAATTCTCCTTGTGCTATAGTGTGCTAAAGCATTCCTCATCAACCATCTTTGAAATCCTTGTTTTTTGGACAGTCAGGGAAATTGTCGTTGTGCTATTCTGTGCGAAAGCAATCATCCTCAACCATATTTAGAAATCCTTAAGTAAAGGGACAGAGAAGGACACCTGAAGGTAGCCCTTATTGCTTTTTTCCCATCTCCCTGCAGGCCATCTATTAGAATGTCTGGAAGGCAAACAAGGAGAGGCAGACAGTCAGGAGGCAATAAAAGAGGGCAAGCAGGCTCTGTGTCTGGGGGCAACAGTGCTGGTCGTGGACGCGGTGCATTGTCATCAGCACATGGCCATGGGACACGCTTGTCCTTCTTTTCGGCAGCTGGACATGTTGAGCCACATCATGCCGAAGACTTGGTAGAGTGGATGACCAAGCCCTCCTCCTCCTCCTCATCCTCTCTCACCCAGGCTCAGGGTACTGGCAAAGCAGCTGCCAAAGCGTCCTCTTCCCTGGTATCAATGTCAGACTCATCATCAGTCACTCCTTCCCTAGACCCACCATGTCCTCCTCCTGAGGAGTCCCCCGAACTGTTTGAGCACAGTGTTGGGTACATGCTCCAGGAGGATGCCCAGCGTTTCGAAGGGTCTGATGATGAAACCCAGCTACAGGAAGGCAGTAGCGTGAGAGCAGACAGAGGGGATGCTCAAGAAGGACACCAATATGGCAGTCATGTTCCAGCAGCTGCAGCATACTGCCAGATTGGCTCCAGTGATGAGGAGGGAGGGGATGATGAGGTCACTGACTCCACGTGGGTGCCTAATAGGAGAGAGGAGGAGGAGGAGGATGAGGAGGAGGCACATCTCCAACGAGGCAGGATGCCCTTTGGTGGCCAGCGTAAGGGCAGTACACCACGACGGAATCACACCGCAGAGCTCCGCCTGTGCAGGGCGCTGCCTCTGCCCGTCATTCAAAAAGTTCTTTGGTGTGGGCCTTTTTTGAGGCTAGTGCATCAGATCGCACAGCTGCTGTTTGCAACATATGTCTCAAGCGTATATCGCGTGGCCAAAACATCAGCCGCTTGGGTACCACATGCCTGACCAGACATATGTTGACCTGCCATGCAGCTCGTTGGCAAGCCTACCTCAAAGACCCACACCAAAGAACAAAGCGGACCTCTCCTTGCACCGCATCAGCTGGGATCTCCAACCCCACTATAACTTCAGTCCTCTCTGAAACATGCACTGAGAGGAATGAAGGTGTAGAATTAGGTGTGTCACAGCCAAGTAGTTGCGGCCACTCTGCTAGCAGTACACCGACGTCCGATTCTAGCAGGCAAATTTCCCTGCCCCAGCTGCTGGACCGTCGAAAGAAGTTCACTCCCAGCCATCCACATGCCCAGCGGTTGAATGCTAGCTTGGCTAAATTGCTAGCGCTTCAACTGCTGCCTTTTCAGTTGGTAGACTCGGCCCCCTTCCGTGAGTTTGTGCAATGTGCGGTTCCTCAGTGGCAGGTTCCCAAACGCCACTTTTTCTCACGGAAGGCTATTCCGGCTCTCTACCGGCATGTGGAAGGCAATGTCTTGGCCTCGCTGGACAGGGCGGTCAGCGATAAGGTGCATATTACCGCTGACTCATGGTCCAGCAGGCATGGACAGGGACGTTACCTTTCTTTCACGGCCCATTGGGTCACTCTTTTGGCAGCTGGGAAGGATGCAGGACAAGGTGCAGTAGTGTTGGAGGTTGTTCCACCGCCACGCCTCCAAAATGCTACTACTGGTTGTGACACACCTCTCTCCTCCACCCCCTCCTCTTCTTCTTCCTCCATGGCCTCTTCCTGTGGTTTGTCCTCTGAACCAGCGGTGCTCCGTAGCCGTTCAAGGGGCTACGCAAGTACGCAGGCAAAAAGATGCCATGCCGTGCTTGCGCTGGTGTGTTTGGGGGACAGAAGCCACACTGGGGCAGAGGTCCTGTCTGCTCTGCAGGGCCAGGCCGAGAGGTGGTTGACGCTACGCCAGCTTAAGCCAGGAATGGTGGTTTACGACAATGGCACCAACCTCCTCTCCGCCCTCCGACAGGGACAACTGACCCATGTGCCCTGTGTGGCTCACGTCCTTAACCTGGTGGTGCAGCGGTTCTTGGGCAGGTACCCGGGCTTACAGGATGTCCTGAGGCAGGCCAGGAAAGTCTGTGTGCATTTCCGCAGATCTTATAATGCCAGTGCTCGCCTGGCTGAGCTGCAAAAGGAGTTGAACCTGCCCAAGAACCGCCTTATATGTGACATGCCCACCAGGTGGAACTCAACGTTGGCCATGCTGCAGCGGCTGCACACGCAGCAGAGGGCCATCAATGAGTACCTGTGCGACTACGGCACCAGGACAGGGTCAGGGGAGCTTGGTTTTTTTTCTCCACGCCAGTGGGGCATGATCAGGGATGCATGCACTGTCCTGGCACCATTTGAGGAGGCCACGAGGATGGTGAGCAGTGACAGTGCATGCATCAGTGACACTGTACCTCTTGTCCACCTGTTGGAGCACACGCTGCGTGGAATAATGGACAGGGCACTTGAGGCAGAACAGAGGCAGGAAGAGGAGGACTTCCTTGCCTCTCAAGGCCCCCTTTACCCAGACAGTGTTCCTTCTGTCCCACCCATCGCACAGAAAGAGGAGGAGGAGGAGGAGGAGGAGGATTGTGTCAGCATGGAGGTGGAGGCTGGCACTCAGCATCATCAGCAGCAGTCTTTTAGGGATGATTTACAGTCCCAAGAAACCAGTGGACTTGTACGTGGCTGGGAGGAGGTGGCTGCGGATCATGTCGTCCTTAGTGACCCAGAGGACTCCGGACCGAATGCCTCAGCAAACCTACGCTGCATGGCCTCCCTGATCCTGCAAAGTCTGCGGAAGGATCCTCGTATTCTTCGGATCAAGGAGAGGGACCATTACTGGCTGGCCACTCTCCTTGATCCACGGTACAAGGGTAAGGTTGCGGACCTTATGTTACCGTCGCAGAGGGAGCAGAGGATGAGACAACTCCGGGAGGCCTTGCAGAAAGGTCTGTGCAACGCGTTCCCAGAGACTGGGAGGTTACAAACTCCTGGTCCTGGACAACAAGTTGCTGAGGCTTCGGCCAGTCAAAGAAGGAGCGGTGGGGAAGGTGGCCGTCTGACCGATGCGTTCAGACAATTCTTTAGTCCGCAGCCCCAAAGTATGATCGGTTCCCGCAACCATCGCCAGCGTCTGATAAACATGGTGCAGGAATATCTAGGGGCAAGGTCAGACTTGGACACCTTCCCCACCGAAAATCCTCTGGCTTACTGGGTCTTGAGGATGGATCACTGGCCAGAGCTTGCACAGTATGCAATTGAGCTACTGGCCTGTCCTGCATCCAGCGTTCTTTCGGAACGCACATTCAGTGCTGCTGGAGGATTTGTCACGGATCACAGGGTTGCGCCTGTCCACCAACTCGGTTGATCGACTGACTTTCATCAAGATGAACCAGTCTTGGATCACCACCAGCTACCACACACCTGATGCTGATATAACAGACTAATTGATTTTAACATGTCACATCCCTTCAAGACTGATGCTGATGCTGAGTGCCTGTGCTGTTATGTTGACTGGCTATCCTCCTCCTCCGAGTCCTCAATGATACGATTGATGATGATAGCTTGGAAGATCATTTTTGTTTATGGGTGCCGCCACCAGTGGCTAAGGCCCAATTTTTCAGCCCCTGTTTTACAGGGGCGTGTAATTACAATTTTTTTAGCAATAATTTGCCATAGGGCTCATTGCTGTGCTCCAAGTACAGTATCTGTGAGGGGTTGGAGTGTTGTGCCACCAGTGCCTAAGGCCCAATTTTTCAGCCCCTGTTCAACAGGGGCATGTAATTACAATTCTTGATCTAATAATTCACAGCAGGGCCCATTGCTGCACCCACCAAGAGTAACTCTGAGGGCTTACAGTGTTGTGGCAACGCCACCACCACCACCACCACGAAAGGCCCAATTTTTCAGCCCCTGTTCAAAAGGGGCATGTAATTACAATTCTTGATCTAATAATTCACAGCAGGGCCCATTCCTGCACCCACCAAGAGTAACTCTGAGGGCTTACAGTGTTGTGGCAACACCACCACCACCACCACCACCACGAAAGGCCCAATTTTTCAGCCCCTGTTCAACAGGGGCATGCAATTACAATTCTTGATCTAATAATTCACAGCAGGGCCCATTGCTGCACCCACCAAGAGTAACTGTCAGGGCTTACAGTGTTGTGGCACCAGCACCACCATCAAAGGCCCAATTTTTACTACCACTGTTCAACAATTATATGTAATTAAAATTCCTCATATAATAGTTGACAGCAGGGCGTTCCAGCACCAACCAAGAGTAACTGTGAGTGCTTACAGTGTTGTGCCAACACCAACAACTAAGGGGCCTATTTCTGCAGAGTATATACGGCAGGTCCCTACTTTCAAACATCCAACTTACAAACGACTCCAAAAGTGTAGAAAAAACTGCAAGGTTGAAAAAAAGAGTCCCACATGGATATGACCCTCTCTGTGAAAGGATAGAGACACCACCACCGATTATAAGGAGGAGGCTTACCAGATGGTATTGACTTGGTAAGGTGTATACCACCCAAGTCAAAACAGGCTTAAATAATCAGTCAGCAAGGTGTATCCAGCTGGTCCTGAATCCGCATATCAGTCGGCACCGCAAATTCCCGTAAACACCAGGAAGTGTGAATACATATAGTCTTGTTGGAGCCAGAGATACGGTAACCACATAACATGCGTAATGGGGAAAAAAACTCACATAGTGTGATAACGTACAAGGAAGTATTTATTTAAAAAAAGATTAAAAAATGTACACTCACATTTGGAAGAACATCATAGGCATATCACAAAATGCAAGAGCGATGTGTGTAAATGGGTCCACCCGACGCGTTTCAACTAAAAAGTCATCATCTTTTTAGTTGAAACGCGTCGGGTGGACCCATTTACACACATCGCTCTTGCATTTTGTGATATGCCTATGATGTTCTTCCAAATGTGAGTGTACATTTTTTAATCTTTTTTTAAATAAATACTTCCTTGTACGTTATCACACTATGTGAGTTTTTTTCCCCATTACGCATGTTATGTGGTTACCGTATCTCTGGCTCCAACAAGACTATATGTATTCACACTTCCTGGTGTTTACGGGAATTTGCGGTGCCGACTGATATGCGGATTCAGGACCAGCTGGATACACCTTGCTGACTGATTATTTAAGCCTGTTTTGACTTGGGTGGTATACACCTTACCAAGTCAATACCATCTGGTAAGCCTCCTCCTTATAATCGGTGGTGGTGTCTCTATCCTTTCACAGAGAGGGTCATATCCATGTGGGACTCTTTTTTTCAACCTTGCAGTTTTTTCTACACTTTTGGACTGTTATTTGTGTGTGGTCACAATAGAGGACTGTTTTGTTCTGATTTATTTACATATAATATATTTTTTTTCACGGATCACACTCAGTCACTTGGTGTCACTGAAATTAATATATATGCATGTTTGCAACATTTGTTATGTTTTGTTAACTGACTCTTTCACAAAAATAAGCGCTACACTTTTTCATATTCACCAGTTTTTGCTTTGTCTCAGCTGTGTTGGCAGCTAATTTTTGTGTTCACTCATTGCACAGCGCAGTATATCCCATATCTAATTTTTTACAAACGACTCCTACTTGCAAACGCAAGAAGACAACAGGAAGTGAGAGGAAATCTACCCCTTGGAAGGAAAATTCTCTCCTGTAAGAATTAATATGGGAGAAAGGTGTCTCCTCTGTACTGATGCTTTATCAGCAATCCTTGTTTCAAGAAAAACACCACATTTCAAAAACAGTTGTCATTGGGACGGAAAGTGAGGTGAAATGTTCTGAACAGGGGCACAGACAGCAAAACAAATGTTACAGGGGTGATAACCCTTACCTATGTTTTCCAAAAAGTTTAAAAATAGATTTTTGGGCTGGAGCTACACTTAAACAATGTACCTGTTCAAAATTACAAACAGATTCTACATAAGAACAAACCTACAGTCCCTGTCTTGTATGCACCGCCTGTATACGGCTGTTCAGAGTATATAGGGCCTTTTTTATTTTATGTACGGGGTTCCCCTTAATATCCATACAAGACCCAAAGGGGCTGGTAATGGGCTGGGGTAGGGGGGGGGGGGTCATGGGGTAGCTATGCCATTTTTCTTAAAGATTTTCATCCATATTACCGGGACCAGACATTACATTAAAGCCGCAAGCAGTTTTAAATGGCTTTTTTTTCCTTTAGAAGTGTCATTTTGTGCAGGGACAGTTCTAAACACGGGAAACACGTGGCACTTCACAGGCATACTTTAGACACCCCCCAGGTACGATATTTAAAGGAATATTTGACTTTTTTTTTTTCACTTTATGCATCATTAAAATGACTGCTCCCGAAAAACGACCGTTTTTAAAACTTATTTTTGCATTGATACATGTCCCCTGGTGCAGAACCCGGGTTCCCAACCCCTTTTTAGGACAATAACATGCATAATAGTCGTTATAATTAGCACTTTAGAATTCGAACGTTCGCATCCATTGTATTTAATAGGGTTCTAATGTTCGTACGAACTTTCGGTCCGTTCGCGGGTTCTGGTGCGAACCGAACCCGGGGGTGTTCGGCTCATCACTACTCCAGAAGAACAACAACGCTGATGAGTAAAGAACCTCTGCCTGTACTGTGGAAAAGCCAGTCACTTTGTACGTACCTGTCCTGCGAAGCTGCGTAAAGCCCTGTATACACGATCGGATAACCTATGGATTTTCGTCCGATGGATTTGACCATCGGAATTCCGATGAAACTGTTTTTCATCCGTCTTGGCCACACACCATCAGTCAAAAAACCGACGGCAAGAAAACGACGGCACGTACAAAACGTACGACGCGCTATAAAAGGGCCGAACAAATCTAATGGCGCCACCCCTTGGGCTGCTTTTGCTGATTTCGTGTTACCGCGTGTTAGTAAAAGTTTGGTGAGAGCCGGTTCGCGCTTTTCAGTCTCCGTGCTTTGCAGATCGTTTCCTGGTGTTCAGTTTGTGCTTGTGGGTTCGTATTTGTGATTCAGTGCGTGCAGTCAGGTCGTTACTGCCTTGCAGTGCCTTCTTGGCGGTTCGGTTACTGTTTTTCAGGTCGTTCTTCTCAGGCCTTGCTGTTCCACGGTGCGTTCTGTTTGAGTGCGTTCTGACCAGGCGACCGGTTTAAAACCATGTTTGAAGTGCGTTCTCGTTCTCGAGCTCGTGCTGGCTTTGGACTTGGTGTTGCAGTTAACACTGTAACCCGAGTTCAGTCTGTGAACAGGGTGAGGAGGAGTTCATGGACTAAGAATTGGTTGCTCCAGCGGGACCAATTCTCTCATATGCCTCTGCTGTGGGAAATCCATGAGAATAATCCTGATGATTTCAGGAATTATCTCAGGATGACGGACCCCGTTTTTCACCGTCTGTTGGATTTGCTGTCCCCCTATATCACGAGGCAGGACACTGTGATGCGCCAGGCCATCACTGCCGAGCAGAGGCTTATTGCCACGTTGAGATACCTGCCGACTGGGAGAAGCTTGCAGGACAAGCCATTCGGCCATTATTCAGGTCCTGCAGACGGACTATATGAAGGTAATTTTGCTCCTTTAACATCACATTATATGTTTTTATTGTTTTATAATGTTCTATTTTTTTTTCCTCCTAACCCAAATTTGCCTGTTTGTAATATCCTGGTAATGTCCCCATTTTCCCCATGCATGTTTTTACCTGTAAAGGCCTTTTTGGGCCCTACATGCCTATTTCCCTTCACTAACCTCTCCAGCATGCTATCCTGGGCCCAAACCCAGCTAGCCTTCTATTTTCCTTTTCAAATTTTTGGGGTCAGTGCCCTCGTAGTTTGACAACCCTCCCTCCCCCCCGCTAAAGATGTAAAAATAGTTTTAGTTCTCAATCAAGCTCAGCAGAGTGGTAGAGCCTTTTTTTGGATCCCCCACAATCACCTCAAGCCCCCCCCCCCTTAGATTATTTTAGAATGTCCACTCAGTGGGGGTGAGGCATCTGCTAAGTGGGCCTTTTGTTAATTGGTAGGAAATACTCCCTTAAATAATAATGTTAGAATGATGTTGGTCAACAATGTTTTTGTGTGTAATCTGCTTGCACTGTAAACATAAACCGTACTAATGTCTTCTTTTTGTTTGACTCCACAGTTCCCTAGCACACCACAGGAATGGCTGACTGTGGCCTCCCAATTTGCCCAGCGGTGGGATTTCCCCAACTGCGGAGGGGCAATTAATGGGAAGCACGTCCACATAGTGCCGCCACCCCATTCGGGGTCATACTATTTTTACTATAAAGGTTTTAATAGTATTGTGTTAATGGCGGTGGTGTCGGCACGGTACGAGTTCCTGTATGTGGACGTGGGGAAGAACGGGCGGATGTCCGATGGCGGAGTATTCGCTGAGACGGAGTTCGCTCACCGTCTGCAGGATGGGGGTCTTGCACTGCCTCCAGATGCAGAGAACGTGGAAGGGCTACCGTTCGTTTTCATCGCGGATGAAGCTTTTGGACTTGGACCACACCTCATGCGGCCGTTTCCCCAATGCACCCTCACCCCGGAGAGGAGGGTTTTTAATTACCGGCTGGCCAGAGCCCGGAGAGTTGTGGAGAATGCCTTCGGGATAATGGCCAGCCGGTTCTGCCTGTTTCAGACAGCTATACATTTGGCGGAATATAAACTGAACAACATTGTGTACTGCTGCTGCATATTGCACAACTTTTTAAGAAAATTCTCAGCTACTTATGTGTCATCAGTTGGGCCTGAGGCCGGTCCATCCGAAATGACAATTCTGACCGGCCTCAACACAGCCCGTACTGGCTTGGCCCCCCAAAGTGCCCGTGAAGTCAGAAATACGTAGAGTACTTCACGGGTAGGGGGGCCATCGCAATGCCAGACCACATCTGACATTTTATAACCTTTTTAAAATAAAAAAAAAATTATATTTACTACAAACTTGTGTTGTCATTCTTGTATTTTGGGTTTATGTGTCTCCCAGGTTCTAGTAGTGCCAAGTGTATTTGTCCTTAGTAAATAGCCTCAAATCTCACAGGTAAAAACCTTGATTTTGCATCTTCAGAACTGCTATTGAGCATAGAAAGAACAAGCCACACCTTTTTTAGACTTCCCGAATGTTTTTATTGATTGCACCACATTTTTGGGTGGTTTTCGATATTCCAGACTTTTTTTTGTTTGGGCGGCTTTTTTTGCAGAAACCTGCATGGGTCAAAAGCCAAATTTTTTTTAATGAAAAAGTAACAAAATAACACAGTGAAAAATACAAACATGAGATGGGGTGATGTTACCCCTGATCCATCCCAAATGTGAAGAACCACACTTTCTTTTTGGGGCTCAAATGGGTATCTTCAACATGATCCCATGGCTAAGGTAAACATGTGCTATCTGCCATCATGGGGGATCAATGGACGTGCTTTGGGGGTGAAAACCCTTCCTCTCACCTACTTGAGTAGGGAGGAAGAGGTTGCACCCCCAAAACAGGGACATAGATATCCTGTGACGGCAGATAGCACATGTTGAGTCACTGTGTGCATCTTCACATTTGGGCTGGTGGAAATCCCATTGCAAATTTCTGACGCATAACAAAACACAAAAACAGGGGGGGGTTCACACTATTCTCCCCAAAATATCTATAATGTTTTTATATTTTTGCTCAATCACATTCATTCTCTTTCTCATAATGTCCATTTCGCTACTGCATTCCATGATTTCCTGAATGATTATTTTGGCGCTGGCACTCGAGAATGGAGGATTTGGACTTCCTGACACAACCCCACGTTCAGTCCCCAAAAAAAAGAAAAATTATTTGAACTATGCAGGCCTACATCTGTATTTACCTTGAAGTTGTGGTGACAGACACTGACCTGTTGTGCTGATAAGCTCCACCTCTCCTTCCTCCACCTCCCCTTCCTCCACCTACGCTTCCTCCCCCTCCGCTTCCTGAACATGCTGATCTTGGTCTGCTTTGTGATCTTCGGGGAATTTCTGTGGTGTTTGGTTCCTCGTCTCCTGAGCATGGTGTCCTCCCAGTCTCCTCTCCCCTATGGGAATGTCAAAAATAATGTATCCTTTAGCACACAGAGTTTTTAGGCCTGAAAATGGATTCTCATTGTTTTGAAGTGGGGTACAATTGATATTTGGCCCTGAGTTTCAAGATGAACATATGAGATCTTGCAAACTCTACAAAGCAACATGTTATTTTTGAGGACACTCACAAATACACTTGGATAACCACCAAGGTATCCACTGGACCACCTGTGTGTGACACTGTTTATAAATTTGGTCATGTGGCCCAGACTATAGTATCTTGATCCAGAAAAAAAAATGAGTACACAACTGCTGGAGTGTCATCTCCTTTACCCAGAATACAGTTTAGCCTTTCATTCACATTCTAGTTTTCCTTACAACACATCATCTAGCCAACAATGTGTAGATAAACATTGTTTAACCACTTGACAACTGGGCACTTAAACCCCCTTCCTAACCAGACGAATTTTCAGCTTTCGGTGCTCTCACATTTTGAATGACAATTACTCAGTCATACAACACTGTACCCATATGAAATTTTTGTCCTTTTTTTCACACAAATAGAGCTTTCTTTTGGTGGTATTTAATCACTGTTGGGTTTTTTATTTTTTGCGCTATAAGAGAAAAAAGACTGAAAATTTTGTAAAAAAATGAATTTTTCTTTGTTTCCGTTATAAAATTTTGCAAATTAGTATTTTTTCTTCATACATTTTGGCCAAAATTTATACTGCTACATATCTTTGGTAAAAATAAGTACAAATTGGTGGATATTTTTTGGTCTTTGTGAAAGTTATAGAGTCCACAAGCTATGGTGCCAATATCTGAAAATTGATCACACCTGAAGTACTGACGGCCGATCTCATTTCTTGAGACCCTAACATGCCAGAAAAGTACAAATACCCCCCAAATGACCCTGGCTCCAAATGGAGGCGGGACAACAGGCCCTTTGTGAGCACCTCGTATACATGGCCGTACACATGGGGGTGAGGGGGCAGCTGACTGAGGCCACCCATCTGTCACATCAGGCCAATCCCTCTCCTCCTTCTCCTCCTCCTCCTGCCACATCACCACCCACAGTGGCCCAGCCTGCAAGGGTGCGTGGACGGGGCCGTGGAGAGAACGCTGCAGGGAAGCGTGGAAGGAAGGCTACAGGGAAGAGCAGGAGGTGATTCTCTGGCCTCGAGCTGCTCATCCAGAAGTTGCAGGTTGATGGAGTACCACAGTTTGGGATGATGTATGTCTTTGGCTGCTGCTCCTGATTTCATGCTGTTGTTGATTTTATTATTCATCATAGTCAGGTCTGCATTTGGGATCTAATGATTTGATATTTTCTGCTAATTTCTGAATAGTTGCCCTTCGTTTTTTGTTTGCTTTTTTCCAAAATAAATGGAAATTTGATTTCAGCCAACATACATGCCTGATGTGTTTGTTTTTTTTTGGAGTAGCAATAACATTTCATAAATACAATGTGTAATTAATAACAAGGGACACCAACCTCCATGAGGAAACGATAAAATAAAAAATGTTGTTCTGAGAAATTGACACACCAAAAAATGCACCACAAATTTAAATACAAAAACAAAAAAAAAAGGTGTAATTTGTGAGGTCGGCCTTTAAGAATTAAACTAATTATTCCTAAGATCACAAGAAAGAAGAAAGACATACATTTGTCAGAACTCGTGATAAAGATCTGCAGCAAAAATGAAATTTTAAACACCGTTCTAAAGCAACAAAACATGCGCTGCATTAAACGAAGCAATAACTTGCAGAATGACGAATGTGCTCTCTCCATTAGGAACGCTAGTTTTACCAGAACGAGCGTTCCCGTCTCCTAATTCAGTCTGAGCATGCGTGGGTTTTTTAACCGATGGACTTACCCATAGACGATCGGAAATTACCATCGGTTTTTTATCCATCGGAAAATTTTAAAACAAGTTCTATTTTTTAAAACCGATGGAAAAAAAGACCGATGGGTACCATACACGATCGGTTGGTCTGATGAAAACCATCTATCGGACGGTTTTCATCAGTCAAACCGATCGTGTGTACAGGGCTTTAGTGTCTTTCCCTTTCTTCACTCAACCAGTCACCCCTGCCTGCCTGGTCAGCTCAGTTTATATTGCTCTGCCTGTTTCCTTCCAGCTGCTGGGAAGAACCGTATCAGTGACCGCTGTTTATTGATTCTGGAGCGTGTAGCTGTTTCATCGACCAGTCCTTCACAGCTCAGCAACACATTCCTCTACAAACCAGAGAACAGGGACTCACTGTATTCCTGGCCGAAGGGTCTCACATTAAATCTGGACTGGTAACCAAGAAGACCCCACCTATGCTGACCATTTTGTCCACCAACCGTCGAGAGCTACTGCGTTTTATTTTTATATTTTTTTCACAATCAAAGGCTACTGTGTTTAGACGAATCCGGAAGTGTCAAGTTCCTGTCATCCAACAAAAAACTAAATTTCCCATGGGACTTTTAAAGAGCACACCTCAAGTAAAATGTATAAATTATTTATTTAACACACATTTAAAAACCACGTGTAGCGCACCAACCCCAGACTTTACCTGCTTTTCTTCTGCTTGGCTCCTCCGCAGGAAAGAATGAGGCACACCGCACCACAAGCCCGTACCCTCCTGAATAGTTGAGCGGTGTTAGTTTCTCGGGCCTGCTTGCAGCCAGTGTTTAAAAACCTCCAGTGCTGACCTCGTCTCTGCGGTAGTCAGAAACAAGTCTTTAGTTCTCCCCAGTAAGCAACTGTCCACACCAACTGAAAGGTCCAACTCGTATTTATTCCTTTTAGCACAATAAACAGTCTCTTTGAGAGCAAACAGGTTGGGACAAGACACAGGTCAGATAAGGTGGGAGGAGGTCCAGGCACAAACTTGAATTTGGGTTTTCTCCTGTTCCGATTATCACGAACAGGCTTGGCGCACGGTCTCTGCTACAGACCATTAAGTTGGTCACTGCCACTGACCGGGTGAAAAAGATGAAAGTCACTGCCACTGACCTTGTGTGCGTAGTGTCACTGCCACTGTGACCTAAAGAACACGCACTTCCTTCCGTTAGTAAACTGGCCCTTTATAGGACAAGAACATCCCTCCGGAGAGTTACCAGAGGCCCCATCTGTCACCACAACTCTGTGCTGGGTCTTCAGTAAGGGTCACCTCCCTGGCCTCCTCATCCTGGATACAGGTCACCTCGCAAGATGGCTCCCAGTGAGAAGATCCACCTCATTTCTCTCTGAAGAATAACCCTATCCCAGTTTCTCCCATGTGGGTCTTGTGAAATATGTTCGAGACATAAGAATAGGACTTTGGGAGACCCATATGCATGGTCTTGAGCTGCTTGTCTTCCTATAGGGGAATACAGATCACCTATTTCGATGGCGTATGTGTGATCGTAAATTTGTTTTCAGAATTCCCTAAAGGTCTTCCCTACGTAAAAAGCACCACATTCGCAGGTCATCAGGTATACGACTCCTTTAGTTTGACAATTAGCAAGTTATTTTGGGAAAAATCTGTTTCCATTTGGTAGGATCAAATTTTGACCCGTATTGATATATTTGCAATATGGGCATCCCCCACAATGAAAGGTCCCCTTGAGCGAATGGATTTTGTAACACGTTCCAGACAAATGGTTATGTACTAACTTGTCCCTGAGAGACGGGACCCGTCGGTATACTACCGAGGGTTGTGGAGGGACAAATATAGACATGACTGGATTGCCTGTCAGCAAATACCAATGTTTTTGTAATATGGCTTTAAAATCCTCGTGTTGGGAACTGTAGCGGGTGACAAAACAAACATTATAGTTTGCATTGACCTGTTTTTTGTGAAACAGCATTGAGTCTCTGATCTTATATTTCGCTCAGATAAATGCTTTGGCTAGACATTTTTTACTGTAGCCTCGGATTAGGAGTCGGTCCCTCAACAAACCTGCCTCTATCTCAAAAGCTTCATCGGTACTGCAGTTGCGTTTCAAACGGAGATACTGTCCATAGGGTATTGAACGTACTAAGGGTGCAGGGTTAGCACTGGTAGCCTGCAAAATAGTGTTACCTGATGTACAGGTGATACTCGAAGAATTTGAATATCGTCCAAAAGTTCATTTATTTCACTAATGAAACTTAAAAGGTGAAACTAATATATATGAGATAGACTCATTACATGCAAAGCAAGATAGTTCAAGTCGTGATTTGTCATAATTGTGATAATTATGGCTTACAGCTCATGAAAACCCCAAATCCACAATCTCAGAAAATTTGAATATTGTGAAAAGGTGCAATATTCTAGGCTCAAAGTGTCCCAATCTAATCAGCTAATTAAGCCAAAACACCTATAAATGGTTCCTGATCCTGAGCCTTTAAATTGTCTCGCAGTCTGGTTCAGTAGGAATCACAATCAAGGGAAAGACTGCTAACCTGACAGTTGTGCAGAAAACCATCATTGACACCCTCCATAAGGAGGGAAAGCCTCAAAAGGTAATTGCAAAAGAAGTTGGATGTTCCCAAAGTGCTGTATCAAAGCACATTAAAAGAAAGTTATGTGGAAGGGAAAAGTGTGGAAGAAAATGATGCACAAGCAGCAGGGATGACCGCAGCCTGGAGAGGATTGTCAGGAAAAGGCCATTCAAAAGTGTTGGGGACTTTCATAAGGAGTGGACTGAGGCTAAAGTCAGTGCATCAAGAGCCACCACACACAGACGGATCCTGGACATGGGCTTCAAATGTCGTATTCCTCTTGTCAAGCCACTCCTGAACAACAAACAACGTCAAACGTCTTACCTGGGCTAAAGAAAAACAGACCTGGTCTGTTGCTCAGTGGTCCAAAGTCCTCTTTTCTAAAGAGAGAAAATTTTGCATCTCATTTGGAAATCAAGGACCCAGAGTATGGAGGAAGAATGGAGAGGCACACTGCAAGATGCTTGAAGTCCAGTGTGAAGTTTCCAGTCTATGTTGAATTGGGGAGCCATGTCATCTGCTGGTGTTGGTCCACTGTGCTTCATTAAGTCCAGGGTCAACGCAGCCGTCTACCAGGAGATTTTGGAGCACTTCATGCTTCCTTCCACAGACGAGCTCTATGGGGATGCTGACTTCATTTTCCAGCAGGACTTGGCACCTGCCCACACTGCCAAAAGCACCAAAACCTGGTTCAATGACCGTGGGATTACTGTGTTTGATTGGCCAGCAAACTCGCCTGACCTGAACCCCATAGAGAATCTATGGGGCATTGCCAAGAGAAAGATGAGAGACATGAGACCGAACAATGCAGAAGAGCTGAAGGCCACTATTAAAGCATCCTGGTCTTCCATAATACCTCAGCAGTGCCACAGGCTGATAGCTTCCATGCCACGCTGCATTGAGGCAGTAATTGATGCAAAAGGGGCCCAAACCAAGTACTGAGTACATATGCATGCTTATACTTTTCAGAGGTCCGATATTGTTCTATGTACAATCCTTGTTTTATTGATTGCATGTAATATTCAAATTTTCTGAGATTGGGGATTTGGGGTTTTCATGAGCTGTAAGCCATAACCATCACAATTATGACAAATCACAGCTTGAATTATCTTACTTTGAATGTAATGAGTCTATCTCATATATTAGTGTCACCTTTAAGTTGCATTAGTGAAATAAATGAACTTTTGCATGATATTCTAATTTTTAGAATATCATCTGTAGGTTTAAGGTATAGTCCACTGGACAAGTAGCAATTCTCATTTTTGTAAACCATTACATCAAGTAAGGTAATTTCTTTACAATCATAGGTCATAGTAAATTGCAGGTTCCGATCATTAGAATTAAATTTAGTAAGGAACTCTAATAGCAATTCTGGGCTGTTTTCCCAGATGATGAAAATATCATCGATGTACCTGTGCCATGAAAGCATCGCAAGACCATTGTCTGAGAAAATGTACCTCTCCCACCCCCCCCAGGTACAGATTGGAGTATGCCGGGGCACCGCATGTGCCCATAGTGACGCCCTGCACCTGGAGGTAGTGGGAGCTGGTAAAGCAAAAAACATTGTTGGACAGGATAAAAACCAATAAATCTGTTACAAAGTGATGAAATTGACCCTCTCTCCAATCCTTCTGTTGAGGAAGGAATTGACCACCTGTATCCCTTGTTTATGTGGAATGCTGCAAAATAGTGCCTCGACATCGATGGTGACCAACAATGCAGAGGCTGGAATTTTGCATGTCATTAAGTATTTGCAAGAAGTGCAAAGTGCTCCTCCCCTTTTTTTTCCTCATTTACTTATTTGTGCTTTGGATCTCCAGGCCTCTATATGTGCTTCTCCAGAAGAAGCGAGGCTCCTCTCGCGAAATACGTCAAGACCTAGCACAGCTATCCTAGACTACTGACAGTCATCTGTATGACACATCCTGGTCTCATGGATAGGTCTATGATAAAATTGAAAAATTTAATAAAATGTTAATATTAAATATGTTTTTTTCTTTCTGTACTATATGTGGTTTTTAAATGTTTGTTAAATAAGTCATTTATACATTTTACTTGAGGTGTGCTCTTTAAAAGTCCCAGGGTCAATTTAGTTTTTTGTTGTGTGCATACTATTGGGGACTGAGTATCACCTCCACCCATCTTATGCCAGCTCTATTCTCTTTGTAATAGATACATGGTGGAAGACATCAAGCCCTCCCTTTTTTGAGCTGGCCTAACATTGGTGCTATACATATGTTTTGGATATAGATATATTTGTTTGATATTTGTAATTTGTACTGAGTGTGGACTGACTCTCAGTTTTTTGCCCCCCATTTGCTGTTCAGTCAAAAATGGAACATTACCAGGGCTCTATCTGGGAAAAAAAGATGCATGGCTACAAGGAAAAATAGGTGGGCACAAATGGTGCATCCACGGATACAATAGCTTTTTTGTTTAAGCTTAGAAAATTGATGGAACGAACATCCACCACTTTTTGGCATATTAAATTCTTGGAGCAATATGTTGGGGAAAAATGTTGTCCTATGGGCCTACGAGTCCAGATATTTCCTAATCTGAGAACCATTGATAGTGACTTTAAGACTAAATAGGAAGATGCTCTCTTGCCATGTTCGTAATATTAATCTTTCATCTTATAGTCTTAAACCTTTGGATGAACAGCTTTTATCCAAGGGTTTATGTTTCTGTCCTCACACTGACATAGACCATTTTGAAGCGATCAAATATACCAACTTATTTGTATGCAATGTCCTTCTGAAAGTTATGTATTCCAGATGCAATACTACCCCTGACACTGTCTCAATAATTGACAAATATAGCAAGAAAGATTTTCGTATGCTAAAGATACTTAGTGAATTACTGGCTGAAAGTGGTCCGCTTGACCTTTTCGACACCATCGATCTCAAGGAGATATTGGATGCGGTCGATAGGGAAACCTTTAATCCAAAAACTAACTTGAAAAAAAAAGATCCCAAATCTTCCACTCAAAATTATCCAAATTTAACTATTTTTCTTAAACAAGTGACATCGGAAATTGAAAAAAATTAAAACTTCGGAGCGACAATTAAAATCTAATCTATCAAAAAAAGCACTTAGAAATCTAACCGATAACAACAATTTGGTCATAAAACCCTCCAATAAAGGGTGAAACATTGGTGATGGATAAAGAACACTACAAAAACATGTGCATGAAATTACTGTCAAATAAGAAGTGGTATAGACACATAGGCGGAGATAAGATTCCGGAAATAAATCATAATTTCTATCAACTAATTGATGCAAGTCGCTATATAGATTCTATACTACATCCTTTTGTACTGACTATACCTTCTTATTTACGTGACACTTTGCACTTCTTGCAAATACTTAACTACATGCAAATTCCAGCCTCTGCATTGTTGGTCACCATCGATGTCGAGGCACTATATTGCAGCATCCCACATAAACAAGGGATTCAGGTGGTCAATTCCTTCCTCACCCAGAAGGATTGGAGAGAGGGTAAATTTCATCACTTTGTAACAGATTTATTTATTTTTATCCTGTCCAACAATGTTTTTTGCTTTGCCAGCTCCCACTACCTCCAGGTGCAGGGCATTGCTATGGGCACATGCTGTGCCCCGGCATACGCCAACAGGTACCTGGGGGGTAGGAGAGGTACATCTTCTCAGACGATGGTCTCGCGATCTACCTATGCCATGTTCTTTCATGGCACAGGTACATCAATGATATTTTCATCGTCTGGGACAACAGCCCAGAATTGCTATTAGTTCCTTACTAAATTAAATTCTAATGATTGGAACCTACAGTTTACTATGACCTATGATTGTAAAGAAGTTACCTTCCTTGATGTAATGGTTTACAAAATTGAGAATGGCTACTTGTCCAGTGGACTATACCGTAAACCTACATCAGGTAACACTATTTTGCACGCTACCAGTGCTCACCCTGCACCCTTAATACGTTCAATACCCTATGGGCAGTATCTCCGTTTGAAACGCAACTGCAGTACCGAGGAAGCTTTTGAGATAGAGGCAGGTTTGTTGAGGGACCGACTCCTAATCCGAGGATACAGTAAAAAATGTCTAGCCAAAGCATTTAAATGTGCAAAAGATAAGATCAGAGACTCATTGCTGTTTCACAAAAAAACAGGTCAATGCAAACGATAATGTTGGTTTTGTCACCCTCTACAGTTCCCAACATGAGGACTTTAAAGCAATATTACAAAGATATTGGTATTTGCTGACAGGGAATCCAGCCATCTCTAGATTTTTCCCTCCACAACCGTCGGTAGTATACCGATGGGCCCCATCTCTCAGGGACAAGTTAGTACAAGTTGGCTGTAACATGTTACAAAATCCATTCGCTCAAGGGGACCTTTCAATGTGGGGGATGCCCGTATTGCAAATATATCAATACCAAAAAAATTGCTAATTGTCAAACTAAAGGAGTCGTATACCTGATGACCTGTGAATGTGGTGCTTTCTACGTAGGGAAGACCTTTAGGGAATTCTGGAAACAAATTTATGATCACACTAACGCCATTGAAATAGGTGATCTGTATTCCCTGATAGGGAGAAACGCAGGGCCGGATTCCAGACAAGGCCACCGAGGCCAGGCCTCGGGCAGCAGTGGGTGCAGGGGTGGCGCTGTGGCTGCAGCATAGCTCAAAGCGGATTCACGCTGTGTCAAGGAGCTCAGTGTGACTGTGAAAGCTTCAGCTGCACTGTGACAAAAGTCCCACCCTCTTCCTAGACCAGCTCATGTGATAGACGCAGTGTTCTGTCTATCACATGAGCTGGTCTAGGAGGAGGGCGGGACTTTTGTCACAGGTCAAAGCGCGACCGAACATTTCCGACTGAGCTCCGTGACACAGCGTGAGATGCACACTGTGCGTAATCCACTGGCACAGGCACTGACTGGTGAGGTTTCAATGCTGGGCACGGTAAGGCGGCAGTGATGGGCATGATGAGGCGGCAATGCTGGACACGGTAAGGTGGCAATGATGGGCATGGTGAGGTGGCAATGCTGGGCACGGTAAGGCGGCAGTGATGGGCATAGTCAGGCGGCAATGCTGGGCATGGTGAGGCGGCAGTGATGGGCATGGTGAGGCAGCAATGTTTGACACAGTAAGGCAGCAGTGATGGGCATGGTGAGGTGGCAATGACCGGCACGGTGAGGTGGCAGTGATGGGCATGGTGAGGCGCCAATCCTGGGCACGGTAAGGCATCAGCGATGGGCATGGTGAGGTGGCAATGATTGGCACGGTAAGGCAGCAATGATGGGCACAAACTAAAAGGAGAAGGAAGGTAAACCTTCCAGAAAGAATTCTTCAGTGAGGAACAACTGTTCAAACTATAAATATTTATTTAATATCCGCATATTATCAAATTTTACAAATATTAAATTTAGAAAAAACACCCACCTCCACCACATTTAATAAAATTAGACACTAGTCTAAATAGGGACATGGGTGGCCACCACAACAGCCATACACACCACAGTTACTCCTGTATTAATATTTTCTAAATGTCATATTTGTAAAATTTGATAATATGCAGATAATAATTAAATATTTATAGTTTGAACAGTTGTTCCTCACTGAAGAATTATTTCTGGAAGGTTTACCTTTCCTTCTCCTTTTTGTTTATGCTCTTATCTAATTCAGAGGAACACTCACGGGGGTTAATTATCATTAATTCCTCCAGTGGTTGCTACATGAATGGGGAACTAATTATTATCAAGTAGTTCCATCTCTGCATGCTTCAGACTTTAGTGAACAAGCTTGTTCTATATCTCCTTTCGTTTTTTTTGGCAATGATGGGCACGGTGAGGCGGCAATGATGGGCATGGTGAGGAGGCAATGATGGGCACGGTAAGGCGGCAATGATGGGCACAGCGAGGCGGCAATGATGGGCACAGCGAGGGGGCAATGATGGGCATGGTGAGGCGGCAATGATGGGCACAGTGAGGCGCAATGATGGGCATGGTGAGTCGGCAATGCTGGGCACGGTGAGGCGGCAATGATGGGCACAGTAAGGCTGCAATGATGGGCCCGGTGAGGCTGCAATGATGGACACAGTGAGGCTGCAATGATGGGCACAATGAGGCTGTAATGATGGGCATAGTGAGGCTGCAATGATGGGTACAGTGAGGCTTCATGGATGGGTACAGTGAGGCTGCATTGATGGGCACAGTGAGGCTGCATTGATGGGCACAGTGAGGCTGCATTTGATGGGCACTTGTGAGGCTGCATTGATCTCTTGTATCATATCTACAGTCTCTGACCATCTCCTGTATCATGTCTACATTCTCTTACCATCTTTAGTATCATGTCCTCAGTCTCTAATCATGTCCTGTACCATGCCCACAGCCTCTGACAACTCCTGTACCATGCCCACAGCCTCTGACCATCTCCTGTACTATGCCCATAAGAAAACTGGCGCCGGAGACGTCCCAGATCTCTCCTCCTGACTGAGGACCTTCACATCCAGTGCAGTGTTCATCTGTCTCCACATCTTCCAGGCAGCTATTATTCTCCCATCACCACTGCTCTGCCTCTGGGCCCCCTCCAGGATGAGATTACAGTGCCAATCAGAATATTTGACTCAAAGGTATTTAATTTCTTGCTGGGTATGCTGCATAATGCATATATTTACAGTTATTATTGTATAAAAACAGTGTACAAATACACTAGGTATGTCTTCAATAACACAATATGCAAATCACAAGTACTTTCAGTTTTTTTTTGGCGGGGGGGGGATTTTTAATGTAATTAAAAAATTTTAATTAACATTTTTTTGATGTGATCGTGTGTGTGTGTGTGGGGGCGGCATTGAAGGACTCGGCCTTGGAACGGCAAAGGGAGTAAATCCAGGCCTGGAGACACGGAGCTCAAGACCATGCATATGAGTCTCCCAAAGTCCTATTCTTATGTCTCGAACACATTCCACGAGACCCACGTGGGAGAAACTGGGATAGGGTGATTCTTCAGAGAGAAATGAGGTGGATCTTCTCACTGGGAGCCACCAAGGGTCCTGGTTTGAATGAAGCCACCTCATTCAAGTCCTTTCTGCCCATCTAGGGCATGATAATTATGTATTACTTATGTTTTTTCAATTAATATTTGTATAGAGGGACCTGTAGTATGTGTCATGTATAATGTGTCTGTTATTCTGGGGGTTTGATAGGGTTTGGAGATCTATGCATAAATGCATATTTATATTCACACTTGGGTTTTTTCTGTATATATTTAGTATTCAAATAATTTTTTACATGAAGTAGTGTGGATTAATTTTATTTACAATATTCCTTTTTTTTTGTGTCCCCCTTCCTCCCCCCATTTTCCCCGTGCCTTGCCTCCCATTCTTCCTCTGTGTTCATCTCCCGGGAGCTGCAATCCCTCCTTGGTTTCTGGGCCACTCCCTCTATGCCTCACATGCTCATGCCCACGGGAGTCTTCTCTCCTTGTGGGCAGCTTGGGGGGCGTGCATGGATGGGTCCATACGCCAGCGCATGTGCAGATATACCACACGCTCTTTGACAGCTTCGCTGTATCAGTTGGGTGGGTATTAGGGGGTTATAATTATCAGCTGGCCATTACACACAGGGATGAGCCATGGTGGCCCCTCCCCTTTTTCTGCATGCGAGCCGATTGGTGGCTATCCACCATGAGGACGCTGTGCGGGCAGGGCTGACACCAGTATCTGGGCTATTTAGCCCAGAGCATGGCTGGTGCACAGTGCAGCCTGCCAGGTACTGGTCACCGTCAGCCTAGCTTATTTCCCTCACAGGGTAAGTCCTTTAATGGTTGAAACGTTTTTAGATACCAGCTCGGCCCTCCTAGAGGGGGTTTAGTTGGTCTCTCACTTTAGTTTGCCCTTGTTTTTTGTTTGTTTTTTGTTTGTTTGTTTTTTTGGGGGGGGTGGTTTGGTTACTTTTTTTTGGGCTTGTTTGCTCTTTTGGTCTATATCACTGATTTGTATACATATATTCACACAATTTAGTGTGTGCTGTCACAAATTTCAATATGGACATGCTCATAACAATTGGTTATATAGTTTATACAAACACGATCACATGGTATTCTTATGTGTATCATTCGTTTTTGACAAAATAACATAAATGGTTGTCCCAACCACATCATACCATCACAGCACTTTAATAGCACCACACATACACATTCTGCACTTCCACTTCAATAATATATATATATATATATATATATATATATATATATATATATATATGTTAAGACAGACACTTTCCGGTATTATGTATATATAAGAATTATTGCGTATTTTTTCACTTTCACTCATCAAATAAGCAGTTATGTATGACTATACCAGCACTTAACGCACAATATTAGAATGTATGGCACATTCACAATTCTAATTGTTCACTGCATTGTTTGGTTAGGTTTTCCTTATGGTTCATTTTCTTGATTGGACAGGTGTGAGTACTCCCAGTCAGTTTGGGATTTACATCTTTTGCTCCGACTTCGGGTCCTTGCGCCTTCCCACTGGTTTCCATCTCTCTGCCCACACGGGGGGGGGGGGCTAAGCTCGGTGACATGGTTGGCAGTGTATGCATTTATACGTCTATCTATATGGACATTCCATTTTGAAGTCTCTTTTATAAATTTAGGGTAATATACCCACCTATTTACACTCATTTTCTGACTATTTAAAAAAAAGAGTCATCTATACCAGCTAGCAGGCCAGAAGTCCTCCATTAATCGTGAGTTGAACGTATTGAATTTACATGCATATGTTTGGCACATTTCCTTCCCTTCTTTTCACGAAAACTCACGTCAGCTGAAAGAAACTACGATGTAGGGGATCGGGAACTTTTGGCGATCAAAGCCGCGTTGGAGGAATGGCGGTACTTGCTGGAGGGAGCGGCCCATCCAATTCTGATCTACACAGATCATAAGAATATTGAATATCTGCGATCCGCTAAATGCCTCAAACCACTCCAAGCTTGCTGGGCACTCTTTTTCTCGATATTCTCATTCCATATTACGCTCAGACCCGGATCAAAGAACACTAAGCATGATGCATTGTTACGCATGTTTGAAGATTCTAAAGACATCCCAATACCAGACAACATTTTACCAGCCGGAAACTTCCTACTATTGCACACTGACCCTTTGTCTCAGTTACAGCAAGCTTCTGCAAAAACACCCAGTCCTCCAGGGGTCACACTACAAGCAAACAATGGACTATTATGGAGGGGTAAGCAGACTTTTGTACCTAAAAAGGTTCAAGCAATTATCTTGGGGGTTTGTCATGACCACCCTTTGGCAGGCCATTTTGGGGTTCATAAGTCTGTCGGACTTGTACAACGCTCATTTTGGTGGCCAGGATTGGAGAAAGACTGCAGACACTAAATGCAACTCCAACTGCATCCGGAGTAAAAGTTCCTGTAACAAAGCTTGGGGATTACTCAGACCTCTGCCTATACCTGACAAACAGTGGAAGACGATTTCTATGGATTTTATTGTTGAACTTCCACCATTTGAAGAATGTACCGATATCTTTGTGGTTGTGGATCACTTATAAAAGATGGCTCATTTCATTCCTCTAAAGAGTAGACCATCGGCTGCAGAAACCGCTCGATTTTTGTAAAATAAAATTGTCAGACTCCATGGAGTCCCTGCAAACATTGTGTGTGATCGCGGTGTCCAGTTCACATTCAGATTTTGGAAAGCCTTGTGCGAGACCCTACAGATTAAACTCTAATGCTCTTCTGCTTACCAACCACAGACTAATGGGCAGACAGAGAGGACTGATCAAACCCTAGAACAATACATCCGTTGCTTCACTTCTTTTGTCCAGGATGATTGGGTATCATTATTACCACTGGCGGAATTGCTTACAGTAATGCCAACCACTCTGCCACCAAGCAATCTCCATTCATTGATAATTATGGATTCCATCCCACCTTCTTACCTAATCTTGTAACAGAATCTTCCGTTCCATGAGTATGAACACTCTGTTATATAGCATGCAATGGGTGTTTTTCATAGTCTGGGTTAATGACACTTTAAGATTCTGCAGAGGCTAGGGCAGTGACAATTTTAGTTAGGGATAATAGGCTTAACTGGTGTATACCTAACTTTTATTTTATCTATGGGAATGGAGGAAAGGGGCATGTGCAGTGAATGTGAGTGTTATACTGTGAGGTTGTTTAAGTGCATCCTGTATTGCACTTCGTTTTTTATTTTTTCAAATGATAAAGTGGAGTTTAGCGAACAAAAGACAGATTTATGAACAGATAATCAGTAACAAGGTAAGGCTCCATTTGGAGAACCCATTTCCCTGCATTAAGGTAAAAAATGTCCCAATTTTTGTATCGACTCTCACCTCCACACATACTATCTTGAACCAGCACTGTGCCCGAGTGCAGCAGCACTTCTCTCTTTTCCTCTCTTCACAGTACTCAGTGAAAGCAGCGGGAGCCATGGGCTCCCAATGCTGTCAATCAAATCATGTGGGGAGGGAGTGGGGAGGGAGCGAGGGGCAGGACTGAGCCCAGCTGTGTGTGTTTATAGATGCACACAGCCCATCTCAGGAGTGAATCTCCATAGGAAGCAGACACATCTTTGGGGAGGATCAATATTGAAATTGTTTTGCATATAAGCAACACTGCTTGTATCAATGTTATCAATGTTATCATGGCCATAATGGGAGTTTATGTAACCAGAGCTTCATTGATTTTATTATTTGAACAATAAAATATATTTTCGTACCGATTTTCATTTGATATATCTTTTTGCTGCATTCAAAAAGCCCTGGGGAATTTAACAATCTTTTCTTGTGGCATTAATATTTGGGGTGTGAAGCATCTCTTTATTTCTATGTGTGTTCCCATTCTTCACTGGGAAGATGAAATCCATGGGTTACTATAGAACTTATTTTAAATTCAGACAGTTTCACAAACAGACTGGCTGTTGCTGTACCATTATCTAAGAAAAGTGAAAACTAGAACATGAAATTCCCTAAAGTTACCAGTGGTATAGCACAAGAATTAGTATAGTGTCAATTTATTTTCAGTTTAGTTATACTTGATCTTGTTTAAAAATTGTACTTTGACATCACTGATAACTTGCTTCTGTTTAGTTATAATTCAAGAGAATAGTGACATGTTTTAAATACAATTAAAACAATTAAACAATTTGTAACATGTGTAGTAAACATTATGTTAAATGTATTACTAAAAAATTGAAACTTTTGAAACAAGATTATGCTGTTATAAGTTAAATTAAGTGCATATTTTAAAGAAGCATACAGTGGGCCAAAAAATAAAAAAATAAAAGCCGAGAAACTTGTTAATAATAATAATAAAAAAAATCTTAATTAATGTCCTCAGTCACAATGCCACACTCCTAGTCCTGAGACCAAGCTATTACTGACAGCACCTTGTTTCAGATAGGTGACCAATCAGTTTTTTTCTTAATCAAAGTTACCAAGCAAAGTTTATTTTCAAATAGGTCTGTTGTCTGCAACTGTCATTGTGCCTTTTTCTTTGTGAAGTGAAAAAATGTATTTGCCCATTTATCAGTTAATAACAAGACATGGACAGGGAACTTAATAAAACAATGCACTAAATATTAACCTTATATGCCATTAAAATATAAAAAAAGTTTTTACAGTTAACTGGGGGACACTGATGCTGCAAAACTTGACATGGACATCTAGGTTTTCATTACACCTGGTTATTAAAGGGTTAACAATAACCTATTACAAGTTAATGCCAAGGCACAGCTGTATAAGCAAAGTCTTGGGGTTTATAATATGACAGGTGAAAGCATACACAGCAGCTGGTAAAAATTGTCCCCATGAAAATTATTTGTAAGGGCACAGAATATAGAGCATACTACATTATTTTGGACATCGCATTGTAAAAAGAAAGTTTTATTTCTGAAGAAGGTTCAAAGGCAACAATCTAATAAAAAGGATGGGAAATCTCACTTACAATGAACATCATATGTTTGGTTAGGAGGGGGTCCCACAGTAAGAGCAGTTAAGCCCTGGAGTGCCTTAGCCCTGTACAATGATATATATAAGTCTGTTCTCAACCTAATTAATTATACAGCTATATACTAATATGTATTATACTATTACTACGTATTGTATTATTATAGTACTACAGGTTACAAGTTATAGAAAACATTTGAATAAAGTAAAAGGTCTGTAATATTTTACATTCTAAGCAGAAAAAGAGTACTGAAACATAAACAGACCTATGTAACAGAGCAGTGCAAAAGAGCAATGATGTGAAGACATATTAATGAAGGTTAAGACTTGGTTTTACTGAAGTCAGATCAGTGGAAGATAAAATGATGATATCTTGTTATGTTTGGTTTCTGTAGGTTAATGTGCTTAACATTATGCCAGGGTAGTTTTTAAATCCTATGAGAGAACAGATAAGGAATGCATGGAAATGATTTTACTCCAGCATCAGTTACTGTTAGTGACAATGCAACATACTTTCTGGATAAAGATAGTGTATAGTATTGGTCTCATGTATTGCCAAGATCTTAAAATATATGCACTAATTTTATTGTAAGTATAGTGTTGCGGCCTCACCCTCCGTCCCCCTTTTGTGAATAAAATGGCTTGCTTGTCTAGGGGTATGCGGGAAGAGGGTGAGGTTCACTACGGCCCATGTCCTCTAGGGTGTAGAGGTGAAGGCCAACACTATTTTACCTCCGAGTCCTGTGTTCTGGATGGAGCCTCTGGCCCTCCTGCAGAGGGCAAGTTTGACTGTCAGTAATAGAGCCCCACACCATAAAAAGTCCAACACTCCTTTAATCTTCTTCACATATGAACAGTATCAGTTGAACTTCAAACAAACAAACAGGGTGTGGATACGAGTAGGCCCAGGCACAATGAACTCTCCTATTCCCTCTTTGGCAAATAGGCTTGGCGCACAGTCGCTGCCACCGACCGTGAGTTTGGTCGGTGCCACCGACCGGGTGAACTGTTGAGGCCCCTGCCACAGGCCTAATAGCAGGTCCCTGCCACCGACCTGAATTGACTAGATGTACCGCTGCCACCGGTAACAGAACATGAATTACCTTCCTTTATGAATAGGCCCTTGTCAGAGAAAGACATCCATCCGAGCGATCTCCGGAGGTCCACCCGACACTGGCAATATGCTGCACCAGCTTCACGAAGGGTCCCCTCTCCGGTCCCTTACGCCCTGGATTCAGGTGCCCAACACCCGGGGCACCTTAGGATGATCCCTCCCTCGCGGGACCCAGTGGAAGATACTGGGCCCCAGGCCTCCGGCTGAGCACTTCACCCCAGACTGAAGGTGTCTGGGATGGAACACGAACTCCTCGTGTACAGGCCGAGGGCGCCTGAACACCGAACACGGACAGCAGCCCTCAGGCTGAAGGTGCCTGGGACTCGGACCTCGTGGCGAAGATGTCCGCCCCCTTTATACCCTCTCCCAGCAAGCACAGCGGGTTCCCCGCCCCGCAGTACAGCTGCCACGAGAGGTCACAAAGGGTACGGCACTGCAGTAGTGGTTAAACCCCAGCTCAGAGCGACAGCGCCACCCACTGAGCCGCAGGGAACTGTGCACCACTGATGTCCTCACCCGAACAGAATACAGCCCTATTCTTCCAATTAGTGCATCTGGGTCAGGCTACCACCCAGATGCTTCCCCTAAATATTACATGCCCGCTACACTAGCAATTACAGGCTTTCTACAATTACAAGATTCATATTTAAAGCACAATGCTGGGCACAAGAAAAAAATGACCCTTGCAGTGTTAAATGTTCATTTTTGTCTAGAAGGGTGGGAATAAGGTGAAATACTTAACTTGCTCCTAGCTCTCACAGGTTTCCTCCTCTTTGTAAGGGGGGTCTTAGCTCTTACATAATTATGTACAATTTTACAGAAGGATAGCAAAGGGCACACCTACATCCCTGGAGCGTTCAAGAGTGAATAAAAACACTGGCTACCAGTGGGAGCATTGAATAAGGTAAGTATTCTGCTTATTTATCTTAGACAAAATTAGCATTTAACCCTTGCAGTAAGGTGGGGGTGTTAAATTACCGCAAGAGTAAACATTTCACTAACCTGGAGTGTAGATTTAAATTAGCTGAGCTACAAACCCCTAAAGCAACAACTTCCTAAACAATTATTAAACCATATTCCAAAAAAATAACTAATGTACAATTAATACTGTCATGCCATGTGATATTTTTTTCCAAGAATTTACACAGATGTAAACAACCAGTTCCACTTAATTATTATTTTAGATTTTTTGACTTAAAGTGACATTAAACCCACATCATTAAAAACTGCTAGTACATTCTGTACTGTATCCCTGATGAAACCCACATAACAAGTGGGTGAAACCCAAACCGACAATCTTATCATGCTCGGGCGATTTAGCCGCCCACCTCCAGTCACGAGGTGACCCCGCCCCCTCTGATGTAACGCAGGTTTCCCTTGCATCAGAGGGGGGCGGGGTCACCCGCACATCACTGGTTAAGCCCGGGTTTCCCCTTGCGTCAGAGGGGGACAGGGTCACGTGATGGGTGGCCCCGTCCTCAGCTACATAAGACCTGTCAGGCTGCGGCGACGATGTTCCCAGGGTGTCTCCGGTGGAGACAGGATGCGATGCGCTGGACATCTCATCGCTGGAGCCTGTACCTGGATGGAGAGGAGATCATCCACCGCTGGACCCCGGAGAGGAGAGCATCCATTGCAGGATACCAACAGCGTTGGAGTGGAGACCGAGAGTGGATTACCACCACTGGAATCTTTTTTTTTTTTTTTTTTTTAATAAAGGACTTATCCCAAGGGTGTCTATGTGTTTTTTTTTTATATTTTACACTTTCTTTGTGAAATGGTAGGGGTACAATATACCCCTTACCAATTCACATAGGGGGCCAGATCTGGGGGTCCCCTTTGTTAAAGGGGTCTTCCAGATTCCGATAACCTCCCCGCCCACAGACCCCCACAACCACGGGGCAAGGGTTGTGGGGATGAGGCCCTTGTCCCCATCAACATGGGGACATGGTGCTTTTATGGGTCACAGACCCCCAAAACATCCTCCCCATGTTGAGGGCCATGTGGCCTGGTACGGTTCAGGAGGGGGGGCACTCTCTCGTCCCCCCCTCTTTTCCTGCGGCCTGCCAGGTTGCGTGCTCAGATAAAGGGTCTGGTATGGATTTTTGGGGGGAACTCCATGCCATTTTTTTTTACATTTGGGGTGGAGTTCCGCTTAAAATCCATACGCATACTTTACAGGCATACTATACGCACCCCCTAGGTACGAAATTTGAAGGAATATTTCACTTTTATTGTTTCACTTTAAGCATTATTAAAATCACTGCTCCCGAAAAAATTGCAGTTTTTAAAACTTTTTTTTGCATTGATACATGTCCCCTGGGGCAGGACCCGGGTCACCAAACACTTTTTATGACAATAACTTGCATATAAGCCTTTAAAATTATCACTTTCGATTTTTCATGTTCGAGTCCCATAGACTTTAACGGTGTTCAGATGTTCGAACAAATGTATTGCTTGTTTGCAAGTTCTGGTGTGAACCGAACTGGGGTATGTTCGTCTCATCCCTAATGAAAAGTAAGATTCTGTCTGAAAGGTGAACTTACCCTTTAAAGCCCTGTACACACGCTCGGTTTTCACGGCGGAAAAAAGTCTGCCGTGAAAAATGAGGAGAAAGCCGAGAATCCGTCAGGAAAACTGCCATGGAGCTTTGGCCGGGAATCCTGGCTGTGTGTATGCTCCTTGGGCACTGCCTAGCAGTGTTTCCCATAAAGCATTAGTAAATCATGCCGAAAAAAACCCCGCCGGGAATCCCGACGTAAAAATAGAGAGCAGGTTCTCTATTTTCCCGTCGGGATTCCCGTCTGTTTTCCTGACGGGAAAACCTGCTAGGAAGCATACACGCATCCAGTTTTCCCATCTAAAAGCTCTCTTGGCAGTTTTCCTGGCAGGAAAACCGGTCATGTGTACGGGGCTTAAGTTTTTTTTTTTGAGTTTCTAATCATTAGTGGGGTCAAACTGACATTCATTTTCAGCCACAGTGATGAGCAAATTCAAAGGAGCAGGATGTACTTTTTTTCTGAAATAAACAGATTTCTAACAGTGTATATGGTTTTCATTCAGCAAAGTTCATTCACTTCAAAATCAGATGTTTAAAACAAATTACATTTTGAAGTGCTTTTGAACATTTGTTACATGCATTGAACGCACTCGAAAGTTTTTGGGTGAGTATTCATACTAATGTTTGCAAGAATGTTCGTATGAAAATCTGTGTATAACCAACCTTAGGTTTACAGGTTATGACTTTAAGCTTATGGTTTATTTTGACTAACCTACTTGTGTTTTTTGTGTAAAATAAAGTTTGTCATTCAGTTAATAAACGTGCACCCAAATTAATTATTAATTGTGTATACTTTTTTGGTGCTAAAAATTTCAGTAATTAAAAAAAAATATGTTTTATTAAAGACAATCACACCAACTTTCAAAAGCCATAAATAAGGATAAGATGTATAATATGTTTTATTCTTAAAATCTTTTTGGGGATGTATTTAGAAAGCAGTGAATGTGACATTCACTGAACATTCACTTCAGGTAAATCAATCATTGATATTTAAAACACATACCCTAGGAAGAAACATCTGCAGTGATGGTAAATACAATGTTCCCTGCTTTCTAAAAATATCCCTAAATCTCTTGTTCAGATATTGGAAAGATGTAGTTAATATTATATTTATTTCTAATTCTAAATCATAAGACCTGCTATTCATTATAGGACATTAAAGTGGTGCACGCCACTTGTCATCAGAATAGTTTAAAATGTTTAAATGCCGATATTATTATTGTGTTTTTAATTTCTGCATTAATAATAACATTGGTTTATAAACACTTCTGATTTTAAGGTAAATATACTCTAAATATATTTTTTTAGAGATTGAAACTTAATAAAATATATGAACATTGTCTTAGATTCTTACTGTGTCTATGATAAAAGATAGTATAAAAAAAAGAAGGTAAAGCTTGTAGAATAAAGAAATTTCTCTTTGATCACAGACAGCAGATTTGTTCTTTGTTACCAGTGGGTGACACTGCTTGATCAGTCATTGAATATTCAATCAGTTTATTTTTGGATGTATGATTAACAAACACATGTAAAGGTTAGAGTCAGGTTCAAACTAATCAAAACTGGAGAACGCTTGAAAATTTGAATTAGGATTCTGTGTTATCAACAACTTTTAAGGGAATAAATCTACAGCAATAACTAGGTATGCATGTAGCTTTTATATATATATATATATATATATATATATATATATATATATGTGTGTATTTATACATACAAATATTTATATAATTTTACATTATATAATAATATACACTGTATATATATATATATATATATATATATACTGTAGATAGATAGATACTGTATAGCTACAGTATATAGAGAGTGGGATGCTCGCACACAGATTAATGTGGGGTGGATTTTCACACAATGGGTTTGATTTACTAAAACTGGAGAGTGCAAAATCTGGTGTAGCTGTGTGTAGAAACCAATAAGTTTCCATTTTTTTTTTGTCAAAGCTTAATTGAACAAGTTGAAGTTTGAAGCTGAATGGCTACTATGCACAGCTGCACCAGATTTTGCACTCGCAAGTTTTAGTAAATCAAACTCAGTGTATTTATATTGAAAAAAAATCAACCATTAGGGGCTATTTTTTGCTGGTCGATCTAAGATATACTTTTGTTGTTAATCGTTCTTAGGATCCAGCCCCAATCAAACTCAGAGTGTGAAATGCATCATATTAAACACAAGATCGATCTGACGGCAGTGCAATTATAAATCAATAAGTCTTCAACTCATCTAATTAGCATACAACAGACAGGAAAAGTAAACTGCAGGAAGCTGTGAAAAATCTTATCAGCAGGATTCATATTTCCATTAACGTAAAGACACAAATTTCAGTTCAGTCTTGCAGAATCATATGTCAGCATTTAATATTAAAAGTCCATTTTGGGTTTACACTGCTTCACAAATTAATGTTTTTTATCCTGCCTTTCGAAAAATAAAATTAATTCATGTGTATTTGAATAAACGTATTTACGTAACAATATATTTAATGTATCTGTCTACTAAACAATATATTTATTTATTTTATTTATATTTTTCTATCTTTTTGAATTCTTTCTTTTGCTGAATTTAACCACATATTCTGTGGTGGACAAAAGAGATTACCAAAATAAAGAAAACTGTAAACTGTAATCATAAATTGTTAGGCTTGGTGCTGCCTCAACTACTGCCTGCTATCCTATAAATGTGCCCACTATTACTATTGTGAATACAGCCCTGGTTTAAATAAGGCAATGTTATTTGGCCGCACCTGTCAGGAAGATCATGCAAAAGTTGTTGGGGAGGTTCTGAAATGCTTCCTTACATCACACTACTGTATTTAATATCAGGAATGCATTGCCTGAGAGTAATCGCTACTGACAATAAATAAAGTCAATTAAGACTGTTTTTGCATTTGGTCAAAATAGGGTACTCTGAATGAATTTCTCTTTCATCTTAAATGGAAATGAAGCTGAGAGGGTATATGGAGCCAGATGGCTCAGTATGAGTACTAATACCCGATGAAGTGTTTGAAAAACAGCTCCAACAGAATTTTGCAGGCATCAGTGCTTGGCACCATTTTTAATGGCACCTGGAAAAGACTTACATGATCAGGAGAGTGCCAGAAGAGAAGCTGGCAAAGATATTCTGGAACAGATTAGCACTGGATGCACCATCATATGCATGAGTCTGCATTGTTGTTCCTATGCACTGCCTAGCTAATTGGCTAATTAGATTTATGTAATTAACTAATCAGAGTTGGGAACCACAGTAACATCTGAAACCCTGATTGCTTTTCGTTATTCCGCCTTGATTTTTTTTTTCTTTAATGTTTTAGTCTACACCAAATTGATGTTTTCGTTTTTAGAAGATGATGGAGAGTTAAACTACCTAATGTTTTCTTGAACATTTCTAGCACGTGAGTTCCTGAAGGCAATGACAAAGAAATCCAACTTTACCTGTTAGAGCGTAATTGTTCTGTATACTTCAGTATAAGTTGACCATATTTTCAAAGTAAAATTCAGGGATACTTACCATGCCCAGTTTTAAACCCCCCCCCCCAATAAAATCATGCCACACTTCAGTCAATATTTAAACATGTCCCAAATGTGGGTGTGGTGGATATACTGTCTCTTGCCAGGCTGTAGCAGACTGGGCAGACTCTAGCTTACTGGATAGACTGTGGCAGACTGTAGCAGGAAGATTATGCGTCATGTATGGGTTATTGTTTCTTGTGTGTGTGTGTGTGGGGTTAGAATGAGGTGGAATGGATAATTGTATTTTGATGGTTGGTTAGGTGGGTTATGATTTGTATAGATGGGGGGATGCATCTTTGGGGGTATTTGGTGATCTGTTTGTGCCAGTGGATGCTTGAATAGGAGAACAGCTAGGTGCTTTGGATGTGAATAGGTCGCCCCTCTTCCTGAGCTTGGGTATTAGAGGTGTCGTGTGTATGTATGTGGACTTGGGTATAGTGTGTGTTGGATATGCATGTAGTTGACTGGGTTAGTTTAAGTTTGGCCATTCTGGCTGTGCGCTGTTCACCTAGAATATTAGTGTAGACATAAGATGATCTGGCTTTTTGAGACGGGTCCTTTTATACTTCAGTATTTCAGACATGCTAGTTGTACCCGCCTGAGTCCGCCTATAGAGTGATCCAGTGTCTGTCAGACTTGGTCCTGAGTTCTGGCACTATGGACTATATGGACAAATGTCAGCTTGGTTCCTTCTCACACCGGAAGCTATACATAGCCAAAATTTGATGAAGTCGGTGAGCACATTCTTTTCTATTGTATTATCGGTTTTGTTTTTGTAACTGTAAAATTATGAATTTATTTATAGATTAATGTGATTATAAAAATGTTCTTTTTAAATTTAATGATAATATAGATGCATATTGAGTTTCCCTGAAGAAGCAGAGATACAGCTCTGCGAAATGTGTTGGACTACTCTATGTTTATGAACTCATCAATGCTTTTGCTGTAAACAAGTAGTATTGGCTTATATTAGCCTTGTGATAGTTACACATCTATATGTTCTTATGATGTATTTATTCATGTTTTGTACAATAAAATAACTTTTAAACTATTTTGTTTCTGTCCTTACCTCAGTGACAACCTCCCACCCTAAAAAGTCCTACTTGTTTCATGGGAGGGAGTGTTACCACCAATTTATTACCATCTTTATTTGTATATAATACAGGATGTGGATGTGATGTTTGTCCCTGGAACTGGTTAATTTTATTTAAAATATGTTACAGGAAGATTGTTGACGCTTGGGTGCATGAACAGGCTTGCAACATCTCTGGACCCTGGTGTTAACCAAAATCTATATATTTTTGAGATTTAATATCTCTCTAATAAGATTTGGTAAATGAGAGCTCTTGACCATAAGTGAAAGCTTCAACACAACAGAAATGTATTAGTAAATGACAAACAGCAATAAATATAGGTACAGGAAAAAAAAAATATCAAGTGAGCTCTAACATAGTCCCATATAGAGACAGTAAGAATAAAAGACATAAGACAAACATTTAGATAAGTGCCAGGAATATATTCCATTGAACTGTGCGTAAGGTCCCATTCTGGTATCTGGTGTTCCAAAGACTTCTCCCTCCTTCTCCCTCCTTCTCCCTCAAAGTGTCTGGATTGAAATAGGCCTATCTATTCAAATCTGACTTCTGACTATTCTATCTATTCAAATCAACTTTTCGGTATTGGACTATTCCCAATCCCCTCATAAGCCAGCCTCCTTTAAGTCAAATCTGTAGCACAATCTTTTTGCAGGGATAATTAAGTATGCACAAGTTCGCAAGCTTTTTAAAGTGAAAATGATCAAACATTTCCTGCCAAAATGTGTCCCTGAGGTCCGTGATGTTCCAGGCCAGCTAGGCTGCAAAGGTTTGAAATTGTACTGCATACTGGTCTACTGTCATACTGCCATGATGGAGTGATAGGAGAGAACCAGCAGTGAAAGAAATTCACAACCAGGCTCATTAAATATTTGATGAAAGGTGGCATGAAACTCAGGAAATTTAATAACCAAATGACCTTTTTTTTCTCCCAGAGAGTATAGGCCAAAGCCAGAGCTCTACCAGCTAGCAGAGATCATGAAGGCCACCTTGGCTCGATGAGTGGAAAAACTCTGGGGCTGTAATTTAAAATGCATTTCACACTGGATGACAAAGCCAGGATGTGATAGATGTGATGGAAAATTCATAGTCGAGCAAATGGAGCTTGCACAAATGGCAATGGCGTAGCATAAGTGGTCAGAATAAAAAAAATAGTAATAACACTTTACCAATCACCTCTCCTATCTTGCATAAAGCATTGTGTATTCCGATTGTCCAGATACTATCCCCACAAAAAAATTCAATTAACAATCATTCCTCCTGCTCTTTAAACAACAAGCTAAGACTACATTTGTTCTGTGTATGTACATGTGGGATGAAAGCATCAAGAGAGCAGTGCAGTGATTGTAGAAATCCCTAAGGGTTTGCACTATTATCTAAAAATCATAGTAAGGGGTCAGGGTGCCTAGAGAGCAGATGGCCCAGGCAGGAACCTAAACAGATTGCAGTAAGTAGGCTTGAAGGGCTTTCTGGGTTTTCAGTTTTCTTTACAGAATTTTCAGAGGTTCTGCAGTAGGTAAAGGCACCTGGGTTGGTTCCACGTCTATCTTGAGCATACTGTCACAAGCAGAGGTTTTGACCCCTGGGTGTAAAATCTAAGGAATAGTTGGCGTTGAAAAACCTTCATGGGGTTTGGGCTTAGTTGCAGGCAATCCCCAGGTTACCCAACATGTACTTAAGGACGTGCAGGTGGACAGCTGACCATAAGGTAGATACAGTGGTCAATAATAGCTAACTGATTGGAGAGACTTTAGCTGACTGGTAGAGACGATAGCAGACTGGTAGCAACTGTAGCAGCTGGCAGAGACTGTAGCACACTGGTAGAGACTCTAGTAGACTGATAGCAGACTGGCAGAGATTGTCGTGGACTGGAAAGACTGTAGCTGACTGGGCAGATTGTACACAGTCTGCCTGCTACAGTCTGGCCAGTCTTCTACAAACAGTATGGATGGCTGTCGGACTCTATGATCAAGTGGGGACAGTGTCTCCCGCTCAAGTTTAAATACATTTCCTGGTCATGTGACACATTATGTGTTGCGGCCACAACACTCTAATGCCTAGTACACACGACCGGGATTCCCGGTGGTAAAAAGTTCGCGGGGAATCCCGGGGGGGAAACCGAGAACCCGCTCGGTCGCTTTTTCCCCCTACACACGACCGGGTTTCCCGACAGGAAAACTGCCATTGAGAGCTTTGGTCGGGAATCCCACACGGCCGGGTTTCCTGACAGGAAAACTGCCATTGAGAGCTTTGGTCGTGAATCCCGGCCGTGTGTAGGCTCCATTGGCACTGCCTTGCAGTGTTTCACATTGAAAACTGCAGAGAACACAAAACCGCCAGGAATCGCGGCAGGAAAATAGAGAACATGTTCTCAATTTTCCGCCGCGATTCGCGGCAGTTTTCCTGCTGGGAAAACTGCATTTTAGCATACACACGGACGTTTTTCCTGGCGAAAAACGGTCATGGCAGTTTTCCTGCTGGGAAAACCGGTTGTGTGTACGAGGCATGAGAGATGGAAATCATCCTAAATGTAACATCCAGGGATGAGCTGAACACCCCCCTGTTCGGTTCGCACCAGAACCTGCGAACAGACAGAATGTTCGCGTGAACTTTAGAACCCTATTAAATACAATGGACTCGAACGTTCGAAATCTAAAGTGCTAATTATAAAGGCTTATATGCAAGTTATTGTCCTAAAAAGTGTTTGGGGACCCGGGTCCTGCCCCAGGGGACATGTATCAATGCAAAAAAAAGTTTTAAAAACGGCAGTTTTTTCGGGAGCAGTGATTTTAATAATGCTTAAAATGAAAAAATAAAAGTGAAATATTCGTTTAAATTTCGTACCTAGGGGGTGTGTATGATATGCATGTAAAGTGCCACATGTTTCCCGTGCTTATAACTGTCCCTGCATAAAATGTCATTTTTTTATAAATATATTTTTGGTAAAAACAATTGCAATAAGCGTTTATTGATTGATTTGCGCAAAAGTTATAGCGTCTACAAAATAGGGATATAGTTTATGGCATTTTTAATAATGTTTTATTTTTTACTAGTAATGGCGGCGATCAGCGATTTTTGTCGTGACTGCGACATTATGGCGGACACATCGGACACTTTTGACGCCATTTTGGGACCATTGTCATTGATACAGCGATCAGTGCTATAAAAATGCACTGATTACTGTTAAAAGGGGTTAACCAGTAGGGGGGCGCTGAAGGGGTTAAGTGTGTCCTAGGGAGTGATTCTAATTGTAGGGGGGATGGGCTACGTGTGACACGACACTGATCACTGCTCCCGATCACAGGGAGCTGTGATCAGTGTCCTGTCAGTGTCCTGTCACTAGGAAGAATGGGGAAATGCTTGTTTACATCAGCATTTCCCCGTTCTTCCTCTCCGTGAGACGATCGCGGGTATCCCCGCTGACATCGAGTCCGCGGGACTCGCGGTCGGACTCACGGATCTCGCGGCGGGCACGCGCGCCCACAATGCAGCATCTTAAAGGGGACGTACCTGTCCATACGCCCATATGCCCAGCCATGCCATTGTGTTGACGTATATCGTCGTGCGCTGGTCGGCATGTGGTTAATTAAGGACACACTTGGGAGTACTTTTTATCTGGTGAAAGCCTCATGAAAGATGGGACTGTCCCCAGAAACCAGGGATGTCCGATCACCCTATTATATTATGGAAAGTGCAATAAGAGATGTGAAAACACCTCAAAGTAGGAAAGACCACCCAAAAAAGGAACATCGCAATAACTATGCCTGGAAGATCTCATTGCCAGGGGTAAGCAAATGTGTCTTTGTTTGGTTCACTGGGCATTTGTTGATTCCATCGCGAAGACTGAAAATTTTAACTGAACCCCACTGAAGTCTGGGAGAGCCTCTCTTAAAAATGAGTTCTGCCCATTTTCAGGACTAAGTGATTGTCACTGCTGTAGTAGATATGTACTAAAAACACCATATAGCAGAGATAGGGTCCACCTTTAAAAGCGACTTTGAAGGAACCATTGAAAAAAACACCAATCTTTGAAATTACCTGCTTGGTAACTGCGTTTAAGATGTATGTGGTGTTATGGAACAATTTGATTCTCATGAACAGCATCAGTGCCACCATATTCTATGTGCATATACCTGTACAGTAATACATGTGCATTTTATCTTTAGGTTAAAGCTCATCTAATCAGTTTTTGGCAATTTCTTACTACGTAGCAGTTCATCGTTCAACTGCCTTGTGAACACAAGGCTTATCAAATTTACCAATCTTCATTATATTTGTTATGGTATGAGATCCATATATGCCTACCAGATAATCTGTAAAGTAGCATCTGCTAATCTGAAATTTTTAAGCTACATTTGTAAGTTTATCAATGTAAATGTTGTATTTTATCTTGTGCTGGCTGGACTATCATTTATATTTAAGGTACTTTCTGGCACACTCATTTATAATATTTGACTGCACACACACACTGTTTTTTATATTTCAGATTCTCTTTTAAAATATATACAGTTTTTTATGTCTAAATTTCAATTTTTGTATTCTAGGTTGACTGTTATTTCCTAACACAAAGTATCCCTATACCTATAAATTAGAAAAGAAGAACATCTGCCCGTGTTTGTTGGATAATTTTTTGGATGTTGAATTTTCATAAACTAGGCTTTTGGTTTGTTTACTTGTCTGGTCCCCTTGACCTACCCTACTAATGAGAAACTACCAGATTCTTTTAATGACATCATTACATTAAAGTAGTGAAAATAAAAATAAAAAAGGAAAATTTATTTTAAAAACATCAAATCCAGGTAACTAAAATGAAAATCTCAGAAACTACTTTGCTCTTGCTACATATATAGTGAAAACCAATTTAATGTATTTTGAATGTTTCAGCCTTGTGTCTAAAATGGCTATTGTGAAAGCATGTATTTATGCCTATATTGTTCACTTTGAAAAATAACAATTATATAGATGAGTTGAAACTTCAGGTTAATTCCCTCAAAAAAAAAAGGGGATTTGAAAACCAGCCATACACTGTATGCTTTTGTCACTGATAGATTTACTGACAGAGATTAGCTATGACCAAACAGGAAAAGAGAAGAAGGCAACTAATATTGCTTTTAATGTTAAAGTGGTTGTAAAGGCAGAAGGTTTTTATCGTAATGCATTCTATGCATTAAGATAAAAAACCTTCTGTGTGTATCAGCCCCCCTAATACTTACCTGAGCCCCATCTCTTTCCAGCGATGTGCACGAGTGCCTCGGCTGTCCGGGACTCTCCCTCCTGATTGGCTGAGACACAGCAGCGGTACCATTGGCTCCATCAGCTAACCAATCAGGAGAGAGAGGAGGTGGGGCCGAACCGCAGCTCCGTTTCTGAATAGACATAGGGAGTTGAAAGCAGCTTGCACTTGACAGGAGAGAGGGGCAAGGAGTGCCGGCGGGGGGACCCAAAAAGAGGAACATCCAGGCTGCTCTGTGCAAAACCATTATACAGAGCAGGTAAGAATAACGTGTTTGTTATTTTTAAAGAAAAACAACTTGACTTTAGTATCACTTTAATGCTTATTGGCAACAAGTATCTGTAGAAACCACTGGAAAAAATCATGATGAAATATCTTGCATATGTACCAGACAGCCTACAAACAATGATGCTATGCTTAAAAAGATATTTTAGTGAATTATAAGCCTAACAACATGGCAGTAGCTACTGAAGCCCTAAACAGCCAGGCTGCCACTGAAGGACACTACAATACTGATGAAGCATGTGAGACTAAAGCACATATAATGATGTCCAGCTAGCCATTTAAGAAAATTAAACCTTTATTAACAAAACAATTAAAAACAATGTAAAAAGTTTCACTCACAAATGGAAGCTTGTATCGGGCATGACATCCTAAGAGGTTACTTTGTAGCCGCTGTGTTGCTCTTACCCTCCAGCAGAAGGTCTGAACTGACAGCACAATATTTTCTTCCTCGGGACACCTGAAGGTTGACTGCGGTAGTCACTTTTCCTAGCCGGTTTGCTTTTAGTCCTGTCCCTAAATACAGTCCTACTTAGGGTGTAGGAACCTTGCCAGGTATTCCCCAGGTATTGACCCACCCACAACTCTTCATATAACTCAATTATCTTCTGGATTAAGATGCTTAGGTACGATGTCAACATCCTGACTATTATTTAGCCAGATACTTTTGAAATGGAAAGCATACAACACCGACTGAGCTACAAATTTTTTTTGATTACCCTGGGGGAAAATATCTGGTTATCACTGTACAATTTTCCAGCATTGGTACATTGATAAACACTCTGTACTTTGTCTCCTTTAACTGTATATATTTATTTTATATATCTGTGTATGACTTCCTCAAAAGTAAATTAGATTAGGGGGAAAAAAAAATGTGTGAATCCTTAGTATAAGTTTTGTAAATCATGTGTGAAAATAGAAGGTTCTCAAATGTTGACGCAGCATGTATATATTTTTTTTTATCATTCAAGTTTTTATTTTCATCAGTGAAAAGTCATTACAGAATCATAAACATTAAAAAGTGTTACAATTGACTTTACATAAATTTCAGAAAATATTACCATAGAGTCTTAGACAAATTATCACCGCAAGAAACTGTTACTGTCAATGTACAAAAATAAAGTATGAAAACATGACTTCAATTTAGTCGCGTATATAATCCTATAAAAAAGTTTCATATTAACTTACATAAAGAATATCTAATTCCTAATAAAAATAAAAAAAATATGAAGGACCCCCACTCCCTTCCCCAGCCACCGCTAACGGGAACACACTGTGTCTAGGGAGGTGAGAGTGCCCTCCTCCCAACCTTCCGGTCTCCACCAACAATCATCAGTGGAAACAAATGGGGAGATATATTAGAAAGTCGTCAACTGTTCAAACAAAAACAAATACTCATACTTAGCAAGAAAACTAGGATCTGTTCTCAGTCTGTTAAAGCTAAAACCAACATCAAAAGCTTGGAACAAATAGATAGAATCCGAACCTGAATCTTCTATATAACATATATTGAAATAAAACAATACGTATACTATAAAAAAAAAAATTCATACAGAGAGAGAAATGTAAAAAGAAAGAAAGGGAAGAGAAAGAGAGAAAAAAAAAACAGATAGGAAAGAAAAAGAGATGGCGCCTTCCATGCCTTGGCAATAGTTAGCCTTGCTCCCGTCAAAATAAACAAAATTAATTTACGGGTGACTTTAGGCAAAAATCCATTAAGCAAGGCAATTGTTGTCGTTTGATGTATATGGCATCCTGTAACTTTGCATAAAATGTGAAAAACCTTATTCCAAAATCCACGAATTCTGGGACACTCCCACCATATGTAAATCATAGAACCCAATCCCTGGCAACCCCTAAAACAAAGAGGTGAAATAGAGGGGTACATTACAGCCAATCTCGCTGGAACCAGATACCATCTTGTAAAAATTTTAATATTGGCCTCTATGAGTGAGGTGTTGTAAAAGCCTGATATGGAGCGAGAGTAGCTTCCATGCCAGTCCTCAATATCCCTATCGGTTAGGAGTTCCTTCTCCCAGATTAACATGTGTGATAGTTTCACATAATGAGATGCCAGCGACTTGTAGATTACAGATATCCCTCCCTTCGCTTCATGGCCTGCCCACACCAAATTTCATATGCTGTAAAGTCTCGGTATGCATATCCAGATTTCCATATAGATTGGACAAAATTAGAGATTTGATGAAATCTAGACTTTTCAGACAAAGGGAGGTCTAGTTTGTTCACAAAATATTCAATAGGTAAAGGGCCTGTTGGGGAAAGAAAGTGGCCAATGCGGTACAACCCCTTGTCACACCACCATGTAAAGGCTTCAAGGTCCATACCTTGATGAAAAAGAGGGTTTCAGAACAAAGGGGTCAGAGGTTCGGTTTTAGAGACCAGAGAGGGAAGTTTCCGAAGTGAGTCCCTTAAAGAAAAAGACTGTGAGAGTGATGGTGACAAGATGGGAGGTCTAATTTTGGGAGGACACCATAGCAAGTGTACCAATGAGGAAGATGGAGCTGCTCGATTTTCAATCAATACCCAGTCAGGATGTTCTGTTTTGAGATATATAACGGACAATTGTGCCAACCGTGCTGCTTGATAGTACCATAAAAGATTCGGAAGGCCTAACCCACCGTGTTTGGGAAGGTTGAATAAGCAGCGGTTTGAAAGGCATGGACCTTTATTGTTCCAAAATAATTTAGTAAGTTTACCTTAAAAAGATTTCAAATGATCTCTTTTGATTGGAATAGGAAGTGAACAAAACAAATACAATAGCCTGGGTAAGAGGGTCATCTTGACCGAGTTAATTCTGCCAATCCAAGAAATACTGTGTGACTCCCAGTCCTTAAGATCAAGTTCAAGTTTTGTACATAGGAGGGTAGTTAGCTTAATATAGATTTTCAAATTTAGAAGTAACATTAATACCCAAGTATTTAATGAAAGAGCTACTCCAACTGAATTTGTATGTTTCCTGTAAGTAGGAAACTACAGAATCTGGGAGGGACACATTAAGAGCTTGAGATTTAGATATATTAACTCTGAGTCCCGATAGTATCGAAAAATTGTTGAGTAAAGAACATATCTCTGGTAAAGAAGACTGTGGTGAAGTTACAAAAAGTAATAGGTCATCTGCAAATAAAGCACATTTGTGAGTATCCTGACCACACTGAACCCCCTGATATTCGGATTACCACGAATGGCAATGGCCAAAGATTCGATCATAATAGCGAATATCAGGGGAGAGAGGGGACAACCCTGACGTGTAACCCTTCAAATCTGAATTGGGTCAGAAAATATTCCTTGCATTCTGATTCTAGCCTTTGGTGTGGAATAAAGGGCTTCTAAAATTCCTAACATATTCCGTCCAAATCCCCAGCATTTAAGTACCGCAAATAAATATGGCCACTGAATCGAAGGCCTTCTGGAGGTTCAACGACAGTAACATACCCTCCTGTTTATGACCTCCCTCCCAATTTGATTGCAGTATTGATACAAGATCCACTGCTCTTTGCACTTGATCAGGACCTTGCCTACCAGGTATAAATCCGACCTGATCTTTGTGAATATAAAGTCCTATAAAAGAAGCCAATCTGTTAGCTAATAATTTAGTCAATGTTTTTAGGTCATTATTGATTAAGGAAATTGGTCTATAGTTTTCAATCTGACTGGTATCTTTATCTGGTTTTGGGATCACAGAGATATAAGCCATATTAAGTTGATCAACTATCGGAGAACCTTTAGTCATTGAATTAAAAAATCTAGTTAGGTAAGGAGTTAGTATATCTGAAAATGTTTTATAGTATAGTGAGGAGAAACCATCAAGACCAGGAGCCGTACCCCCCTTTAAAGCTTTTATAACATCTGATACCTCCTCACTTGAAATGGGAGCATCTGGTTCCGCTCTATGAGTATCTGTTAATTTTGGCAAATGTAAGTTACCCAAGAATTCCTCCAACCCAGTAGAGACAGAGTGATCTTCTGCCATATATAACTTAAAATAAAAGTCCTGGAATGCCTTCAAAATGCATTGTGAGTTCAAAGTAAAGGAACCATTTGCCTGTTTGATTTTTGGAAGAACATGTGAACGGAGTCTGGGTGATAATTTACGAGACAACATGGGTCCCATCCTGTCTCTCATCTGTTAAAATTTGGCCTCAGACCATTTAATAGATTTTTCAGCTTTCGCCGTAAGAGACAAATTAAGAGCTACTCATGCAGCGTCCAATTTGGATACAGGGACACTGGAGGGACTTCTCTTATGTTGTTTGCACAAATCAGTAAAATCTCTCTCCAGTCTCTCTATTTCAACCATCCTCTCTCTCTTCTTCCTAGCCGCTATTTGTATTAATTTACCTCTAATAGTCACCTTATGAGCTGCCCATAAAGTTTCTGGAGAAACATCTCCTCCATCATTAAAGTGGAAATAATCTTTCAAAGCTTCATGAATTTCAGTAACTACCACGGGGTCCTTCAATAATGATTGATTGAGAGTCCAATGAGAGACCTGTGTACTGGGAATGTCCCTTCTAATAGTTAATAGAATCATTGAATGGTCCTACCAAGCAGCGTCAACTATAGAGGAAGAAAGAGCAAATGGAATATGATGGGTGGAGATCCAAATGTGGTCTATACGGGAATAGGACTGGTGCGGATTAGAGTAGTGTGTAAAATCTTGTTTTTTTGGATGGAGTTCCCTCCATATATCTGTCATTCTAGATTGAAAGATTAATTGAGCAATCTGAACACTTGCTTTATTTGGCCTAACTAATTGTGTCCTTAAAGGTTTAGATTTGCCCAGACTAGTATCAAAGGCTGTATTAGAGACCCCACCCATATTTATGACACCCTCCATAGACAGTCCAAGAGACTGAAACAATTATTTAAAGAACTGTTTTTGTCCTCTGTTAGGAGCATAGTAAGATATGAAGGTATATAGCTCATTATCGATTGTTCCCTTGACCAACAGGAACCTTCCCTCTGGGTCTCTGAGTTCCATCTCAAAATTGAATTTGCAATTTTTAGAGAATAAAATTGCCTATCCCCTGGTCTTATCTTCAGCATTAGACAAGTAAAAAACTGGAAAGTGAGCATGTATAAACGATGGGGTAACGCTGTGGGAAATGAGTCTCCTGTAAGAGCACTACATCAATATGACGGGATCGATAAGCCTGAAAGGCTTTCCGTCTTTTGACTGGGGAATTCAATCCCTGAGTGTTGTGAGACACAACACGTAGGGGGAAAGAGTTAGTATTAGTGCCAGCCATGAAGCAAAAGGGGAAAAACTCCAATCAACCCACAGTCACCTACCTCTCTCCAAGACGAACAAAGGTCATATAAGAAAAAATATTTCACTATGTTTGGGAGCTACATACATAGAAACACCTCACAGGGGAATCTCATTGGCAGGTAGGCTGAAAGAGAAAAAAAGTTAGAAAGAAGAAAAAATAATCAAATAAAAACAATAATATCAATTGTAAAAGGCAGTTTAACGAAAGGCCTAAATCCGGCTCAGAATGGGAGGAGGAGTAAGGCTCCCTCCCCACATTCAGAACAAAAATTAGTAGTATAGCCCATATGTAGGGCTAAATACTCTCTCGGCTGCACTGAGTGCGTATTTTACAACCAGACTGAGTGACAGGTAGAGGCACAATGCAACAGCACCAGCCAGTGACAGCACTCAATAAAACAATGCAATATTAAATGAACGGAGCCAATTAATCACGGATTTCCAATGAAATAGCCACTAAGATCAGTTTAACTAGTAGATATTCCCATTTTTTTTTTAAAATACAAAAATAAAATAAAACTAGCTTATCCAGAGTTTTTGGGATACTGATATCATTCTACATCCCAAAAAAAATAAATAAAAAGGTTCTCAGCCCAAAAACTATCGATGGATAAGTCAGCAATAGATCTGTGTGGCTTGAAGTAAGGCAAATGAAATCCAAAAGTCAGTTTATAGGAATCTATTTCCTCCTAAGAAACATACAGGGAGTTATACAAACCCTCTTCATGGAGGGAGGTTGTCCATTACGCTCTTAAATTTGGTCTTCCCCCAAAGTGGAGTAGTCGGGCTCGGAGGGGATTGGCGTTTAGATGTCCACTGCAGAGAGGGTGAGGTATCCATGTCCAATTCCAGAGTAATGAGTCTCAATTCAAGTAACAGGCATTCGCCCTCTGGAAAATTATGAAAAACATGTTGCTTGCCATTATATGTAAATTTCAGGGCAAAAGGGAAGGCCCACTGGTATTTTATATCTTTTTTAGTCAGAGCTGCAAGGAGGGGCTTCAAAGATTTCCTCTTTTGGATGGTATAGGGGGAAATGTCAGAAAAGATTTGAATAGAACCTTGGAACTGTATCTGTTCCTGTTGGCAGGATATCTTCATCACTTCCTCCTTAACAGAAAAAAAATGAGGTTTCACTATAATGTCCCGTGGAGAACCATCCTTCCTGAGAGGTCCCAAGGATCTATGCGCTCTATCCAATTCTAATTTATTAGCCGGAATTGAAGGAAGCAAGGTTTTAATAAAATCTTTCACAGCTGCATGTACATCAGTAATGGATTCAGGTAATCCTCTGATACGAAAGTTCTCCCTTCTGGAACGATTCTCAAGATCGTCAATTCTTGCTTGAGCAGTATCAAGCTGATCCTGCAGAAACTGTAAATGACAGTATTCTGGTTTGCCTTAGTTATAGTTATATCAAGCTTATGTTCAATATGTTCTATCCTGCTTCCCAGGTTCTGAAAGTCTGCTTTGATTTTTCCTGTGATCCTGTAAGCATTTTGAGCTAACCTTTTGTCCAGCATGTCAGAAATCCTGGTAAATAGTTCAGTCATATTAAACAACATATCAAGGGCCTGCTCAGGATGTGTAATAGGAGAGCCTTTGTGAGGTAATGACACTTCATGAGGTGACGGACCCTCAGGTCCCACAGTGATCTCAATTTGGTTCAGTTTAAGTTCAGGGGGTTGAAAGGTAGCAGAGGAGCCTAAGCCCAGTGACTGAGAGCTATAAGAGAGAATGGCAGGATGAATAACTTGCCTGCCTGTAGAGGAGACATCTGTTGCAGCCTGTGTCTTTGTCTGAGGTGCGGCCGCCATTTTGGAAATATCCAATTTTTCAGAGCGTTCGTTTTGCGGTTTCATAGCTTTTTTATTTGATTTACCAGGCATAGGTAGGTGCCTGGGGGTATCAGCAACCTTTCCCTGTAGTTAATATAAGTTTAGGGCTACTCGGTCCGCCGCTAATAGCGCTGTTTATCTGGCGCTGTGCGGAGCTCCGGTCCTAAGCCTCTATCTCAGGAGCCCCCGCGCATGCGCCCTCCAGCATGTATATTTTAAGCCCAAGAAACCTTTCATTCCAGATGCATCAGAAGGATGGCGATAACTAAAAATTGCATGTGACCTTTTTATGCTGTACAATGCAAATGATACTGGGGTTGTGAACTATTACAGCAAAGTTTATTTTCATTTAAGTCTCAAAAAAAAAAAAATTTTTTATTTTTTTCAGCCCGTGTGTATGGCCCTTAAACCTATAAGATGGTGAAGAAACATTGAAACACAGTAGCCTCCCAGATGGTATGATTATGTCAGATTTTTGCGTCTCAAAGCGGTACAATTGTTTTGCATAGAAATTTTGCGTTTTATATTTTAGGCCTGTAATTCTTAGTAATAACACACTTAAATCTGCCCAAACAAGAGTCTAGTATGCATCCTGAGTATGATAAAGTTTGGAACACAAAATCATAAATTATAATATAATAACTATAAATAATTATAAAAAATAATAATATAATAATTATAATAAAATGAATGTCCCCACTATTCACTATCGCTCAATTCTGCAAGTGTTCTTATTTACTATAGCTGTTTTCTAGCTGGTCTCAAACCACTTTTGACATAAATGGACACTTTTTGGTTACTATGGACAATCTCAAGTTTCCAGGCAGAAAGAACAGTATATATAATATAAAACTTCATGCAGGGCACTAGACAAAACACTAGGGACAAATGGGATATGAAATAATTTCATACAGTAATGTAATCTGTAAGATTACAGTGTATTGTATTCATTATGAATTTTGTCATTTTTGAATTTGACGCCAGGCTCTGCCCCCGTGCGTCGCGACACTCGCAGGGAACGGAGCCTGGCACACAGAGGCATCAGGTGGAGGACAGAGCCCGCGGACCCAGTGGGGGGACATTGCAGGATCCTGGGGACAAGGTAAGTAACCTGCACCAGGATCCTGCAATGCAATCCCGTGTGTGGCTGGGGGTTACCGCTAATGGTGAGCCACACTCGGGAAAACCGCCAGGGAGGTTAAAGTTTACTGGTATAAGAAAGCCCCCTGGCATTCTTTTAGAAAGGGCAGACCAGGCCAAGATAAGGTTGTATATATTGATTTTGTGACAGCTGTTCTGTACATTTATTAAATAAAATAGCTTATTTTCATGTATATCATGTTCACTCAGATCGTCATGATGTTACTGACTAAATATGATCATGTCTATATTAGGTCAATGATGTCACCCAGGAGTCCCTGCCTCTTTGTTTACTTTTAGCTTTGAGGGTAAGGGAACTGTCATTTGGTGCGAGTAAACGACAGAAGAGGATTGTGTTGGTTGTTGCCAGGTCTTCTTCTTTCTGTGGGCTCTGCTTCAGTGCTGGACAACATTATTAATGATAGGTTTATATAGTGGACTTTTTTGGATTTTTTTTAGTAAAGGTCTTGTTAAAAAGACAGTGTGTTTATTTTCTGTTTATTTGTTTTGTGAATGAGTAGGGGTAATATGTGCCCCTACTCATTCACATGGAAGGCATTATCTAGTGGCCCCCTTATTGTTAAAGGGAGCTTCAAGATTCTGATAAGCCCCCTGCTTGCAGAACCCCTCAAACCACCGGGCCCTTGTCCTCATCAACACAGGGGCAATGTGCTTTGTCAGGGTGTATCCCTTTACAATGTACCCCGATATTGAATGCATGTTACCTGGTATGGTTCTGGAGGGGACACTGTCAGCTTCCTAACAACCAGACTGAGGGAAAGCTGTCAAATTTAGCAGCAGTAGTAATAAAACTGATAAATGTTTCACTTTCCACTGCTGAAGTCCAATAGGTAGCTAGGCAGACAGAAACATAACTATTATAATGATGCACTTGCACCAACCTTCTGTATATACACAGTGAACTCACACCTCATACATAAATTATAAATACAAAAATAACAAAGTGCTGCGTGACAATGAAAAATATATAAAAGTGCTCTGTGCTGGTTTCACAGTGTTCATAAATAAAGTGCTAATTGCTCAAACAAATGAACAGCATATATGCGATACAATGTGGAATATACAGCAGTCCCAACCACATAGTTGCAAAGAAAACAGATCATTGCGCAGTATCGCTGAAAGCGTCACTTGGCTCCTCCCCCTACGCATTGCGTCATCGACACGTGACTTAATCAGATACCCATGATTAAGTCAAGGGTCGATGACGCAGCGCGTAGAGGGGGAGCCAAGTGACGCTTCCAGCAGCCTGATGAGGATATCGTCCCACTGAGCTGAGTAAAGCGCTGTCTGTATCCAGGATATGAGAGTGCAACACACACAGTTGAATAGAAAACTGTGGTGTGGCGATACTGCGCAATGATCTGTTTTCTTTGCAACTCTCTTTTCATGTCGACATATACACCTTTGGTTCCCGGTGGCTACTAAGGAAAAGTTTTTCTGAGCGATTTCACCGCAACTCAGCAAGACAGATTGGCTGGTATATGTGTTTGGATTGTGTATCCAGCAACTGGTGAATTGTTCTGAATACCCACCTGGGGCCAAGCATCTGAGTGGAAGCAGTGTTATGTGGTTGGGACTGCTGTATATTCCACATTGTATCGCATATATGCTGTTCATTTGTTTGAGCAATTAGCACTTTATTTATGAACACTGTGAAACCAGCACAGAGCACTTTTATATATTTTTTATTGTCACGCAGCACTTTGTTATTGTTGTATTTATAATTTATGTATGAGGTGTGAGTTCACTGTGTATATACTGTACAGAAGGTTGGTGCAAGCGAATCATTATAATAGTTATATTTCACATTGGAGGTTACAGATTCTCTTGAATGATTGCAGCTGTCACTATTTAGTTATCTTTTGTTTATTACATTCACAATTTTATTACATATTAGCGCTTTAGTATTTTCACTTTAGGCAGACAGAAAGATAATGTAGATACTTGCTCTGTGTCATGTCTCTTTTCTTTGGATGAATGATTAAAGTTTTCCGCATTTTAGTAGTTCTGTAGTTCATTGGATGCTAGTCATTTCCTTCTGCTCTAATTCCTAAGTTCTCTTTCTTACTTGCATGAATCATTGTTCTTTTCTTTTCCTAGATGTTTTACATGTGCCTTTTTTATGATCATATTTAGGGATACACCGATACCGGTATCGGTATTGGTGCCGATACTTGGCATTTTCGGGGGTATCGGTACTCGTAAAAATGCCCCAATAGAAACCGATACCGGAACCGGAAGTGATGTCAGCTTGGGCGGAGCTCGGGAACCGGATAAGGTTGCGGCCTTTCCACACGGCAGTGAGTGCTGTTTCCCTCACGACATGTGTTCTGCTACATTGTCTCTGTTGCCTAACGTGTCCATCATGGTGGCAGATAACTGCTGCTGTTACATAAATCATCATTGTATCTTGCCTAACATTTTCCTGCATGTGCCTTTCTGAGACCATCCTCTGCTTTTTGTATTGTAGAGATACCGACCGTTGTACCCGACAGATGGTTTTCATTATCCCCGCTGGTTTACTTGGCCATACCAAGATGCTGGATGCAGCAGGAACAAACAACAAGCACTGGTGAGAGCAGCTTCATTATTCTAAAAAATAGTAGGTGTCAATATGTGTGAAAAAATCAGAAAACAAAACATTTGGGCTCAAAAAAATTTCCCCATTTTCCTCATTTCCCCCCCCCCCCAAAGGTGGAGAGACTTACTTATTTCTGGCTTTAAGTGCAATGCAAACAGATGCCACTGCCAGCAAAATGTCAGCTGTCTGAAAGTTTTTTTAAATTGATGAAACCAACAAACGCATTGCAGACTGCAAACTCTGTTCTGCCAAAATATCCAGAGGAGGTTCAAAAGTTAGTTCTTATAATACCAGTAATCTCATAAAACACCTCAAAATGAAACACCTGACTGAGCATGGCGAATTTACAGCTGTCACTAGCTCTTGCACTCAGCAGCTGACACTGCAGCAAACCCTTGCCAGACGTGAAAAAATTTCCATGGATAACCCAAGGGCTAAAAAAAATTCTGAAGTAGTTACCCAATTCATCGTTCTTGCTGATCAACCACTATCAATAGTTGACAATATGGGTTTTCGGCGACTTATGAATCTTTTGGAGCCAAAGTACGAAATTACCAGCCTCCGTCATATCACAGATGTCATGTTGCCACAATTACACAGTGAAAAAACACATTACCAACATGCTACAGGAGGACATAAAGGCTATCAGTTTCACCACGGACATTTGGAGCAGTAGTGTGAGTCCCGTGTCTGTAATTAGCTTAACTGCACAGTGGATTGATGCCAAGTTAACTCTGCACCAAGTCATGCTGCACGCAAAGAAATTTCAAGGCTCTCACACAGGCCAAGCTATAAGAAGCATACTAGAAGAAATGCTTGACACTTGGGCGATTCCCAAAAGTTCTGTCCATGTGGTAGTCCGTGATAATGGCAGAAATATGATAAAAGGTGTACAAGATGCTGGTCTTCAAAGTCTTTCATGTGTGGCACATACACTGCAGCTGGCTGTCTCAGAGGGGCTTTTATCACAGTGCAGCATTACGGAGGCTGTGGGAGTTGGGCGCAAAATAGTTGGGCACTTTAAACATTCAAACCTGGCATATTCTCGGCTGCAAGATATTCAGATCCAGCTTGGTCAACCCATTAAAAGACTTCAACAAGATGTTCAGACTCGCTGGAACAGCACTTTTTACATGCTGCAGTCTCTGATAGAGCAAAAACATGCCATTTGAGTATATGTGTCAGAACTAGTGATGAGCCGAACACCCCCGGGTTCGGTTCGCACCAGAACCCGCGAACGGACCGAAAGTTCGCACGAACATTAGAACCCTATTAAATACAATGGATGCGAACGTTCGAATTCTAAAGTGCTAATTATAACGACTATTATCCATGTTATTGTCCCAAACAGAGTTTGGGAACCCGGGTTCTGCACCAGGGGACATGTATCAATGCAAAAAGAAGTTTTAAAAACGGCCGTTTTTCGGGAGCAGTCATTTTAATGATGCATAAAGTGAAAAAAAGAAAGTCAAATATTCCTTTAAATATTGTACCTGGGGGGTGTCTAAAGTATGCCTGTGAAGTGCCACGTGTTTCCCGTGTTTAGAACTGTCCCTGCACAAAATTACATTTCTAAAGGAAAAAAAAGCCATTTAAAACTGCTTGCGGCTTTAATGTAATGTCTGGTCCCGGTAATATGGATGAAAATCTTTAAGAAAAATGGCATAGCTACCCCATCACCCCCCCCCCCCTACCCCAGCCCATTACCAGCCCCTTTGGGTCTTGTATGGATATTAAGGGGAACCCCGCACACAAAATAAAAAAGGCCCTATATACTCTGAACAGCCGTATACAGGCGGTGCATACAAGACAGGGACTGTAGGTTTGTTCTTATGTAGAATCTGTTTGTAATTTTGAACAGGTACATTGTTTAAGTGTAGCTCCAGCCAAAAAATCTATTTTTAAGCTTTTTGGAAAACATAGGGAAGGGTTATCACCCCTGTAACATTTGTTTTGCTGTCTGTGCCCCTGTTCAGAACATTTCACCTCACTTTGCGTCCCAATGACAACTGTTTTTGAAATGTGGTGTTTTTATTGAAACAAGGATTGGTGATAAAGCATCAGTAGAGAGGAGACACCTTTCTCCCATATTAATTCTTACAGGAGAGAATTTTCCTTCCAAGGGGTAGATTTCCTCTCACTTCCTGTTGTCTCCTTCCGTTTGCAAGTAGTAGTCGTTTGTAAGTTGGATGTTTGAAAGTAGGGACCTGCCGTATATACTCTGCAGAAATTGGCCCCTTAGGTGTTGGTGTTGGCACAACACTGTAAGCACTCACAGTTACTCTTGGTGGGTGCTGGAACGCCCTGCTGTCAACTATTATATCAGGAATTGTAATAACATATAATTGTTGAACAGTGGTAGTAAAAATTGGGCCTTTGATGGTGGTGCTGGTGCCACAACACTGTAAGGCCTGACAGTTACTCTTGGTGGGCGCAGCAATGGGCCCTGCTGTGAATTATTAGATCAATAATTATAATTGCATGCCCCTGTTGAACAGGGGCTGAAAAATTGGGCCTTTGGTGGTGGTGGTGGTGGTGGTGGTGTTGACACAACACTGTAAGGCCTGACAGTTACTCTTGGTGGGCGCAGCAATGGGCCCTGCTGTGAATTATTAGATCAATAATTATAATTGCATGCCCCTGTTGAACAGGGGCTGAAAAATTGGGCCTTTGGTGGTGGTGGTGGTGGTGGTGGTGTTGACACAACACTGTAAGGCCTGACAGTTACTCTTGGTGGGCGCAGCAATGGGCCCTGCTGTGAATTATTAGATCAATAATTATAATTGCATGCCCCTGTTGAACAGGGGCTGAAAAATTGGGCCTTAGGCACTGGTGGCACAACACTGCAACCCCTCACAGATACTGTACTTGGAGCACAGCAATGAGGCCTGTTGCAAAGTATTGCATCAAAAATTGTAATTACACGCCCCTGTTAAACAGGGGCTGAAAAATTGGGCCTTAGCCACTGGTGGCGTCACCCATAAACCAAAATGATCTTCCAAGCTATCATCATTAATCGTATCATTGAGGAGGAGGAGGAGGATAGCCAGTCAACATAACAGCACAGGCACTCAGCATCAGCATCAGTCTTGAAGGGATGTGACATTTTAAAATCAATTAGTCTGTTATATCAGCATCAGGTGTGTGGTAGCTGGTGGTGATCCAAGACTGGTTCATCTTGATGAAAGTCAGTCGATCAACCGAGTCGGTGGACAGGCGCACCCTGTGATCCGTGACAAATCCTCCAGCAGCACTGAATGTGCGTTCTGAAAGAACGCTGGATGCAGGACAGGCCAGTAGCTCAATTGCATACTGTGCAAGCTCTGGCCAGTGATCCATCCTCAAGACCCAGTAAGCCAGAGGATTTTCGGTGGGGAAGGTGTCCAAGTCTGACCTTGCCCCTAGGTATTCCTGCACCATGTATATCAGACGCTGGCGATGGTTGCTGGAACCGATCATACTTTGGGGCTGCGGACTAAAGAATTGTCTGAACGCATCGGTCAGACGGCCACCTTCCCCACCGCTCCTTCTTTGACTGCCCGAAGCCTCAGCAACTCGTTGTCCAGGACCAGGAGTTTGTAACCTCCCAGTCTCTGGGAACACGTTGCACAGACCTTTCTGCAAGGCCTCCCGGAGTTGTCTCATCCTCTGCTCCCTCTGCGACGGTAACCTTACCCTTGTACCGTGGATCAAGGAGAGTGGCCAGCCAGTAATGGTCCCTCTCCTTGATCCGAAGAATACGAGGATCCTTCCGCAGACTTTGCAGGATCAGGGAGGCCATGCAGCGTAGGTTAGCTGAGGCATTCAGTCCGGAGTCCTCTGGGTCACTAAGGACGACATGATCCGCAGCCACCTCCTCCCAGCCACGTACAAGTCCACTGGTTTCTTGGGACTGTAAATCATCCCTAAAAGACTGCTGCTGATGATGCTGAGTGCCAGCCTCCACCTCCATGCTGACACAATCCTCCTCCTCCTCTTCCTGTGCGATGGGTGGGACAGAAGGAACACTGTCTGGGTAAAGGGGGCCTTGAGAGGCAAGGAAGTCCTCCTCTTCCTGCCTCTGTTCTGCCTCAAGTGCCCTGTCCATTATTCCACGCAGCGTGTGCTCCAACAGGTGGACAAGAGGTACAGTGTCACTGATGCATGCACTGTCACTGCTCACCATCCTCGTGGCCTCCTCAAATGGTGCCAGGACAGTGCATGCATCCCTGATCATGCCCCACTGGCGTGGTGAAAAAAACCCGAGCTCCCCTGACCCTGTCCTGGTGCCGTAGTCGCACAGGTACTCATTGATGGCCCTCTGCTGCGTGTGCAGCCGCTGCAGCATGGCCAACGTTGAGTTCCACCTGGTGGGCATGTCACATATAAGGCGGTTCTTGGGCAGGTTCAACTCCTTTTGCAGCTCAGCCAGGCGAGCACTGGCATTATAAGATCTGTGGAAATGCACACAGACTTTCCTGGCCTGCCTCAGGACATCCTGTAAGCCTGCCCAAGAACCGCTGCACCACCAGGTTAAGGACGTGAGCCATACAGGGCACATGGGTCAGTTGTCCCTGACGGAGGGCGGAGAGGAGGTTGGTGCCATTGTCGCAAACCACCATTCCTGGCTTAAGCTGGCGTGGCGTCAACCACCTCTCGGCCTGCCCCTGCAGAGCAGACAGGACCTCTGCCCCAGTGTGGCTCCTGTCCCCCAAACACACCAGCGCAAGCACGGCATGGCATCTTTTTGCCTGCGTACTTGCGTAGCCCCTTGAACGCCTACGGAGCACCGCTGGTTCCGAGGACAAACCACAGGAAGAGGCCATGGAGGAAGAAGAAGAGGAGGGGGTGGAGGAGAGAGGTGTGTCACAACCATTAGTAGCATTTTGGAGGCGTGGCGGCGGAACAACCTCCAACACTACTGCACCTTGTCCTGCATCCTTCCCAGCTGCCAAAAGAGTGACCCAATGGGCCGCGAAAGAAAGGTAACGTCCCTGTCCATGCCTGCTGGACCATGAGTCAGCGGTAATATGCACCTTACCGCTGACCGCCCTGTCCAGCGAGGCCAAGACATTGCCTTCCACATGCCTGTAGAGAGCCGGAATCGCCTTCCGTGAGAAAAAGTGGCGTTTGGGAACCTGCCACTGAGGAACCGCACATTGCACAAACTCACGGAAGGGGGCCGAGTCTACCAACTGAAAAGGCAGCAGTTGAAGCGCTAGCAATTTAGCCAAGCTAGCATTCAACCGCTGGGCATGTGGATGGCTGGGAGTGAACTTCTTTCGACGGTCCAGCAGCTGGGGCAGGGAAATTTGCCTGCTAGAATCGGACGTCGGTGTACTGCTAGCAGAGTGGCCGCAAGTACTTGGCTGTGACACACCTAATTCTACACCTTCATTCCTCTCAGTGCAGGTTTCAGAGAGGACTGAAGGTATACTGGGGTTGGAGATCCCAGCTGATGCGGTGCAAGGAGAGGTCCGCTTTGTTCTTTGGTGTGGGTCTTTAAGGTAGGCTTGCCAACGAGCTGCATGGCAGGTCAACATATGTCTGATCAAGCATGTGGTGCCCAAGCGGCTGATGTTTTGGCCACGCGATATACGCTTGAGACATATGTTGCAAACAGCAGCTGTGCGATCTGATGCACTCGCCTCAAAAAAGGCCCACACCAAAGAACTTTTTGAATGACGGGCAGAGGCAGCGCCCTGCACAGGCGGAGCTCTGCGGTGTGATTCCGTCGGTGTGCTGCCCATACGCTGGCCACCCAAGGGCATCCTGCCTCGTTGGAGATGTGCCTCCTCCTCATCCTCCTCCTCTCTCCTATTAGGCACCCACGTGGAGTCAGTGACCTCATCATCCCCTCCCTCCTCATCACTGGAGCCAATCTGGCAGTATGCTGCAGCTGCTGGAGCATGACTGCCAGATTGGTGTCCTTCTTGAGCATCTACTCTCCCAGCTCTCACGCTACTGCCTTCCTCTAGCTGGGTATCATCATCAGATCCTTCGAAACGCTGGGCATACTCCTGGAGCATGTACCCAACACTGTGCTCAAACAGTTCGGGGGACTCCTCAGGAGGAGGACATGGTGGGTCTAGGGAAGGAGTGACTAATGATGACATTGATACCAGAGAAGAGGACGCTTTGGCAGCTGCTTTGCCAGTACCCTGAGCCTGGGTGAGAGAGAATGAGGAGGATGAGGTGGGCTTGGTTATCCACTCTACCAAGTCTTCGGCATGATGTGGCTCAACATGTCCAGCTGCCGAAAAGAAGGACAAGCGTGTCCCATGGCCATGTGCTGATGATAATGCACCGCGTCCACGACCAGCACTGTTGCCCCCAGACACAGAGCCTGCTTGCCCTCCTTTTTTGCCTCCTGACTGTCTGCCTCTCCTTGTTTGCCTTCCAGACATTTTAATGGATGGCCTGCAGGGAGATGGGAAAAACAGCAATAAGGGCTACCTTCAGGTGTATACTGTGCAGGAGGCTTAGCAACAAAGACACTGACACTGTCCCCTGCCTATCCTTCTCTGTCCCTAAACACAAGGATTTGCAATATGGTTCAGCAAGATTGGTTTAGCACAGAATAGCACACTGATAGTTTTCCTCACTGTCCTTCTCTGTCCCTACAAACAAGATTTAGCACAGAATAGCACACTGATAGTTTCCACGAGTGTCCTTCTCTGTCCCTAAACTCAAGGATTTCAAATATGGTTCAGCAAGATTGGTTTAGAACAGAATAGCACACTGATAGTTTCCCTCACTGCCCTTCTCTGTCCCTACAAACAAGATTTAGCACAGAATAGCACACTGATAGTTTCCACGAGTGTCCTTCTCTGTCCCTAAACTCAAGGATTTCAAATATGGTTCAGCAAGATTGGTTTAGAACAGAATAGCACACTGACAGTTTCCCCGAGTGTCCTTCTCTGTCCCTACAAACAAGATTTAGCACAGAATAGCACACTGATAGTTTCCACGAGTGTCCTTCTCTGTCCCTAAACTCAAGGATTTCAAATATGGTTCAGCAAGATTGGTTTAGAACAGAATAGCACACTGACAGTTTCCCCGAGTGTCCTTCTCTGTCCCTACAAACAAGATTTAGCACAGAATAGCACACTGATAGTTTCCATGAGTGTCCTTCTCTGTCCCTAAACTCAAGGATTTCAAATATGGTTCAGCAAGATTGGTTTAGAACAGAATAGCACACTGACAGTTTCCCTCACTGTCCTTCTCTGTCCCTACAAACAAGGATTAGCACAGAATAGCACACTGATAGTTTCCACGAGTGTCCTTCTCTGTCCCTAAACTCAAGGATTTCAAATATGGTTCAGCAAGATTGGTTTAGAACAGAATAGCACACTGACAGTTTCCCTCACTGTCCTTCTCTGTCCCTACAAACAAGGATTAGCACAGAATAGCACACTGATAGTTTCCACGAGTGTCCTTCTCTGTCCCTAAACTCAAGGATTTCAAATATGGTTCAGCAAGATTGGTTTAGAACAGAATAGCACACTGATAGTTTCCCTCACTGTCCTTCTCTGTCCCTACAAACAAGATTTAGCACAGAATAGCACACTGATAGTTTCCACGAGTGTCCTTCTCTGTCCCTAAACTCAAGGATTTCAAATATGGTTCAGCAAGATTGGTTTAGAACAGAATAGCACACTGACAGTTTCCCCGAGTGTCCTTCTCTGTCCCTACAAACAAGATTTAGCACAGAATAGCACACTGATAGTTTCCACGAGTGTCCTTCTCTGTCCCTAAACTCAAGGATTTCAAATATGGTTCAGCAAGATTGGTTTAGAACAGAATAGCACACTGATAGTTTCCCTCACTGTCCTTCTCTGTCCCTACAAACAAGATTTAGCACAGAATAGCACACTGATAGTTTCCACGAGTGTCCTTCTCTGTCCCTAAACTCAAGGATTTCAAATATGATTCAGCAAGATTGGTTTAGAACAGAATAGCACACTGACAGTTTCCCCGAGTGTCCTTCTCTGTCCCTACAAACAAGATTTAGCACAGAATAGCACACTGATAGTTTCCACGAGTGTCCTTCTCTCTCCCTAAACTCAAGGATTTGCAATATGGTTCAGCAAGATTGGTTTAGTACAGAATAGCACACTGATAGTTTCCCTCACTGTCCTTCTCTGTCCCTACAAACAAGATTTAGCACAGAATAGCACACTGATAGTTTCCACGAGTGTCCTTCTCTGTCCCTAAACTCAAGGATTTCAAATATGGTTCAGCAAGATTGGTTTAGAACAGAATAGCACACTGACAGTTTCCCCGAGTGTCCTTCTCTGTCCCTACAAACAAGATTTAGCACAGAATAGCACACTGATAGTTTCCACGAGTGTCCTTCTCTGTCCCTAAACTCAAGGATTTCAAATATGGTTCAGCAAGATTGGTTTAGAACAGAATAGCACACTGACAGTTTCCCCGAGTGTCCTTCTCTGTCCCTACAAACAAGATTTAGCACAGAATAGCACACTGATAGTTTCCACGAGTGTCCTTCTCTGTCCCTAAACTCAAGGATTTCAAATATGGTTCAGCAAGATTGGTTTAGAACAGAATAGCACACTGACAGTTTCCCCGAGTGTCCTTCTCTGTCCCTACAAACAAGATTTAGCACAGAATAGCACACTGATAGTTTCCACGAGTGTCCTTCTCTGTCCCTAAACTCAAGGATTTCAAATATGGTTCAGCAAGATTGGTTTAGAACAGAATAGCACACTGACAGTTTCCCCGAGTGTCCTTCTCTGTCCCTACAAACAAGATTTAGCACAGAATAGCACACTGATAGTTTCCACGAGTGTCCTTCTCTGTCCCTAAACTCAAGGATTTCAAATATGGTTCAGCAAGATTGGTTTAGAACAGAATAGCACACTGATAGTTTCCCTCACTGTCCTTCTCTGTCCCTACAAACAAGATTTAGCACAGAATAGCACACTGATAGTTTCCACGAGTGTCCTTCTCTGTCCCTAAACTCAAGGATTTCAAATATGGTTCAGCAAGATTGGTTTAGGACAGAATAGCACACTGACACTTCCCCTCACTGTCCTTCTCTGTCCCTACAAACAAGATTTAGCACAGAATAGCACACTGATAGTTTCCACGAGTGTCCTTCTCTGTCCCTAAACTCAAGGATTTCAAATATGGTTCAGCAAGATTGGTTTAGCACAGAATAGCACACTGATAGTTTCCCTCACTGTCCTTCTCTGTCCCTACAAACAAGGATTAGCACAGAAAAGCACACTGATAGTTTCCACGAGTGTCCTTCTCTGTCCCTAAACTCAAGGATTTCAAATATGGTTCAGCAAGATTGGTTTAGGACAGAATAGCACACTGACACTTTCCCTCACTGTCCTTCTCTGTCCCTACAAACAAGATTTAGCACAGAATAGCACACTGATAGTTTCCACGAGTGTCCTTCTCTGTCCCTAAACTCAAGGATTTCAAATATGGTTCAGCAAGATTGGTTTAGCACAGAATAGCACACTGACAGTTTCCCCGAGTGTCCTTCTCTGTCCCTACAAACAAGATTTAGCACAGAATAGCACACTGATAGTTTCCACGAGTGTCCTTCTCTGTCCCTAAACTCAAGGATTTCAAATATGGTTCAGCAAGATTGGTTTAGGACAGAATAGCACACTGACAGTTTCCCTCACTGTCCTTCTCTGTCCCTACAAACAAGGATTAGCACAGAATAGCACACTGATAGTTTCCACGAGTGTCCTTCTCTGTCCCTAAACTCAAGGATTTCAAATATGGTTCAGCAAGATTGGTTTAGGACAGAATAGCACACTGACACTTTCCCTCACTGTCCTTCTCTGTCCCTACAAACAAGATTTAGCACAGAATAGCACACTGATAGTTTCCACGAGTGTCCTTCTCTGTCCCTAAACTCAAGGATTTCAAATATGGTTCAGCAAGATTGGTTTAGCACAGAATAGCACACTGACAGTTTCCCCGAGTGTCCTTCTCTGTCCCTACAAACAAGATTTAGCACAGAATAGCACACTGATAGTTTCCACGAGTGTCCTTCTCTGTCCCTAAACTCAAGGATTTTGTCATGGAAACCCTGTCAGGAACAGACGCCCTGGACTTCCTGGTTCCCGCCCCCGCAGGTGACGCCCGAAGGGCTATTTAAACTCCTCACTTGCAGACAGTCCCTGCTGTCTGCTCTACAGCGTTTATCCCAAGTGACCTGATCTGCCTTGTTTACCTGTATCTGACCCGGCTTCCTGTGACCCTCCTGCTATCTGCCTGTACCTGACCATCGGCCTGTTTTCTGACTTCGGTATTGCCTGATCCTTTTGTGCCTCGCTGCCTGCCAGTTTACCCGACCCCGGCTTATCTGACGATCCTGCCTGACCTTGGCTCTTGTTCACCTGCTGCTGCCTAGTGGTTCCAGTTTACCTGCTGTGCCTCCCGGTCCGGGTCATCTGCTGAGTTCCTGGTTCCTGTCTGCTCATCTGCTGGTTCCTGTCTGCTCATCTGCTGGTTCCTGTTCACCTGCTGCTGCCTAGTGGTTCCAGTTTACCTGCTGTGCCTCCCGGTCCGGGTCATCTGCTGAGTTCCTGGTTCCTGTCTGCTCATCTGCTGGTTCCTGTCTGCTCATCTGCTGGTTCCTGTCTGCTCATCTGCTGGTTCCTGTCTGCTCATCTGCTGGTTCCTGTTCACCTGCTGCTGCCCAGTGGTTCCAGTCTACCTGCTGTGCCTCCCGGTCCGGGTCATCTTCTGAGTTCCTGGTTCCTGTCTACTCACCTGCTGTAGTTCCTGGTTCCTGTCCACTCACCTGCTGTAGTTCCTGGTTCCTGCCTCCTCACCTGCTGGTTCCTGATCACCTGCGGTAGTTCTTGATCCTGCCAGGCACTCGTACCCCTTCCACCTCCGTGCTTCCTGTTATATCACCAGGGGCCGCCGGTGGGAGCCGTAAGGGAGGCCTCCCTCTGCTAACCGGGCTCGTCACCGTCAGGTACGTGACAGTAGCAGACAGCCATGTCTGAGCCCGAGCAGGGAGCCTCACCTATGGAGGAACTATGCCGACACCTGGCGGGACTGACCGAGGCCGTTAAGAGCCTCCAGCAAGGCTACACTCACCTGGAAGGACAAGTGCGGGCCCTCACCAACCCCGATGGAGCTCAAGGGGGTCCACGTGCCTCCACTTCTTCCGCCGGGGCAGGAGCTGCGCCCACGGTGGTCATGCTTCCCCCTGAACCCAGGGTCCCTACACCCGAAAGATTCTCCGGGGACCGGAGCAAGTTCAGGGCTTTCCGGAACTCTTGTGAGTTGTACTTTGCCTTACAGCCCCGCACCTTTTCCTTAGAAGCTACCAAGGTGGGCTTTGTAATTTCGCTGCTTTCCGGAGACCCACAGAACTGGGCCCACCGCCTGCTAGAACGCAAAGATGTGTCCTTGGACAGCCTTACACTTTTTTTTGACGCCATTGCCCAATTGTACGAGGACCCTCAGCTCTCGGTCACTGCAGAGAACGCCCTGCGGACCCTTCAGCAGGGACGCAGAGCAGCGGAAGATTATGTAGCTGAATTCAGGCGCTGGAGCGCAGACACCAGCTGGAATGACGCTGCCCTCCGTCACCAGTTTCGCATAGGCCTTTCTGACCCATTGAAGGACGAACTGGCTAGGGTAGGAATACCAGAAAATTTGAACCTACTGATCGATCTGACAATTCAGATCGACCGACGCCTGAGGGAACGGAGGGTTGAGAGGGCCACGGGCTTCACCCGGCCGACCTGGATGCTTCCCTGGGTCCCCAGTCATCCGCACCCAGCTTCTGCAGCACCCTTGACCCCCTCGTACGATGCTGCTGAACCCATGCAGCGTGGGGTCCTCCGCCCTTCCCTTACTCCGGAGGAACACCAACGCCGACGCGCGCACAACCTGTGCCTGTACTGCGGGGAGCCCGGTCACTTCGTTAGGAACTGTCCCCTGAAGTTCCGTAAGGGCTTGTCAGTATTCCCTGCTGTGATCAACCCTCAGACTAAATCCTCCTCTCACTTCGCTCTTTCTATCTCCCTGCAGCTCCCAGGAAGGACCCTGCAAGTCGTTGCAATTATTGACTCTGGGGCTTGTAGTTGCTTCATGGACTCAACTTTTGCCCGTACTCAACTTATTCCTCTACTTCCCAAGACCCATGGACTACGGGTTCACCTGGCTGATGGGTCCCTTATCAAGTCGGGGGCCGTGGTCGAAGAGACGGCTCCCCTACCTGTCACTGTCTTCTCCTCTACCGGGGTGCACCGAGAATATCTACGGCTGGATATTATCTCCTCTCCACTGTTCCCCATAATTCTCGGTATGCCCTGGCTACAAGCCCATAATCCTACCATTAACTGGGTCACGGGGGTGATCACGTTTCCTTCCTCCTACTGCCAACGGTCCTGTGGCTCACACAAACCCCCTGGGCCTGCCACCTTAATGTGTACCGACACTGAGGCCGGAATACGTCAGGCCATCCCTGACGCTTACCTGGACTTTCTCGATGTGTTTAGTAAACAGGGGGCAGAGACACTACCACCCCACCGAGCCTACGACTGCCCCATTGATCTACTTCCCGGAGCAGCTATTCCTTTCGGTAGGATTTTCCCTTTAACGGAGGTGGAACAGGGGGCCCTGAAGGACTACATTGATGAGAACCTTTTAAAGGGGTTCATTCGCCCCTCTACGTCGCCAGCAGGCGCAGGCATTTTCTTTGTAGAAAAGAAGGACCATAGCCTCAGGCCATGTGTGGACTACCGTGAACTAAATAAGGTCACCATTAAAAATCGTTATCCTCTTCCTCTGGTACCAGAGTTGTTCCAAAGATTGGGAGCTGCCGTTATTTTCACTAAGCTTGACCTCCGGGGAGCCTATAACCTGGTCCGAATCAAGGAGGGCGATGAGTGGAAAACCGCCTTCCGCTCCCGGTTCGGACATTTCGAATATTTAGTGATGCCCTTCGGGCTGTGCAATGCCCCTGCCACCTTCCAGTATTTAATTAATGATGTTCTTCGGGACTTTTTAGATCTCTTTGTGATTGCTTATTTAGATGACATACTAATCTTCTCTTCCTCCCTTGACTCTCATCGCAGGCATGTCAGAAGTGTGTTAGACCGGCTTCGGCAGCATAAACTATATGCGAAGGCTGAGAAATGCGAGTTTGAGCGGGAGAGCATAGCATTTCTGGGATTAATCATCTCTGGCGAAGGCATCAGGATGGACCCACAGAAGTTCACCGCAATCTTGGACTGGCCAGCGCCAGTGGATAAGAAGGGAATCCAACGGTTCGTTGGATTCACCAACTTTTATCGTAAATTCATCCGGGGGTTCTCCGCCATCATTGCACCCATTACTCAGCTAACCAAGCAAGGTACCCGCTTCCACTGGTCCCCTGAGGCCCAAAAGGCCTTTGAGGATCTCAAAGGGCTCTTCACCTCTGCATCCATCTTAAAACACCCAGATTCCTCCCTACCATTTGTACTTGAGGTAGATGCTTCTGAGGTTGCAGTAGGGGCAATATTGTCACAGAGGCAAGGAACCAAGGCTTTGCTTCATCCGGTGGCTTTCTTTTCTCGCAAATTATCTGCGGCAGAAAAGAACTATGACGTGGGAGACCGGGAACTCTTGGCGATTAAGTCCGCCCTGGAAGAATGGAGGTACTTACTTGAAGGTGCTGCTCACACGATCTTAGTATTCACCGACCATAAGAACTTAGAGTACCTGAAAACTGCAAAAAGACTAAAACCACGACAAGCCAGATGGGCCCTGTTTTTTTCCCGGTTCTCCTTCCATGTGACATACCGCCCCGGTGCCAAGAACACTAAACCTGACGCCTTGTCCCGAATGTTTCATGGATCCAAAGAACTCTCCTCACCCGATACAATCCTCGCTCCTGGGAATTTTCTCCTACTTCAGGAGGACCTACTCTCCCGGATCAGACAAGCCACCACTAGACAGGAACCCTCTCCTGAACTGGATCTGCAAACCAAGGATGGATTACTCTGGCACCAAGACAGGATATTCATACCAGAAGAACTAAAGATAACCGTGCTAGAGCTCTGCCACGATCATGCCCTTGCTGGGCACTTTGGCGTGGCTAAGACCACTGAGTTGGTACAACGTACCTTCTGGTGGCCTCGACTACGCGAGGATTGCAGGAGGTTCGTGGAGTCCTGTACTACATGTACCCGGAATAAAGGGTCCAGATCCAAAGCCTGGGGACTACTGAAGCCCTTACCCGTTCCAGAGAGACCGTGGAAAATGCTTTCTATCGACTTCATAGTTGAACTCCCCCCGGCTGAGAATCACACCACCATCTTTGTGATTGTGGACCGTCTGTCCAAGATGGCACATTTTGTTCCTATGAGAGGGACCCCCTCGGCCCCGGAAACTGCACAAATGTTCATTAAAGAAGTCGTCAGGCTCCACGGGGTACCTGCTAATATAGTCTCCGATAGGGGGGTACAATTTACCTCCCGGTTCTGGAGGTCCCTCTGCAAGACTCTGGGAATAGAGCTATCATTCTCTTCGGCTTACCACCCTCAAACCAACGGACAGACTGAGAGAACAAATCAGACCCTCGAGCAATATTTGCGTTGTTTTTCCTCCTTTGCTCAGAACGACTGGCTCTCCCTGCTTCCGCTAGCGGAGTTCTCCTACAATAACTCCATCCACTCCGCAACTAACCAGACCCCATTTTTTGCGAACTTCGGGTTTCACCCCACATTTCTGCCCAACTCTCTCCCTGAGTGCTCAGTGCCCGCAGTTCTGGAAAAAGTGAATTTCTTCTCCTCTAACAACCAGCTTCTACGCGAAGCCATGGCAAGAACTCAGGAGTATAACAAGACGGTCTACGACAGGAGGAGACGGGGTGAATTAGCGCTGGCACCGGGCGACCAAGTATGGCTTTCCACCATCAATCTAAGATTGGCTTGCCCGTCCAAGAAATTGGGCCCCAAGTTTCTAGGGCCTTTTCCTATCAAAAGGAAAATCAACGAGGTGGCCTACGAGCTGGAGCTCCCCGACTCCCTGAGGGTCCACCCTGTTTTTCATGTTTCTCTATTGAAACCGTCAGTCTCCAACCCATTCCCAGGTCGGACCCCGACTCGCCCTGATCCCGTCATCATAGACGGGGAACAGGAATTCGAGGTAGAAGCTATTTTAGATGCACGAAGAAGAAATAGCCAGAGTCAATTTTTAATAAAATGGAAGGGTTACGGACCAGAGGAGAACTCCTGGGAACCCGAAGAGAACATTCACGCCAAAGACCTGATACAAGCCTTCAGGAGGTCTCACCCCGAGAAGTTTGCTCCTAGGGGCATCCGGAGGCTGCCCCTTGGGGGGGCAATGTCATGGAAACCCTGTCAGGAACAGACGCCCTGGACTTCCTGGTTCCCGCCCCCGCAGGTGACGCCCGAAGGGCTATTTAAACTCCTCACTTGCAGACAGTCCCTGCTGTCTGCTCTACAGCGTTTATCCCAAGTGACCTGATCTGCCTTGTTTACCTGTATCTGACCCGGCTTCCTGTGACCCTCCTGCTATCTGCCTGTACCTGACCATCGGCCTGTTTTCTGACTTCGGTATTGCCTGATCCTTTTGTGCCTCGCTGCCTGCCAGTTTACCCGACCCCGGCTTGTCTGACGATCCTGCCTGACCTTGGCTCTTGTTCACCTGCTGCTGCCTAGTGGTTCCAGTTTACCTGCTGTGCCTCCCGGTCCGGGTCATCTGCTGAGTTCCTGGTTCCTGTCTGCTCATCTGCTGGTTCCTGTCTGCTCATCTGCTGGTTCCTGTCTGCTCATCTGCTGGTTCCTGTCTGCTCATCTGCTGGTTCCTGTTCACCTGCTGCTGCCCAGTGGTTCCAGTCTACCTGCTGTGCCTCCCGGTCCGGGCCATCTTCTGAGTTCCTGGTTCCTGTCTACTCACCTGCTGTAGTTCCTGGTTCCTGTCCACTCACCTGCTGTAGTTCCTGGTTCCTGCCTCCTCACCTGCTGGTTCCTGATCACCTGCGGTAGTTCTTGATCCTGCCAGGCACTTGTACCCCTTCCACCTCCGTGCTTCCTGTTATATCACCAGGGGCCGCCGGTGGGAGCCGTAAGGGAGGCCTCCCTCTGCTAACCGGGCTCGTCACCGTCAGGTACGTGACAGATTTGCAATATGGTTCAGCAAGATTGGTTTAGCACAGAATAGCACACTGATAGTTTCCCTCACTGTCCTTCTCTGTCCCTACAAACAAGATTTAGCACAGAATAGCACACTGATAGTTTCCACGAGTGTCCTTCTCTGTCCCTAAACTCAAGGATTTCAAATATGGTTCAGCAAGATTGGTTTAGAACAGAATAGCACACTGACAGTTTCCCCGAGTGTCCTTCTCTGTCCCTACAAACAAGATTTAGCACAGAATAGCACACTGATAGTTTCCACGAGTGTCCTTCTCTGTCCCTAAACTCAAGGATTTCAAATATGGTTCAGCAAGATTGGTTTAGAACAGAATAGCACACTGATAGTTTCCCTCACTGTCCTTCTCTGTCCCTACAAACAAGATTTAGCACAGAATAGCACACTGATAGTTTCCACGAGTGTCCTTCTCTGTCCCTAAACTCAAGGATTTCAAATATGATTCAGCAAGATTGGTTTAGAACAGAATAGCACACTGACAGTTTCCCAGAGTGTCCTTCTCTGTCCCTACAAACAAGATTTAGCACAGAATAGCACACTGATAGTTTCCACGAGTGTCCTTCTCTGTCCCTAAACTCAAGGATTTCAAATATGGTTCAGCAAGATTGGTTTAGCACAGAATAGCACACTGATAGTTTCCCTCACTGTCCTTCTCTGTCCCTACAAACAAGATTTAGCACAGAATAGCACACTGATAGTTTCCACGAGTGTCCTTCTCTGTCCCTAAACTCAAGGATTTCAAATATGGTTCAGCAAGATTGGTTTAGAACAGAATAGCACACTGACAGTTTCCCCGAGTGTCCTTCTCTGTCCCTACAAACAAGATTTAGCACAGAATAGCACACTGATAGTTTCCACGAGTGTCCTTCTCTGTCCCTAAACTCAAGGATTTCAAATATGGTTCAGCAAGATTGGTTTAGAACAGAATAGCACACTGACAGTTTCCCCGAGTGTCCTTCTCTGTCCCTACAAACAAGATTTAGCACAGAATAGCACACTGATAGTTTCCACGAGTGTCCTTCTCTGTCCCTAAACTCAAGGATTTCAAATATGGTTCAGCAAGATTGGTTTAGAACAGAATAGCACACTGACAGTTTCCCCGAGTGTCCTTCTCTGTCCCTACAAACAAGATTTAGCACAGAATAGCACACTGATAGTTTCCACGAGTGTCCTTCTCTGTCCCTAAACTCAAGGATTTCAAATATGGTTCAGCAAGATTGGTTTAGAACAGAATAGCACACTGACAGTTTCCCCGAGTGTCCTTCTCTGTCCCTACAAACAAGATTTAGCACAGAATAGCACACTGATAGTTTCCACGAGTGTCCTTCTCTGTCCCTAAACTCAAGGATTTCAAATATGGTTCAGCAAGATTGGTTTAGAACAGAATAGCACACTGATAGTTTCCCTCACTGTCCTTCTCTGTCCCTACAAACAAGATTTAGCACAGAATAGCACACTGATAGTTTCCACGAGTGTCCTTCTCTGTCCCTAAACTCAAGGATTTCAAATATGGTTCAGCAAGATTGGTTTAGGACAGAATAGCACACTGACACTTCCCCTCACTGTCCTTCTCTGTCCCTACAAACAAGATTTAGCACAGAATAGCACACTGATAGTTTCCACGAGTGTCCTTCTCTGTCCCTAAACTCAAGGATTTCAAATATGGTTCAGCAAGATTGGTTTAGCACAGAATAGCACACTGATAGTTTCCCTCACTGTCCTTCTCTGTCCCTACAAACAAGGATTAGCACAGAAAAGCACACTGATAGTTTCCCCGAGTGTCCTTCTCTGTCCCTAAACTCAAGGATTTCAAATATGGTTCAGCAAGATTGGTTTAGGACAGAATAGCACACTGACACTTTCCCTCACTGTCCTTCTCTGTCCCTACAAACAAGATTTAGCACAGAATAGCACACTGATAGTTTCCACGAGTGTCCTTCTCTGTCCCTAAACTCAAGGATTTCAAATATGGTTCAGCAAGATTGGTTTAGAACAGAATAGCACACTGACAGTTTCCCTCACTGTCCTTCTCTGTCCCTACAAACAAGGATTAGCACAGAATAGCACACTGATAGTTTCCACGAGTGTCCTTCTCTGTCCCTAAACTCAAGGATTTCAAATATGGTTCAGCAAGATTGGTTTAGGACAGAATAGCACACTGACACTTTCCCTCACTGTCCTTCTCTGTCCCTACAAACAAGATTTAGCACAGAATAGCACACTGATAGTTTCCACGAGTGTCCTTCTCTGTCCCTAAACTCAAGGATTTCAAATATGGTTCAGCAAGATTGGTTTAGCACAGAATAGCACACTGATAGTTTCCCTCACTGTCCTTCTCTGTCCCTACAAACAAGATTTAGCACAGAATAGCACACTGATAGTTTCCACGAGTGTCCTTCTCTGTCCCTAAACTCAAGGATTTCAAATACGGTTCAGCAAGATTGGTTTAGAACAGAATAGCACACTGACAGTTTCCCTCACTGTCCTTCTCTTTCCCTACAAACAAGGATTAGCACAGAATAGCACACTGACACTTTCCCTCACTGTCCTTCTCTGTCCCTACAAACAAGATTTAGCACAGAATAGCACACTGACACTTTCCCTCACTGTCCTTCTCTGTCCCTACAAACAAGGTTTAGCACAGAATGACACACTGACACTCTCCCTACCTATCCTTCTCTGTCCCTAAACACAAGGAATCCAGGATTAGTAAAGGAAAAAAATGACACTGTCCCTGCCTATGCTTCTCTTTCTCTGCTCCGGAACACACTACACAAGGCCGCCGCGCTGGCGGCCTTTTATAGTGTGGGGCGTGTACTAAACCCCCTCAGCAATAATTGGCCACAGGCATCCTGCCTGTGGCCAATCATTGCTCTCCTCGCTGCCGGCGCTGTGATTGGCCAAGCATGCGGGGTCACAGTGCATGCTTGGCCAATCACAGCGCCTGGATGACACTGCGATGGCGTAGTGCATTGTGGGCCGTTCGCGTCACTCGAATTTGGCGCGAACGGCCCAAATCGTTCAATCTTCGTCGAACGATCGAACAGCTGATGTTCGAGTCGAACGTATGTTCGACTCGAACACGAAGCTCATCCCTAGTCAGAACATGAGCTGCCTGCAACGATCACTGCAAATCAGTGGAATCTCATGGAGAAGATGATCAACATCTTGACTCCCTTTGAAGAGTTGACTCGGCATGTGAGTTGTTCAGATTCTTTCGCCTCGGATGTAATTCCTGCAGTGACTGTGCTACAGCGATTATTATATAAAGAAGTGGATGAGGACCACGGTGTTAAAACGATGAAGAACACATTGCTTGGTGCTTTGCAGAAACGGTTCCCTGACATGGAGCAAAATCCACTTTACTGCATCGCTACCTTACTCGATACAAGGTAATCAATTATTTATTGCTGGCTGCTATTTGTTTTTATTTGAATATTGAATGATGATATGATTTTGTTTTTTGTTTTTTGGATGAAAGTGATATTTTACAGTGTTATCACTTGCTTGCATTAAAAAAAAGTTTGTAATGCAAGTGATAACACTGTAAATCTCACCTTCATTAAAAACACAAAACAAAATCGATAATGACAAACACACTTACCTGCTCTGCCTCCGTGTAATGGTTTTGCACAGAGCAGCCCAGGCAACACTTTTTGCCGGGTCCCCCGCCGTCACCTTTCCTTCTAGCAGTGCCCCCACAGCAAGCTTCCACAGTTGTTGCTTTGCTTGCATGATGTTGTATTTTTCTTCTTCTAGGTATAAAGATCGGTTCTTCTCAAATGCAGATGCTGGCAGGGAAGCCAAAGAGATGTTCGTGCTGGAAATGCAACAAATATCTTCTGTGCAGGTACTACAGGCACAGGCAGCTACACCTGAGGTGCTTGAGAAACCAGCTACCAAAAGGCCTCGCACTGAGCAACAGCCAGGTACCAGTGTGACTGTGGACAGTGTTTTTCAAGATATTGTTTATTCATCTACATTTGAGAACAGTGCTCCCACAGCTGCTATCATACAACTAGAAGCATATCTTGGAGAGGTTACTGTGCCTCGTTCGGACAAACCTCTTGAGTAATGGGCAGTCAATAAACTGCGATTTCCCACTCTAGCCCAAATGGCACAAACATATCTTTCAGCTCCTTGCAGTAGTGTGGAAAGTGAGAGATTGTTCAGTGTAGCGTCACATATTCTGACTGACACCAGAAACCGACTTCTAACTGAACATGCAGAGATTCTTCTGTTTCTTAAAAAAAAACTTGCCACTTGCGTTTGAATTGGAAAAGTCATCTACCACCTGTTAATGTCCAACTGTAAGGCATCATGCACTGTTACATGCTGCAGCTCAAAGCAACTGCTCCACCTGGCATTTGAGCGTTTTTTTTGCGTTTCCTATGCCTGTTAACTCCCCTCTATGTTGGCCTAGTCCATCGGTTAAAAAACCCACGCATGCTCAGACTGAATTATGAGACGGGAGCGCTCGTTCTGGTAAAACTAGCGTTCCTAATGGAGAGAGCACATTTGTCATTCTGCAAATTATTGCCTCGTTTATTGCAGCGCATTGTTTTTTTCTTTATAATGGTCTTTAAACTGTTTTTTTGCTGCAGATCTTTAGCCCGAGTTCTGACAAACTTATTTCTTCATAGTTTCTTGTCATCTCTAGAATAATTTTATATATTTTTAAAGCCAGATCTCCCTAATTGTAATTGTTATTTAGAATCAATATATACAATTTTTTTTTATTTTATTAGATTTTGGTTCTTGTGGGCTAATTTTTTTGGGTGTCAAGTTCTCACAACAACATAATTTTTTTGGAATTTTTTCCTCAAGGAGGTTGGTGTCCCTTGTTAATTACACATTGTATTTATGACATCTTATTGCTACTCCCAATAAAAAAACATAGGCAAGTATTTTTCCGAAATCAAAAATCCATTTATTCTGGCAAAAAATAAATAAACAGGAAGGGCAACAATTGTTAAATTAGTGGAATTTATGAAGACTTTGGACCACAAAGGCAGACATTACTATGATGAACAATAAAATAAACAACATGAGGAAATCAGGAGCAGCAGCCGAAGACATACATAATCCCAAGCTGTGGTACTCCTACAAACTGCAACTTCTGGAAGAGCAGCTTGAAGCCAGGGAATCACCTTCTGCTCTTCTTGGTAGCCTTCCTTGCACTGTTCCCTGCAGCGTTCCCTCCACGCTTCCCTCCAGCATTTGTTCCATGACCCCGTCCTCGCCCACTTGCAGGCTGTGGCTCTGTCGGTGGTAATGTGGCAGGAGGAGGAGGAGAAGGATGGGGCAGATGACAGAGATGAGTAGCCTCTGTCAACTGACCCATCCCCGCCATGTGAATGGCCGTATACACCAGGTGCTCACAGAGGGCACGTTGTCTCTTCTCCAGGTTCAGAAGTTTTGATGAAAGAAATGTACTAAAGGCCTCAACAGGGTTGAGTGGGGCCCTCATTATGGCAGCAGCGTCCCTTATCATCTGAAGTGACTCCTCCTCCACCTTTGTCATCCGCCTGTTTTTTTGTGGGTCTGACGTGGAGGGGAGCCACTTGGGACTGTGTGCTGCCGCTAGGCCTGGGGACCTGTTGAGTGCCACTTGGTCCGGCCTCCTCCTGGCTGCCACTCACCCCTGCCTCCTCCTGCCTGCCACATTCCGGAGCCTCTTCCTCCTGGCTGAGCTCATCCTGTGTAGAAAAAAGGGACCTAAGCCTCGTACACACGACCGAGTTTCTCATCCAAAACCGGCAAGAAAAGTGCCGCGTGAGCTTTTTTGTCGAGAAAACCGTTCGTGTGTATGGTTTTTCGACGAGAAAATTGCCGTGAATCTCGACGAGAAAATAGAGAACCTGCTCTCTATTTTCTCGTCAGGATTCCGGATTTCCTCGTCGTGTTTCTCGTCGGCCTGTTTTGTGACGAGAAAATGGTTCGTGTGTATGCTTTTACGACTCTTCCAAAAGCGTGCATGCTCACAAGCAACTATGAGACGGGAGCGCATCTTCTGGTAAAACAAGCCTTCGTAATGGAGATAGCACATTCGTCACGCTACAAATTTTTGCATCGTTTAAATGTTGTGCATTGAAATCTTCGTTAGAATGTTACATTAATCCAAACGAATGAACTTCTTTTGCTGCTGATATTCACACAGAGTTATGACTATCTTTTTTTAACCTTTTTCATGCTGCTCTTAAGAAGATTTATGTGTATTATATCGTGCAAGTTTTTAGGAATATTAAAAAATTCGATATTTTTCTAACTGATGTTAATTGTAATTTCGCAATGTTTTGGTAGTGATCTCCCATAGAATCTTTTAATATATATTATGTAAATTTTACACCCTTTTTTGGGAAATACGATTTAGTTATTTTTTTTTGGGGGGTTGTTATCTGTCCCTTTTTTTGTCAGTCAAATGTATCTGCTTACTCCAAAGCTAGATTTTACATTTTTACAAATACACATAGTCAAGTATGAACTTAAAGAAAAATAACATTTATTCATGTTTGAACTAAAATAAAGAGAAGGCAGCGCTGGAGAAGCTGCTGCCATTTGTGCATCCCAGGGACCCCAGAGCACACAGCAACCCTGTGTGGACACTAAAATTGGGAGCTTGAGAAGGCCAACATTTCTGAACACAATCTGATGCTGGCCTCCCAGAGGTCAGGAACAGCAGCAGGTGATATATATGTCTCAAGTGTGTGGTACTACAACAGGATGCCTTCTGTCCGACCACAATGAAGCAAGGCCATCACTTCCTCGTCTTCCTGGCAACCTTCCCTGCAACCTTTCCTGAAGCCTTCCCTGCAGCCTTCCTTCTTTGTTTGGCTGGAGGCTGGGCCACTGGAGGGGTACTCCTGTCAGGAGGAGGTGGAGGAGAAGGGGGTGGCGCAGAAGAACAAGGTGGAGGTGGAGGAGAAGGGGGTGGGGCAGAAGAAGAATGTGGAGGTGGAGGAGGAGGTTGAGGTTGGGACAGTTGTGCCACCTCACAAATGGCGGTATTGGGGGTAATTTTTTCCATCACCCCCTTGTTGAGCAAGGTGATGAGCAGGGGCTCGCATAGGAGGCGTTGCTCCATGCTCATCACCTTGAACTTTGCCTCCACTAGGCCGGCAATGGCCTCTTCAGGGGATGTGGGCTCTTTGAGGGTGTGTCATGGATATGCATTAATGTCTGTCTGCCATCTTACCTTCCTCCTCATGTGTTCATCTAGAGACCAGACCTCCTTCACCTGGCTTCCTTTATAATCTCCTCCCAGCCTGACTCCACCCCAGGCCCTATCACTGAACACTATATTAACCTGTGCACTGCAAGCCTGCTTTGCTGATCAACGTGTTTGTTAGGCATTGTGTGTTTGGGTTCCTGCCTGCCGTGTGCTACGTCTGTCTCTCTGTTACGCTATTGGCTTGTCCCCGACCATCCCTGTCTGCTCGTGACCCTTGACCTTCGGCTCGTTCCTCGTTATCCTTGTCTGCTTGTGGCCCCTGACCTTCGGCTTGTTATTCGGTTCTCTCTATCGTGTGCTCCTGCTTCCCCTTATCCTACGGGGCGTGAGCTAGGAAACTCCAGGGGCCGCGACCTGGTCCCAGCCTGCAGCGTAACATCCTCACCACTAGAGGCCCTGGAGAAGACCAGCTGGGTCTTAGACTCCGCGCCCTGGGGAATCTTGGCTCTCGCTTCCGTTGGGATCCCGGTTGTGCTCCTCTGGTCCCGCTTTCCACAACCACCCAGTTTCCTATCCACAGAAGCCAGCCATAGGGTTCACTACCTCGCGGTGCACTCCTGTCCCCCTACGGTGTGCATCTGTCACCTGGCCACAGGTGACCCTGACAGTTTGATCAGCCATGAACCCGGCTGACATCCCGCTTCCCGCGGATGATCCATTGCAGGGCATAGTTCGCAGACTTGAGACCCAGGAATCAAATCAGACCCAGGTGATGCGATTCCTCCAGGATCTGGCTTCTCGATTCGAGCAGCTTCAGGTCTCCTTGGGAACCCCGAATCCGCAACCCCAAGTACAACCAGCGGCTGTACCTATCGCACCAGTCGCAGCCTCACACTCACTAAGATTGCCAGCTCCGTTCCGTTTCTCTGGGGACTCCAAGGCCTGCAGGGGGTTTCTCAGCCAATGCACTATTCATTTTGAGCTTCAGCCTCAAAGCTTCCTATCTGACCGGGCTAAGGTAGCCTATATCATTTCCCTCCTCTCCGGTGAAGCTTTGGCCTGGGCTGCCCCCCTGTGGGAGAGGAACGATCCGGTGGTTTCCAGTCTGTCCGAATTCTTGAAGCTCTTTCGTAATATCTTCGAAGAGCCGGCTCGGGCTTCTTCAGCGGCTAGTGCTGTCTTACGTCTTCGCCAAGAATCTAGTTCAGTGGGGCAATATGCTCTTCAGTTCCGTATCCACACAGCTGAATTGAGCTGGAATAATGAGGCCCTGTTCGCTACCTTTTTACATGGCCTCTCTGACCGAGTGAAAGACGAATTAGCGGGAAGAGCCATTCCCATCGGTCTGGACGATGTAATTTCATTATGCAACCAGATCGACATTCGTTTTCAAGAGAGGTCCTTAGAAAAAAGACGCCAGCACTCTCTGGGTCCTAGCCAGTCTGAGCTCCCCTCCCTTCATTCCGTGGAGCATCCTCTACCTGCTGAAGAACCTATGCAGCTGGGCCGGACCAGACTAACCCCCGAAGAACGTGCTAGGCGCAGAACTCTGGGCTTGTGCCTCTATTGTGGGGGCAAGGGTCATTTTCGTGACTCCTGCTCGCTTCGTCCGGGAAACGCTCGGGTCTAATACATTTGGAAGGTGGAGTATTGGACCCAGAAACATCACCTTCTCGCCTGCTCTTGCCGGTGTCCCTTCATGTAGGCACTTCTCCTCAGTCAACCCTTGCATACCTGGATTCCGGGGCTGCCGGCAATTTCATGGATTGGAGAACTGCTTCTTCTATGAAGCTTACCCTTTCACCTCTCACTACCCCATTGGTAGTCTCGGCAATTGATGGCACTGTTCTCCCAGGGGGCCCTATTCGCTTCCAGACGCTACCCATTAGGATGTCGGTAGGGATTCTCCACCAGGAGTGGATATCCTTTCTTATTCTACCCAAGGCCTCTACCCCAGTTGTATTGGGCCTCCCTTGGCTACAGCTCCACTCTCCACATGTGGACTGGGTCTCTGGGCAGATCCTGGCCTGGGGTTCCTCATGTTTCTCGTCGTGTCTTCTCAAGGTGACCCCCAAGGAGAGTCTTCCGGTTGCTGCCACTTCTGTTTCTTCTGATCTTCCCGCCGCATACAGCGATTACCGGGATGTGTTCTGTAAAAAATCAGCTGAGGTGCTTCCTCCCCACAGGTCTTTTGACTGTGCTATTGATCTTGTCCCTGGAGCAACTCTACCCAGGGGTCGTACCTACCCTCTGTCCATCCCAGAGACCCAGGCCATGTCGGAGTATGTAGCAGAGAATCTGGAGAGAGGGTTCATCCGGAAATCCTCATCGCCTGCAGGGGCAGGGTTCTTTTTTGTTGCCAAAAAGGATGGTACCTTAAGACCCTGCATCGATTATCGGGGTTTAAATGCGGTTACTATTAAAAATCGATACCCCTTACCCTTAATATCTGAGCTATTCGATAGGTTGAAGGGTGCCTCCATTTTCACCAAGTTGGATCTCAGAGGCGCGTACAATCTCATTCGAATACGGGAGGGTGACGAATGGAAGACTGCATTTAACACTAGAGACGGGCATTACAAATATCTGGTGATGCCTTTTGGTCTGTGTAATGCTCCAGCCGTGTTTCAAAACTTTGTCAATGAAATCTTCAGAGATCTGCTGTACCAGTTTGTTGTCATCTATCTGGATGACATTCTGATCTTTTCTGAAAATCTGCTCGTCCACAGAAACCATGTCCGCACTGTACTTCAGCGTCTTAGAGAGAACAATCTCTATGCCAAGCTGGAGAAATGTTCCTTTGAATGTTCTGAGGTCCTGTTTTTGGGGTGCTTTGTCTCATGTTCGGGGCTTTGTATGGACCCTGGGAAGGTCTTGGCTATCACCAACTGGCCTCTTCCTGCTAGCCTCAAGGCCACACAGCGCTTTCTTGGCTTCACTAATTATTATAGGCAGTTCATAAGGAATTACTCTTCCATTGCCGCGCCTATTATCGCTTTGACCAAGAAGGGTGTGAATGCCAGAGACTGGCCTCCCGAAGCTGTCTCTGCATTTCACAACCTGAAACAGGCCTTTGTTTCTGGCCCCCTCTTGAGGAGACCAAATCCTGGGAATGCATTTTTTATTGAAGTGGACGCTTCCTCAATGGGGGTGGGAGCTGTGCTTCTTCAAATCTTTGAGAAGAGACGCCAACCATGTGCGTTCTTCTCCAAAAAATTTTCTCAGGCAGAGAGGAATTATGCCATCGGTGATCGGGAACTTCTCGCAATTAAATTGGCATTAGAGGAGTGGCGTCATCTCTTGGAGGGTTCCCCTCACTCCATAACGATCTTTACCGATCACAAGAATTTACAGTATCTACAGAATGCTAAACGTCTGAATCCTAGACAGGCCAGGTGGAGTCTCTTCTTTGCCCGTTTTAATTTCACGATTACCTACAAACCTGGTTCCTGCAACGGTCGGGCTGATGCGCTCTCTAGGTCATTTGACACTTTGGACGAGGAGTCCGCCCCTGAACCTGAGCCGATCATTCCCACCTCATGCATTGTTGCCCACTCTACCACCCTGAAGTCTAAAATTCCGCCTGGTAAGACCTTTGTCCCCACTGAGCTAAGAGCTAAGATCCTTCGTTGGGGACATGATTCCAAGGTGGCAGGGCATTCTGGATTCCTCCGATCCTTCCTACTCATCAGTCGTCACTACTGGTGGCCTAATCTCCGCTCAGACGTCAAAGACTACGTTAAAGCTTGTCATGTCTGTGCTCAGTCCAAATCCTCCACACAAGCTCCTGCTGGTCTCCTCATGCCCTTGCCTATTCCTAAGGAACCCTGGGCCCATATTGCCATGGATTTTATCACCGATCTCCCACTGTCTGAGAATAATACAGTCATTTGGGTGGTAATCGATCGATTCTCCAAGATGGCTCATTTTGTTCCTCTTCCTGGTCTTCCTTCTGCCCCTGCCTTGGTTCCCATTTTCATTCGAGAAATTCTCCGCCTACATGGGGTCCCTTCTCATATTGTTTCCGACAGGGGAGTCCAATTCACGTCTCGTTTTTGGAGAGCCTTTTGCAAATCCCTCAATATTGTCTTGGATTTTTCTTCTTCTTACCATCCCCAATCCAATGGACAGACTGAGAGGGTTAATCAGGAGTTAGAGGTCTTTCTTCGCACCTTTGTGTCTTCTCACCATGACGATTGGTCCTCTCTACTCCCGTGGGCAGAATTCTCCCATAACAATCATGTGAATACCAGTTCGCAGAAGACACCCTTTTTCACAGTTTATGGAAAACACCCTCAACTTCCTCTTCCTATGATCTGTTCTCCAGACATTCCAGCTTTGGCTTCGGTTCAGGAGTCTCTCAATTCCGTTTGGGGTCACGTTCATGATTCCCTCCGGGCAGCTGCTGAAAAATTCAAAGGCTTTGCCGACCGCCGCAGGCGTAAACCGCCTTCTCTTCAGCCAGGGGACAAAGTCTGGCTCTCTACCAGGAACATCAAGCTCCGAGTTCCTTCTCTGAAGTTTGCTCCACGATTCATCGGTCCATACACGGTAACTGCTAAACTGAATCCGGTTTGTTTCAAACTCCAGATTCCTAAGAGCCTTAAAATCACTAACTCCTTTCATGTTGCTCTTCTAAAGCCTTTAGTCCTCAATAAATTCTCTCGTCCTCTTCCTACCGTGGCGCCTGTCTCGGAGGATAATCAGGAGTACGAGATCAGTCAAATTCTGGACTCCCGACTCTGTAAAGGCGTTCTTCAGTACCTCGTTCATTGGAAAGGGTTTGGTCCTGAGGAGAGGTCTTGGATCACTGCATCTGAGGTCTTTGCACCTCGTCTGTTAAAGGAGTTTCATCTGAAGTTTCCCTCTAAACCTGGGCCCAGGCGGGGAAGGGGGAGGCCTCGTAAGAGGGAGGGTACTGTCATGGATATGCATTAATGTCTGTCTGCCATCTTACCTTCCTCCTCATGTGTTCATCTAGAGACCAGACCTCCTTCACCTGGCTTCCTTTATAATCTCCTCCCAGCCTGACTCCACCCCAGGCCCTATCACTGAACACTATATTAACCTGTGCACTGCAAGCCTGCTTTGCTGATCAACGTGTTTGTTAGGCATTGTGTGTTTGGGTTCCTGCCTGCCGTGTGCTACGTCTGTCTCTCTGTTACGCTATTGGCTTGTCCCCGACCATCCCTGTCTGCTCGTGACCCTTGACCTTCGGCTCGTTCCTCGTTATCCTTGTCTGCTTGTGGCCCCTGACCTTCGGCTTGTTATTCGGTTCTCTCTATCGTGTGCTCCTGCTTCCCCTTATCCTACGGGGCGTGAGCTAGGAAACTCCAGGGGCCGCGACCTGGTCCCAGCCTGCAGCGTAACATCCTCACCACTAGAGGCCCTGGAGAAGACCAGCTGGGTCTTAGACTCCGCGCCCTGGGGAATCTTGGCTCTCGCTTCCGTTGGGATCCCGGTTGTGCTCCTCTGGTCCCGCTTTCCACAACCACCCAGTTTCCTATCCACAGAAGCCAGCCATAGGGTTCACTACCTCGCGGTGCACTCCTGTCCCCCTACGGTGTGCATCTGTCACCTGGCCACAGGTGACCCTGACAGGGTGGCATGGGCCTCTTTAATAAGGGCCATTGCTGCCTCACTGGTGGTCCTGTCCCTCCTGCCTCTTTTGGGAAGCCGGATGGGAGGCACCTGGGATCTGGTGCTTCTCCTTTGCCCTGCCACCTCCTGGCTGCCACTGGGCCCTGCCACCTCCTGGCTGCCACTGGGCCCTGCCACCTCCTGGCTGCCACTGGGCCCTGCCTCCTCCTGGCTCACAGTGGGCCCTGCCTCTTCCTGGCTGCCACTGGGCCCTTCCTCCTCCTGCCTGACAGTTTCCAGACCCTCCTCCTGGCTGATTTCATCCTGTGTATGAAAAAGGGACATAGTTTAATATGTTGTTTTAATCTTTGCATCAAACTTTATAAACATGATTGAAGCAATTAGAATGTAAATCCAGAAATCATTTTTTCTAATTTACACCTACATCAGATTGACTATTTAGCACCCAATTAAGTGCAGACTAATGTCTAGAGATCTTGATTTCACTTGTGGAACCCAAAATATTGTATGTTTCTCATCTTGACATATTTGTCAAACATTAATTTTATCCCAATACATTTTCATTTAATACTATACCTGGCTCCAGATGGCCAAATCAGGATCATCCAGGATGGCTGCCTCCTCTTGCTCCAGGGAAGGCTCAGGTTGGCTGCAGGGAAGTCTGGGGGGAAGAGTGGAGAGTGATGGCCTTGCCTCAATGTGGTCATCCAGGAAGGACATCCTGCTGTAGTACCACAAAATCGGGACATACACATCACCTGCTGCTGCTCCTGACCTCTGAGAAGCCAGGACCTTAGAGCGTTCAGTCCTGTAGGTGCCTCTCAAGCTCCTAATTTTAGTGTCCACTTGTTTTGCTGTGGCTGTGGGCACCTTGGTCTGCACAAATGGGAGCAGCTTCTCCAGCGCTGCTTTTCTCACCCCTCTTTTTTTATGGATGGGGTTTTTCATCTCCCACAGAGCGGGCAGCTCCCTTACCCGGTCAATAAATTCCGCCAGGAACTCTTTGTCGCTAATAAAGACATTCATATTGTATCTGCAAGTTTAAGAAATAATATATAACTAATGTGAGGCAAACAGTCTAACCTCCTTAACATCGTAGTCACCATATATATGCTACAACATTCTCAAAACAGTATAGGCCAACAATTTGTCCAAGTCACAAAATCACATACCTTCGTTCGCACGTCCGTCACTTGAACTCCTCTCTCCGCACACCGAACGTACTATAGTCACATGTGTGTTTGCTATATACACACCACGCATGCGTCAAAATACGAACACGTCGCTCCGCACACGTCGCCCGCCCATGACGTTCTAACTAACATCTTTTCCCCGCCCCTTCTCTTTCGGCGCGCAGACAGATATGGCGGAGTTACAGCAGGTGTCTGATAATTCCGCAACTAACAAGGAGGAGACAAGCCCGGAGACCGAGGAAACGTCACGATCAAGGAGGAGATTCAAGGCATCGAATATGTCTTTTGCCAAGATGGCGGAGATGGTGGACATCTTGCTCAAGTCTGATTATGACGCAAAGCATGGGCCGTATAGCAAACCAAATAGAAGGAAGGCCAAAATCCTCACTAAAGTCGTGAAGAGTCTGAAGACGAATTTCGGGGTGAAACGCTCAATTGAGCAGCTCAGAAAGAGGTGGTCAGACCTCAAACTGAGGGAGCCAGAGCAGTTAAGGAGCATTAAGGGAATGCTCGCAAAAAGTAAGTAAAATGTACACTTTTCTGCTATTAATCCTTTTCTAAACTGACATGTTGCTGGTTTATGTTTTTTTTTCTTATTGGACTCCCTTACAAAATGTTATATTTTGAACTTGGTTGGGCACAGTAATCGTTCGTTGCGTTACAGACACTTCGTTCGGCCACTATCCGCTGTTTTGGCTTATTTTACAGCCACAAAAGTAATTAGACATCTGCCTTTTTTTGTGAAATTTGGGGCACAAAGTTTTAGGCTAGATGATGTGTTTGTAAAGAGAATGAAATGCAAACTTTTGTCAGTGTAAAGGAGAGGACACTCAGCAGCTGCTTCCACATCTGTACTTTGGAGCACTATAGTGTGGGCCACCAGACCCGCCTTTTTTGGGTGTCCCGCACAGGTGCATCAGAGAATTTTTGTGTTGCCTACATGTCTAAAAAATGACAGACAAAGGTGAATACTAAGCATTTTCTTGCTCAGAAATAATGCATTCATCTTTAACTTCCGCCCAAACACACACTTGTACCCCACTTCCAAGCAATTTAGCCTGTTTTTTTTTTTACATAGAGATTTTCTGTGTGATAACTCTAACTGTTGTTTGATTCTCATAGGGAAGAGAAGACTGGGAGGAGGACACTCCAGGGAGCACAAGAACCCCAAAGCTTCACAACAACCCCAAACTCCCAAAGACCCACAAACGAAGGATGTAGAGGAAGTTGAGGTGGAGGAAGGAGAAGTGCAGGAAGGAGAGGTGGATGACGTTGTGGAACTGGTCACCACAACAGGTCAGTATCTGACACCACAGCTTCAGGTAAGAGAGGTAGGCCTGCAGAGTTATAATACCTTTTATTTTGTTTTTAGGGGATGTGAATGTTGGGGTGAAGGATAGTACAGGTTTCTCTGCTGACAGTGCCCTCCGCCTCATCCAGCAAGTGATGGAATGTAGCACGGAACTGGACAAAATTAAAGAAAGAATTCATGTGATGGATCAAACATTTAAAGACATTCTCAATGTTTTGGGGAGAATTCAATAAGGCATCCCAACCCCCTTTTGTTCATGTTTATTCTTCAACTTTTAAAAAACTTTTTGACAATCAAACCAGCCAAAAATTGAATCTGCACACAGTGTGTCAACATGTGCTATCTGCCATCAGGGGATATCCATGTACGTCTTTTGGGGGTGCAACCCCTTCCTCGTATCTAAAGTAGGTGAACTGAGGAAGGGGTTGCACCCCCAAAACACATCCATTGATCACCCCTGATGGCAGATAGCACATGTTGACAATAGGGATCAGGAGTCTAAAATCCCTATAGGAAAATAATCCCAACTGTGTGCATATTCAATTTTTGGCTGGGCAAGGGGTGGCAGGACCCCATATTAGGACGGGCACATAGAGACATATGGTTTGTGTAAGTGAATGTCTCAGATTGCTCCGAGGTATCCAATTTTGTAATATTTGGAATGCAACTGGAAACAATTGCCGGTTTGTGGCCAGGCAAACAAAAAATGTTAAAAAACAAAAAAAAGGTGTGTGAATTTGCACATAGTAAAAGATTTGAACACAAACAACGTGTAGCTTCTTTTTCTAATATGCTCTAACCTTATTTGGTACATTTTTAAAGGTTACATAGTGAAATGGTTGGTATTTACTAAAGGAAAATACACTTGGCACTACAAATGCACTAAGACAAACTAGGAGACAGGAAACCAACAAAAGTTAGAAGTTTAAACAAGATTTTTATTTGGATCGTTCTCCAGGAATCTTTAGACATAGCCTGGCATAGGAATTGCCCCCCTACCCGTGAAATAGTCCATGTATTTGTCCCGAACCTCACGGGCATTTTGGGGGGGCAAGCCAGCACGGGCAGATTCCAGGCCCGGCAGGGGATTATCAGGGGAAAGTCCAGCCTCAGGCAAAACTGAGGCCATATATGAATTAGATTTGCGGCAAAGAAAATTGTGTAGCACACAGCAGCATAACACTACATAGTTTATTTTGTAGTCCGCCAAGTGGATGGGAGTCATAAAAAGGCGGAACCGGCTGGCCATTATGCCAAAGGCATTTTCAACGACTCTTCGGCCCCTGGCCAGCCGGTAATTGAACACCCTCTTCTCTGGGGTCAGGGTCCTCTGAGGAAATGGCCTCATAAGATGTGGTCCGAGCCCGAAGGCTTCATCAGCCAAAAAAACAAAGGGGAGTCCTTCAATATTCCCTGCATCCGGTGGCTATGCAAGGTCGTCACTCTGGAGACGGAGGGCAAACTCCGTCTGGATGAAGGATCCCCCATCGGACATCCGGCCATTCTTCCCTACATCAACATAGAGGAATTCATACCATGCTGACACCACCGCCATCAGCACAATGCTATGAAACCCCTTGTAATTGAAGTAGTAGGACCCAGAACGGGGTGGCGGCACGATGCGGACGTGCTTCCCGTCTATAGCACCACCGCAGTTGGGGAAGTCCCACCGCTTGGCAAACTCCGATGCCACAGTCTGCCATTCCTGTGGCGTGGAAGGAAGCTGTGGAGTCAAACAAGATGAAAAAATATTAGAATACACAAATCAAACATTACAAGTATATTCTAAGAAAATACATTAGAGGCCAACATCAAGCAAAGACTACATTTATTAAGGTGTTTTAAATAAGTATAATGGAAGGCTCATGTATCATATTCATCACCCCCTATGATGGTCCATTAATAAATTATAATGGGGAGGGGGGGGGGTAGATGTGTTTGGCCACAGGATAGCATTGCAGTGGCGGTGCATCCAGAGTGGGCGCTGGAGCACTGCCCCCTCTCTCCTGTGCCCGTCACTCAGAACAATTGTATTGTCTATGCCACCCACTATTCAAGTGGATGGCCCCCTGTTAAGCGACCGACATATGAAGAACTGCGGCATTTATGGGCTTAAAATTGCATATCAGAAACAGTAAGGAAAATTGTCTTGCACATTACAGCCTGAGGGATGTAATTGGCTGCAGAAAAGTTAAATAGGGGATGCAGGGGGGGGGGGCATTCCTTGGGTAAACACTGACAGGCTGCTCTGCCAATCATGTTCACCAAGTCTGTTTAATGGTAACATGATTGGCTGATGCAACATCAAGGGAAGGAGAAGACATCAAGGACAGAAGAAGGATGGCGCTGACCACAAGAAGGTAAGTGCAGGGCTGGGGGGGAACTGGCTGCATTGGAGGGGACAAAATGGCTGCATTAGAGGGAACAAAATGGCTGCATTGGAGGGAACAAATGGTGGCGTTTAATAGGCACCAGAGCAAAAAAGGAGGAAGTTTATTTCCTAAATTGGGGTTTGAACCCCCAAACATTTGGAGCAACAGGCGCCCCTGCTGGAAAGGTTAGTGAAGGGAAATATGCATGGAGGAGAAAAAAGGGGCAATCTAAAGCTTCCAGCATGCATGAGGACAAAGGGGACATTCTCAGCATATTACAATCATGGTAATTAGGGAAGGATGAAAGAAATACAATACATTAGCATACATGTAATACATAAAATGTGATGTTAAAGGAGAAAACTTACCCTAATATAGTCCTCCTGCAGGACTTGTATAATGGCAGAACAGGTGTCTGGGATTATGAGGCCCAGAGCCTGGGGGGAGATGCCTGTCGTGAACTTCAAGTCCTGAAGTCTTCTCCCTGTCGCCAGATAACGTAACGTGGCGATGAGCCTCTGCTCAGCACTGATGGCTTCCCGCATAACGGTGTCCTTCCTGGTAATATAGGGGGACACCAAAGCCAACAGTTCCTGAAAAACGGGGTCAGACATCCGCAGAAAATTCCTGTAGTCCTCAGGATTATTCTCGACGATCTCCCGCAGCAGAGGCATATGGCAGAATTGGTCCCGCTGGAGCAACCAATTCTTGGTCCATGAACTCCTCCTCACACCATTCATGGACTGGTCTTGGTCCAAAACAAGCAGACCAACACCAAGCGCACGCACAGCACGAACTCGACGACGAGAACGTCCAGGCGACATGGCTAGGAAACGGTCGTCTTATCAGAACGTACAGAACGCACTTTAGAACAGCAAGGCCTATGAATAACGAACTGAAAAACAGAAACGAACAGGCAAGAACGCACTGTAAAACAGATACGACCTGCCTAGACGCCCTGAAAGTCAAGATACGAACCCACAAGCACAAACTGAACCGCAGAAAGCGATCTGAAAAGTACGAAGACTGAAAAGCGCGAATCGTCTCTTCCCAAACTTTTACTTCACACGCGGTAACACGAGATCAGCAAAAGCAGCCCAAGGGGTGGCGCCAAGAAAAAAGATCTTCCCCTTTATAGTGCCGTCGTACGTGCTGGACGTGACCGCGGAGAACAACGAGGAAATTGGGAAATGTCAGTGTGTACGCATGGAAAGCTTGACGAGAAAATCGACAAGGTTAACAAGAATCTCGTCGAAAAAAACGACGTGTTTTTTACGACGAGAAACTCGGTCGTGTGTACGAGGCTTTAGTTTTATTTTTTGTTGAATCAATCACACACAATTTTCATCTCATGACTGTTGCAATTTGAATATTAATAAATATAAAAGACTCTTATTGTGACCCCTGCTTTTTTATATACTGTACCAATCATTAATGTTTTTTTTTTTTTTTTATTTGTTTTTAAACATTTAAATTTTGTCATTTGTGAATACTAACATCTAGTTCTCAAAAATCAATTAAGGACAATAAATATATTTGAAAATAATATACCTGGCTGAAGATGCGCAGATCCGGCTCTTCAAGCTCAGGTGGCTCCTCCTCCCCCTCTGCAGGGGTGGAGGGAAGGGTGGAAGGAATGCTGGAGGGAAGGGTGGAAGGAACGCTGGAGGGAAGGGTGGAAGGAAGAGTTGAGGGAAGGGTGGAAAGTGATTCCCTGGCCTCAATCTGGTCATCCAGAAATTGCAGATGCTTGTAGTACAACAGCTTGGGCTTAACTACTTCATCTGCTGCTGCTCCTGATCTCATAGAAGCACGCACTTCTTTATAGCGTTTTTTGTACGCATTCCTCATGTTGTTGATTTTACTATTCATCATAGTATAGTCTGCCTCTGGGATCCAGGTCTTCATATATTCTGCTAATTTAACAATTGTTGCCTTGCGTACTTGGCTATTATGGTAGGAGCTATTTTTTTAGCTCCCAGAGGTTGCGCATTTCCTTATACTTTTCAATAAAAATTAACATGATGTCTGGCTCACACAATTTATGCATAGTTCAGTCTACAAGATAAAACACAAGACAAAAACAGGAGGTCAGCTTCAATTGTCCTAATCATAGCCCAATATAGGCCTCTACAATCATGAACCAGTATAGGCCACTGATGCCCCAAGTTCATTTCTTACTTTTGTAGGATTCGTTCGGCACTTCCGGTCGTCCTTACTCCGCGCAACCACAACCTTGTTTACTCTTTATATACCCTGCGCATGCGTGAAACTCCGTCCGCGTCGCCCGCTCATGACGGTCTTTTGCAGAATTGACCCGCCCCTTCTCGTTCGGCGCACAGTGGGAGACGACGACATGGCGGTGACACAGGTGCGTGCTTTATTATTAAATACCGATGAGGAAAGCCCGGAGACGGGAATGTCCCGATCCAGGAATAAAAGATTCAAGGCGACTAATATGTAATTTGCTGAGATGGCGGAGATGGTGGACATCCTGGATTACGGAAGGATTACGATGGGAAGCATGGGCCATACGACACCCCTAATCTCAGGAAGTCTAAAATAATGGACAAAGTGGCGGCGAGTCTTTATAATAAATTTGGGGTCAGGAGATCCAAGGAGCAGCTCTGTAAAAGGTGGTCTGACCTGAAGCTGAGGGAGGCGGACCAGTATAGGAAGCTTAAAAAATTCCTGGACAAAAGAAAGATTTTTTTTTTACTGTCTTGAATCAAATTGGAATATGTATTCTTGCATGTTTTGCTCCTTGTGCTTGGATTGTCTGGTTTCATATTGTAGAATGGTAACTTTCATGTGAAGTTGAGTGGACTAATTTTTGGTAATGTTTCCTAGTAAACAGCGATCGTGTAAAAAATAACATGTTTTGCACATATACTCGTAAACCACATGTGGTCATGCCTATTTGGCGTTAAACAACGTTTATATATACATTGTTGTCTAGATGATGTGTTGTAAGTATAAGTAGAATGTTCAATGGTAAACTAGATTCTGTGTAAAGGAGAGGACACTCAAGCAGCTGGTTACACATCTTGACTCAGGAGCACTATAGTGTGGGCCACCAGAACAACCTTTTTAGGGTGTCACACACAGGTGCTCCAGTGGATACCTTGGGGTGTCTCCTTTTTATTTTTGAGGACCAAGAATGAAAGAATTCTTGCTTTGTTGAATTGGCAAAATCTCATATGTTCATCTTTGAACTCTTTGAACCCCACTTCCAGGCAAAGTTATAAAATTATGCCCTCAAATCTCTGTATGCTAAAGGATACCTTTTGATTGTTTCATTCTCATAGGGGAGAGGAGACTGGGAGGACACCAATGTGAGGAGCCTAGGAAGCACAGAGCACATAAAGAAAACCAAGATCCAAAAGAACCCCAAGAATCAGCATGTGGAGGAAGCAGAGGTGGAGGAAGCAGAGGTGGAGGAAGGAGAGGTGGAGGAAGCAGATTTGAGGGCATATAAAATTATGCCCTCAAATCTCTGTATGCTAAAGGATACCTTTTGATTGTTTCATTCTCATAGGGGAGAGGAGACTGGGAGGACACCAATGTGAGGAGCCTAGGAAGCACAGACCACATAAAGAAAACCAAGATCCAAAAGAACCCCAAGATCAGCATGTGGAGGAAGCAGAGGTGGAGGAAGCAGAGGTGGAGGAAGGAGAGGTGGAGTATAACCACAACAGGTCAGTGTCTGTCACCACAGCTTCTGGTAAAAAGAGATGTAGGCCTGCATATTTCTAATACCTTTATATTTTTAGGGGATGAACATGGTGGTGTGTCAGAAACTCCTACTGCTCCATTCTCAAGTGCTAGTGCCCAAATCGTCATTCAAGAAATAATGGAATGTAGTAGCGAATTGGACATAATGAGGAAAAGGATGAATGTGATTGAGCAAAAATATAAAAACATCATTGATATTATGGGGCGAATAGTCTGAACCACACCCCCCCCTTTTTTAGTTTTCTTATGTAAGCAAAAATGTTCATTTGTTTTAACACAAGCCCAAATTTCAAGATGCACACAGTGTGTCAACATGTCCTATCTGCCGTCACAGGATATCTATGTCCCTGTTTTGGGGGTGCAACCTTTTCCTCGCTACTCAAGTAGGTGAGAGGAAGGGTTTGCATCCCCAAAACACGTCCATTGATCCCCCATGATGGCAGATAGCACATGTTGACTTACGCCATGGGATCAGGATGAAAAAAAACATTTTGCACATCAAAAACTGTGTGCATCTTCTAATTTTGGATGGTTCAGGGGTGACATCACCCCATCTCTATATTTTTAAGGTTGAACTTTGTAAGTTCCTTTTTTTTTTTTTGACCCATGCATGTTTCTGCAAATACAAAAAAAAAATAAAAAATTCTCCAAAATTTGGAGTAAAAAATGTCAAGATTGTATTTTGAATAAAAAATTATCGCACATGTTGTGCACAGAGTAAAAAAAAAAAATGGACACTCAACAATGCGTGGCTTGTTCTTTCTATGCTCAATAGCTGTTATCTAAAATGGGAAAGTTCAGGTTTTTAAGTGTGACAATTGTGGCTATTTACTAAAGACAAATACACTTGGCACTACTACAAAGTGTACTATGATAACCTGGGAGACACATAATAATAAAAAAAAAATTATGACAAAACAAGGTTTTCCAAAAAATATAATTTTTTTTATTTTTTTTCAAAAGGTTTCAAATATGGTCTGGCATTGCGATGGCCTCCCTACCCGTGAAGTACTCAACGTATTTATCACGTACTTCACGGGCGCTTTGGGGGGCCAAGCCAGTACGACCAGTGTCCAGGCCAGTAAGATTGTGCATGTATGATACACCGGCCTCTGGCCCAACAGTAGATAGCTATGAAGGAGAGTGTTGTCTCATAAAATTATGCAATATGCAGCAGGTTAAGATGATGTGATTGAGTTTGTATTCCGCCATGTGTATGGCTGTCAGAAACAGGCGGAACCGGCTGGCCATTATGCCAAAGGCATTCTCCACAACCCTCCGGGGTCTGGCCAGCCGGTAATTTAAAACCCTCCTCTACGGGGTGAGGGTCCTCTGTGGGAACGGCCGCATCAGGTGTGGTCCCAGTCCAAAGGCTTCATCCGCTATAAACACAAAGGGAAGTCCATCCACGTTGTCTGCATCTGGAGGCAGTGCCAGGCCCCCAGACTGCAGATGATGAGCGAACTCCGTCTGCGTGAACACTCCGCCATCGGACATCCGGCCGTTCTTCCCCATGTCCACATACAGGAACTTATAGCGTGCCGACACCACTGCCATTAACACTATACTATTAAAACCTTTATAGTTATAGTAGTAAGACCCCGGACGGGGTTGCAGCACTATGTGGACCATCAATTGCCCCTCCGCAGTTGGGGAAGTCCCACCGCTGGGCAAATTGGGAGGCCACAGTCTGCTGTCAGAAACAGGCGGAACCGGCTGGCCAGAGCCCGGAGGGTTGTGGAGAATGCCTTCGGCATAATGGTAATTTAAAACCCTCCTCTCCGGGGTGAGGGTCCTCTGTGGGAACAGGTGTGGTCCCAGTCCAAAGGCTTCATCCGCTACAAACACAAAGGGAAGTCCATCCACGTTGTCTGCATCTGGAGGCAGTGCCAGGCCCCCAGACTGCAGACGGTGAGCAAACTCCGTCTGCGCGAACACTCCGCCATTCTTCCCCACGTCCACATACAGGAACTCATAGCGTGCTGACACCACCGCCATTAACACTATACTATTAAAACCTTTATAGTTATAATAGTAAGACCCCGAACGGGGTGGCGGCACTATGTGGACGTGCTTCCCATCAACTGCCCCTCCGCAGTTGGGGAAGTCCCACCGCTGGGCAAATTGGGAGGCCACAGTCTGCCATTCCTGTGGCGATGAAGGGAACTGTGGAGTCAAACAAAAAGAAGAAATTAGTACTTTTGCACATTACATTGCAAGCAGATTACCCAAATACTTTCTTGGCCAACGTCAGTATAACATTTATTAGGAGTATTTAAACACAAAAATAGAAGGCCCACTTATCAGATGACTCACCCCCGCTGATGGGCCATTGGAACAAATTATAAGAGGGGGGATGTTGTTTAAGCAGATTTTGTGCCCCGCAACAAAAAGGCTCTACCACTCTGCTGACCTTGAATGTGCAAAAATCTTTATGACACATTTTAGGGGGGGGGGGTTCAAAACTACAATGGCGCAGACAAAAACATCATTAAAGAACAAACTAGGCTAGGTGTATATGGGCCCAGTATAGCATGCAGGAGAGGTTAGTGAAGGGAAATAGGCATGTAGGCCAAAAATTTTAAAATATAAAAGAAAAAACGTGCATGGGGAGAAAGGGGACATTCCCAGAATCTTACAATCATGGCAATTTGGGAAGGATGAAAGAAATACAATACTTTAGCAAACAATCAAAACATATAATGTGATGTTAAAGGATAGAAATTACCTTAATATAGTCCTTCTGCATGACTTTTATGATGGCAGATCACGTTTCAGTGATAATGATCCCAAGAGCCTGGGGGAGATGCCTGTTGAGAACTTGAGGTCCTGCAAGCTTCTCCCAGTCGCCAGGTATCTCAACGTGGCAATAAGCCTCTGCTCGGCAGTGATCACCTGGCGCATCACAGTGTCCTGCCTCGTGATATAGGGGCACAGAAAATCCAACAGATGGTGAAAAACGGGGTCCGTCATCCGGAGATAATTCCTGAAATCATCAGAATTATTCTCATGGATTTCCCGCAGCAGAGGCATATGAGAGAATTGGTCCCACTGGAGCAACCAGTTCTTGGTCCATGAACTCCTCCTCACCCTGTTCATGGACTGAACTCGGGTTACAGTGTTAACTGCAACACCAAGTCTATAGCCAGCACGAGCTCTACGACAAGAACCTACTTCAAACATGGCTTTAAACCGGTCGGCTGGTCAGAACGAACTCAAACAGAACGCAACGAGGAACAGCAAGGCCTGAGAAAAACGACCTGAAAAACAGTAACGAACGGCCAAGAAGGCACTGCAAAACAGTAACCGACCTGACATCACGCACTGAATGACAAATACGAATCCACAAGCACAAACTGAACACCCAAAAAGCACGGAGACTGAAAAGCGCAAATCGGCTCTCACCAAACTCTTACTAACATGCGGTAACACGAAATCAGCAAAAGCAGCCCAAAGGGTGGCACCATTAGATTTGAACTTCCCCTTTATAGTGCCGTCATACGTGGTGTACGTCACGTCGTTTTGGTGCGGTCGGTTTTTTGACTGATGGTGTGTGGGCAAGATTGATGGAAGACAGTTTCATCGGATTTCCGATGGAAAAATCTATCGGATTAGAATCCATAGGATATCCGATCGTGTGTACAGGGCTTAAGTGAAAAAGTGAATCACCTATGGTGTGCACATTGCACACTATAGGTGATTCAACGTTCAATGCATGGGGGACACATAGCCTAATATGGAGCGGCATAGAGTTAACACTACAGGCAAACGAAAGGCTCAAAAACAGGGAGCTCAAATACCTGTAGGAGCAGCTACTTTGAGCTTTATTGTGCATGTGGCCTTACTGCTGCTAAGTCCTTGGCTCCTTGGCCTTGCCATCCTGAAATGAACCTAATTTTGGTCTGTGAAAAATGTTTTTTCAGGAGTTTCATAAAAAGTTGAACTAGAAGCTAGCACTTTTTTTTTAAAATGTTTACAAAATAATGTTAGTTTTTTGAGGTACTGTTCAGTTGTTCCTCCTCAGGCCTAACATTATTTAACTGTATTGCACTTGGGTTGGTTGATGTGATGACGTGAACTGGTGATGTTTGTTTTATACGTGGCGTCGTCAACAATGATATGTTGTTGATAATATTTCATGTTCTGTGTGACATTTGAGCTTTTCATTTTCAAGGCATAATGCCTGTACAATGCAGCTAAAACGCATCTGCTCCTCAAGGAGTTTGAGCTTTTTTCCTGCCTGTTGACGCCTCCCCTCCATGTCAGCCCATTGCATACTATATGTAGTTTCAGGAGTTTAGTGGCAGGAAAGTTTACAGGGAGAAAAAAAATCCAAAGATTTCCATTTCCAATTCCTTTGGATTTTTTCCTGCCTGCTGCCTGTAAGCTGCCCTGCCGCTAAACTTCTGAAACCGCATAGTGTTCCTTGGCCAATGGCCATGAATGAACACATAGGCTAACACATGGAGGGGAAGAGGTAACAGGTAGAGAAAAAAAAAGCTCAAAAGAGCTAAAACACCTGGAGAAGCAGCTGCTTTGAGCTGTGCATGAGGCCTTAATGCAGCCTACATGCCAATCTAACACACATCCTTGCCATCCTTGAATGTTCTGTCTGTGAAATGTGTTTCTCTTACACATGTGTAAGAATTTGAACTGGAAACAAACACATGTGTTTTTTTTTGTTTTTTTTTATAATGTCTTGTGTTGTGAGTTGACTGAGGTACTGTACTGTTCTTTCTTCTCCTCATGCCTAAATATTGTGAACTTACAATGTACATATCATTGATGACATTGACATTATTTTTTAGATAACATGTATAACAATTTGCGCTTTAACAGCTTTGTGACCACTGCCAGCAAATAAACATGTTTTCTTTCATAATGTCTTTTGACTGCGTTTCAACTCCTGTGTAATTTTTAATAATTTTTTTAAAAAATGGTCACATGACCAAAATCAGGTATCGGTAATTGGTATCGGCGAGTACATGATGTCAAGTATCGGTACTCGTACTCGGCGTCAAAAAAGTGGCATCGGTGCATCCCTAATCATATTAATGGCTCTACTCACTGGGAAGTTTTTGGTGCAATGTACAACTACAGTCGAAGCCGTGTATGGGCAAGTCGATTGTACTTAAGTTGATCGAGCAACTTGGGTACAACCAGCCTGTCGTTTTTTTCATGCAAGATTCCCAACGGCTATAGCTAACATTAATCACTGTGTGTTTTCCCAGCCTGGACAGCTTCCCCCGCCCCCCTGCCAAAAGAACACAATAGCTTAGTGGTCAGCGTTGATGGGGGAATTGATCGATTTTCTTTCCTGCAACCACTGGAAAATCGCTCCATCTTCAGAGCTTTGAAAAGTATTTATACCCCTTGAAATTTTTCACATTTTGTCATGTTACAACCAAATACGTAAATGTATGTTATTGGGATTTAATGTGATAGACTAACACAAAGTGGCACATAATTGTGAAGTGGAAGGAACATGATAAATGGTTTTGTACAAATAAATATTTGAAAAGTGTGGCATGCATTTGTATTCAGCCCCCCAAGTCAATACTTTTTAGAACCACCTTTCGCTGCAATCACAGCTGCAAGTGTTTTTGGGTATGTCTCTACCAGCTTTGCACATCTAGAGAGTGAAACTTTTGCCTATTCTTTTATGCAAAATAGCTCAAGCTCTGTCAGATAGGATGGAGAGCATCTGTGAACAGCATTTTTCAAGTCTTGCCACAGATTGTCAATTGGATTTAGGTCTGGACTTTGACTGGGCCATTCTAACACATGAATATGCTTTGATCAAAACCATTCCATTGTAGCTCTGGCTGTATGTTTAGGGTCGTTGTCCTGCTGGAAGGTGAACCTCCTCCCCAGTCTCATGTCTTTTGCAGACTCTAACAGGTTTTCTTTTAAGATTACCCTTCCCATCAACTCTGATCAGCTTCCCTGTCCCTGCTGAAGAAAAGCATCCCCACAACATGATGCTGCCACCACCATGTTTGACGGTGGAAGTAGCATGTTCAGGGTGATGTGCAGTGTTAGTTTTATGCCAAAGATAACATTTTGCTTTTAGGCCAAAAAGTTAAATTTTGGTCTCATCTGACCAGAGCCCCTTATTCCACATGTTTTTTGTGTCCCCCACATGGCTTCTCCCAAACTGCAAATGGGACTTCTTTTGGCTTTCTTTAAACAATGGCTGTCTTCTTGCCACACTTCCATAAAGGCCAGGTTTGTGGAGTGCACGACTAATAGTTGTCCTGTAGCCAGATTCTTCCACCTGAGCTGTGGATCTCTGCAACTCCTCCAGAGTTACCATGGGCCTCTTGGCTGCTTCTCTGATTAATGATCTCCTTACCTGGCCTGTCAGTTTTGATGGACGGCCATGTCTTGGTAGGTTTGCAGTTGTGCCATACTCTTTACAGCTGATCATCGCGTGAACCAGGAAGTGCAGGTAAACGGCATTTCTCGGTTCACGCTGACAGGAAGAGCCGATCGGCAGCTCTCCCTGTCAGAGGGGGGGGGTCTGTGCTGATAATCAGCACATTGATTATCAGCACAGCCCCCTCCAATGTACCAATCACCTGCCAACCAGTGCCCCGATAATAAAGTATACCAGTGCCCACCACAGTGCCAATCCTTGCCCACAACAGTGCCAATCACTGCCCACCACATTGCCAATCACTGCCCACCACAGTGGCAATCACTGCCCAGCAGTAACACCTGTCAGTACCTCATCATCAGTGCTGCCCATCAGTGCCACCTGTCAGTGCAATCTGTCAGTGCCAATCAGTACTGCCTATCAGTGCCAATCAGTGCTGCCTGTCAGTGCCCATCACAGCCGCCTGTCAGTGCCCATCACAGCCGCCTGTCAGTGCCCATCAGTGCTGCCAGTCAGTGCCCATCAGTGCCGCCTGTCAGTGCCCATCAGTGCCACCTATCAGTGCCCATCAGTGCCACCTATCATTGCCCATCAGTGCTGCCTATTGGTGCCCATCAGTGCTGCATATCAGTGCCCATCAATTCTACATATCAGTGCCACCTCATCAGTGCCCATCAGTTCTACTTTATCAGTGTCAACTCATCAGTGCCCATCAGTGCCGCCTCATCAGTGCCCATCAGTGCTGCCTCATCAGTGCCCGTAAGTGAAGGGGAAAACAAAATTTTATGACAGAAACTAAAAATTCAAAAATGTTGGTCTTTTTTAGTTTGTTTAGCAAAAAATAAAAATCGCATAGGTGATAAAATACCACCAAAAGAAAGCTCTATTTGTGGGAAGAAAATGATTAAAATTTAGTTTGGGTACAGTGTTGCATGACCGCATAATTGTCATTCAAAGTGTAACAGCGCTGAAAGCTGAAAATTGTCCTGGGCAGGAAGGGGTGTAAGTGCATGGTATTGAAGTGGTTAAACTGCTCCACAACTTTATCCCTGACCTGTCTGGTGTGTTCCTTGGCCTTCATGATGCTGTTTGTTCACTAAGGTTCTCTAACAAACCTATGAGGACATCACAGAACAGCTGTATTTATACTGAGATTAAATTGCACACAGGTATTTACTAATTAGGTGATTTCTGATGGCAATTGGCTTCACTAGATTTTAGTTATGGGTACCAGAGTAAAGGGGGCTGAATACAAATGCATACCACACTTTTCAGATATTTATTTTCCTTCCACTTTACAATTATGTGCCACTTTGTGTTGGTCGATCACATAAAATTCCAATGAAATACATTTAAGTTTTTTGTTGTAACATGAGAAAATGTTACAACAAAACTACTAAACACGCTCTTTTGTTTAGTAGTTGTCTACATGACACATAGAAGTGTGTACTTTTTTCAGTGAATAGCTTATTCTTACCATATGAAAAATGAGTGCACAACCAAAAATACACATTAAAAATGGTCACTCCTTCATTACGAACCTAGCCTAAGACTTGAGCTACATTATTTCATAGAATAGACTTTTTAGATCACTATATTTTCATGTAGAGACAGCTTGTCACCTGTACTATGACACATTAGCAAAATTTAATTAGTCTTTTTATTTGCTCATCGTAATTAGCTACCTAAAATAATTTTCAGGTCATATTAATAATCTAATTTAAAGTGTATTACTTCTCTTGAGATATTTCTGAGACGTTCCTCTTAGTGGCCTGTTTCCCCTAGAGGATACAGATATTTCTGATTTAAGTACTTATCTATACACAGGCATTACATGCACAGCAAAAAGAAAATGGTGCATTAGATTATAAGCACTTTAGTACTGTATTTTGTCACCAAGTTCATTATGTTCTGTAATGTTCTTTATTTATAACCTTCTAAGGCCTCCATAAAAATGAAGCAAGAGTTTTTGTATCCCTAAAATTAATCAACAAGTAGAAATATGGTGAAAAGTATGTAGACACAGTTCTGTTGGCTCTTTTAGTACAATATGTAATATTCATAAAGAGCGTCCTAGATTCTTATTGAAAATCTGTCTTGTTCGAATGACGCAACTTGTTACAGATTCATGTACATGACAATAAGGTGTTTATGAATCTGTCACAGAACTGTCTCAACCATCAATGCTGACAGTCACTACAAAGGTCAGATAGCATGTTGTTTGTATCTAGACTTAACAGGTACTGATAATCCCCCAAGCACATGGATCTTTAGCATCATTTCCTCAGCTACAAGGATTCAGCTTCATGGGTTAATTAAAAAACACCAGCCATTAGGGCAATACATCCTATTATTACACTCAAAAAGAAGCAGAAAATGCCATAGTGCTCACTGTACAGTGCTTGACTGCATGCACCCACCAAATTGGGAGGCCCAAGTGTACTCAGTTACTCACCTTAGTAAACTAGCATCTACTGTGTATTTGCTGGTGTCACAAGTATAATAGTGCTGAATGTACCTGGGCTTGGTTGGAAGTGGGTTCACAGAATATGCCAAAAGTTTGGCTGCTGGGTCACTTTTTTAGGCCTTTTTCTAGGCCTATTACACACGACATTGTCATACAAGTGGCATGGGGGGCTGGGCCCTACCTTTGGGGAACATGTATCAAAGCAAATATACAGTATATTTTTTTTAATTCTGTTTGGCAGGGAGCAGCAATTTCAATAAGGCTTTAAGGGCAACGTTAAAAATGCTCAATTCTACCCTTATTGACGTCTGGAGACATAACAACCCCACGACCAGAGCGTATACATGCCACTCAACAAGCCACAACACCATGTCCAGGATTGATTTTATTCTTGTTTCCAGGGCCCTGCTGCCTAGGGTTACGGGTTCAGGGTTTGCCCGCCATACCTGTCGGACCACTCCCCGTGCTGGCTAACAGTGTCTCTTCGAGTTGCCTCCCCAGCACGAATGTGGAGACTTAACCCCCATTGGTTGTCGGTCCTCACGGACCACGATTCCATAGCAAGAGAATTGCTCTTCTTTTTTTATAGACTGCGGGGGCCCTCTACCCTCAACTCACACTGGGATGACTTTAAGGGGCATGCCCGCAGGCTGTTATCCACCAGAATAAATAGGCGTAAATGTGATTCTACGGCCATACTCCAGTTAACCACTGATAAACTTTGAGACTTAGAAGCCACATATGCAGCCAGTCCGACCCCTGAAAATCTCAACAAAGTCAAACTCCAGTCCTGTATGGTTACGCAACTGCACACAGAGAAAGCTAAACAGCGGGTCGTTTTCTGCAGGCAGAGAGTTTATGAACAGGGGGAAAGAGCGGGGAAACTGCTGGCTTATCTGGCTCATCTGGATGATAGGCCTCCAGTTGTGGTTTCGCTTAGTGACCCTGATGGACATAATATTACTGACCCGAGCCAAGTTGCAGCTAAATTTCAACAATTCTATAGTACCCTCTATAAATCTCAAGGTACATACACACATGGGGAACTGCAGTCCTACTTGGCCACCATTCAGTTTCCTCGGCTTAACCAAGAGCAGGTTAAACTATTAGAATCACCGATTACGGCAAATGATATTACTGAGGCGATCGCCCAATTGGCCAAATCTAAAGCACCAGGACTGGATGGTCTTCCTTTGGAATTTTATGCTACCTACTCTGATATACTTGTTCCCAAGCTAAAGGCCCTGGATCAATCTATCTTTAACACAAACATACTCCCTGAATCTATGCAGAAAGCCCAAATTATAGTACTTCCCAAACCGGGAAAGGACCCCCACTACCCTGAATCTTAACGGCCTATTTCTTTACTGCAGGTGGATATTAAAATCTTAGCTAAAATATTAGCAACTAGGTTAAACAATGCCATACTGTCGCTTATTCACATGGACCAAAGGGGGTTCATGCCGGGGAAGAACACTGCTATGAACATTAGAAGACTGTACATGAATATCTAGGCGCGGCATGATAACTCAGGAATTGGGTTGTGGTGGCGCTACATACGGCCAAAGCTTTTGATTCAGTTGAGTGGCCCTACCTATGGGAATGTCTACATAACTATGGATTCGGACCACATTTTATAAAATGGGTGCAACTCCTATATCAGACTCCCAAGGCGAGAATCTTTGTCAATGGATGGCTATCTGAACAGTTTCCTTTGGAGAGGGGCACTCGTCAGGGCTGTCCCCTCTCCCCATTGCTATATGCCTTGGCCGCTGAACCACTGGCTATCGCCATCAGGGCACACCCGGATATTCAGGGTTTGCATCAGGGTAACACAGTTGATAAGATAGGCCTGTACGCGGATGACACTATCCTATATCTAGCGGACCAGGGACCATCATTGCAAACTGCGCTACAAATTATTGAACAAATGGGGGGCTACTCAGGACTGCACATTAATTGGGACAAGTCCCAAATTCTCCCCATAGATGTCTTTCCCCCCCTATGGTGACCCCTCCGTTGCCACTCTCCAGAGTGTCCAGTATTAGATACTTAGGAGTGGAGGTTACCAGGAGTTTGTCAGACTACACTCCCCTGAATGTGACACCGCTTTTTGATATGATCAAACTCAAAACGCAGACGTGGGCTAGACTACCATTGGGGGTGATGGGGCGCGTGAATATTATTAAAATGATCATTTTGCCCAAAATCCTGTACATGGTGTGGCATGCCCCTCTATACATTCCCTTAAAAATCTTCAAACAAATGGAAGCTATTCTAAATTCATTAGTTTGGGGTAATGGTAGACACAAGCTAGCTTGGCACATTTTAAAGAATCCAACGGATATGGGAGGTGTTTCCCTCCCAGACCTCCATGATTATTACTTGGCCTCACAGCTCTCTCATATATACCACTTCAATACCTCGGAATTCCAACGTTATAGGTCTTTAGTTTGCGATAAACCCGGGCAACTGGCGCACACGCCCCTTCAGGCTATCCTCCTCGGGAAACAAACACAGAAGCAGGCCTTAAGACATAACTCGGGGATGTTACTGCATCACCAACGGATTTAGGAAGTGTCCCTTAAAAAACAGAACGTTGGGAAATTTTATTCTCATACCCCTTTGTGGCTTAACAGCCATATGCCAGAACTAGTGGGGATCCCGACTCGGTGGTCTGGGCCAGACACGGAATAATATACTTACACCAAGTCCTATCAAACCCTGGCTTCAAACAGTTTCAGGCACTTAGAGAGGAATTTTCGCTCCCACAGCACCTAGCTTTCAAATACCTGCAGCTCCGTCATGCACTCCGAGCCCAGCTGACATCACTGGAGGTAGAGACGGAACCCCCACCAGTGCTAGATATTGTTTTGGGCAGTGACCCCTCCAAGCTTATTTTGAGCCTGTACTACACCATCAGACATCGGGGTACGGTAGCCGTTACTCAGAAGGCTAAGACGGCTTGGGAACAGGACGTAGGCCCAATAGAAAACGCAGACTGGGACGAAATACTTGAGGGAACCAAGACTACGTCTCCTAAACTGTCAGGTAGGCTCTGTGAACAATGTAAAGTTGCGTCAGTCTATCTAACACCACTGAGGATGGCCAAATTCCAACACTCATCCAATCTGACCTGTTGTCTGTGTCAGTCCATGCTTGGCACGTTTTACCATCTCATTTGGAGCTGTCCAAGTATTCAGACTTACTGGACGCAGGTTGTCCGCTTTCTGCATGACAATATGGGATCCCCTGTGGTACTTGACCCTAAGTTGTGTATTCTGGGGCTATTGCCTGACGTTGAGGTAGAAAAATATCAAACAATTTTCCTCTTTGAAGCATTATTTTCAGCACGTAAAGTGATCGCCCAGAGGTGGATGCAGGATCTGCCACCCACTCTACAGATGTGGAAAAAGGCTGTTAATGACACTTTGCCATTCAAAAAGCTGATTTACACACACAGGGGCTCCACACAAAAGTATTCCAAGATATGGGATAGATGGCTAGATGATGGAGAAACGTGTCTGATTCTGTCTTACCCAGAGGTTGTTCTACATTAAACTGCTCCTTTGTCCTTATGAACATGTGTATGTATGACTAGTGGTATCTAAGTAAACAAAGTGATCACGCATTTCACCATATGAAACTGTGCTTTTTTTGATGAATGTGCTTGACTGTCTTGTAATCTGTGCTTTCAATTAATAAAGTTGGATTTTCCAAGTAAAAAAAAAAAAATGCTCAATTCTTTTAACCACTTCCCTACCCAGCCATAGTCAAATGACGTCCACAGATGGGATCTCCCATCCTGGGTGGACGTCATATAACGTCCTCGGCTTTGTAGGGGGATATCTGAATGATGCCTGCAGCTAGAGGCATCATTCAGATATCCTTTTGACGTGACGGCGATTCTGTGCACCATAAGAATGATCATAGTGGTGGTTCAGCCGCTTGATCGTTCTTATAGGCGGCGGGAGGGGACATCCCCCCCTCCCGCCGCCATCCGGTGCTTCTCCGGGCTCTCCCATGCGATCGGGGACCCAGAGCGAATCTTCCGGCGCCGATGGTGGGTCACGTGACGAGCATAGAGATGACTGGTGACCAGATGGTCACCAGTCATCTCTATGATCATCGGAGGCCCGGGGGTGATGTGATGACGTCACGCCCGGGTCCTCAAATGTAAACAAAGCCGCCATTGCCGCTAGTAAGTATGAGATCGGTGAAAATTTTTTCACTGATCTCATACTTTCCAGCCTGGAGGAGAGATGTGGGGTCTTATTGACCCCGCATCTCTCAATAAAGAGGACCTGTCACACACATTCCTATTACAAGAGATGTTTACATTCCTTGTAATAGGAATAAAAGTGATCAAAAAAAAAGAAAGTAAAATAAGTGTAAAAAAAAAAAAAATAAGTAAAAAAAATAAATAAAATAATAATAAAAAAAATATTAAAACGCCCCTGTCCCCGGTAGCTCGTGATCAGAAGCGAATGCACACATAAGTCGTCCACATATGTAAACGCCGTTCAAACCACATATGTGAGGTATCGCCGCGTGCGTTAGAGCGCGTGTAACAATTCTAGCACTAGACCTTCTCTGTAATTCAAACCTGGTAACCTGTTAAAAAATTTAAAGTGTCGCCTATGGAGATTTTTAAGTACCGAAGTTTGGCGCCATTCCATAAGTGTGCGCAATTTTAAAGCGTGACATGTTAGGTATCTATTTACTTGGCGTAACATCATCTTTCATATTTTCCCAAAAAATCGGGCTAACTTTACAGTTTTGTTATTTTTTAATTCATGAAACCATTTTTTTTTTTTTTAAAAAGGCGTTTGAAAAATTATTGCGCAAATACCGTGCAAGAAAAAAAGTTGCAATGACCGTCATTTTATTCCCTAGGGTGTCTGCTAAAAAAACATATCTAATGTTTTGGGGTTCTGAGTAATTTTCTAGCAAAAGAATGATTATTTGTACATGTAGGAGAGAAGTGCTAGAATAGCCCCGGTATGGAAGTGGTATAAAAAGCCCGGTGTTGAAGTGGTTAAATAACATGCCTGGAGGTGCCTTAACCTGCTTGTGAAGTGGCATAGCAATACGTTGTAAACAACCTACTACAACAAAAACTAACATTAAAAAGAGAACATTTTTAATAAATCGCTGGTAAAGTAACAGCTCCCGGTCACTTACCTCTGTTTGTAAACCATCAGCCGGGGATTATCTTTATTCAAACCAGACCCCTAATTTAGATGATATGGTAAAGATGTTAAAGTGGGACCTCCACAAAAGCAAAAAAAAAAAAAAAAAACTGGGGGGGGGGGGTTCTCACTAAAAATACATGCCAGACCCTTATGCTTGAAAAGGATCTGGTATGGATGTCAAGGGGACCCCACGCAAAACAAGAACAAAACCAGCATGGGGTCCCCACCTCACAAATGCGCTTCTGGAAGAATGGCCAAACATTCCCATAGACACACTACTAAACCTTGTGGACAGCCTTCCCATAAGAGTTAAAGCTGTTATAGCTGCAAAGGGTGGGTCAATGTGTGTGTAAAGGCAGGCGTCCCAATCCTTTTGTAATATAGTGTATATTCGTGATCCAGCGCACAGCTGCTGCCCTATAGCTGTTTTACGGCAAGCGGTTAAAGGATGGGAGGGGGCTGCAGTAAATGTGAGAGTTAGAAGCTGGAGTTGGGCTTTAAATTATAATGAACTACAAACTAAAGATAAGTAAAATGTATGTAAAAAATATATAAAAAAAAAATAACTCTCCTGTCATTAATGCAAACTGAGAATACATCATGAGCCTGTAAGTCAAAATGTGGTGGAAAACATATCCCAAATTACTAATATTTCTAATTCTACTTAAAAGAGGCAAATTAATCTCTGTCTATGCTAGCTGCCAAGCAGAAACTACACACTAGCAACAAGTTTTGCTACTACCCCATTTGTTGAAGGTACAAAAAGAGCTGCATGTTGCATATCTTGCTGTGTAGTGTACAGAAAAAGCTCAGTATAGATACATTCAGACTTGCCTCTGCACTGTATAATAATCACCAAAGAATAGAAATAAAATAATAACAGCACTCACAATGGTGCATAAATCATTTCAATGAGATATCTTCCAAAATAAAACAAATCAATCAAATAATCATATTGAACTGCCTCCGCAGTGTAATAAATGAATAGACCCGCCCCTTCTCACGTTCCACATCTGGTCCGCTTAGCCTTACACCTACGTCATTGGCTGAGCGGACCTGATGGGGAACTTTAGAAGGGGTGGGTCTATTCATTTAATACACTGCAGAGGAAGTTCCCCATCAGGTCCGCTCAGGCTCAGCCAATGACATTTCGTGTGGACAGCGCTGGACATCGGATCGCCACGGGACACTGGATTTCATCGCTGGAATGTTTTTTTTTATTTTTTTATTTTTAATAAAGGACTTTTCCAAGGTGTCTGTGTGTTTTTTTTTTTTTTACACTTTCTTCGTTAAATGGTAGGGGTACAATGTAGGGACTGGGATCTGGGGGTCCCCTTTGTTAAAGGGGTCTTCCAGATTCCAATAAGCCCCCTGCCCGCAGACCCCCACAACCACCGGGCAAGGGTTGTGAGGATGAGGCCCTTGTCCCCATCAACAAGGGGAACTCCACGCATTTTTTTTTTTAAATTTGCGGCAGGGTTCCCCTCAATATCCATACCAGACCTGAAGGGCCTGGTAATTGAATTTGGGGGGACCCCCACGCTTTTTATTTAATTTTTTTATCAATGACTTTTCTATGTATTGCCAGGAGCCGACAATTCATTATAGCCGCGAGAGAGTTTTAAATGACTTTTTTCCTTCAGAAATGACACTTTGTGCAGGGACAGTTCTAAGCTAGGGAAACAAGCGCGACTTTACATGCATACTATACACACACCCTAGGTATTCTTTAACTTTAAGCATTATTAAAATCATTGCTCCCGAAAAAACGGCCGTTTTTAAAACATTTTTTTGCATTGATACATGTCCCCTGGGGCAGGACCCGGGTCCCCAAACACTTTTTATGAGAATAGCTTGCATATAAGCCTTTAAAATGAGCACTTTAGATTTCTCCCATAGACTTTTCGAATTTGCCGCGAACACCCCAAATTGTTCGCTGTTCGGCAAACGGGCGAACAGGCAACGTTCGAGTCGAACATGAGTTCGACTCGAACTCAAAGCTCATCCCTACTGGTGAATGCTGTGTTTTTTGGGGTCTTTCCTTGCACCTTTTTAACACCTTTTCTGTCACTTTTTAAACAGCCTTTTTTTTCCTTCCTTTCTTCAGACTACTAATTAAGAGGATTGGGTAATTGGCCACAGGTGCTTGAGGTCCTATATAGCTTTCTGTAGAACTAATTTCTGAGCCTGCTCATGCTTGAGCTTGCCACCTTTTTGCTTTCTGGAACTTAGACCAAGTGGAACTGGACTAAGTGGTGAGTTAAAAACCAGACCAAAATCAGGAGGTTATAACAGGAGTCATCAAACTTGTAAGTAACATCTGAAATTTTCTGTTAGTAATATTATTATTGTAACTGGGAAAATGGGGGTTAGCAAGATTGAAGGTTTTGTACAGTGCACAGTGTGCCACATGTATACAACAATTTTTGCGAAATGCCCCATTTTATGGCAACAGAAACACTTAATGTGACTAAATCTACCATTCCCAACCATTTGCTTCCACTTCTTAAACAATGCTGGTGTAGGAATCCCATCTATTTCCTCTCTAGGGACCCCCACCTGAAGTAAATCAATTCACATGTGTCTCCTGGAGATCATAGGCCTTGTCTTCCTTGTATCTGAATCAACTCTGTAATTTGAGCTGATCAAATCCTCTGCTTCCCGCTTATGGAAAGTAACAGTAGCACATGTCCTACTTCTGCTTACAGGCTTTGGGCCTTTGTCCTTTGTTAGAGCATCATTAGATTTATTCATAAGGGCTGCACACCGCTCATTCAAATCTTCAGCTCAGCCTACAGCAGTTTGAACACTCTTCGAAGCCACTGCAGGTTTAACTTTGATTAAATCTTTTGCCCTGCTTGCAGTTTTTTCCAAACACTTGGATGCTACTGCAAGCTGCTCCTTCATTAAATCTCTTTCTAATTCTGCCTTTTCCCTCTTATCAGATTCAATATGTAGAGCATGCAGGAAATGCAAACCAAACACAGCAACTGCCTGCATCTCTCCCTTACTGAACCCAAAATTTTTGAGACTAAAATCTGAGGAAAGATCAGAGACTCCATCCCCCCAAGCTCTGTTCATAGGAGAAGCATATCCAGCCAGCTCCTTTGCAACAGACATCCACTTACTATTTCTGGCCCAGATAGGAAGGGTACACCCCTTCAAGCCCTCCTGGACACCAGAAACCTTTGCAGCCTTACTCTTCCTAAACAGTGTACGCAGCATTTTTCCCCCAGCACAAGCAACAAAACACACCACAGAAAACAGGTCAGCTTCTGTTGAAATTTTAGCACAAATCACGGCCACGAGCCCCCATTGTAATGCTTTAGGTCTATCTATTAAGTTCTTGTGGTAAAACCAAGGAAGCTTAAACTTCTGTAGTGTATCAATGCTTTACTAAACAAGAAAAAATCTGCACACACAACTGTAGGATGCACAATACAATACAACTTATAGCTTACAAAATATATGCCTACAAATATATAAGCATGTACAACATGTACACATTAAGTAAGCTAAATAATTACTCAACTTAGAGGTCAAGATGTAATGTCCATAGTTCCTTGCTCGGTCCAACTCCCAAAAGCGTCTCCAAAGTTATCCAGCTTCAGCCAGCCATGTCTCTCTCTTTGTCCTCCCAAAACACCAACTCTTGTTCAAACACATGTGTCTCCTAAAACCCTTTCCAAGCCCCTCCCACCCATTTCCTGTTTCCTAATCAATGGAGGGGGGAGGGGTCCCTCCCACCCATTTCCTGTTTCCTGCAAAGAACATCCAGTATCAATGAAGGGGGAGGGAAGGGGCTCTGTACACATATCCTTTTACTACCTAAACTCTAATTATTACAATAAAGTCACTATAGAAATTGCCATAGCAACACATAGGGGCTCACAGAAAAGGAAGGCCAGCCCTGGGTTTAAGCACCCTAACAGATTCACCAAGTTGTGTGAAGATGTGGGGGTATCAAGCTCAGAGGTGGCAGCCCTAGATGTCACTGCTCCCCTTAATGATGTGGTATGAAGAGCACTGTGCCAACGGTAATTAATGGCGAACTGAGCTAAAGGCAAATACTCAGACCAGTTGGAGTGTAAGGCATTGACATAATGTCGAAGATAGGTTTCTAGGGTCTCGTTCATGCATTCGGTTTGACCATCTGTTTGTGGGTGATGTGAGGTAGAGAGTGAAAGCGTTACTCCCAGTTTCTTGCAGAACGCTCTCCAGAATCGGGAAACAAACTGGGATCCGCAGTCTGAGACGACATTGGTAGGTATGCCATGATATCTCACAATATGGGAAAGGAAGAGAGTAGACTGTGCTTCCACTGTAGGTAATCCCGGGAGCGGCACAAAATGAGACATTTTGGAAAAGCGATCCACTATGACCCATATAGCAGTCATGCCCTCGGACTTGGGTAAGTCTGTAATGAAGTCCATTGTCAAATAGGTCCAAGGCTGACGAGGTGCCGAAAGTGGTTGTAACAGTCCAGTAGGCAATGTACGGGGTACTTTATTAGCAGCATAAGTTGGACAGGCAGCCACATAGTCAGTAACATCCCTTTTCATATGAGGCCACCAGACATGACGCTGCAAGGTCTTAAGAGTGATGGTGACACCAGGATGACCAGATAACACACCATCATGTGCCCAGAGGAGTATAGGTTTTCCGAGGCTAGGGGCTACGAACAGGCGACCTGGTGGTATCTTCAAGCCTTATGCCACGTACACACGATCATTTTTCACGTCGTGAAAAATGAAATTTTTTGTTTTCAACAAGAAAAACGACCGTGTGTGGTCTTTTTGTCATTTTTCACGACGTGAAAAACGGCATTAAAAACGACGAGAAAAATTAGAACATGTTCTAATTTTTCTCGTCGTTTTTCCTGACATTTCTTCCGCGGCAGTGTTTCCCATAGGGAAACACTGCCGCGGAGCCCATAGACGATAGTTTTTCTCGTCATTTTAAAAAATGACGAGAAAAATGACCGTGTGTGGGGAACAAGCTGTTCCCTCGTTTAAAATGTCATTATTCACGGCGGTTTTTAAACCGCCGTGAATAATGATCGTGTGTACGCGGCATTAGGGAACATGATTCTGGGTTTCTTGTAACTGTTGGGAAAGAGCCGTAGAGATCTGTGCGAAAATTTTGTGAGGTGGGATTATATACTGCTCGGTAGGTTGGTCTTCTTCAGAGGTAGCGAACTGTCTGGAAAGAGCATTAGCTTTCTTGTTTTTATGCCCAGGAACATAAGAAAGAACAAAATTAAAACGGGAGAAAAACAGAGCCAATCGAGCCTGACGTGAGTTCAAACGTCTTGCAGTCTGAAGATACAGTAGGTTTTTATGGTCAGTGAGGATAGAAAAAGGTTTGGGAGCCCCTTCCAGAAGATGTCGCCATTCAGACAATGCCAATTTGATGGCCAGTAGTTCTCGATTCCCAACATCGTAATTCATCTTCGCTGGAGAAAACACTCTAGAAAAAAATGCTACTTGATGGATTCTACCGGACTTAGGCTGTCTCTGGGAGAGCACGGCACCTGCTCCTACCTCAGAGGCATCAACCTCAACTATGTACTGGAGATCGGGATTTGGATGCTGAAGAATTGGAGCTTTGCTGAACATGTCTTTTAATTGCTGGAAAGCCGATTCTGCTTCTAAAGGACCATACCTTGCAATTTGTACCTTTCTTAGTCATAGCAGTAAGGGGGGCCGCAATGGAGGCAAAACCTTTGATGAAGCGTCTGTAGTAATTTGCGAACCCTAGAAAGCTTTGGAGTGGTAGGTTGGGGCCATTGCAACACAGCGAAAAGTTTTTCAGGGTCCATTTGGAAACCGACAGCACTTATAATGTATCCAAGGAAAGGAATACGGCTTTGATGGAAACTGCATTTCTCAATCTTCGCGTGAAGATGGTTTTCTCTCAGTCGTTGCAATACCTGCTTTACATGCGAGATGTGCTCTAGATGAGTCTTGGAAAAGATTAAAATGTCGTCCAAGTAGATGATCACAAAACTGTTGCTGGAATCATGAAAAATTTAATTCATGAAACGTTGGAAGACAGCAGGGGCATTACACAACCCAAATGGCATAACCAGATATTCAAAATGTCCATTACGAGTGTTGAATGCTGTCTTCCACTCGTCCCCGTATTTAATTCGAATCAGATTATAAGCCCCTCATAGGTCTAGCTTGGAGAAGATAACAGCCCCCTTAAGTACATCAAACAGTTCAAGAATGAGAGGCAAAGGGTAGGAGTCTTTTACGGTGATTTGATTTAACCCTCGATAGTCTATGCATGGTCAAGACCCCCATCTTTTTTTTCAACAAAGAAAAAACCTGCCCCTACTGGAGAAGAAGAGGGTCGGATAAAACCTCTTTCCAAGTTGTCTTTTACGTATCCCTCCATGGATTTTTGTTCAGGCAAAGACAGGGGATAGGTCCTTCCTTTGGAAAGAGGTGCTCCAGGAATCAATTTATTTGCACAGTCAAAAGAACGATGTGGAGGTAAAACCTCTGCCTTTTGCTTGCAAAATACATCTGCAAACGCATGGTATTCATGAGGCAAGGTAGGTGGGACGGCCACGGAAGCCAACATACAAGCAGAAAGTCTTTTGGGTTGAGACAAACAGTTTGAATGACAGAACGACCCCCAAGAGGTTAGTTCTCCATTTTCCCATTCAAAAGAAGGGTTATGTTGTTGTAACCATGGGTAACCAAGGATAACGGGCAGAAGTGGAGAATCAATAAGAAACAAGACAACTTCCTCTTTGTGGAGTACGCCTACCTGAAGGGTGATTGTCATAGTCTCAAATTTTATAATGCCATCTCCCAAGGGTTGTCCATTCATAGTGGTAATGTTCAGGGGTCTAGATTGTGGAACAAATGGGATATTATTTTCTTTAGCAAAAGTGTAGTCCAAGAATATGCCAGCAGATCCAGAATCCACAAAAGCCTCACAGGAGACAAGATTAGAGGGTAAATGGATAATTGCAGGAACGGTAATCTTGGTCTTGGAGGATATACCTGTAAGGTCTAAGCCAGCTCCTCCAACACTGGTTAGACCCTGCCTTTTACTGGATGGGAAGGGCAGACAGATAATAAATGTCCTTTAATTCCACAGTATAGGCATAGGCCCAATGCACGCCTCCTTTGTTTCTCCGACTCAGTTAGGTGGAGACGGCTTACATCCATGGGTTCCACAGGTGCCTGGGGTTCAACTGAGATTTCAGTTTCTGGCTGAGGTGGTGCTTGGAAGTTAGGGGCCAAACGGTAAATTGGCCTAGGAAACTTGCGAGTTCTAAGTCTCTCTTGGCACCTTTCATGATACCGGACATCCAGACGAACACAGAGCTCTATGAATTTCTCTAGGTCTTCTGGGGAATCTTTATAGACTAATTCGTCTTTAATGCGATCTGCAAGACCTTTTTGGAAGGCTGCACGTAATGCCCTTGAGTCCTAATTAGTCTCAGCAGCAAGGGTATGAAACTCAATAGCATATTGTGCCACAGACCTGGTGCCTTGTTGCATGTCCAAGAGCTGCAGAAGATCTATCTGGCTTGTCAAATACAGTCTGGAGAGAAGCCAGAAATTTGTCAGCGTCTTGCAGCACAGGATCATTGTGTTCCAGATAAGGAGAGACCCAGGCCAGGGCCTTCCCCTTTAACAAGGAAATTACAAAAGTCACTTTGGCAGACGAAGTGCTAAAGGTCCCAGGGTTGTTGCGGAAATGCAAACGGCAAACATTTAAAAAGCCTCTGCAGTCCTCAATATCACCACCAAATTTGTCAGGCAAGGGAAGTTTGGGTGGTACAGAAGAGGCGGGTTGGATCGTAGCAGGAGTAGGATCCGGAGTCTGGACCGTTGCAGAGGAACCAGACAAACAAGATTTAAGCATAGTACAAAGTTCATCTAACTTGGCGTCCAGGGAAGAAAGATGCTGTTCATGAGCTCCAATCAATTGTCCCTGACGTGAAATCGCCTTAACAATCTCAGCAGGGTCCACTGTCATTGTGGCCCATTTGTAATGTAAGGTACCTGTGATAGGTAGTGTCTGAAGTGGAACTTGTGTGCTGAGGATTTAGGCGAAAAAGTAGTCAGGCAGATTAGGTTGGCAACAGATCAGGCAAAACGGTACACGGTCGAAAACCAGAGAGTGGTCAGGCAGGCAAAGGTCATACACGAGCTGGCGGTGAAGTACAAAATCAGCAGGCTAGAGAGTAGTCAGGAATTCAGGCAGAAGTTCAACACGTAAATCCAAATCAAAAAGTAGTCACAACACCCAGGGAGCTATTCCACACAAACGGGCGCTGAGAGATAGCATCACTTCCTTTTTATGGGCTGCTTTGATTGAAAATTGTCCACAGCTGGCAGCAGGTGGGGCTAGTGAGTCCAAGGTAATGCTTAATACTGAGAGGACTTTTCCAAAAGTCCAGATCTCCTCCGTAGCACAACAGGTAAGGCTGCAGCTGTGGGACCAGGAAGATCCCGGTTCAAATACACCCAGGTACATGACAGGTAGGTGACCTCAATACCATGTTTGCCTCTACCAATTCTCCACAACAAGTAGATTCTAAACTTGCAACAATTTTTTTAGTCAAGGCACCAGAACTGGGCCCGAGCCCACTTCTGGATACCCTACCCCGACAACAACCAAGAGAACAACCCAACTTGAAATAATAAACCTGTCTTTACATCAGTTATCGGATGCGGAAGGTCAGGTCCTAAAGTTGGGTCTGACCTTCTGCCCAGATTCAGATGTAGATAGATTTACAATAATTAAAGACATTCACCTATTTGCGTGTAGACTCGATGTTTAAAACCCTTTATGACAATCCTACACAATTACTGGAATCCTCTGGCCCCAAGGGTCCAGATGTTGGTACTTATACTTTGCAGGAGCTCTGTGCAATTGATGACCTTTATGGAGCTATGGGAGGAGGGCCACACTGAGCCAGACATGCCCCTTGACGAATAGTCGATGGATGTTTTGGATGGTGTGACCTTCCCCCCTCCCTCCTCTTTTAAACGTAAGTCCCATAATTTTCCTCTATTAAACAACAATCCCAATATTTGGGCTTTTGTACAACAGACTACCAAGGAAATCGAAAAGACGACTTGGTATAAGACTAAACCGAACAATCTTTCGAACAAACAAAAACAGGCACTAGTCTCCCTACAAACTAACTCGTCAATAGTATTAAAACCGGACGATAAGGGTGGTAATTTGGTAATTATGGATATTGAATATTATGAAATTATGTGTTTACAAATTTAGCAAAATAGAAATTGGTATAGACCTATTACCAAAACTGTGATAGATCACTATAATAATATCATTCTAAAGGCCAATCATCAAGGCACTATTGGCAAGAACACCTGGAACTTCCTTTACACCAAGAACCCCAAAATCCCAACCTTTTACGCTCGTCCTAAAACTCATAAATCTTTAACATCGCCACCCGGCAGACCTATAGTGTCCGGGTGTGAATGTCTAACTGAGAATGCTAGCAGTATTGTGTATGAATACCTTTATCCGCATGTGGTCTCCCTTACTTCATATACCAAGGACACTTTAGACCTGCTTAAAAATCTTGAAGGTGTTACTCTCCCTCCCAACACATGGTTGGTAACCATAGACATTGAAAATCTATACAACACTATTTCTCATGAAAAAGGATTAGCGGTGATTGAAAGCCATCTTAAAGAGAGGGGCAAACTAGCCAAAAGCTACAACAAATTTATAGTTGACCTCCTTAGATTTATTCTGACACGTAATGTATTTTTTTTTGGAGCATCCCACTACCTCCAGGTGCAGGGGGTTGTGATGGGGACACGTTGTGCCCCATCATATGCCAATCTGTACCTGGGGGGAGGGAGAAGGAACTCTTTGCCAGGGACGATGTGCCCACATCCCGGAGGCACCCGGAGGCATTGGTACATTGACGATGTATTGATGTTCTGGACTGGAACAAGAGATGAGTTGGATCTTTTTATGACCACCATTGGTAATAATCAATGCAACTTTAAATTTACAATGACATTTGACCTTGAAAAAGTCAGCTTTCTAAACTTGGAAATATTCCTTAACAGGGATGGCTCTTTGGGCTCTTTCCTGTTTCGGAAGCCTTCGACAGAAAACACTCTACTGCACGTGACAAGCTCCCACCCAGTCCCATTAATAAAGAGCATACCATATAGTCAGTGCCTTTGCATTCAAAAGAACTGCTCTAATGATAAGGACTTCCATAGAGCAGCACGCAAACTATACTCGAGACTAAGCGATAGGGGCTATAGCCATAGTTGTCTCAAGAAGGTTTACAATAAAACCCAAAAACATGTTAGCAGCTCCCTGATCTACTCTTCTAACAACAAAAGGGATGCCAAGCAATGTGTTAGAATAATTACCCCTTATTGGAAACAACACAATCAAATTTGTGGAATTTTAACAAAATTCTGGCCATTACTTTCTGCAGATCCTCTGATCAATAAATATATTAAACAACATCCAGAAATCACTTACAAGAGAGTGAAATCTGTAAAAGACCGCCTAGTTTTAGTCATTACAGCGACACAATATCTACTCTAAAAGCTACAAAGACAGGAACATTTGCGTGCGGTGGATGCGACGTTTGTCGATTCATCAGCAATAGCAATGAAATACTTCACCACAATGGACAAACACACTCTATTCGACAAAAAGTAACTTGCCAAACTTTAGGAGTAGTCTACATTATGCAGTGTCGGTGTGGCTGCTTCTATATTGGTAAAACCAAACGCCCCTTTATCAAAAGGATTAGAGATCATGTAGTTCCCATCACAAAAAGAAAAATGGAAACGGGCGTTAGTCAACAAGTGGGTCTTTATCACAACTTTGACCCTCACATAATCTCTTTCTCTGCCCTTGACCATATACCTCTAAACACTAGAGGTGGTAGTGTGGACCGTGCCTTGCTACAGCTTGAGACTCGGTGGATACACAGTCTCAAGGCTATTGTATATCCTGGTCTTAACGAGACTGTTAGCTTTAAACCCTTCCTATAAAAAAGCCACCTATTTCCACTCTTATTGGCTTTTCAATAGATTCCTGCCAAAATTACTTCTTTCTTTTTTCTCCCATTCCCCATCTTTCTTTCTCCTCCCTTCAGGGTTTTCCCCTTCCCCCTCCCCTTTTTTCTTCCCCCCTCCCCCTCCTTAATTTGTATCTCCTATCTAGTGATACTTATAAAATTTATAAAATATATATTAATTTTTTGATTAATGTTGTACATATTTAGCAGTGCGTACTTTATTGTACAATCTATGCACTATTGATGTATAAATTGATTAATTGTATACTAATGAAGACTGCCCTTTATGAATTTTCTGTATTTTCTGTTTGTTATTTATTTTTAGATGTCTGTAATGTGATGCTTGTCACCTGCCATGCCTTTGCCATACCTCTCTCCCCCATAAGTAACCTGTGGCCCTTTCCTTTTTTCCATTTCCAATAGAAAATACTTGTCAGTGGTCCGGTATATTATATATACCGGTGTACTGCACATTCCTTGTTGCTGTTCCTCATCACTAATTGGGCCTTTTTAGAACTAACACTGGCTATTTCACTTCTCTATGCCGCCCGCTGCCCTGTGTGCGGAGGAGAGAGAGGCGCGCGCCCACTGATTGGGGCATGTCAGCTGTCGTTGCGCCTCCTCTCTCTCCGCCCACGGGCCGTGGTGAAGTTTGGGAATTGTAGTATCCTATTGTATGAGCACCATGCGACCTGCACGACACTTTGCACATGCGTTGTGCTGTCTGTACGTCTGCGATTGATGTCTTATGTCAGACTCCGATCGCACGGCGTGTATATATAAGCGCCTTTTCACCATCATTACACTGTCAGACACACCAAGGGTGACCATGTTGAAAAACTGTTCCTGATGAGGTATATTGTTGCAATCCTTTTTCCTGCTTCAAACCCTAGTACATTTTTTATTGAACTACTTTACCTGCTGCGTCTGTGTCAATAACTTTATCCCCCCCATTCAGGGGGGGGGGCAGACGATTTGCAACATGTGTATAGCCATTCTTTATATAAGATCACCTAAATATTATGAATCTTAATAACAACTATGGATCCTTTAGTCTCTGTACATTTGTTCAAAAACCTTGGTTCATGCAGCTCTGATTTTTTTTTTTATTCAATGTTCTTTATTAAGTATAATAGGTATATAACAAACATACATTCATTACATTACACACAGCGCGCATGTGTTGTTCGGGTTTAACAAGTACAAATACAACATGTTTAATATAGCTAAGTTATCCACTATAAGCTGTATATAGCAAGAAACATTTAGACACTATAAACTGACATAGCAATAAACAATTACTAGACTTTGTATTTATCAGTCCACAATCTCCAGTTAGAGTCAAAATTGTTACACTTCAGGGACTTAATAGCCAGTAGGCGTTCGAATGTGTGGTTTCTGTTAACTAACTTGATCACTTCCGAGAGGTTGATGGCCACTGATTCTTTCCAGTTTCTAAGAATAAGGGTACGTGAGGCTAACAGTATATGGGTGACGATTGGTCTGAGATCCTGTGGATATTGATCTGCACCAATGTGAAGAATTGCTAATGCAGGGTTTGGGGTCGTTAGTATTCCAGTGATTGATGAAATCAATCTGAACACATTGTTCCATAGACTTGTCACACTAGGACATGTCCATAAGGTGTGCAATAGGTTGCCTATGTGACCACATTTCCTCCAGCATAGAGGCGATGAAGCCGGATAAAAGGTTGCTAACCTATAGGGTGTGTAGTGCCATCTGTTAGTAAGTTTAAGCGTCATTTCCCAATGTGATACACAGTGGGAATGTTTGTGTATTTCCTTGAAGGCGCGTGTCCATTGTTCTTCAGAGAAAGTTTTGTTGAGGTCAGTTTCCCACTTCCTAAGTGCAGCTGATTTCTTGAAAGTATGTTTATCATGGATGAGGTTATAAAATATTGAAATGCCTTTAGCAGACTGAGGAGCTTTTGTATAAAAACGCCATGCTATAGCAGAAAGTTTTATTTTTGGTATAGAATGTGCCCTTAAGAAGTGGGAGATGCGTATGCAGGAGAATAACATATTGCTGGGTAAGTGGTGGTCAGTCACTATTTGCTTTATTGATTTTGGTGTTTGTCCAGTATATAAATCTTGTACATGTTGAATTCCTAGTGCCTGGAGTCTCGTGGTTGGAAGCATAGGTATTTTTGCCCCTAAGAGTGCAATAGGGAAGTCGTACTGTATTTCCTGCAGATCAGCACTATCTAGTGTCTGTAGGAATCGCCATGCCTGTAAAGACACTTGTACGGATGGTGATAGCCCCTTAGTTGCCCATGGTTCCCATATGTCGCCCATGAGAAAAGTAGTCGTATTCCTGGTCGGGATAGCCGAACGTTCTATTTCCACCCATAGGGGGCTGTCCGTGTCGTGAAACCAGTGTTTAAGTTGGTCAAGTCTCGTAGCCCACAGGTAGTCTTGGATGTCTGTGAATCCCGCCCCCCCACCTTCCTATGTGGAAGAAGGTTGTTCCGTGAACACCTAGCTTTTTTACCTCCCCATGTGAATTTCCATACAATTTTTGATAATGTATTTAGGTAGCGGGACGGTACGGGGATCAATAGGGAGCGGAAAATATAGAGAATTTGTGGTAGTATGGACATTTTAAATGCCGCTATTTTACCTAACCAGGATATCTCCCTCTTGGATATGTCCATTAATTGTAGTTCAATTTTGCCTATTAGCGGTTTAAAGTTAGCCTCTGCTAAGGATGCAGTATTGTCAGTTAGGGTGATGCCTAGGTACGATATGCCCTTTGCGCTCCATGAGTAGGGTAGGGACTTTTGCAAATATTGTTTTGAAGTATGTGAAACTCCTAAGTTAAGAATCTGGGACTTCGTAAAGTTGACCTTATAATAAGATACTGCGCCAAAGTCGGTTAGAACTTGGTGGGCCTGCGGGAGGGAGGAGTTCGGGTGTGTCAGTAGGAGTATAACGTCATCAGCAAATACGTTTATGACGTGTTTGTCAGATCCGAAAGTGAAGCCTGTGATGCCATTGTGTGCTCTAATGGATTCGGCCAGAGGTTCAATCATAAGATTGAATATTGTGGGGGAGAGAGGGCAACCCTGGCGTGTGCCATTTGATATACAGAACTGTTTGGATAGGAGACCTGAAGTATAAACTTGTGCCGATGGACAGGAATATAAAGCCAGTATTGCCTTGAGAATCGGGCCTGTAAAGCCGAATTTAGCCAGCACCATTTCCATGTACGTCCAGTGGACCCTATCGAATGCCTTCTCTGCGTCTATAGATAGCAGCAGAGAAGGCGTTCTCATTTTAACAGCGTGGTGAATGATATTAATGATACGTCTAGTAGCGTCTGAGGTTTGTCTCCCCCTCACAAATCCCATCTGATCACGTTTTATGAGTAGCGGAATAATATCTGATAATCTCTTGGCTAGCAATTTTGAATACATTTTTATGTCGGTATTAAGAAGAGATATCGGCCTAAAGTTTGCTGGTGTAGTAGGGTCTTTCCCCGGTTTTGGTAAAGTAACAATGTGGGCTCTCAGCATCTCTTGTGGGAAAGCAGAAGTTTCTTCCGCCTTTGTGAATACCCGCTGTAAGTGAGGAGCAATGATTTCTTTAAATGTTTTAAAATACTCGTTTGCGAAACCATGCGGTCCCGGTGACTTGCCATTAGGCAATGTCGATGTAATCTGTTCGATTTCCTGAGGGGAGAAAGGTGTGTTCAACTTCCTAAGTTGGTCCTCTGTCAGTGACGGGAGTTGTATTTTCTGTAAGAAGTGTTGTATGGTGTCAGTGGTTGGTTGTTGTGTGGCCGTATTATCACGTAAATTGTACAGTGCCCCATAATAGTCTGCAAATTGATTTGCTATGTCTTGTGGGTTAGTGATTTTGTGGTGTAAGGTATCATGAAGGAGGTATGCAATTCTCGATTTTGTGCGAGCAGCCTTAATTCTGTTAGCCAGATATTTTCCTGCTCTATTTGCGTTAGCGTATGAATTCGCTTGTAAGCGTCTGAAATGTTTGTCGTGTTGTTGTGCGAGAATCTCTCTCAGACTTTCTCTAAGCATAGATAGTGTATTTGCCACTGCCGTTGTTGGAGACTGTTTATTGTGGGTTTCTAATCTATTAATGTCAGACATTACTTGATTTAGTTTGGCAGCATGTTGTTTCTTTTCCCTAGCCCCTAACTGTATTAATATGCCTCTCATATACGCCTTATGAGCGTTCCATAACGTGAAGGGATCTATCAGTGGTGTGCAATTGTATTGAAAAAAATCTTGGAGATGCTGAGAGATCACTGGAAGAATTCGGGGTTCTTGTAAGAGCCTAACATTGCAACGCCAGACATGGGATGAGGGGGAGACACCCTTTTCAGCAATAGTCATAGATACTGCTGCGTGGTCTGACCACGTAATACCCCATATTTGTGTTGCCTGAACACGTTGCAAAAGCCACTGGTCAGTGATAAACATATCTATTCGTGAATATGAGCAGTATCTAGTAGAGAAAAAAGTGTAATCTCTTTCGTTGGCATGGAGGCACCTCCATGCATCGAACAGTTCCTGTGTATGTAGCAGATTACGGAGGTGAGCAGATCTCTTCGGTCTATCCGTAGTAGTGTCCAAAATAGGATCTGATATTAGATTAAAGTCGCCTCCTATGATGATATTGCCGTATTGCATGGACTTAGTCCTTTTAAACACTTTCCTTAGGAAGCGGATTTGGTAGGTGTTCGGGGCGTATAAAGTAACCAGTGTGTACGGGTTAGAGTTGATTTCTCCAGTTACTATTATATACCTGCCCCCTTCATCAATATAAGATTCTTTGAGTTGGAAAGATAGAGAGTTCCTTAAAGCTAGCATCACTCCTCCTTTTTTGCTATCCGGTGTATCTGCCAAAAACACGTGTGGATATTCCCTGTGAGTGCATTTAGGGGTTTTTTGTGTCTGAAAGTGTGTCTCCTGTACGTAGAGAATGTCAGCCCGGTGCTTACAGGCCTCCTTCCATACCGAGAATCTCTTGGCCGGGTGATTCAGGCCTTTTGCGTTAATTGATAGACATGTGATAGTCATTTGTGGTGTTGTAGTGTATAGCGTCTGGTCTCGTGGTGCAAATACTCACTGTGTCCCTGGGTGTGAGACGTAACATCTTTTCCATTGAGGCCTGAGGCTGCAGGAGACTCATCTTCTGTACGTAGTGGACGTTCCTTGCTATGAAGATTGCTGTGTGCAAAAAATAGGTAACGTAGAAAACAAAAAAGAAAAAGAAAAAACAAGAGATACCAAAAAACGTAAGAAAGTATCTTTGAATGCGTAAAAAGGGATCTTACAACGGATCCACGTGCAGACATAACTGCTGAACTCGTTAACGGGGGTTATAGGAGGATAAATTTAAACTCCTTTTTACCGGAGAGATAAAAGAATAATTTTGCGGTTTTGTTAATAGCCTCCGCTGGCTTGTTTCTTATTGGTGCGTTTGTGTGACACCACCTGCCATTCGTTTTGAAGCCTCTGCGGTTGTGGAGTAGGGTTGAGTTGTGAGGCCTGGTCTGGGAGTATTCCCCATTGGCGCAGAGTTGAAAGGCCTTCCTCCAATGTGTTTACGGAAGTTGTGGTCCCATTATGGGTGATGGAAAGAGTGGCCGGATACTTCCATTTGTGCAGGATTTTGTGGTTCCTCAGGGCCTTGGTTATAGTCGCCAGGTTGCGACGCCTCTGTAGTGTGTGCCTGGATAGATCTGGCAACAATTGGAGGCTTGCGTACTGCGGAGGGACAGTGTCAGGTCTGCGGGCTGCTTGTATGATTTGTTCCTTCACATGGAAGAAGTGGACCCTCATTAGTATGTCCCTTGGGGTGCCTTCTGGCAGGAAGGACGGTTTAGGAATCCTGTGGATTCTGTCTATTATGAGGTCCTGCGCATTCAGAGCTGGGACCAGGGTGGAGAACAAAGCGTGGACATACTGTAGGAGTTGGGTGGCTGGAATAGATTCTGGTACTCCTCGCAGCTTTAGATTATTCCTCCTTGACCTGTCCTCAAGGTCAGCCACCTTGTCCTTTAGCCACGCCATATCCTCTCCCTGGGCCGCATGTGCGTCCACCATATTATTGTATGTAGCAGTATACTCGTCCATCCTTTGCTCTACTCTATCCACTCTGACCCCAAGAGCCTGTACCTCCTTGTGACACTGGTTAATCCCTCTGACCAAATCTGTTTGTAGGGAGGATCTGAGCGATAGCAGCATCTCCTTCAGCATAGTGTCTGAAATAGGCCTGTCGGCAGTAGGAAAGTCCGCTATGGGGTCAGCTGTGTGTTGGGCCTGAGCAGCGGTGGTGCCTGGTGTCCCGCTTACCTCCATGTCCTGCGTGCATATCCGCCTGACAGGGGAATCCATCCTTGGCTTTGACTTAGCTGGGCTCCGAGTGGATGGGCTGGATGAGCCTGAGGACGATCCGCTGTGCAGTGGGTCACGAGAGGACTGTACACGGAGCTCTCCGTGTCCGTTGCTTTGGATCGCGGCCTTCACCTGTTGTTGCACAGACGAGCCGCCGCCATTTTGATGGAGCCCGCGGGGCTGCATCGCAAAGATGCTTGTCAGTTTTTGTGGCATCGGCGGGTTCTTTCTGCGCCTCGTCATTCCCCTGTCCTCTGGCAGTCCGGCCGTGTTGTTTCTAGCCGCGGATGTGCCTTGGAGGCTCTGATGTGTCTGGATCTCTCCGGCGGCCGAGCGGAGCTCTCAGCTAGGCTTCCATCTTGGAGCTCGGTCGCCACGCCCCCATGCAGCTCTGATTTAAACTAGAACTTCTCCATTCCCTGCAGTTTACTCATTATACGCTTCTATAAAACAGACCTAGGTCTGTATCCAAGGCACCCTTGGTTCATTTTTAACTCAGTATTTTTTGATGTAAGTACGCCATATTTTTATGTGGTTTATATTTACACCAAGTATAAAACACCTTTGCAAATCACCTTATAATTGATGGTTTTCATCTGTCTCTCGATGTAAGCCTCTATACCCCCACTCTTACACATCTATTTAATAAAAAAAAACTTTTGCGTTCACTTTTTCACATCCTCACCACTATCACTTCCCCATCCCCGTTGCCTTCCCTTCCCTTTTTCCCTCCCCCTTGCCCTTTCCCCTCCCCCTCCCTTCCCCTTTATTTTTTCTCTTCTTTCCCACTTCCTCCCCCTTCCCCCCTCCCCCAAACTTCCCTTACTCCCTCCCCTTTTTTCCTTCCCCCCTTTTCCTCTTCCCCTTCCCCTTTCTACCACTTTCACTTAAATTCTCCCTTGCTGTTATAGCAACTAATGAATTAAATCCCCTTCCTGGGCTAAATTAACAATCGTTCTCTATAACACTCTGTTGGATAGATTCCAGTAGAATATTCTTTCGGGTTTTTATTGGCTTGTGTATGTACATTGTCCAGTGACGGTAACTCCTTCTATTTGATAAGGCAAAAAGATCTTCAAATGGGTGAGCGACGGGAGGGTTGGCATGGCAGTCAACAGCATATCTTATTTTATTTTATTTCATTGTGGTGTATAAAAAGTTATTGTAATATTTTTAACTGTGCTCTGTTCTATGCAGTGTTACATCTAACTGTCTTTAAAACATCCCCTGAGGAAGCCCCGAGTGGCAAAACACGTTCGGGACAATCACTCCAATGTTGTTGTTGAGTGACTAATTTCCATCTGTTTTGAAGTCAAGATGTTTTTCTGTATTTGTGCACATAACGCGTTGTCAACTTTTTAACTATGTCTTGTATGTAGTAATAAAATCTTTGTTATTTTATATCATTGTAGTATTTCAAATACTTTGTTTTGCTGGCACCCACAAAAATGCCCCTAAAAAACTTCCCTTGTCCATATTTATTTACAGGGATGTTGGTGCCATTTTTGTGACATTGTCACCTATCCATATCACCCCTATCTACTATTTAAACTAGGATTGTGGGGGAGCATGAGTTGGATTATAATGGGGCAGACAGGTCAGACAGGGGTCAGCCCCTATTGGTGGGTGGAATGGGGAAAGATGGGGGAGGGCTATGGCAGATAATATGAAGTTTCCTATGTTACAATCAACCATTGGAAATGGTACTATTTGTACTAAAATAAAAAATATGCAACATACGTTTGCAAAATGGGACAATGAATTAAAGTGTTTGTTCGCCAATGCCAGAAGTTTGCCAAGCAAAATAAATGAGTTTGAAGCTTTGGTGCACAAGGATAACTACGATCTAATTGATATTGCTTCTCATGACTGGGCTCTTAATATTCCTGGCTATGCTCTCTTTCGGAAAGACAGGGTAAAACAGAGGGGTGGTGGAGTCTGTCTCTCTGTGAGAAGTGATCTTAAAGTGAGTGTGAAAGTGTGATGAGTCTGATGAGGCATTATGGGTGGAACTGTACATGGGTGTGCATACTACAAAGGTTGAAAATTTTGAAAGGTTGAAGATTTTTTATCACAGGTTTTTTAGATTTATATCACTGTTATATAGGTCACTTTTTTTGGTGTTTATTCACTGCTGTTGTGCTCATTGATTGTATGTACTTTCAATTTAATATCGTATCTCATTTGTTCATTATAATCATTTGTCACTTTAGGTGCCACGTTCACTTTAGCACAACTCTTTTTTTCTGTACTACAAAGGTTGTCATTGGAGTTTGTTATAGACCTCCCAGTGTTAGTGAGGAGGTTTAAACTCAGCTCCTTGCACAGGTGGAATGGGCTGCAAGGGCTCGGATAGTGATAATAAATGGGGGATTTTAACTACCCAGGAAATTGACTGGAGTAATGGCACTGCTGGGGCAAAAATGTATAAACCTATTACAATGCAATTTTATGGTCCAGTTTATTGAGGCACCGACTAGGAATGATGACCTGCTGGACCTGGTAATCTAAAACCATGCAGAGCTTGTTACCAATATTCATATAAAAGAACATCTCGGTAGCAGTGACCATAACATGATTTTATTTAATGTTAGCTGTAAGCAACAAACACATACGGGTAAGATATAAACATTTAACTTTTTTTTTTGTTTCATATATTTTTTATTTATTTTGTTATTGCTTATGTCATACAAAATATTTTTTTAAACAGAAGAGATTACTCATATAAAAAATCGAGGATACAAACATTTCATTTGGTTTCTAAATATAAATAAATAGGGGTAGTAAGAAGATAACACACTGTAAGGCCTCATGCCCACTGCCGTTTTTACAGCTGCGTTTTTTACAGCTTAAAAACGCCTGTCCATGTTATTGTAAATGATTATTATTATTTTTTATTTTTTTTTAAACGTCAGAGCTAAAAAACGCGACCGTGCGTTAGTGCGCGTTTTTGCGCGTTTTTTGACGCTCGCGTTTTTTTCTGCCTAACTCCGACGCTGAGGAACGCACTGGTCCTGGGTTCTTTTTACAGCTTAAAAACGTCTATGCTATTTGCAGCTCAAAAACGTCTAGGTGGGCATGAAGCTATAGACTAACATGGACAGGCGTTTTTAAGCTGTAAAAAACGCTCAAAAACGCGGCTGTAAAAACGTCCGTGGGCATTAGGCCTAAGATTTAGCTAATCCACAAAAAACATCAAACAAGACATACAAGAGACAAACACACATCTCTAATTTAATTTTGGATTCCATTTATATTGCACCACTCTCCTCCCCCTGATTTGAGATATATCAGTCTCCTCATTCCCTCCCGTCTCCTCCCTCCCCTCCTCACCACAGGAGCCATCGTACATTGGGTTGCTGGTATTAAGCCAGTAAGACCAGATTTCGTGAAATTTTTGAAAGGCTCCTCTATGTTCATATGCCAATTTTTCTCTTTTTAATATGTAATTTATTTTATTACCCCATTGTTTGTGAGTTGGCGGAGTAGTGTCAATCCACTTTTGGAGAATAAGTTTGCAAGCTAAATAGAGAGATCTGGTCCACATTGTATACAGCTCAAACACTTAACTTTAAGAGAGAAAATTTTCCAAGGATGAGGGCTGCTCTCCAGGACTTAGACTGGGAAGGAATATTGGCATCAGTGGACACAGAACAGAAATGGGAATTCTTCAAAGTGACTGTATGTAAACTCACTGCAAAGTATATTCCCATGGGCAATCAGTTTAAAAGGCTAACAATAAAACCTATATGGCTCACGGCCAAAGTTGAAATGGCTATAAATAAATAAAAAAAGAGCCTTTAAAAAATATCAAAATGAAGGAATGCTATCATCGTTTAAATGTTACAAAGAATATAACAGAATATGTAAGAAAGGAAATTAAGGATGCAAAAATTCAAAACAAATGACAGATTGCAAAAGATAGTAGGACAAACCCCCAAAAATTCTTCAAATATATTAATAATAAAAAGGTAAGGTCTGAGCATGAGCCCTTTTACAAAATAATCTAGAGTGGGTGACTGGGGACAAAGAGAAGGCAAATGTATTAAATACTTTCTTCAGCTCTGTGTATACAAAGGAGCATGGGGGAGCTCATGTCCATAATGGGGGTGGTATTGGCACAGCCCCCAATGATCCACAATGGCTCAGAAGTGATATGGTCCAGAAATATTTAGACAGAATAAAGGTGGATAAAGCACCTGGACCAGATGACATCCACCCATGGATCCTAAAAGAATTGTGCTCTGTCATTTCAAAGCCATTGTTTCTATTTTTAGGCACTCATAAAATGACAGGAATGGTACCACTGGATTGGCGTAGGGCCAATGTGGTGCCCATATTTAAAAAGGGATCAAAGTCTTTACCAAGTAACTATAGACCTGTTAGTTTAACTCCACAAGGGTCCTCAAATAACAAGAGGATTAAATTTGAGATGGATGTCCTCCAAGGCATGTACCAATCAAGGTGAATCTGCTCAACAATAGTCTATAGGCAGAACATAGATCCATATGCATTGGTTAAAACAACACCGCAGTGAATCCACAGATGAGTGAGAAGCCCACCACCGTATAAAAAGCCGCTTACCAGAGGGCAAGCACGAAGGAGCATTCGGCTATAGCCCAGCCGCGGCCTTTAACATCAGAGGAATGATGACACAGAAGGTAAACATCAAGGGATGTGGTTAATGACTCGTACTTTGAATGGCCTAAGGTTATCAGTGGTGTACCCCGAGGTTCAGTGCGGGGACCCTTACTTTTTAATATCTTTATAAATGATATTGGGTCTGGGATTAAAAGTAAAATTTCTGTCTTTGCAGAAGACACCAAGCTATGCAGTGAAATAACATCCTTACAGGATGTCTCCAATTTACAAGCTGACCTCAATGCACTGTCTAATTGGGTAACTAAGTAGCAAATAAGGTTTAATGTTGATAATTGTAAAGTTATGCACTTGGGTGCTAAGAATATGCATGCATCATACATAATAGGTGGAGTACAACTGGAGGAATCAATGGTGGAGAAGGATCTGGGGGGTTTGGTAGATCATCAGCTTAATAGCATGCAATTCCAAAGTGAGCAAAGTCCTTTCTGGTATTAAGAGATGTATGGACGAGAGAGAGAGAGAGAGATATTATTTTGCCCCTGTACAAATCATTAGTAAGACCTCATCTGGAATATGCAGTTCAGTTTTTGTCCATCACTGAGGACAAGGGGGCACTCTTAACGTCTAGAGGAAAAAATATTTAATCTCCAAATACGGAAGGTTTATTCACAGTATGAGATGTGAAAATGTTGAATAGACTTCCTCCAGAGCTAGTTCTGGCAAGTCGGTAGATTGCTTTAAGAAAGGTCTGGATTCTTTCCTAAATGTACATAATATAACTGGGTACTAACATTTATAGGTAAAGTTGATCCAGGGAAAATCCGATTGCCTCTAAGGGAATCAGGAGGATTTTTTTCCCCTGCTGTAGCAAATTGGATCATGCTTTTCTTTTTTTTTTTCTTTTTTGGTTGAACTAGATGGACTTGTGTCTTTTTTAAACCTGACTAACTATGTAACTATGATAGTGAAGCACCATAAGGCTGGTAGAAGAAAAGTTGGTAGAGTAGATATAAGCACTCTCATTTTTAATGGCAGCATCAGTTTGTAATGTAAGCTGTGGACACAACATGGATAATGATGTTAACTTTTTTCAGGATATACTCATAACAAGAAACTTTTCCTCCAACCAGGGAACACATAAGTAAAGCCACTGAAAGAGATTGTGTTAAAAAATTACTCTGGTGTGATTAGTTTGAGGCTTAAAAAATACAGGTAGTTTATTTGGCATTCTACAATAAATATTTCCATCAGCTCGATGGCAAATATATTTCAAAATATGAAATGTGTTTGTCAGACATACATTTGACATTTTTGATTCATCTTACATTGCTTATGTGTAAGCAGTATGAGATAGGAAATAGATACAATCTTAAAGATTTTTTTTTAAAATAGCTTACTAAATATCATTCAGTAGCATTGTTTTTACTTTTTTAGTAGATATTATTTTTAATATTGCTGGTTCTAGTAGCAGAAATAGTTGTAATATTATGTAAATCAGATCCCCAGCCAAAAATAACAATAAAAAAAGAATAGCTTATTAAAGAATAAAATAATAAAACCAGCTCCAAACAAACTCCATATATTCAGCTTTCAATGCAGAAACATCACCCACTGTAATTTTTTTCTGTCCCTAGATGTCCTCAATCAGATGACCAGCATCATTCAACCCACTTTCTCTGAGCCCTGTATTCACCTCAACCTGTGACGGAACGTTGAAATTCAGAAATTATTAAATGTAACAATGATGAGCTCATCTCTCTTTCACTCCTATTAGTATTCTTCTCAATTGCACATAAAATAATTGGCTCCTTGTCCTGGTTCTTTCTCTCCCACTCTGCTAAACAGGGTCTGCAGAAGGCAGATACCAAGTCAAATCCAGGTATTTATAAAAGCTTGCATTTATAAAATAGATTTATTGACGTATTGATTACAGAACAACATCAGATCTGATTTGTGTCTTTAATATTTGCATTTTGTATGTAAAATATTTATCAAGTAAAGCATTGCAATGAGATGAAAAAATTGCCACTAGACCATAATAATATTAGGCTAACTTGACAACTCTTTGTTGATGATTGACATACATCTAAAAGATATTTATTCATTTTGGATACAATAGGTAAATATTAAAACTGCTTAAAAGGAGAAGTATAGCCAAAGCTTTTTTGGCTGTACTTCTCCTACGGATCACAGGAGTGCAATTGGTTTTGCACTCCTGTGACCCCGTTTTCAGCAGAGAGCGTGCTGAAGTCCACTCCCTGCCAACGTCACAGAAGTCGGTCCAGGCACTGCTTTATCGCGACAATGAACACCTGAGCCAGCCACCCCCACCACAGCTCAGTGCTCCAGTGAGCGAGCTCTCCGCTTGGGGAGCAGTCAGAACCGACCAATCAGCAGTGTTCAGTGTTCGATTGCTCGGTTCTCAGTGCAGAGGTGCCAGGGGACTGATGCAGCATCGGACCCATGCTCTAAAAAAAAAAAAAGCGCAAACCCATAATTCTCTTTTAAGTTTTTGTGCTGCCTCAGTGTTCTGTCGCATTGGAGAGATTTCTCTTTACTTACTATTCTAGAGTAAGAGGAAATCACTTCTTGACATGTGTCACTGGAACAGGTGTCTTCAATTTGAATATTTTCCAACTAATCCTGTTATTGTGACAACTTTAAAATTGTGGATTTCACATCATGTTCTGTCCTGAAGACAGTAGTTATTATCTCAAGTAAATAGGTTGAATTACCTTGGAGTGGAAACAGAAATAAAAACATGTCAGGGGTTTCATCACTTAATCCAAAACAAAGAGAAAGCTTTACTTTTAGGGAAATGTTAAATTTCAGTTTCAGCAGAATCCACATTAGTTTTTCATACTGTATGTTGCATAAGGAATAATTAATATACAGCCTGTGATGGAAAGTGCTGTTCACTATACACACATACACAAAATAAAAAGACAAAAATAAAACAGAAACTTAGAATTCAGCACATCAGTGGTGGATACATATTAAACTTTCTTGCTAACAATGCAGGCTTGTACCTAAATGCTGCTTTAATTCATGTCAATTGCATTCCAATTCTGAATATCTTTAAAGGGTAACTCCACTTTCGTGAGGGGAAAAAAATAGCAAATAAAGAAAAAATAATATAGTGTATACAATTGCGACACAGGTCATATTGTAATTGAATGTTGTTAAAAATTACCTTTCCTTTTCAATCTGCAGCCTGTAATTTTCTGAAAATGCAATGCAATGTGGCTTACCTGGAGTTGTTCTGTACACAGAATGTGTACTGGCAACTCCCTAGAAACAAAATTTCCTGCTTGTGTGATTGGTTCATAAATTTTCCCAGAAGTCTGCTTAAGATACAAGTCAGATTTCAGGCATCCTCTGCAACAAAAATTTCTTTTTTTTTTTGGTGAGATACTCCCAAAAGGAACACGGCTAAAGGGATGCAGACCCAGCAGATTTTCTCATTAGTGCTCTGCAGCTGCTCAGCCGGTTGGTAATTATGAAATCACTCCCATTAGACTCACTCAGCCAAAAGGCACAGAGGAACAAACAGGGGTTTCTTCAGAATAATAAAAGGTAGGAATCTGCAACAAAGGTTGTTATAATCTTTGCAATGTACATAGATCACTCAGAGGGGAATGTTTTTTTCTCAACAAAAGTGGAGTTACTCTTTAACCACTTAACGACCGCTCACTGTATATATACGTTGGCACAATGGCACCGACAGGCACAATCACGTAGAGTGTACGTGATTGCCTTTGTACAGTTGGGGGGTCCAATCGGACCCCCCTTCTGTACAGTGAGCGGTCGGAATTCGTTGGGGAGCGATCCGACATGAGGGGACGGCCGTTCGATTCCGGCCACCCCCCGCGATCGCTCCCGGCGAATGGAAATGCCCCCTCTGTCTGTCACAGGCAGAGGAAGCAGGAGGAAGTGATGTCATCTCTTGTGCGGCGCTCACATATACCGAGCGCCGTACAAGAGAAGACATCAAGGTTAGTGCACAAACACTACACTAACACCAGCACACATAGGCACATAAATCGCCCCCCCAGGCCCCCCCAGATCACCCCCCCAGCCCCCAGTCACAGTGTCACTGATTGCAGTGACCATTTATTTACTGATCATTGCAATCAGTGACATTTGTGACTGTAAAAGTGTCATTACATTTAGTTTTAGGTCCAGTGTAGCCCCCTAACCCCCCCTAATAAAGGTTTAACCCCTTGATCACCCCCCAGATAACCCTTTCACCCCCTAGCACCGCCGTCGCTAAGCGATCATTTTTCTGATTGCTGTCTTAGCGTCGGTGATGCAGATCGGTAGCCAGTAATTTTTTTTAGGTTCGCCGCAGGTTTTTATAGCGTCAGGTACCCCCATAAATGATCTAATAAAGGTTTAACCCCCTTGATCGCCCCCCAGGTAACCCTTTCACCCCTATCACCACTGTCGCTAAGCGATCATTTTTCTGATCGCTGTCTTAGCGTCGGTGATGCAGATCAGTAGCCAGTATTTTTTTTTTAGGTTCGCCGCAGGTTTTTATAGCGTCAGGTACCCCCATAAATTATCTAATAAAGGTTTAACCCCCTTGATCGCCCCCCAGGTAACCCTTTCACCCCTTATCACCACTGTCGCTAAGCGATCATTTTTCTGATCGCTGTCTTAGCGTCGGTGATGCAGATCGGTAGCCAGTAATTTTTTTTAGGTTCGCCGCAGGTTTTTATAGCGTCAGGTACCCCCATAAATTATCTAATAAAGGTTTAACCCCTTGATCACCCCCCAGATAACCCTTTAACCCCCTAGCACCGCAGTCGCTAAGCGATCATTTTTCTGATTGCTGTCTTAGCGTCGGTGATGCAGATCGGTAGCCAGTAATTTTTTTTAGGTTCGCCGCAGGTTTTTATAGCGTCAGGTACCCCCATATATTATCTAATAAAGGTTTTAACCCCCTAATTGCCCCTAGTTAACCCTTTCACCAGTGATCATCATATAAGTGTTACGGGTGATGCTGGTTAGTTAGTTTGCTTTTTATAGTGTCAGGGCACCCGCCGTATATAACCCAATAAAGGTTTAACCCCCTGATCGCCCGGCGGGTGATATCAATTAGGTTTTAGCGTCAGAGAGGGTCTGCGTCACACCCCAGGCAGCGTCAGGTTAGTGCCAGTAACGCTAACACCCACGCGTGAAGCATACACCTCCCTTAGTGGTATAGTATCTGAACAGATCAATATCTGATCTGATCAGATCTATACTAGCATCCCCAGCAGTTTAGGGTTCCCAAAAACGCAGTGTTAGCGGGATCAGCCCAGATACCTGCTAGCACCTGCGTTTTGCCCCTCCGTCCAGCCCAGGCCACCCAAGTGCAGTATCGATCGATCACTGTCACTTACAAAACACAACACACATAACTGCAGCGTTCGCAGAGACAGGCCTGATCCCTGCGACTCCAGTGCTGTAGGAGGTGATTTCACCACCACAGTTAAAAAAAAAGCAAATATGCCGAAGCATTGGGGCAGCAGGGGCGGAGGAGTGATTTTGCTCCTAATGCCGCGTACATACGGTCGAAATTCCGACAGAGGCTTGCCCGTGGAAAAGTCCGACCATGTGTGTGCGGCATAACTTTTTTGCGGGAGGATGCCCCCATGCTTCGGCATATATAAATGATGCATGTATGCCCATCATTAGAAGTGGGTGGATGAAGGGCGGTATTCTAATGGTGGGCATACCCACCGATCAATCTCTTTTTTCATTCAGCCACCTGGCTGCATAAAAAAAAAAGATTACAATACATGTCCAACAAGGACCAGCAACGTACTGGTATGTTGCTGGACTTTGAATGGTTATACCAGATTGATGCCTGTGGGTTTAGGTATCATCTTGGTATCATTCTTTTCAGCCAGCAGCCGGCTTTCATGTAAAAGCAATCCTAGTGGCTAATTAGCCTCTGGACTGCTTTTACAAGCAGTGGGAGGGAATGTCCCCCCCGGATATAAAAAGCGCCATTGGGAAATTGGAAAAGCATTTTATCACACCGATCTTGGTGTGGTCAGATGCTTTGAGGGCAGAGGAAAGATCTAGGGTCTAGACCCCAGTTTTTTCAAAAAAAGAGTACCTGTCACTACCTATTGCTATCATAGGGGATATTTACATTCCCTGAGATAACAATAAAAATGATAAAAAAAAAATATGGAAGGAACAATTTAAAAATAAAATAAAAAAGCAAAATTAATAATAAAAAAAAAAGCACCCCTGTCCTGCCCTGCTCTTGCCCAATGGCGAACGCAAGCGTCGGTCTGGCGTCATATGTAAACAGCAATTGCACCATGCATGTGAGGTATCACCGCGAAGGTCAGATCGAGGGCAGTAATTTTAGCAGTAGACCTCCTCTGTAAATCTAACGGGGTAACCTGTAAAGGCTTTTAAAGGCTTTTAAAAATGTATGTAGTTTGTCGCCAATGCGCGTTTGTGCGAAATTTTAAAGCATGTCGTGTTTGTTATCTATGTACTCGGCCTAAGATCATCTTTTTTATTTTATCAAACATTTGGGCAATATATTGTGTTTTAGTGCATTAAAATTTAAAAAAGTGTATTTTTTCCCAAAAAAATCCGTTTGAAAAATCGCTGCGCAAATACTGTGTAGAAAAAAAAATGCAACACCCACCATTTTATTCTGTAGGGCCTTTGCTTTAAAAATATATATAATGTTTGGGGGTTCAACATAATTTTCTTGCAAAAAAAATATGTTTTCATGTAAACAAAAAGTGTCAAAAAGGGCTTTGTCTTCAAGTGGTTAGAAGAGTGGATGTAAGCTTCCTAATGTTGTGTATAAAATGCCAGAACAGTTCAAAACCCCCCCAAATGACCCCATTTTGGAAAGTAGACACCCCAAGCTATATACTGAGAGGCATGCCGAGTCCATGGAATATTTTATATGTTGACACAAGTTGCGGAAAAAATAATTTTTTTTTTTTTTTTTTGCACAAAGTTGTCACTAAATGATATATTGCTCAAACATGCCATGGGCATATGTGGAATTACACCCCAAAATGCATTCTGTTGCTTCTCATGAGTACGGGGATACCACATGTGTGAGACTTTTTGGGAGCCTAGCTGCGTACGGGACCCCAAAAACCAATCACCGCCTTCAGGCTTTCTAAGGGTGTAAATTTTTGATTTCACTTCTCACTGCCTATCACAGTTTCGGAGGCCATGGAATGCCCAGATGGCACAAAACCCCCCCAAATGACCCCATTTTGGAAAGTAGACACCCCAAGCTATTTGCTGAGAGGTATTGTGAGTATTTTGCAGATCTCGCTTTTTGTCACAAAGTTTTGAAAATTGAAAAAAAAAAAAAAAATTGCTTTCTTCATTTTCAAAAACAAATGAGAGCTGTAAAATACTCACCATGCCTCTCAGCAAACAGCTTGGGGTGTCTACTTTCCAAAATGGGGTCATTTGGGGGGGTTTTGTGCTATTTTGGCATTTTATGGCCTTCGAAACTGTGATAGGTAGTGAGGAGTCAAATCAAAAATTTGTGCCTAGAAATCCTGAAGGCGGTGATTGGTTTTCGGGGTCCCGTACGCGGCTAGGCTCCTAAAAAGTCCCACACATGTGGTATCCCCGTACTCAGGAGAAGCAGCAAAATGTATTTTGGGGTGCAATTCCACATATAACCATGGCATGTGTGAGCAATATATCATTTAGTGACAACTTTTTGTAATTTTTTTTTTTGTCATTATTCAATCACTTGGGACAAAAAAAAAAAAAATATTCAATGGGCTCAACAGGCCTCTCAGCAATTTCCTTGTGGTGTCTACTTTCTAAAATGGGGTCATTTGGGGGGGTTTTGTGCTATTTTGGCATTTTATGGCCTTCAAAACTGTGATAGGTAGTGAGGAGTGAAATCAAAAATTTGCGCCCTTAGAAATCCTGAAGGCGGTGCTTGGTTTCCGGGGTCCCGTACGTGGCTAGGCTCCTAAAAAGTCCCACACATGTGGTATCCCCGTACTCAGGAGAAGCAGCAGAATGTATTTTGGGGTGCAATTCCACATATAACCATGGCATGTGTGAGCAATATATCATTTAGTAACAACTTTTTGTAATAATTTTTTTTTTGTCATTATTCAGTCACTTGGGACAAAAAAAAAAATATTCAATGGGCTCAACATGCCTCTCAGCAATTTCCTTGGGGTGTCTACTTTCCAAAATGGGGTCATTTGGGGAGGTTTTGTACTGTCCTGCCATTTTAGCACCTCAAGAAATGAGATAGGCAGTCATAAATTTAAAGCTGTGTAAATTCCAGAAAATGTACCCTAGTTTGTAAACGCTATAACTTTTGCGCATAACCAATAAATATACACTTATTGACATTTTTTTTACTAAAGACATGTGGCTGAATACATTTTGGCCTAAATGTATGACTAAAATTGAGATTATTCGATTTTTCTTATAACAAAAAGTAGAAAATATCATGTTTTTTCAAAATTTTCGGACTTTTTCCGTTTATATCGCAGAAAATAAAAATCGCAGAGGCAATCAAATACCATTAAAAGAAAGCTCTATTTGTGGGAAGAAAGGGACGCAAATTTCGTTTGGATACAACATTGCATGTCCGCACAATTTACAGTTAAAGCAGCGCAGTGCAAAATTCTGAATTCACCTCTGGTCCTTTAGCTACCAAATGGTCCGGGGCTTAAGTGGTTAAAGCTGAAGAAGATTGAACTTTTCTTTATTATTCCTGAACTCCCCGTTATCCAGCCTGTGTGCATGGGTACAAATTTCTCTGCTATGCATGCAGAAACCTTTGTGGAGGCCAAATACCGGGGTAGGGATTATTTGGGCTGATGAGGAGTCCAAAAGCAAAATTCAAATGGGACTCATTCCCATGTATTGCTACTTTTTTTTTTTTTTGGCCTGTAATCATTTAATGTAAGCTTTCTTTTTTTTTTCTTCTTTTTTTTTTTACAGATATTTAAAACATAAACACGTTAAGATATGTCAAATGTAGCACCTGATGGTATGCAGTAGTTTGTGTACAGTTTCATATTCTATGAAAAAAAAAAAAGTACAGAAACTCATTCTGCCACAAAGTTTTGACATTTGTAATAGCTGACACTAAGGGATTTATAACCTCCATTATTAAGGCTGCTGATAAAAGAGTTACTGAGACGAATGTTTAACCAGACACGACAAAAAGTCTATGATCCTCAGGTGTAACACTTGGGGCTCTACTGAAATGAGATGCACAGTCATGCTCTTTCTCCGATGCCAGGTTAAAGATTTGCTTGGGGGCAGTCAATAACATAGACTAAAGAATGTCTGCTCTTTTCCTGCTTGCAAGAAGCAGCACTTAAGTCTCAGCCCCATACTTGAATCACTGTACTATCTCCACTTCATCAAAACCAGGGAGTTTAGTCTTTGATTATTGTTGTGACTCACAATGTCAGAGAACTACTTACCCTGTGATTTCTACTTTAATCACAGATCCACTGTTGGCAGAGCTGTGAAACAGTTCAAATTGTAATTATAGGAAGCCCATCTGCTAGAAACCACAAATCAGGCTTTACCATATGCTTTTAAAGGTGAACTAATGCCATGATGTAATAACTGTATTTTTCTGCAGATTGAAACTGTTGCCTCTGAAGTTAATACACAGGATAAAAGCACTCTGAACCTTGACCCACCAGAGCTTTAGTATCACTGCGATCTCATATTAACCTGTATGTTCGTCCAGCTGTTCCAAAACTATTATCGTGAGCTTCAGTGTATTTGCTGCTGAATATCATAGTGATAACCTGAATGTTATCTGCTGAGGATAACTCTGCTGAGGATAAAACTGCAGATCTGCCTTCTCATTACATATATAAATTAACAAATAAATATATTCCAAACAAAAGAAGAAATATAACAACAACTTGGTTGTCAAGTGCTATCTTGCTTTTGCTTATCTTAGTTATATGCTCATTGTTTTGTATCTTTTTCTGTTAGCGTCTTTTGTTTAGTTCAGTTATCTTTTCATCCAATCAGTTCATTAGAGATTATCCCAATCGACTTGGACCAAAACTGGCAATTTTAGATTTGCCAGCTTCACTGCAGTTGGTTAAATGTGACATCATGCATGTTGTTGCGCAATTTTATAGGACATGGATTCTGGATCTCCTTTTAATCCTCATCATGATAATTTGCTAATAAGTAGGAAGAAATTTAACACCCACTATTATGTGAGCAACATAATTAGCAGTCTACATTTGCACAAGGTTTTTTTCTGGGCTGGCCTGTGTCACAAACAGAGTGGCAGGAGGGTCAGAGATAGGGTTACCTAAAAGAGCAAGTGGTTGTAAAGGCAGAAGGCTTTTTTATCTTAATGCATTCTATGCATTAAGATAAAAAAAACGTATGTGTGCAGGCTCATAGGAGCCGGTTCACCGAAGGTGGGACTTGGTATGTCATTCGACCACTCCTGGTAGTCTGGCCCTGTATAGCCCCGAGTTCCCGGTCAAACCCAGGCCTTGGGACTCTGGGCTAATAATTTTAAATGACCAGTATTACTTTGGTATGGCTCCACTGTATGTAGGAATGTATGGACTTGAGACTATATACTATGGGAATTGTAATGCTCTTAGAGCAGTACACATGACGCAATTAATGCACAATGCTTGTTCCAAACAAACTGAAGTAAGGGACAAAAGGAGTACATTACAAGGAGGCAGAAAAACACAGTAAGAAACAATTTAATGAAAAATAGATGTCAGGGCTAGTGTGACCTGCACTGACCTCTAATTGTTTGGAATGTTCAATTTATGGTCAGCATTGGTAAGTGTTGTCCAGCCTAACTCTTAACTCTCAACCCAACAGGTAACCTAACCCTTAACTTGCACTCAAAATCCTAAGATTTCCTCTTAACACTTAAACATAATGACCTAACTCTTAACCATAATAGTAACCTAAGCCATAACTTAAAGTGGAGGTTCACCCTAAATTACAACACTATATCATGCTGATCATCGCACCACATACATCTACATAAGCCAAAAGATTTTTTTCTATGTGTTTACAATACCTTGAATTCGCTGTTTAAAGTTTGACTTCCAGGGTTCAGGATGGTGTCATGCTTCCCAGGAGACAATGCGGAACTCCGTCCAGCGAATGCCATCACAACGGGGCGTGTACTTTCAATGGCGTTGACCATTGTGATAGCAACCATTCACCGCTTCCAGGAAGTCAGTGCTTGTGGGCTTCACAATGCCCACAAGCAAAATGGGAAATGCCAGCATCGGATTTTATAACTTAATGTTATCTAAGAAAACGGACGGGGGATGCTTTTTGGAACTACGTACTTGTAATCTAAAAGCCCATTGTATGCAAACAAAAAAAAAAAACGATTGGCCGCGGAACCTCCGCTTTAATTCCTGACATTAAATTAATCCTCAAAGCTAAATACTTACATTATTCCAGCACCACTGTCAGGAAGGGCATACCAGAAATGTCAAAGGCGATATCGGCGCATCTTCGCGCATGCGCGGTAGCTGCGCTGATGCGCGCGGTGGCGGCTCTTGGCGCCAGATGGGGCTATTTAAAGGGGCTGATGGCTGGGCTCTGTGCTGTTCAGTCTACAGCGTTACCTGAGACCTCTGACCCCTGTTTACCTGTATTCTGCTCCAGCTGACCCTTCCTGGCTTGTTTGACCATTCCTGCTAATCTACCTGCACCTGACCCTCGGCCTGTGTTGACTACGTTCCTGCCTGCTCCTCCTGCTACCTTGTTGCCAGCCCGTTGCCGAACCTGCCTGTACCTGAGACCTGCCAGCTGCCTAAACCTGCTCATACCTGATCCTGCTCCAGTACTTACCTGCTTGGGACTGGTGTACCCACGCTTCCAGCCCATCTGACCGCACCTGCCTGAGCTCCAGTTGTCAGTCCGTCGGCTGTTTCTGGATCCATTCCAGTCTCCGCCTCAGCTCCGGTCCAGCTCGCCACCAGCAACTCTACCAGGCTCTCGTGCGACTCTGCACTCCTGCGCCTCCTGTCTTCACTACCAGGGGCCTCGAGTGAGAGGTGTAAGGGAGGCCTCCCTCTGCATAACCAGACTCTTCCACCAGGTACGTGACAACCACCTACAATAGAAATGTTGTATTGGGAAGGAAATAATCTTGCTGGAAGGGAGGATGATGCAATCCACAGAGAGCAGGTGTCATTTATAAATCTCCTGCTTTTAAAAGATTATAAAATTCTCTACGTTGAAGTAAAGCATTGCCAGTAGACAAGCAAGAAGTGCCCAAAATTGCCATGCAATATCAGCAGGTGATTAATACCAATTAGGTGTTTGACATTATGGTCAATGTCTGGGTAACTCTCTTGTGTAATCAGTTGCAGCATGAAGGTGATGATGAATATCTCACTTGGAGGCAGGCTACTACTCAGTTTTTCCCAACCACTGCAAGCATTTTTCACTAGTTTAGGTTTTTATTTTCTACTACTTTCACAGTAGTCTCTCTCATAGTCTAATTAAGTTAGGAGGAGGAAGAGATACTGACATTGAACAACTGTCAAACTGCAGAGCTGTTGGCCATGGTGATGTCTTTGTCTAGGTTCGAGCAACACAATACATTTCTCACCATCATTATCCCAAAAATAATGTAATTAATATATAACTTTTTTTTTAACTAAAAACAAATGATGTACAAAAGTTTTACTACCATATATCACTCACAATTTTTTATTAATTTCATGAAAATATATTGCACACGTATTATTAAATTCTTGATAAATAGTCAACCAGAAGCTATATCTGTAAATCAAGAAAATATTCAATTGATTTACATACAAATAAATGATTAAGGTGCTTAAAATGTATAAATCAATGTAATAATTGGTAAACACAACTGGTAATGTGTCACCATCCAATTCCATCAATCAGATACATAATGAAAGGGTATTGTTCCACTATGTCACTGAAGTTTATTTAGCCTACACAATGCCAATAACTATCCACTGATAATTTGGAATTTACCTAATTTGGTATCTTGCAAATATATGTGCTCACTTAAGTAATTTCATGTCGCCAAAAAATGTTATTCCTACCATTCAGTTTTCCCTTTCACAGGTTCATCTGTGAACTTCTCATTGATGGCCAGTTTTACACTGCTGCATATTTGTCAGTAGAAGAAAAAAGAGAAGGCGCACCGACCTCGTGCATTACCAATGGCTGGTTTATTGAAAATAAATTAAAAGATCATGGATACTCACAAACAAAGGCAAATAATAGGCATATAACATTTCATCCAAAAAGGTGGCCTCTTCCTGGAACCACATGAGCAGATGACCAAAGAGTGACGATGACAAATGTTTACAGCTACGGCTGACGCGTTGCGGGGGCGAGCCCCCTTCTTCAGAGCCTAAAAGTAATAGTGACTATAGTAAGAGTCACTTACCCCCGCAACGCGTCAGCCATAGCTGTAAACATTTGTCATCGTCACTCTTTGGTAATCTGCTCATGTGGTTCCAGGAAGAGGCCACCTTTTTGGATGAAATGTTATATGCCTATTATTTGCCTTTGTTTGTGAGTATCCATGATCTTTTAATTTATTTTCAATAAACCAGCCATTGGTAATGCACGAGGTCGGTGCGCCTTCTCTTTTTTCTTCTATTTCCCGTCCTAAGAATACCAAATATTCTGAGGAGGGCAGCAAGATCTCGGGGCATTTCCCCTGAATGGAATACTCTGGTTGTGTCACCAAGAGACCAAAACTTCTGAGCGCAGGAGACTGTTTTTCTTGCATATTTGTCAGTTTCCCAGCAAAAGAAAATCTAAGCCTCAGCCTGGTAAACCTCCTTCTTCTAAAAAGAGTACCTTTCATTTCTTTCAACCTCTAGGTCCAAGTCTAAACCAGCAACCTATTTCCACTGCAGATCTTGGAACCCCAAATTGTCTACATCTGCATATAAGTCCTCCTATAAAGTAAGGGGATACCTTTTAGCCTTTGCCACCACTTGGACCAAAGCATCTCAGATGCATAGGTAAAATATGTAGTATCCAAGGGATATCTGCATGAATTTCAATCTCCGTCTCCCCCCTGCTTCATCTGCCAACCTCTCTACAAAGACGGACAGATCTCCTTGCTGCTTTGACAAAATTTCTCTCAAGGTTTCATTGCCATTGTTCCAGCAGAGGAATGGGTTAATTCTTTTCACTGTTCCCAAAGCAAAAGGTGATATTCATCCAGTCCTGGATCTGAAAAACTGAAGACTAAATACAAATAAAATGTTCCTTATTTTAAGAGGATTTTCCCTTAGCTTAATGAATAAGGTGAAACTCTGCTCACTTCCATCATCCAATCATGTACAAGCAAAAATACAGTTTTGCTTTTTTTCTTTGCATTTCATTGGGTATTATTTGCAAAAGTGAAATTCCACCACATTCACTAAGCTAAGAGAAAATGTTCTTCCAAAGTGAACTTATTTTCCTTTAGTAAAAAATTACCAATGTCTTCATTTATGTGCAAAATATTTGCAAGAAATCCACTAGGTCACTCATAGCCTCCCACCATCAGAATTACTTTCTATCCTCTGTGGACATCAAGGATGCATACTTGTGTAGCGGTCCTCCCCCAGCTTCTCCCCTCTCTTTTTGGCTGGTTTTACTCGTCTAGGGGTATCTGGGAGAAGGGGGAAAGATGCACACCACAAGCTCGGCTCTCTGATGTAGGATGCAGAGATATGAGCTGAACCGTTTACCTTCGGGTATGCATTTTAGGCCGGAGCCTCAGCTTCTCCTGTGGAGGATGATTGCCACTGTCACTGACAGGGACACTTAGCTTCCAGTAACACGAGTTCCACACCATAAAAAGTCCAACTCTGTTTTATTGCTTTGATCAAAAGGTAGACTGGTTGACTTTTAAAAGAACAGACAGGGTGTGGAAAAGAGTAGTTCCAGGCACAACACAATGAATAGAGTTTCTCCTGTTCCGTTTAGTGCAAACAGGCTTGGCGCACAGTCGCTGCCACCGACTGTGAATTGGTCACTGCCACTGACCTGGGTGAACGTTAAGGCCTCTGCCACAGGCCTTGGATGAGGCCTGTCACTGACCTGAGGAAGATGGGTCCCTGCCACAGACCATGAGAACATGAATTACCTCCTTTAGAACAAATGACCCCTGTCAGAGGAAGACATCCATCCGGACGGTCACCAGAGGCCTCCACTGTCACCAGTAAATGCTGCGCTGGCTCTTCGGGGAGGTCATGTCTCCGGTCCCTTACGCCCTGGATTCAGGCACCCAATACCGGGGGGACCTTAGGAATGCTTCGCCCTCGCGGCACCCAGTCGAAGGTACTGGGCCCCAGGCCTCCTGGTAAAGTACCTCACCCCAGGCTGAAGGTGCCTGGGATGGAACTCGACTCCACACGCCCAGGCCAAGGGCGCCTGGGCACAGACGAACCGCAGCAGCCCCCAGGCCGAAGGTGCCTGGGGAATGGACCTCGTGCGCAAGATGTCCGCCCCCTTTTATATCCGCTCCCAGCAGGCACCGCGGGTTCCCCGCCCCGCCGTACTACTGCTGCGAGAGGACAAAAAGGGCACGGCTCTAGAATGGCAGATCAACCCCAGTCCCAGTTGACAGCGCCACCTAGGGACCGCAGGGAACATGACACCATTCATACCTCCCACACTCCAAAGTGTCCATAAATCCCTAAAAACCAATGTATCTGGGCCATCTATGGCCCAGATACACCCCACTAAATTTGACACCCGCTACACTCTCCCCCCAGCAATTTGACTCTGGTCCCCAGTGTCTGGATCAAGTCATTCCCCAAAGGGAGCCAATATAACCTCCATCCAGAGACTGTTTCAAAAAATGCGCAAAAATGTAAATTTGAAAAAAAAATGGTGGTTGTACCTGAACCTGACATGAAAGGGAAAAGGAAAAGGGAAACAACACATAACAGCATACATATCACAATAACACCATTGACATCTATTTTCCTTCCTCCCCCTCCCACATCACTCACTATCTAAGACCCGCCCCATTTTCAGCAGTCTTGACAGAAGTTCTCCTGCAGAGGGAAAAAAAAAATCAAACACACAAATTCCCTGAGACATGTGTGGGTGTTGGAATGAAAAAATCTCCCCAAAGAGAAATCCTTTCCTTCCAAGAAGTATGTGGTGTAAAGTGAATAACGTTACGTAACACTGCCACCTGGTGACAGTGCCACGGTAAAAGCACTTGTTGAATCCTTGAACAACTTTTTTTTTCTGTACTTTGGCCCTAACTACACCCCAAAGTCCATGATCACTTTGCAGGAGGGAGGAAGGGAGAAAACAACAGCAACAGTCCCCCATTCCCCCAAAGAGCACAACACCCATTAAACTCTGGTACAGTTCCTGGGTTTCCGGGAAGGAAAAACAAACCCCGGAAAGTTCAGCAAACTTGCAGGACAAAGGAAAGGAGTGTTTTTCTCCTACAGGTAGAATCTGGGATGATGCAAGACAAGGGGTTTCAAATGCTGATCCACAGTCTCTATGTGATATTCGACATCCTCCCCTTCTTTCCGTCGAATCAACACTTTGTCAGCATGGATGTGCCGACCCAACATCCACTCTGCTTTACAGCCCTTAAATCTTTGAGATGCCTTTGGGGAACAAGCGAGGTACCTGCGTGCGTGTGGGACTTTGATGTGTGTCCACACGAAGTAATTATACCAACGTTCCCTGCAGACTTCCACTTCATACAGTAGCTCCTTAGATAAGTATGGGTACTCCCACCCATACTCGTTGGCAACTTTTTGACAGAACAAACGCTGTAGCCTAGACAAGGGAGGCATGGTAGAGCAGTCTCCCTCGCCCGACAGGACGATTGAATCCGGATGGCGAGGTGCCTTGACCACCTCCAAGTTGGGCATAGGTGCCCGCAGCGACAGTCTCTTGTCCCCGGTGATAGGTGCAGGAGGCACCGGGGACTGAAGGGCAGGCCAGGGACGGGGTCCCTCCTCAGGCGCTGGAGCCTCCACCCGGGGTATACTATCCCCTGTGGATATAGGTGGATCCCTGGCTCTACGGGATGAGGAGAGAGGCATCTTGTCCCAGCCCTTCTCAGCAAACAATTAGTCTATGACGACATCGTCTCCCACATCAGAGACCGACTCCAGGTCGGAGGTGTCACACTCCTCCGCGGGCAGGTAGTTGGTAGTGGACACCGAATCACTCCCACCCACGGGCTCAAGGGGCCGTGAATCCCCGACACCTCCTTCCCAACACCAAGTCCCAGTCCCTGGCTTATCTCGACCCAAACTTGTGAAGGGATATCCAGGACTCTTCCTACTGGATCCATCTGGGCCAGGCAAGCGCAGGGGTTGTCCTCCATCTCGGCCGCTGGAAGCTCTCACAAGACCGACCTTCCTTGTTGGCGCTGGGAGTATTGAAACTGTGGTGACCGAAGCAGCATCTCCGGATTTTGCATTCTCCATCCCTTTGTTCGCGACCCCCACGGAGGTCTCTACAGTGCGCGTAGGGACGGCTGTCCAAGCGTTGATTTTTCCTTGTTGAGTGGCGGCGCCTGATGTAGGGCTGAGGTGGAAGACCCGAGGTCTCTCTATGGATTGCTCCACCTCAAACGTGAACTCCCCGCAGGCCTCACAGCACCCAAATGGCTTTAACTGTACCACCAGTCCCGAACATCCGAGACAAATCATACCCAGGGCCTCAACATCCTTGCAGGTGTACAAGGCAAATCGTCCCCGGGGCTTGAGCCGAATCCCCGTATCTGTAATCAGAACAGCAGTTGAAGTCATCCTCGTAGTATTTGAGACTGGAACCCATGCGGCATTGCTGACCATAGTGACTGATTGCTGCTCCATCGCGAACTGCATAACTGGCGCCAAAGTCCGCAGTGGCCAATATGGCCGACCTACTCGTAACTCTTCTGGGCAGCAAAGTTCAAACTCCGATAGCTTCGGCTCCATTGCATAAACACAAATCCCGGACTTAGAGCCCCCACGTGTAGCGGTCCTCCCCCAGCTTCTCCCCTCTCTTTTTGGCTGGTTTTACTCGTCTAGGGGTACCTGGGAGAAGGGGGAAAGATGCACACCACAAGCTCGGCTCTCTGATGTAGGATGCAGAGATATGAGCTAAACCATTTACCTTCGGGTCTGCGTTTTAGGCCGGAGCCTCAGCTTCTCCTGTGGAGGATGATTGCCACTGTCACTGACAGGGACACTTAGCTTCCAGTAAAACGAGTTCCACACCATAAAAAGTCCAACTCTGTTTTATTGCTTTGATCAATAGGTAGACTGGTTGACTTTTAAAAGAACAGACAGGGTGTGGGAAAGAGTAGGTCCAGGCACAACACAATGAATAGAGTTTCTCCTGTTCCATTTAGTGCAAACAGGCTTGGCGCACAGTCGCTGCCACGACTGTGAATTTGGTCACTGCCACTGACCTGGGTGAACATTTAGGCCTCTGCCACAGGCCTTGGATGAGGCCTGCCACTGACCTGAGGAAGATGGGTCCCTGCCACAGACCATGAGAACATGAATTACCTCCTTTAGAACAAACGACCCCTGTCAGAGAAAGACATCCATCCGGACGGTCACCAGAGGCCTCCACCGTCACCAGCAAATGCTGCGCTGGCTCTTCGGGGAGGTTACGTCACCAGTCCCTTATGCCCTGGATTCAGGCAGCCAATATCGGGGGCACCTTAGGAATGCTTCGCCCTCGCGGGACCCAGTCGAAGGTACTGGGCCCCAGGCCTCCTGGTAAAGTACCTCACCCAAGGCTGAAGGTGCCTGGGATGGAACTTGACTCCACGTGCCCAGGCTGAGGGCACCTGGGCACAGAAGAACTGCAGCAGCCCCCAGGCCGAAGGTGCCTGGGGAATGGACCTCGTGCGCAAGATGTCCGCCCCCTTTTATATCCCCTCCCAGCCGGCACAGCGGGAACATGACACCATTCATACCTCCCACACTCCAAAGTGTCCATAAATCCCTAAAAATGTATGTATCTGGGCCATCTATGTATCTATGGTCCAGATACACCCCACTAAATTTGACACCCGCTACGCATGTCCTCATCTTTCCAACATATCAAAAATATCAGCATAGTTGGCTTGTCTTCAGTATTAGGGGTGAGTCGACTGTTCAGGCTGAACTTTACATGCAGGAGTTGAATGTCATATAGTTACATATAAATAAAAGGAAAGAACTGCGCTTAGACTAATAAAAATCAATTACATAAAAAGGCAGCAGCAATGATGTGATAAACATATTCAAATTTAAGCGGAAAAACTGCGCCAATATTGTTAGTAGAAAGCTCCTAAAGAGCATCCAGGAAGTGGTTCAAGGTTGTAATCCAAATTGGAGGGGAGAAGTCCAATTTCACATAGAGTCCAAACTTGCAGTGTATTGAAAGTTCATTAAACAAACACTAAATGTTTCATCACCATACGAAATGGCTCCTCATTGAGAACGTTATTTATGACGAAACGCGTCTGGCGCACCGCAGTGACGTCACCACGCAGCTCTAGCACGAAAGGGAATTGCACATGTCGGCCGTCACGTTTTTTATGCTTATGGAAGCTTCATTTTTGTAAGTACAATATATTTTAAATAAAGTCGATATTAAGAGGATATCACCCTATGGTCTCCCCCTTTCTTTTGGCATCCTACATGGAGCGGTAAGCAGCGCCAGTCTCATATTGAAGACCTCCCTGGGATTGTGTGTGGGTTGATTAAAGATCGTGACAGCTATAGGCCTACTCTCTACCTATGTCTGGTAAGGAGGCATTTTGTACATAGGTGGTGGTCACTCTTTTTAACTGCGCACGGTGGTGGTGTCTACCTTGTGAATACATTATCACCCTATGGTATATCTTTCTGTTGTTTTTTTTGCAACTGAGCCACCAAGAGGGCTTTTGCTAACATTGGTGGATTGTCGGGGGACCTGGCTTGAATCTCTTCCCTGAGATAAAGGCCTTGGCTGGGCTAAAGCCACCTGCATGTTATCATCTGTTTTGTGGTAAGGAGCCATTTCGTATGGTGATGACTACATTTAGTGTTTGTTTAACCACTTCAATACCATGCACTTATGCACCTTCCCGCTCAGACCAATTTTCAGCTTTCAGTACTCTCACACTTTGAATGACAATTACTTAGTCATGCTACACTGTATCCAAACAAAATTTTTATCATTTTCTTCTCACAAATAGAGCTTTCTTTTGGTGGTATTTAATCGCCACTGGGTTTTTTATTTTTTGCGATATAAGCAAAAAAACAGCAATTTTTTTTAAAAAAAAAACACTTTTTTTTTGTTTCTATTGTAAAATTTTGCAAATAAGTAATTTTTCTTCATAAATTTGTGCCAAAATGTATACTGCTACATATCTTTGGTAAAAATGAACCCAAATTAGTGTATATTATTTGGTCTTTGTGAAAGTTATAGAGTCTACAAACTATGGTGGCAATCACTGAAATTGTATCACATCTGATCACGCCTGATGTACTGAAGGGATATCTCATTTCTTGAGACACTAACAAGCGAGGAAAGTACAAATACCCCAAAATTACCCCTTTTTGGAAAGTAGACAGTCCAAGGTATTTACTAAGAGGCGTGGTGAGTTTTTTGAAGTTGTATTTTTTTCCCACAATTCTTGGGAAAATTTAATTTTTATTTTTTTTTTTACACAAACTGGTCATATTAACAGTTTTTTTCTCTCACACAGCATATGTATAATTGCAACTACACCCCAAAATACATTCTGCTACTCCTCCTGAGTGTAGCGATACCACATGTGTGAGACTTTTACACAGCCTGGCCATATACAGAGGCCCAACATTGAAGTAGCACTTTCAGGCGTTCTACAAGCATAAATCGCACATATCCTTTCTCAACCACCTATTACACTTTTGAAGGCCCTGGAGCACCAGGACAATGGAATTTTCCACAAAATTACCCCATTTTGGAAAGCACACACCCCAACGTATAATCTATGAAGCATTATGAGTCTTTTGAACGGTTCATTTTTTTCCAGAAGGTTTTTGAAAATGTGGAGAAAAAATGAAAATGCATTTTTTTTACACAAAGTTGTCCATTTATAAGATATTTCTAACGCATAGCATATACATAGCAAAAATGACACCCCAAAATGCATTCTGCTACTCCTCCTGAGTATAGCGATACCACATGTGTGAGACTTTTACACAGCCTGGCCATATACAGAGGCCCAACATTGAAGTAGCACTTTCAGGCGTTCTACAAGCATAAATCGCACATATCCTTTCTCAACCACCTATTACACTTTTGAAGGCCCTGGAGCACCAGGACAATGGAATTTTCCACAAAATGACCCCATTTTGGAAAGCACACACCCCAACGTATAATCTATGAAGCATTATGAGTCTTTTGAACGGTTCATTTTTTTCCAGAAGGTTTTGGAAAATGTGGAGAAAAAATGAAAATGCATTTTTTTTACACAAAGTTGTCCATTTATAAGATATTTCTAACGCATAGCATATACATAGCAAAAATGACACCCCAAAATGCATTCTGCTACTCCTCCTGAGTATAGCGATACCACATGTGTGAGACTTTTACACAGCCTGGCCATATACAGAGGCCCAACATTGAAGTAGCACTTTCAGGCGTTCTACAAGCATAAATCGCACATATCCTTTTTCAACCACCTATTACAATTTTGAAGGCCCTGGAGCACCAGGACAATAGAATTTTCCACAAAATGACCCAATTTTGGAAAGCACACACCCCAACGTATAATCTATGAAGCATTATGAGTCTTTTGAATGGTTCATTTTTTTCCAGAAGGTTTTGGAAAATGTGGAGAAAAAATGAAAATGCATTTTTTTTACACAAAGTTGTCCATTTATAAGATATTTCTAACGCATAGCATATACATAGCAAAAATAACACCCCAAAATGCATTCTTCTACTCCTCCTGAGTATAGCGATACCACATGTGTGAGACTTTTACACAGCCTGGCCATATACAGAGGCCCAACATTGAAGTAGCACTTTCAGGCGTTCTACAAGCATAAATCGCACATATCCTTTCTCAACCACCTATTACAATTTTGAAGGCCCTGGAGCACCAGGACAATAGAATTTTCCACAAAATTACCCCATTTTTGAAAGCACACACCCCAACGTATAATCTATGAGGCATTATGAGTCTTTTGAACGGTTCATTTTTTTCCAGAAGGTTTTGGAAAATGTGGAGAAAAAATTAAAATGCATTTTTTTTACACAAAGTTGTCAATTTATAAGATATTTCTAACACATAATATGTACATAGCAAAAATTACACCCCAAAATGCATTCTGCTACTCCTCCTGAGTATGGCGATACCACATGTTTGAGACTTTTATACAGCCTGGCCACATACAGAGGCCCAACATCCAAGTAGCACCTCCAGGCATTCTAGCAGCATTAATTGCACATATCATTTTCTGACTACCGATCACATTTTTGAAGGCCCTTCATATATCTAACACATAGCAGGTACATACCAAATAACAAAAGATTACCTGTGGTTTTAGAAGTGCAGTGGTCCACAGAGGAGAGCATCGGTCCAGGCAGCAGGCAGGGATGAGGTCAGCGACAGCAAAAGCAATCATCCAGGCAGCAGGCAGGAATACTGTCCATAGTTCGCACAGGCAGAGATACTGTCAGCACAGCCAGAGCACAGCCAAAGCACAGGTCCAGGTAGCAGGCAGAGGTGTCCTATCCTATCCTATCGATGATATCTTCGATATATTGGAGGTAGTGGAGTCAGTGATTTTGAGTTGCTTTTTGGTAGCAGACAAACGAATTAAAAAGGGCCATGTGAAACAGGTGAAACGCAACATTTTTGTGCCAATAATGGGACTTTCTGGTTGATAAGTAGGGCTGTAGCATCTGGTCGTTTAAATCCACCCCCCCCCATGTACAAATTGTAGTCGTGGACACATTCAGGCTTTACAATGGAGCCGCGTCTTCTTGGGATCTCCACCATGGTGTCATTGTGGATCGTAGAGAGGATGTGGACATCTTTCTTGTCCCTCCACTTCATGGCCAACACCTCCTCGTTCCTCATGGATGCCGATTCTCCAGGTCGCAATTTTTTTGTCAATAAATTTTGTGGGAATCCCTTCCGTTTTTTTTTGAAGGTACCGCAGGCCGGGGTTTGTTTACTGTAAAGGTGGCGAAAAAGGGGCGGGCTGGTATAATAATTATCAACATATAAATGGTAACCTTTTCCGAACAGGGGGTATGCCAACTCCCAGACAATTTTCCCACTGGTTCCAATATATGTGGGGCAATCACGGGGCTGGAGCTGGGAGTCTTTGCCTTCGTAGATCCTGAATTTGCAGACGTATCCAGTGGCTTGATCACATAATTTATTTAATTTTAACCCATACCTGGCTCTCTTGCTTGGTATGTACTGCTTGAACTGCAGTCGGCCGGTGAAATGTACGAGGGACTCGTCCACACAAATTTTTTGGTCTGGGATGAAAACTTCTTCAAATCGCTGGGAAAAGGCATTGATTAGGGGGCGTATCTTGTACAATTTGTCGTAGTTGGGATGATCTCGGGGAGGGCACTGTGAATTGTCATTGAAGTGGAGAAAGCGCATAATCATGTCGTATCTTTTCCTGGACATGACAGCGGAATATATGGGCATGTGTTGGATGGGGCGTTTGGACCAATATGAATGGACTTCGTTCTTTTTTGTAAGCCCCATATTGAACATAAGGCCCAAAAATAATTTAAATTCCTCCAATGTTAGACGCCGCCACTGGAACATGCGGGCGTAGGAAGAATCGGGGTTGGCAGCAATAAATTGGGATGCATACAGATTCGTTTGATCCACTATATTCTGCAGCAAATCTTGTGGGAAAAATAAACAAAAATAATCAAATTTAGAAAAATTTGTAGTGTCGGGCTGCACACCTGGCTGTGCGGTGAAAGGGGGGATGATAGCGGATCCTGAGTTGGCAGGCAACCATAAGGGGTTTGCCAGGGCATCGGGAAGGTAGGATTGGGGCTGGATTCTTCGGGTTGGGCGTGCATTTCCATTGCTTGTACTGGGCTCCTCTTCCTGGGGTATGGCGCTGCTGGTGGTGGGCAGTTCTCCTGATCTTGGTGCTGATCTTGGTGCTGATCTTGGTGCCGATCGCATTCTTTTGGGAGGGACGGTTTCCTCCGGGGACTCGGACTCTGAGCCACTATCCTCCACTGGCTCGTATTCCGAACCAGAATCGGATAATGGGAGCTCCCCGCTGCTCTCATCATCCGACATGGCAAGAATGGCATATGCCTCCTCAGGTGTGTAAACCCTTTGGGACATTATGGCAGTGCTTATTGGTGGGCCTGTGTAATGGTACTGCTGGTGGTAGTGGTGGCGGTCTGTGTGGTAGTACCGATGGAGGTATTAGTGGTGGGCCTGTGTGGTGGTACCGATGGCGGTATGGGTGGTGGTGGTACCAATGGCGGTACAGGTGGTGGTGGTACAGATGGTGGTGGTACAGATGGCGGTACGGGTGGTGGTGGTGGCGGCGGTACCGATGGCGGTACAGGTGGCGGTACGGGTGGTGGTACGGGTGGTGGTGGTAGCGATGGCGGTATGGGTGGTGGTGGTACCGATGGCGGTACAGGTGGTGGTGGTACTGATGGCGGTACAGGTGGTGGTGGTACGGGTGGTGATGGTACCGATGGCGGTACAGGTGGTGGTACAGGTGGTGGTGGCACTACCGACGGTGGTACGGGTGGTGGTACTGGTGGTGGTACCGATGGCGGCACTAGTGGTGATACTGGTAGCGGACCTGTGTGGCAGTATAGATGCTGGGCCTGGTGGCGGTGCTGGTGGTGGTACTGGTACCGATGGCGGTACTGGTAGCCTGTGTGGCGGTGCAAATGGCGGTACCGATGGAGGTGGGCCTGTGACAGATGATTGACAGATGTGCTGATTGATTGACAGATGGGCTGATTGATTGATTGACAGATGGGTTGATTGATTGACAGATGGGGTGATTGATTGACAGGTGGGGTGATTGATTGACAGATGGGCTGATTGATTGACAGATGGGCTGATTGATTGACAGATGGGCTGATTGACAGATGGGCTGATTGACAGATGGGCTGATTGGCTGGGCTGATTGATGTGCTGGGCTGTGTGACAGGTCCTCTTTATGGGGGGGGGGCGTGTTGTGCACTGTAAACTTATGTAGACAAACTACACTGAGCTAACTTACTGATCTCTTCTCTCTCCTCACAGATCGGTGTGTGAGGAGAGAGCAGGGATCAGGTAGTAACTCCTGTGGAGTTTGTTTACATTTGTGACCGGCTGTGATTGGACACAGCCGGTCACGTGGTAAACAGCCAATTCATTGGCTGTTTACTCTGATCGGGGACGCGCTGTGTCCAAGGGACACTCGCCTTCCCCGATCCCCGCTCTGCAAGCCTGTGGCTGCGCGCACGGAGCGCGCCACCGAGTTTATTTTGACAGGATATCGGCTGTGACTTTGACACAGCCGATCACATGGTAAACAGCCAATGAAATTGGCTGTTTACCGTGATCGGGGAAGCGCTGTGTCCGAGGGACACATGCCATCCCCGATCACCGCGCTGCGCGCCCCCGCGGGCGCGCGCAAGGCAATATCCTGCAGGACGTCATATGACATCCAGTATCGATATTGCAACCACTTCCCGGATGTCAATTCGCTATTGACTGGGCGGGAAGTGGTTAATGAACTTTCAATACACTGCAAGTTTGGACTCTATGTGAGATTGGACTTCTCCCTTCCAATATAGTTACATATGTAGCACCCCTCTACTTTGAGGGGGTGCTGTGTGCCTAAATTTAGGGGTTTATCTGAGCTAGTAGCCAGGCTCAGACCGCTTTTATTGATAGGTACGAATGTTTTGTTCCTCCGGTGTTGTACTGGTGTGCAGTTCCCTGTGGCCTGTAGGTGGCACTGCCATGACAGGTCAGGGTTGAACCACTGCTAACAGTGCTGTGCCTTAGGGTGTCCTCTCTCGGCAGTAGTACAGTGGGTGTGGTCAGCCTGCTGTGCATGCCGGGAGGGGATATATAAGGGGCAGATGCCGCCTGGAGGGGGGTTGTACCATAGTTCCGGGGCTCCGGAGATCAGGTCGCGTGACCTTGCCCTCCAGGCCAGGGGTGCGCATATGCATTGGTCCCAGGCACCTTTAGCCTGGGGCTGCAACTTCGCCATTGAGCCCAGCACCTTTGGCTGGGGCTCAGCTCTAAGAGGAGGAATCCCAGGGTGCCCCTGAGAGGGGACCCGCTCTAAGAAGAAGAGACCGGGGGAGGACCTTTCTGAGGTATCGGTGAGAGTTTCACGGTGAAAGAGAGGCCCGGTAAACTTCTGGAGGGATTCCACTAATCATCTGAGGCCTTGTAATGTGCAGCAACTTGCACCTGTTCTTTAATTACAAGCGCTGAAGAGGTTCGGGGCTCAGAGATTCTGTGGCAGAGAATCTCCCGATCGTATCTCCAAGGGAAAATTAAGAGAAGTAAAGTTTGTGTATCACTCAGGCTGCCAGGCCCATGAGAGGGGACTATCCGGGTGAGCAGAGCCCACTCGGAATTGAGTGGTGATACCAAGTGCCTGAACCTGCCTCCCTGTTTCTTTTATTCTTCAACTCCAACTTTCCTATCCAGTTGTCCTTCATTAAGGTTTAACCTTGTCTGGACATTGGCCTTATTGGTGCACCTACAACAGACTCTTTCCTACACTCTAGGGGTGAGATCCAACCGAGGGAAGGTAACTCGCTGCGGGACCTAACAATTTCTGAACACCACTCACCCTCTTATTCAAGAAGGAATATGGGCATTGTAATACGGTGTGTCCTGCCTTGAGGAGGTAAGGCCAGGGATCTGTGCTACACATAGTTACATACTAGGCGAGGTTGAAAAAAGACACAAGTCCATCAAATCCAACCTATGTGTGTGCTTTTATGTCAGTATTACATTATATATCCCTGTATGTTGTGGTCGTTCAGGTGCTTATCTAATAGTTTTTGAAATTATCGATGCTCCCCGCTGAAACCACTACCTATGGAAGGGAATTCCACATCCTAACCGCTCTTACAGTAAAGAACCCTCTACGCAGTTTAAGGTTAAACAGCTTTTCTTCTAATTTTAGTGAATGGCCATGTGTCTTATTTAATTCCGTTATGTGGAAAAGTTTTAATCCCTATTGTGAGGTCACGAGTATGGTATTTGTACATTTAAATCATATCCCCTCTCAAGCGTCTCTTCTCCAGGGAGAACAAGTTCAGTGTCCGTAACCTTTCCTCATAACTAAGGTCCTCCAGACCCTTTATTAGTTTTGTTGCCCTTCTCTTGACTCTCTCCAGTTCTAGCAAATCCTTCCTGAGGACTGGTGCCCAGAACTGGACAGCATACTCCAGGTGGGGCCGGATCAGAGTCTTGTAGAGTGTGAGAATTATCGTTATATCTCTGGAGTTAATCCCCTTTTTAATGCATGCCAATATTCTGTTTGCTTTGCTTGCAGCTGCTTTGCATTGCATGTCATTGCTGAGTCTGTCATCTACTAGGACCCCCAGGTCATTTTCCACCCTAGATTCCCCCAGAGGTTCTCCCCCCAGGGAGTAGATTGCATTCATATTTTTGCCACCCAAATGCATTATCTTACATTTTTCCACATTAAACCTCATTTGCCATGTAGTTGCCCACCCCATTAATTTGTTCAGATCTTCTTGAGTGAGTGAGTGAGTGAGTGAGTGAATAACTTGTATAGCGCTACAATTGCGAACTAAATCGCCTCAAGGCGCTTGCATCCAGTGACGTCCTGATCCATCAGAAGAGGTGGGTCTTAAGTTTTTTCCTGAAGGCCCGATGGTTTTCTTCCTTGCGGATATCCGTGGGTAGAGCGTTCCATAGCCGTGGTCCTTGGACTGCAAATCTTCATTCTCCCTTTGTTTTGTAGCGGGACTTGGGGATGTGAAGGAGGTTTTGGTTTGTTGATCAGAGAGTGCGATTGGGGGTGTAGTGTTTTATCTTCTCGCATAGATATTGAGGAGCGTTTCCTTGTGTGCACTTGTAAGTGAGGCAGAGGGTCTTGAATGTGATCCGATCCTTTACGGTTAGCCAATGAAGGGTCCTCAGTGATGGGGTGATGGATTCCCAAGGTTTTTTTCCCGTTACCAGCCTGGCAGCCGTGTTCTGAACGACTTGTAGGCGCGAAATCTGGTATTTGGGTAGTCCGAGGTAGAGGGCGTTTCCGTAGTCGAGTCGCGAGTTGATAATTGTTCCAACTACTACTGCTGTGTCCTCTTCCGGGATGAAGGGGATGAGTCTACGCAGCAGGCGGAGGAGATGGTGAGATCCGCTGACTACTGATCCTATTTGTGCATCCATCTACATCTCCGAGTCAAAGATGACTTCGAGACTTTTGACTTTGGTGCTAGGGCTAATGGTCTGTCCAAGGATGGTGGGGAGCGTCCAAGAAGTTTTAGTTTTTGTCTTTCGGTTTGCGTGGAGGAGAAGGAGTTCTGTTTTGGATCCGTTGAGTTTGAGGGAACTCTCAGTCGATCAATGTGAGGCAATTTTCCAATCTGTGATATTGGCCTTTTTTCCCGGTGATACGAAAGTAGAGTTGGGTTTCGTCAGCATATGAGTGGTAGCATAGGTCCTGTTTGCCGATGATTTTAAGGAGTGGGCGAAGGTAAATCTTAAAGAGCACGGGGGACAGGGGTGATCCTTGAGGGACTCCGCAAGAAATTGCACGAGTTTCAGAGGTGAAGGCTCCTAGTTTTACTGTCTGGGACCGATTATCTAGGAAGGATGCGAACCAGGATAGGTCAGGGTCTGCGACTCCTGCTACTTCTTTAAGGCGAATGAGTAGAGTTTTGTGGTCTACTGTGTCGAACGCTGCACTGAGGTCCAGCAGCACCAGAAGGCATGATTCTCCATCATCTGCTACTTCGTGGGTGTCATCCCATATTTTCAGAAGCGCTGTTTCTGTGCCATGGCCTGGGCGGAAGCCTGATTGTAGTGGATCCAAGAGTTTGTCAGTGTCCAAGTGGAGTTGTAGCTGTTGTACTACTGCTTTCTCCATAATCTTGGAGATGGTGTTGAGGCTTGTTACCGGTCTGCGGTGGTTTGGGTCTTTGGGGTCGAGGTTGTTTTTTTTTAGGAGGGGTTTGATTATGCCTTGCTTGAGAGAGCTCGGAACAATACCTTCTTTGAATGATTGATTTACGAGGTGTGATATGGTAGTTGCCACAATGTTGGTACATTCTTTCAGGAGTTTTGTAGAAATTATGTCATTTGGAGATGTGCTGTCTCTGAGGCTTCTGATTATGTTTTTGGTGGTGTCAATGGTGATCGGGACCAGCGAAAATTTTGTCAATTGTATAATGTTCGTATTGATTTCCTCTATTTGATTTGGCGGAGTGGGGTTGGTTGTTTTTTTCTGTTGAATTATTTCCCGAATGTTTCCGATTTTGTCGATAAAAAAATCAGCTCATTACAGAACTCTTGTGTTTCACTTGCTGGAGGTTCTAGGCAGGTGGGGTTCATAGTCTGAGCGACTAGTTTGAGGAGTTCACGAGGTCGGTTTAGGGCTTTTTTGATGGTGTTTGAGAAATTTTCCTTTTTTGCTCTGAAAATTGCTTTGTGATATTTCTTAGTGAGTGCTTTGTAGTTAATGCGGTTTTCCTCAATTGGGTTTCTTCTCCAGGCTCCTTCAGCTCTTCTGCGTTCTTGCTTCAGTAGAGTAAGAGTGTCATTAAGCCAGCCCAAGTTGTTTTTGCGAATGAGTGCTCTGTGTCTCGGAGCGACTATGTCTGCTGTTTGTAGTAATGCTTTGTTTAAGGAGTTGAGTGTTTGTTCCGTTGAGTCGTTGTGATTTTGCGTTCCTATTTTTTTTTGATAGTGTCGTTTTGAAGAGTTCCGAGTGTAATTTCTTCTGAGATCTTGTCCAGTATGTTGTTATTGATAGTTCTGTTTTTTGGGAGATGGTGTTGGTGGTAATTTTAAATTTGATAGCATGGTGGTCCGTCCATGGTAACGGCATGTTATCCAGTGTGTTGATGTCCAAATTTTGTTTAAAGATGAGGTCAAGAATGTGACCCGATCCATGCGTGGGGGCATTTATCAATTGCTGCAGACCTAGTTCTTCCAATTGGTTGATGCAGGAGGTGGCGATGGGGTCCTGAGTCGAGTTAGCCCAGAGGTTGAAGTCCCCTAGTAATAAGAAGTTTTTGGTTTTTAAAGTATATGTCGAGATGAATTCGGTAAGGGGTGTGAGGAGATTTGTCTTTGGTCCTGGTGGTCTGTAGCATAGCAGTATATGGATGGTGTCCTGGGGAGTTGTTTGGAGTTGCAGAGTGAGTGTCTCCATGAACGGCAATGAGCTCTGTATAGTTGGTTTGGCGAGAGCGAGGTTAGATTTGAAGATCACTGCTAGGCCTCCTCCTCTTTGCCCTATTCTGTGCTCGGTTAGGATGCAGTAGTTCTCAGGTACAAATTCTGTTAGGATGGTGTTACAGTCAGGTTAGCCAGCTTTCCGTGATGAAGAGGCAATCTATGTCGTTTTGCGTGATGAAGTCGTGAATTTCCTGTCTGTGCTTGACTGCCGATCTGGTGTTGGTCAGGGCGCATGATAAATGTTGTAGTTGAAGTGGTGTTTTCGTGTTTTTGATAGTTGATTGTCGATTGATTCTTAGCAGTTGTTCTTTTCGTACTATTTTTTGGGTGGAGTTGGGTAATGTTGAGACAGTATTCCTTAGCCTGTGGAGGGTGTCTGCTGAGTATTTAAAGTTGCACATGATGAGAAGAAAAAGGTGATGGGGATGGTGAATAGGGCCCAATGACCTAGCCACCCCCCGTTGGTCCAGAGGAAGGCGAAAAACCCCAGTCGAGTCGAGGCCAATTGCTACAGCAGGGGAAAATTCCTTCCTGATCCCCTGACCTTCTTGCAAGGTTTCCACATCCTGCGGAGGAGTTATTGCCCTGCTTAGCTTAGTATCGTCTGCAAATACAGAGATTGAACTGTTTATCGCATCCTCCAGGTAATTTATGAATAAATTAAATAGGATTGGTCCCAGAACAAAACCCTGGGGGACCCCACTTTCCACCCCTGCCCATTCCGAGTACTCAACATTTATCACTACCCTCTTAAATCGCCCATGTAGCCAGTTTCCAATACATGTACTCTATGGTCCATGGCAACGGACCTTACTTTGTACAGTAAACGTTTATGGGGGACTGTATCAAATGCTTTTTCAAAATCCAGATACACCACGTCCACGGGCCTTCCTTTATCCAGATGGCAGCTCACCTCCTCATAGAAGGTTAATAGATTGGTTTGGCAAAAACGATTCTTTATAAATCAATGCTGATTACAGATAATGATACTGTTGTCATTGCTAAAATCTTGTATATAGTCCCTTATCCTCCCCTCCAAGAGGTTGCATACAATTGATGTAATTCCCAGGGATGTATCTTGGCCCTTTTTTAAATATTGGTGCTTCGTTTTTTTTCTCCAATCAGCTGGTACTTTTTCAGTCAGTAGACTGTTCATAAAAATTAGGAACAATGGTCTGGCAACTACTTGACTGAGTTCCTTAAGGACCCTTGGGTGCAAGCCATATGGTCCTGGTGACTTATTAATGTTATGTTTTTCAAGTCTGTTTCTAATTCTGTCCTCTGTTAGCCATGTGGGTGCTTCCTGTGATGTGTCCCAAATTTAAACATTGCAGTTTTGGTCACTGAAGCCCCCCGATTCCCTCGTGAAGACTGAGGAGAAGAAAACAATTAAATACCTTAGCCATCTCTCCATCCTTTGTTACCAGATTCCCTTTATCATTCTTTATGGGACCAATATGATCTGACCTCCCTTTCTTACTATTTATGTACTTAAATAATTTCTTTGGATTCTTCCTCCCCTCCGATATGTGCCTTTTCGTGTTCTAGCCACCCTTATTGCACCCTTATGTAGCAAGGTCCCAGGCATTCTTCGGTCTAATGAGAAACCCCAGGGCCAGAGATAGCTGACATCCTTCTGTATATGGTGGATTACAAGGCATAGTGGGTGTAGTATGAGGTATATTGATAGGGCGCCAGACACTTCTTGAATGCAAAAGAGATTTTATTTCTCTTAACAGAACTTTGGGAGAGAGGGTAAGGGCAAGATGCCACATCTGCATGTGTAGCAATGCTGTCTCCTATGGCAACAGTCTTTAACAGTTTCTAACACAAGGTGTAACAGTTCCCTCACTTCCACTACAATCACTTCTTGTAGTTCTTCAGCCCACTGAGCTCCCAGTCTCTCTTACTAGACTAGATGATTCACTGACACTGAATCCCGTGATCCAATCTTCACTGTAGTATCTTCCTCAAGCGTCACCCCCATTTATCTGCTGGGTCCCTAGCTTGGCACTCAAGATATTTCTCAAGCTTTACCCCACTGGCCTGCTCGGTCCCTGGCTTAACACACAAGGCTGCTCTGCAAAGCGTCACCTCCGCTGGCTGGGTCCCTGACTTGATACCCACTGAAGTTTCCAGATTCTTCACAGTCCCCAGTTGGTGAGAATCCTGCTCCGGTACTTGCTTTAGCTATTCACTGTGGTCCCTGGTACTAAGGTGGATGATCCTTTAGTAGTGACAGCTTCCCCTCTACCTCCGACCATGACAAGTTCTCCGGCCAGCAGAACCATCAATTCTGGCTGGACTGCAAGCCGCAATCCCAACCCTGTGCTGCTCTCTTGCTTCTGGACAGGCCCTTAGACAGCCTAGCAGCCAGATGTGCCTGGGATAAGCCCAAACTCTGGCCTAGAAGCCCAGGCAATACAACACACGTCCACCCAGACAGCCGTTCAGGTGCCACACAACACTGATCACCTGACTCCACCCAAATATATAGGTTCTCCTAGCAAGCCAAGGGATTTAAGAAAAACCCCTGCCCATTGGCTGAGATACCCCATATACTCCTAATCTGTCCTTGCTTTGCCCATCTCTTATCTAATGTCGCCAGGTACCCGGCCACCGAGTGGCAGAAGAGAGAAGTGCATTTCTTGTTGTATTATTTGTAAAGTTGGAACGCTGATGATGATCCCTCAGCCTAGTATTTTTGAAGGCCTTCTCCTTTGCTTTTATATGCATTTTTACATTGGAGTTAAGCCACCCAGGACTTTTATTAGCTCTTTTAAATTTATTTCCCATTGGGATGCACTGGCTAATGCCCTTATTTAATATGCTCTTAAAGCATAACCATTTCTCCTCCGTGTTCTTTTTTCCTAAGATTTTATCCCAATTTGTATCTACTAGCAAGGCTCGTCGTTTAGGGAAGTTTGCCCTTTTGAAATTCAGTGTCTTTGTATTCCCCTTATGTTTCCTATTAGTTTGATTTATACTGAAACTAATCGACCTGTGATAGCTGTTTCCTAAATTGCCCCGTATTTCTATATCTGTGATCAAGTCTTCATACCCCTTAAAATTTTCCACATTTTGTCATTTTACAACCAAAAATGTAAATGTATTTTATTGGGATTTTATGTGATAGACCAACACAAAGTGGCACATAATTGTGAAGTGAAATAAAAATGATAAATGGTTTTCCATTTTTTTGTTAAATAAATATTTGAAAAGTGTGGCATACATCTGAATTCAACCCCCCCCCCCCCCCCCCCGTGAGTCAGTACTTTGTAGAACAACCTTTCGCTGCAATTACAGCTGCAAGTCTTTTTAGGTATGTCTCTACCAGCTTTGCACATCTAGAGAGTGAATTTTTTGCCCATTCTCTTTTTGAAAATAGCTCAAGCTCTGTCAGATTGGATGGAGAGCGTCCAAGTTCAAGTCTTTCCACAGATTCTGGGCCATTCTAACACATGAATATGCTTCGATCTAAACCATTCCATTGTAGCTCTGGCTGTATGTTTAGGGTCGCTGTCCTGTTGGAAGGTGAACCTCTGCCCCAGTCTCAAGTCTTTTGCAGACTCTGACCAGCTTCCCTGTCCCCATTTAAGAAAAGCATTCCCACAACATGATGCTGCCACCACCATGTTTCACGGTTGGGATGGTGTATTCAGGGTGATGTGCAGTGTTGATTTTCTGCCACACATAGGGTTTTGCCTTTAGGGCAAAAAGTTCAATTTTGGTCTCATCTGACCGGAGCACCTTCTTCCACATGTTTGCTGTGTCCCCCACATGGCTTCTGGCAAACTGCAAACAGGACTTCTTATGTCTTTTTTTCAACAATGGCTTTCTTCGTGCCGGTCTTCCATAAAGGTCAGATTTGTGGGGTGCATGACTACTAGTTGTCCTGTGGACAGATTCTTGCACCTGAACTGTGGATCACTGCAGATCATCCAGAGTCACCATGGGCCTCTTAGCTGCTTTTCTAATTAATGCTCTCTTTGCCTGGCCTGTCAGTTTAGATGGACAGCCATGTCTTTGTATCTTTGCAGTTGCGCCATACTCTTTCCATTTGTGGATAATAGATTGAACAGTGCTCCCTGAGATGTTTAAAGCTTGGGATTTTCTTTTATAACCTAACCCTGATTTAATCTTCTCCACAACTTTATTCCGGACTTGTCTGGTGTGTTCCTTGGCCTTCATGATGCTGTTTGTTCACTAAGGTTCTCTAACAAACCTCTGAAGGCTTCACGGAACAGCTGTATTTATACTGAGATTAAATTACACACAGGTGGACTCTATTTACTAACTGGGTGACTTCTGAAGGCAATTGGTTCCACTAGATTTTAGTTAGTAGTATCAGAGTAAAAGGGGCTGAATACAAATGCATGCCACACTTTTCACATATGTATTTGTAAAAAAATTTGAAAAACATTTAGCATTTTCCTTTCACAAATTTATGTACCACTTTGTGTTGTCTATCACATAAAATCCCAATAAAATACATTGATGTTTTTGGTTGTAAAATGAGAAAATGTGTAAAATATCAAGGGGTATGAATACTTTTTCAAGGCACAGTATAGTAGGTTTTCTACTGTTACCATACATGACAGCTCCCTCTGTCAATGGTTGTTAAGGAAGAAGTGGGATCCAGCACCCACCATGTCCTTATCAACCACTGACTTCACCCAGCCACATTCATTTGCTGCCATGGAATCCCTGGACATGTAAACAAAGGGGCACTGACATCATCAACCAAATATGGCTACATGGCCTTATTCGGGAAACAACATTGGCCAAATTTGGCCTTGGCCTGGCCATGGCCAGGCCTTGGTTAATGATATCGCTAGGTACATCTCCCCTTGTTTACATTGCCAATGACAACTTGGACAGCCCGGTATTCACCATGAGCATTCATAAGGATTGAACGTGTTGGCTGATCAGTGTCTTTTTTCTTTCAATGAGTCAGCTGGCTTCACTCATCATTAATGATGAGGATCTGCATCACTGGTCGGTGTAAGTAATGATGGATATACATTGTGGGACTTGTTGAGGTTTTTTTTTTTTTTTTTTTTAATTAATTCATATGAGGGATGAATCTAGAGGCCCCATTATTTTTAAAGGGGGGTTCCAGATTCTAATAAGCCCCCTGACTGCATTCCCCCACAACCGCTGGACCAGGGTTATCAGGAAGAGGCCCTTGTCTTCATCAACATGGGGACAAGTGGGATAAGGTGCTTTGCTGGCAAGGTACGACCCATGTTGAGGGCAAGTGACTTGGTGTGTTGTTCAGAGAAGAGGTGTGAGGGGTCACACGTTTGCCCCTTGTTTTCTTGGCCTGCCAGGCTGCATGCTTGAATAAAGGTCTGTATGGGATTTGAGGTAGACCCATGCCATTTAAAAAAATTTGCATGGGATTCCACATTACCAACTATACCAGAACGTTATCTAAGTTACTGGTATAAATATAGGGACTTCCCCAGCTGTTTGTTCACAAACAGACTAAAGCATCCAGGAAATGTCATTTGCCAGCAATTTAAACTGTATTTTTACAGTAAATGTCAGTTTTAATGTAGTTAGTTGTATACATTATTTATATACAGATTAGCCACTTCACAGGAAGGTTAAAGCTGTACTAAACCCAAAAATAAAAATTTATATATTACAGCTCATTATTAGAGTTGAGCGGACACCTGGATGTTCGGGTTCGACGGGTTCGGCCGAACTTCGGAAAAAAGTTCGAGTTCGGGACCGAACTTGACCCCGGCCCCGAACCCCATTGAAGTCAATGGGGACCCAAACTTCTGAGGACTATTCACGCTTGTTTCCCGTGCTTAGAACTGTCCCTGCACAAAGTGTCATTTCTGAAGGAAAAAAAGTAATTTAAAACTCACTCGCGGCTATAATGAATTGTCGGGCGGCTCCCGGCAATACATAGAATTTTTTTTTTAAAAAAGCGTGGGGGTTCCTCCAAATTCAATTACCAGGCCCTTCAGGTCTGGTATGGATATTAAGGGGAACCCTGCCGCAAATAAAATAAAAATGCGTGCGGTTCCCCCAAATATCCATACCAGGCCCTTCAGGTCTGGTATGGATTTTAAGGGGAACTCCACCCAAAATGTAAAAAAAAATGGCGTGGAGTCAATACACTGCGGAGGAAGTTCCCCATCAGGTCCGCTCAGGCTCAGCCAATGACGTCTCTTTTGGACAGCGCTGGACATCGGGATCGCTGCGGGACACTGGATTTCATCGCTGGAATGTTTTTGTTTTTGTTTTTTATTTATTTTTTTAATAAAGGACTTTTCCAAGGTGTCTGTGTGTTTTTTGTAAAAAAAATTTACACTTCAATGTACCCCTTACCAATTCACATGGGGGGTCCGGGATCTGGGGGTCCCCTTTGTTAAAGGGGTCTTCCAGATTCCGATAAGCCGCCTGCCCGCAGACCCCATTCTCCCCATGTTGAGGGCATGTGGCCTGGTACGGTTCAGGAGGGGGGGCGCTCTCTCGTCCCCCCCTCTATTTGGGGAACCGCACGCATTTTTTTTTCATTTGCGGCAGGGTTCCCCTTAATATCCATACCAGACCTGAAGGGCCTGGTAATTGAATTTGGGGGAACCCCCACGCTTTTTTAAATTTTTTTTATCAATGACTATTCTATGTATTGCTGGGAGCCGCCCGACAATTCATTATAGCCGCGAGTGAGTTTTAAATTACTTTTTTTCCTTCAGAAATGACACTTTGTGCAGGGACAGTTCTAAGCACGGGAAACAAGCGCGACTTTACATGCATATTGCCGAACACCGGACCCGAACCCGAACACACAGTCAATTGTTTGGGTTCGGTTCCGGGACCCAAAAACCCAAAAGTTAGGTATGGACCCGAACTTTACAGTTCGGGTCCGCTCAACCCTACTCCTTATCATTAAATGTGCTGGCTGCATTAGCTTTCTGTGTATGCATTGCATTCTAGAACATTATGTGAAACTTACCTTAAAACAAAGCTGTTCCAGTGCTGTGATACCAGCGCTGTGGCTGCTTCCATTTTCACCCGTCTTGTTTCTGGGTGGGGGCTCTGGCTCTGTGATTGGCCAGAGCCGCGATGATGTCACTTGCAAGCGGGAGCTGCCGTTCACAGCACAATGCTAGGGATGAGCCGAACACCCGCCCGTTCGGTTCGCACCAGAATCTTCGAACGGACCGAACGTTCGCACGAACGTTAGAACCCTATTAAAAACAATGGACGCGAACGTTCGAAATCTAAAGTGCTAATTATAACGCCTAATATGCATGTTATTGTCCTAAAAAGGGTTTGGGGACCCAGGTCCTGCCCGAGGGGACATGTATCAATGTAAAAATAATCTTTTAAAACTGTCGTTTTTTCGGGAGCAGTGATTTTAATGATACATAAAGTGAAAAAAAATAGTGAAATATTCCTTTAAATATCGTACCTGGGGGGTCTAAAGTATGCCTGTGAAGTGGCACGTGTTTCCCGTGTTTAGAACTGTCCCTGCACAAAATGACATTTCTAAAGAACAAAAAGCCATTTAAAACTGCTTGCGGCTTGGGGGCGTGGCTAGCAGCCGGAGCGGATGGCAGCACATTGATTCAGCTCCTCTCTATCCTGGGCTAACAGGGGACATACAGCGACTTGAGACTCCGTTTTTTCATACCAGCTTATCCCTACTGGAGCGGACAACTTCTAGGATGCCTTCTCGGAAGAGAAAGGATTACCCTAAGCTGGGAAAGATGTCGGACTTATTTGTACAGCCACGCCGCCATCTCAGCCAAAATGGCGCCGGCTCACATACAGGGAACACACGCGGCCTCGCACAGCAGCACAGACCACTTCACAGTGAGGAGAGCGGCAGATACGACTCTGGGCCGGGACGTTCCCACTACTCCCCATCTCCGTCAGCAACCTCCAGCCCAGCCAAAAGCAGACAGAAGACGTCTGAAGCATCGCCAGCACAGGGGGAGGTAAGCGGCGTTAACTCGTCTCTAGATGACACCAGGGAGTTACAAGACTCCATTACAGACTATCCCACACTGAATCAACCAGTCATGGATACCACGCTAAAAGACATGCTGGTGTCGTTACGATCCACGCTACACGCTGACATAATGTCAATTACCCAACAATTTAAATCGGAGGTGGCGGAGGTATCAAATAGGGTGTCTCACATTGAATCTAAGATGGGAGATTTTGCAGCCACGTTTAATGACATGGTGGATGCTCACAATGATAGGGACACTGAACTGCATACGATTCATACTAAGTTAGCAAATTTAGAAGATAGATCCAGACGCAATAATATTAAAATTAGAGGGATCCCTGAATCCATCAAGCCCCAGGATCTGAAAGTACACTTTTTGGGCCTTATGAAATTGGCGCTGCCTGACGCACCGCTAGAAGACCTGGTGATAGACCGCATACACCGCCTTCCACGACCTAAACACATCCCAGTACATCTTCCCAGAGACACTATAGTCCGGATTAATTTCTATCACATTAAGGATCAGTTCATGATGTCTGTGAGACGACGTGACGACTTACACCCAGATTTACAAGAACTTTCCTTCTTTGATGACCTCTCAGCTTTTACCATGCAGCAGCGCAGGCAGTTGGCCACCATCACCAAACCGTTAAATAACCACTGCATCCCATACCGGTGGCTATACCCTGCCAAGTTGATGGTTGTGAGAGATGGTTCCACACATGTGATAGCCAGCATTAAGGAAGGCCTCAGACTCATGACAGAATGGCAAATACTGGATCCAAATCTATCTGAGGGAAACAGTGCACGCTCATCCTCCCCATCTTGAGCCAACTCGGATGAAGAAACGGGCTGACACTTTTAACATTGCATCCAACTACTGAGCCCCTTGCAACCCAGGAATATGCCACAGAGTTCTTTCTGTTAACCCCCGTTTATAGCGGTGTTTGATCCGCACAGATTCTTTCCAGAATCGCACATTTTTTACTGGCTTGTTCTATAGTTCTCTCCTCTTTTCTTTTTTTTTCCCTGTTGCTGGTTTGTCCTATTATTGTTTTTTCTCCCCCCTGCTTCTTATATTTCAAACTTAGGACTGTCATCTTCCGACCTTCCACAACAAAACAAGACATTCTACGGAAGACTCTACCTTCAAAACAGCGCTATCAACGACATCTCTACTCCACCCGACAGAGTCCTCATAAGGTAACAAGTGAGTCTCACAGACACTCTTCCACACCAATAAGCAGGTTACCTCCCTTTTTACTGCAACAATGCCTTTTTCAGTTACCTCATTCAATGTAAAGGGCTTGAATAGCCCCTACAAACGCGAAATGGCATGGAAAGAAGCAGCTCGACTCAGAAGTGACATAATATGTTTCCAAGAAACTCATTTCTGCTCTCATAAACCTCCATCATTTACCAATCGGAAGTTCCCACACGTCTACATGGCGAATGGTCCAAAGAGGAGAGGGGGTGTAGCAATCGCCATCAGGGAATCTACCCCATTTAAGTATTTGGAATCCCATTTAGATGAATCTGGGAGGTTCATTATTCTTCTTTGCGAAATAGCTACAGTTAAATACACATTGGTCAACGTGTATCTTCCCAACACGAACCAGCTACGCTTTTTGAACAGACTGTGTAAAAAAGTTCTGTCATTAAAACAATGACACGTAATCTTGTGCGGGGACTTCAATGCAATCCCTAACAAGGAGTTAGACCACTCTGGCTCTCCTCAAAAACGCACACGTAGGGTCACACTAGCCCACTTCATCGCAACATCTGGTTTGTTTGATGTGTGGAGATGTCAGCACTCCACGGAAAGGGATTACACTTTCTTTTCTGGCGTGCATCATACGTATTCACGTATAGATTTATTTCTCGTGGATAAATTTATGTTGCAGAAAATTGTCAAGTCTGATATACATGTAATAACTTGGTCGGATCATGCTCCTACTTCCATTAGTGTGGGGGATCGTGGCACTGAAACTGGGGCGAATAGATGGCGCAACGACATCTATTCCCTATCGAGCCCGGAGAACTCAAAACAAATTAGAGAAGCATTGAAGGAATTCTTCAATATTAACGCCCCATCGGTCGACGATCCCTTCACACTCTGGAACGCTCACAAGGTTTACATAAGAGGTTTACTCATACAACTGAGTTCTAAACTCAAGAGACAAAAAACAAAGAAACTCAACGAACTTTTGACTAAAATTCAGACCCTTGAATCACTTAACAAACGACAAACCACACATTGCATTAGGGAATCTTTATTCTACGCTAGGCAGGAGCTTAGTTCGCATTTGATTTCCCAGCAGAACAACAGCCTTCGTAAGTTGAAAGCAAATAACTACAGGTGTGGCAATAAGGCCGAGAAACTGCTGGTGAGTCAAATGAGAGACAGAGTTATTAAACAAAAAATCCCGCATATGATTAACCCTAAAACTGGAATTAGAGTTTCCAACCCTAAAGATATTGCAGAAGCCTTTTTTTTTTGTATAATCTGTATTTATTGAGCAAAAACATATACACATAAACAAAAGTGCAACTTATGGCATACATGGTCCACATCAAGCATACAATCCTGTACGGTGCACAAGGTATAACTCGGCATCAAAAGAGACAGGTACCATTTTCCAGACAATGTAATGAAACCATCGGGGGGAACCTCACCCCCGTAACTTGCTTACCAGTCCGCTAACAATTACCGGGGTCATGGACTGAGCTTATCAAGGGGATCCCACATCCCCGTGCCCCATATGGGGGGAGGGGGCTCAAGTAGCCTCCATCAAACCCTCCCCGGGCCAAAACCGGCCCTTGGACACAAAGAGGTGGGGGAACCCTGCTCGTCTAGGAGCCTCCCCTCCCAAGCAGAAGGAGAGGAGACTCCCCCTGCTTAATAAGAGTTGACCCGAGCATGGGGCCGACCCCTGCAGCCAGTAAACAACCTGAGCTGAACAAATAAGTGAGGATCCACATATTGAGTTAATAATAAAAATAAAAATAAAAGCACAGACAAGACAAACAAACATAAACGGGAAACAGCAGGGTAAGAAAGCCAGAAAAGGGGAATAGAAGAGAGAAGTATAGGGAAATAGGACCTCTTCCATCAGGCATGCTCCCCCTGCGTCATGTGATTCCGCCAGCCCAGAAAAGGCTGGCAGTGCTTATCCCACTAGCCGGGCTCCCACATCATCAGACTCCGTCTCCGGGGCCTGCTCCACTACAACCCTACGTCCCCGAAGGGAGGGCTCTGCAAGTTCCAACAGGGCAGTATCCAGATTAGATGGAACCAACTCCTCACCTGAAGTGTGCTGCAACCAGGCAGTCCAGATGACCTGAAAGCGCTCACTCTTGCTACTACAGTTCGCCACCCATTCTTCAGCTTCCTTAATTTCCCGTACCCTCTTGGACCAATCCTCGAGCCCCGGAACATGAGCCCGCTTCCAGTAAATAGGGATCAAACGCCTAGCGGCGTTCAGGAGATGTGGCAGTACGCATCCCCTGTAACTACTGGTCGACACAGACGGCACATGGAGAAGGAAATGTATGGGCAAAAGTGGGACATCTATATCCAGTATGGCCTTGATTTGTTGCTGAATTGTTTCCCAAAAGGGCTGAATTTTCGGGCATTCCCACCATATATGAATCAAAGTGCCACGGAGGCCACAGCCTCTCCAGCATCGATCTGATACAGTGGGGTATATGCGTGAGAGCACAGCAGGCACCCTGTACCACCTTGTCAGTAACTTGTAATTCGTTTCTTGCGTTCTAGACTCTATAGAGCTAGAGTGGGTTAGTCGGTACAGGGGAGCCAGCTGCGCCTCCGTGAACTCCGTCCCCAGATCACGCTCCCATTCCCTGATGTAGGCCGGCTTAGTCTCCGTCACGGATGAACCGAGTAGCTGATAGAGCTCGGATATCATGTGGGAGATGGGCTCCTCCGCAACAAAGAGAAGCTCAAAGGGCGAGAGTTGAGATGGGTTACGAATAGGGGTGACCTGCGTTGCAAAAAAATGGCTAAGCTGCGCGTATCGCCAGAAATCCATTGGAAAAGTCCCATGGTGTGCCCTAAACAAGTCCAACGGGGGGAGTCTCCCACCCTCCAAAAGTTTGCCACAGGGAGCATTAGGGTCATCTAACCAGTTCCTAAAAAAGGCTCTCTGCTCCCCCGGGGGGAACCAACAAAAGCCCCCTAGTGGGGCCAATGGGGACCCAGGAGGAGTTAAAGAGTATAGCGTGTTAATCCTGTCCCAAACCCTAAGGGCCTGTCTCGTTAGGGGGGATGACAAATCAGACAGCCCCCTATGCTCCTTCGCTAGCCATGGGGCATAGGCCAAATCTCTTCCCGCCATGCTCTTCTCCAGGGGAACCCAAAGTCTAGTACGGGTGTGGAACCTCCAGTTCAGAATCCTTTGAAGGACAATGGCCCTGTAATACCGTCGAATGTCTGGGATCCCCAGACCCCCAGCCCTCTTAGAGCGCTTAAGCACCCTCATGGCTATTCTAGGCTTCTTTGCACTCCACACAAAATCTATGAGCATGCTATTAATTAAAGTGAAGAAGGTGCTCGGCAGAGGAACCGGCAACATCTGCAAGTAGAAAAGGACCCTGGGGAGCACATTTATCTTAACAATGTTAACCCGCCCGAGCCACGTAAAGGCCGTTTTAGTCCAATGAGATAGGTCGGTTTTGATGGTCGTCAATAGGGAGGGATAATTGGCCTGATACAGGGTCTCAAACCGGTCAGTCAGCTGGATACCCAGGTACCTTATGGAGGACCTAGCCCACTTGAAAGGGAACGCTGCTTTCAAGCTTTCTTTGAGTGACAGGGGAAGCACTATTGGCAGAATCTCAGACTTTGAGTAGTTGATTTTAAAATTGGACAATGCTCCAAACTCATGGAGTTCTTTCATGAGGTTCGGCAACGAGATAAGGGGTTCGGTGAGATGAAACAGGACGTCATCTGCATAAGCCGATAGCTTATGCTCCATGCTCCCCACTGTCAATCCCTTAAAGTCCTGGTTGGCCCTCACCCTGCGCAACAGAGGCTCCAGGGTAAGGGCAAACAGGAGGGGCGAGAGGGGGCAGCCCTGTCTCGTACCATTTTTAATCGGAAACCGCGAGGAGAGGATGCCATTCACCCTGACTTGGGCGCTTGGGGTAGCGTAGAAGGCCATGATCCAAGTCAACATGAATGGGCCCAGACCCAAAGACTCCAGGACCGCACGCAGAAAGGACCAGTCAACCCGGTCAAAAGCCTTCTCCGCATCCGTTGAGAGGACCAGGTATGGGGACTGTTTTGGATTAGAGCGCGCCCAATGAATTAGGTGTATAGCTCGCAGCAAGTTGTCTCGGGCCTCGCGCCCCATGACAAACCCTGTTTGGTCTGGGTGTACTAAATTTGGAACTAGATGTTTAAGGCGATTAGCCAATATTTTAGCAAGGATTTTAACATCCAGGTTCAGTAGCGATATTGGTCTATAACTCTGTGCCAGAGAAGGGTCCTTGCCCTCTTTGGGGAGAACCGATATATGAGCCAGCAAGGCCTCAGGAGGGATCGGGTCTCCCCCTGCAATTGAGTTAAAATATCTACACATGGGGCCGGCTAAAATCGGGAGAAATGTACTGTAGTACGCCTTTGAGTGTCCATCTGGCCCCGGGCTTTTCCCATTCGGCAAGGATTTAACAATCGCCTCGATGTCGGAGGGCTGCACAGGGGACTCCAATTCCGCCTGCTGTACCTCCGACAAGGAGGGGAGCCCCGAAGTTACCAAATATTCCTTAACAGCACTGTATCTAGAAGCCGCGGACTCCGGTGTAGCATCCGAATCCAAAGAGTAGAGCTTCGCATAGTAGTCCCGGTACAGAGAGGCAATCTTGGAGGATTGACACACAACTCCACCCGAAGCGGATTGAAGTCTGTGAATATAAGTCTGGGCCCTGCGTTTTCTGAGGGCCCTAGCAAGCATCCTACTGCATTTGTTACCATGCTCATAATACTTATGAGAAAGGTAACGGAGCTGTCTGCAAGCCCTACGGTCCAAGTATTGAGAAAAAAGTCCCCGAAGCTCCAGCAGTCTCTCCAAAGCCTCCGGGTCCCCACAACGCTTATGACGAAGCTCTGCCTGTTGGAGATTGGTCAAGATCCTCTGAAAATCTGCTTGTCGCGCCCTCTTGCATCTAGCCCCTTGTGAAATCAGCTCCCCCCTCATGACAGCTTTGTGGCCCTCCCAGACCATCCCCTCACGTACACCATCCGTAGTGTTTTCCTTAAAATAGTGCGACATGACTTCCGAGACCTTCGCCACTACTACAGTGTCATCCAATAGATTCTCGTTCAGGCGCCATGACCATGGGCGCTGCGCGCCCTGAGACACCTCAAAGGTGATTGTGATTGCAGCATGGTCAGAAATAGTTATGTTCTCTATGGATGCCGCCTGCAGTAGCTCAAGGGTGTGCTGATCTACAAAAATGAGGTCTATACGAGTGTACACGTCATGCACTCTAGAATAATAGCTATAGTCTCTCGCTGAAGGGTGGAGCACCCGCCAGCTATCGAACAGGAAATGGGATTGTATAGTTTTCTTAAACCTTTTTAGGAACGCATGAGAATGAGCTGAGCGACTATGAGAAGTGTCGAATAAAGGATCTGGGCTGATATTAAAGTCCCCCCCCAAGATCAGACGGCCCTCCCGGAAATCAGTAAGGCGATCCAGTACGGTATCCACAAAGGCCAACTGGTTGGCGTTAGGGGCATATACGTTAGCAAAGGTGTAAAGAGTCCCAGCTATCTCCCCTTTCAAAAGGACGAACCTACCCATAGGATCAGAGAAATGTGCTTTAAGGCGGAAGGGGCAGGACTTGTGGACGGCTATGGCCGTTCCCTTGGCCTTAGGGACCGTGGACGCGCTAAGGAACCATTGGTTGAATAAATGAGTCGGGAGTTTCGGGGTGGATTGGACTGTAAAGTGGGTCTCCTGCAGAAATACTATCTGCGCCCCCAAGCGTTTCAATTCCAGCCACAGCCTGCCCCTTTTGTGTGGAGAGCAAAGACCCCGAACATTATAAGACACTACCTTAACAGAAGCCATGGGGACCGAGGATGTCCGCTAGAGCCAAGGAATAGCCGTTGAACCCAACAGGAGCAGATCCGTGGAAGGAGTACCTGAGAGAACTTCAGACGAAAAGAAAGGAGGAAGTGGGAAGAAGAGAGGAAAAGATTAGGGCAGGTAGGGGAGACAACACAAAGACACACAATAAGCAACAACATGAGAACAAAAAAAAGAACATAGTTAAGCGGGTCAGGAGGCATAGCCCGCCTAAGCGAGCCATGTCTAGCCAACCCATCCAAGAAAGACACTCGAAGCGAACCCGACCAGGTGTGTCCTCCCACCACAAGGAAGGCCCCTGGTCGCAGCCCACCAACCCTTAAAGGGAAAACACCCACTGTGGGTAGGCCTACTGGGGGAACATAGACCAACATGAGGGAGATAAGAACCTCACTCCCCCCACGCCGCCTCTTATGAAGCAGCAAAGTACTATCCGGGGGCACTCTCGGTGCATGTCCCAAGCCAAATCTCCTAGACAGGAAGAGGTGATTCTGCAGATGACAGGGGGCTACAAAGCACCAAACAAAACCCCACCCCCAACCCCCCTAAAAAAAAAAAAAAAAAGGGAGTCCGACAGCCCACGGTGCAGTCTATGGAGGCCAGGACCACCCAAAACAAAACGAGACAAAAAGTTCCTGTAATGGAAACAAAACTATCCCAGGGTCCGTCGACCCCAGTTAAGGAAGAAGGTGCAGATGAATCATCTAATATAGAAGAGCAAGGGGCAAGGACACCTCAGTCTCTGGTGGATGCAGGGCCAGAAGAGGTGCTGACATTGCGGCGCCTGTTATTCCCCCTGCGTCCCCGACCTGGTGCAGTTTGCCAGGGCTGCGAGGAAGGGATAGCCGTTGAGACTGGAGCTCCTCTCCAATCCGGAAAGTCCACATCCCCGAGGTGCAGGGCCCTGAGGAAGTGTGGCAGATCATCTTTAGTACGCAGCGTCTCCTGACGCCCCTCATGCATTACTTGGAGACTAAAGGGAAAGCCCCAGCGGTAGGAGAGGCCTGCAGTCTGAAGAGCTGACAACAGGGGTCGCAGAGCCCTGAGTTGCATAAGAGTGCGCCGGGAGAGATCTTGGTAGAAGAAAAGTTTAGCTCCATCAAAGTCAAAATAAGGCTTGTTCCTCATTTTCTGCATTATGCGATCCTTTAAAGTGTACTTATGAAGTTTACAAATAATGTCCCGTGGGGATTCAGGGTCCTGGGAAGGTGGCTTCAGAGCTCTGTGAGCCCGATCAATCTCTATCGGAGTGGTGGCTGGAAGTCCCAGTATTTCCCTGAACACCCCCTCCAAAGAAGGGATTATATCCCGCGGCCCAGTGGCTTCCGGCATACCTCTGATGCGTATGTTAGCTCGCCTGCTGCGGTTCTCAAAATCATCCAATTGGGATAGTAAGGTCTCCATCTTGTGGCTCTGTGCATTACAGGTTTCTTGCAGTAAGGCTATGCTAGGGAGAGAGTCCTCAAAGCGCTGCTCTAAGGTCTCCAGCCTGCCCCCCAAGTGTGCAGTGTCTGTCTTAAGCTGGGCTATGTCCTGGGTGAAAGCCTTCTCAATCCTTGCAGTGAAACGCTCCAGGTCCTCCCTGGTAGGGAGAGACCATATGTGTCTCTTCAGGTTTTCATCACCCAGCAAGTCCATAGGATCCGGGCCTGATCCCTGCGGGGAAGGGGGGCCTGGGGATGCAGGGGGGGCTGTGTCACTCACCAGCTGAGCAGATGGAGTAAGAGAGGCTGCCGAGCCAGAAGCTGCATCCCCGTGCTGTTTGGGGCCTTTCCTCTCCGTCGCCATCTTGGAGTCTGTTCTCCCGGTCCGCCGCGGCTCCGTGCAGAACGAATCCATCGTTCCCTGTGCCGCCCGATCTGCCTTCGGAGGCTGGGAGGACGCCCTAGTTCGATGGGACATGCTCAGGTAAGTTCCCCGTCGAATATCCCCCGGGGAAAGCTGAAAAATGCTGCGGCGTGAGCGGAGCTGAGAGCACACATGTCCTCACTCCACCATAGCTTGGCCATGCCCCTGCAGAAGCCTTTTGCGACTACTATGATTCGCTCTATAATTTGAGGGAAGATATAAATACACACCAGCCTTCAGACGCCATGATACTTGACTTCCTAGCTTCAGTTGGCCTACCTACATCATCGCAGACAGAAGTAGCCTCATTGAACCTCCCCTTCACAATACCCGAAATAGGAAAATTGATTGGGACGCTACCACACAACAAAGCGCCAGGCCCCGACGGTTACTCTTCTGAATACTACCAAATTTTCAACACTGAACTATCACCATATCTGAAACAGGTCTTTGATGCAGCAATGTCTAGAGCATCCTTTCTGCCTGAAATGCTCACGGCAACCATAATCACACTACCCAAACCAGGTAAAGATCCCACTACCCCACAAAATTTTAGACCCATTTCCCTCTTAAATGTCGATGTCAAAGTGTACGCCAAATTGATTGCTAATAGGCTTTCAAATTTGTTACCGCATCTTATTAACGTTGACCAGGTGGGCTTTGTTCTCAGCCGCCAGGCCACAGATGCAACCAAGAGGATGATTGGCCTGATTCATCTGGCCGAATCGTCCAAAAGGCCTTCTCTGCTTCTCACCTTGGATGCAGAGAAGGCCTTTGACAGAGTGCACTGGGGATATTTGACTAGGGTCTTGGAAAAATTTGGCCTGGTAGGCCCAATTCAAAAAGCTATTCTGGCACTTTACTCATCTCCCTCAGCTTACGTTTATACAGAAGGCATGTTCTCTAGGAACTTTCAAATAACCAATGGGACTAGACAGGGGTGTCCCCTGTCCCCACTGATATTTACCTTAGTCATGGAACCCCTGGCGGAAAAGATCAGAACTCACCCGCAAATCCAAGGCATCACTTCACAGTCAGTCCACCACAAAATCTCGCTTTTTGCAGATGATGTCATATTGACATTATCTGAACCCAACACGTCACTCCCAGCTGCCCACGACACTCTTCTTTTATTCAGCAAAGTGGCTTACTATAAAGTAAACGCATCCAAATCAAGTATTTTAGGTATAGAGGTAGATGAGAACACTAGAAAATCCCTCCAAAAAGACTTGCCATATCCGTGGTCTCCAGATTCCATAACCTATCTAGGGGTAAAATTAACTTCCCCCAGCTCTAATCTCTATGAAACTAACTACATACCCATTATTTCGGAATTACAAAAAGAAATGTCCAGGATCCAAAATCACTACATTTCATGGTCAGGCCGCATAGCGGCATACAAAATGCTTTTACTACCAAAACTTACTTATCTCTTTAGAGCACTCCCAATCCCTTTACCATCATCCTTTTTCACCACGATACAGAAACAACTATCTAACTTTGTATGGGCAGGTAGTAGAGCGAGAATCCCCACATTAATGCAAATGAAACATAAACAGGTGGGAGGCCTTGGCATCCCTATCTTGAAAGATTACTATATGGCAGTAATTTTAGACCAACTTAAGGGTTGGTTTGAACACACTTATCACAAACCGTGGATCCAACTCGAACTTGCATGGCTTCACCCTAATACACTACTGTCCCTTTTCCAGGCATACAATCTGGAGCACTCACAATTTGGGTTAAATCACCCCACTATACTAGCATCACTGCAAGCATGGACTTACCTGACGAAAGTTATTTCTCCTGACTTACCATGCATAGATATACCCATTCTCATTGAGGCACTACAATGGTTAATTCCGAATATATCCCTGAGGCACTGGTCACAGAGGGGGGTGACCTACCTCAGGGATCTGACAGTGAATGGCGTACTGATGTCTTTCTCTGAACTACAGAGCAAATACAACATCCCTCAATCTGAGTTTTTGACGTACAATTAATTTTTTTCTTTCTACCAGAGGCTAAACATAGTGCACATCCGAGTTCCGACACAGATATGGAATCATTTGAACTCCTTTAATCCAAAGATGAAGGGTATTTCTCTAATATATAGCATGCTAAATTCCAAATTATCCTTTACCAAATTCAAACCACTGTCTAAGTGGGAAACTGAATTAGATAAAGTCTTCTCTGACAGACAATGGATCTCAGCAATTAAAAATACTCTTCAATTCTCGCGTTGTTCAAATTATGAAGAACTTGCACAAAAATTCCTAGCCAGATGGCATTACACCCCATATATTGTTGCCAAGTTTGCGGAGAACAACTCCAATCTGTGTTGGAGGGGATGTGGGAAGGTGGGAACTTTGTCCCATATGGTTTGGACATGCCTCCATCTCCGTAGCTTCTGGTCCGAAACATTCAAACTCATTTCAAAAGTCACTGGAGTATTTATGCACCCTACTATTGAGAAAGCTATTCTGAGCATTGATATGTCCGACTACCCAATCTCGGTTCGGTCCATAGCAATGCATGTTCTTTTTGCCGCAAGGTCAATTCTGATGTGTAAATGGAAAACAAACGAAATACCAAGTAGGAGGGAACTGATCTGAAAGGTGAATGTAATTGCGGAGTATGAAAAAATATTAGCGTATAGAGACGGGAGTATTCATAAATATGAATCTAGCTGGTTGTTGTGGAAGTCATTCACCCGTGCAAACTAACTAGATGACAAACCTTATTCTCTGTCCTCATTCATTACCTACCCCTTCTTCCTCTCTCTCCCTTCTCCCCCTCCCCCCCCTCAAATCCTGTGTTTTACTATTTCAATGTAACTACTGTTTTAGCCTTCGTAGCTAACTATGAAGGTTTTCTAACCTTAATTTCATATAAAGATTCAGTTTACAATACGTTTATACATTCAGGCATATAATTAGTATGCTTGTCTATAATACTTGCAAATGGAATATTGGGAGATATTATTACTGTGGTTCCTGTACAAGCATCCTATGACAGCATAATGATTGTACTGTTTAACATCCTGTTGTTATTAAGATTCCATTTGTTGTACCACAATCTTTTTCAATAAAAATCATTTAAACAAAACTGCTTGCGGCTTTAATGTAATGTCTGGTCCCGGCAATATGGATGAAAATCATTGAGAAAAATGGCATGGCTATCCCATCACCCCCTACCCCAGCCCATTACCAGCCCCTTTGGGTCTTGTATGGATATTAAGTGGAACCCCGCACCCAAAATAAAAAAGGCCCTATATACTCTAAACAGCAGTATACAGGCGGTGCAAAAAAGACACGGACTGTAGGTTTGTTCTTAAGTAGAATCTGTTTGTAATTTGGAACAGGTACATTTTTTAAGTGTAGCTCTAGCCAAAAAATCAATTTTTAAGCTTTTTGGAGAACATAGGGAAGGGTTATCACCCCTGTAACATTTGTTTTGCTGTCTGTGCACCTGTTCAGAACATTTCACCTCACTTTCCATCCTAATGACAAATGTTTTTGGAAAATTTGTGGTTTTTATTGAAACAAGGTTTGGTGATAAAGCATCAGTGGAGAGGAGACACCCTTTTCACATATTAACTCTTACAGGAGAGAATTTGCCTTCCTAGGGGTAGATTTCCTCTCACTTCCTGTTGTCTCCTTCCGTTTGCAAGTAGGAGTCGTTTGTAAGTTGGATGTTTGAAAGTAGGGGCCTGCCATATATACTCTGCAGAAATTTGCCCCTTAGGTGTTGGTGTTGCCACAACACTGTAATCCCTCACAGTTACTCTTGGTGGGCGCTGGAATGCCCTGCTGTCAACTATTATATCAGGAATTGTATTTACATGCCACTGTTGAACAGTGGTCGGAAAAATTGGGCCTTTGGTGGTGGTGCTGGTGCCACAACACTGTAAGCCCTCACAGTTACTCTTGGTGGGTGCAGGAATGGGCCCTGCTGTGAATTATTAGATCAAGAATTGTAATTGCATGCCCCTGTTAAACAGGGGCTGAAAAATTGGGCCTTAGGCACTGGTGCTGGTGCCACAACATTGCAACCCCTCACAGATACTGTACTTAGAGCGCAGCAATGAGCCCTGTTGCAAAGTATTGCATCAAAAATTTAGGCTTTAGGTGAATGCTATGCAAAGCACACAGTAGTACACTAAGTGAAACACTGACTGTCTGCAGCTAGCACAATCACTGGCCTGCCTGTCACAGTATAGAGAATAACTGTATCCAGGTGAGCTTTAGGTGAATGCTATGTAAAACACACAGTAGTACACTAAGGCCCCTTTCACACGATCTGTGTCCGTGTGCGGGCTCCGCTTTGCTCAGCGGGGATCGCTCCATCGATCCCCGCTGAGCAGGCAGATGACAGGTCTGTCTCTGCACACTGTGCAGGGACCGACCTGTCAGAGCGCCGCTCTCCCCTATGGGGGATCGAATGACGACAGACCGTATAGTCCGTTGTCATCCGATCTGATCCGCAGACGGATGGAAAAGTAGGGCTTTCCTCCGTCACACTTTGGCAGATCAGAGCGGGTCGGATGTCAGCGGACATGTCACCGCTGACATCCGTGGCTCCATAGGGGTACATGGAGCATCTAAAAAACTGACAGGCAGACCTGAACGGTCCGTCCGTGTGAAAGAGCCCTAAGTGAAACACTGACTGTCTGCAGCTAGCACAATCACCGGCCTGCCTGTCACAATATAGAGAATAACTGTATCCAGGTGAGCTTTAGGTGATCGCTATGCAAAGCACACAGTAGTACACTAAGTGAAACACTGACTGTCTGCAGCTAGCACAATCACCTGCCTGCCTGTCACAGTATAGAGACTAACAGGAACGGATCTATCTAAACTTAATACAGTGTATAAATATATATACAACACCTAGGATTCATATATATCCTCTACACACTGTAACAGCAGCTAACTGACTCGCCTGCCTGCTCTATCTAACTCAATATAAATCAGTGGTCATCAACCCTGTCCTCAGGGCCCACTAACAGGCCAGATTTTATGTATTACCTTGGGGAGATGCAGACTAGAATACTGCAATCACTGAGCAGCAAATGATATCACCTGTGATGTATTTCAGTTATCTTGCAAACCTGGCCTGTTAGTGGGTCCTGGGGACAGGGTTGATGACCACTGATATAAATGACACTGTCTATCTCTCTGAAACTGCCTCTTTCACAAACGCCAACACACTACACAAGGCCGACTTCCAGGCGGCCTTATATAGTGTGGGGCGTGTACTAAACCCCCTGAGCCATAATTGGCCAAAGCCACCCTGGCTTTGGCCAATTACGGCTCTCCGTTTTTTCCGCGCTGTGATTGACCAAGCATGCGGGTCATAGTGCATGCTTGGCCAATCATCAGCCAGCAATGAATTATGGGCCGTGTCGTGTAACACGAATTTAGCGCGAACGGACCATAACGTTCGTTCTTCGTCGAACGATCGAACGACCGATGTTCGAGTCGAACGTGTGTTCAATGCGAACACGAAGCTCATCCCTACACAAGGCTTGGAAGCAACGGAACCCATGGCCGTTCCTTCAGAGCGCATGCATCAGTGATGGCACTGGCTGCATGTAATGTAAATATCTCCTAAACAGTACATGTTTAGGAGATAGTTACACTACCTTTAGGTAAATGTTAGCAGAGGAAGTTTTCTTCCTCTTTAACCCTCTGACACTTTTGTTTGACAACTTGGTCTGTAAGAATAGAACAAAAGGCAAAACAATTTATTTTTTCATCGGTGTCCCTTTGGAGAGATTTGTCTTCATCTCCTGTCCCATAGCCACAGCAGGATGTGAGAGAAAATAGATCCAAAGTGAGAGAATCCTTAATTGTCACATGGATCATCAGAAATAGCATCCCCATTGAAAAATCTCCCCTCTATTCCTGTTCTAGTAACAACCCAAAATATGGCATTTTCATTCAGTTTCACTTGGTGATAATGGTAAATAGGACAAATAGAGTGGGAAAATCCCTGTAACAAAGGCACAGACAGCAATACAAACCTAATAGGTGTTCCAAACCTTTTCAATGCTATCCAAAACAAAACATAAAAAAGTTTTGCCTTCAGTTATACTTAAAAAGAAAGTCCAGACCAGTTCAGATGAGGCAGATTCACTGATGGTGGACATTTGTGAAACTTAAGCAATGCATGCAAAAAAGGTTTTCCTCCATATGTTTAAAATTGCTTGGAACCATGGACCGTACTCTTATCAGTATCTACAGTGTATAAATATATCATGTAAGAGAGAATACCTTCACATTTAGAAGTTTACAATATGCTAAAGCTACTGTATCTTTACCATGTTAAAGTCCTTTATCATGGTTGTATATGAAGCAACCATGCCACACTCCTACTCCACTCTTTGGCTCGTTCACTGGAGAGGAAAGCACGCACGGTCTCCACCATGCCCCTACCCCCTGGGTTGCAGAGGTTAAGCACACTTAGTTTCACTTACGGGTCTTTGCAGTAACTCCCCTCAGTGTTGGTTTCTGTCCCTAGAATGTAAGGACAAAAGTCTCTATGCCCCAAGTAACTCCAAGGTCCACGCCAGCATCAACTCCAACATAGAGTTTATTTCTTTATGCTCAAACATCCACAAATGAGGAGAAGAGAAAGGTGTTAGGAAGACAGATCAGTTCAGGCACTCTTGTTTCTTCGCCACTCGGTCCCAAGTGGGTATAGCTCACCCGGATAGTCACCCAAAGGCACTAGCAGCCGGCGTGTAACTCAAACAGTCTATTTGATTCCCTAATGGATGCGTTCAGGAGATCCTCTGCCACAGGATCTATGGTGCCCCAAACCTCCTACTGGTCCTTTTGGTTAGATCCCTTTCTTTCCGGGTGGATGACATCCATCCAGAGAGTTACTGGGCCCCTTCCTTCACTGTGATCTCTCACCAGTCCTTCGGAACGGTCCTCCCCCAGCCTCCTCTTCTAGAAATGGGTCCCCTCGCAAGGCGGCACCCTGGGATTCTTCCTCCCGAAGCAGGCTCCAGCTAAAGGTGCTGGGCCCAGGGCTGAAGTTGCAGTCCCAGGACTAAAGGTGCCTGGGACTGAAGTGCACATGGCCCCATGGCCTGGAGGGCCACACACCACACACCAGGACTCCGACTCTGGAACCAGGAATGAACAGAAGACCCCTCCCAGGCGGCTTCTGCCCCTTATGTATCCTCTCCCGGCATGCCCAGCAGGTTCACCACACCCACTGTATGGATGCCAAGAGAGGACACCAAACCGCTGCCCTATTACCTGTGGTTCAACCCCGAGTATAGGTGACAGCGCCACCCACACTTCTAAGGGGAACTGCTCACCAGGCAAAACAACAGCAAGGCAGAGTCCAGCAAATTGAAAAGATTTGAGCCAACTACCACTCGAATCACCCCTAAATTTGGCATAGCAGTCCCTAAATTTGGTACCCCCGCTACATATAGTTAGGTTGAAAAATTACACTTGTCTATCAAGTTAAAGAGTAACTCCACTTTTGCTGAGTAACAAATACCCCCCCCCCCGGGTGACCATGTGAGAAAGTAAATCTAATGGGAGTGGTTTCATAATTATCAATCATCTGCAGCAGCTTCTGGGCACTAATGAGGAAAGCTGCAGGGTCTGCATCCCTTTAGACGTGTTCCTATTGGGAGTATCTTACTAAAAATTACATTTTTGTTGCAGGGGATGCCTGAAATCTAACTTGTATCTTAGCGCAGCCTGCTGGGAAAATCGATGAGCCAATCACAATAGCAGGAAATTGCATATCTGGGGAGCGTTCTGTAGACATTCTGTCTACAGAACACCTCCAGGTAGCCATATTGCATTGCATTTTACAGAAAATTATAGAGCTGCAGATTGAAAAGGAAAGGTCATTTTTAATAATATTCAATTACAACATGACTTGTGTAGCAATTGTATACGCTATATTATTTTTTCTTTATTTGCTATATTTTTTCCCCACTAACTGGAGTTACCCTTTAAACATTACCTTTTTATTTTTATGACTAATTTACATTTGTGAGCAATGACAGGAGTATATGCTCCTTCGCAGCCTCCCTATTACAGAGGTCCATCACGGGTAAGCTCCAGTGTCAGATAGTGTTGGAGCTTACATGGGATGATGAATTCACTGCCTCCTCACATAAGAATATTCAAAAGCTTGGACTTCTCAGACCAGAGCATTGTCACATGGGGTTGGTCACATGTTCCCCATTACACAAAAACCTAATTTCATTAACCACTTGCCTCTCCTGCGCGAACCATCGTAACTGTACGTTGGTCTTTGCAAGGAGGATAGCGGGCGTGCCACGGGAGCATGCCCGCAGGTCCCGCTGACTTGATGTCTGCCAGCGACCTGCGATTGCTGTGTACAGAGGCAGAATGGGGAACTGCCTATGTAAACAAGGCGATTCCCCATTCAGCCTAATGACATGTCAGAGATCTTCTGTTCCCAGTGATCGGAAACAGTGATCTCTGTCATGTCCCAGTGAGCCCATCCCCCTTACAGTTAGAACACACCCAGGGAACAGACTTAACCCCTTGATCGCCCCCTAGTGTTAACCCCTTCCCTGCCAGTGTCATTTTTACATTGATCAGTGCATTTTTATAGCACTGATCAATGTAATAATGTCACTGGTCCCCAAAAAGTGTAATTTGGGGTCAGATTTGTCCGCCGCAATTTCGCAGTCAAGCTAAAAATCGTAGATCACTGGCATTACCAGTAAAAACTATAAAAAATAAATAAAAGTCCCTAAATCTATCCCATAGTTGTAGACACAATAACTTTTGCACAAACCAATCAATGTACGCCTATTGTGATTTTTTTTTACCAAACATATGTAGAAGAACATATATATCGGCCTAAACTGATGAATACATTTGTTTTTTTATATATATATTTTTGGGGATATGTATTATAGCAGAAAGTAAAAAAAAAAAAAGTATTTTTTTTCAAAATTGTCAGTTTTTTTTGTTTATAGCGCAAAAAATAAAAAACACAGAGGTGATCAAATACCACCAAAAGAAAGCTCTATTTGTGGGTGGAAAAGGACGTCAATTTTGTTAGGGTACAGCGTGGCATGACTGCGCAGTTGTCAGTTAAAGCGATGCAATGCCGTATCCCAAAAAATGGCCTGGTCATTAAGGGTGCAAAACCTTCCGGGGCTGAAGTGGTTAAACAAATGGAATGAGGGCTCAGAGTGGGGAGGTACTGAGAGAGCATGGATGGGTTAGCATAACTTGCTGGCGGGGAGTGGGGGTGGTGGACCATCAGAGGGTACTGTCACTTTGTATCTGTATCTGACCAAACTATATTCTCCCCGTATTTTACAGGCTTGTCTAAATGTTGCGCAGCAAACTTTAAATGAGCTTCAACATGCTTTTTCTTCAGCAATGGAGTCTTGCGTGGTGTGCGTGCATACAGGAGATGGCTGTTGAGTGCATTACTTATTGTTTTCTTTAAAACAATTGTACCTGCTAATTCTAGGTCTTTTTTAAGCTCTCCACAAGTGGTCCTTGGCTCTTTGATAGCTCTTCTGATAATTATTTTCACTCCTCTTTTAGAAATCTTGTGAGGAGCACAATGTCATGGCCGGTTTATGGTGAAATTATGTTCTTTCTACTTCTGGTCTATGGCCCCAACAGTGCTCACAGGAACATTCAGAAGTTTAGAAATCCTTCTCAACCAATGCCATCAGTATGTTTTGCAACAATAAGGTTGCAAAGGTCTTGAGAGAGCTCTTTGCTTTTACCCATCATGAGATGTTTCTTGTGTGGCACCTTGGTAATGAGACACCTTTTTATAGGCCGTCAGTTGAGACTGAACCAGTTGATATTCATTTGAACTGACAAGGGGCAGGATTGCTTTCTAATTACTGAAAGATTTGAGTTTGTGTCTTGGCTTTCCATGCCTTTTTGCACCCCCCTTTCTTCATGTGTTTAATGCTTTTCCCCTGTGTCATTCCATTTTATTACACATAACTTAATTTCTGAACTTCTATGTTTTGGTTTCTTTGTATGCATGGATTGCATGGGTTGTTACTGACAATTTCATGTCAATAGCACCCTTAGAAATATATTTACAGAGAAAAATGGTGACGTGTTCAATGCTTATTTTACCAGCTGTGTGTGTGTATATATATATATATATATATATATATATATATATATAATATATATATACACATATATATATATATATATATATATATTTATATATATATATATATATATATATATATATAATTTTTTTTTGTACACATACCAGTTAACCAGTTATTTGCATCAGGCAGAGTTAGCTCTTTAATGATCCACAAAAATAAAAAATAAATGAATCAAATTGTCTTGTAGTTCCACATGCTTACTGATCCTAAAAACAATTTTAACCCTATAACACCCCATAGCTGGAAAATAGGTAGTATAAGGTGAATTTTGAATGGATATTGTCTTTAAAACAAATAACAATATATTTATTATTTTCTAAAGCTCATAGTGGAAACATGTATTCATGGAAGATTTTTATTTATTTATTTTTTGCACAAAGCAAGCCAAGGGATGGACTGGAAGATTTTCAAATAAAGAACCATAGGGAGGTCACTTCTATTTCATTTGATTTTTCATCATTTCTATAACAAAGTGCAGATCTATCCTAATACTGATTATTCTGAAAACTCCTATAAAACCAGAATAAAGCAAACTAATAAAGACAACTGGCCATCAAAATGCATCCATACAGTTTTGAACGCTTTGCTTCAAAGGACCATCATCTATTAATCTTTGTATGAATATTTCAACATTCTTTTAGAAATTCATATAAGCTTGGTAAATAGTGTAAATAAATTGAAATAATAGCTATATCTTTTCACGGGGCACTTAGGCAATTTATTTGGTAATGAAGAAATTATATAACAGAACCACCGCTACTGCAGATGGATCATTTATAGGTCATTATACTTAGGTAATATGCATGAGGAAACACCGTTCCCAGGGGTGTATTACCCATTTTAGCTCCCTGGCTGCCCCCATTAAATCATTAAACCTTCATATCTATGCCTCCTAAACTCAACCCTGATCTTTAAAAAGCAGAGCATTAAAGGGCAACTGTCACACATCATTGAATATGCCTATTTTTTTTTTTTCTTCAGAGCATTTAAACATACATCACAAGTAGTAGAAACCAATGTCCAAAAGCTGAGATCACAGGGTGGTTATATTTTGGGACAGAATCAATGCTATGGCCACAAGAATTTAGTAGAATTTTTTTAAATTCCCCAAGACTTATTTCAATTACCATTTGTTTCTAAGGGATGTATAAACCTGTATTAAAGAGTAATACACAGAAAGTAAGAAAAATTTATAATTTCTTGGCTCTGAAATGCCTTAAAGCTAAAATCCAGCCTTACCTTCAGTCTTACACAGTTGTACAGGCTCCTCCCCGTAATAAAATTGCTTTATGTAATTTCACTGCACACTCTGGGCTTCTCAAAGTGAGCATTATAAATGAAAGATAATCAGATAGAGCCCACCTAATTTCCTGGGAATAGCTTTATCTTTTACTTTTCTCCCCAGTCCCTGGTCCACCCTTGAATTTATTGAGGCTTAACATTGCATGTAAGTGGATTGCATGCAAATCCATAGGAATTGCATGCAAATCTATGGATTGCATGCATAGGAACTCCCACTCTTCCGGACTGACTTCCACCAATGAAGGCATTTTGACGTTTACATACAGTATCTCACAAACGTGAGTACACTCCTTACATTTTTGAAAATATTTTATTATACCTTTTCATGTCACAACACTGAAGAAATTACACTTTGCTACAATGTAAAGTAGCGAGTGTACAGCTTGTATAACAGTGTAAATTTGCTGTCCCCTCAAAATAGCTCAACACACAGCCATTAATATCTAAACCGCTGGCAACAAAAGTGACTACACCCCTAAGTGAAAATTTCCAAATTGTGCCCAAATAGCCATTTTCCCTACCCGGTGTCTCATTATTGTTACAAGGTCTCAGGTGTGAATGGGGAGCAGGTGTGTTAAATTTGGTGTTATCGCTTTCACCCTCTCATATTGGCCCATGGAAGTTTAGCATGGCACCTCCTGGCAAATAACTCTCTGAGGCTCTGAAAAAAATAATTGTTTCTCTACATAAAGATGGCCTAGGGTATAAGAAGATTGTCAAGACTCTGAAACTGAGCTGCAGCATGGTGGCCAAGACCATACAGCAGTTTAACAGGACAGGTTCCACTCAGAACAGGCCTCGCCAACCCTCTTGGGCATGGAGTTCACCAGAGCTTCACAGGTTGCTACTGAAGTCCTCTTCCATTCGAGAATGAGCCACAGATGCTCAATGGGGTTTAGGTCTGGAGACATGCTTGGCCAGTCCATTACCTTTACCCTCAGCTTCTTTAGCAAGGCAATGGTCATCCTGGAGGTGTGTTTGGGGTCGTTATCATGTTGGAATACTGCCCTGCGGGGGGCGCATGCGCGGCACCGAATGGGATGGACACCTGAGAGACTAGCTCCGCTCTGTCCGGGCTGATTACGACTCTTGGAGGGCTATTAACACTTATGATCCTTACTCTTTCAACACCCCTCGAGTCCTATTAGTGTGGTGCATGCCTTCAGCTAAGAAGAAAGGCCGGGGCTCTGCTAAAAAGTCGCTTACTCACTACCTTCTTTGCACGAGGGAGCTGTACGGCATGGAACAAGATGGCGCCAGCGGCGGAGCTCACTCTTCAGCTCCTGCCCCTTCCCTGGGTCCCTCGGAGGCACACAATCGTGAGTACCCTACGCTCTCTAAAGCGGACCTGGATGCCAGTTTGGAGGACATGTATACTAAGATAGCTGCCAAATTTCAAACTGAGCTGCACAAGACTTCCCAGACCCTGTCTTCAGAAATTGCAGCACTAGGCACCAGGACCGACAAACTCGAGACCAAGCACGACGAACTTGCTTTAGCCTACAACGACCTAAGCCACGAACATGATTCCCTGGCTATGGCTTTCACGCAGATCCAGGCCCAGGTCGAGGATCTCGACAACCACAATCGAAGCAATAACCTGCGCTTACGAAACAGAGACGGACCTCATTCCCACTGTCATCCGGCTTTTCAAGTCCCTCCTGCCCGACTGTGATTCCGCAGCCTTTACCTGTGACAGGATCCACAAGGCCCTTAGGCCCAAACCGCCAGCAGATAAGCCACCTAGGGACATTGTCCTCTGCATGAAGGATTTCCTAACTAAAGAAGAGATCCTGAGAGCCGCGTGGAATCAACCGAGGATCACCTGGACGAACACGTCATCCAGATATATCCAGACATCTCCCCTGCTACCCTGGAGAGACGTCGAGGCCTGAAGGAGGTTACCTCGGTTCTCCAATCGGCGCAGATTCGCTATCGCTGGGGGTTCCCCTTCAAACTGGTGATCCCGCACAACGGCTCCACATACACAGCCACCTCCCTGCTGGAAGGATAGGAGATTCTAGTTAAGTTGGGCCTCCTTGATCCGGAGGTAATCCGCTGCCCCCCGCTGACCCCCAGACTGTCTCCAATATGGCGCACACCTCCCCCTCGCTCGAACCGTAGAAGGATCAGATACGACGCTGGGGACCGAGGTATGGACTGACACCCTGCTCTATTATGCTTTACTGCACCCCCGTGCCTGTTGAAACTGCCACAAGTTTTTTCTTTTTTGATCCCTGTTTGTTTTTCCCGGACATCTTGGAGTTCTCCCACTGAGGCCGATGTATGAACTCCCCCACCAGCCTCCAGTGGTTTTTTTTCTCTGCTGCTCTTTGGATTTTCTCTGTTGAGCCCATCTCCTCCGGTTTCTTTTCAGGAGAGAGATAAGAAACTACTCTTTGGCTGGGTTTGAGACGGATATGTCTCATACATCTGTTCTTTTTTTCAGGTTATGTCTTTTTACCTGAACCATTTCATTTTCTCTGGCTCTTATTTTATTTAATTTTGAATTCTGTGTTATTTTTTCTTGTTTTATTTTTCTTTGGTCGGTACTTTTTTCACGAATGTATGTTCCTCTGCCAATATGATCTTGTGGTTTTACTAACACTTATTTTGCATAGCTGTTTAGTCATGTTAGGTAATCTCTGCTCTGATATGGTTTCATTTTGCTGCATGTTGGTGACCCCTGTGGTTCCTGCAGGGTACTACAGGTTACAATGTAGTGCACTCCTCCCTGTTGATTTTTATCACATTGCTCTATTTATAGTCCTTATTCTAAAGCACAATGGCCCTTAAATGTATATCTCACAATGTAAAAGGATTTAACTCCCCTGTTAAACGGAAAAAAGCGTTCGCCTTCTATAAAAATTTAAATGCTAAAATCCTCCTACTCCAGGAAACGCATTTCTCTCAAGCATCCCACCCCAAGTTTTTCCATAGGCACTTTCCCCATTCCTTTTACATGCTTCACTCTACCAAGAGCAGGGGGGCTGCAATATTTCTGCATGCCTCCCTCTCCATGGATGTGAAGAAGGTGTACAGGGACAAAGAAAGCAGGTTTGTTATAATACAGGGTATTTTGAATAACAAGGAACTAACTATCGCAAGTATCTATGCACCCAACGACTCCCCTGCTTAATTTTGTGTATCATTTTTTGAATGTCTCCAACTATACCAGTCCCCACACATGATTGTAGGCGGGGATTTTAATTTGGTGGCCAACCCGGTACTGGATAGGTGTTCGGTTGCCACCTCCTCTAGGGGTTTTCCCAGATCACTGACCAGAAGTTTGCGGGATTGTCAACTGGTGGACTCCTGGAGAGCGCACAATATTGGAGCTAGGGAGTACACTTTTTACTCCCACCCTCACAACAGCTACGCTAGGCTTGATTATATTTTTGTCACTCCGATTACTCCACAGCCGCCTCCATACACCCCTGTGTTTGGTCTGACCACCAGGTTACCTCCTTTGAGACTAAGTTCATTGGGTTAGCTCTTATCCCCTTCACCTGGCGCCTAAATGAGTCTCTTTTGTCAGACTTGGCCATCGAATCTGAGGTATCACAGGCCATAGACCAATACTTTAATCTCAATAACATCCCCGAGACACCCATACCTGTGGTCTGGATGGCCCATAAGGCTGTAATCAGAGGCAAACTCATTGGAATTGCTTCTGCCCGTAATAGGGAAAACAGACAGAGGATCCTACAACTCCCATCTGACTTAGACCTGTTATATAAACGTTCTTCTGCGCTTGATTGAACGGAAGCGCCTCGAACTGGATTCCTTGCTTACCTCTAAGGTGGAGAAGGCACTCAGATGGTCTAAGGCCAGATTCTTGCTCCATAGTAATACCGCGTCAACCGTGTTCGCCAGGCGACTGAACCAGTCTGCTAGGCCTACTCATGTGTATAAACTGATGACTGACTCTGGACAGACTACATCACACCCACAAGAGGTTCTTAAGATTTTTAATCAATTTTACTCCACTTTATTAGCTCCCTCTCAATCTAGGCCCTCCGCTGAGAATGCTGCCTGGTTTGATTCGATCCCCCTTCCTTCACTCTCCCCCTCCCAAGTAGACAAACTCAACGCACCTATCTCGCAGGCTGAAGTTTTGAACGTTATCAAGTCACTAAAATCTGGCTCGGCTCCCGGCCCATACGGTTTCACAGCCGTCTATTACAAGAAATTCGCCCCTGCATTATCTGGTAGGCTGGTTCAGTTGTTTAATTCGGACTTACAGGGTGGCTCTTTCCCAGCTGAGATGTTGCTGGCGAACATGTCGCTCATTCCTAAACCAAACAAAAATCACACCCTCCCCCAGAATTATAGACCTATATCGGTTATCAATAACGATCTAAAGATATTTAGCAGGATCCTGGCTGACAGGTTGGCCCGCACCATTTCTTCCCTGATTTCCCCTTATCAGGCTAGTTTCATTCCCCATAGGCTTATTACTGACAACATCCGTTTAACCACTAATATTATACAGGATGCCAACCTGTTTACTAAAAAAGTGCTTCTTCTGAGCCTGGATATACAGAAGGCATTTGATAGTGTGTCTTGGGGTTACTTGTCCACCTTGTTACAACGCATGGGCTTTCAGGGTGAATTCCTCTATGCCTTCCAGGCTTTGTATAGTGATCCTCAGACCAGGATTAAAATACCAGGCTGTAGTTCCGAAATTTTCAAGTTAGGCAGAGGCACGAGACAGGGGTGCCCGCTTTCCCCTCTGATCTTTGCCCTGGCCCTGGAACCCCTAGCCGTGGAGCTTCTGGGGAACCCAGACATATCTGGTTATCGCAAAGGCTCTACGGACTATAAATTCTGCATGTATGCGGATGACGTTTTGATGTTTATCACCAACCCATTGATCTCCTTGCCCAATCTGTTTCAATCCCTGTCCAGATTCGCTGAGATCTCGGGCCTCTCGGTGAACACCTCGAAATCCTTGGCCCTCCCCAATCCGAGTTGGAACACCTCAAACAGTCCTTCAGATTCTCATGGGCTGGCCCGACCCTCCCATACCTAGGGGTCAATTTGACGGGTTATTTTACCAAGTTGTTTGAAGCTAATTACCCCCTATGATCTCTAAACTCAAACAACTACTTAAACTCTGGTCCCCACTTCACATCTCCTTCCTGGGTAGGGTAACTGCACTCAAAATGACCAGCCTGCCCAAATTACTTTACCTGTTCCGTTCCCTGCCGATTATGCTTACCAAATCCTATTTTCTCAAAATTCAAATAATCTTTAATACATGGAAGAGTAGGCCCCCTAGATTTGCGAAAGCAGCCCTTTACCGTTCAGCTAAACAGGGGGGTCTGTGTGTCCCACAGGTCTGGCTCTACTCCTTGTCCAGCAGGTTTTCACAACAAGCACAATGGAACATTCCTCATTCCAAAGTCCCTTGGGTTAAATTTGAACAAGACTCAATTTCCCCTGCTTACCTCCCGGGCATTATGTGGTCCTCTAATCCTTCACGCTCCCTAGTCCCCCCAATAATGGTTTAGTGACAGTGAGCTTGAAGCTTTGGGATAGGTACAAATTGAAATTCAATCTTATCTCGGGGTTCCCCTTGGGCGCTTCATATCTGGGAGACTCAAGATTTCCCCCAGCCTTTGCTCACCCGGAGGAGTTTTGACTCTGGACGGAGCTGGGACTGGTTAAGTTGGAAGACTTTCTACAGGGAGAGAGATTTGAGTCTTTTCCTAATATATTGACTAAACATCCGGCCCTTGCTGGCAAATTTTATCACTATCTCCAAATTAGACACTTTTTTCTGAGCCACTATACAGGCCCCCTTTCAGACTCTAGAACTTTCTACGAGAAGATATGTCTTACAGCACCTAGACAAAAGGGCCTTATTTCAATTTTGTATAGGGCCTTTGAGTCGACTCTGGAGGGCTCAATGCCCAAATACAGAGCCCAATGGGAGAGGGAGCTCGCTCTTACAGCAGAAGACTTGGACTGGAATGCTGGCTGGACCAATATGAGAAAATGCACGCTCTCTCTCACAATTAGAGAGACGGCGGTTAAGTTGCTGACCCGCTGGTATTACACTCCCCTGCGCCTCAACAAGATTTACCCTCAGGTGTCGCCCTCTTGTTTTAGAGGCTGCGATCTCCCGAGCTCCCTCTTTCATTTGTTCTGGGAGTGTGACAGGCTGCGGCCCACATGGTCGGCGGCTCTGGAGCTGATTGATAACCTTGCAGGTGGGCATGTGACTCTGACACACACTCAATGCCTCCTCTTTCAAAATGTGCCGGACACCCCCAGGCCCCTCATGAGACTGATTTATTCGGTCTGTTTAGCGGTACAATGGGCTATAGCTCTTTCCTGGAAATCGGTCTCGGTTCCCTTTTCACTGGTCATATCCAGAATAGATCAAATGATGCTGACTGACAAAATTCACCACACGTTGAGGGATTCCATGCCTCTGTATGACACTAAGTGGAACCCCTGGTCCATCTTTAGACTGCAGCACTGACCTCTCATTCATTTTCGTTTTTAGTATATTATTTATTAGGCTTGTGCAATTCGTTTCGTAACGAATTGAAATTCGTCCGAATTTAGCAACTTTCGGACATTCGGAAGCATTCGAATTTCCGAACAAAGCAATTATGAATAAGACCGAATCCGAAATAAATTATACCGCAAATAGCGAATGCCCGAATGTCTTCGGCATAATTCGTTATGAAAAAGTTACGAATGTACGAATCCATACGAAGCACAATAACACTCACTCTGCTCTGCTCTCTGCTTCTCCCACACCTTGCTGAACTCCCTCTCAAAATGGTGTACAGGGGCGGAGGTTATAGCCGCATGTAAAAAACGAAAGTAAAATACGAGATTTCGAATCCATTCGAAGCACAATAACACTCACTCTGCTCTGCTCTCTGCTTCTCCCTCACCGTGCTGAACCCTCTGAAAATGGTGTACAGGGGCGGAGCCTATAGCCGCATGTTAAAAACGAAAGTAAAATACGAGATTTCGAATCGTTACAAATAACCGCAATGTATTTAGAAAAGTACAAATCCATTCGAAGCACATTAGGCATAATAGGCAGCGTCGTTGTGAGAGAGACACGGAAAATTACGAATCAACGAACCCAAAAAAAGTTACGAAAGTAGGAGTTGTGTCCAGAATCAACGAAAAACAACGTACTCTACCGAAAGTACGAACCCAAAAAAAGTTACGAAAGTAGGAGTTGTGTCCAGAATCAACGAAAAACAACGTACTCTACCGAAAGTACGAATTATAAAGCAACAAAAAATTCAACGAAAAATGTCGCTTGCAAAAATACGAATGAGTCCGAACACGAAAAATCCCGTCTAGCAAAATTACGAATGATTACGAATCAACAGGACCGGAAAGAAACGAACCGAAACGGAACAAATTTTTCCGTTGTGCACAAGTCTATTATTTATTTTGATAGTGTCTCCTCTTTCGCATTTTCTATTTCATGATATTCCTATTTTCTTTTTTTTTTCTTTTGGTTATATCGTTTTTTCTTTTTTTTTTTCTTTTTCTTTCTCTCTCTCTTATTTACTATCCTTTGCTCTCTAGATTTATATTCTTATCTCTCTATTGTGTACTACTATTGTTGCTTTATTGCACTGTTCGGCATAGCTAGGTCCTTATTGTATTATTCAGATCAACCCATTCAAACTGTTCTAGTAGCCTAGGACGTAGGCCTTATTTTTTTTTGTTCATCCACGGGATATGTGATCTTGCTATGTCAATTTGCACTTTTTTTCCTTTACTTTGTATGTACACAGTATGTTTTTGCTTTGTTTGTAATAATAAAATCCTTTTGAATAAAAAAAAGGAAAAAAAAGGAATACTGCCCTGCGGCCCAGTCTCTGAAGAGAGGGGATCATGCCCCGCTTCAGTATGTCACAATACATGTTGGCATTCATGGTTCCCTCAATGAACTGTAGATCCTCAGTGCCGGCAGCATTCATGCAGCCCCAGACCATGACACTCCCACCACCATGCTTGACTGAAGACAAGACACACTTGTCTTTGTACTCCTCACCTGGTTGCTGCCACACATTTATCTTGGTCTTATCAGACCACAGGACATGGTTCCAGTAAACCATGTCCTTAGTCTGCTTGTCTTCAGCAAACTGTTTGCAGGTTTTCTTGTGCATCATCTTTAGAAGAGGCTTCCTTCTGGGACAAAAGCCATGCAGACCAATTTGATGCAGTGTGTGGCATATGGTCTGAGCACTGACAGGCTGACCCCCCCCACCCCTTCAACCTCTGTAGCAATGCTGGCAGCACTCATACATCTATTTCCCAAAGACGTGCGCTTAACTTCTTTGGTCGGCCATGGCAAGGCCTGTTCTGAGTGGAACCTGTCCTGTTAAACCGCTGTATGGTCTTGGCCATGGTGCTGCAGCTCAGTTTCAGGGTCTTGACAATCTTCTTATAGCCTAGGCCGTCTTTATGTAGAGCAAAAAAAAATTTTTCAGATCCTCAGAGAGTTATTTGCCATGAGGTGCCATGTTGAACTTCCAGGGACAAATATGAGAGAGTGATACCGATAACACCAAATTTAACACACCTGCTCCCCATTCACACCTGAGACCTTGTAATAATAACGAGACACATGACACTGGGAGGGAAAATGGCTAATTGGGCCCAATTTGGACATTTTCACTTAGGGGTGTACTCACTTTTGTTGCCAGCAGTTAGACATTAATGGCTGTGTGTTGAGTTACTTTGAGGGGACAGCACATTTACACTGTTAGAGCTGGTTCACACTACCGCAGCTTGGGATCCGACTTGTGTCGCCCCAAGTCGCGCGACATGTCAAATTACATTCAAGTGAATGAGAGCCGTCTTAATTTACACTACTGAAGTTGCTCTGACTTCAGAAAAGGTTCCTGTACTACTTCAAGGCGACTTCTAGGCAACTTGTACCCATTGATTTCAATGGAAGTCGCCTCCAAAGTCGGATCACTGTCTTAACTGAAGTAACTTTACAGGAAGAGAAAATAGTTTTCTCAGGCAAACCCCTCCCACCCACAGAGCTGATTATTCTTTGATTGGCCACTGGCAAAGTCCCCTGTCCTGGAGGCAACTTCAAGTCGTGTTGTAAGTCGCCCCAAGTCGCGCTGTGGTTCGCGCTCAAGTCGTGTCCAAGTCTCCTCGCAAAGTCACGCACAAAGTCATGTTGCCCCTGTGTGAACCTGCTCTTATGCAAGCTGTACACTAACTACTTTACATTGTAGCAAAGTGTCATTTCTTCAGTGAGATAAAAAGATATAATAAAATATTTACAAAAATGTGAGGGCGTACTAACTTTTGTGAGATACTGTAACTCCTCTCAATATTTCAGCCCAGTGCCTGCATCAGGGCTAAGTTATTTTGAGAGGAGTATTGAGGCAGAGTACTATGACATTTTCAGGAAGCTATGTACAGCACCCTGTCAGTCTCTCCTGCTAACCAGGATCTGATTGCATTGCATAGAAAAGCACAGCGACCCAGTGATGATATAAGGTATGTAATGAAAATGCAAAGGTTTAATAAAAGATTTAATTAGCATGTTGATGGGAGGGGAGGGCCAGGGAAGGCTAAATATAAGTTGATTTAACTTCAGATTTTAAATGCTTAAAGTGTAAATATTAGTAAAATAAAAAAATTACATGTACTATATGCTGCAGTTTGTCAAAAGTATTAACACAGCAGTTTTTGTTTTGCTGATTTCTCTCGCTAACGCGTTTTTATTACCCACTGATCCTGCCAGTAGATCTGTATTTTTTTACTTCCTGTCACAGGTGGGTATGTCCAGAAAAGTTTAAGTTAGAGGGGTTGTGACAAATTATATTGAACATTGGCAGGGGTGCTTACATTGGTCAGCGTGTGTTCATATGGTTTAAACCTTTTTTCAAAACCTTAGGAACAAAAACTGTTGTAACTTTTAAAATAAAATGTTAGCTGGAGTTAATTAGTTGGACTTTAAGCAAAAGCCAAACATATTAAAGTGTTTGAAAACCTTAACAATAAACTTTTCTTTTTTGGTCTCTTGCATTTTGCTACATGTGTTTATATAATTACATAAAAATCTTTTCATCGTGCCATAAATTCAGAGCTGGAATGTGTCCTGTTCACTCTACCTGTTTAATTTTAAGGAGCCTAATCAGCCCTTCCAGTTCTTATCCTGGACTACGGAACAGTTGCTCTTTATGTTGTGAAAATTAGGAGAGTGGAATGGATTGTTCATTGTAGCACCATCCAGTGGACCCCTTTAAGCTGCATGGAAGAGCATCATCATCAACTTCAGCTCACAAATAGAGCACAGAGAGAGAAAAGACTGAATACAGGATTATGTTTGGCAGCTGCAGCCATTGGATTGTGGATTGCTAACTGATTTTGTGTATGTTAAGTCCATCCATCACCCAAATGAAAGGGGAGAGCAGCCAGGACCCATGGGGAGAGTGGATGTGTGCACCCAAAGGGCTTTAGCTGCTCCATCCCAAGAACAGAGCAGGGTTAGGTCTGGGTGCCTGGAAGTGCTCTGTGAGCCTAGGTAAAGGGGCTTCAGAGTGCTGCTACTGAAATATATGTGGCAGCTGTGCTGCATCTGGGCTGAGTGTGCCAAAAGAGCCCCAAGTCTACCTTATACTGCTATAGTGTGTTGCCACCTGCTGTGGCCACTAGAAACTGTGCCACTTTAAAGGACTGTGAGCTGTCATGTGTCCCTCCAGGGCCACGTGCTGTGCTCGGTACTAATGTTCTAGTCCTGCTGTGATTGGACCACGCGTTACTGGAGATTGAACTCCTCTGCTCTGAGGGTGGAGCAGACTGCAGATAGACCCAGACTCACAGGCTAGAGAGAGAGGCCCAGAGTTGCGGGCTGCCTTTTGCTTGACCCAACTCAGAAGCTGCAGACTAGTGCAAGGGAGGATAAGCCAATATGCAAAATGGCTCTTCCGGACAGACTTTTGTCCACATGCTAATACATGTTCCCTCTCATACTTGTAGGAATTGGCATACCTCCCAACAGGCACGGATTCTGCAGGTTTCTCCCGCATAGGCACCTCCTTCCCGCATTCCCGCGATAGTTGTATAATTCCCGCAGAGCAGGCACAGCAGGAAGTGGAGGAACAAATTTTTTTCAATTCTCCCGCTGAACCCCCCTGCTCAACAACTTTCGTTTTAAAGTCAAAATTTTTTTTCCAATTCTCCCCACTGCACAAACCCCCCCTCCCCCGCTCAACGACTTTCGTTTTAATGTCAAATTTTTTTGCAGGGGAGAGGGGAGCTCATCAATGTCCCGCGGTGGGACTTTTAAAAGTTAAGAGGTATGGGAATTGGGCACATGCTAATGAGCATCCCTGTGCGCTCATCTGTTTGAGTATGCATACCTGTGCGTGCCGACGCTCATGTGCACTTGTGACAGATGTTGACACCAAACAAACTACTTAAACTGGGCTAGCGCTCAGAATCAGTGCTGCTTTGTCTTTAGCCTCTTGTGTATCCTGTGATTATGTATACTGATTTCAGTTTCTTGCTGATCCAGCTTGTCTTGACTTTTCTCTGAGCCCCTTCTGCACTGACCTCGGCTTGTCCCCTGACCTCCGATTCTGTCTGCTCCATTGGCTCCTGCTTCACTGATCAGTTCCAGACCTAGCTTGTTTTCTGACCACACTCCTGTCTGTGTCCTGTATCCGATCTATCCTGTCTGTGTATGACCTGGCCTGCCTGACTCTGCTACTCTGCCTGCTATCACCGGTACCTGCCTACCACCCTGCTGTTCCGACTGACCTTCAATTAGCTACCAGAAACCATCTCATCTGCCCGCTGTTGCCAGTACCAGGCTGCCTCAGTCTGCTGCCTACCAGCTGCCTACCAGATTACTTGCTTACTGGAGCCTTCTAAAGACTTCACCTGTCGAGCGTGGACACCTTCCCTGCTACAAGCAAGACTTAAAAGCACTCATACCACTTTGTACTCTTGCGCCTCCTGTTTACACTACCAGGGGCCTCAAGTCATAGGTGTAAGAGAGGCCTTCCTCATCATATCCGGCTCTGCCACCAGGTACCTGATACCAATTTCAATCTTTATCCATCCTGAGTGTGGGAGTGGTCATCACCAAAACAGGCTGTGTCTAAGAGGACTTCACCTGAGGACAGGAGTAGTGAGAGGCCTGTTGGATCTGTTTAAAAGCTGTTTAGATATTGTTGCTAAATTTCTGTCTTAAAGCGGAGTTCCAGCCTTTTTAGGTTTATTAAAAGTCAGCAGCTACAAAAAGTATAGCTGCTGACTTTTAATAAACAGACACTTACCTGCTCCACAGTCCAGTGATGCGGCCGCCCGAAGCGTCGCTCCTCTCCCCCCCTCTCCACCGACGCCTCCATTCACATTGTTGGCACCCGGCCATGACAGCTTTCAGCTTCACGGCCGAGCACGCACTGCGCATGCGTGAGCGGCGCTGTGCTCCCTGAGTGGACAGGCGATCTCCTGGGACCTGTCACGTGTCCCAGGAGATCGCCTAGAGGGAGGGGCCGTCTAAGGCGAGAGGAGGAGTCACCGAGGCGGTACCTGGGCGGAGGGAGGAAGTGGGACAGGAAGTCCCACTCCTACCGAAGCCCCCACTCCCCCCCCCCAAAAAATGACATGCTAAATGTGGCATGTAAGGGGGTGAGGAGTGCTTAAAGCGGAAGTTCCACTTTTGGGTGGAACTCCGCTTTAAGAGCAACGTTTTGAAAAAAGGTATTGGAATGCTTACTCTCCCTGTGGATTACATATCTCTAATTTGAGAGTGAGTGCTCTATCTAGAGTTAAGGTTCCCAGAATCGGCAGAACTATATTTAATTTACTGGCCAGTGGCTAGTCAGGGACTTAATGAATTACCATTACTGACTGGCTGGTGGCTTGTTAAAGTACCCCATCTGAAAACATCATTGAGTATTTGCAAAATAACACTGTGGACTTTAATGATACCGCAGCACAAATACATGTTAAAGGGGTTGTAAAGGTTTGTTTTTATTTTCTAAGTAGGTTCCTTTAAGATAGTGCATTGTTAGTTCACTTACCTTTTCCTTCGATTTACTTTCTAAATGTTTTTTTTCTTTGTCTGAATTTCTCACTTCCTGTACGCTTGCCCCCATCATCCGAGCCATTCTGGCTGGGGGTTAGTCAGTGTGCGCGCCCCCTCCCTTGGGACTACATCCCTGCGGGGAGACGCTGTGAACATTCACAGCGTCTCCCCCCACAGGGATGTAGTCCCAAGGGAGGGGGCGCGCACGCTGACTAACCCCCAGCCAGAACGGTTCGGATGATGGGGGCAAGCTCACTGAGGAGGAACAGGAAGTGAGAAATTCAGACAAAGAAAAAAAACATTTAGAAGGGAAATAAAAGGAAAAGGTAAGTGAACCAACAATGCACTAGCTTAAAGGAACCTATTTAGAAAATAAAAAATAAACCTTTACAACTCCTTTAACCACTTGTCCCCCGCCCACTGTCAATTGACGGCGGGCGGAGGATACTCTCGTTCTGGGAGGACGTCATATGACGTCCTCCCTTTAAAACGAGCTAGGAGGCGCGCGCTCGCCGACAGCGGCGCGCGCGCCCCCGCCGCGTTCACAAGGCCCCGGTGCGCGTGCCCGGCAGCCGCGATTGCCGCCGGGCACCCGCGATTGCCCGGGAAACGAGCAGGAAAGTGGATCTCTGTGTGTAAACACAGAGATCCACGTCCTGTGAGGGAGAGGGGACCGATGGTGTGTCCCTTGTACATAGGGACAACCATCGGTCACCTCCCCCAGTCAGTCCCCTCCCCCCACAGTAAGAACACATTGAGGGAACATATTTAACCCCTTCCCGCCCCCTAGTGGTTAACCCCTTCCCTGCCAATCACATTTATACAGTAATCAATGCATTTTTATAGCAGGGATCGCTGTATAAACGTGAATGGTCCCAAAAATGTGTCAAAAGTGTCCGCCGCAATATCGCAGTCACAATAAAAAAATCGCAGATCGCCGCCATTACTAATAAAAAAATAAAAATGCTATAAATCTATCCCCTATTTTGTACACGCTATAACTTTTGCGCAAACCAATCAATACGCGCTTATTGCGATTTTTTTTTTTACCAAAAATATGTAGAAGAATACGTATCAGCCTAAACTGAGGAAAATTTTATTTAAAAAAAAAAAAATGGGTATTTATTATAGCAAAAAGTAAAAAATAGTGGTTTTTTCCCAAACTGGACGCTCTTCTTTTGTTTATAGCGCAAAAAATAAAAACCGCAGAGGTGATCAAATAGCACCAAAAGAAAGCTCTATTTGTGGGAAAAAAAGGACACAAATTTCGTTTGGGAGCCACGTCGCACGACCGCGCAATTGTCATTCAAAGTGTGACAGCGCTGAAAGCTGAAAAATGGCTTGGGCAGGAAGGGGGTTTTCGTGCACAGTAGAGAAGTAGTTAATATCTCATAATAAAACCAAGCTCAAAGATAGCATTAAAAACAACGTTTGACATGATCCTTTTGCATATTCTTATTTGCCTCTCTCTGCTTTTATCCCAATTTCCCAATGAGTTTTTCCTCGAACAAGTCCATAATTTCACATGATTACGTCTATCTTTTGGTGACACAGTGCTATGAGAGTAGCATTCTGTACATGTTTTGCAGATGCAGGATTACCCACTTCCTGATCAGGGCGACATGGGTACACATATGTATCATGTTCTCTAGCCCACCACTGGTAACAGTGCATATGCTTCCTCTGGGTGCACTAAAGGATACAGGCTTAAGTCATCAAAATATGCTACTAATTCCTAATATAAAACCTTTTTGTGGTAGGGTAATCCAAAGTTACCATGTTGTGTGCAGTACTCTTTCCCTTCAGGTCCATCATATGCTCTTTTATTACCTAAAGTGTTGCAAATAGGGGACCAATAAGTAATGTCCACCAATGCCTATTTTGCCACCAGGGTAATTAATTAATCTTTCATATATAAAGGTATAAAGCCTTTGTATTTGAATATAAAGGTATAATGCACCATACTGTAAGAAAATACAGGGTTTTACCAGGGTCAGGGATACTCCACATTTACTTAAACATGTAACGCTTTAGTACTTACTGGCATTCAGCAGACAGCGCTTATGCATAAGTCTTTTCTCAATTGTGCTAGTGTCTGCCATTGCTTTTGCCAGTAGCTGACACTGTGCTCATCCTGCCTGTGTTGACCTATTATTCTTTTATTCTTTATTGCCTAACCCATCTTTCCTTTTAATAAAGCTCATCTCAACAGTTCCAGGTGTGTCAGTGTTTCAGTATAGGGAAGATTATCACTGGAGGGATAAGTAGTGATGACAACATTTCTTGTGATTTTGGTGTATGCCTTAACATACACTTAAAAGTCCTTTTTACAACTAAAACTACAATGTACATGTCAATCTAAGACTACCTTATCCACAGGTTGAGGGCGCTGATGTGCGATTTCAATGCCGCATGAACAGTATGATCTGTCTTCTTGTGAATCAGTTCAATGGAATATTAAGGAATGAGGGTGGGTAACAAGAACAGTGACAATGAAAATAAATTAGCAGAAGATTGAAAGGAAGATATTCTTCTTTTGTGAAAGCTGAAGTGTTTGCTTGTTTTGATGAACAAAGGTTAAGTTGTAAAAAAGAGTGGCTACCTAATCATCATATCTTTCAAGGTTTTCTTTCAATCTGAAAACAAGCAAGCATACAATTTGTCATACTCATTAAGTTTGTATTTTATTTCTAAAGCTGTGACCATCTTTGCTACCAGCTGAAATATTCAATTTCTATCATTGTTTTGATTAGAGATGATCAAAAGTGCCTAGTCACGGCTTGTGGGAGGTACGTTAAACTCAGCATAAAATCTGATTAGCTGTGGCTAGGGATAGATGTCTATACCTGGACGCAGACAACTGCATCCAGGCTCGGACATCTGTCCTAAACCACAGCTTTTTAGACTTTAAACTGGATTTTGCCATGGCCCAATCATTCCAGCACCACAAATCTTCATGAACCAACCCAGCCGGCTGAACTCCTGCTCTAATCCCTTGGACCCCACACAAGCAACCCCATTCACTTAAATGGGTCACGATTGGTGGGAGTACGGGGGCTATAATTCCCACCACAGCTGCAAGGCATGGCAGTCACGGCATGTAAAAACCCTAGCCTGTTTAATGACCATGTTTCTGCCTGTTGCCTGGACCAATCCTTTGCCTGTTTGCTGATCATGTCTCTGCCTGCACCTGAACTGACCCATCTGCACATCCTGCTGATTTTATTCCTGTGAGACACCAGTCCTAGCCATCCCCTGTGTCCAACTGCATTCCTGGAACCACATGAACACTTTTGTTCTTGATTTCTTTAGCCTCCTGTACTTCCTGGCCAGTGAATATGGCCTTACTGGGGGTAGCCACATACCAGTAGGCTAGGTTTGCTTGATTATAGGAACAGGGACTCATAAAGGTGATACTATACCAAATTGTATTTTCGGACCACTTGTATAGAGGTGACTATTCAAGTACATTGGTTTTGATACAATTGATTGGAATTTATATATACTGGACATTGTATCCTGTCTATCACACAAATCAAATATTGAAAAAGTCTCACACGTGTGGTATCTCATAGAATGTAGCAGAATGTGTTTTGCGGTGTAATTCTAAGTATGCCCATTGTGACATAGGGGATTGTTTAGCTCTGTGAAAGATGCATTTTTCTGTAGTGAGTCCACATCAGACGCATTTATAGTTAAGGGCCTGGTAGCCCACGTTTATTAAATGAGAAAAAACAAAACAAAAGTCCACTCAGGAATCGCACGCAGGGGTTTAGACGTCATACAAACATAACTGAAAATGCAAGCCCACCTGGCTCTTCAACAGCACTGCTGCTATAGGTACTGGTCCCTTAAACCACCAGATCTTCCAGGCCCACGGTCTTGGTTGCATACAGTCTTTGGGCTCCTTAAATGCACACAGCTTCAAAGCCCCTCAATGCTCACAGCTTCTGGCTCCTTGGACGCACACAGCTTCAAGCCCTTCAACGCACACAGCTTTGAATTTCTTAATGCACACAGCGTCTACCTTCACACAGAGACACTCACTAGCAGCCGCTGCTTCAACTCCACCTTCCTCTTCCTTCTGGTCTCACCAGCCCCTCATTATATGGGCTGCGTGCACCTGGGCACACACCCTGCTGGCTGTCCTTAAGACCCAAACACAGGGTTGGAGATCCCATCCCACCCAAGACTCTGAAGGATCTCCAAACTACAGAGCCCCATCCAGAAATAGCAAGATCCAGAGAAAGCTGCCAGAGCAGTTTTCTCTGTTTCAAATCTACGCACTGTAGCTCTGCAGTCTGCCGATATGCAGACTCTGTGTCCACTTTAACCCAATTTTTATAGGGACAGAGCCTCGCTCTGCCACACCATGCTGTGAGAAATATCCTATTAAATTGTGATGGAAAAATATATATAATAGCGCTAAACTCAAAACAAAAATTGTGATGAACAACAAAAAAGATAGATTTTTGGGTCACGGTAAACAAATATACAAAAATCCACTGATAGAATCAGGTGGGTTATTGAATAGTGGAGAGTAAACCTATGACATATAATCAAACATATAACAAAAATAAACACATGTGTATACAACATATAAAGTGCCGTTTGATGATGACGCATTGGAGGCATCAATACATATAATAAAAATTTTCTTAATGATGAAATCCAAACATTTTCTTTGATGAAACACCCGTGCTATAACAAAGTCCAAATCTTCATTGAAATTTGCTGAAGACCAGAGTGAAAACCACCACCATAGGCAAGTAATCTGCTTACCAGAACCAGTTGGTCCCCTGTCACGGGGGACCTAGAACCGCATGTAAACAATCCCAGCTAGATGGTACTGGCTTCTCTGCCCAACTTCACTCAGCACTTCCACAGCATGAAGGCCATATAAATGCAATTGACATGTAAAAGAAACAGGATGCCTCGCTGGTGTAAAATCTTTGGGTGTTTTTAATAGAATAGACGAATGAATAACTTACATAGAAGATGAAAAAGGTACAGCCTTGAACTCAAGGTGCCGGCCGGACACCAAAAAGTAAACCCGTCCTCTGGAGATCGAACAGTGAGGGGATGACGTCAGCACGCCGCTCGGTCCGCCCTACGCATTTCGTGATAGGTCACTTCGTCTCGGGGCATGGGCGGCGTGCAGCGTCACCCCCTCTTATGGGAAAAAGACAGAACGAGCCAAGCCTCGTTCCAGGGAGAGGCGCAGGCGCACCACCAAGCAAAGACCCAAGCCCCCGCCTGGATGCGTCGCCAGAGGAAAAACCCCGCCTCGCGGCACAGACACATCATGCTGCGCCAACGGACCAATGGGATCTCACTCCGGCAACCCGCGCATGCGCACTCCCTCTAAAGAACGAAGAAAAAACAAAAACAGTTCCCGTCAACACTCCCCTTACACCATCAGCCAATCACAGTATGAACCTGCGAGGACCAATCAGGCGAACGGGCGGACGACACTGAAATAGTTTGGCATAAATTGCAAAAAGCCTAATATGTGCTAGAAATTGAGATGCCATTCCCAAGAGGCTGGTTCATAAAAACTCCCCCCCTCGAGGGTAGATGGAATGGCAGCAAAAGAAAAAACACACATAGGCATTAACAAAAACATATATGTAAAAAGCATTTGTATAAAATTAATACATAAAAATGTAACCCTTACATATAAGAACTTATGTTTGCTGTCAACAAGTTGTGAATGTCAAGGCTGACAGGCAAATACACAAGTGTGAGGTTCTATAGGTACTAGAATGACTTAGAGCCAAGAAACCATAACCAATTCCCCACCTCACTCCTATAATAGACTGTGTGGGGAATAATTAATTAATAATAACCGGGAGCGACCAATCGGAGAGTGAGTCTCAGACAATCTTAAAAATTTGTCGCAAACTGACCCCCGAGAAGTTCCCCCGCATAAACCCAATGCCACCTTGATGTATGTGGTAACAAACCACAACTACCAGGTGCATAATGGTAAAAACACTCGAAGAGAGTGAAATCAATAAAATAAGTGGAATAAAATTAGACATAAAATATAATGTATATTAGATATTATGGCCAGTTAAACTAAAAGGGTCAATAATGCCCAAATAAAAAACAGGGCCAAAAGGGAGGTTGGGCATCAGTTGACAAACCAGACTGGGTGATGTTACTAGAATACCTGAACCGACTAAGAGTTATTAATGAAAGCATTAATGTCGGTATCAACGTTAAGACCATATGGTACATAGGTCCTCAACCGATAAATCCAGGCCATCTCTTGTTTGGATATCTCCCTTACAATTGAGCTGCCCTTCCAGTGGGGTCTGTATTTGTCAATGGCCACAAATAACGTTTTGGAAGGATTTCTCTTGTGTACAAGGTCGTAATGCCTTGAGACAGAGTGTTTGTCGAAGCCCTTTCTAATATTAGCTATATGCTCGTTGAGTCTAACCCTCAGTGCCCTCTTGGTCCTCCCCACATATTGGAGGCTGCAAGGGCACTGAATAAGGTAGACCACCCCCTCAGACGAGCAAGTTATGAAAGGTTCTACCTTATAGGATCGACCTGTGCTAGTTGACGTAAACTGGCAAATCTTTCTGTCTTGACAGCTGTTCAGAGAGCAAACCTGACACCTTTTGCATCTATGATACCCCGTGAGGTTTTGCAAAAAAGTCCTGTTCTCCCGTGGGGGATCCTGTACACTGGGGGCAACCCGATTGGATAATGTGGAGACTCCTCTGAAAACAACTGAAGGTCTATCGGGTAAGATGGGTGCTAATAACTGATTGCTCGCTAGCACGTGCCAGTGTTTACATATCAACCGCTTGATGGTCTGATGTTGTGCGGAGAAGGTAGTAATGAATGGAAGTGAGTGGCCCCTTCCATTCATATCTCTTATTCGATCACTTAAAAGGGATGCTCTATCCATCTCTCTAGTTGATTGAACAAGACGAGATAGGACAGTATGGTCATATCCCTTTTCAAGGAATCTTTTGGAAAGCATTGCTGCTTGATCATCAAACACTTCTACTTTGGTGCAATTCCATCGTAGTCTTGTAAACTGACCTTGGGGTACTGCCCTAAGCCATGGAGCATGGTGGCAACTGTATTTGTGGCCATTGACAAATACAGACCCCACTGGAGGGGCAGCTCAAATGTAAGGGAGATATCCAAACAAGAGATGGCCTGGATTTATCGGTTGAGGACCTATGTACCATATGGTCTTAACGTTGATACCGACATTAATGCTTTCATTAATAACTCTTAGTCGGTTCAGGTATTCTAGTAACATCACCCAGTCTGGTTTGTCAACTGATGCCCAACCTCCCTTTTGGCCCTGTTTTTTATTTGGGCATTATTGACCCTTTTAGTTTAACTGGCCATAATATCTAATATACATTATATTTTATGTCTAATTTTATTCCACTTATTTTATTGATTTCACTCTCTTCGAGTGTTTTTACCATTATGCACCTGGTAGTTGTGGTTTGTTACCACATACATCTAGGTGGCATTGGGTTTATGCGGGGGAACTTCTCGGGGGTCAGTTTGCGACAAATTTTTAAGATTGTCTGAGACTCACCTTCCGATTGGTCGCTCCCGGTTATTATTAATTAATTATTCCCCACACAGTCTATTATAGGAGTGAGGTGGGGAATTGGTTATGGTTTCTTGGCTCTAAGTCATTCTAGTACCTATAGAACTATCACACTTGTGTATTTGTCTGTCAGCCTTGACATTCACAACTTGTTGACAGCAAACATAAGTTCTTATATGTAAGGGTTACATTTTTATGTATTAATTTTATACAAATGCTTTTTACATATATGTTTTTGTTAATGCCTATGTGTGTTTTTTCTTTTGCTGCCATTCCATCTACCCTCGAGGGGGGGAGTTTTTATGAACCAGCCTCTTGGGAATGTCATCTCAATTTCTAGCACATATTAGGCTTTTTGCAATTTATGCCAAACTATTTCAGTGTCGTCCGCCCGTTCGCCTGATTGGTCCTCGCAGGTTCATACTGTGATTGGCTGATGGTGTAAGGGGAGTGTTGACGGGAACTGTTTTTGTTTTTTCTTCGTTCTTTAGAGGGAGTGCGCATGCGCGGGTTGCCGGAGTGAGATCCCATTGGTCCGTTGGCGCAGCATGATGTGTCTGTGCCGCGAGGCAGGGTTTTTCCTCTGGCGACGCATCCAGGCGAAGGCTTGGGTCTTTGCCTCGTGGTGCGTCTGCGCCTCTCCCTGGAACGAGGCTTGGCTCGTTCTGTCTTTTTCCCATAAGAGGGGGTGACGCTGCACGCCGCCCGTGCCCCGAGACGAAGTGACCTATCACGAAACGCGTAGGGCGGACCGAGCGGCGTGCTGACGTCATCCCCTCACTGTTCGATCTCCAGCGGACGGGTTTACTTTTTTGTGTCCGGCCGGCACCTTGAGTTCAAGGCTGTACCTTTTTCATCTTCTATGTAAGTTATTCATTTGTCTATTCTATTAAAAACACCCAAAGATTTTACACCAGCGAGGCATCCTGTTTCTTTTACATGTCAATTGCATTTATATGGCCTTCATGCTGTGGAAGTGCTGAGTGAAGTTGGGCAGAGAAGCCAGTACCATCTAGCTGGGATTGTTTACATGCGGTTCTAGGTCCCCCGTGACAGGGGACCAACTGGTTCTGGTAAGCAGATTACTTGCCTATGGTGGTGGTTTTCACTCCGGTCTTCAGCAAATTTCAATGAAGATTTGGACTTTGTTATAGCACAGGTATTTCATCAAAGAAAATGTTTGGATTTCATCATTAAGAACATTTTTATTATATGTATTGATGCCTCTAATGCGTCATCATCAAACGGCACTTTATATGTTGTATACTAGGGATGAGTTCGGTGTTCAAGTTGAACATAGGTTCGACTCGAACATCGGCTGTTCGCGCGTTCGGCGAACAACGAACGATTTGGCCCGTTCGTGCCAAATTCGAGTGACGCGAACGGCCCACAATACACTGCGCCATCGCAGTGTATTCCCGGCGCTGTGATTGGCCAAGCATGCACTGTGACCCTGCATGCTTGGCCAATAACATCGCCGGCAGCGAGGAGAGCAATGATTGGCCACAGGCAGGATGCCTGTGGCCAATTATAGCTGAGGGGGTTTAGTACACGCCCCACACTATAAAAGGCCGCCAGCGTGGCGGCCTCGTGTAGTGTGTTCCGGAGCAGGGAAAGTGAAGGATAGGCAGGGACAGTGTCAAATCTTGTCAAATCTATTCTTTGCTAAACTTTGTGTGTAGGGACAGAGAAGGATAGGCAGGGAGAGTGTCAGTGTCATATTCTTTGCTAAACCTTGTGTGTAGGGAGAGAGAAGGATAGGCAAGGAGAGTGTCAGTGTCATATACTTTGATAAACCTTGTGTGCAGGGAGAGAGAAGGATAGGCAGGGGACAGTGTCAGTGTCATATTCTTTGCTAAACCTTGTGTGCAGGGAGAGAGAAGGATAGGCAGGGAGAGTGTCAGTGTCATATACTTTGATAAACCTTGTGTGCAGGGAGAGAGAAGGATAGGCAGGGGACAGTGTCAGTGTCATTGTTGCTAAGCCTCCTGCACTTTATACACCTGAAGTTAGCCCGTATTGCTGCTTTTTCCTGGTGTGTTACACCAACAGGATTTTGCGGCACTTACAGCGGGCGGAGTGTGCCTCCTGACCATATTACACCTTAACTTAGCCTGTATTGCTGCTTTTTCCTGGTGTGTTACACCAACAGGTTTTTGCGGCACTTACAGCGGGCGGAGTGTGCCTCCTGACCATATTACACCTGAACTTAGCCTGTATTGCTGCTTTTTCCTGGTGTGTTACACCAACAGGATTTTGCGGCACTTACAGCGGGCGGAGTGTGCCTCCTGACCATATTACACCTTAACTTAGCCTGTATTGCTGCTTTTTCCTGGTGTGTTACACCAACAGGATTTTGCGGCACTTACAGCGGGCGGAGTGTGCCTCCTGACCATATTACACCTGAACTTAGCCTGTATTGCTGCTTTTCCCATTTCCCTGCAGGCCATTAGAATGTCTGGAAGGCAAACAAGGAGAGGCAGACTGTCAGGAGCCAATAAAAGAGGGCAAGCATGCTCTGTGTCTAGAGACAACAGTGCTGGTCGTGGACGCGGTGCATCGCCATCAGCACGTGGCCATGGGACACGCTTGTCCTTCTTTTCAGCAGCTGGACGTGTTGAGCCGCATCATGCCGAAGACTTGGTAGAGTGGATGACCAAGCCCTCCTCATCCTCCTCATCCTCTCTCACCCAGGCTCAGGGTACTGGCAAAGCAGCTGCCAAAGTGTCCTCTTCCCTGGTATCAATGTCATCATCAGTCACTCCTTCCCTAGACCAACCATGTCCTCCTGAGGAGTCCCCCGAACTGTTTGAGCACAGTGTTGGGTACATGCTCCAGGAGGATGCCCAGCGTTTCGAAGGGTCTGATGATGATACCCAGCTAGAGGAAGGCAGTAGCGTGAGAGCAGAGAGAGGGGATGCTCAAGAAGGACACCAATCTGGCAGTCATGTTCCAGCAGCAGCAGCATACTGCCAGATTGGCTCCAGTGATGAGGAGGGAGGGGATGATGAGGTCACTGACTCCACGTGGGTGCCTAATAGGAGAGAGGAGGAGGAGGAGGAGGAGGCACATCTCCAACGAGGCAGGATGCCCTCGGGGGGCCAGCGTAAGGGCAGCACACCGACGGAATCACACCGCAGAGCTCCGCCTGTGCAGGGCGCTGCCTCTGCCCGTTATTCAAAAAGTTCTTTGGTGTGGGCCTTTTTTGAGTCGAGTGCATCAGATCGCACAGCTGCTGTTTGCAACATATGTCTCAAGCGTATATCGCGTGGCCAAAACATCACCCGCTTGGGCACCACATGCTTGACCAGACATATGTTGACCTGCCATGCAGCTCGTTGGCAAGCCTACCTTAAAGACCCACACCAAAGAACAAAGCTGACCTCTTCTTGCACCGCATCAGCTGGGATCTCCAACCCCACTATACCTTCAGTCCTCTCTGAAACCTGCTCTGAGAGGAATGAAGGTGTAGAATTAGGTGTGTCACAGCCAAGTACTTGCGGGCACTCTGCTAGCAGTACACCGACGTCCGATTCTAGCAGGCAAATTTCCCTGCCCCAGCTGCTGGACCGTCAAAAGAAGTTCACTCCCAGCCATCCACATGCCCAGCGGTTAAATGCTAGCTTGGCTAAATTGCTAGCGCTTCAACTGCTGCCTTTTCAGTTGGTAGACTCGGCCCCCTTCCGTGAGTTTGTGCAATGTGCGGTTCCTCAGTGGCAGGTTCCCAAATGCCACTTTTTCTCACGGAAGGCGATTCCGGCTCTCTACCGGCATGTGGAAGGCAATGTCTTGGCCTTGCTGGACAGGGCGGTCAGCGGTAAGGTGCATATTACCGCTGACTCATGGTCCAGCAGGCATGGACAGGGACGTTACCTTTCTTTCACGGCCCATTGGGTCACTCTTTTGGCAGCTGGGAAGGATGCAGGACAAGGTGCAGTAGCGTTGGAGGTTGTTCCACCGCCACGCCTCCAAAATGCTACTACTGGTTGTGACACACCTCTGTCCTCAGCCCCCTCCTCTTCTTCTTCCTCCGTGGCCTCTTCCTGTGCTTTGTCCTCGGAACCAGCGGTGCTCCGTAGGCATTCAAGGGGCTACGCAAGTACGCAGGCAAAAAGATGCCATGCCGTGCTTGCGCTGGTGTGTTTGGGGGACAGGAGCCACACTGGGGCAGAGGTTCTGTCTGCTCTGCAGGGGCAGGCCCGAGAGGTGGTTGACGCCACGCCAGCTTAAGCAAGGAATGGTAGTTTGCGACAATGGCACCATCTCCTCTCCGCTCTCCGACAGGGACAACTGACCCATGTGCCCTGTGTGGCTCACGTCCTTAACATGGTGATGCAGCGGTTCTTGGGCAGGTACCCGGGCTTACAGGATGTCCTGAGGCAGGCCAGGAAAGTCTGTGTGCATTTCCGCAGATCTTATAATGCCAGTGCTCGCCTGGCTGAGCTGCAAAAGGAGTTGAACCTGCCCAAAAACCGCCTTATATGTGACATGCCCACCAGGTGGAACTCAACATTGGCCATGCTGCAGTGGCTGCACACGCAGCAGAGGGCCATCAATGAGTACCTGTGCGACTACGGCACCAGGACAGGGTCAGGGGAGCTCAGGTTTTTTTCACCACGCTAGTGGGGCATGATCAGGTATGCATGCACTGTCCTGGCACCATTTGAGGAGGCCACGAGGATGGTGAGCAGTGACAGTGCATGCATCAGTGACACTGTACCTCTTGTCCACCTGTTGGAACATATGCTGCGTGGAATAATGGACAGGGCACTTGAGGCAGAACAGAGGCAGGAAGAGGAGGACTTCCTTGCCTCTCAAGGCCCCCTTTACCCAGTGTTCCTTCTGTCCCACCCATCGCACAGGAAGAAGAGGAGGAGGAGGAGGAGGAGGAGGATTGTGTCAGCATGGAGGTGGAGCCTGGCACTCAGCATCATCAGCAGCAGTCTTTTAGGGATGATTTACAGTCCCAAGAAACCAATGGACTTGTACGTGGCTGGGAGGAGGTGGCTGTGGATCATGTCGTCCTTAGTGACCCTAAGGACTCCGGACCGAATGCCTCAGCTAGCCTACGCTGCATGGCCTCCCTGATCCTGCAAGGTCTGCGGAAGGATCCTCGTATTCTTCGGATCAAGGAGAGGGACCATTACTGGCTGGCCACTCTCCTTGATCCACGGTACAAGGGTAAGGTTGCGGACCTTATCTTACCGTCGCAGAGGGAGCAGAGGATGAGACAACTCCGGGAGGCCTTGCAGAAAGGTCTGTGCAACGCGTTCCCAGAGACTGGGAGGTTACAAACTCCTGGTCCTGGACAACGAGTTGCTGAGGCTTCGGTCAGTCAAAGAAGGAGCGGTGGGGAAGGTGGCCGTCTGACCGATACGTTCAGACAATTCTTTAGTCCGCAGCCCCAAGGTATGATCGGTTCCAGCAACCATCGCCAGCGTCTGATATACATGGTGCAGGAATACCTAGGGGCAAGGTCAGACTTGGACACCTTCCCCACCGAAAATCCTCTGGCTTACTGGGTCTTGAGGATGGATCACTGGCCAGAGCTTGCACAGTATGCAATTGAGCTACTGGCCTGTTCTGCATCCAGCGTTCTTTCAGAACGCACATTCAGTGCTGCTGGAGGATTTGTCATGGATCACAGGGTGCGCCTGTCCACCAACTCTGTTGATCGACTGACCTTCATAAAGATGAACCAGTCTTGGATTACCACCAGCTACCAAACACCTGAAGCTGATATAACAGACTAATTTATTTTCAAATGTCACATCCCTTCAAGACTGATGCTGATGCTGAGAGACTGTCCTGTTATGTTGACTGACTATCCTCCTCCTCCTCAATGATCCGATTGATGATGATAGCTTGGAAGAACATTTTTGTTTCTGGGTGCCGCCACCAGTGGCTAAGGCCCAATTTTTCAGCCCCTGTTTAACAGGGGCGTGTTATTACAATTTTTTATGCAATGCTTTGCAGCAGGGCTCATTCCTTCACTCCAACTAGAGTATCTGAGAGTGGTTGCAGTGTCGTGGCACCAGCACCAGTGGCTAAGGCCCAATTTTTTAGCCCCTGTTTAACAGGGGCGTGTAATTACAATTTTTGATGCAATACTTTGCAACAGGGCTCATTGCTGTGCTCCAAGTACAGTATCTGTGAGGAGTTGCAATGTTGTGGCACCAGTGCCTAAGGCCCAATTTTTATGCCCCTGTTTAACAGGGGCATGTAATTACAATTCTTGATCTAATAATTCACAGCAGGGCCCATTTCTGCGCCCACCAAGACTAACTGTGAGGCCTTACAGTGTTGTGTCAACACCACCACCACCACCACCACCAAAGGCCCAATTTTTCAGCCCCTGTTCAACAGGGGCATGCAATTACAATTCTTGATCTAATAATTCACAGCAGGGCCCATTCATGCGCCCACCAAGAGTAACTGTGAGGGCTCACAGTGTTGTGGCAACACCAACATGTAAGGGGCAAATTTCAGCTGAGTATATACGGCAGGCCCCTACTTTCAAACATCCAACTTACAAACGACTCCTCCTTGCAAACGGAAGGATACAACAGGAAGTGAGAGGAAATCTACCCCTAGGAAGGCAAATTTTCTCCTGTAAGAGTTAATATGGGAAAAAAGTGTCTCCTCTCCACTGATGCTTTATCACCAATTCTTGTTTCAATAAAAAACCCAAATTTTCAAAAAACATTTGTCATTAGGACAGAAAGTGAGGTGAACTGTTCTGAACAGGTGCACACTGCACAGACAGCAAAACAAATGTTACAGGGGTGATAACCCTTCCCTATGTTTTCCAAAAAGCTTAAAAATAGATTTTTTGGCTGGAGCTACACTTAAACAATGTACCTGTTCAAAATTACAAACAGATTCTACATAAGAACAAACCTACAGTCCCTGTCTTGTATGCACCGCCTGTATACGGCTGTTCAGAGTATATAGGGCCTTTTTTCTTTTGTGTGCAGGGTTCCCCTTAATATCCATACAAGACCCAAAGGGGCTGGTAATGGGCTGGGGTGGGGGGGGGGGGTGTGTGATGGGGTAGCTATGCCATTTTTCTTAAAGATTTTCAGCCATATTACCGGGACCAGACATTACATTAAAGCCGCAAGCAGTTTTAAATGGCTTTTTTTCCTTTAGAAATTTAATTTTGTGCAGGGACAGTTCTAAACACGGGAAACACGTGGCACTTCACAGGCATACTTTAGACACCCCCCAGGTACGATATTTAAAGGAATATTTGACTTTTTTTTTCACTTTATGCATCATTAAAATGACTGCTCCAGAAAAACGGCCATTTTTAAAACTTCTTTTTGCATTGATACATGTCCCCTCGTGCAGAACCCGGGTTCCCAAACCCTTTTTAGGACAATAACATGCATAATAGTCGTTATAATTAGCACTTTAGATTTTGAACGTTCGCATCCGTTGTATTTAATAGGGTTCTAAAGTTCGTGCAAACTTTCGGTCCGTTCGCGGGTTCTGGTGCGAACCGAACCCGGGGGTGTTCGGCTCATCACTATTGTATACACATGTGTTTATTTTTGGTATATGTTTGATTATATATCATAGGTTTACTCTCCACTATTCAATAACCCACCTGATTCTATCAGTGGATTTTTGTATATTTGTTTACCGTGATCCAAAAATCTATCTTTTTTGTTGTTCATCACAATTTTTTTTTGAGTTTAGCGCTATTATATATATTTTTCCATTGTAGTTTCACTGATTATGTTTTCAGGTTAGTAGCTGCATATAACCAGAACGTAGGGAATTGTTTTGTGCAAGCAACTCAATTGCCAATTTAAAGATCCTAGCGCAGTTTCTTTTTTTCTTTTTTTCCAAATCCTATTAAATTGACAACTCTGTGTATAAAAAAATAATTTTAATTTTCTTTACACATTTTGCAAAAACTTGTGGCAAAAGAATAAAGCCCGTACACACGATCGGATAACCTATGGATTTTCGTCCGATGGATTTGTCCATCGGAAATCCGATGAAACTGTTTTTCATCAGTCTTGGCCACACACCATCAGTCAAATAACCTACCGTTCCAAATGCGGTGACGTAAAACACTCCGATGAGCCGAGAAAAATGAAGTTTAATGCTTCTGAGCATGCGTCTACATGATTCTGAGCATGCATGGGTTTTTTAACCGATGGACTTGCCCATAGACGATCGGAAATTCCCATCGGTTTTTTATCCATCGGAAAATTTTAAAACAAGTTCTATTTTTTACAACCGATGGAAAAAAGACCGATGGGTACCATACACGATCGGTTGGTCTGATAAAAACCATCCATCGGACGGTTTTCATCAGTCAAACCGATCGTGTGTACGGGGCTTAAGTCTTCAAAAGACTCACTATGCCTCTTAGAAAATACCCTGTGGTGTTTGCTTTCCAAATAGTGGTAATTTTCTGGGTTTTTCCACTGTCCTGGTGCTCCAGGGCCTCCAAAAATGTGATAGGTAGTCAGGAAATTAGATGCATAATTTATGCCCCTAGAAAGCCTAAAGGTGCTGCATGGATTTTGGGCCCATCTGTGAGGCTAGGCTGTGAAAAATTTCACACATGTGGTATATCAATACCTGGGAGGAATAACAGAATGTGTCTTGGGGTTTAATCCTAACCTATGATGTGTGCTAGAAATTTGTCAATATATTATATATTAGAAACATTTTAAATAATTAATAACTTTACGTAAAAAAATAATTTTCATTATCTTTCCTGCATTCTCCAAAAACTTGTGTCAAAAAATGACATTTTCAAAAGACTCATTTTTAGGGCCTCAAGAAATTAATTAGGCAGTCAGTAAAAAAGGATTGAATAATTTTCAAAAATAAACTGTATATACCATTGTTACCCATTTATTATATTTAAGATTTAATATCTCAAAGATATGATGTGGGTTAAATGAGAGTTCTTTGACCAGGAGTGAAAACTTTAACACAATAACAGTTATTGGAACATAGTTGAAAGTAGGGATGGGCCGAACACCCCCGGGTTCGGTTCGCACCAGAACCTTCGAACGGACCGAAAGTTCGTGCGAATTTTCGAACCCTATTCGTTACAATGGACGCGAACGTTCGAAATCAAAAGTGCTAATTATAATGGCCAATATGCATGTTAATGTCAAAAAACAGGTTTGGGGACCCGGGTCCTGCCCCAGGGGACATATATCAATGCAAAAAGAAGTTTTAAAAACTAACGTTTTTTCGGGAGCAGTCATTTTAATGATGTATAAAGTGAAAAAAAAAAAAAAGGGAAATATTCCTTTAAATATGGTACCTGGGGGGTGTCTAAAGTATGCCTGTGAAGTGCCACGTGTTTCCCGTGTTTAGAACTGTCCCTGCACAAAATGACATTTGTAAAGGAAAAAAAGAAGCCATTTAAAACCGCTTGCGGCTTTAATGTCATGTCTTGTCCTGGCAATATGGCTGAAAATCCTTGAGAAAAATGGCATGGCTACCCCATCACCCCCCCCCCCCACCCCAGCCCCTTTGGGTCTTGTATGGATATAAAGGGGAACCCCGCACACAAAACAAAACCCTATACCTACAACCCTATATACTCTGAACAGCAGTATACAGGCGGTGCAAACAAGACAGGGACTTTAGGTTTGTTCTTAAGTAGAATCTGAGCAGGTACATTTTTAAGTGTAGCTCCATCCAAAAAAAAACTATTTTTAAGCTTTTTGGAGAACACAGGGAAGGGTTATCACCCCTGTAACATTTGTTTTGCTGTCTGTGCACCTGTTCAGAACATTTCACCTCACTTTCCGTCCCAATGACAAATGTTTCAATAAAAAAACACTTTTCCAAAAACAAGGATTGGTGATAAGGCATCAGTAGAGAGGAGATACCTTTTTCCCAAATTAAATCTAACAGGATAGAATTTCCCTTCCTAGGGGTAGATTTCCTCTCACTTCCTGTTTTCTCCTTCCGTTTGCAAGTAGGAGTCGTTTGTAAGTTGGATGTTTGAAAGTAGGGGCCTGCCGTATATACTCTGCAGAAATTTGCCCCATTAGATGTTGGTGTAGCCACAACACTGTAAGCCCTCACAGTTACTCTTGGTGGGCACAGGAATTGGCCCTGCTGTGAATTATTAGATCAAGATTTGTAATTGCATGCACCTGTTGAACAGGGCAGAAAAATTGGGCCTTTGGTGGTGGTGGTGGACGGTGTTGCCACAAGACTGTAAGCCCTCACAGTTACTCTTGGTGGGCGCAGGAATGGGCCCTGCTGTGAATTATTAGATCAAGATTTGTAATTGCATGCACCTGTTGAACAGGGCAGAAAAATTGGACCTTTGGTGGTGGTGGTGGACGGTGTTGCCACAAGACTGTAAGCCCTCACAGTTACTCTTGGTGGGCGCAGGAATGGGCCCTGCTGAGAATTATTAGATCAAGATTTGTAATTACACGCCCCTGTTAAACAGGGGCTGAAAAATTGGGCCTTTGGTGGTGGACGGTGTTGCCACAAGACTGTAAGCCCTCACAGTTACTTTTGGTGGGCGCAGGAATGGGCCCTGCTGTGAACTATTAGATCAAGATTTGTAATTACACGCCCCTGTTAAACAGGGGCTGAAAAATTGTGCCTTAGGCACTGGTGCTGGTGCCACAACACTGCAACCCCTCACAGATACTGTACTTGGAGCACAGCAGTCAGACCTGTTGCGAAGCATTGCTTAAAAAATTTTAATTACACGCCCCTGTTAAACAGGGGCTGAAAAATTGTGCCTTAGGCACTAGTGCTGGTGCCACAACACTGCAACCCCTCACAGATACTGTACTCTGAGCACAGCAATGAGACCTGTTGCAAAGCATTGCATAAAAAATTGTAATTACACACCCCTGTTAAACAGGGCTGAAAAATGGTGCCTTAGGCACTGGTGCTGGTGCCACAACACTGCAACCCCTCACAGATACTGTACTCTGAGCACAGCAATGAGACCTGTTGCAAAGCATTGCATAAAAAATTGTAATTACACGCCCCTGTTAAACAGGGGCTGAAAAATTGGGCCTTAGCCACTGGTGTGGTGGCACCCAGAAACAAAAATGTTCTTTCAAGCTATCAAGGAATGGATCATTGAGGAGGAGGAAGAGGATAGTCAGTGAACATAACAGGACAGTCACTCAGCATCAGCATAGGCAGTCTTGAAGGGATGTGACATTATAAATTATTCAGTTATATCCGCTTCAGGTGCCTGGTAGCTGGTGGTGATCCAAGACTGATTCATCTTTATGAAGGTCAGTCGATCAACCGAGTCGGTGGACAGGCGCACCCTGTGATCGGTGACAAAGCCTCCAGCAGCACTGAATGTGCGTTCGGAAAGAACGCTGGATGCAGGACAGGCCAGTAGCTCAATTGCATACTGTGCAAGCTCTGGCCAGTGATCCATCCTCAAGACCCAGTAAGCCAGAGGATTTTCGGTGGGAAAGGTGTCCAAGTCTGACCTTGCCCCTAGGTATTCCTGCACCATGTATATCAGACGCTGGCGATGGTTGCTGGAACCGATCATACCTTGGGGCTGCGGACTAAAAAATTGTCTGAACGCATCGGTCAGATGTGCACCTTCCCCACCGTTCCTTCTGCTACTGACCGAAGCCTCAGCAACTCGACGTCCAGGACCAGGAGTTTGTAACCTCCCAGTCTCTGGGAACACGTTGCACAGACCTTTCTGCAAGGCCTCCCTGAGATGTCTCATCCTCTGCTCCCTCTGCGACGGCAAGATAAGATCCGCAACCTTACCCTTGTACCGTGGATCAAGGAGAGTGGCCAGCCAGTAATGGTCCCTCTCCTTGATCCGAAGAATACGAGGATCCTTCCGCAGGCTTTGCAAGATCAGGGAGGCCATGCAACGTAGGTTAGCTGAGGCATTCGGTCCGGAGTCTTCTGGGTCACTGAGGACGACATGATCACCAGTCACCTCCTCCCAGCCACGTACAAGGCCACTGGTTTGTTGGGACTGTACATCATCCCTAAAAGACTGCTGCTGCTGATGCTGAGTGCCAGGCTCCACCTCCATGCTCACACAATCCTCCTCCTCCTCCTCCTCATCCTCTTCCTGTGTGATGGGTGGGAGAGAAGGAACACTGTCTGGATAAAGGGGGCCTTGAGAGGCAAGGAAGTCCTCCTCTTCCTGCCTCTGTTCTGCCTCAAGTGCCCTGTCCATTATCCCACGCAGCGTATGCTCCAACAGGTGGACAAGAGGTACAGTGTCACTGATGCATGCACTGTCACTGCTCACCATCCTCGTGGCCTCCTCAAATGGTGACAGGACAGTGCATGCATCCCTGATCATGCTCCACTGGCGTGGGGAAAAAAATCCAAGCTCCCCTGACCCTGTCCTGGTGCCGTAGTCACACAGGTACTCATTGATGGCCCTCTGCTGCATGTGCAGTCGCTGCAGCATGGCCAACGTTGAGTTCCACCTGGTGGGCATGTCACATATAAGGCGGTTCTTGGGCAGGTTCAACTCCTTTTGCAGCTCAGCCAGCCGAGCACTGGCATTATACGATCGGCGGAAATGCACACAGACTTTCCTGGCCTGCCTCAGGACATCCTGTAATCCTGGGTACCTGCCCAAGAACCGCTGCACCACCAGGTTGAGGACGTGAGCCATACAGGGCACATGGGTCAGCTGCCCCTGTCGCAGGGCGGAGAGGAGTTGGTGCCATTGTTAGAAACCACCATTCCTGGCTTAAGCTGGCGTGGCGTCAACCACCTCCCGGCCTGCCCCTGCAGAGCTGCCAAAACCTCTGCCCCAGTGTGGCTCCTGTCCCCCAAACACACCAGCGCAAGCACGGCATGGCATCTTTTTGCCTGCGTACTCGCGTAGCCCCTTGTACGCCTACGGAGCACCGCTGGTTCCGAGGACAGAGCACTCGAAGAGGCCATGGGCCTTATAACAGATAGTACAGTACACATAAAACCACCTCAGTCACTCTAACACAGCACACACACACACACTAGCTCCTATAAATGCCAGCCTGCCTTAGATCACAATAGGACAGAAGGTGATACTGCAATGCTGTACTAACAGCACGCACACACCAGACTAATCCCCAGAATCACAGCAGTTAGACTCAGCAGCAGATAATGTCACCGCTCAGCAGCAGTGCAATCAGCAGAATAAATCAGTGATGCAATCAAATGATCAGTATTCAGTAGTAATGATAATGAATCAGCATCAGCATCAGCAGTCTGCCTATATCAGAATCAAGCCGGAACACAGTGCACTAGGCCGACGGCGCGGCGGCCTTTTATACAGTGGGGCGTGTACTAAAGCCCCTGAGCTATAATTGGCTACAGGCGTCCTGCCTGTAGCCAATTATTGCTCTCCTCGCTGCCGGTCCTGTGATTGGCCAAGCATGCTGGGTCACAGTGCATGCTTGGCCAATCATCAGCCAGCAATGCACTGCGACTGGCGCAATGCATTGCGGGCCGCTCGCATCACACGAATGTGATGCGAACGGCCCAAATATTTCTGGGCTCGCCGAGCGGGCGAACGCCCGATGTTCGATTCGACCGTGGGTTCGAATCGAACACCGGGCCCATCCCTGGTTGAAAGTCTACCTAATACACAACCATCTATCTATAGTCTACAACCAGGAAGAAACTATTAGGTTAAAAAAAAGTATTACATGAAGGAATTCAGAGTATATTCCTTAAAACATTAATCTACAAACATATTTAGTTACAAGTAAAAAGGCAGACCTTTCCCATAATTACCCTTTGGTTCCATTCTGATGGCTGCTCTCCCATAAAGAGAAATTTCCATCCCATCTAGTCCGTGTATATCACTGCAGGCTGATGCTTCATTGGTTGGCATAGCTTGACTCTTGATTGGAGGGCTTACCTATTGCTGGTTATGGACTGGCTACATCTCCAATTCCTATACTTTGCATAAGTCAGCCCCTTTTAATGCAAATCCTTATGACTATTCTGGGCAGGAGATTAATTGAATTTTCCCGGGAAGTTAAGTATTGATCACGGGTTGGCCTCCCTTCATTGCATATCCCAGCATGGGATCCTTTGAAGTGAGTATTTGTACAACAATGAGGTTTGGATCTCCATTGTTTGTATACACAAGCCTAGGCACCGTCTTGTCTGCTTAACCTAGACTTATTGGATGCTCTGTTACATAGATACAAAGCTAAATTACATATATTCATAATTACAATATTTTACAGCTATTAATGGAGATTTCACATAAACTCATAAGGCAACACCATAGTTTGTATACTCTATAACTTTCACACAGGCTAAATAATATACACTGATTGGGTTATTTTTATCAAAGAAATGTAACAGAATACATTTTGATCTAAATTTATGAAGAAAGACTATATATGTGCAAAATTTGCAGATAAACTTTTTTTTTTTTTAAAGTTGGTATTTTTTTTATTTATATAGCAAAAATAAAAAAATCTAGTGGTTACTAAATACCACCAAAAGACAGTTCTTCTGTCTCAAAAATGATAAAAATTTGATTTAGGTACAGTGTTATCATTAAAAATGTGACAGCGCTGAAAACTTAAAAATGGCCTGGGCAGCAAGGGGAAGAAAGTGTCTGGTATTGAGGTGGTTAAAGTTGCATATGGCATTTCAGGCAGTACAATGTAGTAGTTAAAAGTTATTAAAATAAGTCATGGGATCCCCCCTTTTAATATCCACCCACACCCATGTCCAAGCATACAGTCTGGGTGGCCAGGAAAGAGAGGGCAACAAGTGTAAAAAAAAAACCTTTTTGTACAAATCAATAGCACATTCCTTTAAAAATTGGGAGGTTACTTGCAAGGGGGATGGTTTATAGTGGAATCTAGAAGTCCCTTTTATTAGAAGGGGCCCCCAGATATCCACCTCCACCAAGGGAAATAATACCGGAGTACATTAGTACCTCTTACAGATGCCTACAAGAACTAGATGGAAATAACACATACCCCTTATTAGAAATAGTTCTTTAATAAGAACACAACAAACATATAATTAAATAAAAGTGTATTAATGTCCCCTATAAAAATCCAGCATCAATCACAATTCAATAAATGTAATCCACCCCAGTCATGATTTTCAGTGATGTAAATCCACATCAGTCATGATGATTTTATTCCTGTCAATGTGTACGCACCTCTGAATGACAGAGCTCCAGTGCTTCTGTAAGGTAAACACAGCATCATTATTGCAGCACCAGGGATCTGTCATTTAGCAATAAGAACGCAGCAGGTAAATACCTGAAGATGACAGGTTGTTGTATCTGGAAAGGATTACATCATTGGACATCTTGATTGACATGGAATTAGATTGGGGGACATTAATAACATTTTTAAATTGTATTTTTATTGTAATAGTTTAAAATGTGATAACATATTTATAAAAAGCGACTTATTGGGTATTGGAGGTGGTAAAGTGGCCCTTGGCTTTTCTATCTCCCTTTCAAAGTCCCCCCCCCCCCAATGTTGAAAGGCATGTAATCTGGTCCTTTACAGTAATGGGGTGCTTTAAATCAACCAATCAGATGAAATAACAACCAATAATAAGAACAAAAAGGTAATTAACCACTTAACGACCGCCCACCGCCGATTTACGTCGGCAGAATGGCACGGACAGGCAGAATCACGTAGATCTACGTGATCGCCTTTGTGCAGTTGGGGGGTCCATCCGGACCCCCCTTCACTGCAGTGAGCGGCCGTTAAGTGTTCGGGAGCGATCAGGCATGAGGGGGGGGGCGCTCGATTCCGCCCCCCCCTCACGATCGCTCCCGGCCAATGAAAATGCTTCCTCCGCCATGTGATGTAAACAAGGCTGTAGGAAGTGATGTCATCTCCCTCGCCGCGGTCTTTCCGTTCCCGGCGCCGAGCAGAGAAGAAGCAGGTTAGTGCACCAACAGTCCACTGACACTTAGGTACACATAGGCACACAAATCACCCCCCAGTCACCCCCAGATCACCCCCCAGGTCACCCCAAAGCCCCCAATCACAGTGTCACTGATTGCAGTGATCATTTATTTTACTGATCACTGCATTTAGTGTCATCTGTGATTGTAAAAAGTTGCAGGGCAGTTAGGATTAGGCCCCTTTAGGTCCAGGGTAGCCCCCTAACCCCCCCTAATAAAGGTTTAACCCCTTGATCACCCCCCAGGTAACCCTTTCACCCCCTAACTTCAGCGTCACTAAGCGATTGTTTTTCCGATCGCTGTATTCGTGTCGCTGGTGTTTTAGATAGGCAGTTATTTTTTTTTAGGTTCGCCGCAGGTTTTTATTAGTGTCAGGTACCCCCATATATTATTTTAACCCCCTGATTGCCCCTAGAGTTAACCCTTTCACCAGTGATCGCGGTATAAGCGTCACTGGTGTCACTGGTTAGCCAGTAAGTTATTTAGTTATTTAGGTTACCCGTCAGGTTTTTATATAGTGTCAGGTACCCCCATATTTAACCTAATAAAGGTTTTAACCCCCTGATTGCCCCTAGTTAACCCTTTCACCAGTGATCACCATATAAAGGTTACGGGTGACGCTGGTTGATTAGTTTGCTTTTTATAGCATCAGGGCACCCGCCGTATATAACCCAATAAAGGTTTAACCCCCCTGATCGCCCGGCGGGTGAGATCAATTAGGTTTTAGCGCCAGAGAGGGTCTGCGTCGCCCCAGGCAGTGTTAGGTTAGTGACAGTAACGCTAACACCCACGCGCAAAGCATACACCCCCCTTAGTGGTATAGTATCTGATCAGATCTGATCAGATCTATACTAGCATCCCCAGCGGTTTAGGGTTCCCAAAAACGCAGTGTTAGCGGGATCAGCCCAGATACCTGCTAGCGCCTGCGTTTAGCCCCTCCGCCCAGCCCAGCCCACCCAAGTGCAGTATCGATCGATCACTGTCACTTACCAAACACAACACACATAACTGCAGCGTTCGCAGTGCTTGGTTTTTGGGGCCCTGTACGCGGCTAGGCTCCCAAAAAGTCCCACACATGTGGTATCCCCGTACTCAGGAAAAGCAGCAGAATGTATTTTGGGGTGTAATTCCACATATAACCATGGCATGTGTGAGCAATATATCATTTAGTGACAACTTTTTGTACATTTTTTTTTTCTTTTTGTCATTATTCAATCATTTGGGACAAAAAAAAAATATTCAATGGGGTCAACATGCCTCTCAGCAAATAGCTTGGGGTGTCTACTTTCCAAAATGGGGTCATTTGGGGGGGTTTTGTGCCATCTTGGCATTTTATGGCCTTCAAAACTGTGATAGGTAGTGAGGAGTGAAATCAAAAATTTATGCCCTTAGAAACCTTGAAGGCGGTGCTTGGTTTTTGGGGTCCCGTACACGGCTAGGCTCCCAAAAAGTCCCACACATGTGGTATCCCCGTACTCAGGAGAAGCAGCAGAATGTATTTTGGGGTGTAATTTCACATATGCCCATGGCATGTGTGAGCAATATATCATTTAGTGACAACTTTGTGCAAAAAAAAAAAAGTTTGTCATATTCCCGCAACTTGTGGCAAAATATAAAATATTCCATGGACTGAACATGCCTCTGAGTAAATAGCTTGGGGTGTCTACTTTCCAAAATGGGGTCATGTGGGGGGGTTTTGTGCTATTTTGGCATTTTATGGCCTTCGAAACTGTGATAGGTAGTGAGGAGTAAAATCAAAAATTTGCGCCCTTAGAAATCCTGAAGGCGGTGCTTGGTTTCCGGGGTCCCGTACGTGGCTAGGCTCCTAAAAAGTCCCACACATGTGGTATCCCCGTACTCAGGAGAAGCAGCAGAATGTATTTTGGGGTGCAATTCCACATATAACCATGGCATGTGTGAGCAATATATCATTTAGTGACAACTTTTTGTAATTTTTTTTTTTTTTTGTCATTATTCAATCACTTGGGACAAAAAAAAAAAAAATTCAATGGGCTCAACATGCCTCTCAGCAATTTCCTTGGGGTGTCTACTTTCCAAAATGGGGTCATTTGGGGGGGTTTTGTACTGCCCTGCCATTTTAGCACCTCAAGAAATGAGATAGGCAGTCATAAATTTAAAGCTGTGTAAATTTCAGAAAATGTACCCTAGTTTGTAAACGCTATAACTTTTGCGCAAACCAATAAATATACGCTTATTGACATTTTTTTTACTAAAGACATGTGGCTGAATACATTTTGGCCTAAATGTATGAATACAATTGAGTTTATTCGATTTTTCTTATAACAAAAAGTAGAAAATATCATTTTTTTTCAAAATTTTCGTTCTTTTTCCATTTATATCGCAAAAAATAAAAATCGCAGAGGCAATCAAATACCATTAAAAGAAGGCTCTATTTGTGGGAAGAAAAGGACGCAAATTTCATTTGGGTACAACATTGCATGTCCGCACAATTTACAGTTAAAGCAGCGCAGTGCCGAATCCCAAAAACAGGCCTGGTCCTAATGGCCCGAAATGGTCCGGGGCTTAAGTGGTTAAAGGGGTTGATTGCCCAAAGAGCTCAAAAGAGCAAGCAATTAGCATTAAAGTATAGTTTCATGATCAACACAGATCTCTCCCTTTTCAGTTTGATAGCTTCCCCTGCAACAGCTTCCAATACTGACACTTTGGCTGTTCCATGCACTTTCTTTTATAGTGAGGGGGTTGGCCTGTTATTGGCCTTTCTAAGCCAGCTGATCAAAGTTTAAATGCCCTTGCAGTGCATTATCATTACAATGTGTTATGGCAGGTGAATTGCTGCATTAATTTACCAAGACCAGAAAGCAGTTGGCTTTACCTTGAGCCCATGTCAATCCCACACTTGAATCGCATGCCTTAACAGGAACAGCAGCATCAACACAACTGCTAGTCCAAGAGTCAGACTCATCTGCAAAGTGTATGGTTACTGACATAGCTTGCTCCTCCTCCCTTTGAAATATGCATCATGATGACCGTCCTAGTCCTCTACTTTTTCCACATCTGTGCCATCCCTCAATATTGATTCCTGACACCAAAACAGTAATGATTAAAACTGTGAAGTTGTGCTCCTACCGTCTCACCTAAATAAGAAGAATATTGTTTATAAAAATAAATAAAAAGGAATGGGTGATAACAGTTGATAGAACCGTTTTCTCAATTAATATATTTTGTCCGTCTTCAATGGGGCACAACATGTGAGAGGCATTTTGATAACTTGCCACTGCCTTGAGGGACAAGGTACGTGCATGCTTCTTGCTTAATATATAAAGGGCAAAATAGTGCTCTTACCTCCAGTAAACTCTTTTTGAGAAATTTGTACAGAAAATCACCAAAGAGACATTTACAAGTAAATGATATATAAACTAGTCATTTATTGCACTGGTGCGCTGCAGGCCAGGATTTTAGCCAAAGAGATTTCCACATATTAATAGATAGCAAAGCATAGTGCCTGAGGGTCACAGTAAAGGTTGATCCTGCATCTTCATCATTGTGGGTCTGGGTGCAGCCTTCAATGCAGCGCTGTGGATTAACTGATCCAGATAACTGCAACATGAGCTCAGCTCTGCAGCATAATGAAGAATTGTGATTGAAGAAAAATATACTTGATAAAATGATTTTTTTTTTTTATAAATGTTGCTCCAAGGAGAAAAAGCTGTCCATTCTCCTAGGACAATAGCAAAAAACTAAAGCATGGTGGGAGTGGGAGGGATAATACTTGGGTGGCCAACAGTCGTTTGTGTTCCAGTGTCCAATTACTGCCGTAGCCAGCAGTAAAACTCAGTTTTACTTTTTCTGTGTCTTTTAATAAGTGACAAATGATCAAAACTGGAGCAGACAGAATCTGTCTGCTCCAGTTTGTGTATGGCATCCAACAGCTGTGTATGGCATCCAATCAGCTTCTATCTTCAGCTTACTCAGTAAGGCTCTTAAAAATGAAAGATAGAAGATGATTGGTTGCCATGCACAGATGCTCCATATTCTGTCTGCTCCAGTTTTAATAAATTCTCCTAATTGAGTTCAATCAAGAATGTTGTTTTCAACAAAAGTGTATTGTACTGATCAATATGTACACATTATTGATTTCAATAATGGTATATTTGACCATCTGTAAATGATTGGAATATTATTTGCATTCAGCATTTATATTTGCACTTTCACGACCCTTCCTTTTTTAATCTTATAACATATTTTGGTTAATTCTGCTGTGGTGTATTACACTTAGGGTCAAGGCCTGTATTATTCTTATTTCAAATGGTTTTTCCTTTCATTTATGTCACCTTTCAAATGTTAGTGTTATAAAATGTAATGCATTGAATTAGTGCATTTGTTCTACAGAATTAATTTAATTTATTCCTTTTGACTGTTCCTATCTTCAGGCCAATATTATGCCATTAATTCTGAAAAAGTAATATTTAATGCATTTATTAATGATGATTATTAATAATGTGAAGTTCTATAGGGGTCTGTTGGGCAAAGCATAGGCGTTTTAAAGTCACCTGATTTCAAGTTAATGTTCCATGAAAATAGAAGGCAGTACATTGAAATTATTAAGCAGTGTATGGTCCTGAAACATAAGATGATCCTGTAATATTCTTTTGCATTATCTAATGTATGCTATTGATTACAAGTACAGATTCCAAATACGGGAAAATTTATACAGCAGAGTTCTCATATATAGCTGTTGGGAATCCTAAATTTATACTAAAGATAAATTAAGTTATTTTGATCTAGAACATGCCTAAAATTCAAAGTTGATATGAGGCAACGATAAAGTAGCTTATTTTGTTTATCTCAAGCAGGATTGTTGTGAACACTTTTATATAGACCAATGAGATATAGCTTAAAAATGTGCAACATATCCAGAGAATGTTTTACATTTTATAAGGCATATGTCATAGTTAAAACTGAGCATTCTCTTTCTGAAAGAAATTAATATGTAAGGGCTTGTGGTGTAAAATTAAAGTCATTCCATCAGCAAGTATTTTTACCATCTCTATGCCATAGTTTCATGGACAAAATATGACTTTGTGAAAAAAAAAAATCGGGATAGGAAAGAATGGACAACATATTGTAAATGTATGGGGAAAGTGCAGTACTATGCAATCAAAATGTAACATTATATCAGAATGCATGGCTTTTAGACATGTATTAAAAATGTGTGTACTTGCGCACTGCTATGTTGTGCTATTGTGTGTTATAAGACTACAAAACTTCCTAAGCGGATCGCTTACACCTTTACAGAACTCTTTAAATGTGAATCAACATGCAAAATTATATTCAAAAGTGGTGCCACGCTCCCAAATTCTAAATTGTTAGTATTCCTTTAAATCTGCTTGCATAGCAATTTTCAAAATCAGCATATCATATCAAACCATATATAACATTGACAAAACAAACCATGCATCAGTCCATAAAATGTCCTTTGGTATGAATTTGCTTGCATATGCTCAATATTTCATAAAAAACAGGCTTATGTTCACATATCCAAAGGACTGTTCCCATAATTAGAGTGCAACACTATGTGCTCCAATCATCCACATGCATTAGTGATAATCCCCTCATTCAATGTGCCCTCACCTGGGGGATAAGATCAACCAATGGTCTATATGCGCTTTTATCCCTCTCTGGGGATCTCTTTAATGCTTTTTTATGCTGGTAATCTTGAGATTAGAATCCCCGTTCTCTTACACTTATCTCCATACACCCAAAACATAAAGAGAGAAAGCTGGACATAGTGTTTTATCTTTTAAAACAACTGGTTTATTAAACACTGATATATATATATATATATATATATATATATATATATATATATATATATAAATTTATGTGTATATCCCCCTGAGGAAGCCACATGACCATGTGGCTTAACACGTAGGGGAGGGGCCAATCTGTTGTCATGCCGAGGTGCGCATTGTGAGCACACCGTGGTAATACTGTCTGATTGTCTTATACCCGCACTGTGAGAACTGAATGCTTTTTACAGTTTGGTGCACTCTAAGCACCAGGAAAATTTGAGTGTTTTTATACTTAGTGTTTTATCTTTTAAGCAACTGGTTTATTAAACACTATGTCCAGCTTTCTCTCTTTATTATGTAGGTGTATGGAGATATGTGTAAGAGAAGGAGGATTCTAATCTCAAGATTGCCAGCAAAGGAGTAAAACAGCATAAAACAGATCCCCAGAGAGGGACAAAAGTACATATAGACCATTGGTTGGTTTTGTCCCCCAGGTGAGGGCATATCGGATGAGGGGATTATCACTAGGGATGAGCTTCGTGTTCGAGTCAAACACACGTTCGACTCGAACATCGGCTGTTCGATCGTTCGACGAAGATCAAACACTATGGTCCGTTCGCGCCAAATTCGAGTGGTGCGTCACGGCCCATAATTCACTGCGGCATCACAGTGCATTGCTGGCTGATGACTGGCCAAGGCATGCACTATGACCCGCATGCTTGGCCAATCACAGCGCCGTCTGTACAGAGAGCCGTAATTGGCCAAAGCCAAGGTGGCTTTGGCCAATCATGGTTTAGGGGGTTTAGTACACGCCCCACACTATATAAGGCCGCCGGCTCGATGGTCTTGTGTAGTGTGTTGGAGTTGTGATTGTGAAAGGAGAGAGTTTACAGAGAGAGACAGTGTCATTTATATTGAGTTAGATAGAGCAGGCAGGCGAGTCAGTTACTGTAGCTGCTGTTACAATGTGTAGAGAATATATATGCATCCTAGGTGTTGTATATATATTTATACACTGTATTGAGTTTAGCTAGATCCGTTCCTGTTAGTCTCTATACTGTGACAGGCAGGCAGGTGATTGTGCTAGCTGCAGGCAGTCAGTGTTTCACTTAGTGTACTTCTGTGTGCTTTGCATAGCATTCACCTAAAGCTCACCTTGATACAGTTATTCTCAATACTGTGACAGGCAGGCCGGTGATTGTGCTAGCTGCAGACAGTCAGTGTTTCACTTAGTGTACTTCTGTGTGCTTTGCATAGCAGTCACCTAAAGCTCACCTGGATACAGTTATTCTCAATACTGTGACAGGCAGGCCGGTGATTGTGCTAGCTGCAGACAGTCAGTGTTTCACTTAGTGTACTTCTGTGTGCTTTGCATAGCAGTCACCTAAAGCTCACCTGGATACAGTTATTCTCTATACTGTGACAGGCAGGCCAGTGATTGTGCTAGCTGCAGACAGTCAGTGTTTCACTTAGTGTACTACTGTGTGCTTTGCATAGCATTCACCTAGAGCTCACCTGGATACAGTTATTCTCTATACTGTGACAGGCAGGCCGGTGATTGTGCTAGCTGCAGACAGTCAGTGTTTCACTTAGTGTACTACTGTGTGCTTTGCATAGCATTCACCTGAAGCTCACCTGAATACAGTTATTCTCTATACTGTGACAGGCAGGCCGGTGATTGTGCTAGCTGCAGACAGTCAGTGTTTCACTTAGTGTACTACTGTGTGCTTGGCATAGCATTCACCTAAAGCTCACCTGGATACAGTTATTCTCTATACTGTGACAGGCAGGCCAGTGATTGTGCTAGCTGCAGACAGTCAGTGTTTCACTTAGTGTACTGCTGTGTGCTTTGCATAGCATTCACCTTAAGCTCACCTGAATACAGTTAGTGACTAATACTATTATAGTGGTGTTCTCATAATAAAACCACAAGCAGAGAGTTGCAAGTATTTTCAGTGTACTGTGTCCTCTGCACAATTTTCGCCTAAAACTAACTGAAAACAATTGCTGCTTTTCCCATACTAACATCACAGCAGGCCATTAGTATGTCTGGAAGGCGAACAATGAGAGGCAGACAGTCACGAGGCAATAAAATTGGGCAAGCAGGCTTTGTGTCTAGAGGCAACAGTGATGCTGGTTGTGGACACGGTGCATTCTCATCAGCACGTGGCCGTGGGAAACGCTTGTCCTTCTTTTTGGCAGCTGGCCATGTTGAGCCGCAACATGCCGAAGACTTGGTAGAGTGGATGACCAAGCTGTCCTCCTCCTCCTCATCCTCTCTCACCCAGGCTCAGGGTACTTTGTCTGGCAAAGCAGCTGCCAAAGCGGTCTCTTCCCTCGGCTCAATGGCATCAGTCACGCCTTCCCTAGCCCCACCATGTCCTCCTGAGGAGTCCCCCGAACTGTTTGACGACAGTGTTGGGTACATGCTCCAGGAGGATGCCCAGCGTTTTAAAGGCTCCGATGATGGAACCCAGCTGGAGGAAGGCAGTAACGTGAGCTCAGAGAGAGGGGGTTGTAACGTGAGCCCAGAGAGAGGGGGTGCCCAACAAGGTCAGCTATCTGGCAGTCATGTTCCCCAGCTGCAGCATACTGCCAGATTGGCTCCAGTGATGAGGAGGGAGAGGATGATGAGGTCACTGACTCCACGTGGGTGCCTGATAGGAGAGAGGAGGAGGAGGAGGAATCACATCTCCAACAAGGCAGGATGCCCTCCAGGGGCCAGCTTAAGGGCAGCACGCCGAATGCATCACAGCGCAGAGCTCCGCATTTACAGGGCACTGCTGTCTCTGCGCGTTATTCCAAAAGTTCCTTGGTGTGGGCCTTTTTTCAGACGTGTGCAGCAGATTGCACCATTGCCATTTGCAACATATGTCTAAAGCGTATCTCGCGTGGCCAAAACATCAGCCGCTTGGGCACCACGTGCTTGACCAGGCATATGTCGACCTGCCATGCAGTCCATTGGCAAGCACACCTAAAAGACCCACACCAAAGAACAAGGTGGACCTCTCCTTGCTCCTCATCAGCTGGGATCTCCAACCCCACTATACCTTCAGTCCTCTGTGAAACCTGCACTGAGAGGTATGAAGGTGTAGAATTAGGTGTGTCACAGCCAAGTACTTGCGGGCAATCTGCTATCAGTACACCGACGTCCGATTTGTACCAGGCAAATTTCCCTGCCCCAGCTGCTGCACCGCCGCAAGAAGTTCGCTCCCAGCCATCCACATGCCCAGCGGTTGAATGCTAGCTTGGCTAAATTGCTAGCACTTCAACTGCTGCCTTTTCAGTTGGTAGACTCTGCCCCCTTCCGTGAGTTTGTGGAATGTGCGGTTCCTCAGTGGCAGGTTACCAAACACCACTTTTTCTCACGGAAGGCGATTCCGGCTCTCTACCGGCACGTGGAAGGCAATGTCTTGGCCTCGCTGGACAGAGCGGTCAGCGTTAAGGTGCATATTACCGCTGACTCATGGTCCAGCAGGCATGGACAGGGACGTTACCTATCTTTCACGGCGCATTGGGTGACTCTGCTGGCAGCTGGGTAGGATGCAGGACAAGGTGCAGTAGCGTTGGAGGTTGTTCCGCCACCATGCCTCCAAAATGTTACTTCTGGTGATTCTGACACACCTCTCTCCTCCACCCCCTCCTCTTCTTCTTCCTCCATGGCCTCTTCCTGTGCTGATTTGTCCTCGGAACCTGCGGTGCTCCATAGGCATTCAAGGAGCTATGCCAGTACGCAGGCAAAAAGATGCCATGCGGTGCTTGAGCTGGTGTGTTTGGGGGACAGGAGCCACACTGGGGCAGAGATTCTGTCAGCTCTGCAGGGTCAGGCTCAGAGGTGGTTGACGCCACGCCAGCTTAAGCCAGGAAAGGTGGTTTCCGACAATGGCACCAACCTCCTCTCAGCCCTCCGACAGGGACAACTGACCCATGTGCCCTGTTTGGCTCATGTCCTTAACTTGGTGGTGCAGCGGTTCTTGGGCAGGTACCCGGGCTTACAGGAGGTCCTGAAGCAGGCCAGGAAACTCTGTGGGCATTTCCAGCCGGTCATATAATGCCAGTGCTCGGCTGGCTGAGCTGCAAAAGGATTACAACCTCCCCAAGAACCGCCTAATCTGTGACATGCCCACCAGGTGGAACTCTGCTGCGTGTGCAGCCGCTGCAGCATGGCCAACGTAGAGGGCCATCAATGAGTATCTGTTGCAATATGGCACCAGGACAGGGTCAGGGGAGCTTGGATTTTTTTCCCAACGCCAGTGGGCCATGATCAGGGATGCATGCACTGTCCTGGCACCATTTGAGGAGACCACTAGGATGGTGAGCAGTGACAGTGCATGCATCAGTGACACCGTCCTTCTTGTCCACCTGTTGGAGCACACGCTGCGTGGAAAAATGGACAGGGCACTTGAGGCAGAACAGAGTCAGGAAGAGGAGGACTTCCTTACCTCTCAAGGCCCCCTTTATCCAGACAGTGTTCCTTCTGGCCCGGCTATCACACAGGAAGAGGACGAGGAGGAGGAGGAGGAGGAGGATTGTGTCAGCATGGAGGTGGAGACTAGCACTCAGCATCAGCAGCAGTCTTCAAGGGATCAATTACAGTCCCAAGACACCCATGGACTTGTACGTGGCTGGGAGGAGGTGGCTGTGGATCATGTCGTCCTCAGTGACCCAGAGGACTCGGCACCGAATGCCTCAGCAAACCTACGCTGCATGGCCTCCCTGATCCTGCAAAGCCTGCGTAAGGATCCTCGTATTCGTTCGATCAAGGAGAGGGATCATTACTGGCTGGCAACCCTCCTTGATCCACGTTACAAGGGTAAGGTTGCGGACCTTATCTTGCCATCGCAGAGGGAGCAGAGGATGAGGCATCTTCGGGAGGCCTTGCAGAAAGGTCTGTGCAACGCATTCCCAGAGACTGGGACGTTACAAATTCCTGGTCCTGGACAACGTGTTGCTGAGGCTTCGGTCAGTCAAAGAAGGAGCGGTGGAGAAGCTGGCCACCACCCCATAACAGTAAAGCCTCGTACACACGATCGGATATCCTATGGATTCTAATCCGATGGTTTTGTCCATCGGAAATCCGATGAAGCTGACTTCCATCAGTCTTGCCTACACACCATCAGTCAAAAAACCGACCGTTCCAAACGCGGTGACGTAAAACACTACGATGAGCCGAGAAAAAGGAAGTTCAATGCTTCTGAGCATGCGTCGACTTGATTCTGAGCATGCGTGGGTTTTTTATCCGATGGACTTGCCCATAGACGATCAGAGTTTTCGATCGGTTTTTTATCCATCGGAAAAATTTAAAACATGTTCTATTTTTTAAAACCGATGGAAAAAAGACAGATGGGTCCCATACACGATCGGTTTGTCTGATGAAAACAATCCATCGGACGGTTTTCATCAGTAAAACCGATCGTGTGTACAGGGCTTAACTCTTACGTTTCCTGAAGTCCATAAGACAACGAAAACCTGGAGACTGAATCCAACGCTATTCAAAGACCCTGAAAATGTTAGATAAGTGCGTACCCAAATCCAATTGTATTTTCAAGAAAATTCTACCCCAGATGTCTCTCCCATCATGCTTTGGGAAGCACACAAATGTGTCCTAAGGAAAAAATGTATCTCTTTAGCTACGATAGCCAAAAAAAGGCACCAGGAAGACATTAAATCATTAATTGAAACAATTAATCGCCTGGAAAGAGCCCATAAACAGGCATCCATGCAAGCTACACTGCAGGAGCTTTTGTAGGTGCGTTCTGCTTTGGTGGAAGAGCTGGGGAAGCGAACTAGAAGGCGATACGTCCTCAGACAGAAAGTGTTCTACGAACACGGCAACAAAAGTGGGAGACTGTTGGCTCGCACGATACAGGCAGATAAGGTCTCGTCAGGGATTCATCATATTCGAGATAGCCAAGGTACACTCTTTTCCAAGAACGAAGAAATAACCAAACACTTTGAATTTTTTTCTCTAAACTGTACAATTTGGCGCAGGAAGGGGGCGGGGTAACCAATATGGCCAGGCGTTCCTCCCAAATCTCGGACTTCCTGGCGGATTATTGCCCCAAACCTATCACCCCCCAGCAGGCTGAAGCCATGGAGAGTCCTTTCTCCATGGAAGAACTCCACTTAGCAATCAAACAGATGAAGGTGGGAAAAAGCCCAGGCCCCGTTGGCCTCCCTCGGTTGTATTACAAATGATTTCAGGAGGATCTAACTCCCAAAATGCTAAACACATTTAATTCCCTTTCGTCCCCTCACACTTCCCTAGGCAGATTACTGGAAGCCCATATAGCAGTTATCCCGAAAGATGAGAAAGATACCACACAAGTCTCTAACTATAGGCCGATCTCCCAGCTTAACGTAGACATAAAAATCTACGCTAAGATGCTAGCAAATAGGTTACTCCCCTTGATCCCTGGCCTCATATCATCTGATCAGGTAGGCTTTATCCCGGGTAGGGAGGCTAGGGATAATACCATCCGCACTTTAAATGTTCAGCATTGGCTGGCTTAATCGGAGACCGGGGGATTCCTCCTTTCCCTTGATGCTGAGAAGGCGTTTGACAGGGTGTCATGGAAATACATGCGGGCGGTCTTGGAAGGCATAGGCCTCCTGCCACGTATGCTTGCACATATCACTGCCCTCTATACTAACCCCTCCGCAAGGGTGAGGGCTAGGGATGAGCTTCGTGTTCGAGTCGAACATACGTTCGACTCGAACATTGGCTGTTCGATCGTTCGACGAAGATCGAACGATTTGGGCCGTTCGCGCCAAATTCGAGTGACGCGAACGGCCCACAATGCACTACGCCATCGCAGTGTCATCCAGGCGCTGTGATTGGCCAAGCATGCACTGTGACCCCGCATGCTTGGCCAATCACAGCGCCGGCAGCGAGGAGAGCAATGATTGGCCACAGGCAGGATGCCTGTGGCCAATTATTGCTGAGGGTGTTTAGTACACGCCCCACACTATAAAAGGCCGCCAGCACGGCGGCCTAGTGTAGTGTGTTCCGGAGCAGGGATAGAGTAGCATAGGCAGGGACAGTGACTGTTATTTCTTTCTTGCTTAACCTGGATTCCTTTAGTTTAGGGAAAGAGAAGGATAGGTAGGGAGAGTGTCAGTGTGTTTTGTGCTTCTGCTATAGTGTGCTTAAAAAAAACATTTATTCTAGGGACAGAAAACTCTAGGTAGGGACAGTGTCAGTTTCTTTCACTCTGCAAGTCCTTGTTTCCAGGGACCTGTAAGGACAGTGAGTTAATTGTCCTTGTGCTATATTGTGCTTAAAAAAAACATTTATTCTAGGGACAGAAAACTCTAGGTAGGGACAGTGTCAGTTTCTTTCACTCTGCAAGTCCTTGTTTCCAGGGACCTGTAAGGACAGTGAGTTAATTGTCCTTGTGCTATATTGTGATTAAAAAAAACATTTATTCTAGGGACAGAAAACTCTAGGTAGGGACAGTGTCAGTTTCTTTCACTCTGCAAGTCCTTGTTTCCAGGGACCTGTAAGGACAGTGAGTTAATTTTCCTTGTGCTATATTGTGATTAAAAAAAACATTTTTTCTAGGGACAGAAAACTGTAGGTAGGGAGAGTGTTTTTTTTCTTTCACTCTGCAAGTCCTTGTTTCCAGGGACCTGTAAGGACAGTGAGTTAATTGTCCTTGTGCTATATTGTGCTTAAAAAAAACATTTATTCTAGGGACAGAAAACTCTAGGTAGGGACAGTGTCAGTTTCTTTCACTCTGCAAGTCCTTGTTTCCAGGGACCTGTAAGGACAGTGAGTTAATTGTCCTTGTGCTATATTGTGCTTAAAAAAAACATTTATTCTAGGGACAGAAAACTCTAGGTAGGGACAGTGTCAGTTTCTTTCACTCTGCAAGTCCTTGTTTCCAGGGACCTGTAAGGACAGTGAGTTAATTGTCCTTGTGCTATATTGTGATTAAAAAAAACATTTATTCTAGGGACAGAAAACTCTAGGTAGGGACAGTGTCAGTTTCTTTCACTCTGCAAGTCCTTGTTTCCAGGGACCTGTAAGGACAGTGAGTTAATTTTCCTTGTGCTATATTGTGATTAAAAAAAACATTTTTTCTAGGGACAGAAAACTGTAGGTAGGGAGAGTGTTTTTTTTCTTTCACTCTGCAAGTCCTTGTTTCCAGGGACCTGTAAGGACAGTGAGTTAATTGTCCTTGTGCTATATTGTGCTTAAAAAAAACATTTATTCTAGGGACAGAAAACTCTAGGTAGGGACAGTGTCAGTTTCTTTCACTCTGCAAGTCCTTGTTTCCAGGGACCTGTAAGGACAGTGAGTTAATTGTCCTTGTGCTATATTGTGATTAAAAAAAACATTTATTCTAGGGACAGAAAACTCTAGGTAGGGACAGTGTCAGTTTCTTTCACTCTGCAAGTCCTTGTTTCCAGGGACCTGTAAGGACAGTGAGTTAATTTTCCTTGTGCTATATTGTGATTAAAAAAAACATTTTTTCTAGGGACAGAAAACTGTAGGTAGGGAGAGTGTTTTTTTTCTTTCACTCTGCAAGTCCTTGTTTCCAGGGACCTGTAAGGACAGTGAGTTAATTGTCCTTGTGCTATATTGTGCTTAAAAAAAACATTTATTCTAGGGACAGAAAACTCTAGGTAGGGACAGTGTCAGTTTCTTTCACTCTGCAAGTCCTTGTTTCCAGGGACCTGTAAGGACAGTGAGTTAATTGTCCTTGTGCTATATTGTGATTAAAAAAAACATTTATTCTAGGGACAGAAAACTCTAGGTAGGGACAGTGTCAGTTTCTTTCACTCTGCAAGTCCTTGTTTCCAGGGACCTGTAAGGACAGTGAGTTAATTTTCCTTGTGCTATATTGTGATTAAAAAAAACATTTTTTCTAGGGACAGAAAACTGTAGGTAGGGAGAGTGTTTTTTTTCTTTCACTCTGCAAGTCCTTGTTTCCAGGGACCTGTAAGGACAGTGAGTTAATTGTCCTTGTGCTATATTGTGCTTAAAAAAAACATTTATTCTAGGGACAGAAAACTCTAGGTAGGGACAGTGTCAGTTTCTTTCACTCTGCAAGTCCTTGTTTCCAGGGACCTGTAAGGACAGTGAGTTAATTGTCCTTGTGCTATATTGTGCTTAAAAAAAACATTTATTCTAGGGACAGAAAACTCTAGGTAGGGACAGTGTCAGTTTCTTTCACTCTGCAAGTCCTTGTTTCCAGGGACCTGTAAGGACAGTGAGTTAATTGTCCTTGTGCTATATTGTGATTAAAAAAAACATTTATTCTAGGGACAGAAAACTCTAGGTAGGGACAGTGTCAGTTTCTTTCACTCTGCAAGTCCTTGTTTCCAGGGACCTGTAAGGACAGTGAGTTAATTTTCCTTGTGCTATATTGTGATTAAAAAAAACATTTTTTCTAGGGACAGAAAACTGTAGGTAGGGAGAGTGTTTTTTTTCTTTCACTCTGCAAGTCCTTGTTTCCAGGGACCTGTAAGGACAGTGAGTTAATTGTCCTTGTGCTATATTGTGCTTAAAAAAAACATTTATTCTAGGGACAGAAAACTCTAGGTAGGGACAGTGTCAGTTTCTTTCACTCTGCAAGTCCTTGTTTCCAGGGACCTGTAAGGACAGTGAGTTAATTGTCCTTGTGCTATATTGTGATTAAAAAAAACATTTATTCTAGGGACAGAAAACTCTAGGTAGGGACAGTGTCAGTTTCTTTCACTCTGCAAGTCCTTGTTTCCAGGGACCTGTAAGGACAGTGAGTTAATTTTCCTTGTGCTATATTGTGATTAAAAAAAACATTTTTTCTAGGGACAGAAAACTGTAGGTAGGGAGAGTGTTTTTTTTCTTTCACTCTGCAAGTCCTTGTTTCCAGGGACCTGTAAGGACAGTGAGTTAATTGTCCTTGTGCTATATTGTGCTTAAAAAAAACATTTATTCTAGGGACAGAAAACTCTAGGTAGGGACAGTGTCAGTTTCTTTCACTCTGCAAGTCCTTGTTTCCAGGGACCTGTAAGGACAGTGAGTTAATTGTCCTTGTGCTATATTGTGATTAAAAAAAACATTTATTCTAGGGACAGAAAACTCTAGGTAGGGACAGTGTCAGTTTCTTTCACTCTGCAAGTCCTTGTTTCCAGGGACCTGTAGGGACAGTGAGTTAATTGTCCTTGTGCTATATTGTGCTTAAAAAAAACATTTCTTCTAGGGACAGAAAACTCTAGGTAGGGAGAGTGTTTTTTTTTTTTCACTCTGCAAGTCCTTGTTTCCAGGGACCTGTAAGGACAGTGAGTTAATTGTCCTTGTGCTATATTGTGCTTAAAAAAAACATTTATTCTAGGGACAGAAAACTCTAGGTAGGGACAGTGTCAGTTTCTTTCACTCTGCAAGTCCTTGTTTCCAGGGACCTGGAGAGACATTGAGTGAATTGTCCTTGTGCTATATTGTGATTAAAAAAAACATTTATTCTAGGGACAGAAAACTCTAGGTAGGGACAGTGTCAGTTTCTTTCACTGTGAAAGTCCTTGTTTCAAGGGACAGAGAAGGACACCTGAAGGTAGCCCTTATTGCTTTTTTCCCATCTCCCTGCAGGCCATCTATTAGAATGTCTGGAAGGCAAACAAGGAGAGGCAGACAGTCAGGAGGCAATAAAAGAGGGCAAGCAGGCTCTGTGTCTGGGGGCAACAGTGCTGGTCGTGGACGCGGTGCATTGTCATCAGCACATGGCCATGGGACACGCTTGTCCTTCTTTTCGGCAGCTGGACATGTTGAGCCACATCATGCCGAAGACTTGGTAGAGTGGATGACCAAGCCCTCCTCCTCCTCCTCATCCTCTCTCACCCAGGCTCAGGGTACTGGAAAAGCAGCTGCCAAAGCGTCGTCTTCCCTGGTATCAATGTCAGACAAATCATCAGTCACTCCTTCCCTAGACCCACCATGTCCTCCTCCTGAGGAGTCCCCCAAACTGTTTCAGCACAGTGTTGGGTACATGCTCCAGGAGGATGCCCAGCGTTTCGAAGGGTCTGATGATGAAACCCAGCTAGAGGAAGGCAGTAGCATGAGAGCAGACAGAGGGGATGCTCAAGAAGGACACCAATCTGGCAGTCATGTTCCAGCAGCTGCAGCATACTGCCAGATTGGCTCCAGTGATGAGGAGGGAGGGGATGATGAGGTCAATGACTCCACGTGGGTGCCTAATAGGAGAGAGGAGGAGGAGGAGGATGAGGAGGAGGCACATCTCCAACGAGGCAGGATGCCCTTTGGTGGCCAGCGTAAGGGCAGTACACCGACGGAATCACACCGCAGAGCTCCGCCTGTGCAGGGCGCTGCCTCTGCCCGTCATTCAAAAAGTTCTTTGGTGTGGGCCTTTTTTGAGGCTAGTGCATCAGATCGCACAGCTGCTGTTTGCAACATATGTCTCAAGCGTATATCGCGTGGCCAAAACATCAGCCGCTTGGGTACCACATGCCTGACCAGACATATGTTGACCTGCCATGCAGCTCGTTGGCAAGCCTACCTCAAAGACCCACACCAAAGAACCAAGCGGACCTCTCCTTGCACCGCATCAGCTGGGATCTCCAACCCCACTATAACTTCAGTCCTCTCTGAAACATGCACTGAGAGGAATGAAGGTGTAGAATTAGGTGTGTCACAGCCAAGTACTTGCGCCCACTCTGCTAGCAGTACACCGACGTCCGATTCTAGCAGGCAAATTTCCCTGCCCCAGCTGCTGGACCGTCGAAAGAAGTTCACTCCCAGCCATCCACATGCCCAGCGGTTGAATGCTAGCTTGGCTAAATTGCTAGCGCTTCAACTGCTGCCTTTTCAGTTGGTAGACTCGGCCCCCTTCCGTGAGTTTGTGCAATGTGCGGTTCCTCAGTGGCAGGTTCCCAAACGCCACTTTTTCTCACGGAAGGCTATTCCGGCTCTCTACCGGCATGTGGAAGGCAATGTCTTGGCCTCGCTGGACAGGGCGGTCAGCGGTAAGGTGCATATTACCGCTGACTCATGGTCCAGCAGGCATGGACAGGGACGTTACCTTTCTTTCACGGCCCATTGGGTCACTCTTTTGGCAGCTGGGAAGGATTCAGGACAAGGTGCAGTAGTGTTGGAGGTTGTCCCACCGCCACGCCTCCAAAATGCTACTACTGGTTGTGACACACCTCTCTCCTCCACCCCCTCCTCTTCTTCTTCCTCCATGGCCTCTTCCTGTGGTTTGTCCTATGAACCAGCGGTGCTCCGTAGCCGTTCACGGGGCTACGCAAGTACGCAGGCAAAAAGATGCCATGCCGTGCTTGCGCTGGTGTGTTTGGGGGACAGAAGCCACACTGGGGCAGAGGTCCTGTCTGCTCTGCAGGGCCAGGCCGAGAGGTGGTTGACGCCACGCCAGCTTAAGCCAGGAATGGTGGTTTGCGACAATGGCACCAACCTCCTCTCCGCCCTCCGACAGGGACAACTGACCCATGTGCCCTGTGTGGCTCACGTCCTTAACCTGGTGGTGCAGCGCTTCTTGGGCAGGTACCCGGGCTTACAGGATGTCCTGAGGCAGGCCAGGAAAGTCTGTGTGCATTTCCGCAGATCTTATAATGCCAGTGCTCGCCTGGCTGAGCTGCAAAAGGAGTTGAACCTGCCCAAGAACCGCCTTATATGTGACATGCCCACCAGGTGGAACTCAACGTTGGCCATGCTGCAGCGGCTGCACACGCAGCAGAGGGCCATCAATGAGTACCTGTGCGACTACGGCACCAGGACAGGGTCAGGGGAGCTTGGTTTTTTTTCTCCACGCCAGTGGGGCATGATCAGGGATGCATGCACTGTCCTGGCACCATTTGAGGAGGCCACGAGGATGGTGAGCAGTGACAGTGCATGCATCAGTGACACTGTACCTCTTGTCCACCTGTTGGAGCACACGCTGCGTGGAATAATGGACAGGGCACTTGAGGCAGAACAGAGGCAGGAAGAGGAGGACTTCCTTGCCTCTCAAGGCCCCCTTTACCCAGACAGTGTTCCTTCTGTCCCACCCATCGCACAGGAAGAGGAGGAGGAGGAGGAGGAGGAGGAGGAGGAGGATTGTGTCAGCATGGAGGTGGAGGCTGGCACTCAGCATCATCAGCAGCAGTCTTTTAGGGATGATTTACAGTCCCAAGAAACCAGTGGACTTGTACGTGGCTGGGAGGAGGTGGCTGCGGATCATGTCGTCCTTAGTGACCCAGAGGACTCCGGAGCGAATGCCTCAGCAAACCTACGCTGCATGGCCTCCCTGATCCTGCAAAGTCTGCGGAAGGATCCTCGTATTCTTCGGATCAAGGAGAGGGACCATTACTGGCTGGCCACTCTCCTTGATCCACGGTACAAGGGTAAGGTTGCGGACCTTATGTTACCGTCGCAGAGGGAGCAGAGGATGAGACAACTCCGGGAGGCCTTGCAGAAAGGTCTGTGCAACGCGTTCCCAGAGACTGGGAGGTTGCAAACTCCTGGTCCTGGACAACGAGTTGCTGAGGCTTCGGCCAGTCAAAGAAGGAGCGGTGGGGAAGGTGGCCGTCTGACCGATGCGTTCAGACAATTCTTTAGTCCGCAGCCCCAAAGTATGATCGGTTCCAGCAACCATCGCCAGCGTCTGATAAACATGGTGCAGGAATATCTAGGGGCAAGGTCAGACTTGGACACCTTCCCCACCGAAAATCCTCTGGCTTACTGGGTCTTGAGGATGGATCACTGGCCAGAGCTTGCACAGTATGCAATTGAGCTACTGGCCTGTCCTGCATCCAGCGTTCTTTCGGAACGAACATTCAGTGCTGCTGGAGGATTTGTCACGGATCACAGGGTGCGCCTGTCCACCGACTCGGTTGATCGACTGACTTTCATCAAGATGAACCAGTCTTGGATCACCACCAGCTACCACACACCTGATGCTGATATAACAGACTAATTGATTTTAAAATGTCACATCCCTTCAAGACTGATGCTGATGCTGAGTGCCTGTGCTGTTATGTTGACTGGCTATCCTCCTCCTCCGAGTCCTCAATGATACGATTGATGATGATAGCTTGGAAGATCATTTTTGTTTATGGGTGCCGCCACCAGTGCCTAACGCCCAATTTTTCAGCCCCTGTTTAACAGGGGCGTGTAATTACAATTTTTGAAGCAATACTTTGCAACAGGGCTCATTGCTGTGCTCCAAGTACAGTATCTGTGAGGAGTTGCAGTGTTGTGCCACCAGTGCCTAAGGCCCAATTTTTCAGCCCCTGTTTAACAGGGGCGTGTCATTACAATTTTTGAAGCAATACTTTGCAACAGGGCTCATTGCTGTGCTCCAAGTACAGTATCTGTGAAGGGTTGCAGTGTTGTGCCACCAGTGCCTAAGGCCCAATTTTTCAGCCCCTGTTCAACAGGGGCATGTAATTACAATTCTTGATCTAATAATTCACAGCAGGGCCCATTGCTGCACCCACCAAGAGTAACTGTCAGGGCTTACAGTGTTGTGGCACCAGCACCACCATCAAAGGCCCAATTTTTACTACCACTGTTCAACAATTATATGTAATTAAAATTCCTGATATAATAGTTGACAGCAGGGCGTTCCAGCACCAACCAAGAGTAACTGTGAGTGCTTACAGTGTTGTGCCAACACCAACAACTAAGGGGCCTATTTCTGCAGAGTATATACGGCAGGTCCCTACTTTCAAACATCCAACTTACAAACGACTCCTACTTGCAAACGCAAGAAGACAACAGGAAGTGAGAGGAAATCTACCACTAGGAAGGAAAATTCTCTCCTGTAAGAATAAATATGGGAGAAAGGTGTCTCCTCTGTACTGATGCTTTATCAGCAATCCTTGTTTCAAGAAAAACACCACATTTCAAAAACAGTTGTCATTAGGACGGAAAGTGAGGTGAAATGTTCTGAACAGGGGCACAGACAGCAAAACAAATGTTACAGGGGTGATAACCCTTACCTATGTTTTCCAAAAAGTTTAAAAATAGATTTTTGGTCTGGAGCTACACTTCAACAATGTACCTGTTCAAAATTACAAACAGATTCTACATAAGAACAAACCTACAGTCCCTGTCTTGTATGCACCGCCTGTATACGGCTGTTCTGAGTATATAGGGCCTTTTTTATTTTATGTGCGGGGTTCCCCTTAATATCCATACAAGACCCAAAGGGGCTGGTAATGGGCTGGGGTAGGGGGGGGGGTCATGGGGTAGCTATGCCATTTTTCTTAAAGATTTTCATCCATATTACCGGGACCAGACATTACATTAAAGCCGCAAGCAGTTTTAAATGGCTTTTTTTTCCTTTAGAAGTGTCATTTTGTGCAGGGACAGTTCTAAACACGGGAAACACGTGGCACTTCACAGGCATACTTTAGACACCCCCCAGGTACGATATTTAAAGGAATATTTGACTTTTTTTTTTTCACTTTATGCATCATTAAAATGACTGCTCCCGGAAAACGACCGTTTTTAAAACTTATTTTTGCATTGATACATGTCCCCTGGTGCAGAACCCGGGTTCCCAAACCCTTTTTAGGACAATAACATGCATAATAGTTTTTATAATTAGCACTTTAGAATTCGAACGTTCGCATCCATTGTATTTAATAGGGTTCTAATGTTCGTTCGAACTTTCGGTCCGTTCGCGGGTTCTGGTGCGAACCGAACCCGGGGGTGTTCGGCTCATCACTAGTGAGGGCTAATGGCCTCCTGTCAGATGCCTTCTCAATAAGCAATGGTACCCATCAGGGTTGCCCGTTATCTCCCCTGATCTTTGTTTTGACTCTAGAGCCCCTCCTAAACAGACTAAGGTCCAACACAGATATCAAAGGAATCTCCATTGCCCATAGAGAATTTAAAGTAGTGGCCTTTGCTGACAATATCCTATTATCCTTACAATCCCCTCGGATATCGTTACCCAATCTTTTGAAAGACATAAAACACTTTGGCGAGTTATCAAATCTCAAAATCAATTATTCCAAATCGCATGCCCTAAATGTATCCCTTACCCCTCAAGAAGTCACACATTGTCAGGAATCCTTTCCCTTTCATTGGCAGAAGACAGCCATTACCTATTTAGGCATCCAGGTCACTAAGAACATAACGGATCTTTATAGCCACAACTTCCTCCATGCCCTCTCTAAGCTCCAGGAAAATTTGAAGGATTGGGCCAATCTCAACGTTTCTTGGTTTGGGCAGTCGGCCCTCAATAAGATGGCTGTTCTCCCCCGCCTATTATATTTAATGCAGACGATTCCGATTCATTTACCCGCCTCATTCTTTGCGGCATATAAAAAAGCCTGCACTAGCTTCATATGGAAGAATAATGCCCCACGAATTAAATACTCACGGTTGACATGCTCCAAAGCAACAGGTGGCATTGGTTTACCAGATCTTTATAAATATTATCTGGCCTGCCACCTAACTAGAGTGGTGGACTGGAAACTTCACAAACTAAGGAAAGCATGGGTGATGCTAGAAAATTCTCTCACGCGAACTCCGATTGCCACATTACCTTGGCTGTCACCTCGATTCTGGCCCCTGACCCTCAAGACACACCCGCTCATTGCACCCTCCCTATCGGCCTTTAGGAAAGCAGTCACTCTCTTTAACCTATCCTCACAACCGGGTCCACTAACCTCTCTGAGAGGCAACCCTGAGTTCCCTCCGGGAGAATTAAACGCATTCCTCCATACGGAATGGCCACACGAGGAGGTTCTAGCGTGTCATTTCTTTCACAAAGGCCGAAGACGATCCTATGAGGAGCTTACCTCTAAATCACGTACTAACACTTTTCCTTTTTGGTCTTTTAGACAGCTGACTCACTTTCTTACCTCTAAAGATGCGAAGGTCACGTGGGATAGACAACTTACACCATTTGAAGCACTTTGCTCACGCAATACACCACAACGACACCTTGTGTCATACATTTATGCCCTACTGCAGGACGTTCCTGGTACTCCCACGATACAGAATGTACGTGCTTCTTGGGAAAGGGACTTGCAAATCACACTTGAGGATGATGAATGGGAATCCATATTCACTCTTGCGTATAAAGGCAAGAAAACAGTTATAAAATTATTACAAAATGGTATAGAACCCCATCTTGTCTTCATAAATTCTCACCCTCTATTCCGGATACATGTTGGAGGTGTACAGAAGAGGTAGGATCCATGATCCACATTTGGTGGGAGTGTACCTTGCTCCAGCCTTTTTGGAGGGAGGTCCACTCCATCATTACACGGGTCACCACTTTCACTCTAGACTACACTCCTGCTCAATACCTCCTACACCATACTACTCTACCCAAACGAAATTACCAAAAATCATTGGCTATGCATATGGTTAATGCAGCCAGACTCTGCGTTCCTACACATTGGCATTCAAAGGATATCCCGAGCATTCGAGAATGGTTGATCAGAGTTGCTAAGATAGAGGAGATGGAGGAATTGATACATACAGCCCATGACCGCTTACAGAAGTTTAGTTTGACCTGGTCCTGTTGGACGCATTTTAGGACCACTAATTATTATAAATCCTTCTTCTAAAACGCTGTCCTAAAGTATTTGAAGAATATACCGTTTTCACTGCAATCTTTCCTGCGTTTTGAACTGGTGCGGGGGCCCGGGACGGAGAGCGGCCCCCACCCCCCACTTCCCACTTCTCACTTCTCCCCACTACTCTCTATTTTCTATTCTTGACTGCTACCCTCTACCTACCCTTCTTCTTCTTTTACCCCTTTCCCACGCCAATGTCAATGTAAACCTCTTTTCTGTGTACTCCTACCCCCCCTTTTTGTTTTATTTTATTTATTTATTTATTTATTTATTTTTTATTTGATATGATTATTATTTTTCTCTATTTGTCTTTCCCGATTGCGAAGTAACCAACCAAATGATAGCCTGGAGCCTTGCTAGGGGCTCCCAACACCTATACGACCATTGCAATTTCCGATTTCAGACGTTCTACCATGACCCCGGATAGGCTTGCTGATATTGGCCTACGGTGGGTCCTTGCACTCTTACTTGCTCTTTTTCAGTTACCGGTCATTGCTCTGTTTAAATGTTGGTTATTCTTGAAATGTTCATGAGCCTGTATGTCTTGTATGTTCATGTAACCTTATTTTTCTTTCAATAAAATCATTTATGGAAAAAAAAAAAAGGTCATCTTATACGCTGGAAAATACGGTATATTCCTGAAGCTCTGTAATCATTAATACATCATTCATATTTTTTTTTGTTTTAGTTATGCAGTGTAAGTACCTGAATTTGACCTAATATCAGCTTCTTGCATTCCTGTATAACAGAGCTGGAGTATGAGAGGAAGAAGCAGTACAAGGAGAAAGACAGTTCACGTGTTGACAAGGTCATCATTAGTCACTCAGTGAAGACCTTTATCCTTTTTTATATATAGGCACCAAATTTATCTTGTGCCAATCCATATTACCAAGCCAGTCATTAACCACTTGCTTACTGGGCACTTAAACCCCCTTCCTGCCCAGGCCAATTTTCAGCTTTCAGCGCGGTCACAATTTGAATGACAATTGCGCGGTCGTGCGACGTGGCTCCCAAACAAAATTGACGTCCTTTTTTTCCCACAAATAGAGCTTTCTTTTGGTGGTATTTGATCACCTCTGCGGTTTCTATTTTTTGCGCTATAAACAAAAAAAGAGCGACGATTTTGAAAAAAACACAATATTTTTTATTTTTTGCTATAATAAATATCCCATTTTTTTTTTTTTAGATTTTTTTCCTTAGTTTAGTCCAATACGTATTCTTCTACATATTTTTGGTAAAAAAAATCGCAAAAAGCGTTTATTAATTGGTTTGCGCAAAAGTTATAGCGTCTACAAAATAGGGCATAGTTTTATTGCATTTTTATTATTATTTTTTTTTTTTACTAGTAATGGCGGCGATCAGCGATTTTTATTGTGACTGCGACATTATGGCGGACACATCGGACACTTTTGACACCATTTTGGCACCATTGTCATTGATACAGCGATCAGTGCTATAAAAATGCACTGGTTACTGTAAAAATTACACTGGCAGGGAAGGGGTTAACACTAGGGGGCGAGGAAGGGGTTAAATGTGTGCCCTGGGAGTGATTACTACTGTGTGGGGGAGGGGACTGACTGGGGGAGGTGACCGATCTGTGTCCCTATGTACAAGGGACACAGCATCGGTCTTCTCTCCCTGACAGGACGTGGATCTCTGTGTTTACACACCGAGATCCACGTCCTTGTCTGTGTAACGGCTCGCGCGCCCCCCCAGTGGCCGAAATAGCCGAGGACGTCTATTGACGTCCTCCCGGATTTTTAGATCCACATTGAGGCCGTCAATAGTCTATGGCCCGGATCTAAAGCGGTTAAAGTGGTTGTAAATGCAAAAGGCTTCTTTTTTTTTTTTACCTTAATGCATTCTTAAAACTTTGCACTGTCTGTTCCCCCCCCCCACCCCTTCCTAACATTTACCTGAGACCTGTATGGATCCAGCGATGTGCCCAGATGCAAGTCATCTCTCCCCTCTTCCTGGTCTCATGGGCTTTGCAGATAGCAGTGGGAACATTGGCTTCTGCTGTTCTCAAACAAATACCGGGAGGAGGGAGCAGGGGTGGGACTGAGCCATGCTCTGTGTCAATGGAACACACACCGGCTTGGGAGCCAGTCCACAAGTCTGACCCTATAGCAAGTGGCTTGCTATGGGGGCAGACACGGAAGAAGAGGAGCCCAGATTGCCTGTGGGGGACCCCAGAAGAAGAGGGTCGGGACCACTCTGTGCTATACCATTGCTCAGAGCAGGTATTTTTTTATGTATTGTTTGTTATTTTTTATATTTTATGTATTGTTTGTAAAGTGTTTTTTTAATGAAAATAATAATCACTGTAACACTGAATTCTAGGAGGATGTAAAATACACACATTTCTGCAGCTCTGTAATCGTTAGTACATCATTAAATGTTTTTTTTTAATGCAGCGTAAGTACATGAATTCGACCTGGTGTCAGCTTCTTGCATTCCTGTATAGCAGATCTGAAATATGAGAGGAAAATGGAAAATTGTAAACACACCTGACGGTAATTTTTATTTTCTGATACATCAGTATTTTCTGATGCAAAAGTATATACATATGGGTAGGCTCCGCCCCCTGCCCAATTCCAGGACCGGTTATACTATTAAAGTGTCTCCTCCCATCAGGCAGCATTCTCGTAAATTATTTTCACTGCAAAGTCCTTAGGGAGGGACCTATATGCTGTCATGCTTTTGCATCAGGAAAGGAAAATTACCGCCAGGTAAGTATACCATTTTCCATTTTCCTGACACAAGCATGACAGCATATACGTATGGGATGTACCACTCAGCCCCAAGAAAAAAGACAAGGGTGGGAAATGCTGATAGATCCTCAATTTAATCAACTGGAAAGTATTGTAGCGAAGGCCGTTGGGTCCACTTTAAAATGGGCCCTAAACGTGTTGAATGTAGACCAGGTCGCAGTTTACATGATAGTTCTGGAGATACTCCCTTGAATTCTGTCCATGGATGCACAATCCGTCTGGTAAAGCGCTCAATTGATGGATTTGTCCTAGCCATCTAAGCCCCTTGATCCACACCACAGCGATTGTCTTTTATGGACAGTGATTGTCCTCTTCTGATGCTGCTAGGCCTGAAGAGTCCATTGGGCCACTTCCATGTCTTATATATATATATATATATATATATATATATATATATATATCCCCGGAAGAGCTTGAGAGTCTCCATCTGGTGTGCTGTTCCTTGCTGATGGCGGTGTTGTCTGTTTTGCTTTGGGAGCTGCGATGTGTACCAAGGGGGGTATCTTGTCTCCCGCTGTCCCCATCTGCTTTTTGAGTGGGTGGGGCCACCTATACACGGCGCCATGTATATGCGCCAGCCATGTGATGTCTGTGATATCGCAGCGTCAGTGTGGCTGGATGTATTGTGTCATCTGGATGACCTAGGGGAGTTTCTGCGCCTGCGCACCTCCCACTGACGGTGGGCACCTCCTGCGCTCGCATGTCAGTCAGGCACACATGGCGTGCGGGGCGGAGTCTCTCAAGCTCTTCCGGGGGTATATATATCGGAGGTTCAGCATGGCGTGGATCTCTTTGTTTTTCTCACCCGGGATACAAACATCTGTGGAGGTCCTCTGCTGTGACTTACTACCCATACATTTATACACTCACTCTTCTCAGGTATACTCACATGTTTCCACATGGCTCACTCTGAACACTCACCTTTAGCCTGTCTTTGACATGTTTTATTATACACCTGCACTTCGTTTCATTTCCACTTTCTTTTCTTCCTTTGTTCTTTTGTTATTTCCTCACTGTCACTCTTATCAGCTTTCGATATATCTTTACCATTTTCCCCTACAGTCTCCATGTCCTCAACATCCTTGGCTCAGGCATTTCATTTATACATAGACTCACATATGTTACTATACACTTATTTTACTCTGTTACTTTAGATTGTCTGACATACATATTTATTTATTTTTACAGCCAATACTTTCCATGGGCACAGTGAGACCATTAGGAATACACTATTCCTATCCGTGCCGTGCTTTTCCTCCATTTGGCCCTGGGTGGGGTCTTGTCTGGCTCTGCCTCCTCAGCTCCCTGGCGAGACGCCTGCTGACGCTGTCTGGGAGCTATGCACCTGCTGTTTTGGTCATGTCTAATGGTAAATATGGGGTTTCTTGTACCAAGACTCCTCTTACCCTGTGCCTATAGTATCAATATTACGATATACACCCGATTTGTATCTTTTCATCCTAGGTACATTTTATACACATCTACCCCCGAAGAGCGAGCTGGGTCTTGTGAAACATGTCGGGTACACTTGATGCCTGTGTGTTATATGATTGTTTATACATATATGTACCATCCTTTCATTTATATGTATGCCGTATGAATTGGCATTTGTTGATGACATCAATGCATGTACTATCTCTACTTGAATACATTTTATACTGTATTTACTGTTGCTACATCTGTTGGCTAGGGATGAGCTCAGTGTTCGAGTCAAACATAAGTTCGACTCGAACATCGGCTGTTCGACTGTTCGGCGAACATCGAACGATTTGGGCCGTTCGCGCCAAATTCGAGTGATGCGAACGGCCCACAATACACTGTGCCATCGCAGTGCAATCCCGGCGCTGTGATTGGCCAAGCATGCACTGTGACCCCGCATGCTTGGCCAATCACAGCGCCGGCAGCTAGGAGAGCCATAATTGGCCACAGGCAGATTGCCTGTGGCCAATTATAGCTCAGGGGGTTTAGCACACGCCCCACACTATAAAAGGCCGCCAGCGCGGCGGCCTTGTGTAGTGTGTTCCGGCGCAGGGAAAGAGTTACATAGGCAGGGACAGTGTCAGTGCTATTTGTACCTCAAACTTGTGTGTAGGGAGAGAGAAGGATAGGCAGGGAGAGTGTCAGTGTCATATTCTTTGCTAAACCTTGTACAGGGAGAGAGAAGGATAGGCAGGGGACAGTGTCAGTGTCACATTCTTTGCTAAACCTTGTGTGCAGGGAGAGAGAAGGATAGGCAGGGAGAGTGTCAGTGTCATATTCTTTGATAAACCTTGTGTGCAGGGAGAGAGAAGGATAGGCAGGGAACAGTGTCAGTGTCATATTCTTTGCTAAACCTTGTGTGCAGGGAGAGAGAAGGATAGGCAGGGAGAGTGTCAGTGTCATATACTTTGATAAACCTTGTGTGCAGGGAGAGAGAAGGATAGGCAGTAGACAGTGTCAGTGTCATATTCTTTGCTAAACCTTGTGTGCAGGGAGAGAGAAGGATGGGCAGGGAGAGTGTCAGTGTCATATACTTTGATAAACCTTGTGTGCAGGGAGAGAGAAGGATAGGCAGGGGACAGTGTCAGTGTCATTGTTGCTAAGCCTCCTGCACCTTATACACCTGAAGTTAGCCTGTATTGCTGTGTTTTCCTGGTGTGTTACACCAACAGGCATTTGCAGCACTTACAGCGGGCAGAGTGTGCCTCCTGATCATATTACACCTGAAGTTAGCCTGTATTGCTGCGTTTTCCTGGTGTGTTACACCAAAAGGCATTTGCAGCACTTACAGCGGGCGGAGTGTGCCTCCTGATCATATTACACCTGAAGTTAGCCTGTATTGCTGCTTTTTCCTGGTGTGTTACACCAACAGGCATTTGCAGCGCTTACAGCGGGCGGAGTGTGCCTCCTGATCATATTACACCTGAAGTTAGCCTGTATTGCTGCGTTTTCCTGGTGTGTTACACCAACAGGCATTTGCAGCACTTACAGCGGGCGGAGTGTGCCACCTGATCATATTACACCTGAAGTTAGCCTGTATTGCTGCGTTTTCCTGGTGTGTTACAACAACAGGCATTTGCAGCACCTACAGCAGGCGCAGTGTGATTCCTGCAAAATATACTCCTGAAGCTAGGCCTTATTGCTGGTTTTCCCATTTCCCTGCAGGCCATTAGAATGTCTGGAAGGCAAACAAGGAGAGGCAGACAGTCAGGAGCCAATAAAAGAGGGCAAGCAGGCTCTGTGTCTAGAGACAACAGTATTGGTCGTGGACGCGGTGCATCGCCATCAGCACGTGGCCATGGGACACGCTTGTCCTTCTTTTCGGCAGCTGGACATGTTGAGCCGCATCATGCCGAAGACTTGGTAGAGTGGATAACCAAGCCCTCCTCATCCTCCTCATCCTCTCTCACCCAGGCTCAGGGTACTGGCAAAGCAGCTGCCAAAGCGTCCTCTTCCCTGGTATCAATGTCATCATCAGTCACTCCTTCCCTAGACCAACCATGTCCCCCTGAGGAGTCCCCCGAACTGTTTGAGCACAGTGTTGGGTACATGCTCCAGGAGGATGCCCAGCGTTTCGAAGGGTCTGATGATGATACCCAGCTAGAGGAAGGCAGTAGCGTGAGAGCAGAGAGAGGGGATGCTCAAGAAGGACACCAATCTGGCAGTCATGTTCCAGCAGCTGCAGTATACTGCCAGATTGGCTCCAGTGATGAGGAGGGAGGGGATGATGAGGTCACTGACTCCACGTGGGTGCCTAATAGGAGAGAGGAGGAGGAGGAGGAGGATGAGGAGGAGGCACATATCCAACGAGGCAGGATGCCCTCAGGGGGCCAGCGTAAGGGCAGCACACCGACGGAATCACACCGCAGAGCTCCGCCTGTGCAGGGCGCTGCCTCTGCCCGTTATTCAAAAAGTTCTTTGGTGTGGGCCTTTTTTGAGTCGAGTGCATCAGATCGCACAGCTGCTGTTTGCAACATATGTCTCAAGCGTATATCGCGTGGCCAAAACATCACCCGCTTGGGCACCACATGCTTGACCAGACATATGTTGACCTGCCATGCAGCTCGTTGGCAAGCCTACCTTAAAGACCCACACCAAAGAACAAAGCGGACCTCTCCTTGCACCGCATCAGCTGGGTTCTCCAACCCCATTATACCTTCAGTCCTCTCTGAAACCTGCACTGAGAGGAATGAAGGTGTAGAATTAGGTGTGTCACAGCCAAGTACTTGTGGGCACGCTGCTAGCAGTACACCGACGCCCGATTCTAGCAGGCAAATTTCCCTGCCCCAGCTGCTGGACCATCGAAAGAAGTTCACTCCCAGCCATCCACATGCCCAGCGGTTGAATGCTAGCTTGGCTAAATTGCTAGCGCTTCAACTGCTGCCTTTTCATTTTTTAGACTCGGCCGCCTTCCGTGAGTTTGTGCAATGTGCGGTTCCTCAGTGGCAGGTTCCCAAATGCCACTTTTTCTCACGGAAGGCGATTCCGGCTCTCTACCGGCATGTGGAAGGCAATGTCTTTGCCTCGCTGGACAGGGCGGTCAGCGGTAAGGTGCATATTACTGCTGACTCATGGTCCAGCAGGCATGGACAGGGACGTTACCTTTCTTTCATGGCCCATTGGGTCACTCTTTTGGCAGCTGGGAAGGATGCAGGACAAGGTGCAGTAGTGTTGGAGGTTGTTCCGCCGCCATGCCTCCAAAATGCTACTACTGGTTGTAACACACCTCTCTCCTCCACCCCCTCCTCTTCTTCTTCCTCCATGGCCTCTTCCTGTGCTTTGTCCTCGGAACCAGCGGCGCTCCGTAGGCGTTCAAGTGGCTACGCAAGTACGCAGGCAAAAAGATGCCATGCGTGCTTGCTCTGGTGTGTTTGGGGGACAGGAGCCACACTGGGGCAGAGGTTCTGTCTGCTCTGCAGGGGCAGGCCGAGAGGTGGTTGACGCCACGCCAGCTTAAGCCAGGAATGGTGGTTTGCGACAATGGCACCAAACTCCTCTCCGCCCTCCGACAGGGACAACTGACCCATGTGCCCTGTGTGGCTCACGTCCTTAACCTGGTGGTGCAGCGGTTCTTGGGCAGGTACCCGGGCTTACAGGATGTCCTGAGGCAGGCCAGGAAAGTCTGTGTGCATTTCCGCAGATCTTATAATGCCAGTGCTCACCTGGCTGAGCTGCAAAAGGAGTTGAACCTGCCCAAGAACCGCCTTATATGTGACATGCCCACCAGGTGGAACTCAACGTTGGCCATGCTGCAGCGGCTGCACACGCAGCAGAGGGCCATCAATGAGTACCTGTGCGACTACGGCACCAGGACAGGGTCAGGGGAGCTTGGTTTTTTTCACCACGCCAGTGGGGCATGATCAGGGATGCATGCACTGTCCTGGCACCATTTGAGGAGGCCACGAGGATGGTGAGCAGTGACAGTGCATGCATCAGTGACACTGTACCTCTTGTCCACCTGTTGGAACATACGCTGGGTGAAATAATGGACAGGGCACTTGAGGCAGAACAGAGGCAGGAAGAGGAGGACTTCCTTGCCTCTCAAGGCCCCCTTTACCCAGACAGTGTTCCTTCTGTCCCACCCATCGCACAGGAGGAGGAGGAGGAGGATTGTGTCAGCATGGAGGTGGAGCCTGGCACTCAGCATCATCAGCAGCAGTCTTTTAGGGATGATTTACAGTCCCAAGAAACCAGTGGACTTGTATGTGGCTGGGAGGAGGTGGCTGCGGATCATGTCGTCCTTAGTGACCCAGAGGACTCCGGACCGAATGCCTCAGCTAACCTACGCTGCATGGCCTCCCTGATCCTGCAAAGTCTGCGGAAGGATCCTCGTATTCTTCGAATCAAGGAGAGGGACCATTACTGGCTGGCCACTCTCCTTAATCCACGGTACAAGGGTAAGGTTGCGGACCTTATCTTACCGTCGCAGAGGGAGCAGAGGATGAGACAACTCCGGGAGTCCTTGCAGAAAGGTCTGTGCAACGCGTTCTCAGAGACTGGGAGGTTACAAACTCCTGGTCCTGGACAACGAGTTGCTGAGGCTTCGGTCAGTCAAAGAAGGAGCGGTGGGGAAGGTGGCGGTCTGACCGATGCGTTCAGACAATTCTTTAGTCTGCAGCCCCAAGGTATGATCGGTTCCAGCAACCATCGCCAGCATCTGATATACATGGTGCAGGAATACCTAGGGGCAAGGTCAGACTTGGACACCTTCCCCACCGAAAATCCTCTGGCTTACTGGGTCTTGAGGATGGATCACTGGCCAGAGCTTGCACAGTATGCAATTGAGCTACTGGCCTGTCCTACATCCAGCGTTCTTTCAGAATGCACATTCAGTGCTGCTGGAGGATTTGTCACGGATCACAGGGTGCGCCTGTCCACCGACTCGGTTGATCGACTGACCTTCATAAAGATGAACCAGTCTTGGATCACCACCAGCTACTAATTTATTTTCAAATGTCACATCCCTTCAAGACTGATGCTGATGCTGAGAGACTGTCCTGTTATGTTGACTGACTATCCTCCTCCTCCTCAATGATCCAATTGATGATGACAGCTTGGAAGAACATTTTTGTTTCTGTGTTGCCGCCACCAGTGGCTAAGGCCCAATTTTTCTGCCCCTGTTTAACAGGGGCATGTAATTACAATTTTTTATGCAATGTTTTGCAGCAGGGCTCATTCCTGCACTCCAACTAGAGTATCTGGGAGAGGTTGCAGTGTCGTGGCACCAGCACCAGTGGCTAAGGCCCAATTTGTCAGCCCCTGTTAAACAGGGGCGTGTTATTACAATTTTTTATGCAATGCTTTGCAGCAGGGCTCATTCCTGCACTCCAACTAGAGTATCTGGGAGAGGTTGCAGTGTCGTGGCACCAGCACCAATGGCTAAGGCCCAATTTTTCAGCCCCTGTTTAACAGGGGCGTGTTATTACAATTTTTTATGCAATGCTTTGCAGCAGGGCTCATTCCTGCACTCCAACTAGAGTATCTGGGAGAGGTTGCAGTGTCGTGGCACCAGCACCAGTGGCTAAGGCCCAATTTTTCAGCCTCTGTTTAACAGGGGCGTGTAATTACAATTTTTGATGCAATACTTTGCAACAGGGCTCATTGCTGTGCTCCAAGTACAGTATCTGTGAGGGGTTGCAGTGTTGTGGCACCAGTGCCTAAGGCCCAATTTTTCTGCCCCTGTTTAACAGGGGCATGTAATTACAATTCTTGATCTAATAATTCACAGCAGGGCCCATTCCTGCGCCCACCAAGAGTAACTGTGAGGCCTTACAGTGTTGTGTCAACACCACCACCACCACCACCAAAGGCCCAATTTTTCAGCCCCTGTTCAACAGGGGCATGCAATTACAATTCTTGATCTAATAATTCACAGCAGGGCCCATTCATGCGCCCACCAAGAGTAACTGTGAGGGCTCACAGTGTTGTGGCAACACCAACATGTAAGGGGCAAATTTCAGCTGAGTATATACGGCAGGCCCCTACTTTCAAACATCCAACTTACAAACGACTCCTCCTTGCAAACGGAAGAATACAACAGGAAGTGAGAGGAAATCTACCCCTAGGAAGGCAAATTCTCTCCTGTAAGAGTTAATATGGGAAAAAAGTGTCTCCTCTCCACTGATGCTTTATCACCAATTCTTGTTTCAATAAAAACCCCAAATTTTCAAAAAACATTTGTCATTAGGACGGAAAGTGAGGTGAACTGTTCTGAACAGGTGCACACTGCACAGAGAGTAAAACAAATGTTACAGGGGTGATAACCCTTCCCTATGTTTTCCAAAAAGCTTAAAAATAGACTTTTTGGCTGGAGCTACATTTAAACAATGTACCTGTTCAAAATTACAAACAGATTCTACATAAGAACAAACCTACAGTCCCTGTCTTGTATGCACCGCCTGTATACGGCTGTTCAGAGTATATAGAGCATTTTTTATTTTGTGTGCCGGGTTCCCCTTAATATCCATACAAGACCCAAAGGGGCTGGTAATGGGCTGGGGTAGGGGGGGGGGCTGTGATGGGGTAGCTATGCCATTTTTCTTAAAGATTTTCATACATATTACCGGGACCAGACATTACATTAAAGCCGCAAGCAGTTTTAAATGGCTTTTTTTCCTTTAGAAATGTAATTTTGTGCAGGGACAGTTCTAAACACGGGAAACACGTGGCCCTTCACAGGCATACTTTAAACACCCCCCAGGTACGATATTTAAAGGAATATTTGACTTTTTTTTTTTCACTTTATGCATCATTAAAATGACTGCTCCCGAAAAACGGCAGTTTTTAAAACTTTTTTTTGGATTGATACATGTCCCCTGGTGCAGAACCCGGGTTCCCAAACCCTTTTTAGGACAATAACATGCATAATAGTCGTTATAATTAGCACTTTAGATTTCGAACGTTCGCATCCATTGTATTTAATAGGGTTCTAAAGTTCGTGCAAACTTTCGGTCCGTTTGCGGGTTCTGGTGCGAACTGAACCCGGGGTGTTCGGCTCATCACTACTGTTGGCTAAACTGTGCTCACCTCACTCAAAGTCCCAGGGTGAATTTTATGTTTTGTTTAGACAGAGTCAAAACATCCACCTTCTTGCTTCTGATATGCCAACTTGCCATAGCAACTTTCCAGAAGCAAGCTACTACCTGCAAAGGCTGACACATCTGGCCAGTCTGATAGATTCCCTGGCCAACTGCTTCTGAGGTAGAGGTTGCCTTTAAATAAACACAGCTGTTTGATTAGACTTGGTATGGGACTATTAGTGACTATAGACCTTCTCAGTGTCTGCCCGTTTGCCGCTGCTTCTGGCCTGCTACTTGGCATTGCATTTTGGCCGAGATGCCAGCTACCACCAGCCCACTATTGCCCAAGACGATTATTGTAGTGAGATTTACTTGGTCTGTCAGCAGTTAAACAGTGGTTCTTTCAGGGCTAAATAGGGCCTGTCCCTGTTGAAGGAACAGGTTGCCTCTCCTCCTTCTGAGAAATGGTGCTGGTGTTAATAGCTGGATTTTCAATCCATTATGTCCATAATGTGCACTCTTTGAGGTTAAATATGTTCTTACCTGCCCTCATCTTAGTGAACATGGCTGGTCTCTAGGAAGGCTGATTGCTACTGGCTCACAGACGAGTTGAAAGACTGGGGACATCACTGAGAGTATTTTCTAAAAACATATAGTACAGTAGTAAACCACTACAAGCAGCAAACCACATTTCCATCTGTGGTGTACCACAAGTATCAGACCACCCATTCATCAGTAGTCTACCACAGGTAACAAACCACTAGACTTGTGCACAACGGAAAAATTCGTTCCGTTTCGGTTCGTTTCTTTCCGGTCCTGTTGATTCGTAATCATTCGTAATTTTGCTAGACGGGATTTTTCGTGTTCGGACTCATTCGTATTTTTGCAAGCGACATTTTTCGTTGAATTTTTTGTTGCTTTATAATTCGTACTTTCGGTAGAGTACGTTGTTTTTCGTTGATTCTGGACACAACTCCTACTTTCGTAACTTTTTTGGGGTTCGTACTTTCGGTAGAGTACGTTGTTTTTCGTTGATTCTGGACACAACTCCTACTTTCGTAACTTTTTTTGGGTTCGTTGATTCGTAATTTTCCGTGTCTCTCTCACAACGACGCTGCCTATTATGCCTAATGTGCTTCGAATGGATTTGTACTTTTCTAAATACATTGCGGTTATTTGTAACGATTCGAAATCTCGTATTTTACTTTCGTTTTTAACATGCGGCTATAGGCTCCGCCCCTGTACACCATTTTCAGAGGGTTCAGCACGGTGAGGGAGAAGCAGAGAGCAGAGTGAGTGTTATTGTGCTTCGAATGGATTCGAAATCTCGTATTTTACTTTCGTTTTTTACATGCGGCTATAACCTCCGCCCCTGTACACCATTTTGAGAGGGAGTTCAGCACGGTGTGGGAGAAGCAGAGAGCAGAGCAGAGTGAGTGTTATTGTGCTTCGTATGGATTCGTACATTCGTAACTTTTTCATAACAAATTATGCCGAAGACATTCGGGCATTCGCTATTTGCGGTATAATTTATTTCGGATTCGGTCTTATTCGTAATTGCTTTGTTCGGAAATTCGAATGCTTCCGAATGTCCGAAAGTTGCTAAATTCGGACGAATTTCAATTCGTTACGAAACGAATTGCACAAGCCTACAAACCACCCATCCACCTGCAGTCTACCCCAAGTAGCACCCCACACATTCATCTGTGGACCATTGCAGGTCAGGTCGCCATCCACAACTGTGAAGGCGCCATCCGCAACCAGCCACCAAGACCCAAGGACCTGCCACCCAGCTATCCGCAGCTGGTTGCAGCTCCAAAGGAGTCCCAGACGACCAGCAGCAAACAGACCCCACCCCCGCAAGTGTGAGTGAAGTCTGGGGCACCTCAGGCAGAAGCAAATACAGATTGATAACTAACAGGCAAAGGACTAAGGAAATGCAACTAAGCAGAGCACTGAATTTCACTTTAACATCTGAACTAACATGTAAATGCATAGCAGTCAATAAATGCATAGCAGTAATTAGTACTGTAGAGTCAATATAAATCACAGGCAAGCAGTAAGGGTTAATAAACATCAGACAATTAGCACTAGCAGGTTAACCTACCTTGGACAAATGTACTGCAAAGGTCAATATCACAAACCGAGCATTAAAACATTAATACACAGTAAGTCAAGCCTGCAGGGCCAGGCCTTGCTGAGTTAAAGCTGAGTTACAACCACTTTTACCTACAGATAAGCCTAGATTAAGGCTTACCTGTAGGTGCTCGAATTATCTCCTAAACCTCCACGGTTTAGGAGATATTTACAAAAGATATGGCCGCTGATGTCTACAACGGCGCAGGCGCACTTTAGAAACCTTTAGAAACGGCAATCAGGCCGTTTCTAAAGGAGAGCGAGCTGCGATACCCGGAAGGAAGATGGACGCTTCGTGGAACAGGGGACAGCGGTAACATCGCAGGCTTCGGTTTTAGGTAAGTAGCCCATTATGCTTTACCTTTGCTTCCGCTTTAATAGGAAAGGCTCAGCACCACGTGCTATCAGCCTAAGCACTAGCAGTACTGCAGACACAAACCACAACCTGTGAGGCATTAGTAAACAGACTGAAACTATGGACAAGCCAGCAAGATTCACATGTGTGATATCTTCTTTCAGTGGTGCAAGTTAACAGCATATCTGCAGACAATGTCTAACCACATAACAGTAACTGAATACTATAGACTTGTGCACCATGTGGTGCCTTACCACCTGCACGCCTCATGGCCAACAGAAAGCCCAATGAATGTCCATCCAAGGAGTCATGATGAAGGAGCAATCCCTAGAGACCAGCCGCCTGCACCCTCAGTACCTGAAATATGGGGGAAGGCCTCCTCCATATAGGAGCTTTACAAGTACAGAAGGGAGAATTGACACAAGAGAGGCCTGAACCTGTGCGGCTTGGCCAGATCAATCCAGCAAGGTGAGGGAAAGAAAAAAGGCTTACTTTAAACAGTAGTCTAACGCAGCCCTCAAAATTTTCACTCGCCTGCTCGCATTTTTCTAGTGAATAAATGAGGATTGAGAGTGTTGCGGGGCTGCCTGACTAGGCTCACATTGCGGGCTTTCAATTGGCGTCAAAGAGCCATCTGGGACCGCCCCCTCCACCTCCCTCCTGCCGCACATACCCGCCCCGATTAGGCTCACATTGTGAGCTTTCAATTGGCGTCACAGAGCTGCTTTGGACCACTTCCTCCACCTCCCTCCAGCCGCACATACCCGCCCCAGTTAGGCTCACATTGTGGGCTTTCAATAGGCGTCACAGGGACGCCTGGGACCGCCCCTCCACCTCCCTCCTGCCGCACATACCCGCCCTGATTAGGCTCACATTGTGGGCTTTCAATTGGCGTCACAGAGCCACCTGGGACTGCCCCCTCCACCTCCCTCCTGCCTCACATCTAAAGAGTGGGGAGGTGCATGTCTCTGCAGTTCAGTCCTAAGTGGGCGGGCTTTAACACTCAGTCCACCCTCAGTGTGCACCGTTGTTTGACCCCCGTGGCTGCAGCAGGAGAATGGTAAATAATAAATATGACAGTGTGCTGTGATTGGAAGCAGCACGTGTGCTGGAGGCATTGGTATAATGAGGTATTGAACAAGATGTGATGGGAGGAAGGGGGAGATTAATAGGAGGCATAGGTATAATGGTTCTGGGGGGGGGGGGGTTATTGTGGAATTGAAGGCATAAAGGTCTGAATCATACTTAAGCCTCCAATTCCACACCCCCACTCTATCATACACGTGCCTCCAATTCCACCCCCCTCCCCCCAATCTTTCATACCATAAGATAGATTGGGGAGGGGGGTGAAATTGGAGGCATAGGTATGATGGATTGGGGGGAGGGTGGGTGTAATTTAAGGCATAGGTATGATAGATTGGGGGGGGGGTTGAATTTAATGCAGTGGTATGATGGATTGGGGGATGATGGATTGGGGGGTGGAATTTAATGCATAGGTATGATGGATTGGGGGATGATAGATTAGGGGGGAGGGGGGTGGAATTTAATGCATAGGTATGATGGATTGGGGGGAAATTGAAAGCATAGATGCACTGGATTGGGGGGGGGGGTTAGAGACATAGGTGTGCTGGAGAGGGAAGGTTGGAAGACGAGGTGTGCTGGGGGTTCGTTAGAAGCACAGGTGTGCTGGGAGGTGGTGTAAGAAGGCAGAGATATGCTGGGAAGAGGAATTAGAGGTAGATGTGTGCTAGGCGGAGGGATGATGCATAGGAGGTAGAGGTGTATTGGGGGAGGTATTGGATATAGAGGTATACTCAGGGAGGAGAAACAAAACCAGAGAAATTCCTTTCTTAACTCACTAACTAGCCTGCTAAACAACCACATTTTCCTGTCTGATGAGGCCGAGCTGATGGGCACTGGTGAGGCTGCATTGAGGGGCACTGATCAGGCTGCATTGATGGGCACTGGTGAGGAGGCACTGATGTGCCACACTGATGGGCACTGATAGGCTGCATTCCTGGGCACTGATGAGCACTGATAGGCACTGTTAAATATTTTATGCAGAATTAAGTTACAAAATCAAATATTAACAACAACTTTAACAGTGTAATTTCATGAGATATTTATGAGGGCGTGTTTAGGGGCGGGGCAGGGTAAGGGTTGGGTGGAGCAACTGGTGGCGAGTAACCCCTAAGGCCTGGCTAGTAGCTCAGGCCTTGAAATTTTAAGCCCTGGTCTAACGGGCTGAGCAGTGAGGAAAAAATGAGAATGCTGCCTGATGGGAGAAGACGCTTTAATAGTATAACCGGTCCTGGAAATGGGCAGGGGCGGAGCCTACCCATTGTATATGCTGTCATGCTTGTGTCAGAAAAAAACAGTACAAGGAACCAATCAGTCCAAGTGTTGACATGAAACATGCTGAGAGGAAGAGAAAGAAGAGTGACATAGAGATGACCTCATTATTGTATAACTTCTCCAGGGACAGGTCCAGGATGACCTCTGCTCATATGCAGTGTTAATTTAGTCGACTAAAATGACTAAAACATTTTTGTCGACTAAATGAATACTATTTTAGTCGACTAAAATACGACTAAAACTAAAACAATTGAGATGACTAAAATACGACTAAAACTAAAATGGCATTTTAGTCAAAAGACTAAAATGGGACTAAAACTAAAATGCCATTTTAGTCCTAAGACTAAGACTAAAACTAAATTGAAATGTGACTTCAAAATGAACACTGGTCTATAGTGCATGTTCATAACTCAATAAGATAAATAATAAGATATTAGATTTTTCATTCCAGCAGTATATAATGAGTTTGGAAATTGTAGAGAAATGTTAACTAATGCATTACAATTTAATTACACTCATTAGATTTTAGACGACTAAAATTAGTTTTAGTCGACTAAAATGCACTGGAGATTTTAGTCGACTAAAACGTAGGACATTTTAGTCGACTAAAATGTACTGGAGATTTAGTCGACTAAATACGACTAAAACTAAAAACAATTGCAGAAGACTAAAATGGGACTAAAACTAAAATGCCATTTTAGTCCCAAGACTAATGCCGCGTACACACGATCATTATTCACGGCGGTTAAAAAAACGCCGTGAATAATGACATTTTAAACGAGGGAACAGCTTGTTCCCCACACACGGTCATTTTTCTCGTCATTTTTTAAAATGACGAGAAAAACGATCGTCTATGGGCTCCACGGCAGTGTTTGCATATGGGAAACACTGCCGCGGAAGAAATGTCAGGAAAAACGACGAGAAAAATTAGAACATGTTCTAATTTTTCTCGTCGTTTTTAATGCCGTTTTTCACGTCGTGAAAAATGACAAAAAGACCACACACGGTCGTTTTTCTTGTTGAAAACAAAAAATGTCATTTTTCACGACGTGAAAAATGATCGTGTGTACGCGGCATAAGACTAAAACTAAATCGAAATTTGCTGCCAAAATTAACACTGGTTGGATGATCCCAGCTATGCCAGACAGCGACATGTTATGACAGAAAAGGTACTGTAGGAAAAATGTGTGGATTGATGATAATTGAAGGAAAAACTGACTGGTGCACCAAAATATAAACAAAACCATTTTTTTTTTATATAATCTGTGTTTATTTAGAATAACAAACATAACAAGGTATAGGAAAACACATTGCAAACATGGTCCACAATAAGCAGGCAAACATAACTCGATTCTCAAGGCTCAACTTAGCAAGTAGAGATCATGATACTTTTTCTATGCTAGAATAACAAAGCCACCGGGGGGAAGATAGACCACCAGGCCGGCTAATCCGTCCGCTAATTTTCACCGGGGTTGAGGATCACAGTGCTCAGTGAGAGCCCCCACTCTCGTGTCCCATATGGGGAGGGGGGGCAAAATGGCCAAATTCTGGCCTATGGGCATGAAGCGGTGGGGGACCCAGCTCCCTTGTAGATCCCTTCTCCAGTGCCAGGAGGGGAAGGGAATTCTTCCATTTAAAAGGATCCCACCGGAGCTAGAGGCTATACCAAGGAGCCTGAGTGAGGCCTAGGCTGAGTAAACATGTGTGGGCCCATAACCCAACAGTCAAAACAAAAACAAACAACAAAAACAGAAAAGAAAACAGAAGGGTAAGAAAGTTAGAGAGAGGGGGTGGGGAAGAGGGGAAGGGGACAGGACTGCCTCCACATGGGGTATATTCATGCCACTATGAGGTGCTTTCAATTAATGGCTCACTATCATCGTTCAGCTTAGTATTGAGCCTATTGTGCCACTGGTCTCTGACTCCGGGACCCGCACTGCAGCGCCCCTCCATCCCCAAAGGGAGGGCTCCACAAGCTCCAGAAGAGCAGTGTCCAAGCTAGAGGGAATAAACCCTGTATCAGAAGTGTGTTGCAACCAAGCTGCCCAAATGGTACTAAAGCAACCACTTATGCCATTGCAGGTTGCCACCCATTCTTCCGCCTCCTTAATCTCCTGCACCTTTCTAATCCAATCTTCCACACCAGGTACATGTACATGAGCTTGCTTCCAATAAATGGGAAGCAGACGTTTGGCTGCGTTCAGGAGGTGCGGCAACACACACTTCCTATATTTGCTGACTGGCATAGGGGGAATATGGAGGAGAAAGTGCATTGGAGAAAGGGGGACATCAATATCCAGTATGGCTTTGATTTGCGCCTTAATTGCCTCCCAAAAAGGTTGGATTTTGGGGCATCCACATCATATGTGAAGTAATGTGCCGCAGAGGCCGCAGCCTCTCCATCATCGGTCAGACATGGTGGGGTAAATGCGGGAGAGCACAGCTGGCACCCTATAACACCTTGTCAGTAACTTATAATTGGTTTCTTGTGTCCTAGACTCAATAGAGCTAGAATGAGTCAGATGGTACAGGGGAGCCAACTGCGCCTTGGAAATATCCTTTCCTAGATCTCGCTCCCTCTCCCTAATGTAGGCCGGCCTAATCTCTGCCGAGCCCAGTAGCTGGTATAACTCAGATACCATATGGGGGATGGAGCACCAGTCATTTTGATCTTGTTTTTTTTTTTTTGGTTGCTGTTCTATTTTAGAAATATCAAAAAATTAGAAAACAAACAGCTTGGAAAACCTTTTTTTTATGTTTTAATATTTTTTTTTCAAGAAATACAAAAACAAAAAGGTAGGTAGGAAAACAAAATGACTGGGAATAGTAAGCATGAACTTACATAAACACAGTACTATATCATGCTATCAACATGTTAACAATATAGAAGAACCATGGAATCTATGGAAATTTTTTCCAAATTTAGGGAACTGAAGTGTTGCATAGAATCCTTTTATGCATTCTTGCAAATTAGCCCACAGATCAAATTGCTTTTTGGCCTCATGCCAAGCTTGCCTACATTGCAAGGTATGACTTTGTGTTAAATTGGCGTGAGCTATGCATAGGAACTCACTAACCCTCAATACTGGTCTAGAGATTTTTTTTAAATTGTGTAGTGTAAGATGTAATTTTGGCCCTTAAATAGGCCTTGCTCGCTTTTCAAAACAGAGTAGGATTGGTTATGTGGTCACTAGTGGAGAGCTCATTTTCACTCCACGTACATCTAATAGTATGACAAAAGTCCTCATAATTAGCTTAATAGAAGGGAAATCTCCACAATCTGGCATTTCCTTGAGGCTTGGGGTCCTCAATGACTAAGGAGATAGAACCTTGGTCAAAAATAGCTATATCATGAATCTCAGGCACCCATAGCGTAGCATAGGGAGAGGGCAGAAGAAATCTAGAGAAGAATCCAATCCAGAGAAGAAGTCATGCGGTGGGGAGTAAAAAGTGAACTCTCTTTCATTGGGGTGTTTAACCCTTAATTTGGCTGACATATGAAGGTTTCATGTCATATGAAACAGAGGGGTACGGGGTTGCACACTCCTGTTTAAGTTTTTTAGTTAGGGAATAGGGATGTGCAGGGGGATGATTTGCCCTCCATGGACTCCATAACTGATATCAAATCTCCCCCAATTATTTGCAAAGATTCAGTAGTTTTTGTTATCCATGTGGATAACTCCCTATAGAAGGATTGCCTAAGGTAAGATAATAGCAATATCCTAGGAATCGACAGATGGGCAATTTCAGCCCTTTTGACATTTCAAGATACTACTTTCATACAAACAGTATAATAAAAAGGGATTAGAATTAGAGAGATTCTGTAGATCTAATACCGGTTAAAGTTAAATTCATAGACCATAGAATTGCTAACTGAGCCAGTGGAAGGTAGGTTTTTGATACATCTGAGGAAACTCCTGGAGCGAAGAAGTAGATAAGTGAACAATGACTTCAAGAACATAAAAAATACACAACAGTAACTATACAGTAAACCAATATGGATTTCACTTTTTTTCTGCACAGTCAGGTTCTCTGTTAAGCATACAACAATTACAAAATGTCGTTTAGTGCCCTGGGGGTACTGTAATGGTGTGGGAACAGATCCCATGGATATAGATTTTACACTGGAGGCCGAGGGCTGATACATTTCCTGTTATACATGAAGAAGATATTTAATGCTCTCACTATTCTAAACCAATTGATAGTACAGGTCTACAATGTCAACAAATTGATAAAGTAGATATTTGATAGCTGAAATCTAAGTATATGGCCCTGAGGCCGTAAAGAAAACCAAGCATGACAGGACAAGTAGCTATCAACTTAATCTGGTCTGTCCTGCTTGATTAGATTACTTGAGATGTTTGGAGGGAGTTTTTCATGGACTGCCCTGTGCCTTGGGAGAATAGGTAACAACAGAGGTAGGAGAGTGTGAGATATGAGCGTGGATGTCATTATTTCCCTGAGTGGAGTTGGATAGGGATTCGAGAAACTTTATCTATCAACAGAATAGGACCCTATACAATATGCTCTGTCTATCACGCAGGGTGTCTAATTCCAGAGCTTCTGGAATATGCTTGCTACAGATATCATCAAGAGAGTTGAGGTTGTGATTGTAAGATTCAGGTAAATATCCAGAGATTATTTCGCCTGGAATGGTTCACCAAGTTCACTACAGTTTCTGTGCCCTCGTGTATATGGAAATGTCAGTTTTAGCCTGGTGTAACTCATCTTCTGAAGAGGAGATTCACCCCTACATTTGTGTGATTTCTTGGAACTGCTCCTTAACATCTCCACAGAGCTGTTCCATACCCAAGGAAATAGCTTTGTCAATTGCCTCAGTAATTTTAGGTGTCTTCAGCATAACTACAGCCTGGGCGATTTTTGTGTGTGCCAAGTCCTCTACCGCCTCCGATAGTATTGGTGAGGGAGAGCACCCACTATCCTTTCTTGTGTCTTGTGCTGTGGCTGTCCTGGAAGTAATGTCAGTGTCTATGTCCTGGAGGGGACATGGGAGGGAATGCGAGTGGGTGTGGGACTCAGCTTAAAAGCGATCCATGAGTCTCTGGAGGTTTATGGTCTGAGAGAAATGTATGTATGGGGACTTACTTGGTGCAGCACGGTGATGTTAGCTGGGATGAATGGGAACTGAGGAGAATCTCCGCCTCTCCATGTGGTGCTAGAGCCAGAAGTTCTGCCAGCCTTTTTTTTATGAGGCATCCAAAGTGAATGAAGTCAGTCTGAACTCAGAACTCCTGATCTGCATACTTATTTCAGATTTGTGACTTAGAAAGTATTGAAGTCATCCGACCAACATGACAGTTAGGCACCAAGTGCTTTTAAAATAAATTCTTTCATTACATACTGTATTTCTCTTTGCATGAAGGGGGGGCTTTCGTAATTGGGAGATTTACTAAAACTAGAGCATGCAGAAACTGGTGCAGCTGTGAATGGTAGCCAATCAGCTTCTACCTTCAGCTTGTTTAAAGAAGCTGTGACAATAAAACCTGGAAGCTGATTGGTTTCTATGCAGAGCTGCACGAGATTTCGAATGCTCTAGTCTTTTTTTTTTTTTTTTTTTTATTCGCCCCATTGTGTATGGAAAAAGTAGCAACTGCTTTTGCCCTGGATTTTTTTTTAACAATACAAACAAATTTGGGTCTCCTATTAAAATGATACATACCTGGTATCAATGGATATGGGGAAAATAGGCAAATAGTTATTACAATATTCTATAGTGTTAGTTTGGGTAACCATGTGGAAATTTTATGACCATTTGCTCACTCATTAGGTCATACATTTTGTTGTTGTACATTCATGAATTCTTAATAAAAAAAAAAAAATCCAGCCTATAAATGTATGGAAAGCAATTTGCAGCTAATATATATATATATACAGGTATGTATAATATATATATTTTCACACACACATATATACTGTACATGTATATATATATATATATGTCTTTTATGTATATATACACATTACATTCATTATACACCATATAAAAACTGTTTTTATTTTTAAAGAATGATGTACTGGTTTCTCACTGGTCATACTAAAAACACAGAAAATGTGACATTATTTATGCAAATAAGAAACATAAGCTTAAAAGGGATATAAGGGAAAATAATTAGACAGTTAGTTATATAGTATCAAAGAACGCTGTATACTTGTAAAAAAGATTTTATGTATTTTCCATGTATCTGGCCTACTTGAAAATGTGCCTTTCCTTAAAGGATGAAGGACATTGATGTACTGTAGGGCAGACGTGTTTAGTTATCCTTCCATCATCTTTATAAAAGGCAAATATGCAGTCAGCAAATAAAAAGTGATAATGCCTGCCAATTAATAATTATCCTGAAGGTTTCATCAAGATTCAGAGCTACTCAGGTCATCAAGGACAACTGCATGCCCTCTTCATCCTTCACCCTGTGGTGTGTTGCTGTCTCCTGATGCTTTTGCCAGCCTTTTTTACGAGGCATCCAGAGTGTAAAAAATATGGCCTGCCTTTATGGTGCTCTACCACGAATGAAGCTATAAAATTATGAACAGTTTTTATGATGGCTATTCAGAGGATGCTTCTATATTGATGGTGTACATGCTGTATCTATCTTTTGCATGCGTCCCCTGCCTTGAAAAGATCACGGTGCAGGGAGTGGACCCTGTGTAACTATTTTTCATGCATTTAATATATTAATTATCCAGTAAATGCTCCCCAGGCTGCACTTGGGATGGTAAAGAGTGACAGCTTTTCAACAGAGCTCCAAAGGCAGCCCATCAGCCCATAGTGTATTATGTTGGAGAGGTCAGGGTGGGGTTAATGTAACTTTTTATTTGCTGATTTTTCATAGGCTTGCAAATGGTGGATAGAAGAAATATAAGAGGCAGAAAATAAGGAGGTATAGGAAGTAGATGAAAAGGGCTGATAATATCTCTGAGGCAATAAATGATAAATTGATATGCATCTTGAAACTAGAGATATCCTTGAGTGTGTATTTAAAATCCTATATTTTAAATGTAGCCTGTAAATATCATGACAGCCGCAATAAGTTAAGCATCAGCTTTTAACAGTTTACAAAAATTTAATAAACTATGGTAATTTTAGCACCATTAAAATGCTTTTTAAAAACAGTAAGTCACAATATCAGTTATTATTTGTTAGGAAAATCAAAGTGATGTATCTCCCAAATAAACTCAGGTATAACAGTAGTAAGTGCTAAACAAATATTAAATAAAAAATATGTATGGGTGTAAATATTTTAGTATGTAAAATAAAACATTCTACCATTAAGCAATAATATATATACTGTATACATAATATACAGTATATATATATATATATATATATTGTGAGGGGGTTAACTCGGTAGCGGGTGTGTGTGACCCCCTGGTTGGGCTCCCCACACAAAAACAGGGCCAGCAGACGGAGGTTGTGGTTTTCAAAATCAAAAGGTGCGGTTTATTTCTCTATGTACAGTGACAAAAACACAGCAAAGCCAAAAAGAAACAAACAAAATAAATCCTGGTCAGTTTGACCTCTGACTAAACATGCAGGTTTCCTAAACTAACAACTGGGATCAGCCTGGTGCTGTCCTAGTCCCTAAGTCCCTGGTTTAGTAAAAGTCCAAACAAATAGCCACACAGGCTTTGCCTCACCGCACAGGGGTTCACTCTCCCTAGACAGTCCACACAGGTCTGGTTCCAGGCATGAGCTAACATCTAATGAAGCTGGGAGTTCTTATAGAGGCCTAAATGAGCTGACAAGCTTCAGCTGGCCTCATCAACTCCCTGTCTGTACGACGCCCCACACTCTCCCTAGAGGTATGAGTCATCCATGAGCCTACTAGCCTCAGCTGGGCTTATACAACTCTCCACCCTAGTTGTATAAGTCAGCATAAAGCCTGAATCTGGGAGAAATATATCTACCCCCCTGGATGCAACCAGGTGACTTTACCTTCCTGCTGTCACATACCCCCCCCTCTTGTTTTAACCTTGGGGTTGGAACACCAGCAATCAGGCATTCATGTACTCGAGACAAAGCATCCACATTCCCCATTTGAACGCCAGGGCGATGCTTTACTGTGAAGTTGAATTCCTGTAGGGCCAGGAACCACCTATTCACTCTTCTATTTGTCTCCTTGTTTTGAGCCATCCACTTTAACGGAGCGTGAACCGTAACCATGTCAAAGTGCCTACCTAGCAGATAGTACCGAAGGGAATCTAGAGCCCACTTCACCGCTAAACACTCCTTTTCAACCGTGGCGTAATTTACCTCATGGGACTTCAACTTCCTGCTGAGGTAAATGACTGGGTGCTCTTCCCCGTTCCAGACCTGGGACAATACTGCTCCTAACCCCACATCTGACGCATCACTTTGTACGACAAAGTCTTTAGAGAAGTCGGGTGAGTACAACACTGGCTGGCTACATAAGGCTTGTTTCAAGAATTGGAATGCTGCCTCAGCCTCGGGGGTCCATTTAATCATGACCGACCCTTTCCCTTTCGTCAGGTTGGTTAGGGGCACAGCCTTAGAAGCAAAGTGGGGAATGAAGCGCCGATAATAACCCGCGATTCCCAGAAAGGCCTGTACCTGCTTCTTGCTGTTGGGACGTGGCCAACTCTGGATGGCCTCGACTTTGTTGAGTTGGGGTTTTATCACTCCCCTGCCAATGGTGTACCCAAGATATTTGGCCTCCTCCTGCCCAATGGTACACTTCTTGGGGTTAGCCGTAAACCCCGCTTCCCGGATAGAGTCTAGGACTGCTTGCACTTTTGGCAGATGTGAGGCCCAATCTGTGCTATGGACAATTACGTCATCCAGGTAAGCCGCAGCATACTTCCGATGGGGCCTCAGTATCTGGTCCATTTTCCGCTGGAATGTGGCCGGCGCATTCTGTAACCCGAACGGCATTCTCTTATATTTGAACGCCCCGTCTGGGGTTACAAATGCGGTTTTCTCTTTGGCCGACTTGGCCAGGGGAATTTGCCAATACCCTTTTGTGAGGTCAAGAGTCGTCATGTATCGGGCTGTTCCCAGCCGGTCGATCAACTCATCTATACGTGGCATGGGGTAGGTGTCAAATTTTGTAACTTTGTTCAACTGACGAAAATCGTTACAAAATCGCCAGCTCCCATCCGGTTTAGGCACCAACACAATGGGACTAGACCAATCACTTTGGGACTCCTCTATCACCCCTAAGTTCAGCATTTTCTGTACTTCCTCCCGTATTGCCTCCCGTCGGGCCTCTGGGATCCGATAGGGTTTTAACTTCACCCTTTCACCGGGCGGGGTAATAATATCATGCTCTACCCCAGATGTTTGTCCCGGCAGCTCAGAGAACACCTCCTTGTTGCGAAGCACAAACTCCTTAACCTCCTGTTGTTGGGGTTGTGACAAGGTGGCTGCTATTCCAACCTCCGGAATCACGCAACCAGTTTGAGCTGGTGACCAAGTTTCTGCGACTAGGGACTCTCTATCCCTCCAGGCTTTCAACAGATTAACGTGATATATCTGTTCGGGCTTTCGCCTTCCTGGTTGTCTGACCTTGTAATTCACTTCGCTCACTTTTTCCATTATCTCGTAGGGGCCTTGCCATTTGGCAAGGAATTTACTTTCAACCGTAGGGACAAGTACCAATATCCTATCCCCCGGGGAAAAGGTACGGGTCTTTGCTCCACGGTTGTACACTCTCTGCTGTGCCAACTGCGCTTGGGCCAAATGTTCCTTCACGATGGGCATTACCTGTGCAATTCGATCTTGCATCAGGGCGACATGCTCAATCACACTCCTGTGGGGAGAACTCTCACTTTCCCAAGTTTCCTTGGCAATATCCAACAGCCCTCTTGGGTGTCTCCCATACAGTAACTCAAAGGGGGAGAATCCCGTAGAGGATTGGGGCACCTCCCTAATAGCAAACATCAAATAAGGAAGTAGACAGTCCCAATCCTTTCCATCTCTATCCACCACTTTCTTCAACATTTGTTTTAGGGTTTTGTTGAATCTTTCAACCAGCCCATCGGTTTGGGGGTGATACACAGATGTACGCAATTGCGTCACTTTGAGCAATTTACACAGCTCTTTCATAACCCGGGACATAAAGGGTGTACCTTGGTCCGTAAGCAGTTCTTTACAAATACCCACCCGGCTAAAAACAAGAGATAGCTCTTTGGCTATGGTTTTGGCCGAGGTATTTCTGAGAGGGATCGCTTCTGGATAACGGGTGGCATAGTCCATTATAACCAATATGTACTGGTGCCCCCTAGCGGACTTGATTATAGGACCTACCAAATCCATTGCGATTCTCTCAAACGGGACCTCAATGATGGGTAGAGGGACCAGCGGGCTACGGAAATGTGGCATCGGGGCCGACCTCTGACACACAGGGCAGGAGGAACAATAATTTTCTATGTCCTTCATCACCCCAGGCCAATAGAATCTCTGTAATACCCTCTCTCGGGTTTTCTCTGTCCCCAGATGACCTCCAAGAATGTGCCCATGGGCCAACTCCAACACCAACTTCCTGTAAGGTTTGGGCACCACCAGCTGCTCAACGGTTTCTTCTGCCCTTTTTGCCACCCGATACAGTAGGTCCTTCTCTACGCTGAAGTATGGGTAAGTGCAGGTATTATCTGGGTTCACTAACTCGCCATCTATTTCCACTACGTTTTCCCGTGCCTTTATTAGGGCGGGGTCTTTTAACTGTTCTGTGGCAAAATTTTCCCTGTGAACCTCCAGATCAGAAAACTCCACAGACGGTAGGTTTTCGTCTGAGGAGGTGGGCTCCTCTCCAGTTTCTTGAGTCTCCCCTGCAAATACTGACAAGGGAAATTCTGGAGAGTCCTCACCACTCTCAGAGGAGTTCTGGCTATCACATTCCTGGTACATAGGGGCACCAGTGGGGGGCTCAGGATCATCCCACAGTTCCCAGAACTTCGGAAAATCCCTTCCCACAATGGCGTCATGCGGTAACTGAGATACTAAGCCCACTGGATGAGAGAGGGTACCTTTGGGGGTCTCGAAACACACTGTAGTCACTGGATACTCTCGGGTGTCCCCATGCACACAAATAACAGCTACCTTGCTATTCCCAGAGACCTCTGTTTTAACTAATTCAGCCTTTATCAGGGTCACAAGGCTACCTGAATCCAGTAATACCACAACATTTCTACCATTAATACACATTTTGCATAAATGTTTCTCAGTTCCTCGAATGGCAGTGCATGCGACTGTCGCACACAGCGACTGACGTCTGCCCGTCAGAAAGTCACACTGCATGGGTTCCTCCACAACCGGGCAATTGGCTGCAATATGTCCCGCTTGCCGGCAGCGGTAGCAAACGATCCTTCTTGCGGCCTCTTGAGCCGCTGATTTCCCAGGCTGTTCTCGCCAAACTTGGGGTAGAGCTCCCACCCTCTCACTCTCTCCACCCTCACCCCTTGGAATCCTCTTATCCGCCCCTGGGGATGGTCTGGTCTTAGGGTGGAAAGTCCGAGTGTCTCTGGAAGAGGCCGTCAGGTTCTCTGTAGCCAAGTATTTCTCTACACGATCCACAAGACCACCGGCCGTCTCTGGGTCTCCATGGCTTACCCACTTTTGGATGGCAGTAGGAAGAGCTCTCAAAAACCGATCCATTACAACACGTTCCACAATCTCTGGTGCGGACAAAGTCTCTGGCTGTAGCCACTTCCTGCTCAGGTGAATGAGATCATACATTTGAGACCTGGGGGGTTTTCCAAGCTGGAAAGTCCAGTTATGCACACGCTGAGCCCGGACAGCCAGGGTGACACCCAGCCTTGCCAATATTTCAGCTTTTAGCATCACATAGTCTTTTGCTTGGTCAGGCTCTAGGTCATAGTAAGCCTTCTGCGATTCACCAGTTAACAGAGGAGCCACCAGTCCAGCCCACTGCTCCTCAGGCCACTTTTCTCTTTCAGCAGTCCTTTCAAATGTGGTCAAAAATACCTCTGGATCATCCTCTCCAGTCATTTTTGTCAATAAACGACTCACCCCAAAGGACGCGGTATTAGTGGGACGGCTTTCCTCACTGGTCTGCGGACGTTGCTGCATTACTGCTTCCATTTGTTGTAGTCTCTGCTCTTGCTTCTGTAACAGGTCTATGAAGCGGGCCTCAGATTGCTGCTGGGCTTGTTGATGAGCTTGCTGCTGGGCTGCAAGGCTCCTTTGCAAACCTGCATTTGTCTGCTGTTGATTGGCATTTGCTAGAGCCAGCTGTTTCAGTATCTCCTCCATGCTGGCTTAAAAAAAACTGCCACTGGTTCTCCACCAACTGTGAGGGGGTTAACTCGGTAGCGGGTGTGTGTGACCCCCTGGTTGGGCTCCCCACACAAAAACAGGGCCAGCAGACGGAGGTTGTGCTTTTCAAAATCAAAAGGTGCGGTTTATTTCTCTATGTACAGTGACAAAAACACAGCAAAGCCAAAAAGAAACAAACAAAATAAATCCTGGTCAGTTTGACCTCTGACTAAACATGCAGGTTTCCTAAACTAACAACTGGGATCAGCCTGGTGCTGTCCTAGTCCCTAAGTCCCTGGTTTAGTAAAAGTCCAAACAAATAGCCACACAGGCTTTGCCTCACCGCACAGGGGTTCACTCTCCCTAGACAGTCCACACAGGTCTGGTTCCAGGCATGAGCTAACATCTAATGAAGCTGGGAGTTCTTATAGAGGCCTAAATGAGCTGACAAGCTTCAGCTGGCCTCATCAACTCCCTGTCTGTACGACGCCCCACACTCTCCCTAGAGGTATGAGTCATCCATGAGCCTACTAGCCTCAGCTGGGCTTATACAACTCTCCACCCTAGTTGTATAAGTCAGCATAAAGCCTGAATCTGGGAGAAATATATCTACCCCCCTGGATGCAACCAGGTGACTTTACCTTCCTGCTGTCACAATATATATATATATATATATATATATATTGAATTTAGATTAACTAGTGTGGTGGTAAAATTGGTTGCATGCAGAGCACACAGCCATTTCGCCTTGTGCTAAGTAAGGACACTTCGTCTTAATGTAATAATGCATCTTAAGCTAAAATTCACTCACCTTCCAATTCAATTCCCATTCATTTAAATCAAGAGACATCATCACCAGACTGTTCTTATCTCGGCATCCCAGCAAAACACTGACCGCCGACGCCTCTCTCTGTCTTTTATTAAACTCCCAGCCGGAAGTGATGTCACAACATGTGACCTCCTCCATAGGAAGTGAGCTCACAGGGTGTGAGCTCCACCCAGCAGATGACCATATAAGGATATGTTAAATACAGCTAATACAATACAATATATGAATACAACAAAAGAACCAATCACAGACATGTATACATTACAAATACAGTAGACTAGCAGTGACGTGCACTGTTTCCAATGATGGGAACCATACGAAAACTATGGCTCAATGGGCCACAATTGTCGTATAGTTATGCTATAGTTCTCGTGGACGCAGATCTGTCTGCTCAGAGTCATTTAATGCTGACTCCAAGAAGTGGCCAGTCCCTTGGTGAGGCATAAAGCAAACATCCCTAAAAGAGCAAACATCGCTGTGTCCACAGGAAGATTTTCACGCCACCGGTCTTCAACCAACGTCTGTATGTGCGAATACGCTCACATGAGTGCATTACAGCAAAACCAACACTGGGGGACATCTGACAACATACATTAATAAAATTTTCCACAACACTAGAAAAATGAAAGATGACTACTGACTGGTTACAGTCGGTAAGTGCAATAGGACATGTGGATGTTTGTATTATCATCTTTGCTTGATTCTTTTAAGTCCATTTTTAAAGAAGCCTTACCATGATCAGTTTAGAAGTGCAAAAATAATATCAAATAATATATCATTTTAAATTTGAAGATGTTGATATATGCATAGAAACATACATTATTAACTCCTTCATAACTAGTGGTTGCTCAGGCTCAGACCAGGTTTAGCTTGGTTTAATTTGACCATAACTCATATAGGGCCCTGTCCAGGATTGATTTTGCTCTAGTTAAGTCTGATTACCCTGGGTGGATCACATCTCTCTTATTTAACTCGAACACTATCAGACCATTCACCCATTAAACTGTAAATATCCTTGGGCCACAAACCTTTCCGTTATTTTTCACTCCTTGACTCCCCTGACACTGCTATACCTAGCTTATGCTCAGGGCTGGCGCCAGAATAAGGTGGTTTGGCAGCTGCCTTAGGGCACCAGCATGGAGATTCCCACTTGCTGGGAATATAGATTTTTTAAATATCTGTCCCCCTAGCTAGCAAACTAAAATTGTAAAATTTTTAGTTTGCCTGCTATTTAGTAGGCTGCTGACGGACTGTTGACAAAGAGAACATGGAAAGTGCAGTAGACAGGCAGTGCATCCCACTGTCCGAGGGGATCCAAGGATGCAGAGGAGGGCGGAGCAGTGGGTGGCTCCCAGGTGTGTGCAGGGAGGGAGCGCTGTCAGGCAGGATGGTGGTGTTCACCCGGATGTACGAGGTGGGTCAGACCGAGGGTGCCGGCAGGGGAGGAGGTCAGGGTGGAGGAGGCTCCCCACGCATTGCTGCAACTGCCACCACCACCAAAATATCTGGTGGAGATCTTCTCCTGCCTGCCTGTGACACAGATAACCCTCCTAGCCCTGATCTGCCACAAATTCTGACACTAATTGGATGCATTGGATTGACCCCAAATACTGGTTAGCTTCATCTTATTTCCTTTATACAAATTCTGCCACTGACACCATCTGAAGGAGGTGTTGCCACATGGGGCTCATGGGGAAGGAATCCATAACCCTGGGTAAACGCTGGTCAGTCTGGAACTTACACAAGGCTTTCTTTCCCTGATTCTGGCAGCCTAAATGAGTAGCTTTGGATTGAAGAAAAGTGAGTATATACTGCTGAGAAGCAGGCTGCTATTGATCTTTTACTTTTCATTGCATGGGCTAAGGACAGTTTACTTGTTGTTTTTATTAAAGTGTTACTAAACCCAGGACCCTGTATTCACTATATCTGGTCTCCCACAGAACATGGAAATGCATTAGTTAAAAAATATATAAATTGCTAAATACCTTTTCTCATCAGTAGTATAAAGCAATCTTGTGGTATCAGTGTCTGTATCAGTGGTATCAGTGTCTTGTATCAGTGTCTGGTTAACGCTTGTAAGAGGAGTTTTCATACTGCACTGAGCTGTCCTATGCAGGACCCCTGACCCTCTATCTGGACAGTGCCGATCACATGCACTCTCCCAAGAAAAAAAAAAACTCTAGCAATACACATCAAACTGGGCATGTGCAGCCTGACTCCATAGACTTTGTCTTATCCAGACCTGTTTTGGAGTCAGTGGAAGAAGGGGAGGATCAGAGAAGACAGATTCAAACAGCCTTTTTACACAAAGCAGAGGATTAACACCTTAGGTTCCATAGTGAGTATAACAAGCAAGCTTTACTGCATATATAGAATGATTTTACTGTTGTGGGTTCAGTAACACTTTAAGTCACAGTTTTGCTTTAAAGAATAGTAACTCGCTATGTTAAAGCAGAACTCAAGGAGAAATTGTATTTTTAAAAAGTTTTTAACAAATAATTAATTTGTCTTAAAAAAATAAATTGCCTGGCATTCTGTTTTAAATTGACGAATCACATTAATATTATATGACACTCACATTTAGGCATATGTAATAAGGCAGCTTAAAGTGCAGAAACCTTTAGAAACAAATAACATTTCAGATGACTGCACCCATAGGAAAATGTGAAATCAGTATGCAATAGGTTGGTGTATTTTGCATAGTCGTTGAGGTGCACTAGTTTATCACATGCAGTATGAAATCTGTTGTAACTGTTATGCCCCGTACACACGATCGTTTTTCATGCCGTTAAAAATGCCATTTTAAAAAATGGCCATTAAAAATGATCGTGTGTAGGCTCCAGAGCATTTTTAACGACGTGAAAAACGGCCATTAAAAATTCCGGACATGCTCTCTTTTTTCACGTCGTTTTTCATGTCGTTTTTTTTAACAACGTTAAAAACGATAGTGTGTATGCTTTCACGACGTGAAAAAAAACACGCATGCTCCGAAGCAACTATGAGACGGGAGCGCTCGTTTTGGTAAAGCTAATGTTGGAAATGGAGATGGCACATTCGTCACGGTGGAATTAATAGCATCGTTTTAATGCTGCGCATTCCGTTCTTCTTTTGATAATGCTTTAAAATGACCCTCTTTTGATAATGACATTGAGAGTTTTATGCCAAACTTGTTTCTAAAGTAATTCCAAATTGCTCTAATGATTATAAAATATTATTTATAAGCCGCACCTCCCTCTTAAATAATACTAATAATAATAAAATAATGTAATTCTCCTTTTTTCTTTAAATTTTATATTATTTTGTTTTGTTTTTTTTTGGCCTTTTTTTAAGTATTTTGGCTTAAATTATTCTTGTGTAAAGTTACCACAACAACCTTCCAAATGTGTCTCATTTGGCCTCAGGGAGGTTTGTGTCCCCTGATAATAACAATAATATAATTTGAGATGTCCCTGCCTGCTTCCTAGCAAGCTCTCTTTTGAAATACAAATCACATAGTCAAGTATTTAAAGGGCACTCAATTTTTTTTATTTCAGAACATTAACAAATTAAAGTGGAAGGCAGCACTGGAGAGCCTGCTTGCATTTATGCATCCCTTTCACCCCACAACAACCATACAAGATGTCCAAACCAAAATAGAGATTAGATCCCCCAAAAAAATGAGCCCAATCTTGTCTTGAGCTCCCAGAGGTCAGGAGCCACAGCAGATAAGTCCTATATATGTCCCCAGTCTGTGGTACTACAGCAGGCATTATTTTCTCCTCTTCCTTGTAGCCTTCTCTCCAGCCTTCTCTGCAGCCTTGGTTGGTTTCTTCCTTGGAGGCTGGGGATCAGGAGGAGAGGTTGTGGCAGGAGGAGTAGTAGGAGGAGGAGGAGGAGGTGGAGGAGTAGGGACAACCTCCGTTATGTCCGTGTACCTAGTGAGTTCACCCAGCACGCCCTTATTGATGACTTTCAATAGCAGGATCTCACTGAATTTTTTTTGCTGCAACTCCATTTGCCCTAGTTTGTGGGCGAGGACTGCGGCAAATCCCTCATCAACAGAGGGTGCCTCTCTGAGGGCCGCTGTTGCCTCTCTGAGGAAGGCCCTGGTTTCCTCCTCCACCTGCCTACCTCTCCTTGGCCCTCATGGTTTAACTACCAGGGGAGGCATCTGGGCTCTTGTGCTGGGCCCAGCCTCCTCCTGGGTGCCACTGGGCCCAGCCTCCTCCTGGGTGCCACTGGGCCCTGCCTCCTCCTGGGTGCCACTGGGCCCTGCCTCCTCCTGGGTGCCACTGGGCCCTGCCTCCTCCTGATCCCCAACATCACCCTCTTCCTGGCTCTGCTCTGGCTGTAAAAAAAGAAAGGGACATTATTTATTTTGCCACATCATCATTCACAGACATTGTTCACCTCTAGACATTGTTGAAATCAATGCCTAAAGTTATGTCATTTTCATTGATTACGCATCCTGGTTTTGTTGTCTTGGGCACATAAAATTAGGTCACTACTGTATCTTGCTCTTCACAAACTTTATTGGTAGAAGTGTACATACCTTTAACAATACTAACATCTATTTAAAATCTACAATTTTGTACGATAGAAATATAGATAGCAAAACTTTACCTGGCTCCATATCTCCAAATCTGCCTCCTCAAGGCCCTGATCTTGATCCTCAGAGGAAGCCAGAGCAGGGTTGACAGGAAGGCTGGAGGACTGGCTGCAGGGAAGGCTGGAGGGTTGGGTACAAGGAAGGCTGGATTGACCTCTGGGGGGAAGGGTGGAGAGAGATTCCCGCACTTCCAGCTGGTCATCCAGAAAACCAAGCTTACTGTAGTACCACAGACTGGGTTTATAAACCTTATCTGCTGGTGCACCTGACCTCTGGGACCTCAGGACCATAGTCCTCTGGGTCCTGTATGTCCCTCTGATGGTCGCAATTTTGTTTTTGACATCTTGGAGAGTTGTTGTGGGTATCTTTGTTTGCACAAATGCAAGCAGGCTCTCCAGTGCTGCTTTCCTGGCGTCTTTATTTTTATTACCGCCACTTTTTGTTTGCCATAATATAGGGAGCTCTTGCCATTTGTCGATGAACTCCCCCATGAAGTCTGGGTTTTTAAAAGTATTCATGATATCTGTAAAAGCGAGAAACCAAAAAAAATATATATTTCAGGCAACATTCCTCAACTGTGCATTGTCTACATATTTTGAGCACACAAATCTCCTCGTCTGATGAACCTCAAAAAGTAAAATTGTTAGGTACCTTGGTCACGACGTTCGTTGCTAACTCTCTCTCCCGGAAAATGAACGTATTTCCCAGACATGGATCTTCACTTTATATACACAGCGCATGCGTTAAACTCCGCACGCTTTCCCCGCCCCTGACGTTCGATATTGTACTTTCCCCGCCCCTTCTCGCTCGTAGTGCTGAACAAAACATGGCGGAGACACAGGTGGCTGAGATTACATCTACAGAGGATGAAATTACAGAGGAGCCCAAATCAAGACCCAGCAGATATAAGGCATCCAACATGTCAATCGAGGAAATGGTGGAGATGGTCGCCATTTTAAAGAAGGAGGATTATGATGCCAAGCATGGTCCATATAAAAGGCCTAATCTGGTCAAGTACAGAATTATGGGCAAAGTGGTCAAAAGTCTCCACCAAAAATTCGGGGTGTGCAGAACGAAGGAACAGCTCAGAAAACGATGGTCAGATCTGAAGTTGCGGGAGGCCGACCAATATAAAAGAATCAAGAAAGTTATATTAAAAAGTAAGTTGTTTTTTTTGAGTTTCCATGGTACATATTATTTTCTTGTATTCTGTCGTGTATTTTTAACTTTCATATAGTACACTGAAAGATACCATCTTTTAGGTTCGTCCGCATAGTAAACGGACGTATTAAACCTCTTTCTCCGTACAGTTCCACAAACGATGTTTTAGGATCATCCAGTGTGAACACCCATGTTTTTTGGTTTATTTGGGGGAGTACATTTGAGCCACACTTATTTTTGGTGTGCTAATCCAAAGGACATTTGTTCATTTGAAAAAACGATATGCATGGTAATGTTAAAGGGAGTGAATGCTCAGCAGCTGATGAAACATCTGAACACAGTAGTACAAGTGTGGGCCTAAAGCCAAAAAGCTTGAGGGAGTCACACACAGGTGATCCAGTGTAGATACTTTGGGGTGTTACAATGTTTCAAATTTGTTTACAAAATGTATATGCTCTGTTTTGGGCTATGTATCCAATCATTTCTCCCGGTTGGCACAGGGGGTAAAAATTAAAATGGAGCATGCTTCAAAAGAATGATTACCAAGTTTTTTTTCATGTTTCTTATTTTAGCAAAATTGAGTCGCTACTAATGAAACTATTCCTTTTATTTCAATCTCCCTAGGGATTCGAAAAGCTACCTCAGATGAGACGAGAATTGCAATACCTACAACAATACCCCCAGAACCCCAGGATGGAGAGGAATGTGATGTTGTGGAAGTGGAAAGTGGCACCACCACAGGTCAGAGTGAAACCAGACACATGCATGTTAAATAGATGTAGGCCTACATATTCTATCCTACATATTTCTTTTTACATTTAGGTGCAGTTCTGGCCGAAGACCCCAATAAGTTGACACATCACAGTGCCCAGATCCTGATCCAATACCTGATGGTCTGCTGTCGTGACCTCGAAAAAATTAAGGGAGATTTGCTAGAGATCAGGGCAAATACAAAGCGGGTGGAGGAAAGGCTCCAAAATATCATGGCTGTGCTTGGGCGTGTCTAATGTTTTTACACCAAATAACGTTTTACTTGCAGAGATTTCTATTTTTTTTTGTTATTTTACCCTTTAATGACTAGCACATGTTTAGCTTTTTAAAAATTTGGAGAAATATAGTTTGTTTATGCATGGCTGGTCATGCGTTTTAATACACCTGAAATTAAGGGAACATCCACATTTCTAAGTAAGTTGCCCACCTAAACAAAAAAAATAAAGGTATTTTTACATAACAAATCATTGTGGCTTCATTATGTAAATGTGGTGCTGAGTGAACTAATCAATGTTTGGTGTTTACACTGACAATGAAGGCTAATTAAAAGATTTTTTAATCCACATGGCAAAACAAGTGCACTAGGTAAACCTACCAGAAACATCAAACATTATACAATAAAAATGACAAACCAATCTTTACTCAAGAAAAAGTTTTATTTTTTTGGTATAAAATTATTATAGATTGTCTGGCATTTCAATGGCCCCCCTACCCATAAAATAGTCCACATATTGGTTACGGACCTCACGTCCGGTTGGGGGGGCCAAGCCAGGACGGCCAGGTTCCAGGGCCACCAAAGTTTCTGCATTGATTAAAGAGGCCTCAGGCCCACTCAAAGATATATAACTCGTTGAATGCACCCTTAGGAAATTATGCAGCACACAGCACGTCATAACCACATGGTTCCATTTGTATGGGGCAAGGTGGATGGAGGTAAGGAAGAGGCGAAATCGGCTGGCCATGATCCCAAACGCATTTTCCACCACCCTTCTGGCTCTGGCCAGCCGATAATTGAAAACCCTCCTCTCAGGGGTGAGGGTGCGTTGCGGGAATGGCCTCATCAAATGGGGTCCCAGGCCAAACGCCTCATCCGCCACAAACACAAAAGGTAGTCCCTCCACATTCTGCTCCGCTGGTGGCAAGGCCAGCAGATCCAAAAGGAGCCGTTCTCCAAACTCCGTCTGGGCAAAAACTCCTCCATCAGACATCCTGCCATTCTTGCCAACGTCCACATAGAGGAACTCGTAGGTGGCCGACACCACTGCCATCATCACGACGCTGTGGAACCCCTTATAATTATAATAAAAGGATCCCGAATGGGGTGGTGGGACGACCCGAACATGTTTGCCGTCGATGGCTCCTCCACAGTTCGGAAAGTTCCATCGCTGGGCAAACTCCGAAGCCACATTCTGCCATTCATGTGGCGAAGAAGGGAACTGTGGAATTAAAGAAATAACAAATTAATACTTGGAGCCAGAAACATTGAAAGCTGATTTCATACACACATTCATGGCCAACATTGGTAGAAACTGTTCAAAACATAAAAAATTGGAAGCAAGAAAAAAAAAAAAAAAAATTATGGGGGGGGGGGGGGGGGGGGAGGGGGTTTGGGTTGAAGATCAGTTGGGAATATCACACATGAAGGCTGTAGCACTCTGTATTGAAGTTAACAAAAATGAAACATTCCTAGGCAAAATTTAAGGGTGCGTTTTGGGTAAAGCACTACGATGGAACATATAATAAAAAAACATGGAAATGACTAGGCAAGGTAGGTATGGCCCCAGGATAGCATGCTGGAGAGGTTAGGTAAGCCAAATTTACAGGTAGGCCTCAAACCCCAAACTTTAAATAATAAAACATGGGGAGAAAGGGGACATTCCCTGCAGCTAAGAATCATGTGAATTAGGGACTGCAAATAAAGCAAATGTCAGGAAAGGCATTTACATAATCTGCCCGGCAACAGCAGCATCAAAAGAATGCCTGCTTTTGGAGGAACTGTTCGGCGCATGCGCGATAGCGCAACGGGTGCGCGCGCACGTGCGCGCGCCCGCGGGAGCGCGCACGCACGCACGGCGACAGCGCTTGGCGCCAGAATCGGTATTTAAACTCCCCTGTCATGCTGACCAGTGCTGTCTGGTCTACAGCGTTTCCTGAGACCCCTGCTGATTGATACCCCGCTGCTGAACTTCCTACCTGATCCGGCTTCCCTCTGTGTATCCTGTTTGCTGCCTGCCCTTCTGATCCCGGCTTGCCTTGATGACTCTTTTGCTTATCCCTCTAACCTGATTTCTGCCTGCCCAACGAACTGACCCGGCCTGGACTCTGACTCCCGTTTTGGATCCCGCTTTTGTACCTGAACCAGCCTGCCAGTGTTTGACCCGGTCTGCCCTCACCTGCTCTGCTGCTCTGCCACGAGTGTTCCACTACTGCACCCTGCCGTGGACTACAGCTTCTGCTCAAGGCCCCTACTCAGCTTACCAGTCAGGCACTTGTGCCCTCTGCCCTCGCGAGCTCCTGTTCCCTCTACCAGGGCCTCGTGAATCAGAGGCTACGAGAAGCCGCTCCCTGCACATTGGGCTCGTCTACCAGGTACGTGACAGTACCAGACAGCCATGTCCGAGCCCACGCAGGGAGCCTCTCCAATGGAGGACTTGTGCCGCCACCTGGACGGACTTACCTCGGCCGTCAGAAGTTTGCAAGAGGGGTACACCCGTCTGGAGGAACAAGTCCGGACCTTATCCACCCCGGCCTCTGGAGCTTCTCCTACGCCATCTGTGGTAATGCTGCCACCAGAACCTAGGGTCCCCACTCCGGAAAGATTCTCGGGGGACCGCAGAAAATACAGGGCCTTCCGTAACGCCTGCGAACTGTTCTTTGCGTTACAGCCCCGGACATTCTCGCTTGAATCCACCAAGGTAGGTTTTGTCATTTCCCTACTTTCAGGAGAACCCCAGACGTGGGCCCATCGTCTCTTGGAACACAAGGACATCTGCCTGGACCTGCTAAGTTCCTTCCTTCAAGCAATGGACCTCCTCTATGAGGACCCCCTTCAGGCGGCCACTGCAGAAGCCGCATTATGCTCCCTACAACAAGGCCGCAGGGCCGTGGAAGATTACGTGTCCGAATTCCGGCGTTGGAGCGCGGATACTAACTGGAATGACGCTGCCCTGCGTCACCAGTTCCGCCTAGGCCTCTCGGAACCTCTTAAGGATGAACTGGCCCGGGTGGGCATCCCCGCAACGCTTGACGCTCTGATTCTGCAGGCTACCCAAATCGACAGACGGCTAAGGGAACGAAGGGCAGAACGCACCACGGGCCCTTCTCGCCCTGTCTGGATGCTTCCCCGTGTGTTTAACCCAAACCTTCCTCACTCCGCTCCTCCGGCGTTCGCTCATACGCCCACCGACGTTCCAGAGCCCATGCAGCTTGGTTTGCTTCGACCCTCGCTTACTCCCGAGGAGCGTCAACGCCGGCGGAACAGCAACCTCTGCCTGTACTGTGGCGAACCGGGACACTACGTGAGGTCCTGTCCCGCCAAGTCCCGTAAGTCTTCCTCTGTTTATTCTACCTGCTCACCTGTTTCATTTGATAACGCAACTCATCTGGCTGTTTCAATTTCCCTACAGCTTCCAGGAGGGAATATCCAAGCTACCGCCCTAATTGACTCCGGAGCGTGTAGCGGCTTTATGGATGCATCTTTCGCCAGCAAGTTCCGAATCCCCCTACAACCCAGAGCTAAGGGCCTATCCATCCATCTGGCCGACGGATCAGCCATCAAATCCGGGCCTGTTACCCAGGAGACGGCCCCTCTGGACACAATCATCTCCAATAGCCACCGGGAATGGCTTTGCCTGGACATTATTGAGTCCCCCTTATTTCCCATTATACTGGGTATGCCATGGCTGAGGGCTCACAACCCCAAGATTGACTGGACTACTGGAAAGATCAGCTTCCGCTCTCCTTATTGCCGCCAGCACTGCCTATCAAAAAACACTGATACGCCTTCTTCATTACTGTGTCTCAATGCTGATACCGAGACCAGCCAATCCGTCCCCAAAGCATACCACACCTTTCTGGATGTATTCAGCAAGAAAGGTGCAGAGACATTACCCCCACACAGGCCCTACGACTGCCCGATTGAACTCCTCCCTGGGGCAGAGGTACCGTTCGGGAGGATCTTCCCGCTGACCGAATTGGAGCTGGGGACTCTCAAAACTTACATTGATGATAATCTGAAAAAAGGGTTCATCCGCCCTTCCACCTCACCGGCAGGAGCGGGGATATTCTTTGTCGAGAAGAAGGACCACTCACTACGCCCTTGCGTAGACTACCGTGAGCTTAACAAGATTACGATCAAGAATCGTTACCCCCTTCCTCTGGTGCCTGAACTCTTCCAGAGACTCGGAACCGCTTCTATATTCACCAAATTAGACCTACGTGGGGCCTACAACCTAGTCCGGATTCGAAGCGGGGATGAATGGAAGACCGCCTTCCATACCCGATTCGGGCATTTTGAATACCGTGTGATGCCCTTCGGTCTATGCAATGCCCCAGCTACATTTCAACATTTTGTGAATGAGGCCTTCAGAGACTATCTTGACCTGTTCGTTATCGTCTATCTAGACGACATCCTAATTTTCTCTCCCTCTCTGTCCATCCATCGGGAACATGTTGGGAAGGTACTAACCCGACTCCGTCAACACGGTCTGTATGCGAAGCCTGAAAAATGTGTCTTCGAGCAGCAAAGCATCCAATTCTTAGGGCTGATTATCTCCGTGGAAGGCATCAAGATGGACCCACAAAAGGTCTCCGCCATCCTGGATTGGCCAGCCCCTACCGACAAGAAAGGGATCCAGCGGTTTGTGGGGTTCGCAAATTTCTATCGCAAATTTATCCGGGGTTTTTCCACCATCATCGCCCCCATCACCGGCCTGACAAAACAAGGCACGCGCTTCAACTGGACCCCTGAGGCTCAGGCTGCCTTCTCTACCCTCAAGGGTCAGTTCATCTCAGCCGCTGTCCTAAGACACCCAGACCCAGCCCTGCCCTATACCCTAGAAGTCGACGCCTCAGAGATTGCCGTGGGAGCAGTACTCTCCCAGAGGCAGGGTCCCAAGGCCCTGTTACACCCTGTAGCTTTCTTTTCTCGTAAATTGTCCGAAGCAGAAAGAAACTACGATGTCGGGGACAGAGAATTACTCGCAATTAAGGCAGCACTGGAGGAATGGCGCTACTTGCTGGAGGGGGCAGCACACCCCATTTTGGTCTACACAGACCACAAGAACCTGGAGTACTTGAAAACCGCCAAGAGACTGAGACCACGTCAGGCTAGGTGGGCACTTTTTTTTACCAGGTTCTCATTTCACATTACTTACAGGCCCGGGTCGAAGAACACAAAACCTGATGCACTTTCCCGGATGTTCTGTGAACCTCAAACCTCGTCACCCCCGGACACCATCCTGACGCCTGGAAACTTTCTTTTATTACAAGAAGACGTACTATCTCAGATCAAACGAGCTTACACAAGTGAATTACACCTACCGGACGTTACCTTACAGTGGAGAAATGACCTGCTGTGGTTCCAGGACAGGATTTTCGTACCTCAACAAGCACGAGTCAAGGTCCTTAAGTCTTGCCACGACCATGAACTGGCTGGCCATTTCGGTATCCGCAAGACATCTGAACTTCTTCAGCGCATGTTTTGGTGGCCTCGCCTATTGAAGGACTGTAGAGACTACGTGGATTCATGCGCCGTTTGCACCCGAAACAAGGGCAGCAAGGCCAAAGCATGGGGACTATTAAAACCCCTACCCATTCCAGAAAGACCCTGGAGAATGATTTCCATGGATTTTATTGTTGAGTTACCTCCATCCGAAGACTGCACTACCATTTTTGTGGTAGTAGACAGACTATCCAAAATGGCCCATTTTTTGCCTATGAGAGGCACACCTTCCGCTCCTGAAACCGCAAGACTGTTCATCAAGGAAATAGTAAGGCTGCACGGTATCCCTTCAAACATCGTATCCGATCGAGGAGTGCAGTTTACGTCCAGATTTTGGAGAGCACTTTGTGGATCCTTAAAAATTGACCTGTGCCTTTCTTCGGCTTATCATCCGCAGACAAATGGGCAGACTGAACGAACCAATCAGACGCTTGAACAATATCTACGCTGTTTCTCAGGCTTTTCTCAGGACGATTGGGTACCCTTACTACCTCTTGCCGAGTTTGCGTACAACAACTCTGTCCACTCAGCTACCAAACAGTCCCCCTTTTTCGCAAACTACGGTTTCCACCCCTTGTTCCTATCCAATAATATACCGGAATGTGCAGTTCCAGCCGCCCAAGAGACTCTGAACTTCTTTAACGATAACAACAAACTACTACAAGAAACAATGGCAAGGACCCAGAAATATAACAAAGAGATATTCGACAGGAGGAGGGGGGAGGGGGGAGCTTAACCTAGTGCCCGGAGACCAAGTCTGGCTGTCCACGGTGAACTTGAAATTAGCATGCCCTTCCAAGAAATTGGGCCCCAAATTTGTGGGCCCCTTCCCTGTTTTAAGACGGATTAACGATGTGGCTTATGAGTTGAAACTGCCGGAATCCTTCCGGATACACCCGGTGTTCCATGTGGCCCTACTCAAACCTGCAGTTCCAGATCCATTCTCCGATCGGGGTATAGGCCCCCCAGAACCAGTACTAATCAATGGGGAGGAGGAGTTCGAGGTCAAATCCATCCTAGACTGCAGGAGGAGGCGCAACCAAACCCAGTACTTGGTAAAATGGAAGGGCTATGGCCCAGAAGAAAATTCCTGGGAACCAGAGACTAACATCCACACAAAGAGACTAATTCTGGCCTTCAAAAGATCCCACCCAGTTAAGATGGCCCAGTTGGGCATCCGGAGGCTGCCCGTTGGAGGGGGGCAATGTCAGGAAAGGCATTTACATAATCTGCCCGGCAACAGCAGCATCAAAAGAATGCCTGCTTTTGGAGGAACTGTTCGGCGCATGCGCGATAGCGCAACGGGTGCACGTGCGCGCGCCCGCGGGAGCGCGCACGCACGCACGGTGACAGCGCTTGGCGCCAGAATCGGTATTTAAACTCCCCTGTCATGCTGACCAGTGCGTTTCCTGAGACCCCTGCTGATTGATACCCCGCTGCTGAACTTCCTACCTGATCCGGCTTCCCTCTGTGTATCCTGTTTGCTGCCTGCCCTTCTGATCCCGGCTTGCCTTGACGACTCTTTTGCTTATCCCTCTAACCTGATTTCTGCCTGCCCAACGAACTGACCCGGCCTGGACTCTGACTCCCGTTTTGGATCCCGCTTTTGTACCTGAACCAGCCTGCCAGTGTTTGACCCGGTCTGCCCTCACCTGCTCTGCTGCTCTGCCACGAGTGTTCCACTACTGCACCCTGCCGTGGACTACAGCTTCTGCTCAAGGCCCCTACTCAGCTTACCAGTCAGGCACTTGTGCCCTCTGCCCTCGCGAGCTCCTGTTCCCTCTACCAGGGCCTCGTGAATCAGAGGCTACGAGAAGCCACTCCCTGCACATTGGGCTCGTCTACCAGGTACGTGACAGCAAATTAAAAATATCCAAAAATAAAAACCATACAATGTGAATTTTTGAAGAAGAACACTTACCTTAATATAGTCCTCCTGCAAAACTTGAAGGATGGCAGAACAAGTCTCTGGTATAATGATCCCCAGAGCCTGGGGGGATATGCCTGTGGAGAACTTAAGGTCCTGCAGGCTTCTCCCAGTAGCCAGGTATCGCAACGTGGCGATGAGCCTCTGCTCAGCACTGATGGCTTCCCGCATAACGGTGTCCTGCCTGGTAATATAGGGGGACACCAAAGCCAACAGCTGCTGAAATACGGGGTCAGACATCCTGAGGAAATTCCTGAAATCATCAGGATTATTCTCCCTGATCTCCCGCAACAAAGGCATGTGACAGAATTGGTGCCGCTGGAGCAACCAATTCTTGGTCCATGAACTCCTCCTGACCCTGCTCATGGCATGGAGTCGGGATACAGCATGAACCCCTGCACCAACTACAGCACGAACTCTACGACGAGTACGTAGCCGCAACATGGCTAGATAACGGTCGGCTGAACAGAACGAACTAGAAGAACGCACGGAAGAACAGCAAGGCCTATGAAGAACAAGCTGAAAAACACGAACGTGCAGAGCAGGCCTCACTGAATAAACAGATACGAACTGACTACAAGCAGTGCTAAACAGATACGAACCCACAGGCGCAAACTGAACTCCCGAAAACGATCTTCAAAGCACGAAGACTGAAAAGCGCGAATCGTCTCTCACCAAACTTTTACTAACACGCGGAAACACGGAATTAGCAAAAGCGTCCCAAAGGGTGGCGTCATTCGAACGGAACTTCCCCTTTATAGTGCCGTCGTACGTGTTGAACGTCACTGCGCTTTGCTTGATCGTTTTTTTAAATGATGGTGTGTACGCAAGGCAGGCTTGAGAGGAAACATGAAAAAAAACGAGGAGAAAAACGTCGGTTTAAAAAATGACATTAAAAACTATCGTGTGTACGGGGCATTAGACAATATTTAAAAAAAGCCCCAAAACCTATGTGTTGTACAATATATATTCATGACAAAGAGACCCAAATAGCTACGCATAAAACATTTGTAGCAATATCTATGAGTGAATAGGCACTAGTAAGTACATTAAAAACAGCCACTTTTACATAGTTCTGCCTGAAATCTGTTAGGACTAAAATTTACACCAGGCTCGGTTTTCTATGATACAAAAATGCATTGCACACAATAAGCAACTCCTGTATAAAATATCCAGTCCACAAGGTTTTCACGGGTGATTTTACAGAAGCAGAAAATTGCCTGTAAACGCTTGTGACTTCATGACCCTGCAGCCTTACAATGTATTTAACCTGAAGATATAACATGAATTCTTCTTCAGTCTGCCTTTTAGTTTGTGCTATCTAGACTCTAAGAAGAAACCATTGTTTCCAAAAACATTACACTACAAACAGCGGTAATTAGGCATAGAATTATGCATGTATTCTGCAGGGGGATTAAGGAGGAAATAAATTGGTAGATTTGTTGATGTTTTTCATTCTTCCTAAGTATATTCATACATGTTCGTCCACAAAAATGTAGCGAATTTCAGTTATAGGCCAGTAAATGTTTAGCAGGACCATTTTCAGTATTTATCCTGTAGGCCCAGACAAATTGGCACACTATCCATGTATCAAATGGTAAATGTTGGGATTAATTGTAGGTAGCTTAATTGAAAAGATACAATGCTATCGTAAGAGCAGAGAAGGTACTACTCATGTAATAAATTGTGCTGCAGTAGCATTGATTACCTACTGTATATGGTGCGGTGTTCTGCAGCAGTACAGGCAAATTTCTGTCTGCTGCCAGAACAAATTCAAATCTGCCTGAATTCTTCCCCACAATTCAGGGGAAGCATTGTTTCTCAACTAATACAAGGCTTCCTCTAATTGAGTGACGTGGAAAATAGAGCTGATAAAGTCACAATTTCCTCCTCTGCCAATCAAATGAAGTCTTGTAAACATTGCTGGAGCTGCTAATCTACATAAAAATTATTATCTATGGACTTATCATTCACAGGCAACCCTCTGAAGTCCCATCTGTGATTGCACTTTCTGCCTTCCAGAAAATAGGAAGCAGGGATCTAATGTCACTTTCTCCTGAGATGACTACACCTAGCAGGCACTAGACAACACCCTCTTTTGCAAAGCCTGTCTGGTGGGCATCCTGCACAAGCTTCCTCTCTAAACAGATAACTGTTTCATACTGATCATAACAGATGGTTTTAGCTTGTAAAGCTGATTGGCTGCTAATTACAAATTTTTTTTTTTAAAAGCTAAGTTCACCTCTTAAAAAATAATAAATGCACGTGTTTTTGCAGGTAAAGAAAATTTGCATTAATATGTTTTCTTTTGGAGAATGCAGAGCATTGCACCAACAATCAGCAGATCACAGGTGCAATATCAGGCTCTGGCAGAATCTCACAATAGCTGTCTGCTTGTACCTCCTATATGGGCAGACAGTTAATGGAGAGCATATACATAAATGAACTACCAGGGTGTTCATCAGTGCCCTTACAATTCAATGAGAACTACAAGCTGTCTGCTGCAATTCATTAATTCACAGCCCTGCACACCCGTGCTTTTTTTAAATTGTGACAGTGGGTGAAGGGAGAAGATCCCCAGTCAGCTGTCACAGCGTGGATCAGAGGAGCATAGGCAGGTGCTCTTTGGTAACATGATACATGTTACACCCTAAGTACTGGTGTAATATGTAACATGTTACCAAAGGTGAACTTATCCTTTAATTGCAATAAAGAAGTGAATTACTTGCTAGATATGTCTTTCAAACATTCTGAAAGCTCTCTTTTTTGTTTAAAAGAGCACATTATTCCTTGTCTGATGCTGTCTGTGGATCATTATCCAACTAATCAAATCAGATTTGTTTAACAACTATGAGCCTCCATTCCTAATGGTGCCTGTTTATGGGAAACGTGCCAGGCGGAGCTGTTCTGTGATGTCATTGCACGTGCTGGCTGGACCTGAGATGGTGGTTTGTATAGTATAAGTGTTTGTCTCTCCATCTGCATACAGTGAGGGGAAAAAGTATTTGATTCCCTGCTGATTTTGGACGTTTGCCCACTGACAAAGAAATGATCAGTCTATAATTTCAATGGTAGGTTTATTTTAACAGTGAGAGACGGAATAACAACAAAAAAATCCTGAAAAAGGCTTTTCAAAGAAGTTATAAATTGATTCGCATTTTAATGAGTAAAGCAAATATTTGACCCCTTCACAAAACATGACTTAGTACTTGGTAGAAAAACCCTTGTTGGCAATCACAGAGGTCAGACATATCTTGTAGTTGGCCACCAGGTTTGCACACATCTCAGGAGGGATTTTATCCCACTCCTCTTTGCAGATCCTCTCCAAGTCATTAAGGTTTTGAGGCTGACGTTTGGTAACTCAAACCTTTAGCTCCCTCCACATATTTTCTATGGGATTAAGGTCTGGAGACTGGCTAGGCCACTCCAGGACCTTAATGTGCTTCTTCTTAAACCACTCCTTTGTTGCCTTGGCCGTGTGTTTTTGATCATTGCCATGCTGGAATGCCCATCCATGACCTATTTTTAATGCCCTGGCTGAGGGAAGGAGGTTCTCACCCAAGATTTGACAGTACATGGCCCCGTCCATCGTCCCTTAAATGCGGTCAAGTTGTCCTGTCCCCTTAGCAGAAAAATACCCACAAAGCATAATGTTTCCACCTCCATGTTTGACGATGGGGATGGTATTCTTGGGGTCATAGGCAGCAGTCATCCTCCAAACACGTCGAGTTGAATTGATGCCAAAGAGCTCGATCTTGGTCTCATCTGACCACAACACTTTCACCCAGTTCTCCTCTCAATCATTCAGATGTTCATTAGCAAACTTCAGACTGGCCTGTACATGTGCTTTCTTAAGCAAGGGGACCTTGCGAGTGCTGCAGGATTTCAGTTCTTCACGGCGTAGTGTGTTACCAATTGTTTTCTTGGTGACTATGGTCCCAGCTGCCTTGAGATCATTGACAAGATTCTCCTTGTAGTTTTGGGCTGATTCCTCAGTGTTCTCATGATCATTAAAACTCCACAAGGTGAGATCTTTCATGGAGCCCCAGACTGAGGGAGATGGACAGTTATTTTGTGTTTCTTCCATTTGTGAATAATCGAACCAGCTGTTGTCATCCTCTCACCAAGCTGCTTGGTGATGGTCTTGTAGCCCATTCCAGCCTTTTGTTGGTCTGCAATAGGGATGAGCCAAACACCCCCCTGTTCGGTTCGCACTAGAACCTGCGAACAGACCTAAAGTTTGCGTGAATTTTAGAACCCTATTAAATACAATGGACTCGAACGTTCAAAATCAAAAGTGCTAATTATAAAGGCTAATATGCAAGTTACTGTCCTAAAAAGGGTTTGGGGACATGTATCAATGCAAAAAAAAGTTTTAAAAACTCACGTTTTTTCGGGAGCAGTGATTTTAATAATGCATAAAGTGAAAAATAAAAAGTGAAATATTCCTTTAAATTTCGTACCTGAGGGGGGGGGGGGGGTGTAAAATATGCCTGTAAAGCAGCGCTTTTTTCCCTTGCTTAGAACTGTCCCTGCACAAAATGTAATTTCTGAAGGAAAAAAAGCCATTTAAAACCCCTCGCGGCTATAATGAATTGTCGGCTCCCGGCAATACCGAGAAAAAACATTGATAAAAGAAAAAAAAATGCTTGGGGGTCCCCCCAAATTCAATTACCAGGCCCTTCAGGTCTGGTATGGATATTAAGGGGAACCCTGCATCAAATAAAAAAAAAATGATGTGGGGTTCCATACCAGACCCTTTATCCGAGCACGCAACCTGGCACCACAGGAAAAGAGAGGGGGACGAGAGAGCGCCCCCCCTCTTGAACCATACCAGGCCACATGCCCTCAACATGGGGAGGATGTCCCCATGTTGATGGGGACAAGGGCCTCATCCCCACAACCCTTGCCCAGTGGTTGTGGGGGTCTGCGGGCAGGGGGCTTATCGGAATCTGGAAGACCCCTTTAACAAAGGGGACCCCCAGATCCCGGCCCCCCCTATGTGAATTGGTAAGGGGTACATTGTACCCCTACCATTTCACGAAGAAAGTGTAAAAAAAAAAAAAAAAACACACAGACACCTTGGAAAAGTCCTTTATCAAAAATAAAAAATAAAAAACACATTCCAGCGATGTAATCCAATGTCCCGCGGCAATCCGATGTCCAGCGCTGCAGTCTCCACTCCATATGAAACGTCATTGACTGAGCGGACCTAGACTGCGGAGGAAGTTCCCCATCAGGTCCCCTCAGCCAATGACGTGGGCGGGGTCTCAGGGTACAAGAGGGCGGGGCGCCCTCCTATCTCAGACCCCGCCTATGTCTTGGCTGAGCGGACCTGATGGGGAACTTCCTCTTCAGTGTAAAAAAATGAATAGACACGCCCCTTCTCACGTTCCCCATCAGGTCCGCTCCTTTGCGTATATTTGCGGCAAATATCGCCGATTTGACATGCGATTTGACATGTCAAATCGCATGTCAAATCGCACCAGTGTGAACCAGGGCTAAAATGCAAATCAATTTATAACTTTTTTGAAATGCATTTTTCTGTATATTTTTGTTGTTATTTTGTCTTTCACTGTTGAATAGAATTAGGGCTTGAGGGACCCCACAACCCAAAAGACCAAAAGGGGGAAAAAGAGGGCGGTTGGGCTATTGCTGAAAAAAAAGTGAGTAGGTAAACTCAGAGAGAGCGGGTATGATGAAACATTTATACATTTATTCACATAGCATCAAATAAAAAACAAACAACAATACAATAAAATACAGACATCGTGACAAGCCATACAGGTCACCGAAGCTGATGATCCCCTTGTGGAAAATTGTGGTGGAGGTAGGGGTCACGGAAGGGTTCTCTACTAGTTTTGCGACCAATTTCTAGAAGGAACCCGTCAGCTCAAATGCCGAGACCACCGGGGGCGGTCTCCCGTGGCGGCCAAGGGGGACGGATGAGGAGATGGGCCAATCAACTGTATGGGGTACAGAGCGGGGTAGGGGGTCCCAGGACCAGAGACCCAGTAAACACTGGTGCTTAAAACAGTGATTATTAATAGCAGTAATTGCTGGTAGTAAATATGAGAGTCAATTGCAATAATCCCTCTAAAGCCTCAAGGGCAATAGCCAATGATAGCTTGGTGCTCGGTAAAGCAGGTAAATGTCCTGGGACCCAGCGTCCATTTGTCTCTCACTGTTAAAAAAAAACTACCATTAAAATTATAGACTAAAATCCACTCACATACAGTGAGGGAAAAAAGTGTTTGATCCCCTGCTGATTTTGTAAGTTTGCCAGAGGACAAAGAAATTATCTTTTTTTTTTTATAAATGATGTACTGATATACTAATTCATGAGGCTTCTCCTGTATTTTGTTTATTATGTAGCTGATATCCACTGAGTGCTGCTAACTATAGATTTGAGCAGACTGATTGCAAATATGAATATAAAATATATATTTTTGAAAAATATATCGGTTTCAAATCCTCCACGAGTTTAAGTTCCCCAAACTAAGAATACGGTTCAGGTTTGGCCCAATGCAAGGTTCAACCCGAACATTCCATGTTTGGCGTTTTCCAGTTTGCCAGCCCGTGCAGCCTGAAAGTCATTAATTTATTGGTGGCATTACTACTTTTTTTGTTGTGTTAAAGGTTTTCTTTTTTTTTTTTTGGCATGGGGCTTATACTAAAAAAAGCAAAAAAAAAACAAAAAAACTTGGAGTTCCCTTCAAAATCTATACTAGACCATTATGCTAAATTATGGTCTGGTATGTATTTTAGGATGGGACCCCACAAATCAAAAAAACAGCATAGGGTTCCCCTTATAATTTATACCAGACCCCTTGGGTCGGGCATGGATTTTAGGGGGTACCACATGTAAAAAAAGAAAAGCATGGGGTCCCCCTAAAATCCACATCAAACCCTTATCAGAGCATTCAACCTGCCTGGCAAGAAAAGGGGAGGCAGGGAGCATGCAGCCCCCTCACTCCTGAAACATACTAGGCCACATGCCCTCAATATGGGGAGGGTACCTTGTAAAGAGCCCCCCCCCCAAAGAATCACCTTGGCCCCATGCTAATGAGGACAAGGGCCTCTGGGCCAGGGTTGTGGGGGTCTACACAGGGAAAATTATCAGAATCTGGAATTACCTTTAAAAAAGGGGGCCCCCCACATATCACACTCTTCAAATGTAAATGAGTAAGGGGTGTATAGTACCCTTGGTTACGCACTCACAAATGTGTGAAAATAAACACAGGCACAAAGAAGTTCCACAATGTAAATTCATCATCACTCACATCATCCAGTGATGCAGTTCTGTGTGAAACCTGATGAATTATGCCTGTTGACCCTCCGAAACCCCAAAAAACACTGACCTGTCCACGCATCTGATACCGGAAAAAAAAATCATCATAAAAGAGAGGTCTCCAACTGCAGCAGAATGTTAATAAAGGGGCAAGGTTTCCTGAGTGATATCGTTGACCAAATAGAAACAGGACCATGATATAATGGGAGATCCATTCTCCCTGCAGGGGGCTGTCATTCGCAACAAGTTTCTAGCAGGAATTCATATGTCAGCATGTTGGAATATTTATTGTTTTGGCAGACAGTGTTCATCATAAATGACGTAGATCTGCATTGCTGGACGCCATGATTGACACTAAAATTACATTGTGAGCATTTTTTTTTTTAAAAGGACTTTGAGAAGTAAATAAACACACACACCTTTAGCAATGTTTTTTTTTGTCAATGAGTAACCAGGGGTACTATGTACTAGACATGTGCGATTAGTTTTGTACGAATCTAAAATTCGTACAAATTTTTCGAAATTCGTACATTTGTACGAATCCGAATTACGAATATTTACGGATACGAATTCTGTACGAAATACGACGTTTCGTTTACGAATTTCGGCTCCAAATTGAAAAGATTCGACATTATAGAGAGAAAAGATTCGACATAGAGAGAAAAGATTCGACATTATAGAGAGAAAAGATTCGACATAGAGAGAAAAGATTCGACATTATAGAGAGAAAAGATTCGACATAGAGAGAAAAGATTCAACATTATAGAGAGAAAAGATTCGACATAGAGAGAAAAGATTTGACATTATAGAGAGAAAAGATTTGACATTATAGAGAGAAAAGATTCGACATTATAGAGAGAAGATTGCTGCTGGAATTGGGTGAGGGAAGTACATTTCCGGTCGAATCATTTGTTCGTTCCGGTCGAATCGTTCGTTATACGCGTCGTACGAAATTCGTATTTCGTACGAATCCGAATTGAATTCCGTACACGAATTACGATTTTTTTTTAATACGAAACGGAACGGAACAAATTTTTTGACGGCTCCCATGTCTACTATGTACACCTTACTTATTAATGTAGGGGGGCAGTATCTGGGTGACCCCTTATTTTTAAGTGGAATTCTAATTCTGATAAGTCCCCTTCCACAGACCTCTACAACCACCAGGTTAATGGGGAAGAAGCCTTTGTCCTTATCAACTTATGGAAGGTGTTCTCTCCATGTTGAAGGCATATATATGATTCAGGGGACCTGAGAGGTCTGGTAAGGAAATCTAGGGGACCCCAGTTTTCTTTTTCTTACATCAAGAATGAGTGTCTGCTATGTTTTTTTAGGGGGAACGCCATGTTTTTTTTGTATGAAATCCCCCTATTAACATGTACACCAGTCCCTCACCTAGGGTAAGGGCCTGTTATAGATGAAGGGAATCCCAAGCTGCTTTGTTTACATGTGTAAATGTCACTTTTGCTGTAGTACATTGTATATAACTTACTGATGTGCAACTTTACAGGCAGGTTTAGGGCATCCTCCACGTATGTTATTAAAAGACAATTTTCAGTTTTAATGTCACCCTTTAAGCATTATTAAAAGGAGTTGCTCACGAATAAAGAGCACTTCTTAAAACTTTTTCTGCATTGGTGAATATCCTGCAGAGAACTACCCAGCGACTTACAGTATGTCCTTTGTATGACAATTAATCCCCTATTAGCCTTGCAAAATGGTCAGAATTGACTTTAAAGAGTGGGCTTGTTTAACTGCCATGGCATTCAGACTAACATTTAGAACTTAGAAGCAGTCCAGAAAACCTCCCTCAAACCAAACCCAGGTACATTGTCTCATTCCTAAGCTGGACCTGACTAGTGTTTGATGTAAATACAGGGTTAATGGACCAGCATACAATTTTCCCTTTAATAAATCCCCCATACATGTAATTGCTATGTTTTTAACAGTATGTAAATGCATATTATATTAATCTACAATTATTACGCTGAAGTTCACTGGCAGGTGAGGAGGTCATGAGGGTCATTGCCCAATTTGGAAATATATAAACGTTTTCTGTCATATGGTACATGCAATATTGGCAGCAGCTATACTTGGACAACTGTTTACCGGAGCAATCAAGTAGCTGATAACTTCATCATCCAAGTACAATTGTGCAGATGGTTGATGAAACAAATCTCCTGCTTGACTGCAGTTTACCAGTCCCAAATGACACAGATGCAGACTCATTCTTTCAAACCCATGGCAAGCTATCTGAAGAAGTGATGTTTTCTTAGTTTTGTAGTTCGCAACAATAAAAAGATCCAATCAAATAACATATTTCTTCCAAACCATTTTAACAAAAGTTAGGACACATTCCTCTTTTTAAGTGAGGATAATAAAACATTTGTCCACAAGCTGCCATAAAATTCAGCAGTGGAAGAAAAAAAAATATTAAAGAATATACACTACACTGGCAATCAAGTGGTTAAGTAATATAGTTGACAGCATCATGGCTATTACACCAGTTCCATACAACTTTCAAATATGCCTAGAAATAAGAAGAGATAGGAAATTATAGGCTTTACAAAAGAGGAAAGTAAAAGTGAAAGCTCTATAAAAGAAAGAGGAACTATTATGGAGCAAAATGCCAACTCATTTCAAAACAGCCAAATATGAGAGAAATACAGCTTTGCTTGTAATAGCAGTTTACAACGGAACATTGTATTGCAACATAACAGTGGTGCTATAATTTGCTCTAACAACTCCAATTATGCCTTTTATTGATTTGGCAACACATTTAATAGGAATAGCCACACCTCTTGTGTTACAAATCATTAAAGGTGTTGAACGGTGTAATTTTAAAATCGCCTGCCTTCTACAGATGTCAGTGTGACAGCATAATTTCCCCTGAATTTTGCTATGTAAACAGTGTGTTACAGTAATTTCTCTCTTACAAGTGTTCAAATGTTCTTAGCACTGGTTTTGTATTGAAACATGTTTTGATTTTTTTTTGATTTTTCTCTGTTATAATTGCTTTTTCTTTTTCTCTTTCTTTTTTTTTTAGCTATGGAAATAAACATGCTGTCTCTCTTATCTACGTCTCTAACCTTAATTATTACTTAAATCTTCAATATGCACTTAACAGTGCAAGTAAAACCTTTGAGTTTAATTTTGTTCCTCTTCAGTTTAGAGGAAACATAGATCTGGTTAATGGCATGTAGCTATGTTAGTCATTTGTAATTCAGCCAGTCAATCTCGCTTTCTTCAGTACAAAAACACCTTTAACTAGAAAAAATATTAACAGTTATCATGCCTTCACAATTATCTTGAACAAAAATATTCCACTGATCCCCTTATCATAATAATAATAATAAAAAATATAATTATACATATTTTACAAAGTACATTTATTAGTTAAAACACTATAAGGTTTGATAATGTATTTCCTTATTTATTGCATTTTTAGTGGTATAAAATCACTTGCACCATGGCTGAATAGCTTAAAAATGTTCTTTCCAAATTGATTACATTTTTTCACACCCTTTTAGTGAAAGGGTGTGATTACAATTATTTTTTGGGAGATGAACATTTTTGAGCTGGTGTAAAGGTAGATATTAAGATAAAGTGGCCCTTATTTTTATGTCTGAAAAGTTTTGTCTCAGATGGTCTAATCTAGTTAATCTAGTTAATAATCAAATTCTTCATCTGTAGTGAGAATGGAAGAGAGAAACCAAATGCTCACCGTGGGTCCGCTTTGAGAAAATACTTCTCTGAAACACTCATGAATAAGGTTCTTATTATGTGATATTGTTAATAGTTAATAACTGAACATTAATACATACAGTATGTAGTTAAAACAAGAGATCAGCAATGTAAGAATTAATTATTCATTAAAAAAATCCACTGTGTTTGTTTACTTAGCCTTTATTGAATGGTTTAAACAGGTCTCAAATGAATATGTCAAATTATAAATTACGTAGAAAGATTAAATACGTCACCATGTAATTACATGCTCTTATTGGATACAGAGTTGCTTGTTCTTAAGTTATAATTCCAATGCTCAATAATCCATAGCGACCAATGAGAATGCACTACAGTGAAGTTAGACTAGTTTGAAATTAATTATGATTCAAGTTATAGAACCTGTTATTAATTAAAGTACAACTACAGGCGGTCCCCGGGTTACAAACAAGATAGGGAATGTAGGTTTGTTCTTAAAAAATGTACCTGTTCCAAATTACAAACAGATTCAACTTAAGTGTAGCTCCAGCCAAAAAAATCTATTTTTAAGCTATTTGGATAGCATTGTTTTGCTGTCTGTGCCCCTGTTCAGAAGATTTCACCTCACTTTCTGTCTCAATGACAATTTGATTTTGAAAATTTGGGGTTATTAGGGAATCAAGGATTGGTGATAAAGCATCAGTGGAGACATCTTTTTTCCCATATTAACTCTTACAGGAGAGAATTTCCCTTCCTAGGGGTAGATTTCCTCTCACTTCCTGTTGTCTTCCTCCGTTTGTAGGTAGGAGTCGTTTGTAAGTTGGATGTTTGTAAGTAGGGGACCGCCTGTATTGGCAAAACTTTATCTTCATTTTGGTTAGAGTAAGGAAAAGTTAATTCACCTGTCAGTTTTTTTGCCCAGTTGGGTCCCATTGGGGAGATTTACCTTCACTTGCTGTTCCATAGCCAAAACAGGAAGTGAGAGGAAATCCCTGCAAATTAAGAAAATTGCTTGGGCTCCCTGGTCCCCATTAGAAGATTTCCCCTCTATTACTTTGCTGGGGACAACCCAAAATTTGGGATTCTATTTTACTTTCACTTTTGTTGATAATGGTAAACAGGACAAATAAAAAGGGTGAATTTCCCTAATGGCAATAAACCCTAATAGATGTTCTAATCCTTCTCCACAAAAAAAAAAAGTTTGCCTTTAGCTATACTTTAAGGCATCTAAGCATATAGTTCAGAGTTACTTATACTAGAAGAAGCATATGTGAAGGTATAAGGTAACAATATACTATATCAGAATCTCCCGCGCTACCACATAGAAAAGTGAAACAAAATCAATAAATTATATAAATGATTGCAGCAGTTGTTGTCATGTGTTCCCGCACCAATGAAAATAAAATGAAAATGTGCACTACATGAAGTGCACTTATTTTGTGAGTGAGATTTTAACCCTTTGTTTTCATAAATATACTTGGTGAGCTTATATATTGCGCAATAAGGTTATTTTTGTTCCTTTAAGGTACATAAGGAGGAATGGTCTACACATGCGGATAAAGACACAGATTAAAGGCAAGGCGCATATTGACCTAGTTTTCAGTAGGTCATAATTTGGGATAAGTGGCCTGGTTGGAAGGTGGGGGAAACACTTTTGTGATGGTGATCCATTGCATTTTTCACTTGTGCATGTTTGTTCATGGATTTAAACTGAGGTGGAAGAAAAGGTGGACTATTATTAATATATATTTTTTTCAATTTGTTTTATTATTTTCACAAAAGTGGATAATACACTGAATTATGGACTTTGCACATTATACTTAGTGATGATTAATACTGTTTAATAAAGATTTTTATATTTATTCAATCAGTTATATGAACTTATTATATATGCCTATGGTTTAATTTTAGGTGTCACAAGTTTAGATTTGTTTCATTGCGCGGAGTTTACTTTTTCATTTTATAAGGTAACAATATGCCTACAGGTTATATCCAGAGAAAATGTCTGCATGGGTTTCTTCAGAGTATCCATCTCCACTCTAAAGGAAAACCTTTTTTTGCATTTTTTTTTGTTTTTAGTTATACTTTAAGGTCTCTAAGCATATAGTTCAGAGTTACTTATGCTAGAAGAGACATATATGAAGGTATAAGGTAACAATATACCTAAAGATTATATCCAGAGATGATGTCTGCATGGGTTCCGACAGAGTATCAAGTCTGATAGCGTCCCACTTCAGATTCAGAATGGGCAGCATTAGTACGTCTTACAATCATTCCCATCATTCCCCAAATACTTGATGGCCAAATCTGTTAGGGAGAGCTGAGAAGTAGAGCTCGCAAATAATCGTAACAATGCCAGAGTGAGCAGCAAATACATTGAAATAAATAATTTGGCAGAATAATTAGGAGGCGATTAAACATGTATTGAATTATGTGATGTTCACCAAATCAACACATTTAACCATTGAACCTACCAGGGCCCATAACATATTCAGAATTCCCTCCAAAATATTAAACTGGCAGGTAAAAAGTTCAGCATTGGCTACCAAGACACTAATGACAACTTTAAATGAACTGCTGAAATAAATAGTTTTCACTGATTGCTTTTTCTATATTAAAAGCTTGAGCTGTAGGTTAGGGTAACAATATTTAAGATAGTTTTAACAAAATAAAATCAATGCCCAGGTATGGAGGTTCCAACATAATGCTACAGATTTGCATTTATCCAGCAAAAGGGGCATAGAGGGGAAAATCAATAGCACAAAATATCAATATATAGTCATAGCAATCATAAATATCATTGACTCAACTAAATTAGGCTTAGCCAATCATTGCTCAACATTAGGACTTACACTAGATTAAACTAGTCAGTTTTTAGGCTAAGCATATTATTCTTTCAAGACATATTAGCAAAGCAAAAAAAAATAACCAAAACAATACATTTTCTTTTAATTTGTAAAGGTTTTCTTGAAATGGCCAATCATTTTTTTACTTAAAAATTGTGGGTTACAATATCCTATGTAAGCGGCAAATGTGTTTTATTTAATTTCCTTGCTGTCAGAAATGCAATGGCATAATCAAGATTGACAAATTAAACTAACTGTATTCTTAAGGGATTGATCTACAAAGTCAAATTGCCTGAATGAATTGTTTTGATTGTTTATAGGTTCTTCTTCACAAATTCTTTCTTTGTTTCTTTCATTACCACAGTAGTGGTAGTGATGACCTGCCTGTCAAAAATTTCCCAGTATAGTGACATGGTTACAATGGTCAACACCAGTGGCGGCTGGTGCTCAAAATATTTGGGGGGACACAAACAAACTGAAAAATTCTGGAAAAAAAACATTAATTGCAGCCACACTGTGCCCATCAAACGCAGCTACTGTGCCATCAAAAACAGCCACTGTGCCATCAAACACAGCCACTGTGCCCAACAAATGCAGCCACTGTGCCCATCAATTGCAGCCACTGTGCCGATCAAACGCAGCCACTGTGCCCATCAAACGCAGCCACTGTGCCCTCAAACACAGCCACTGTGCCCATCAAACACAGCCACTGTGCCCATCAAACGCAACCACTGTGCCATCAAATGCAGCCACTTTGCCAACGCTGCCACTTTGCCCATCAAATGCTGCCACTGTGTCCCATCAAATGCTCCCACTGTGTCCATCAAATGCTGCCACTGTGCCCCATCAAATGCTCCCACTGTGCCCATCAAATGCTGCCACTGTGCCCAATCAAATGCTGCCATTGTGTTCCATCAAATGCTACCAATGTGCCCATCAAATGCTGCCACTGTGCCCCATCAAATGCTGCTACTGTGCCCCATCAAATGCTGCCACTGTGTCCATCGAATGCTACCACTGTGACACCCTGCCCACTTGCCGTCTGCCCAGCACTTACCCTATCTCAGTGCCGGGTCAGGCGAGCGGTGGGACCTTGCAGCGGGTCAGACAGCGGCTCCTGTGTCCTCCGTGCGTCTCCTCACCTCCTCCTGATAGCCGTCCAATCATAGCGCCTGTCCTTTCAGCCAATCAGGTGCCAGGTAACAGATATGATAGCGTGAGGAGAAAAAAAATAGCTGATCACCGGCGGCTGTCAGAGGGACATCGGTCCCGATGAAGGAGAGCAGCCGTCTGCTCATCTCTGCCACCTACCAGTGAATAACAGTGCTGCCTGCCAGTGATCACCAGCACCACCTATCAGTGCCCACAGTGCAACCCATCAGTGCCCACAGTTCCGCCCATCAGTGCCCACAGTGCCACCCATCAGAGCCCACAGTGCCACCTATCAATTTCACCTACCAGTGCCACCCATCAGTGTCCACTGCCAGTGCTCAACAGTGTCACCTACCAGTGCCCATCAGTGCCATCTATCAGTGCCACCTAAGAGTGCCATCAGTGCCCCCATCAGTGCCACCCATCAGTGCCACCCATCAGTGCTCATCAGGGCCGCCTTTTCTGTGCCCATCAGTGCTGCCTTATCTGTCCCCATCAGTGCCGCCTTATCTGTGCCCATCAGTGCCACCTTATCTGTGCCTATCAGTGCCCACCAGTGCAGCCTATCAGTGTCCACCAGTGCCGCCTCATCAGTGCATATCAATGAAGGAAAAAAATTGCCAGTTTGCAAAATTTTATAACAAACTATGAAACATGATTTTTTTTTCAAAATTTTCCATCACATCATCCTGATGTCAAATTTTCATCAAATACTGTTGCATATGACTAGCTTAAGGTCAAACCAAAACCTTCAATCCTCCAAGGACGGTGCCAACTTAGCCTCTATTTAGATCTGCAGTGCTGCACATGTGGTCAGCTATTACACCAGCCATTTGAAGGCTTGAAAGTTTGTTGAGAGCAACATAAGTGCACTGGCAACTGTGACAGTCATCATCAGTGGCATGCTTTAAATATAGCATATAGCCCTGCTCAAGCACTAGTAGGCAGAATTTAAATGAAAACATGCAGAAAAAAATATTGTTGTGTTTGATTAAGGATTCAATAACCTTTATTGACCATTTATAACTTTCCTTTTTGAAACAGTTAAATCAATGAGTATATCAAATTCTTTAACCACCTCCCTACTGTGCACGAAAACCCCCTTCCTGCCCAAGCCATTTTTCAGCTTTCAGCGCTGTCACACTTTGAATGACAATTGCGCGGTCGTGCGACGTGGCTCCCAAACAAAATTTGTGTCCTTTTTTTCCCACAAATAGAGCTTTCTTTTGGTGGTATTTGATCACCTCTGCGGTTTTTATTTTTTGCGCTATAAACAAAAGAAGAGCGTCCAGTTTGGAAAAAAAACACAATTTTTTACTTTTTGCTATAATAAATACCCATTTTTTTTTTTAAATAAAATTTTCCTCAGTTTAGGCCGATACGTATTCTTCTACATATTTTTGGTAAAAAAAAAAATCGCAATAAGCGCGTATTGATTGGTTTGCGCAAAAGTTATAGCGTGTACAAAATAGGGGATAGATTTATAGCATTTTTATTTTTTTATTAGTAATGGCGGCGATCTGCGATTTTTTTATTGTGACTATGATATTGCGGCGGACACATCGGACACTTTTGACACATTTTTGGGACCATTCACGTTTATACAGCGATCCCTGCTATAAAAATGCATTGATTACTGTATAAATGTGATTGGCAGGGAAGGGGTTAACCACTAGGGGGCGGGAAGGGGTTAAATATGTTCCCTCAATGTTTTCTTACTGTGGGGGGAGGGGACTGACTGGGGGAGGTGACTGATGGTTGTCCCTATGTACAAGGGACACACCATCAGCCTCCTCTCCCTCACAGGACGTGGATCTCTGTGTTTACACACAGAGACCCACTTTCCTGCTCGTTTCCCGGGCAATCGCGGGTGCCCGGCGGCAATCGCGGCCGCCGGGCACGCGCACCGGGGCCTTGTGAACGCGGCGGGCGCGCGCGCGCGCCGCTGGCGGCGAGCGCGCGCCTTCTAGCTCGTTTTAAAGGGAGGACGTCATATGACATCCTCCCAGAACGAGAGTGTCCTCCGCCCGCCGTCAATTGACAGTGGGCGGTGGACAAGTGGTTAAAAGCTTATCTAAACTCAAAAACAAACATTTTATATATGTTAGCTTAACAGTTCTTGGATGAGATGGTTACATTTCTTTTTTCAGGCAAAGAAAATTTCCGCAAGTACAGAAATACCTGAATCTTGACAGAAATGCATTGTTTTTGTCACTTGCTAGTTGAAATAAAAGAAAAATAAATCCTATATTTCTTCTATAATCTATTGATCTCATCAGCCCCATGTAAAGGGGGTGAACAAAGATTTACATATTTGAAATTTAGTCTGGGTGTTACCCATGGCTCTTTCCATAGGTACAGTGGAGTAAGTAAACATAATCACAAAGAAAAAATAAATGTCTAAGTTGGCGGTCCTAAAAAAAACTCACAGGGGTGTCCACTAGAAGAAAAAAGGGGAAGAAGAGTAGAAATGGGACAGCCCTTTTAATTTGGTTTATTACTGGTTATATTTGATGTAGTAGGAGGTCATGCGTCACCAAAAGATGGTAGACACAACCTTCCAAGTGCACTTATAGAGAATGCTCCTGTCTCCATATTGTGTAGATGAGGTCAATCTTGATGCCGAGGGGAGACCCAATCCTCATCAGGGAGTAGAATGGTGTGTGGAATGTTTTAAGGTTAAACAAACTGTCAATCCCTGGTGTGGCATAGGTACCCGTAATCTCATATTAAATGTGAAAATGGTTATAAAAGTTTCCAAGTCATAGTAGATAAACTTCAAGGATCAAGACTGGCTCAGGTAAGTAAAACAGGGGGGCTGGAGGGCCGGTGATTGCCAGGTGTTTTTTTTACCTTAATGCATAGGATGCATTAAGGTGAAAAAACACGAACCTTTAGAACCCCTTTAAAGATATATAGGGAGAATAGGGCTTTTTTTCAGGAAACCCTTTCCGAACACAGTATAAGGGAAACTTCTCCCTCATATGTCCATAGAAAGGGCACATTTCATGTAGAAAGCTTTACAAGTAAAGATTCATAAAATAAATAAATAAAAATTGAATGAACAAATAAACTGATAATAAATTGCAATCAATATGCCAATCCATTCTGGACACAGTAAAAAGTTTTTTTTTTGTCAACAAATCTAAAAAATTGATATACATCATAAAAAATACTTCTTCTATAAAAAAAAAATCAAAAAAAAAATCCCTTTTTTACTGTGTTCAAAATGGGTTTACCTATGAATTGCTATTTTTTTTATTCATTTGTCTAGTTATTTATTTATTTTTCTTATATATTCTATGAATCTTTACAAGTTTTCTACATGAAATGCACCATTTCTATGGACATATGAGGGAGAAATTTCCCTTGTACTCTATTTGGAATGGGTTTCTTGAAAATTAGCTATTCTTCCTTGGCAGGGGACATCTTTAAATATATTACAAAAGCCTTTCAATTCATTAATTATACTTATTGTTTATACAGGTGTAGCGGCCTCACCCCATCTCTTTTGTCTAGGGGTATCACACACGACAGGGTGAGATGCGCTACGGCCCATGTCCTCCCCATAGCTGTGGGTGAGGTGAAGGCCAGTACCAGATATTTCCTCGGGCCTGTGTGCTTCTGTCAAGGATTAAGTCCTGCTGTGCCAACACTTCCCTTTGCTCCCATTAACCAGAGTTCCACACACCGATCACAGTCCAACTCTTGTTTTATTGCATAACTCACAATAAACAGTGCTTCAGTAGCCAACTGGTTGGGACTCGATAACAGTTTGATTCAGGGAAATGAGCAGGTCGAGGCACTATCCTGATTGTCAGCTAAACCACTGTGATCTCACCAGCGGTTACTATAGCCTTGGCTAGAGAGAACTTAGAACTTGAGAGTCTCTACCAGCGACTCAAGAGAACGTAGATAGGAGTACCTTCGCTGCGTTGTGGCCCCTGTCAGGGGAAGATGTCCCTCCAAGAGAGTTACCAGAGGCCCATCCGTCACTGGGTTGATGCTGCTCCAGACTCTCCGAATGGGTAACCTCCCCGGCCTCCTCACCTCAGACACGGGCCCCATCCACTTCAGGGACCCTCGGACTTCTCCACCCTCGCGGGACCCAGTCGAAGTCACTGGGCCCCAGGCCTCCTGGTTTAGTACCTCACCCCAGGCTGAAGGTGCCTAGGATGGACTCCAACTCCATTCCGGTCAGGCCTAGGGCGCCTGAGCCGGAATCCAGACCCGCCCACACCCAGGCCTAAGGTGCCTGGGCGTGTGATGAAGGACCTCCAAAAGAGCAAGACCTCATGGCCAGGGCGTCTCCCCCTTTTTTCCCCTCCAATGATGCCACGGCAGGTTCCCCGCCCTCGCTGTACCATCTCCGAGAAGGGACAAAAAGGACAGCACTGTTGGCGGCAAATCTACCTCGAGTCTGCGGGCACCTGCCACCCACAGGCCAAGGAGATTATTACACCGCCCAATCCTCCACGAATACAAATGGTCCAATTACTCCCATGCTTTACACACCTGGACCACACTACCACCCAGGTGTACCCCACCTAAATTTAGAGACCACGCTACACAGGTTTTAATGATATTCATGTATTATTAAGATTCTGCATTTCACCTCTGCACACTAGTGCTTTATCTACTATGACTCAAAACCAGTGATTGGTGGGATTTTTTTTAACCTTAAACATTATTGTGTATGTTGCAGGATTTCCAAGTGAAAACAAAAGAAAAACACTAGAAAAAAAAAGAAAAGAAAACCAATGCAGCCATCTAATCAAATGGTAAGTTGAAATACATAAACCTGGTAATTCTACAAATTACACATTCACTTTTCCTTTGTAGCTACAGTGTGTTCAATCGTTTCCATGTACCTATGGAGGGAGCCATGGGTGTCACCCAGGCTAAACTTCAAGCATGTCAGCCTTTGTTAATTCCCATTATATGGGGCCTGATAGGATTAATAGCTTACAGAATAAAGATATAATTATTTTAGCTTTCACCTCACAGTAGGTGACAAAGACACTACATTTCCGCAAAGACAGGTATTTTCTGTACATGCTGAAAATGTTCTTAGACTGAAAAATAAAATTGAATGCAGCCACCATGCCTAAGGACGGGTAAGCTGCAATATAATTAAATAAAATATATTCTTGTTCTCAGGTTTAGTTCTCCTTTAAAGGTAAAATGTACACAATGCAAACAATAACAAGAGAAAATCTGGAACAGACTCCCTCAGGAGCTGGTTCTGCCATGCTCAGGAGATTGCTTTAAAAAAGGCCTGGATTCTTTCATAAATGTACATATTATAATTTGATAGATACTGACATTTATAGGTAAAGTTGATCCAGGGAATATCCGATTGCCTCTTGGGGGATCATGAAGGAATTTTTTTCCCCACTGGTGCAAATTGGATCATACTTTGCTGTTTTTTTCCCTTCCTCTGCATCAACTGTGGGTATAGGTTTGTGTATACAAGATTGCATAATTTATTTTCCTTTAAGGTTTAATATAAACGGGACATTTTACAACCTTTCCTGAACGATTAACTTGACAGATAGTAACCGACGTTTAAAAAAGTCAGTTTTGCCACATTCACATGCCGCGTTTAGCCACGTTTAGCTGTATTTGCGCTTAGAAGCATTATCTTTAACCACTTCCCGCCTGCCATATGCAGAATGACGGCGGGAAATGGTTCTGTTATCCTGAATGGACGTCATATGGGGGAGCGCAGCGCGGCGATCGCGGGTGCAGCGTGTCAGTCTGACATGCCGCATCTCTGATCGTGATAAGAGGCCTCTGTAAGAGGCTTATTACCACGTGATTAGCTGTGACCAATCACAGCTGATCATCGCGTGAACCAGGAAGTGCTGGTAAACGCCATTCCCCGGTTCGCGCTGCCATGGAGAGCCGACCACCGGCTCTCCCTGTCAGAAGGGGGGGGGGTTTGTGATGATAATCAGCACATTGATTATCAGCCCAGCCCCCTAAGTTGTGCCAATCACCTGCCAATCAGTGCCTAGCAGTGTCCCAACAATAAAGTCTGCCAGTGCCTGCCACAGTGCCAATCAGAGCCCACCACAGTGCCAATCAGTGCCCACCACAATGCCAATCAGTGCTCAGAAGTAACACCTGTCAGTAATCTATCAGTACCTTATCATGAGTGCTGCCCATCAGTGCCACCTGTCAGTGCCAATCAGAACCGCCTATCAGTGCCAATCAGTGCCACCTGTCAGTGCCCATCACAGCCGTCTATCAGTGCCCATCAGTGCTGCCTATCAGTGCCCATCAGTGCCACCTATCAGTGCCCATCAGTGCCGCCTATCAGTGCCGCCTATTGGTGCCCATCAGTGCTGCATATCAGTGCGGCCTATCAGTGCCCATCAATTCTACATATCAGTGCCTCCTCATCAGTGCCCATCAGTGCCACTTTATCAGTGCCGCCTCATCAGTGCCCATCAGTGCCGTCTCATCAGTGCTCGTCAGTGAAGGGGAAAACAAAATTATATGACAGAAACTAAGAAAAACTTTTTATTTTTTGATAAACAAACTAAAAAAATAAACACCAGAGGTGATAAAATACCACCAAAAGAAAGCTCTATTTGTGGAAACAAAATGATAAAAATGTAGTTTGAATGACAATTGTGTGGTCATGCAACACTGTACCCAAAGTGTGACAGCGCTGAAAGCTGAAAATTGTCCTGGGCAGGAATGGCAGAAAGTGCCTGGTATTGAAGTGATTAAATAGTCCAAAATGAAAAACGCCTGTAAATGAAATGCAGATAAACACGAGTTACCACGTTTACACGCATTTACAAGCTGTTACAGGCATTTGCCATTTCAAATGCCTCTGCACATCCGTCCTGAACGCATTTTCTTGCTTTCCAAAAATGCTTCTACAGTAAACGCAACTGCCTAGAAACGACTATAAACGACCCTGTGTACATGTACTGATAAGGTAACATAGAGGAGAGTTCAGGGGCAGCTGAAAAAAAAAACCGCCCAACTGCTCCTAAACGTCCGTTTACCAGCAACAGTGTACATGGAGCCTTGTTGGTTGAATTAGATGGACTTGTGTCCTTTTTCAACCAGACTAACTATGTAAAACTATGTAGATAGAAGAATAAGAAGCCCTGTCCAAACAATGTTGAAATATGATTGCTTTAATAATTATACCTTATGCCAATATGTGATGATAGTGACTTTTTAGGAATCCCTATCATTCTGCATACCAAATACTTGTTAATGATCACAAAATTGCACAGATTTGTGTAGACAGCAATACTTTTAAGACTATTTTATAAAGTTAAAATATTATGCAGCACTGTAGATTATATAATAGAAGTTAAAATTAGAGACTTCTCTGATATGACCCAGGAGGGAATGAGAGCTCTGTCAAAAGCACCTTAATTGGTCTAGGTATTTTACCAATATTCAACTTAAATATTGGTAATTTATTTGATTGCAAACTTAAGTTTGACAACAGAAATATTTTAATGATGCAGATATTTATAGTACATGTCTCTGAGGCAGACTTGATGTTAGTTGTTTTCACCTTAATTTTTTCCATCAGGGAGAAAGGCTGTGTGTACTTGAAATGCTGGCAATGTGTAAATGAACTTGACAAGACATTTCAAAACAAACATAGGCCACCTACCAATCACTGGCACACAAGTCTTCCACATGTTTACAACAGAGGTGCCACATTGGATTCTCTCCCCGCTATTTTGCTTGGAGCCTGAAGCAGTATGAATGCCTGCATGCATTTGTTTAGCGGCAACAAACCGTCTCATTAACAGCTGTGTGAAAAACCAACAAGGGTGACATTTTTCACGCTGGAGTGATCACACTATAGAGTGTGTGTCTGCCAAAGCTGACCCTATCCACCTCCCATCTGGCTGTTCCTGAACAAAGGAGATCAAATAGGCCTACCTGACCTGACACCAAACACAGAACCAATATGGCCCTGCTGTGAAGTTTGTTTAGAACATATCCTCAGTCTTTCACAAATGACACAGAAATAAGTGTTGTAGGCCTTTCAAGATATTTTTATCTGTAATTGTCTTTGACTGAACATAGCTCATTCCTTGCTGTTCTGACAAGGCGGCAGTGCTTTGTGTGGGAAGATTAAGAGATACTAGCTAAGTGAATGCGTACAAGCAAACTGCTAAAATTCATTCTGTAATGTAGAGTTTTTCATGATGTTACAAAAGTGTTGGCTTACAGCAAAAATATCAGCTTATGGAAAATTAATATAATGTAAAAATGTACCCTTAGCCTAACTACATGCTTGAATAGAACACAGGTTCACTGAACCAGCATTAAAGTCTTGTTTTTTTTTTTACTTACCTGCTCTGTGCAATGGTTTTGCACAAAGCGGCCAGGATTCTCCTCTTCTCGGGTCCCTCATGGTGCTCCTGGCCCCTCCCTCCTACTGAGTGCCCCCACAGCAAGCAGCTTGTTATGGGGGCACCCGAGCCGAGCCGCAGCTCAGTGTGTCCATTCAGACATGGAACTGTGATTTGGCCCCGCCCCCCCCATCTCGCCATTGGCACACTAATTTTATTAACAGCAGCGGGAGCCAATGGCGCCCACTGTGTGACTCAGTTAATCAGAAGGGAAAGTTCCGGACAGCCGAGTCCCTCATGCAACACTGTTGGATTGAGATGGGCACAGGTAAGTCTTAAGCCGTTGTGAAGGACTAGCATCAAGTGTAGAGCTTGAAGGACACCGCCACTCGCTGGTTCTTCTTTTTAAGGGTTGTTTGCCCATTTTTATTAAAAGAAGTTCAAAACAAAATCAAAAGGTTTTCCCTCGCAGGGGTTTCAGTACTCCTTTTCAACAACAAAATGACATTCAGCCTCCTGGCTTATAGATACAGCAGTGCTGCTCAGGCCTTCCACTTCAGGCTCTTGTCTGTCTCCTATAGACTATTCCATCTGCAACACCATCCATTTGGATAGCAGCCCCTTGCTGCTCTGACCCTCAGACCTGGGTCTCTGGCTTCCACTGTGCACACAAGCACTCTCTGACTTCTCCAGTGCACACTTGCACTCTATGGCTTCCCCAGTGCACACCTGCACTCGTCCGGAGGGTGGGGCCCAGAATGGTCCTGATTCTACTATCAGGCCCACACACACCTGAACAACCAGTGTGCAGTTGAGTCTCAAAACCCGGATCCAGGACTGGGGATTTCATCCCACCCGGATCTCTAAGAAATCCCCAAGCTCCGGGTCCCAAAGTGGATTTTAGTAAATCATGAGGAAACGGAAAAGCCAGTTTCCTCCCAAACAAGCAAATACCCTGGAGCCCCTCAACCTGCCTGGTTGAGAATCCTGTATTCATACACTGCTGGGGTACCACACTACCACATACCCTCCCCCTTTGTTTCGATCCGGAGGGAGGAACACCAGCACCCATCATTATGGTTGGGACACCTCTGTGCTGGCTGTCAGCCACGTAGGCCCAACCTTTTTTCCGGGTGCGCTTCCAGGTATGTCCCACCCTGGATCTTAACAAGGTCCTATATTTCCCTATACTCAGCCTTCTCCCTCTTCTTTTGGGGTTCCATAAGCACTGCCTCTCCTGAAATTTTAACAGGGCACCCCTGGTCTTTCTACCAACCCTTCTGCCTCCACGCTTCAGGTTCCCAGGTTTCCCAATACCTTTGGACACCACACTGTCATGTACCTTTAACAAACTATTTGGTTCATCATTGACAGACATATTCAAACCAACATTACACCTCTCAACGTTGCACAGATCACCAATGCCTTTTTTTCAGCATTTGCTAGGGCAGCGTCTGCAGAGGGCACACATAATGGAGGGCCGTCATTACCCACGGGAACCTCACAGGACGCCACCTCCCCTGGGTTCACCCACTCTGCAGGCAGCTGTCCTACCACTTGGCCTGTTCTGATGCCATCTGTATTTTTATCCACCTGAACAGACAAGCTCTTGTCTGATCCACATACCATTTTTACCGCACTTCTTATCCATTTCCCTGTCTCGGGGACCTTATTAGGTTTGTCACCTAAACCAAACATGGGACTGGGGACCCCAGTCTTTTTAACCACCTTCGGTTGAGCCCCGGTCAGGATTTCTGCTGCTTTCTGGTCCACACTTGGCCCTTCCATCTCATGTGATTCTTCCACTGGTACAGCATACACACCCTTCACCGACAACTGACCAGTACTACCTTGGACCATAGCAGCAGAAATGCCTTCCACCTGGCTGTTAGGTGGTGAAACCTCAGACACTTTTTTTTCACCAAAGCCTCTCCCATATACCTCTTGTACAGGAAGTAACCCATCAGCATACCTAGAGGCGATTTTTAACACTAGTAATACAGTCATAAATAAACCATTTCTGTCTTGTCTTCCTTTGTGCTGTACCACCTGCCACTCAGGGGTCCACCTAATGGTACTCCGCAGTACCAGACTGTCTGACTGTGGTGGAGACACGCCAGTATAGACCTGCTGTACATCCCAAAGTTTAAGCATCTCCTTTAATACTTTTGTTAGAAACCATACCCCTGGCTCCAGACCCAAGTCCTTCCTGGGGACTTTCCTGACACTGGGGATGCAGACAGACTCACTTGCTGAGACGTGAGAGGTTGCAAGGTTTAATGGAACCTTCTCCCAGCTGGAGACAACCACAGCCTGGTGCTCTACCAGAGCGCTGCCAGGTGCTTGACTCATACCCAACTTCTCAGGTTCAGCACCAATGAACTGCTTCACATTACCAGTGACAACGTCACTTTGACACGCCATGTCAGCATAATTTTTGTAGGTTACTGACAAAGTGTCTGCTGTGTGCTCGCCCTTATATGGTCCATATTTCTCACGAGGGTTAACCCCTGCAGCAGCCACCGCGCCCTCAGGTATAAGCTGTTCTGCCGTCCCTCCTGCTGGCACAGCAGAAACTTTGTCCACCTTATTTTTGTGCATGAAAGCCTCATCTATCAGGGACATTAGATTTTTACCCCAACTATCTCAATCCGTTGTAGCTGTGCTCCATTCACTGGCGTTCCTCAGCCCTGATCCATCCGCCCAAGGAGACACATTAGAACAGATGGGTTTAGTTTCAGATTCATCACCCAAATTACGAATCATGGCAGACTTCGGTAACACATGTTTTAGCACCGCAGGTTGCAAAACACCACAACCACCACCTTGCTCGGGCGGCGCTTCATAAGCCTCACACACCTTTGCATTTTTCACAGGTTGTGTTAACCCACCATTTAGCGGCACATTTTTAGTACTTGCAGCTTGCACTAACACATTACCATTACACGGTACAGTTTTACTCTGTCCCACCAGAGTGACATCGCAGTTGTCCATGGCAACCTCCGACTCCAATACATGAAGTTCCCTGGAGATTTCTGGGGACAACTGTGCTGTCTTACCACCAATTGCTACAGGCAATGACCCATTTGTGACAACAGCTTTTGCTCTGGAAGAACCTGGGGTTTTCCCAACAGCAGCAAACTTTTCATTAACAGTAATACTTATAGCATTTTTAGTCATCAACACAGGTTCTGTTTGGACTTTAACCCCTGCATTCCCACTGGGTATGAAAAAGTCATTCTCAAGCGCACATTCTGTGGCCCCACTAACTGGGGTCACTCTCACATCATCATGGACAGTCTCGTAGCCAGTTCTTTTATACCTGAAATCAGCAGTTCCAGGCATCATTTCATTAAAGATAGTCTTACCCACCACAGTAGTTGGGGTCTCCATCTTCATTTGAGTACGTTGTCTTAAGAACCAGTCCTCAGCCACACATTTACTGGCCAACTCCCCCTGGTGGCCATGGGATGAAATCACAGCAGGCATCTCCCACTGTTTAGCACCCGGTGCAGACACCACAGAAAACTCCTCCTTGTTGCCAGGGGTGACTGCAAACATATTTGCAAAAGGGATCTAGGCCCACAGGTAAAGAGTTCTGTTTAGCAACATTACCTCTAGGTGCACCCCAGAATATAGGGCAAGACAATATTTTGTGCCCCAGCTGGCCACATTCCAGACATGGTACTGGATGACTTTTCCCTAGTGCGTTTCTCTCCTGATGATTCCTTCCAGGCATAACTTCCACTCTCGTTGCCATGGGAGATCGCAGTCCCCCAGCAGAGCTTTGCTGGCTCTCTCCAACATGCTGTATTGGCTCCTCCAGAAGCCACTTGTCACGACCCATGGGAGGCACACCCCTTGGTCCACAGACAGCCCGACTGGCCTCCTCTGTGTTGCTATGGGCAACCACTCTCTGTCCTGGCCTTTGATCAGCCTCTCTTCTGGCATATAACACAGGCTTCTCAGACCTTTGTTTTGCTAGGTAGCTTTGCACTGGAGCCAGGGACAAAAGGCACTTGGAGACTGCATGCCCCCACTCACTGCACCGCAAACAGCACACTTGGTTCCATGTCTTGTCAGGGTTTCCCACCCTGCATCTGCTGGACCCTGTCTCAAGCTGTGTCACTTTCACACTTTTCACAACAGCTGCTGGTTTAACTGCAGCAGTGTTGCCAGGGACAACAACACCCCTCTCCCAGGCATGGACATTCGGCAGCTCTCTTTTTGTATGGAAGGTTGGCTTGCCTTCCACTTTAGCTTGGTCCAATCCTGCCAGGTGTCGCTTGCACCAATCCACTGCAGATTCAAACGCTGGTGGACTCTCCACACTAGCAGTCATCTGTGCATTCATTGCACCAGGGTTGCTAGGGACAACAGCAGCCCTCTTTTCCCTTGGAAAACTCTGTTTAGGCATGTATGGGGTTCGATCAGGCGGTAACAACCCCTCCAGCCACAGAGCTCTATCTATCATCTCAGCCATCCTTGCTTCTTTTAGGCGTTTTGATCGCCCCATCCTTGCGGTCTTGCACACAGCAACTTGTAACAGTTCTTGGCGGAGAAAAGGAAAAAAAAATCTGTTTGTTTCTCCTTTCACAGGTACACAACCTGCATGCAACAGTCCATCAAATAAACTTCTGCGCAATGCAGTTTGCCTGGCTGCCACACACAGCTAGCAGCAGTTCGCTGCAGAGAAAAAAAAATTGACTTTTTGTTCACAGGTACACCACCTGCAACAAATTGGAGCACTGTCTCTTTAAGGCTAGTTACCTTTAACTTGCAGGTTCTCCTCACCTGCACACACACAGATTATGCAGTCTCATGCACCAAAAACACAGTTCATATAACAGATGAACTTACTTGATTGTAGGAATCTCAGATTGTGCCAAAATTCTCCACCACTTGTGAAGGACTAGCATCAAGTGTAGAGCTTGAAGGACACCGCCACTCGCTGGTTCTTCTTTTTAAGGGTTGTTTGCCCATTTTTATTAAAAGAAGTTCAAAACAAAATCAAAAGGTTTTCCCTCGCAGGGGTTTCAGTACTCCTTTTCAACAACAAAATGACATTGAGCCTCCTGGCTTATAGATACAGCAGTGCTGCTCAGGCCTTCCACTTCAGGCTCTTGTCTGTCTCCTATAGACTATTCCATCTGCAACACCATCCATTTGGATAGCAGCCCCTTGCTGCTCTGACCCTCAGACCTGGGTCTCTGGCTTCCACTGTGCACACAAGCACTCTCTGACTTCTCCAGTGCACACTTGCACTCTATGGCTTCCCCAGTGCACACCTGCACTCGTCCGGAGGGTGGGGCCCAGAATGCTGGTCCTGATTCTACTATCAGGCCCACACACACCTGAACAATCAGTGTGCAGTTGAGTCTCAAAACCCGGATCCAGGACTGGGGATTTCATCCCACCCAGGTCTCTAAGAAATCCCCAAGCTCCGGGTCCCAAAGTGGATTTTAGTAAATCATGAGGAAACGGAAAAGCCAGTTTCCTCCCAAACAAGCAAATACCCTGGAGCCCCTCAACCTGCCTGGTTGAGAATCCTGTATTCATACACTGGTGGGGTACCACACTACCACATAGTGTACACATGATCGGTTTTACCGATGAAAACAGTCCGATGGACTTTTTTCATCGGACAAACCGATCGTGTATGGGACCCATCGGTCTTTTTTCCATCGGTTTTAAAAAATAGAACATGTTTTAAATTTTTCCGATGGATCAAAAACCGATAGCAAATTCCGATCGTCTATGGGCAAGTCCATCGGATAAAAAACCCACGCATGCTCAGAATCAAGTCGACGCATGCTCAGAAGCATTGAACTTAATTTTTCTCGGCTCATCGGAGTGTTTTACGTCACCGCGTTTGGAACGGTCGGTTTTTTGACTGATGGTGTGTAGGCAAGACTGATGGAAGTCAGCTTCATTGGATTTCCGATGGACAAAACCATCGGATCAGAATCCATAGGATATCCGATCGTGTGTACAGGGCTTTAGGGTAAGTCTTGCTGATATCCCTTTCTTGTTTTATACAGTTCAACAATCTTTTCTCGCAGATTCTTTTGCTTTCCCCATGACTCAGAATCCAGAAATGTCAGTGCAGCACTGGATGAAAGATGCAAGGGTCTGTCAGGAGTCCAGAAACTCATTGACCTTTTATACACACACACTAATTACAAGCAAACAGATCACAGGTGAGGATGGTTACCTTTAATAGCCATTCAAACTCCTTTGTGTCAACTTGTGTGCATGTTATCAGGCCAAAATCACCAGGGTATGTAAACTTTTGATCAGGGTCATTTGGGTAGTTTCTGTTGCCGTTATGATTTAAAAAGATTAAGCACAGTATATTGATAATAAATGGCTTCAGCCAAACACTAACTATGAGTGAATTTTTTTTTTCTGTGTTATCATTCATATTCTCAGAAAAATGCCCAAGAAATCATAAATCATGCCAGGGTATGTACAATTATGAACAACAACTATATGTGCCCAGCTCATATTTAATGAATCGGGTTTACATCCACTTTAATGCATAAAGATAAAAAACCTTCTGCCTTTAGAACAACTTTAAAAAACTTCTTTAGCATATTACTTTTTTTTTTATGTAAACAATATAGGGACAGTTGCATATAATATACATTTTCATCATATGTCACAACAGTTTTACTATAAATGTAAACAAAGAATACGAAAACCATCTAACCAATATCTAATACTGGGTTCCATTCACAAAGTGTTATCTTCTGCTTTAAGAAATGCTGTATAATACGTTTTTTGGGCAATAACTAAAAAATGGTTCTAAAATATCACATGCAGTATTTTTCCAAAATATGCAGTATTTATCTTGTAAAACCATGCAGTATTTTATCTCATGCGATATGGAGGGATACAGTGGAGAAGAATTAGAACCTCTGTCAGTTTTTATTTGGAATTGAAAACAGAGATGTGATATTGTAATCAAGCCCGTGGGCAAGGAGGACATGTGGTGATAAAGACATCTGAGCAATATTAAAAGATGGTAATACAGATTTTGAATAACAGTCAGTAGTACAGAATAGTTCCAGGAATTGTGATTAGCCTATACCAGCATAGGCTGTTTGCAATCATAGACCAAGATGTGGGAGATGCTGTTAAAGATAAAATAATTTTTGAAGTTGAAATGTCTTAAAACCCCTGTATTATATGCCATACCTAAAATACATAAAATCAAGACAGGCCTATCAGGAGGACCTGTCATATCTGAAAAGGATCTCTGACTGTATCTATATAGATTATTTCCTGAGAGACAATGTGAAAACACTCCCATTCTATATAAGAGATACACCTCACCTTATCTCAATGATAAGAGATCTTTAAGTACACCCATACACACTTTTGGTTGGTTTAGATGTTGTTTAGATGTTGAGGCTTTATATTCCTCTATTTCCCATGAAATTTTTTTTTATGGACAAGTGTTTCTGAGGGAGCATCCTCTGTTTGTATGAGAACATAATTCATTTTTTTTATACCTACTTGAATTTCTGTTCACACATAATGGGGGGTTATTTACGAAAGGCAAATCTACTTTGCACTACAAGTCCAAAGTGCACTTGAAATTGCACTGAAAGTGCACTTGGAAGTGCAGTTGCTGTAAATCTGAGGGTAGATCTGAAATGAGGGGAAGCTCTGCTAATTTTATTATCCAATCATGTGCAAGCTAAAATGCTGTTTTTTATTTCCCTTGCATGTCCCGCTCGGATCTACAGCGACTGCACTTCCAAGTGCTCTTTCAATGCAATTTCAAGTGCACTTTGCACTTGTAGTTTGCACCTTAGTAAATAACCCCCAATGTGTTCTTGTTTGATGGCTCCCACTACCTCCAGATGCAGTGGACTGCAATAGGCACTACATGTGTACCATCTAATGCAAACCTGTACCTGGGGAGGTGGTAGCATGACATCTAGTTCAACAATGGTCTCTCTGTGTACCTGTGCCATGTATTATCATGGCACAGGTACATAGATGATATTTTCCTTCTCTGGACTAATGGCATGAATCAGCTTAGAATGTTTGTATTAGAGCTGAATGTGAACAACTATAATCCTAAATTCACTTTTGAGGTGAGTGATACAAGGTTTCCCTTCCTTGACTTAGTGATAGAAAACATCCCTTTATAAGAAAAAAAAAACAGCAAGCAGTACCATTTTGAAGGCCAGTAGTGGTCGCCCAAGGCATTTACTGAAAAGTATCCCCTATGTAGTACTATGGGGGTTATTTACAAAAGGCAAATCCACTTTGCCCTACAAGTGCAAACTACAAGTGCAAAGTGCACTTGAAATTGCACTGAAATTGCACTTGAAAAAGTGCAGTCACTGTAGATCCGAGGGGGACATGCAAGGAAAATAAAAAACAGCATTTTAGCTTGCACATGATTAGATGATAATCCCCTCATTTCAGATCTACCCCACAGATTTACAGCGACTGAACTTCCAAGTGCACTTTCAGTGCAATTTTAAGTTCACTTTGCACTTGTAGTTTGCACTTGTAGTGCAAAGTGGATTTGCCTTTCGTAAATAACCCCCTATGTAAGAACATGTAGGAACTGTAGTCAAGATGAAGATTTTGAGGAGAAGGCAAAAAGGTTATGGAAGGTATTAAAACAGGATAGTATATTGTGCAAGGCCTATAAAAATGCAAAATATGGCCAGCAAAATAAGAATGAAAGGGACAAGGTACAGCAAGGTGTAGTTAATCCCATTTTGATGTGTTTTAATCAACACGACTGCCAGATTTTACTGGCTGGAAGCTGAAAAGTTGGAAATTTGAGTGGCGAGTGAAAAACAGGAGTTGTGTTTTTGACTGCTGGTGATTGCTTGTGGTGACAATTGTTTTATTTTCTTCTTTGGGATCTTTTCAAGCAGCTTTTTAACCACTTAAGCCCCGGACCATTTGGTAGCTAGAGGACCAGAGGTGAATTCAGAATTTTGCACTGCGCTGCTTTAACTGTAAATTGTGCGGACATGCAATGTTGTACCCAAACGAAATTTGCGTCCTTTTCTTCCCACAAATAGAGCTTTCTTTTAATGGTATTTGATTGCCTCTGCGATTTTTATTTTTTGCAATATAAATGGAAAAAGACCGTAAATTTTGAAAAAAAATGATATTTTCTAATTTTTTGTTATAAGAAAAATCGAATAAACTCAATTGTAGTCATACATTTAGGCCAAAATGTATTCAGCCACATGTTTTTAGTAAAAACATTAAGCGTATATTTATTGGTTTGCGCAAAAGTTACAGAGTTTACAAACTAGGGTACATTTTCTGAAATTTACACAGCTTTAAATTTATGACTGCCTATCTCATTTCTTGAGGTGCTAAAATGACAGGGCAGTACAAAACCCCCCCAAATGACCCCATTTTGGAAAGTAGACACCCCAAGGAAATTGCTGAGAGGCATGTTGAGCCCATTGAATTTTTTATTTTTTTGTCCCAAGTGATTGAATAATGACTAAAAAAAAAAAAAAATACAAAAAGTTGTCACTAAATGATATATTGCTCACACATGCCATGGTTATATGTGGAATTTCACCCCAAAATACATTTTGCTGCTTCTCCTGAGTACGGGGATACCACATGTGTGGGACTTTTTGGGAGCCTAGCCGCGTACGGGACCCCGGAAACCAAGCACCGCCTTCAGGATTTCTAAGGGCGCAAATTTTTGATTTCACTCCTCACTACCTATCACAGTTTCGAAGGCCATAAAATGCCAAAATAGCACAAAACCCCCCCAAATGACCCCATTTTAGAAAGTAGACACCACAAGGAAATTGCTGAGAGGCCTGTTGAGCCCATTGAATATAATTTTTTTGTCCCAAGTGATTGAATAATGACAAAAAAAAAAAAAAATTACAAAAAGTTGTCACTAAATGATATATTGCTCACACATGCCATGGTTATATGTGGAATTTCACCCCAAAATACATTTTTCTGCTTCTCCTGAGTACGGGGATACCACATGTGTGGGACTTTTTAGGAGCCTAGCCGCGTACGGGACCCCGAAAACCAAGCACCGCCTTCAGGATTTCTAGGCACAAATTTTTGATTTCACTCCTCACTACCTATCACAGTTTCAAAGGCCATAAAATGCCAAAATCGCACAAAACCCCCCCAAATGACCCAATTTTGGAATATAGACACCCCAAGCTATTTGCTGAGAGGAATGGCGAGTATTTTACAGCTCTCATTTGTTTTTGAAAATGAAGAAAGAAAATATATATATATATATTTTTTTTTTTTTCAATTTTCAAAACTTTGTGACAAAAAGCGAGATCTGCAAAATACTCACAATACCTCTCAGCAAATAGCTTGGGGTGTCTACTTTCCAAAATGGGGTCATTTGGGGGGGTTTTGTGCTATCTGGGCATTCCATGGCCTCCGAAACTGTGATAGGCAGTGAGAAGTGAAATCAAAAATTTACACCCTTAGAAAGCCTGAAGGCGGTGCTTGGTTTTTGGGGTCCCGTACATGGCTAGGCTCCAAAAAAGTCTCACACATGTGGTATCCCCGTACTCAGGAGAAGCAACAGAATGTATTTTGGGGTGTAATTCCACATATGCCCATGGCATGTTTGCGCAATATATCATTTAGTGACAACTTTGTGCAAAAAATAAATAAAAAATTGTCGTTTTTCCGCAACTTGTGTCAACATATAAAATATTCCATGGACTCGACATGCCTCTCAGTATATAGCTTGGGGTGTCTACTTTCCAAAATGGGGTCATTTGGGGGGGGGTTTGAACTGTTCTGGCATTTTATACACAACATTAGGAAGCTTACATCCACTCTTCTAACCACTTGAAGACAAAGCCCTTTTTGACACTTTTTGTTTACATGAAAACATTTATTTTTTTGCAAGAAAATTATGTTGAACCCCCAAACATTATATATATATTTTTAAAGCAAAGGCCCTACAGATTAAAATGGTGGGTGTTGCATTTTTTTTTCTACACAGTATTTGCGCAGCGATTTTTCAAACGCATTTTTTGGGTTAAAAAATACACTTTTTTTAATTTTAATGCACTAAAACACACTATATTGCCCAAATGTTTGATGAAATAAAAAAGATGATCTTAGGCCGAGTACATAGATACCAAACACGACATGCTTTAAAATTTCGCACAAACGCGCATTGGCGACAAACTACATACATTTTTAAAAGCCTTTAAAAGCCTTTACAGGTTACCCCAGTAGATTTACAGAGGAGGTCTACTGCTAAAATGATTGCCCTCGATCTGACCTTCGCGGTGATACCTCACATGCATGGTGCAATTGCTGTTTACATATGACGCCAGACCGACGCTTGCGTTCGCCATTGGGCAAGAGCAGGGCAGGACAGGGGTGCTTTTTTTTTTTTTTTTTTTTTTCTTATTATTAATTTTGCTTTTTTATTTTATTTTTAAATTGTTCCTTCCAAGTATTTTTTTTTTTATCATTTTTATTGTTATCTCAGGGAATGTAAATATCCCCTATGATAGCAATAGGTAGTGACAGGTACTCTTTTTTTGAAAAAACTGGGGTCTTCTAGACCCTAGATTTTTCCTCTGCCCTCAAAGCATCTGACCACACCAGGATCGGTGTGATAAAATGCTTTCCCAATTTCCCAATGGCGCTTTTTATATCCGGGGGGGGCATTCCCTCCCACTGCTTGTAAAAGCAGTCCAGAGGCTAATTAGCCACTAGGATTGCTTTTACATGAAAGCCGGCCGCAGGCTGAAAAGAATGATACCAAGATGATACCTAAACCCGCAGGCATCATTCTGGTATAAACATTCAAAGTCCAGCAACATACCAGTACGTTGCTGGTCCTTGTTGGACATGTATTGTAATCTTTTTATTTCATGCAGCCAGTTGGCTGAACGAAAAAAGAGATTGATCGGTGGGTATGCCCACCATTAGAATACCGCCCTTCATCCACCCACTTCCAATGATGGGCATACACGCACCATTTATATATGCCGAAGCATGGGGGCATTCTCCCGCAAAAAAGTTATGCCGCACACACATGGTCGGACTTTTCCACGGGCAAGCCTCCGTCGGAATTTCAACCGTATGTACGCGGCATTAGGAGCAAAATCGCTCCTCCGCCCCTGCTGCCCCAATGCTTCGGCATATTTGCTTTTTTTTTTTAACTGTGGTGGTGAAATCACCTCCTACAGCACTGGAGTCGCAGGGATCAGGCCTGTCTCTGCGAACGCTGCAGTTATGTGTGTTTTTGTTTTGTAAGTGACAGTGATCGATCGATACTGCACTTGGGTGGCCTGGGCTGGACGGAGGGGCAAAACGCAGGTGCCAGCAGGTATCTGGGCTGATCCCGCTAACACTGCGTTTTTGGGAACCCTAAACTGCTGGGGACGCTAGTATAGATCTGATCAGATCAGATATTGATCTGTTCAGATACTATACCACTAAGGGGGGTGTATGCTTCACGCGTGGGTGTTAGCGCTACTGGCACTAACCTGACGCTGCCTGGGGTGTGACGCAGACCCTCTCTGAAGCTAAAACCTAATTGATATCACCCACTGGGCGATCAGGGGGTTAAACCTTTATTGGGTTATATACGGCGGGTGCCCTGACACTATAAAAAGCAAACTAACTAACCAGCGTCACCCGTAACACTTATATGGTGATCACTGGTGAAAGGGTTAACTAGGGGCAATCAGGGGGTTAAAACCTTTATTAGATAATATATGGGGGTACCTGACGCTATAAAAACCTGCGGCGAACCTAAAAAAAATTACCAGCTACCGATCTGCATCACCGACACTAAGACAGCGTTTAGAAAAACGATTGCTTAGCGACAGTGGTGATGGGGATGAAAGGGTTACCTGGGGGGGGCGATCAAGGGGGTTAAACCTTTATTAGATAATATATTGGGGTACCTGACGCTAAAAAAACATGCGGCGAACCTAAAAAAAAATACTGGCTGCGATCTGCATCACCGACACTAAGACAGCATTTAGAAAAACAATTGCTTAGCGACAGTGGTGATAGGGGGTGAAAGGGTTACCTGGGGGGCGATCAAGGGGGTTAAACCTTTATTAGATAATATATTGGGGTACCTGACGCTATAAAAACCTGCGGCGAACCTAAAAAAAAATACCGGCTACCGATCTGCATCACAGACACTAAGACAGCGTTTAGAAAAACGATCGCTTAGTGACAGTGGTGATAGGGGGTGAAAGGGTTACCTGGGGGGCGATCAAGGGGGTTAAACCTTTATTAGATAATATATTGGGGTACCTGACGCTATAAAAACATGCGGCGAACCTAAAAAAAATTACTGGCTACGATCTGCATCACCGACACTAAGACAGCGTTTAGAAAAACAATTGCTTAGCGACAGTGGTGATAGGGGGTGAAAGGGTTACCTGGGGGGCGATCAAGGGGGTTAAACCTTTATTAGATAATATATTGGGGTACCTGACGCTATAAAAACCTGCGGCGAACCTAAAAAAAATTACCGGCTACCGATCTGCATCACAGACACTAAGACAGCGTTTAGAAAAACGATCGCTTAGTGATAGTGGTGATAGGGGGTGAAAGGGTTACCTGGGGGGCGATCAAGGGGGTTAAACCTTTATTAGATAATATATTGGGGTACCTGACGCTATAAAAACCTGCGGCGAACCTAAAAAAAATTACTGGCTGCCGATCGGCATCACTGACGCTAAGACAGCGATCAGAAAAATGATCGCTAAGCGACAGTGGTGATAGGGGGTGAAAGGGTTATCTGGGGGGTGATCAGGGGGTTAAACCTTTATTAGGGGGGTTAGGGGGCTACACTGGACCTAAGACTAAACTTTGGTGACACTTTTACAGTCACAAATGTCACTGATTGCAGTGATCACTAAATAAATGGTCACTGCAATCAGTGACACTGTGACTGGGGGCTGGGGGGGTGATCTGGGGGGTGATCTGGGGTGTCTGGGGGGGCCTGGGGGGGCGATTTATGTCCCTATGTGTCCTGGTGTCAGTGTAGTGTTGTGTGCACTGACCTGATATCTTCTCTTGTACGGCGCTCGGTATATGTGAGCGCCGCACCAGAGATGACATCACTTCCTCCTGCTCCCTCTGTCTGACACAGACAGAGGGGGCATTTCTATTCGCCGGGAGCGATCGCGAGGGGGTGGCCAGAAACGAATGGCTGCCCCCTCATCCCGGAACGCTCCCGGACACTTAGCCACCGCTCACTGTATAGAAGGGGGGTCCGATTGGACCCCCCAACTGTACAAAAGCAATCACGTACACTCTACGTGATTGTGCCTGTCGGTGCCATTCTGCCGACGTATATATACAGTGAGCGGTCGTTAAGTGGTTAAAACACCTTTTCTGTCACTTTTTAAACTGCATTTTTTTCTTACCCTTTTTCAGTCTGCTAAATAAGCAGTGGCGGCTGGTGAAGTTTTAGGATTGGGGGGCACCAGACCACACCCTTCTTTTTTGACCCCTCCCATTTCTCATAAGCCCCACCCCTTATAGAATCAACCCACTCCGTCCCCTGTATTTCACTTGCTTCCACCCATATAGTGTCAGGAGTATACAGTTCAGCATCACAGATCAGGGTATATAGGTCAGCATTACAGATATGGTATATAGATCAGCAGCATCACATAAAGGATATATAGATCAGCAGCATCACATATATTGATCTTGCAGCATACTGTCAGCATCCACACACTGGTGGAGGACACGATAACAGCACCCCCCTCCCCCCGGATAGCAGCACACTGGCTCGGGGCTCACAGGACAAACCGACAGCAATTCCCCCCCCCCCCCTCCAGCGGGGATCGAGGCACACTGATAACATTCCTGCACACTACCTGCAGAACAAGGCTGGCTCCTGGCACATTCGCCCCTTTCTGAATCCTGAAAGGAAGAAAGCCAGCAGCGCTGCAGGGGTTAAACACCAGGAAGAAGGCAGAACATTCGGCTCTCCTCTCCTGCAAGTGCCTGGCCCCCCTTCTGGACTAACGAGCAGGGCAGCCATGAAAAATATATAAAAAAAAAACTGCGCTAATATCAAATTTAATAAATGAATGAATAAACAAAAAGGCAGCAGCAATGGTGGAATAAACACAATAAAAATAAAAACAGAAAAAACTGTGCCAATAACCAAATATTTCAATAGTATCCAGGGGCTGATAAGCAAAAAGCAGTGAACACTGGACAGAGGCACCAGCTACTAGATACTAAAAATATCAATAATTTGTAGAAAAATAATGATAAAAAAAGTCCAGATAAGTGCCCAAATGAGTCCAGATAAGTCTGGCTCTGGTTTCTAATGGCATCATTTGGGCACTTATCTGGACTTTTTTATAATTATTTTTCTACAAATTATTGATATTTTTAGTATCTAGTAGCTGGTGCCTCTGTCCAGTGTGCACTGCTTTTTGCTTATCAGCCCCTGGATACTATTGAAATATTTGATTATTGGCGCAGATTTTCAGTTTTTTTTTTTACAGCCATGAAAAATATTGGGGCCCCTTACACAGCTTTAGGCCTGGCCTCCCCCAGCTTGACCACCAACATTCCCCAGGGCCAGCTTACTGGCCAGCCAGCCCACCGAATGAAATGAACACACTGCCCTACACGTGACATGTGAAAAATACAACCAAGCTTGGTCACACCTGTAAGTGTGAACCGAGCCTGTGATGAGTAAACACAAAATAACAGAAATTATTCATGAAATAATCAGTGTTCATACAATAGTGTTACCATGCAAATAGCTGTGAACACTGAGCTATGCTTTGTTTATTGAGGATTGTTATTCCATAGATATATAAGGGTGAAGTGGAATGGTCATAAATTATGGTCACATTATCTGGACATACAGAGTGATTGGGGGATGCTTATGCAGTGATGTGTGCCTGATTGGGGGATGTGTACCAGCTATGGGGAGACTGCAGACTTCCCCCCTTCCCCCCACCCCAGGCACACACTCCTCTCCTCTTTGACACTACTTATCTCATGTCCTGAAAACAAATCCATCCTATATCCCGACATGAAAGGCCACCTGCTTATCTGCACAAACTTTCCTCAGACAGCAGCTCAGCTCACCTCCCTCTCTGCAGCGTCAGACTCAGCATAGGCTATGCTCCAGCTCTGGCTTCTGACAGTGGGGCACTGGAGATCGGGGTGGGGGGAAGGGGGGAGGATCAGTGTGCTAGAGGGCACAGAGCGAGTGCAGGAGATTGTAAGGCTCAGATCTTCTAAATACATACACATGCCAGGCAGTGTATGTATTTAGATGTAATGACGCTGCTGCTGACCAAGCCCAGGAGTGAGCTGTAGTGGGGACAGTACTGTTGACAAGCTGGGGCCCCTTACATGTGTACATCTGTCACCCCCTGCTAACAAAACTCAGAAAACACCACCCCCCCTTCTCCGCGGGAGGTCCGGCACTTACCGGGCTGTGGTGTCCTCTCCTGTGTGTCTCATCTCCTTCAGTGGGCAGCAGGCAGCAGCAGCGGTGGAGGAGTTGCTTCTCATGTTTCCTCCACTTGGGCGCTTTGGCACACTGAAAACCGGAAGTGACGTAACTCTAGTGTCACTCAAAGCACCCGGCCGTAGTAATACATACTACGGCGCGGGCGGATGCTGATCAGCGCGATCGAATGCGCCGCAAGGCGGGTTTAAAGCCCGCAAATGAAGCGCCTCGTCTGCAATCTCGTGATTGCATAGACGTGGCGTTTCCCACAATGCATTGCATCCGGCGCCCAGCAAAAGAAATCTAAAGGACCGTTTTAAAAAAAAAAAAATTCTTAAAGGGACAGTTTTAAAAAAAATAAATGTTTTTTTTTTTTTGGTGACTGCCTGGGAGGGGGGGGGGGGGGCGCCCATGCACCCCCTATGGACGGGCCACCACTGTAAATAAGGGAAGTGGTTAATTGTTCAGAGGTGCTACAGGTAGTATATAACATTCTGTAAAACTCACTTTGCGCTTGCTCACATTTTTGCTTGCTTTGACAACGTGTGAAATTTGACTAAGGAGACTGAAACAGGAGTCTACTAACCTGTAAGTAACATCTAAAATTTCCTGTAAGTAATACTGAAATTGGGATAATGAGTGCTAGCAAGGTTGAAGGTTTTGTGCAGTGCACAGAGTGCTGCATGTATACAGTAATGAAGCAACAGCTCCAGGATGAATACCGCTGCAACAGATGTGAGCAGGTTTCCCTTCTGAAAGCTCACATTAGAGATCTGAAGCAAATTGTAACACTGTCCAGAACTGACATCCTTGAAAGGGGTCTTCAGCTAACTGAGAAAGTGGTTAATGGGGCTGATTTGGAAGGAGGAGGAGTAAGTTAGGATTATCAGGTAGAAAGATGGGTTACTTTAGTCAGATGGAGTGGTTGGAGCTCACAGGAAAGGAAGGCCAGCCCTGGGTTTGAGCATCCAAACAGATTTGCCTAGTTGGATGAAGATGTGGGGGTGGAAAACTCAGAGGTGGTAGTCCTAGATGTCACTGCTACTCCTAACAGCCAGGAGAGCAGCCCATCTAGTAGGGGTGGTGAGGGTAGTGCAGGAAGACCTAGACAGTTGGTGGTAATAGGAGATTCTATAATCAGAGGGACTGAAAAATTTGTTCCCAGGATCGCCTCAATAAAATGGTTTGCTGTCTCCCTGGTACCAGAGTTTGCAGTGGTGGACCGGGTTGATAAATTACTGGAATCAATTAATTTAAATTAATATTGGAACCAATGATAGAATACATAAAAAGTGGAGGCTCCGTAAGAATCAATTTAAAGAATTAGGCTGCAAGTTGAAGGGGAGGACATCCAAGGTGATATTCTCTCATATATTGACTGTGCCCTGCACAACACAGGAAAGATAGGGGGAGCTGAATGCATTGCTAAAGACTTGGTGTACCATTGAAAGATTTTGGTTTCTAGAGCACTGGGCTGACTTTTCATTGGGGTACACCCTGTATGCAAAAGATGGTTTGCACCTAATTAGAAAGGGGCCTGCTGTGCTGGGGGAGAGGTTTATGGGAAAGCTGGAGGAGTATTTAAAATAGGATTTAGGGGCGAGGGTGAATTAGATTATAATGATGGTGGGTGGACTAGGGGAAGATCGGGTCGAGGGTTTCCATGTTACAAACAACCAATGTAAATGTAAATGGTACTACAATAAAATATGCAAAACATATGTGCATATGTACGGGATCCAGAGAATAAACTTCCCACTCACTGCACAGTGCAGCTGCAAATAACAATTATCATCTGCAGAAGAACCTGTATTTATGGACTCTTGTATTGTTTGAATTTGTCACTATATTTGGATTATTATTTATGAGATTGTCATACTTAGATTATTATTTTTTTCACATATGTTGATAGCACTGCACATTATGTATTGTTAATCATTGGAGATTGCTATAGGCCACCCAGTGTTAATGAGGAGGTGGAAACTCAGCTCCTTGCACAGATAGAAAGGGCTGCAAGGCCTGGCACAGTGATAATAATGGGGGATTTTAACTACCCTGGAATTGACTGGAGTAATGGCATTGTTGACGGGCAAACATTTATAAACCTATTACAAGACAATTTTATGGTACAGTCCATAGAGTCCCTAACTAGAAATGATATTCTGCTAGACCTGATAATCTCAAACCATGCTGAGCTTATTACTCATGCTCGTAATAAAGAATATCTGTATAGCAATGACCATACCATGATTTCATTTAATGTTAGCTGTAAGCAACAAGCACCTACTGGAAAGATAAAAACATTTTACTTTAAGAGAGCAAATTTTCCAAGGATGAGGGCTGCTCTCCAAGACTTAGACTGGGAGAGAACATTGGCATCAAAGAACACTGAACAGAAATGGGAACTCTTCAAAACGACTGTATGCAAGACACTGCAAAATATATTCCCATGTGCAATAGGTTAAAAAGGCTAAGAATAAAACCTGTGTGGCTCACGGCCAAAGTTAAAAAGCTATAAATAATAAGAAAAGAGCTTTTAAAAATATAAAAATGAAGGAACATTCTCATCATTTAAAAGTTACAAAGAATATAACAGAATATGTAAAAAGGAAATCAAGGCCGCAAAATTTTTAAACGAACTACAGATTGCAAAAGAGAATAGGACAAACCCCCAACAAATTCTTCAAATATTTTAACCCCTTCACGCTGACCATACGCAAATTTGCGTTCATGGCTTGACCTCACCCCGGTACGTTTTTTTATAGCCAGCAGTTGGCTCTTTAGAATAACAGCTGAGCGGCTTTTAGCCACATCGGTTGTTATCACTAAAGAAGCGGGAGGGGACCTCCCCCCTCCTGCCACCTTCTGCCACTCTTCCCAGGCCTCCTGTCCCACCTGGAGACCTGAGCCACCAGCCAGAACGTCCGCCGACTAGGCTGAGACCCGTACAAGCTGTATTCACTCTGATCAGGTCTCCGATGTAAAATCCCGGCGACATCACAAAGTCACTTTCAGTTTACTCGGCTGCCAATGACGCAGATTTTAAAAAAAATGACAGTATTCAGAATCGCAGTTTTTGGCGATCTGAATACTTTAAAGTGCAAAGTAGGGATTTAGGGTCCCCGCATGCTCGCGCAGCAAAGAAAATGCATACATAAGTGTAAACAGTGTTCAAATCACACATGTGAGGTATCGCCACGATCGTCAGAGTGAGAGCAATAATTCTGGCTAAAGACCTTCTCTGTAACTCTAACCTGGCAACTGTTACATTTTTTTAAAAAGCATCGCCTATGGAGATTTTTAGGTACCGTAATTTGTCGCCATTCCATGAGTGTGCGCAATTTCAAAGCATGACAAGTTATGTATCTATTTACTCAGCGTTACATCATCTTTCACATTATACAAAACAATTGGGCTAACTTTACTGTTTTGTTTTTTTATTCATGAAAGTGCCTTTTTTTAACAAAAAAATTTGTTTAAAAGACCGCTGCGCAAATACCGTGTACCATTGTAACGATCACCATTTTATTCGCTAGGGTCTCTGCTAAAAAAATATATTTATAATGTGTGGGGGTTCTAAGTAATTTTCTAGCAAAAAAATATGGATTTTAACTTGTAAGCAACAAATGTCAGAAATAGGCCTGATCCCTATGAACGCTAACAGTTTATTTGGTAGCGATTGAAGCAGGCTCTGACAATCAGGTGCTCTTTTTGCCTGTGAGTCCCACTAGCTGTACCTATAAATTTAGAGGCCAAAATGTCCAATCAGAGGTACACTAGTGAAGAGGCATACTTGTTGCTGAGCATGACAGATGAGAGCGAAGGGGAAGCCGCCTCACTGTCAGATTCAGGCTTAGTATACGAACCAGTAGACAGCAGCGGCACCCTGACAGATAGCTCTGACGACAAAGTAGTGGTCCCTGCTAAGGTCAGGCGTACCCGATCCCCGTTCTTCTGTTGTTGAGGCGCAACAGCCGGAGGGCTCTCGTATGGAGCAGAGAGCAAGTACTAGTGCCGTTCATCCTTCAGGTGAACTGGGAAGCACCAGTGGCCTAGTACACCCTGGCCGTAGACAAACCAGCACTGCAGTATCACGTGGTGATGTGGTGAGTCCCATAAGTGCAATTCAAGCTGGTGCGGTGGCTAGCACGAGTAGCTACCAAGAAGACAAAGACAGGAGAAAATTGAATCATGCTTTATTGTTTTTTTTATAACTTCTTCTGGATCAATTTACAAATGTCAGAACTATACTTTCTGTACATTTATTTTATTAGGTGGTTAAGAGTAAAAAAAATTCTAACTACTGAACTCGGGAGTAATATTCCTGTTAATCTGTGAACCTAAGAACTTCTAGGTAGGCAAGGCCCGTAGAATGTTAGAACAGAATCTCTGAGGGAAGGGAAGGTGGATGGCCTGAGCTTGTTTGTTTCTGACAGGGTCCACCAAAATAAAAGAGGTAGCAATTGGGGTAGGATATTGCTACAGAGTGTAGATGGGTTTATCAGCTGAGAGCTTATTGCACAGGTGTGCCTTAGCCTGGCCACAATAAAAGGCCACTCTAAAATGTGCAGTTTTATCACACAGCACAATGCCACAGATGTTGCAAGTTTTGAGGGAGTGTGCAATTGGCATACTGACTGCAGGAATGTCCACCAGAGCTGTTGCCCTTGAATTGAATGTTTATTTCTCCACCATAAGCCGTCTCCAAAGGTGTTTCAGAGAATTTAACAGTACATTCAACAGGCCTCACAACCCCAGACCATGTGTAACCACACCAGCCCAGGACCACCACATCCAACATCTTCACCTCCAAGATCGTCTGAGACCAGTCACCCGGAAAGCTGCTGCAACAATCGGTTTGCATAACCAAAGAATTTATCAAAAAACTGTCAGAATACATCTCAGGGAAGCTCATCTGCATGCTCGTCATCCTCATTGGGGTCTCGACCTGACTGCAGTTCGTCTTCGTATCCAACTTGAGTGGGAAAATGCTCACATTAGATGACGTCTGGCACTTTGGAGAGGTGTTCTCTTCACAGATGAATCCCGTTTTTCACTGTACAGGGCAGATGGCAGACAGTGTGCATGGTGTCTTGTGTGTGAGCGGTTTTCTGATGTCAACATTGTGGATAGAGTGGCCCATGGTGGCGGTGGGGTTATGATATGGGCAGGCGTATGCTATGGACAATGAACACAGGTGCATTTTATTGATGGCATTTTGAATGCACAGAGATACCGTGATGAGATCCTGAGGCCCATTGTTGTGCCATTCATGCATGACAGTCACCTCATGTTGAGATGTGCTGCACTGCGTGAGGCAAATAGTGGTCACACCAGATACTGACTGGTTTTCGGACAACCCCAACCCCCAAACCTCCCCGATACAGTAAGACTGCACATTTTAGAGTGGCCTTTTATTTTGGCCAGCCTAAGGCACACCTGTGCAATAATCATGCTGTCTAATCAGCATCTTGATATGCCACACCTGTATGGTGGATGGATGATCTCGGGAAAGGAGAAGTGCTCACTAACACAGATTTAGACAGATTTGTAATCAATATTTGAGAGAAATAGGTCTATTGTTTTCATAGAAAAAGTCATAGATCTTTGCGTTCAGCTCATTATAAATAGGGGCAAACACAAAAGTGTTGCGTTTATAATTTTGCTCAGTGTATATACATATATATATATATATATATATATATGTACAAAAAGGGTATTTTCCTTTCTTTTGGATGACAGGAATGTGCCCTGGATGGAAGGAGCTGGGGGAACGGAACACAGGGGCTTTGGTTTACTGAGCTCCTGTGACTTCTCTGCTGAAATCAAGTAAGGTACCAATGCAAGTGCAGATGTTGCACTAACCCACAATGAAAGTCGTGTGATTATATTTTATTGCACAGGATAAATGAAGTGAGGTAAATCTTTTCTTTAAATCTTCTTCCCAGTGCGCCATAGGTGGAGATTTAGAGTGTAGAAACGTATAAAAGCATGTGATTCCTTTAGTTATTGAATCAGACTTATTAAGAAAGCACCATGCCAGAGTAGGAATTGTAAGCCGTGGTTGGCCTTGGTGTTACATGAAATAGGCTATTCTCAAATATGTAAACTGTTTCCATTGGAGCAGGAAGAATTTAGAGAAAATAAGTGAAAAGGGAACCAGATTGTCTTGTCATGAATGTCCTCCAGAGTTAATCCCCCCATTTTTTTTTTTTACCACTGCGATAGATGAAGGTCTAGGATGAGGTATTCCAATACTTCCATGTTTGGTGAAAAGATAAAATAGAAGAAGTATACAAAAGTTTCCTTTTGGTATCACATTATTTTCTAGTAGGCACCAATGTTTGTGATTTGGGTCATTGAGCTAGTGCTTCTAAGTTATATGTTTTCAAATCGGAAAATCCCATGTCACCTACTTGTTTATGTTTAGAAAAGATCCTATGGGAGTACCTGGCGAATCTAACCTGCCATACATGCAACTTAAGCCTACAATTAATAACAAGTAAAAAGTAAGTAGAGAAAGGAATTGGTAAGGCCCTAAAATAGTACAGGATTTTGGGCAAAACTAGCATCTTAAAGGATGCCAATCTGCCCACTCATTTGAAGTTCAGTTTGTATTTGCTGTAGTACTAGTTCAAAAGTTAGCTTTGCATAATAAGGAAGATGGAGTTGTTAGGGTAGTCAACAAATATGGGAGGGTGTCGTCATTCCAAGTGTGTGGCAGGGTAGATTGTATATGAGTTTTAGTAGCTGTGTCTACTCCCATGCCCAGAATACACAATTTACTTTAATTAATCTTATAATAGGATACCTCATTAAAAAGGGATAGCACTTTATACACTGCGTAAAGAGAATAAAAAAAACAGGTCACTGGTTGATAGATTAACATTATCTGTAAAGTGTGTGATTGTCGATTTACTGTTATGCCAAGAATATCTGCTTGCATTCTTATTATATCTGCCAGAGGTTCCATAGGAGCACAGAGATAAGAGACAGGGGCATCCCTAGTGCATTCTGTTGGTGATAGGAAATGCTCTAGGAAGGTGGAACAGTTGTTAAGTTATCCCAATGGACTTTATCAAATGGCTTGTTTGCATCCAAAAAAGAAGCAGGAAAGGCATCTGTTGAATCTCTGAACATTTGATCAAATTGAGAAGTTGTCCGTTGGCATTGCAAGACAAAACAAACCTTGTCCCCTTTGACAAATCATAGCAAGATATGCAATAATCTCTTGGAGATGATTTTAGCATATATCTTTTTTTAAATCAAAAAGGGTTTTTATTGACCAACCAAAAAATACGAAAACAAAACATTGAATAACTGCAGTACAGTACACCCAATCATTGTGTTTGTTCAACTCAGACTTACATCATCATACCATTGATACAGAGTAGAAAATTCACTCAGCACCACATAACATTGTACTCCATGAGAGAGGCTCTCGTGGCCATGCCACATCAGTGAAATCTATCACACTACATTAAAAATTAGATCGTCTTCTCCACCACCAGACCATTACAGGGAGTTGAAACCATCCTTGCCCCCCTCCACCCATTTTCCTCCTCTTGCTCCCTAGAATAGCAGTCAGTCCATAATTAAATCGACTGAGGCCAACCCTGGGACAATCAACCAGCCCGCCCAGATTGTCTCAAATTTCTTCACACTCCCCCTATGTTGATATATATGTTTTCCAATCTGCTTGTATCCCCCATTTGGCGTGTCCATTCCTTACTCGTAGGGGTTCTTCTGCCTTCCAGTGTCTCAAGATAAGTTTCCGAGCCTGGAAGAGAGCCCTGGATATTGCTATCCTAGCAGGCTCCTCCTCCGAGACTGTGTCTATAACACCCAGTAAGCAAAGTTTAGGGTGTGCCTTCATTTGAACCTGGAACACTCTGTTAATAGTATCCAGCACCTCCCTCCAGTACAGATGCAATTTGGGACACCACCACAACATGTGAATCAGGTCTCCATGGTCCCTCTTGTATCTGGTACAGGAAGAATCATCTCGCAACCTAGCCGGCGTGTAGTGTACACGTAGAAGAATATACAGCTGGGACAATCTTTGGGCCCCTTTTAGGGAGCTTATGGGTACTGCTAAGAACGCCTCCTCCCACTGATCTTCCTCAAATTCACCTATGTCTTCCTCCCACCTAGCTATGATCCCCGCAGTGTTATCAGAAAGGAACCTATTGAGGAGCATAGAATAACTACATGATATGAATCCCTTGTATGTGGTAACTTCCCGCACGTAGTTGAAGATGGGTGTGGGGTTCTGAATCCATGCGTCTCCATCCGATTGGGCTCTCACCGCATGTTGGAGCTGGAAATAGAAAAAGTGCATAGAAGCAGGCAAATTAAATTCCTCTTGTAGCTCCAAAAAGGGGCGCAATTTACCATCCCTAAATATTTGTGACATATGTATAATACCGTACTTCTGCCATCTCGTGCCATATTGTAATTTTTCCCCAAATTGGGCTATATCTAGTAAAGCAATCGACCTGTTGTAACGCCCTAACCTTATTCCACACTTTCTGCATCAGGTTGTACGTTGGGAACAACTTGTTGGATTTGGCAAATCTCAGTGCCTCCAGGCCCTCCTCCACCTCTCCCCCTGTTGCTACCTGAAGCAGTTGCGCTACCGGATCCATCAAATTAAGCACTGGGTTGTCTGCATGGCTCAATACTCTCGCTATGTGTTGGAGTTGGGAGGCCAAATAGTACAGCCATGGATTCGGGAGGGCAAGCCCACCTGCCTCCTTTAGACGCTGCAACTGTTTTACCCTCGATGTAGAATTTAGTCAGATAAGTGATCAAAAAATGGAGTTGATAATTCTAAACTGTTTTAAGGGAACCACCATGGGGGAGTTGTGAAGTATGTAAAGAAGTTGGGGCATCAAGATCATCTTGATCAGATTTATCCTACCCACAGGAGACAGTTTTAATTTTGACCATACCTTCACCCGATCCCTGAAGCAATTCAATAGAGGGGACAGATTCAACCTGATATAGTCTAAAGGATTGGGTGTAACCTGAACTCCCAGGTACCTAAATTCCCTGAACACAGGAATGTCTAACAGAGTCGAGTCCTGTGGACCGGGTGTGTTGTCCAATGGCATAAGAAAGGACTTGGTCCAGCTGATTACTAGACCTGAGTAATGGTCAAACGTCCGTATCACCTCCATAGCTTCCTTCAGAGACGTCGTCGTGTCGCCCAGGAGGAGCATGGTGTCATCCGCATACAACATGCATTTTTCTTGTATCTCTCCGTATTTTAAGCCCTGGATCTTAGCATTAGCACGGATACAGGCAGCCAATGGCTCGATGGCCAGGGCAAATAGTAAGGGCGACAAGGGACAGCCCTGTCTGGTGCCCCTGAAAATTGAAAAATATGGAGACACCCTCCTTGACTCCCTAACGGCAGCTTTAGGGGAGCTATACAATAATCAAGCCCAGGCTATAAAATTTGTCCCAAACCCGAACTTGCGCATAATGGCCCAAAGGTAAGGCCATTCGATGCTATCAAATGCCTTATGGGCGTCAAGTGATAGCAGTGCCCTGTCCCCCATGTTATCAGAGATAGACTGTAGATTAACAAACAGATGGCGTAAGTTAATGGCCGTCGATTTATGAGGCATGAACCCTGCCTGATCTGAATGAATTATGGATGAGATGACTTTGTTCAATTGGAGCGCCGGGACCTTGGCCAGTATTTTCACGTCCGTCTGTAAAAGGGAGATTGGCCTATACGAGCCTGGGTCCAGGGGATCCTTGCCCGGTTTTAGTAGCAGCACTATAATGGCCTTGGACATTGACAGGGGAAGACACCCCGCCTGCTTAGCTTCTTTAAATACTTCCAATAATTTAGGCAATAGCTGTCCCCCATATGTCTTATATACCTCTAAAGGTATTCCGTCCTCCCCTGGTGCCTTGGAGTTGGGGAACAGACCGGTCTCCACCTGAAGCTCCTCCAGAGTCAGAGGGGCGTCAAGTTGTTGTCGATCAGCATCTGACAGAGTAGGCAACTCTATCTTCTCAAGATACTCCTGTAGGGAAGCATCCGTGTAATTTTTCCGGGAACAATATAAATTTGAGTAAAAGGTGCTAAGAATCCTCATAATGTCATCGGGGGAAATTAGTGATCTTACCATCCGCCGCCCGCAAGGAAATTTTTTACCAAGAGTATGCTCCCCCTCCTCATAGAAGGCGAGTTTGCTGAAGAAGCATTTAAGCTCAGCAGCAGAAGAGGTCAGTTGAGTTAACGCATCCTGAGCAGACAACCAGGAATCTCTACATTCCTCACTAGGGTCACCTACAAATTTGGCTTCCAATTCATGTTCTAACCTCTCCACTCCCTCAGTCAGTGCATTAGACTCCTTTTTAAAAGCGTTGATTTCTCTTATGAACAACCCCCTAAGAAAGGCCTTGAAGGTGTCCCATCTCACTCCTACACCCGGGAAATCTGCCTGCTCCCCCCAGAAATTAGCTATATCTAACAGTAGTTGGGACTGTGACAGCAATAAATTGAGCCAGAATGCATTGAGCTTCCAGGGAGCTAGGAGCATTGTAGTTGGGGGGCAAACCTCAAGGCCCATAATCAGGGGTGAATGATCAGAAATCCCTCTCACGGCATAAGTTATGTCTGACACCGAACGGGTTGCAGAGTCCGAACAGAGGCACAGGTCAATGCGAGACAGAGACATATGTGATTTTGAAAAGCAGGAAAACTGGCAAGTCCCTGGGTTTTTGCTCCTCCACAGATCTATCCAGCCCACCTCCTCAACTTGTTTCCTCAGGGCTGTGCGACAACCACCCCCCCTGAAGCAATTGGGAGGTGCTTGTCTACTAGAGGGTCTAAGTAACAATTAAAGTCACCCATAATGTACATGGCTACCTCCGGACGGCCCACCTGGAAATCCAGGACTGCCTGCAAAACCTTATGACTGTACGGAGGCGGGACATACACAAAGGCGAGTATGCAAGTCATTGAAAACAAACCGCAATACAAAATAACGTATCTCCCCTCACTGTCCACCACACTATCCAACTCCTGATAGTCCAGTGAGCTATGTATCAGCACACTCACCCCTCTAGAAAAAGAGGTGTGAGTGGAGTGATAGGCTTTTCCCACCCACCTAAAGTTGAGACATGACACAGTATCAGGGGTAAGGTGAGTCTCCTGTAACGCACAATTGGCCGGTAAATATTTTCTCAGAGAGGTGGCAACCATTGTGCGTTTAAGAGGGTCACCAAGGCCCCTACCATTCCAGGACAGGACCTTAAGCATATTCATCCCTCCCGCCATGGTATAAACTCATCAATGTAAAGGCACCACATCACAATCCACTCCAATCCCAATCGTGACCCTCCTCCCCCATCCCAGCATTGAAGAACCTTTAACTAGTGAACCAAGTTAAAAGTCTGAGTCTGTAGAAGTTGTAAATACTGTACCGCACTGCATGAATTGTGCAAATTTGTCTGAACTACCGAGCGCAGCAGCACTCTAACATTTCCCTGTACAAGCCCATGGTCCAGGACATTAAGTATAACTGCATGCTGACATGTGCCCCCGGTCGCCTCCGCAATCCCGTGGGCCCTCCGAGGCCAGACATATATAAGGGAATGTATAACAGGCATAACCAAAGGACTAGAGATAAAAATGTAGCGCTTAAAAAAAAATATAACAAAGTTCAATGACTGTGACTCCAAAATAAGATGATTGTGATATGAATCCAGTCCGGAAAGTCCAGGGAAGAGAAGAGATCAGGTGAAAAGAGAAAATAAAACCGCCACCAGCACCCAAACACACTGACTCTTACCGTCAGTGCATAGGTATTGCACATGTAGGGTATCCCAACCCAGAAATTAATGGAGCTCTCAAACACCAGACAATTCGTCCTTAACCACTTAAGCCCCGGACCATTATGCATCTTAAGGACCAGAGGTGTTTTCAGAATTTGGCACTGCGCTGCTTTAACTGGAAATTGTGCAGACATGCAATGTTGTACCCAAACTAAATTTGCGTCCTTTTCTTCCCACAAATAGAGCTTTCTTTTAATGGTATTTGATTGCCTCTGCGATTATTATTTTTTTGTTATAAAAACTGAAAAATACTGAAAATTTTGAAAAAAAATGATATTTTCTACTTTTTGTTATAAGAAAAATCGAATAAACTCAATTTTAGTCATACATTTAGGCCAAAATTTATTCAGCCACATGTCTTTAGTAAAAAAAATGTCAATAAGCGTATATTTATTGGTTTGCGCAAAAGTTATAGCGTCTACAAACTAGGGTACATTTTCTGAAATTTACACAGCTTTTAATTTATGACTGCCTATCTCATTTCTTAAGGTGCTAAAATGGCAGGGCAGTACAAACCCCCCCCCCCAAATGACCCCATTTTTGAAAGAAGACACCCCAAGGAAATTGCTGAAAGGCATGTTGAGCCCATTGAATTTTTTTTTTTGTCTCAAGTGATTGAATAATGACTAAAAAAATAAATAAAAAATTACAAAAAGTTGTCACTAAATGATATATTGCTCACACATGCCATGGTTATATGTGGAATTGCACCCCAAAATACATTTTGCTGCTTCTCCTGAGTACGGGGATACCACATGTGTGGGACTTTTTAGGAACCTAGCCGCGTACGGGCCCCCAAAAACCAAGCACCGCCTTCAGGATTTCTAAGGGCGCAAATTTTTGATTTCACTCCTCACTACCTATCACAGTTTCGAAGGCCATAAAATGCCAAAATAGCACAAACCCCCCCCCCAAATGACCCCATTTTAGAAAGTAGACACCCCAAGGAAATTGCTGAGAGGCATGTTGAGCCCATTGAATATTTTTTTGTCCCAAGTGATTGAATAATGACAAAAAAAAACAAAAAAATTACAAAAAGTTGTCACTAAATGATATATTGCTCACACATGCCATGGTTATATGTGGAATTGCACCCCAAAATACATTTTGCTGCTTCTCCTGAGTACGGGGATACCACATGTGTGGGACTGTTTAGGAGCCTAGCCGCGTACTGGACCCCGAAAACCAAGCACCGCCTTAAGGATTTCTAAGGGCACAAATTTTTGATTTCACTCCTCACTACCTATCACAGTTTCGAAGGCCATTTAATGCCAAAATAGCACAAAACCCCCCATAATGACCCCATTTTGGAAAGTAGACACCCCAAGCTATTTGCTGAGAGGCATGGCGAATATTTTACAGCTCTCATTTGTTTTTGAAAATGAAGAAAGACATTTTTTTTTTTCAATTTTCAAAACTTTGTGACAAAAAGCGAGATCTGCAAAATGCTTACCATACCATACCTCTCAGCAAATAGCTTGGGGTGTCTACTTTCCAAAATGGGGTCATTTGGGGGGGTTTTGTGCCATCTGGGCATTCCATGGCCTCTGAAACTGTGATAGGCAGTGAGGAGTGAAATCAAAAATGTATACCCTTAGAGAGCCTGAAGGTGCTTGGTTTTTGGGGTCCCGTACGCGGCTAGGCTCCCAAAAAGTCTCACACATGTGGTATCCCCGTACTCAGGAGAAGCAACAGAATGTATTTTGGGGTGTAATTCCACATATGCCCATGGCATATTTGAGCAATATATCATTTAGTGACAACTTTGTGCAAAAAAAAATAAATAAATAAATAAATTGTCTTTTTTCCGCAACTTGTGTCAACATATAAAATATTCCATGGACTCGACATGCCTCTCAGTATATAGCTTGGGGTATCTACTTTCCAAAATGGGATCATTTGGGGGGTTTTTCAAACGCATTTTTTGGGGAAAAAAATATGCTTTTTTTAATTTTAATGCACTAAAACACATATTGCCCAAATGTTTGATGAAATAAAAAAGATGATCTTAGGCCGAGTACATAGATACCAAACACGACATGCTTTAAAATTTTGCACAAACGCGCAGTGGCGACAAACTACATACATTTTTAAAAGCCTTTAAAAGCCTTTACAGGGTACCACGTTAGATTTACAGAGGAGGTCTACTGCTAAAATGACTGCCCTCGATCTGACCTTCGCGGTGATACCTCACATGCATGATGCAATTGCTGTTTACATATGACGCCAGACCGACGCTTGCGTTCGCCATTGCGCAAGAGCAGAGTATTATTAATTTTGCTTTTTTATTTTATTTTTAAACTGTTCCTTCCATATTTTTTTTTTTTTATAATTTTTATTGTTATCTCAGGGAATGTAAATATCCCCTATGATAGCAATAGGTAGTGACAGGTACTCTTTAAAAAAAAAAACTGGGGTCTATTTGACCCTAGATCTTTCCTCTGCCCTCAAAGCATCTGACCACACCAAGATCGGTGTGATAAAATGCTTTCCCAATTTCCCAATGGCACTTTTTATATCCTGGGGGGACATTCCCTCCCACTGCTTGTAAAAGTAGTCCAGAGGCTAATTAGCCGCTAGGATTGCTTTTACATGAAAGTCGGCCGCTGGCTGAAAATAATGATACCAAGATGATACCTAAACCCGCAGGCATCAATCTGGTATAACCATTCAAAGTCCAGCAACATACCAGTACGTTGCTGGTCCTTGTTGGACATGTATTGTAATCTTTTTTTTCATGCAGCCTGTTGGCTGAACGAAAAAAAGAGATTGATCGGTGGGTATGCCCACCATTAGAATACCTCCCTTCATCCAACTTCTAATGATGGGCATACATGCACCATTTATATATGCCGAAGCATGGGGGCATCCTCCCGTAAAAGTTATGCCGCACACACATGGTCGGACTTTTCCACGGGCATGCCTCCATCGGAATTTCAACCGTATGTACGCGGCATTAGGAGCAAAATCGCTCCTCCGCCCCTGCTGTCCTCATGCTTCGGCATATATGCTCTTTTTTTTAAACTGTGGTGGTGAAATCACCTCCTACAGCACTGGAGTCGCTGGGATCAGGCCTGTCTCTGCGAACGCTGCAGTTATGTGTGTTGTGTTTTGTAAGTGACAGTGATCGATCGATGCTGAACTTGGGTGGCCTGGGCTAGACGGAGGGGCAAAACGCAGGTGCTAGCAGGTATCTGGGCTGATCCCGCTAACACTGCGTTTTTGGGAACCCTAAACGGCTGGGGACGCTAGTATAGATCTGATCAGATCAGATATTGATCTGTTCAGATACTATACCACTAAGGGAGGTGTATGCTTCACGCGTGGGTGTTAGCGTTACTGGCACTAACCTGACGCTGCCTGGGGCGACACAGACCCTCTCTGACGCTAAAACCTAATTGATATCACCCGCCGGGCGATCAGGGGTTAAACCTTTATTGGGTTATATACGGTGGGTGCCCTGACACTATAAAAAGCAAACTAACTAACCAGCGTCACCCGTAACACTTATATGGTGATCACTGGTGAAAGGGTTAACTAGGGGCAATCAGGGGGTTAAACCTTTATTAGGTGATATATGGGGGTACCTGACGCTATATAAAAACCTGACGGGAACCTAAATAACAAAATAACTAACTGGCTAACCAGTGTCACCAGTAACACTTATACGGTGATCACTGGTGAAAGGGTTAACTAGGGGCAATTAGGGGGTTAAAACCTTTATTAGATAATATATGGGGGTACCCGATGCTATAAAAACCTGCGGCGAACCTAAAAAAAATAACTGGCTACCTATCGGCACCAGCATAACTAATACAGCGATCAGAAAAGCGATCGCTTAGTGACACTGGCAAAAGGGGGTGAAAGGGTTACCTGGGGGGCGATCAAGGGGTTAAACCTTTATTAGGTAATATATGGGGGTACCTGACGCTATAAAAACCTGCGGCGAACCTAAAAAAATAACTGGCTACCTATCGGCATCACCGACACTAAGACAGCGATCAGAAAATCGATTGCTTAGTGACACTGGCAAAGGGGGGTGAAAGGGTTACCTGGGGGGGGGATAAAGGGGTTAAACCTTTATTAGGTAATATATGGGGGTACCTGACGCTATAGAAAAATGATCGCTTAGTGACAGCGGTGCTAGGGGGTGAAAGGCTTACCTGGAGGGCGATCAAGGGGTTAAACCTTTATTATGGGGGGGTTAGTGGGCTACACTGGACCTAAAACACTCTGCCCTGACACTTTTACAGTGACAAATGTCACTGATTGCAGTGATCAGTAAATAAATGGTCACTGCAATCAGTGACACTGTGACTGGGGGCTGGGGGGTGATCTGGGGGTGTCTGGGGGGGCCTGGGGGGGCGATCGTGTGCCTATGTGTGTGGTGTCAGTGTGCTGTTTAGTGCACTAACCTCTGTGTCTTCTCTCATGCGGCGCTCGGTATATGTGAGAGATGACATCACTTCCTCCTGCCTGTGTAAACATTACACAGGCAGAAGAAGATTCTCATTCGCCGGGAGCGATCGCGAGGGGGTGGCCGGAAACTAATGGCCGTCCCCTCATCATGGATCGCTCCCGGAACGATGCCGACCGCTCACTGCATAGAAGGGGGTCCGATGGGACCCCCAACTATACGAAGGCAGGCACGTACAGGTACGTGATTGTGCCTGTCCGTGCCATTCTGCCGACATATATATACAGTGAGTGGTTAAAAGAAATCGTCAGCCAATCCTCTCTCTATAGACCAATGCACTTGAGGGTGTACCCCCATTGCATTGGTCTATAGAGAGAGGATTGGCTGACGATTTCTTTTAAGGACGAATTGTCTGGTGTTTGAGAGCTCCATTAATTTCTGGGTTGGGATACCCTACATGTGCAATACCTATGCACTGACGGTAAGAGTCAGTGTGTTTGGGTGCTGGTGGCGGTTTTCTTTTCTCTTTTCACCTGATCTCTTCTCTCCTCTGGACTTTCTGGACTGGATTCATATTACAATCATCTTATTTTGGAGTCACAGTCATTGAACTTTGTCATATATTTTTTTAAGCGCTACATTTTTATCTCTATTACCATTTATTGTATCCAACAATATTGTGTCAGCTTCCGGTATTATTTTTTTGATTTAGCGCAACAAGCATCTCTTTCTATAACCAAAGGACTAGCATACATCTTTTAATCTGAGTTTAAATCTGAGTATTAAAGAAACAGGTCTAAAATTTTGCAGTGACACCGACTCCTTATCAGGTTTGGGTAAAGTGATTATGATCACCTTGGGCATCTCCAGAGCAAGCAGTAGCATTAAGGGTGGCTGATAAACATGGAAGGTGTATGTGCTGGACATGGAAGGTGTATGTTTATAGTATTCTCCCAATACTCTATCTGGACCTGGGTATTTATAGTTAGGCAGAGCATATTTAGCATGTTTAGAATATGAAGCTAAGTTAGACGAGGCAGATGGAGGTCATCCAAAAAGTTTTTTTTGCTTCCAGTGTTAATTGTAGGACAAAAGGTTGTAGGATGATCTAAAATAACCACTACAAGCATAAGCTATCTTTTGTGGATTATACTCTTTATGGTTTTTGTGGGGATGGATCAAGCATGAAAATTTAGATTTAACTCTGTGTTCCTTAACCTGTGCAGAGTTTTCTGTCCTTATTAACATTAGACATTTTAAACTTTCAAAAATAAAGCTCCATACATTTAAAAGAACTCCTGTGTGGTTGAACCAGTTCTTTTCTTAGGGTTGGCAGTATCCAACTAATCAGATATTACATTAAAATCTTAAAACGTAGGTAGATGACCCTGCCTAATTTTCTGTGCCTTCTTCCAAAGTTTATTCATGAATTAGATTTGTCTGGCATTAGAGACAGAGATTTTATCAAAATGTAGATATTAATATCCAGTTTGCAGATTGATGTATCTATGCTCTGGATCAAACCCTGCATGGATAGAATCAAAAGACACTGTGCTCCTGATAGCAGATCCTATTGCCTTTTTTGGGATGTTGTGCTTGCTATAATGATACTGAATATAAAAAGTCTTTATAGTTCATCTTAGGAGGGTTGTTGTGTACATTGAAAAGGATTTCTTGAGTGCATAATATGTCACAGCTTGCAGTTTTGTCTTCCATCCGCAGTATAGATCTTTTGTAAAGGCTACTGAGTTCTTTAGCATTTATAGAAGTCATTTTAAATATAGAAAAAGAAAAACCACTGCTCCAGGTCAGTCTGCCCCAACTCCGCTGCTAACACACTATTCAAGTGCCGGCCTAGCTCATAGCTGACATAATTGGTAGAAAGGAAAGTTCGGATGGCTGCACTACTGAGATCACTTTTATTGAATAACATCCATACAATCAAAGACAATGCATAATGCAGACATCGGAAGGAATAGAAACAAGCACATTGCTATGAATAAGCACTAGTTAAGCACAAAATACATTAGCCAGCTTGTTTCTATTTCCTCTGCTGTCTGCATTATGCACTCTCATTGATTTTATCTCAGAGGTGTGGCCATGAGGACTTTCCTTTCTATAATTTTACATTTTAGATTATATTTTATGTTGTATGAATGAAAATATTGCTGAGGACTAGTGATGTCCAATGTTAGATTTGTGGGACCTTTGGAAAACTAATTATAAAATGCAAACCCAATAGAAGTCACCAGAAGGCAAACCTTGAAAATCAATTCTAGCCATTTTCATGGCTAATAATTGGGGATGCCCTAAACCTGCCTGTGAAGTAGTGGACCTGGAGGATGCACTAAAGTTAAAGTGACAACATCTGCTGCTAAATAACACCTCAGATCCTGTGAATCCTGTATGCCAAAGGGAAGACTCATGAGGTGCTAGACATGGTTTCCTAACCTGTAATGATATAATCAGTTATGCCTAATTACTTGGTTTCTACAGCTCTCTGCAAAAATAGATTTTAAAGTGGTAAAAACAGAAAAAAAGTTGTGGGGTTCCCCTAAATTTATACCAGACCCTTATCCAAGCGTGCAGCCTGGCTGGCAAAGAAAGGCAGGGACAGTGAGCATGCATCTCCCCCTTTACCCATACCAGGCCACATTCCCTCAACACTGAGAGGGATGCCCCCTGGCAAGGCTTTACGTTTCCTTGTTAATGAGGACAGGGGTCTCATCCCCACAATAGAAACAAATCGGCTTGTTTGGTGAACAAAGTTCACTGCGAAACGTATCCCTACTAATGACTAAGAATGTAGTGATGCTATATCTGGTATTGCAGAATAGAAGCCGTATATTAAATTTGACACAAGCATTGTTGTATACAGTGTAGATGATGTCTCCTGAAAAAAGATGAACTTGGCAAACAGGTTGTAACGGGTGGGCCCGTGGAACCCAGAAGTTCTTAGAAAGTATGAGCCGAAAAATAATGGACATTGAGAATATGTCTTGGATTGCTTTAAAATGGGTTTGTAATATTAATCCACAATATTCCCTAGGATATCTGTAAAGAACTATTTACTGGTTGTTGATTCTGAACACAACAGGTTAATTGAAAGATGTTAATGTCATCACCTCCAACCACCTGGCTGCCTGTGTAATGTAAATGAGTCCAGGCTAACTTCTAAAGATCTTTTCATTGTGGATTGTGATAATTAACTCTGTAATTGTATAAATGGATTAGTTAATGAACTCACCTGTTGTCTGCTAAGGGATGTCAGAATAATGTGTATTAGGGGCTCGTTATGTAACCATTGTGTGATGTTGTGGGTGGAGTTGGGTCATTGTTCAGTTGGACTACAGTATTCTTTTAGTGTATATAAGAGCCTGCTTTCTCAATAAAGATTGTCAGACCTGCTGGAAACCTAACAACAGAGCTGTGTCTCGTTATTAGGGGGGAATTACCATTATGGGTCTTGTTCGCCTGACTGTGGAGTGTCGGTAGCTGCCTTGGTGTTCAGGAATGACATATCATAAACGGCTTTAACCCCTTTCATACTTGGGGTGTCGTTACAATTGGTGGCAAGCAGGGGGTTGATTCCCACAGCCTATAAGGACAGCTACAAGAGGACACAGGACAAAAGAAGCACAGTAGGGACGGCTAAAGCTCTCTTCCCTCAAGGACTTACTGGAGAACCAGGGCCGACCGGCCAACAACTGTAAGAAAAGGGACATTAATCGCAAAACGAGTTGAAATGGATGGAGCTGAAAGACCCAACATAACCAAAAGGCCCAGCGTAACAGACAGGACACCCAAAGAGGCAAGTTTTGATCGGGTTGTTAACATAAGACTGGCACATTATGGTCCTAACCCTACAGCGGAGATCATAGACCAAGTTATAGCGGCTGTGGATGCAAATTGGCTACAGCAAAGAGGTGCTGCAGCAGCAGAAGTGAGAGCAGCACCAACTGAAAGTAGAAAGATACATTTTGCTGCTTTTAAAAATTTAATTGAAACTGAAGGGGAGATTGATGGGTACCTTGCTAAGTTTGAACGGCAATGTGCCCTACATCGGGTGCCCACAGAGGAATGGGTTACCATTTTGTCTGGGAAATTGTCCGGCTGGGCCAGTGAAGCATTCATGGCCATCCCAGACGAGGATATTATGAACTATGGACTGGTAAAAGAAGCACTGTTGGCCAGGTATGCCGTCACACCGGAGGCATACCGGAGGCGGTTCCGAGAGATGAACAAGCAGACTGGAGACTCTTATACCGAGTGGGCATGCCGCCTACACCGTACGGCATCCCACTGGGTTGCTGGATGCCAAGCAGAAGAGGTGCTGCAGGTGTTCTTGCTGGAGCACTTCTTTGACAAACTGTCCCTGGAAGTCAGAGAGTGGGTCCGGGACCGAAAACCTTTCACCTTGCCTGAAGCAGCTCGCCTGGCGGACGAATACACAGACGCCCGCAAACTGGATAACCCTGTGGTCAAGACAACAGCTATGGTGGATTATCGATCAGCGGCACCCCCTCCGGCTATCGCCTACCAACCGCAGTCGTGCCACCCTACAGCACCACCTCCAGCGGCCACTTATTCTCAGCAGCCCAGGTTCAACTCCAAGGGCTACTCTCAACCCATCAGGTGTTTCGGGTGTAAACAGCTATGGCACAATAAGCCAGACTGTCCGTTGAATCCAGCCAGGCAGTCCCAGTCATGGAGACAGCCAGCAAGGGGGAACCCCCACACATCCATGACTGCGGCCCACTGCGTTGAGGAGGAAGAACATTGGGGCGTCCTGCACGAGGCTGATCCAATACAAGCAGCTAACCGGGACAACCGGCAGCAACACAGGCAGACTGTCTGGGTCAATGGAAAGGTAGCCAATGGCCTACGTGATTCTGGCGCCACCATGACCCTGCTACAAAAGAACCTCATCCCAGAGAGCCAACATACCGGAGACACTGTGTGGGGGGTGATGAAGGATTTGCCAGCAGATGTACTACTGGGGAATGATTTGGTCCCCCTCGTTTCTGCTTACGCCCCGATGGGCCCCGCTGAAGCCAACCCAGTGACTACCTGTGCCCAGACCCGTGCTGCTGGAACCGACCCGCTTGCTGCCGCGACCCGGGTAAGCCTATCTTCCCCGACATGTACCTTAGATCAGGCACAATATCACAGTCTAAAATTGGAATGTGACATGTTGGCCAGTGAGAAATCGGAGATGCAACGACACTACGTCATGTATTATGAGATGTCCCATGGCTTGAACATTGAAATGCACAAACAGGCTGAAATTGTCAAAAGGTTAAATGGTATTTGCGCCCAGGTTTTGTCTTACCTCTCCCAAGAGCATCAGCAACAAGTTTTGGGAGCCATTGAGAGAGCAAAGCAAGTGACTGTTCCAGAACTGAATTCCATTATTTGCCCTGCAACCTCACAACTTCACCATCAGCTACCGACCCGGTAAGCAAAATGGCAATGCTGATGGGTTGTCCAGGCATTAGAGGAATGGAACTATGGACTAACTTCGGAGTCAACCCGTCTGGGGTCTCCTCCTGTGTTAGTCTCCTGCCGAAAGGGGAGAGATGTAACGGGTGGGCCCGTGGAACCCAGAAGTTCTTAGAAAGTATGAGCCAGAAAATAATGGACATTGAGAATATGTCTTGGATTGCTTTAAAATGGGTCTGTAATATTAATCCACAATATTCCCCAGGATATCTGTAAAGAACTATTTACTGGTTGTTGATTCTGAACACAACAGGTTAATTGAAAGATGTTAATGTCATCACCTCCAACCACCTGGCTGCCTGTGTAATGTAAATGAGTCCAGGCTAACTTCTAAAGATCTTTTCATTGTGGATTGTGATAATTAACTCTGTAATTGTATAAATGGATTAGTTAATGAACTCACCTGTTGTCTGCTAAGGGATGTCAGAATAATGTGTATTGGGGGCTCGTTATGTAACCATTCTGCGATGTTGTGGGTGGAGTTGGGTCATTGTTCAGTTGGACTACAGTATTCTTTTAGTGTTAATAAGAGCCTGCTTTCTCAATAAAGATGGTCAGACCTGCTGGAAACCTAACAACAGAGCTGTGTCTCGTAATTAGGGGAGAATTACCATTATGGGTCTAGTTCGCCTGACTGTGGAGTGTCGGTAGCTGCCTTGGTGTTCGGGAATGGCATATCATAAACGGCTTTAACCCCTTTCATACTTGGGGTGTCGTTACACAGGTAATTAAGAAAGATCAATTGAATCAAAGCAGCTCAATCTGAGCTAAAGGTAAAAAGGGTCTGTTTCAGAACATGAAACCAGAACAGTGATATATCATGTTTTTTTTTTAAATTGAAAATAAGCTTAAAATTTTAAATTACCAGTTTGCATCATTTTAGTTTACACCACAGTGTATCTTTTGTCAGTGGTGGGTAGCTTATGTAAATATTCGAGGGGCCTCACCCATTTTTCTTAGGTGTAACTTATTCCATTCAAGAGATTCTCTCCTTGGTAAATAATCATAACTAATATTGAAAAAATTGTATATTATCCCTGAACACAATTCACTAACACCAGGCCCTCTTCAACTATTTGAATAGTACGAGTTTCACCACTGAACATCACAATTCCTTCCACAGAGTAGCAATGTTATTGTTGTTTAGAGATGTACAGTAAAAAACTTCTGTCCAATAGCAGTGAGTGTTACTTTTTTTCCTGCTCCGTCCTGGGGAGCCTATATAAGACTGACAGCCCCTATAACTAATTCGATCTGAGGAAAAAGCAGAAGCTTTGAAATGCGTCATCTGACACGCCACAATGTCACTTCCGGATCGTATCGAGTGCGTTCCACACTGGTATGCACGCCACTGCTGAGCAGGACACAGGCAGGCCGGCTTCATCTTCAGTCCGGATCGCTGCAGTATATTGGGACTACACTCGGCATGGATTCTCGGACTTCACAGTGACCGCACAGCCCACATATAGATATTCATGCTTATCTCTCACTTCTGTAATGTGAGTAGCCATTTGGCTGATTATATTAATAAACCGTTATTATCAATATACTGCACTTAGTAGGCGCACCTTTTTGTTTTTATCTTGTTTAGAGAGTTAGGCTGGCCATTGATAGATCAAAATTTGTCAGGTTCCGTAAGGACCAGCCAAATTTCTATCCAACTTTGGCCATTCCATTTCCAGAGGAATGATCACTTCCTCTTGATCAGAACTGCTGGTAAATTTGCGTATACTAACAGTGGTGGATTACCGCTGTCAGAATATAATAGTGCAGTGGGGGATAGAGCAATGTGTTTATTTTTTTTTCTTCGAAAAAACGAATCACTGTATGACCAGCTTTAGTCACAGAAAATTACTTTTTTTTCTCCAAGCAGATGTGTTTGTTGACACAGATCAGCATATAAGATAAGGTCTGTAAAGCTTTCAGGGAGGTCAAAAGATTTTTTGTCTGCCTCCAAAATTGATCCTTTCCATAATAAAAATGAATGAGTGTCACAACTTCTCTGAGGAACTTTTCTGGTACCTGATAGTAGACTTGTGCACAACGGAAAAATTCGTTCCGTTTCGGTTCGTTTCTTTCCGGTCCTGTTGATTCGTAATCATTCGTAATTTTGCTAGACGGGATTTTTCGTGTTCGGACTCATTCGTATTTTTGCAAGCGACATTTTTCGTTGAATTTTTTGTTGCTTTATAATTCGTACTTTCGGTAGAGTACGTTGTTTTTCGTTGATTCTGGACACAACTCCTACTTTCGTAACTTTTTTTGGGTTCGTACTTTCGGTAGAGTACGTTGTTTTTCGTTGATTCTGGACACAACTCCTACTTTCGTAACTTTTTTTGGGTTCGTTGATTCGTAATTTTCCGTGTCTCTCTCACAACGACGCTGCCTATTATGTCTAATGTGCTTCGAATGGATTTGTACTTTTCTAAATACATTGCGGTTATTTGTAACGATTCGAAATCTCGTATTTTACTTTCGTTTTTTACATGCGGCTATAGCCTCCGCCCCTGTACACCATTTTGAGAGGGTTCAGCATGGTGAGGGAGAAGCAGAGAGCAGAGCAGAGTGTTATTGTGCTTCGAATGGATTCGAAATCTCGTATTTTACTTTCGTTTTTTACATGCGGCTATAGCCTCCGCCCCTGTACACCATTTTGAGAGGGAGTTCAGCACGGTGTGGGAGAAGCAGAGAGCAGAGCAGAGTGAGTGTTATTGTGCTTCGTATGGATTCGTACATTCGTAACTTTTTCATAACGAATTATGCCGAAGACATTCGGGCATTCGCTATTTGCGGTATAATTTATTTCGGATTCGGTCTTATTCGTAATTGCTTTGTTCGGAAATTCGAATGCTTCCGAATGTCCGAAAGTTGCTAAATTCGGACGAATTTCAATTCGTTACGAAACGAATTGCACAAGCCTACCTGATAGGGTTTCAGCAGCCTGTGGAAACAGTCCACAATCATCCCTACTATGGACAGGTAGGTAATGCCTCAATTTGAGTGAAAGTGGGTTTAAAGCTCAGTTTGGCCCACTGATTTAGATATGCCTTGGATTTTTTTATTGCAGGGGAAAAAAACTTTCAGTAATCCCACCTTTTCTGTTATTGTGAGAGTCCACATATTCAGCAAAGCTGAATGCAAAGTCACAAATGTTATTCTCAATGCTGACTCTGTCTCCTATGACTTATATTTTCAATTTGAATTAATGCATAAGGTTTAATATATAGCATGGTAGGAGCTTTAATGAGACAGTATTTCAGGATTGTGTATAAAACTGGCTGGTTTAATGTAGAAAATTCACTTATAGCGTCCTGTAGTTGCCCGGAATCCTCTAATGAAACATTATAAGAGCTCACCTTTGGATCTGCTGATCTGTCTGAGGACCTGGTCTCAGCTGGGCGGCTAGTGCAGAATGCAGGTGGAGATAGGGATCCTCTCTGTTGCTTAAGCCCCACCTAGGAGCGCCTAATTTTGTCTAGGGGTCTGTTCAACATGTGGAAGAGCAGCTGTATGAAGACACTGAAGACCTCCCACTGCCATCTTGGCTGGCCTGTGTGGCTGATGAAGGAAAAACTGTTTCAGCTTCCTGGGTTTTCCATGGTCTTTGTACTTTCAGGTCACACTGGTGATGTGCTGTGGCTGTCGGGTGGTAACCTAGCTCTGAGGGTGATTTCAGATAACCAACTTTCCTGTTCCAGATTTATATCTAGCCCAGCTAGATAGGGTTCATCTCTGGTAGAAGTTGACCCTTCCCCTCAGAACTATTACCTTAACCACTTCCCGCCCAGTCAATAGTGAATTGATGTCCGGGAAGTGGTTGCATTATCGATACTGGACGTCATATCGTCCTGCAGGATAATGCCTTGCGCGCGCCCGCGGGGGCGCGCAGCGCGGTGATCGGGGACGGCATGTGTCCCTCGGACACAGCGCTTCCCCGATCACGGTAAACAGCCAATTTCATTGGCTGTTTACCATGTGATTGGCTGTGCCAAAGTCACAGCCGATCACCTGTCAAAACAAACTCGGCGGCGCGCTCCGTGCGCGCCGCCACAGGCTTGCAGAGCGGGGATCGGGGAAGGCGAGTGTCCCTTGGACACAGCGCATCCCCGATCAGAGTAAACAGCCAATGAATTGGCTGTTTACCACGTGACCGGCTGGGTCCAATCACAGCCGGTCACAAATGTAAACAAACTCCACAGGAGTTACTACCTGATCCCTGCTCTCTCCTCACACACCGATCTGTGAGGAGAGAGAAGAGATCAGTAAGTTAGCTCAGTGTAGTTTGTCTACATAAGTTTACAGTGCACAACACGCCCCCCCATAAAGAGGACCTGTCACACAGCCCAGCACATCAATCAGCCCAGCCAATCAGCCCATCTGTCAATCAGCCCATCTGTCAATCAGCCCATCTGTCAATCAATCAGCCCATCTGTCAATCAATCAGCCCATCTGTCAATCAATCAGCCGATCTGTCAATCAATCACCCCACCTGTCAATCAATCACCCCATCTGTCAATCAATCAACCCATCTGTCAATCAATCAATCAGCCCATCTGTCAATCAATCAGCCCATCTGTCAATCATCTGTCACAGGCCCACCTCCATCGGTACCGCCATTGGCACCGCCACACAGGCTACCAGTACCGCCATCGGTACCAGTACCACCACCAGTACCGCCACCAGGCCCAGCATCTATACTGCCACACAGGCCTGCTACCAGTATCACCACTAGTGCCGCCATCGGTACCACCACCAGTACCACCACCCGTACCACCATCGGTAGTGCCACCACCACCTGTACCACCACCTGTACCGCCATCGGTACCATCACCACCCGTACCGCCATTGGTACCACCACCACCTGTACCGCCATCGGTACCACCACCACCTGTACCGCCATCTGTACCACCACCACCCATACCGCCATCGCTACCACCACCACCCGTACCGCCACCTGTACCGCCATCGGTACCGCCGCCACCACCACCACCCGTACCGCCATCAGTACCACCACCACCTGTACCGCCATTGGTACCACCACCACCCATACCGCCATCGGTACCACCACACAGGCCCACCACTAATACCTCCATCGGTACTACCACACAGACCGCCACCACTACCACCAGCAGTACCATTACACAGGCCCACCAATAAGCACTGCCATAATGTCCCAAAGGGTTTACACACCTGAGGAGGCATATGCCATTCTTGCCATGTCGGATGACGAGAGCAGCGGGGAGCTCCCATTATCCGATTCTGGTTCGGAATACGAGTCAGTGGAGGATAGTGGCTCAGAGTCCGAGTCCCCGGAGGAAACCGTCCCTCCCAAAAGAATGCGATCGGCACCAAGATCAGCACCAAGATCAGCACCAAGATCAGGAGAACTGCCCACCACCAGCAGCGCCATACCCCAGGAAGAGGAGCCCAGTACAAGCAATGGAAATGCACGCCCAACCCGAAGAATCCAGCCCCAATCCTACCTTCCCGATGCCCTGGCAAACCCCTTATGGTTGCCTGCCAACTCAGGATCCGCTATCATCCCCCCTTTCACCGCACAGCCAGGTGTGCAGCCCGACACTACAAATTTTTCTAAATTTGATTATTTTTGTTTATTTTTCCCACAAGAGTTGCTGCAGAATATAGTGGATCAAACGAATCTGTATGCATCCCAATTTATTGCTGCCAACCCCGATTCTTCCTACGCCCGCATGTTCCAGTGGCGGCGTCTAACATTGGAGGAATTTAAATTATTTTTGGGCCTTATGTTCAATATGGGGCTTACAAAAAAGAACGAAGTCCATTCATATTGGTCCAAACGCCCCATCCAACACATGCCCATATATTCCGCTGTCATGTCCAGGAAAAGATACGACATGATTATGCGCTTTCTCCACTTCAATGACAATTCACAGTGCCCTCCCCGAGATCATCCCAACTACGACAAATTGTACAAGATACGCCCCCTAATCAATGCCTTTTCCCAGCGATTTGAAGAAGTTTTCATCCCAGACCAAAAAATTTGTGTGGACGAGTCCCTCGTGCATTTCACCGGCCGACTGCAGTTCAAGCAGTACATACCAAGCAAGAGAGCCAGGTATGGGTTAAAATTAAATAAATTATGTGATCGAGCCACTGGATACGTCTGCAAATTCAGGATCTACGAAGGCAAAGACTCCCAGCTCCAGCCCCGTGATTGCCCCACATATATTGGAACCAGTGGGAAAATGGTCTGGGAGTTGGCATACCCCCTGTTCGGAAAAGGTTACCATTTATATGTTGATAATTATTATACCAGCCTGCCCCTTTTTCGCCACCTTTACATTTCCCACAAAATTTATTGACAAAAAAATTGCGACCTGGAGAATCGGCATCCATGAGGAACGAGGAGGTGTTGGCCATGAAGTGGAGGGACAAGAAAGATGTCCACATCCTCTCTACGATCCACAATGACACCATGGTGGAGATCCCAAGAAGACGCGGCTCCATTGTAAAGCCCGAATGTGTCCACGATTACAATTTGTACATGGGGGGGGTGGATTTAAACGACCAGATGCTACAGCCCTACTTATCAACCAGAAAGTCCCGTTATTGGCACAAAAAAGTTGTGTTTCACCTGTTTCACATGGCCCTTTTTAATTTGTTTGTCTGCTACCAAAAAGCAACTCAAAATCACCGACTCCACTACCTCCAATATATCGAAGATATCATCGATGCCCTCATTTACCAACAAGATCCCGCCCCAGGAAGCATTCACTCTGATAGTGTGAGTCGGCTTCACGAGCGACACTATCCCTTTAGCATCCCCCCCACAGAATCTGGAAGAAGACGCCAAAAGAAATGCTGTGTATGCAGCAGAGGAGGAGTAAGAAGAGACACCAGCTATTATTGTCCCGATTGTCCCTCCCAACCTGGCCTGTGCATCGGAAATTGCTTCAAAAATTATCATACATCCATTAGTTCCCCTTATTATTAACAGACTGCCATTTCCCTATTTGCCTGCTACCATGTTACTAACTACCTTCCATGTTAATTAACTGACCCTGGCCTGTTTACCGACGATGTCTTTGCTTGCCGATTTAAACCACGTTTCTGACCTCCACGTGCACCAACCTCAGCCTGTTTACCGACGATGCCTCTGCCTGCCGATTTAAACCACGTTTCTGACTTCCACGTGTACCGACATTGGCTTGTTAATCGACCATGTTTTTGCCTGCCACTTGGACTGATCTTTTGGCCATCTACTTTTAGTACACAGGGGTCTCACATATGTGAGGGGCTTCAGAATAGCGTTCTGAGTAGAGAAAAACAGTTTTTCGTTTTCTGTGCTCCAAGAACAGGGTCTGGTTGCCCGGAGGCTTCAAAGCGATTTGGGTGGGAGAAGCCTCTACCCCTGTCCCCCTGGCCCTAAGCTTGATGGTCCTTCCTGCTGCCTGGACCAATAATTTGGCTGTGCTGACCATATTACTGCCTGTAATGACCCATGACATTATGGACCATGTTTCTTCCTGCTGCTTGGACCAATACTTTGGCTGTGTTGACCATATATCTGCCTGCTGCCTCTACTGACTTTGGACAGCATTTCTGCCGGGACACCTCTGCCTGCTACCTGGACCTGTGCTTTGGCTGTGCTCTGGCTGTGCTGACAGTATCTCTGCCTGTGCGAACTATGGACAGTATTCCTGCCTGCTGCCTGGATGATTGCTTTTGCTGTCGCTGACCTCATCCCTGCCTGCTGCCTGGACCGATGCTCTCCTCTGTGGACCACTGCACTTCTAAAACCACAGGTAATCTTTTGTTATTTGGTATGTACCTGCTATGTGTTAGATATATGAAGGGCCTTCAAAAATGTGATCGGTAGTCAGAAAATGATATGTGCAATTAATGCTGCTAGAATGCCTGGAGGTGCTACTTGGATGTTGGGCCTCTGTATGTGGCCAGGCTGTGTAAAAGTCTCAAACATGTGGTATCGCCATACTCAGGAGGAGTAGCAGAATGCATTTTGGGGTGTAATTTTTGCTATGTACATATTATGTGTTAGAAATATCTTATAAATTGACAACTTTGTGTAAAAAAAATGCATTTTAATTTTTTCTCCACATTTTCCAAAACCTTCTGGAAAAAATGAACCGTTCAAAAGACTCATAATGCCTCATAGATTATATGTTGGGGTGTGTGCTTTCCAAAATGGGGTCATTTTGTGGAAAATTCTATTGTCCTGGTGCTCCAGGGCCTTCAAAATTGTAATAGGTGGTTGAGAAAAGATATGTGCGATTTATGCTTGTAGAACGCCTGAAAGTGCTACTTCAATGTTGGGCCTCTGTATATGGCCAGGCTGTGTAAAAGTCTCACACATGTGGTATCGCTATACTCAGGAGGAGTAGCAGAATGCATTTTGGGGTGTTATTTTTGCTATGTATATGCTATGCGTTAGAAATATCTTATAAATGGACAACTTTGTGTAAAAAAAATGCATTTTCATTTTTTCTCCACATTTTCCAAAACCTTCTGGAAAAAAATGAACCGTTCAAAAGACTCATAATGCTTCATAGAATATACGTTGGGGTGTGTGCTTTCCAAAATGGGGTCATTTTGTGGAAAATTCTATTGTCCTGGTGCTCCAGGGCCTTCAAAATTGTAATAGGTGGTTGAGAAAGGATATGTGCGATTTATGCTTGTAGAACGCCTGAAAGTGCTACTTCAATGTTGGGCCTCTGTATATGGCCAGGCTGTGTAAAAGTCTCACACATGTGGTATCGCTATACTCAGGAGGAGTAGCAGAATGCATTTTGGGGTGTTATTTTTGCTATGTATATGCTATGCGTTAGAAATATCTTATAAATGGACAACTTTGTGTAAAAAAAATGCATTTTCATTTTTTCTCCACATTTTCCAAAACCTTCTGGAAAAAAATGAACCGTTCAAAAGACTCATAATGCTTCATAGATTATACGTTGGGGTGTGTGCTTTCCAAAATGGGGTCATTTTGTGGAAAATTCCATTGTCCTGGTGCTCCAGGGCCTTCAAAAGTGTAATAGGTGGTTGAGAAAGGATATGTGCGATTTATGCTTGTAGAACGCCTGAAAGTGCTACTTCAATGTTGGGCCTCTGTATGTGGCCAGGCTGTGTAAAAGTCTCACACATGTGGTATCGCTACACTCAGGAGGAGTAGCAGAATGTATTTTGGGGTGTAGTCGCAATTATGCATATGCTGTGTGAGAGAAAAAAAACTGTTAATATGACCAGTTTGTGTAAAAAAAAAAAAAAAATTCCCAAGAATTGTGGGAAAAAAATACAACTTCAAAAAACTCACCACGCCTCTTAGTAAATACCTTGGACTGTCTACTTTCCAAAAAGGGGTAATTTTGGGGTATTTGTACTTTCCTCGCTTGTTAGTGTCTCAAGAAATGAGATATCCCTTCAGTACATCAGGCGTGATCAGATGTGATAAATTTTCAGTGATTGTGAAAGTTATAGAGTCTACAAACTATGGTGGCAAAGACCAAATAATATACACTAATTTGGGTTCATTTTACCAAAGATATGTAGCAGTATACATTTTGGCACAAATTTATGAAGAAAAATTACTTATTTGCAAAATTTTACAATAGAAACTAAAAAAAAGTTTTTTTTTTTTTTTAAATTGCTGTTTTTTTTGCTTATATCGCAAAAAATAAAAAACCCAGTGGCGATTAAATACCACAAAAAGAAAGCTCTATTTGTGAGAAGAAAATGATAAAAATTTTGTTTGGATACAGTGTAGCATGACTAAGTAATTGTCATTCAAAGTGTGAGAGTACTGAAAGCTGAAAATTGGTCTGGGCGGGAAGGTGCATAAGTGCATGGTATTGAAGTGGTTAAAGAGATAAATCAATATTATATACAAAATATTCTTGATATAAATGACTGGTTTTAAAACATTTTTTATTAATATTAGTATTGTTTTTATTATTATTAGCTACAGCTTATCACATATCCATTAGCTTAACCACTTCAATACCATGCACTTATACAGCTTCCTGCCCAAGCCAATTTTGAGCTTTCAGCGCTGTCGCAATTTGAATGACAATTGCGCGGTCATGCTACACTGTACCCAAACAAATTTTTTATCATTTTGTTCTCACAAATAGAGCTTTCTTTCGGTGGTATTTGATCGCCTCTGCGATTTTGATTTTTTGCACAACAAATAAAAAAAGAGCGAAATTTTTAAAAAAAACTAAGTTTTTCTTTGTTTCTGTTAATTTTTTTTGTAAATAAGTACCTTTTCTACTTCAATGACGGGCACTGATAAGGCGGCACTGAAGGGCACTGATAAGGCGACACTGATGGGCACCGATGAGGTGGCACTGATGGGCACTGATGATGGGCACTGATAGGCGGCACTGATGGGCACTGATATGTGGCACTGGTATGCGGCACTGATGGGCACTGGTATGCGGCACTGATGGGCACTCATAGGTGGCACTGATGGGCACTCATAGGTGGCACTGATTGGCACTCATAGGTGGCACTGATTGGCACTCATAGGCGGCACTGATTGGCACTCATGGGCGGCACTGATTGGCACTCATGGGCGGCACTGATGGGCACTTATGGGTGGCACTGATAGGTGGCATGGACGGGCACTGATAGGTGGGCACAGATTGGCACGGATGGGCACTGATAGGTGGCACTGATGGACACTAGTAGGTGGCATTGGTGGCACTGGTGCCCAGCAATGCCAGCCACCACACATTGTGAAAGTGCCAGTCAGTGCCCATTTGTGGGCACTGATTGGCATATTTTTTTAATGTTTTTATTTTATTTATTTATTTTTACTACATGTGGATGGCCATGGGGGCCATCCACATGATTGGGGCTTCCCTGGTGGTCCTGGGGGGCTTCCCTGGTGGTCTAGTGTGGGTATCTGAGGGGGGGCTGCGCTGATAAACAATCAGCGCGAACCCCCCCTGTCAGGAGAGCCGCCGATCGGCTCTCCTCGACAGACGCGAGTGAGGAAGAGCCAATCAACGGCTCTTCCTGTTTACTTCCTGATCAGCCGTGATTCGACACGGCTGATCACATGGTAAAAAGCCTCCGACGGAGGCTTTTTACCGAGATCAGTGTAGCGGTGGGTCAGACTGACCCACCGCTCCACCGATCGCCGCGATGCGCGCCCCCCCCCCCGGGCGCGCGGCAGCTGTTATCCCGCAGGACGTCATATGACGTCCAGTGTGGATAACAGAACCACTTCCCGGATGTCAATCTGCTATTGACGGGGCGGGAAGTGGTTAATGCCTAAGGTGGAGGCTTACTCCAATCTCAGTTTAACTTTAATGTGGCAGTAAACTCTATTTAAAAAAATGTATATTCTATTCAAGTATGCATTCTTACCTCAAAAAGGTTCCTTTTATTGCTCCCAGCCTCTTCCAAATTCCCTTTGGTTGCTGCTGTGATCTAATTTCCGATTTGATTCCGATGTGATTTTGGCTACGTTTGTTCCCCAAGGTCTCACTGTATGTAGAAACATAGCTACCCACTCTTGCTCACTCCTGTGATGGACTAGGAAATGGGGACTAAGGACTATGGTCTATGGGATATGTAGTTTACATAGGGAGGTGCACATAACCGCAACTAACATATTTGTTTTAAACAAACAGAAGTGTGAGGGAAAGGGAGAGGTTCAGAAACTCATTGAGGACGTTACAAGGAGGCAGAAATGCACAGTTATGCCCCGTACACACGATCAGAAATTCCGACAAGAAAAGTCCGATGTGAGCTTTTGGTCGGAAATTCCGACCGTGTGTATGCTCCATCGGACTTTTGCTGTCGGAATTTCCGCCAACAAAAGATTGAGAGCAGGTTCTCTACTTTTCCGACGGAAAAAGTTCCTATCAAAAATTCCGTTCGTCTGTAATTCTGACGCGCAAAAAACATGCATGCTCAGAATCAAGCAAAAGAGCCAAACTGCCTATTGAACTTCATTGATCTCGGCTCTTTGTACGTCTTGTACGTCACTGCGTTCTTGACAGTCGGAATTTCCGACAAGATTTGTGTGACCGTTTGTATGCAACACAAGTTTGAGCCAACATTCCGTCGGAAATAAACACGGTTTTCTGGTCGGAATTTCCGATCGTGTGTACGCGGCATAAGAAACAACTTAAAGTGTTACTAAACCCACTACAGTAAAAGCAGTCTGTATATGCAGTAAAGAATGCTTGTTATACCCACTGTGGAACCTAAGGGGTTAATTCTCTGCATTGTATAAAAGGGCTGTTTGATCCTGTATGCACAGATCTTCCTCTTCTTGCATTGTCCCCATAACATGGACAGATAAGACAGAGTTACTGGAGTTAGACTGAACATGCTCAGTTTGGTGTGCATTGCTTGAGAGTTTTTTTTTCTGGGGACAGTGCATGCGATCAGCAGAGGGCCAATCAGTACTGTCCAGACAGAGGGTCAGGGGTCCTGCATCCTGATAGGACAGCTCAGTGCAGTATGAAAACTCTTCCTACAAGCTTTAATCAGACACTGATAGAAGAAGTCACAAGACTGCTACTGTATCTACTGCTGATGAGAAAATGTATTTAGCAGCTTATATTTACTAAAATGATTGCATTTCCATGTTCTGTGGCAAACCAGATATAGTGAATGCAGGGTCTTGGGTTTAGTAACACTTTAATGAAAAATACATTACATGGCCATTGGCAGTGGATGTGCATGGTTTATTTTTGGAGAATAAGGATATAGTTTAGTGTCACCTTACGAAAAGTTCACATCCAAAGAGAAACCTTTTTAGCACAGGGCACACACATTCTTCAAAATGCAACATTCTGCAGGTAGCTTATTACACACATGATTTACTTTCACAGTAGGTTAAGCAAAGATGACTTTGTACTGTCTGACGTGCAGCGAACCAGTAGATGGTGCACTTATAACAAAACCTGTTATATAGTTATGGATAATTTGACATAGTAACACTGTATCATAATGAATTTCAAATACTTACAATAAAAAAATTCTAATAATTTATTGTAAATTTTTGACAAGTACACTTCCATTAATTACCCTGTAAATATTTAGTATGTTTTTTTTGTATTAAAACCAGGGCTCAAAATTTCAAGTCCCGAGCCACTAGCCAGGCCTTGAAAGTTACTCGCCACCAGTTGCCCCACCCAACCCCTCCCCTGCCCCACCCCGAAGTCCGCCCCTAAACACACCCTCATAAATTATCTCATGAAATTACATTGTTAAATGTTTTATGCAGAATGAAGTTCCAAAAATAAATATTAACAACTTTAACAATATTAACATTAAGCATATCAGTAACCATCAGTGCAGCCTCATCAGTGCTCATTAGTGCAGCCTCACAGTACCCATCAAATGCAGCTTTACAGTGCCCATGATTGCAGCCTCACTGTGCCCATCAAATGCAGCCTCACTGTGCCCATCAAATGCAGCCACTGTGCCCATCAAATGCAGCCTCACAGTACCCATCAAATGCAGCTTTACAGTGCCCATGAATGCAGCCACACTGTGCCCATCATTGCAGCCACACTGTGCCCATAAATACTGCTCACTGTGCCCACAAATACTGCTCACTGTGCCCACAAATACTGCTCACTGTGCCCATAAATGTAGCCACACTGTGCCCATAACTGCTCACTGTGCCCACAAATACTGCTCACTGTGCCCATAAATGTAGACACACTGTGCCCATAAATACTGCTCACTGTGACCACAAATACTGCTCACTGTGCCCATAAATGTACAGTAGCCACACTGTGCCCATAAATACTGCTCACTGTGCCCACAAATACTGCTTACTGTGCCCATAAATCTACACACACTGTGCCCATAAATACTGCTCACTGTGCCCACAAATACTGCTCATTGTGCCCATAAATGTAGCCACACTGTGCCCATAAATACTGCTCACTGTGCCCACAAATACTGCTCACTGTGCCCATAAATGTATCCTCACTGCGCCCATCATCAATACAGACTCACGGAGATGCAGGTGAAGCCAAGTCCAGGTGACAAAACACATCAGGGACATAGGGACACATTGGTACGCACATGATACTGAGTGAGGCATCATGGATCAGGCATCTTGGCTATGATATTATATTAGCTAAGTGAAGCTCTGTATACACAATTACCCAATAGTGCTGGGAGCACTCACCACGGTGTGTGTCATGGAGCCGGGTCTGTGTTCGGCGGCACTGTAGCAAGGTCCCGCCCCCCTAGACCAGCTCATGTGATAGGCGGAACACTGATTTAATCTACTATCACAAGAGCTGGTCTAGGGTGGTGGGACCTTGCTACAGCGCCGCCGAACACAGACCCGACTCTGTAACACACAGTCTGCATCTCTGTGACACACGAAGGAGGAGAGAGGGAGGGGAGCGCTGCAGTCTCCGCTCAAAGTGGCCCCAGTTCAGTCCGGTCCTGCCACTCTGTGCCCTCCAGCTGATCGCTTCTGGCAGAAGCGGTGCAGGCTTTTGTACAGGACATCAGAGTGGGGGGGAGATCAGGGAATCCCCCTCCGGGCCGCTCTGATGTCCTGTAAAAAAAGCCTGCACTGCTTCTGCCAGAAGCGATCAGCCAGGAAGCTGTCAGACTGGTCCACCCCTGCTCCTCACTTTTTGAGGGCTGTTAAAACTATATATATATATATATATATATATATATATACATATATATATATACTGAGCAAAATTATAAACGCAACACTTTTGTGTTTGCCCCTATTTATCATGAGCTGAACGCAAGGATCTACAACTTTTCTATGTACACAAAAGGCCTATTTCTTTCAAATATTGTTCACAAATCTGTCTAATAAATCCGTGTTAGTGAGCACTTCTCCTTTGCTGAGATAATCCATCCGCCTCACAGGTGTGGAATATCATGATGCTGATTAAACAGCATGATTATTGCACAGGTGTACCTTAGGCTGACCACAATAAAAGGCCACTATGTCACAAGGCCACTATGCCACAATGTCACACCTGTGAGGTGGATAGATTATCGCGGCAAAGGAGAAGTGCTCACTAACACAGATTTAGACAGAATTGTGAACAATATTTGCGAGAAATAGGCCTTTTGTGTACATAGAAAAAGTTGTAGATCTTTCCATTCAGCTCATGATGAATAGGGGCAAACACAAAAGTGTTGCGTTTACAAATTTGCTCAGTGTATATATATATATATATATATATATATATATATATATATAGTTACATAGTTAGTAAGGTTGAATAAAGACATCCAGTTCAACCTGAGTGAGTGTGGGTGCGTGTGTACAATTCTCCCAATCCCATGCTCCTCTATTATATTTTTACTTATGTTACCCATATAGCACCGTCAATTTACGCAGCGCTCCACACATACATCGCACACTAACATTGGTCCCTACCCTCAAGGAGCCCACAATCCAAGGTCCCCAACTCACATTCATATACTAGGGCCAATTTTGTACAGAAGCCAATTAACCTAGCATGTCTTTGGAGTGTTGGAGGAAACCGGAGTACCCGGAGGAAACCCACGCAGGCACAGGGAGAACATGCAAACTCCAGGCAGGCAGTGTCGTGGTTGGGATTCGAACCAGCGACCATTTTTACTGCATATACACATACAGGGCTCAAAATTTCCTGAGCTATTAGCCAGGCCTTAAGGGTTACTCGCCACCAGTTGCCCCACCCAACCCCTACCCCGCCCCTAATTTTGCCCCTAAAGACACCCTCATAAATTATCTCATGAAATGACACTTAATATTTATTTTTGTAACTTAATTCTACATAAAACATTTAACAACAACTTTATCAGTGCAGCCTCACCTGTACCCCTCAGCGCAGCCTCACCTGTCCTCATCAATGCAGCCTCATCTGTGCCCATCAATTCAGCCTCACCTGTGCCCATCATTGCGGAGTGCCCAGTGCCCACCAATGCAGCCTCACCTGTGCCAATCATTGCGGCGTGACCAGTGCTCACCAATGCAGCCTCACCTGTGCCCATCATTGCAGCATGACTTGTGCCCATCATTGCAGCCTCACCTGTGCCCATCATTGCAGCATGACCTGTGCCCATCATTGCAGCCTCATTTGTGTCCATCAATGCAGTATGACAAGTGGCCATCATTGCAGCCTCACCTGTGCCCATCATTGCAGCCTCACCTGTGCCCATCATTTACCACACATGCTCCCTATTCAAACCTGAGCCTTTGTAACACTAATGAGTCACAGGACACCGGGGAGGCGAAATGGCTAATTGGGCCAAATTTGGACATATTCACTTAGGGGTGTACTCACTTTTGTTGCCAGAAGTTTAGACATTAATGGCTGTGTGTTGATTTATTTTGAGGGGACAGGAAATTTACACTGTTATACAAGCTGTACACTCATTACTTTAAATTGTAGCAAAGTGTAATTTCTTCAGTGTTGTCACATGAAAAGATATAATAAAATATTTACAACAAATGTGAGGGGTGTACTCACTTTTGTGAGATGTTGTATATTAAAAACATGTTGCCTTAATAAAATATAAAATGGATTCAGAATTTATGTAGCATGCCTAGTTAATGCAAACGACCAGTTTTTTAAGCCTCAACAAGGGTTAAATCAGCTGCAAAAAGTTATCATCAGCTCTTTCCATCCCTTTCCCTCCTCCTTCCCCATCTCCATTTGGAAAGAAGGTTGCTGTCTTTATGTTTCAACTGTAGCAAAAAGATTAAATTGTTTACAAGCTCAGAACCCTGGCTGGCTGGATGAGCTGCAAGAGACAAAGATAGACATTCTAATTCTCTGCTGTACTTTGTGCCTCCGTCCTCCTCTGCTAACACTAATTCTTTTATCTGGCCCCAACACTCCAGGCATTATGTGCATTCATAAAAAAAGAGGAAAAAAAAAGAACCGAAGCAGGCAAAATTACTGTTCTGTACGCTGTACCACTGATAACAATCTCTTGAATACTGATTACTTTTTTCCCCAACACAAAGCGACCAACACAAGTTGGTCTTTAACCCTTTATCTTTAGCAAGCAGAAAGACACAAGGAACATCTTACTCAGTTGGAAAAAAATAGCACACACACAAGAATTACTGTTATCTCCTAGCCAGAAGAGCAACAGCAGAGATAAGAAAAGCCTGAAGAATTAAAAGGGACATTGCATTTGGACTGTAAATTCATGTTGGAGCTAGTTCTATTTGTCTGTCACTGTGGTTCATAATTTTTCCAGGTTGTTTTGATAGACTTATTGTGAGGACTGCATAGAAAACTCATCAGCATTTGTTGCCTGTGAGCATTATTGTCAGTGGTAACCACATGCTTATAGACAGGGGAAGATAATGGTTGAAGTATAAAAGAGATAAAGGCGAAACCTCTTCTCATTAAGGGCTATCTCCACCTCTGCAGGCTCTACAGTATTGTGTGACTAGGACTAGTGCATTGAACATAAATTATAGCTAAAAAAAAAAAAAAAAAAAAGACTGAGGGCAGCATCATTATTTTGAAAAAGTTATAATGAAATGCCACAAGCTTAAGACCTATTTACTTCAAAGGCTGACAATAAATATAAAGAAAGCTTACACTGAAGTGACCAACATTGACTGAGTATTGATTGCTCCATTCCCAAAGCTTGCCTGTAGAAAACGTCTAAAACAAAGAAAATGTATTTGAATGTTTTTCTTACAAGAGTTTGAATCGTTTTTACTTTTATTTTCTTTATTTTACATAGTCTTCATTTAAAAAGGCCATGGGCACAAAGAGTATATGCTAATAAAGCTATATGTAATTTCTGGATGTCTGCACACTGCAACTCATATAGTGTTATACAGTAAAGGATAATAGTAAGAAAATTGGGATGGCAATGACAACTTATAATTAGCCTTCTCTGCAGCTTTCAGTACATTTTTTACACCAATTTTAAAGAATGTTATTAGCATATAAAATAATCCCTTTACCACATTGATGGAAAAGCTGCAGTATTCAATCCCTTCCCCCTCTTTACCAGCATCCACTAGGTGGATCACTAACACAGTAATCCAACTCTGAGGTACACTTTGAGGGGTCTATAAATGATTTCAAACATGATTGACATAACTTTTACTCAGGATTCACACATTTTCTAATTGGATTCAATAATAAATAAAATATAAATAGACCCCCAAGTAAAATTATAGGCAAGATCAAACTGACATTTATGATGCAATATGTCACAAGCATTTACACAGAAGTTTTTATTTTCCCCTACTGTAACATTTTACCTATTGATCCTGCCAGTATATATTTTTTTAGATTTTTCCTTTAACAGGGTGACACTGCAGTTCATTCTGCAGTGAAACAGTACAGATGTGTTATCACCCTGTGAACGGGATAGTCTTAGATGGACATGTAGCTTTAAATGGTCTTTGAAGTGTATCTTAACACACAAATAATAATATACTGCAACATATGTGGTGGCTTCATTAGTTTCTCTTCTTTCTTTTTTTCCCCCTATTTTTCCTCAGTAATCTTAGAAAAAACACATATGCTGTTTTAGTGAGCCCATAGATGATTTTATTTTATTTTCTTCCACCACAGGAAAGAAAACCACTTTGATTCCCCCATCAACACAAGGAAGGCAGGACACCACTTAATGGTCCTGAAGCTCGTTAAAGTGTATGGCCTCAGCCAGCGCTGCTCCACCAGTGATTCCCTCTGGCGCATTTTGCACCGCCCACTGTCCTTATGCTGACACTCCTGAATTAATGTAATTGGATGCCCGCTCCCTCATTCTGAGTTCCAGCTCGTAAAACATCCATACCTTCAGCTTCATGCGGCGCTGCATGTCTTTTCAGGTCCCCCACCAACACATTTAGTGTTAATAGGGGAGCCCTCCCCTGGAGCTATTGTCAATTGCATTCTTCCAGGGGGGGGATGTAGCGGGGAGCTGTTCCCACCAGGAGAGCACAGTGATTACTGTTAGCGCCTATAGCCTCTGGTAATAATTGCATGCTAGAAATCTGACATGCTGGTTGTACCCATGTCATAGAACTGGCCGAGATTTGATCCATCTATGACCGGCTTTAGGGTTACAATGCTCACTTTCTTCACTGTATCTATGGAGGGAGAAATGTTTGTCACTGTAAGGCAGCACTACAAACACATCTTTCTCTCTTCATCTCCATTACATGGTGATGAATTTACAGAACACCGTGTAGAAGGAACATAATATTGTTTAGTATATCAGTTAAATTCACAGGAAGTTAAATGACACATTTCCATAATGTATTTGCTCTACTTGCTTAAAATGTTCTTAATAACAGCTCCATACTTCCTCACTTTAGATGCACCAAAAAATTAAATTTCATTCAAAGCTATTTATTTTTATTTTTGGGTGGACTCTTTTTAGTTAGCCAATGTGCTATCTGTTTTTAACTGTAGCTACAACCTATCCTTACCAGAAGTTCAATTTACCATCTCATTGCATTCATTACAAAGCTGAAACAGTTGTTGATTATCTATAATTTAAAATACATATCAGTGGAAAATTGGGCAGTAAGGTCAGTATGGTCATGAGACCTTGTAATGGCATGTTGTTGGGTCAGAGTTTGGAGTTATGGAGCGATGGGCACATCATGAGTATAACTCTAATCTAAAATGTAAGGTTCATTTGCAAAAATTTAACAACATTCCCAGTGGAAATCTCTAAAGCAGGAGGCTACCTAACTCTTAAGTTAGAGGTTCAAGCAAGAGAGAAATCAGTGATAAAATCAACTCAAGTATCCCTTACAATAGGGTATATGCAAGCAAATATTTATCTTTAAGAAAAACACGCAGGGTATTATCTCCCTATCCTCACACAAGTCACTTGAAAGCTAGAGCTTGCCAAGATCCAGTCTCCATAGCAGAAAGAACTTGGCCAGCATTAAGTGAGATTGCTGAGGTTGCAAAATTTATACTCATGATAACAAGTACCTCTGACCATGGGTGGTACTCGCTATTGCTTTTAGCAATTCGTAAGAAGATCAATATTTACACATAATAATTGTGACACTCTCTTATTCTTTAAGAGAAGAGTGGATTGTAGCAATATTTCAGTGGGGCTCCTCCATTAACAAGATAAGTCTATAAAGTTTAGATGAGCTGCAGATCAGGTAGTTAGAAAGGAAGATCTTGATATCATCTCATATCAGATTTAAATAAATATGTGATTTATACTTTTCATTGTGACCCTCATCTTGACAAACAAAATGTGTTCTCAATGCTCAAACTGATGGAAAACAATAATATACTTGGTAAGATGATTTCACCTCTACAACTATGTGCACTATTTGCCACTAGAAGGAGGGTCTGTACCTTATTAGAGTCATCAAAATTAGAAAAAACAGCTGTAAAAATGTATGTTTCTTTAAAAGTAATTTTTAATACACTGTACTTGCTTTGCACAGATTTTCTTTATCATTGCCAGTACTAAAATATATTTTTTTAATTATGAATGGATTTTTTTCTTTAACAAATATTTCTTTAACTTGTATTTGAATATTATGTCCTCACATCTTGCCAGGTGGAGGAGCTTTAGGTTTCTCTTCCCATGCTTTATAATTTTTCCCTGCAACTGGAGCTGAGATGTAAAGGACAGAACTAAATGAGTCATCCTTCTCACTCCCCCAATTTATAGGTCTATCCAGCATCTCAACCAGACAAAGTGTCTGAAAGGAGATAACGTTTTCTGTGCTCTCTCTTTGGAATACCCATAGTGCTAGGTTGTTTTAACCTAAGGATATTCTTCAACCAGATAATACAAAGTAGTTGCAACAGTTATAGATATTTTAAAAAAGAAGGCACATTTAGTACCAACAGTAATAGGAAAACATAGATGGCCACCTCACCTGCAAGTCTGCAACACCACTATCATCACCACCACTGAATATTAAGAATCAAATATTAATATTTCAAAAAGTTATTACTAAAATGTAGGCACTAAATAGTATTCCCCTTGCTAACTATTGGTTAGGTGTACTATTTATAAGGGCACTATGACTTTCCAAGTTTAAAACCATTTATTCTATCTGTCATGTGTAAACATTTTGACTGTTCAGTCCTAAATTATCATATTTCACATAAATGTTGCCTTTATACACCCCACCAGTGTATTCCCCATAAATGTGTCCCTAATCTACCCACCAGTCAGCTATAAACATATATCATAGTGGCACCGTTTTTTGTTTTTGTTTTCTAATCATTGGATGGGGTGGGGGCAAGGTTTGAAGCATTTTGCAACACTATTACAGCGTTTTTTTTAGGAACTTGTGGAAGATAAATCTGAAGAAATATACACTATAAGTAAATGCTCATCTCCATAATTACAAAAAAGTTTACATATTTACATAATCTCAAAAAAGTATCATATTGGAACAAAACTCACATGTGCGCAAAGAATGACAACCAACTAGACACAGTTCTCAAGTCCACTCCCTAACTCTCAGGGGACTTAGAAGTAATACCAGGGAAAGTGACACCATCAGGGACTGACAAAAGTAAGGAATGTACACTGGTAATGATGTATGGGCCATATTGTGCACCACTTTATACAGATAAACAGGAATGTCTGTCTAGAAACAGTCTGTACACTTTTGTATAAAAATCATTACAGCTACATACAATATCTCTCATAATTTTTAAGAGAGTGATGAAATGATCATATGCTCTCATCAAGGTTTCCAGGTATAGGGGTACCCCACCAGCTATCCCCCAGCATTTCTAAGTATAATTTTTTTTAAGCCATGTGTTTTCTAAAATGTATAGATAAGCAATTTATATGTGTTGTAGGTATCCTCAGTTTAAAGTCCAGTGAACCAAGCAGTTTGACAAAGCACAACCGAGTAGATCTCCACTATCCCATATTGGCTATAATAAAACATCTGAATAATCATATGACTCCCATATGTAATAAAGAGATCCATATGGCTGGAACAGTATCCCATACCAAATGCACTCAGTGAGACTGACAGAGAGAACAAACAATATTAAATACCATCCATAATATCTTGCACTGATTGATCTGCAAACAAGAAGCCTGATAATTTGTTGCACATTTTTCCCAAGGAAAAGATACTCACCAACTTTAGCTTGTCAGCTCCACATAGCTCCCTCAGGTGGTAAACCCCAAAGACACGAGGGAGGGATCCATTCCCTCACATTTGTTTTCCCATCCATTAGGACACCACACACTGCAGTAACAGCCTGTGGGTGGTGCATGTGCTGTGTCTTCCACGAATGTTGTGTATCCACACTAAGGCTGAAGTGGCTTTGTACCTTCCAGGACACTCCCAAGTATGGGCAGGAGTGCTCCTGGTGTGTGCCACTGCCATGTAGGGCCCATTGTATGCCACAAACAAATTACATAATTAATGCCACCACAGCCATGTTACGTAGGGGTGCCTACTTGCAAAGAGGAAGAGGGAAAAGATTGATTATTCCTAATTGTCACTTGCTGGAACAGCCCACGTTTAGTTTTTGGGTGGCTCCCTTGTGTGAACACATCTAGTTCCCAGCAAATTCTCTTGCAAAGTGCAACTTTCCTTGCAAACTGAAAACAACTACCGGTGTTTGTTTTTCATAAATCAACCCCAAAGACTCTCCTAGTTTCCCTTCTGAACATTGTAATACTTAATGGGGTGAATATAACAAAATGGGGGCAATGTGAGAAAAAAAGACCACCTAGAGATGCCCAAACAATCTCTCTAATCTCTCTAAGTGGCTGTATCGTTTTTCTTATGGTCAGTCTACCACCCCCTCATTTTATGGTAGAACGATTTAAAACTCATGATGTCACTGAGACACAGGGGCCTTGTGTCTTTTAACAGATATATCCAGTGACATTCCGGTCAGAGTCCCATTTATCACCTGGGGTCCTCTCATATGTGATTCAATGCAATAAATGGAATAAAGCATGTATCATATTTGTGAGCTAAGGTAAGTAATATTTAAATTTTGTATTAAATAATTGTGATTATGTATTCTGCGTAGTTTTTTCAGTATGATATTGACTTGGATATGTCCCTCAGGGCCCAGAAGTCTGCCATCTTAAAATATTTCTATTGGTCACTCAACTCTTGCAAACCATTGTTTGCATGTAATCTAATCCTTATCTTGTAGAATTTTTGGCATCAACTTGCATGTAAATAGGTGAATGTCTTCGACAAATTTCAGCTCATCCAAGTCCTGTGAGAGCCAAAAATTAAGTCCCAAGCATATCACCTCCTCTTCAGTCAGGGAGAGGGAATTTGACAGAACGTGCTAATAATATCAAAATTATTTTGTCTTTTCATGTTTTTGATCAGAAATACCTCTATGTTTCCTATCCCTTTCCTGTTCAAGACAAGATGGTACCAAGGTCCCTTCAGAATCACTCACTATGTTCCTGGATACCCATCTTAATGTTTCTGGGGCTTTGGTCACGTGGGAACATTTTTTCATGTGTGCTGGTTCTGTCCTGTCATAAACAAATTTTGGAAAGATGTCTTCAAGATGATCTCTGAACTTTGAGATACCCCAATCCCTTTTTAGCCCAATTTGGATAAATGTGGTCCTTCTGCATGAAAGAACAGAGGCGTGGGATTTGACCCAGACCTTTTGTTTTTCTAAGGGAGTGAGCAGTTAACAATCCTACTGCCATCCTCTGAAACCTACTACTTACTACTCCTCATCAACTATGACCTCCCTCATTTTCCTCTCCGCTTTCCCCCACATGCCAGTGTTTACACATTAGGGATGAGCTTTATGTTTGGGTCGAACATGAGTTTGACTCGAACATTGGCTGTTCGACCGTTCGTCGAAAAACTAACACTATGGGGCGTTCGCGCCAAATTTGAGCGGCGCGTCACGCCCCATAATGCACTGCGAGGTCGCAGTGCATTGCTGTCTGATGATTGGCAAAGCATGCACTATGACCCGCATGCTTTGGCCAATCCCAGCGCCATCAGCAAAGAGAGCCATAATTGGCCAAAGGCCTTTGGCCAATTATGGCTCAGGGGGACTAAGTCCACACCCAACACTATATAAGGCTGCCTGCACGTCGGCCCTGTGTAGTGTGTTGCTGGCGTGGACCGAGAGAGAGTGTCATTTAGATTTAGCAGGCAGGCAGGTCATTCAGTTAGCTGCAGTGTATTTAGTATATATATATATATACATCCAGGCTTGTATATACAGTATATATATATATATATATATATATATATATATATATATATATATATATACACTGTATTCTGTTTAGCTAGATCTGACTGCAGGCCGTTCCTGGTGTACTTTTTTTAATATACTTCAGGCAGGCAGGTGATTCAGTTAGCTGCAATGCATTTAATATATATACATATATACACTCTCGTATATACAGTATATATATATATATCCACTGCATTCAGTGTAGCTAGATCTAGATCTCCTGGGATATTGGTTTACATGGTGTGTTCAATAAAAACATGGTAACATTTACTGTAATTCTTTGTGTGTTATTAGTTTAAGCAGACTGTGATTGTCTATTGTTGTGACTTAGATGAAGATTAGATCACATTTTATGACCAATTTGTGCAGAAATCCATATCATTCCAAAAGGGTTCACATATTTTTTTTTGCAACTGTATATATATCCACTGCATTCCAGTCTAGCCAAGCCTATATCTGACTGCAGGCCATTCCTGGTGTACGTTTTCAAATATACTTTCAGGCAGGCAGGCGATTCAGTGAGCTGCAGTGCATTAACTATATATACAGTCTCCTACATATATATATCCACTGCATCCAGTCGATCCAAGCCTATATCTGACTGTAGGCCATTCCTGGTGTACTTTTTCTAATAAACTTCAGGCGGTGTTTTGCTAATCAAAATTTACAGCATGTCCGGAAGGCCAACAAGGAGAGGCAGATGCTCACAGGCTACTAAAAGAGGGCAAGCAGGCTCTGTGTCTACAGCGAACAGTGCTGGTCATGGACACGGTGCATCCTCAGCACATGGCTGTGGGGCACACTTGTCCTTTTTTTCTGCAGCTGGCCGTGTTATTGAGCCACAACATGCAGAAGAGTTGGTGGAGTGGATAACAAAGCTGTCCTCATCCTCCTCATCCTCTGGCAGGCAAACTACTCTGAGCCTGGGTGACAATGCAGCTGCAAAAGTGGCCTATTCCATCGGTTCCATGTCATCAGTCACTCCTTCCCTAGCCCCACCATCATGCATGGAGGAGTCCCCCGAACTGTTCGACCACAGTGTCGGGTACATGCTGCAGGAGGATGCGCAGCGTTTTGAAGGCTCCGATGATGGTACTCAGGTTGAGGAAGGGAGTAACGTGAGCCTAGAGAGAGGGGGTGCCTAAGAAGGACAAGAAACTGGCAGTCATGTTCCCCCAGCTGCAGCATACTGCCAAGTTTTCTCCAGTGAGAAGGAGGGAGGGGATGATGAGGTCACTGACTCTATGTGGGGGCCTGATAGAAGAGAGGAGGAGGAGGAGGAGGCACATCTCCAATGAGGCAGTATGCCCTCCAGGGGCCAGCTTAAGGGAAGCCACCCTATTGCATCACACCGCAGAGCTAAGCATGTGCAGGGCGCTGCTGACTCCCCGCGTATTTTGAAAAGTTCTTTGGTGTGGGCCTTTTTTGACACGTGTGCAGCAGATCGCATTGTTGCTGTTTGCAACATATGTCTGAAGCGTATCAAGCGTGGCCAAAACAGCAGCCGCTTGGGCACCACATGCTTGACCAGACATATGTCGATCTTCCATGCAGTCCATTGGCAACAGTACTAAAAAGACCCACATCAAAGAACAAGGCAGACCTCTCCTTGCTCCTCATCAGCTGGGATCTCCAACCCAACTATACCTTCAGTCCTCTCAGAAACCTGCACTGAGAGGAATGAAGGTGTAGAATTACCGGTAAGTGTGCCAAGTACTTGCGGGCAATCTGTTATCGCTACACAAACATCCGATTGTAGCAGGCAAATTTCCCTACCCCAGTTGCTAAACCATCGAAAGAAATTCGGTCCCAGCCATCCACATGCTCAACATCTGAATGCTAGCTTGGCTAAATTGCTAGCACTGCAACTGCTGCCTTTTCAGCTGGTAGCCTCTGCCCCTTTCGTGATTTTGTGGAATGTGCGGTACCTCAGTGGCAGGTTCCCAAACGCCATTTCTTTTCACGGAAGGCCATTCAGTCTCTCTACCGGCATGTGGAAGGCAATGTCTGGGCCTCGTTGGACAGGGTGGTCAGCAGTAAGGTGCATATTACCGCTGACTCATGGTCCAGCAGGCATGGACAGGGACGTTACTTTTCTTTCACGGCGCACAGGGGTAACTCTGCTGGCAGCTGAGAAGGATGCAGGACAGGGTGCAGTATTGTTGGAGCTTGTTCCCCCACCACACCTCCAAAATGCTAGTACTGGTGATTCTGCCACAGCTCTCTCCTCCACCCCCTCCTCTTCTTCTTCCTCTATGGCCTCTTCCTCTGCAGATTTGTCCTCTGAACCAGCGGTGCTCTGTAGGGCTACGCAAGCCCTCAGGCAAAAATATGCCATGCGGTTCTTGAGTTGGTCTGCTTAGGGGACAGGAGCCACACTGGGGCAGAGATTCTGTCAGCTCTGCAGGGGCAGGCTCAGAGGAATGGTTGTATGCGACAATGGCACCAACCTCCTCTCCGCCCTCCGACAGGGACACTTGACCCATGTTCCCTGTTTGGCTCACGTCCTGAATTTGGTGGTGCAGTGGTTCTTGGACAGGTACCCGGGCTTACAGGATCTCCTGAGGCAGGACAGGAAAGTCTGTGTTCATTTCTGACGGTCATATAATGCCAGTGCTTGGCTGGCTGACCTTTAAAAGGAATGCAACCTGCCCAAGAACTGCCTCCTTTGTGAGATGCCCACCAGGTGGAACTCAACGTTGGCAATGCTGCAGCGGCTGCACACGCAGCAGAGGGCCATCAATGAGTACCTGTGTGAGTATGGCACAGGACAGGGCCAGGGGAGCTTGGCTTTTTTTTGAAACACCAGTGGCTACTGATCAAGAATGCATGCACTGTCCTGGCACCATTTGAGGAGGCCACAAGGATGGTGAGCAAAGTGACAGTGCATGCCTCAGTGATACTGTTCCTCTAGTCTTTCTGCTGGAGCACACGCTTTGTGGAATAATGGACAGGGCACTTGAGGCAGAACAGCGGGAGGAAGAGGAGGACTTCCTTACCTCTCAAGGCCCCCTTTATCCAGATAGTATTCCTGTGGACCCGCCAATCACACAGGAAGAGGGGGAGGAGGATTGTGTCAGCATGGAGGTGGAGCATAGCACTCAGCATCAGCAGCAGTCTTCAAGGGATCGTTTTCAGTCCCCAGAAACCCATGGAGTTTTACATAGCTGGGAGGAGGTGGCTGCAGATCATGTGATCCTTAGTGACCCAGAGGACTCCGGATCGAATGCCTCTGCAAACCTACACTGCATGGCCTCCCTGATCCTGCAAAGCCTGCAAAAGGACCCTAGGATTCGTGGTATCAAGAAGAGGGATCATTACTGGCTGGCAACCCTTCTTGATCCATGTTACATGGGTAAGTTTGCAGAACTTATCCAGCCTTCACAGAGGGAGCAGAGGATGAAACATCTTCGGGAGGCCTTCCAGAAAGGTTTGTGCAACGCGTTTCCAGAGCCTGGGAGGTTACAATTTCCTGGTCCTGGACAACGTGTTGCTGAGGCTTCGGTCAGTCATAGAAGTAGGAGTGGAGAAGGTGGCCGTCTGACCGATGCCTTCAGAGAATTCTTCAGTCCACAGCCCCAAGGTCTGATCAGTTCCAGCAACCATCACCAGCGTCTGAATTACATGGTGCAGGAATATCTAGGGGCAAGATCAGACTTGGAGACTTTTCCAACAGAATATCCACTGGGTTACTGGGTGTTGAGGATGAACAACTGGCCAGAGCTTGCACAATATGCAATTGAGCTACTGGCCTGTCCTGCATCCAGCGTTCTTTCTGAATGCACATTTATTGCTGCTGGAGGCTTTGTAACCAATCACAGAGTGCGCCTGTCCACAGACTCTGTTGATCGGCTCACATTCATAAAAATGAATCAGTCTTGGATCACCAGCTACCAAGCCCCAGATGCTGATGTAACCGATAAATTTTTCTATGGATGTGGGATCCCTTGAAGACTGCCTATGCTGAGTGACTATCCTATTATGCTGAGTGACTATCCTATTCCTCCTCAATCTTGATGATGCTAGCTTCTAAGAATATTTTTGGTTCAGGCCACCACCACCACTGCCTAAGGCCCAATTTTTCTGCCCCTGTTTAACAGGGGAGTGTAATTACAATTTTTGCTGTAATATTTCACAGCATGGCTTCTTCCTGTGCTCAACTAGAGTATCTGTGAGGGGTTGCAGTGTTGTGGCACCACCACCACTGCCTAAGGCCCACATTTTCTGCCCCTGTTTAACATGGGCATGTAATTACAATTTTTACTGTAATATTTCAAAGCAGGGCTAGTTCCTGCGCTCAACTAGAGTGTCTGTGAGGGGTTGCACTGTTGTGGCACCACCACCACTGCCTGAGGCCCAATTTTTCTGCCAATGTTTAACAGGGGCGTGTAATTACAATTTTTGCTGTAATATTTCACAGCATGGCTCCTTCCTGCGCTCAACTAGAGTATCTGTGAGGGGTTGCAGTGTTGTGGCACCACCACCACTGTCTAAGGCCCACTTTTTCTGCCCCTGTTTAACAGGGGCGTGTAATTAAAAATTTTGCTGTAAAATTTCACAGCAGGGCTCGTTCCTGCGCTCAACTAGAGTATCTGTGAGGGGTTGCACTGTTGTGGCACCACCACCACTGCCTAAGGCCCAATTTTTCTGCCCCTGTTTAACAGGGGCATGTAATTACAATTGTTGCTGTATTATTTCACAGCAGGGCTCGTTCCTGCACTCAACTAGAGTATCTGTGAGGGGTTTCACTGTTGTGGCACCACCACCACTGTCTAAGGCCCAATTTTTCTGCCCCTGCTTAACAGAGGCGTGTAATTACAATTTTTGCTGTAATATTTCACAGCACGACTCATTACTGCGCTCAACTAGAGTAACTGTGAGGGGTTGCAGTGTTGTGGCACCACCACCACTGCCTAAGGCCCACTTTTTCTGCCCCTGTTTAACAGGGGCGTGTAATTACAATTTTTGCTGTAATATTTCACAGCAGGGCTCGTTCCTGCGCTCAACTAGAGTATCTGTGAGGGGTTGCACTGTTGTGGCACCACCACCACTGCCTAAGGCCCAATTTTTCTGCCCCTGTTTGACAAGGGCGTGTAATTACAATTTTTTGCTGTAATATTTCACAGCAGGGCTCGTTACTGCGCTCAACTAGAGTATCTGTGAGGGGTTGCACTGTTGTGGCACCACCACCACTGCCTAAGGCCCAATTTTTCTGCCCCTGTTTGACAAGGGCGTGTAATTAAAATTTTTGCTGTAATATTTCACAGCAGGGCTCGTTACTGCGCTCAACTAGAGTATCTGTGAGGGGTTGCAGTGTTGTGGCACCACCACCACTGCCAAGGCCCAATTTTTCTGCCCCTGTTTAACAGGAGAGTGTAATACAAATTTTGCTGTAATATTTCACAGCAGGGCTCGTTCCTGCGCTCAACCTAGAGAATCTGTGAGGGGTTGCAGTGTTGTGGCACCACCACCACTGCCTAAGGCCCAATTTTTCTGCACCTGCTTAATAGAGGCATATAATTACAATTTTTGCTGTAATGTTTCACAGCATGGCTCGTTCCTGCGCTCAACTAGAGTATCTTTGAGGGGTTGCAGTGTTGTGGCACCACCACCACTGCATAAGGCCCAATTTTTCTTCCCCTGCTTAACAGAGGCATGTAATTACAATTGTTGCTGTAATATTTCACATACGGGCTCGTTCCTGCACTCAACTAGAGTATCTGTGAGTGGTTGCACTGTTTTGGCACCACCACCACTGCCTAAGGCCCAATTTTTCTGTCCCTGTTTGACAAGGGCGTGTAATTACAATTTTTGCTGTAATATTTCACAGCATGGCTCGTTCCTGCGCTCAACTAGAGTATCAGTGAGGGGTTGCACTGTTGTGGCACCACCACCACTGCCTAAGGCCCAATTTTTCTGCCCCTGTTTAACAGGGGCGTGTAATTACAATTGTTGCTGTAATATTTCACAGCAGGGCTCGTTCCTGCGCTCAACTAGAGTATCTGTGAGGGGTTGCACTGTTTTGGCACCACCACCACTGCTTAAGGCCCAATTTTTCTGCCCCTGTTTGACAAGGGCGTGTAATTACAATTTTTGCTGTAATATTTCACAGCAGGGCTCGTTACTGCGCTCAACTAGAGTATCTGTGAGGGGTTGCAGAGTTTTGGCACCACCACCACTGCCTAAGGCCCAATTTTTCTGCCCCTGTTTTACAGGGGCGCATAATTACAATTCTTGATATAATATTTCACAGCAGGGCCCGTTTCAGCACCCACCAAGAGTAACTGTGAGGGCTTACAGTGTTCTGGTACCACCAACACCCAATCTTCTGCAGAGTATATAGGGAAGGCCATATAGTATATACAGGCGGTCCCCTACTTTCAAACATCCGACTTACAAACGACTCCTACTTACAAACAGAGGGAGACAACAGGAAGTTCGGAGGAAATCTACCCCTAGGAAGGGAAATTCTCTCCTGTAAGAGTTAATATGGGAAAAAGGTGTCTCCACTGATACTTTCTGTCCCAAAGACAATTGGATTTAGAAAATTTGGGGTTTTTAGGGAATCAAGGATTGGTGAGAAAGCGAGGTGAAATCTTCTGAACAGGGGCACAGACAGCAAAACAAATGTTACAGGGGTGATAACCCTTCCCTATGTTATCCAAAAAGCTTAAATATAGATGTTTTGGCTGGAGCTACACTTACAAAATGTACCTGTTCCAAGCTACAAACAGATTCAACTTAAAAACAAACCTACAGTCCCTATCTTGTTTGTAACCTGGAGACCGCCTGTATACTGCTGTTCAGTGTATATAGGGCCTGGGGGCCCCACGCCTTTTCTTTTTTTTAATTTGGGTGCGAGGTTCCCCTTAATATCCATACAAGACCCAAAGGGCCTGGTAATGGGCTGGGGGGGGGTACCCATGTTGTTTTTCTCAATAATTTTCATCTATATTGCCGGGACCCAACATTACATTACAGCCGCAAGCAGTTTTAAATGACTTTTATTTCGTGCCACTTTACAGCCATACTATAGACACCCCCCAGGTACGATATTTAAAGGAATATTTCACTTCCAGTCAGGTCACGTCCACTCCTTGGAGAGCAGATCATGGGTTTGAGTTGCAAAGCAGCGTCTTTACATGCTAACATAAAAGAAGAGAACAATGTAAGTGCAAAATGGGCTTTTAAAATGTTTTTACAATAATTAAAACATTAACACGCTATGGATCTCTTCTGGTTCCCTATACATACAGTCAGGTCCATAAATATTGAAACATCAACACAATTCTAATCTTTTTGGCTCTATACACCACCACAATGGATTTGAAATGAAACAAACAAGATGTGCTTTAACTGCATACTTCCAGCTTTAATTTGAGGGTATTTACATCCAAATCAGGTGAACGGTGTAGGAATTACAACAGTTTGTATATGTGCCTCCCACTTTTTAAGGGACCAAAAGTAATGGGACAGATTAACAATCATAAATCAAACTTTCACTTTTTAATACTTGGTTGCAAATCCTTTGCAGTCAATTACAGCCTGAAGTCTGGAACACATAGACATCACCAGACGCTGGGTGTCATCCCTGGTGATGCTCTGCCAGGCCTCTACTCCAACTGTCTTCAGTTCCTGCTTGTTCTTGGGGCATTTTCCCTTCAGTTTTGTCTTCAGCAAGTGAAATGCATGCTCAATCGGATTCAGGTCAGGTGATTGACTTGGCCATTGCATAACATTCCACTTCTTTCCCTTAGAAAACTCTTTGGATGCTTTCCATCTGCACTGTGAAGCGCCGTCCAATGAGTTCTGAAGCATTTGGCTGAATATGAGCAGATAATATTGCCCGAAACACTTCAGAATTCATCCTCGTGCTTTTGTCAGCAGTCACATCATCATTAAAATACAAGAGAACCAGTTCCATTGGCAGCCATACATGCCCACGCCATGACACTACCCCCACCATGCTTCACTGATGAGGTGGTATGCTTTGGATCATGAGCAGTTCCTTTCCTCCTCCATACTCTTCTGTTCCCATCACTCTGGTACAAGTTGATCTTGGTCTCATCTGTCCATAGGATGTTGTTCCAGAACTGTGCAGCGTCGTACAGTTTCACTGCTCCGTCAAATCTTCTTTGAACATTCGACAGACACCATAAGCCTTCAATGACAGATTCGACCTTAATTAATTCAGATTTTCGGACGAATGCAATTTATAACGAAAAACGAAATAAATAAAAACGAATTTCGGGAGTAACTAAATAAATTTATTTTTCGGACGAAAACGAAATTCCGAAACAAAATATTTCAGTGTGCACATGTCTACTGCCTAAGGCCCAATTTTTCTGCCCCTGTTTAACAGGAGAGTGTAATACAAATTTTGCTGTAATATTTCACAGCAGGGCTCGTTCCTGCGCTCAACCTAGAGAATCTGTGAGGGGTTGCAGTGTTGTGGCACCACCACCACTGCCTAAGGCCCAATTTTTCTGCCCCTGCTTAATAGAGGCGTATAATTACAATTTTTCTGCCCCTGTTTGACAAGGGCGTGTAATTACAATTTTTGCTGTAATATTTCACAGCAGGGCTCGTTACTGCGCTCAACTAGAGTATCTGTGAGGGGTTGCAGTGTTGTGGCACCACCACCACTGCCTAAGGCCCAATTTTTCTGCCCCTGTTTGACAGGGGCGTGTAATTAAAAAATTTGCTGTAATATTTCACAGCAGGGCTCGTTCCTGCTCTCAACTAGAGTATCTGTGAGGGGTTGCAGTGTTGTGGCACCACCACCACTGCCTAATGCCCACTTTTTCTGCCCCTGTTTAACAGGGGCGTGTAATTAAAATTTTTGCTGTAATATTTCACAGCAGGGCTCGTTCCTGCGCTCAACTAGAGTATCTGTGAGGGGTTGCACTGTTGTGGCACCACCACCACTGCCTAAGACCCAATTTTTCTGCCCCTGTTTGACAGGGGCGTGTAATTAAAAATTTTGCTGTAATATTTCACAGCAGGGCTCGTTCCTGCGCTCAACAAGAGTATCTGTGCGGATTTGCACTGTTGTGGCACCACCACCACTGCCTAAGGCCCAATTTTTTTTGCCCCTCTTTAACAGGGGCGTGTAATTACAATTTTTGCTGTAATATTTTACAGCAGGGCTCATTCCTGCGCTCAACTAGAGTATCTGTGAGGGGTTGCATTGTTGTGGCACCACCACCACTGCCTAAGGCCCAATTTTTCTGCCCCTGTTTAACAGGAGCGTGTAATTTCAATCGTTGCTGTAATATTTCACAGCAGGGCTCGTTCCTGCGCTCAACTAGAGTATCTGTGAGGGGTTGCAGTGTTGTGGCACCACCACCACTGCCAAGGCCCAATTTTTCTGCACCTGCTTAATAGAGGCATATAATTAAAATTTTTGCTGTAATATTTCACAGCATGGCTCGTTCCTGCGCTCAACTAGAGTATCTTTGAGGGGTTGCAGTGTTGTGGCACCACCACCACTGCCTAAGGCCCAATTTTTCTGCCCCTGCTTAACAGAGGCATGTAATTACAATTGTTGCTGTAATATTTCACATACGGGCTCGTTCCTGCGCTCAACTAGAGTATCTGTGAGTGGTTGCACTGTTTTGGCACCACCACCACTGCCTAAGGCCCAATTTTTCTGTCCCTGTTTGACAAGGGCGTGTAATTAAAATTTTTGCTGTCATATTTCACAGCATGGCTCGTTACTGCGCTCAACTTGAGTATCTGTGAGGGGTTGCAGTGTTGTGGCACCACCACCACTGCCTAAGGCCCAATTTTTCTGCCCCTGTTTGACAAGGGCGTGTAATTAAAAATTTTGCTGTAATATTTCACAGCAGGGCTCGTTCCTGCTCTCAACTAGAGTATCTGTGAGGGGTTGCAGTGTTGTGGCACCACCACCACTGCCTAAGGCCCACTTTTTCTGCCCCTGTTTAACAGGGGCGTGTAATTAAAATTTTTGCTGTAATATTTCACAGCAGGGCTCGTTCCTGCGCTCAACTAGAGTATCTGTGAGGGGTTGCACTGTTGTGGCACCACCACCACTGCCTAAGGCCCAATTTTTTCTGCCCCTGTTTGACAGGGGCGTGTAATAAAAATTTTTGCTGTAATATTTCACAGCAGGGCTTGTTCCTGCGCTCAACAAGAGTATCTGTGCGGATTTGCACTGTTGTGGCACCACCACCACTGCCTAAGGCCCAATTTTTTTGCCCCTGTTTAACAGGGGCATGTAATAAAAAATTTTGCTGTAATATTTTACAGCAGGGCTCATTCATGCGCTCAACTAGAGTATCTGTGAGGGGTTGCATTGTTGTGGCACCACCACCACTGCCTAAGGCCCAATTTTTCTGCCCCTGTTTAACAGGAGCGTGTAATTTCAATCGTTGCTGTAATATTTCACAGCAGGGCTCGTTCCTGCGCTCAACTAAAGTATCTGTGAGGGGTTGCAGTGTTGTGGCACCACCACCACTGCCTAAGGCCCAATTTTTCTGCTCCTGTTTAACAGAGGCGTGTAATTACAATTTTTTGCTGAAATATTTTACAGCACGGCTCGTTCCTGCGCTCAACTAGAGTATCTGTGATGGGTTGCAGTGTTGTGGCACCACCACCACTGCCAAGGCCCAATTTTTCTGCCCCTGTTTAACAGGAGAGTGTAATACAAATTTTGCTGTAATATTTCACAGCAGGGCTCGTTCCGGCGCTCAACCTAGAGAATCTGTGAGGGGTTGCAGTGTTGTGGCACCACCACCACTGCCTAAGGCCCAATTTTTCTGCCCCTGCTTAATAGAGGCGTGTAATTACAATTTTTGCTGTAATATTTCACAGGATGGCTCGTTCCTGCGCTCAACTAGAGTATCTGTGAGGGGTTGCAGTGTTGTGGCACCACCACTATTGCCTAAGGCCCAATTTTTCTGCCCCTGCTTAACAGAGGCGTGTAATTACAATTGTTGCTGTAATATTTCACAGCAGGGCTCGTTCCTGCGCTCAACTAAAGTATCTGTGAGGGGTTGCAGTGTTGTGGTACCACCACCACTGGCTAAGGCCCAATTTTTCTGCTCCTGTTTAACAGGGGCATGTAATTACAATTTTTGCTGTAATATTTCACAGCATGGCTCGTTCCTGCGCTCAACTAGAGTATCAGTGAGGGGTTGCACTGTTGTGGCACCACCACCACTGCCTAAGGCCCAATTTTTCTGCCCCTGTTTAACAGGGGCGTGCAATTACAATTGTTGCTGTAATATTTCACAGCAGGGCTCGTTCCTGCGCTCAACTAGAGTATCTGTGAGGGGTTGCACTGTTTTGGCACCACCACCACTGCCTAAGGCCCAATTTTTCTGCCCATGCTTATCAGAGGCGTGTAATTACAATTTTTGCTGTAATATTTCACAGCAGGGCTCGTTCCTGCGCTCAACTAAAGTATCTTTGAGGGGTTGCAGTGTTGTGGCACCACCACCACTGCCTAAGGCCCAATTTTTCTGCCCCTGCTTAACAGAGGCGTGTAATTACAATTTTTTGCTGAAATATTTTACAGCATGGCTCGTTCCTGCGCTCAACTAGAGTATCTGTGAGGGGTTGCAGTGTTGTGGCACCACCACCACTGCCAAGGCCCAATTTTTCTGCCCCTGTTTAACAGGAGAGTGTAATACAAATTTTGCTGTAATATTTCACAGCAGGGCTCGTTCCTGCGCTCAACCTAGAGAATCTGTGAGGGGTTGCAGTGTTGTGGCACCACCACCACTGCCTAAGGCCCAATTTTTCTGCCCCTGTTTAACAGGGGCATGTAATTACAATTGTTGCTGTATTATTTCACAGCAGGGCTCGTTCCTGCACTCAACTAGAGTATCTGTGAGGGGTTTCACTGTTGTGGCACCACCACCACTGTCTAAGGCCCAATTTTTCTGCCCCTGCTTAACAGAGGCGTGTAATTACAATTTTTGCTGTAATATTTCACAGCACGACTCATTACTGCGCTCAACTAGAGTAACTGTGAGGGGTTGCAGTGTTGTGGCACCACCACCACTGCCTAAGGCCCACTTTTTCTGCCCCTGTTTAACAGGGGCGTGTAATTACAATTTTTGCTGTAATATTTCACAGCAGGGCTCGTTCCTGCGCTCAACTAGAGTATCTGTGAGGGGTTGCACTGTTGTGGCACCACCACCACTGCCTAAGGCCCAATTTTTCTGCCCCTGTTTGACAAGGGCGTGTAATTACAATTTTTTGCTGTAATATTTCACAGCAGGGCTCGTTACTGCGCTCAACTAGAGTATCTGTGAGGGGTTGCACTGTTGTGGCACCACCACCACTGCCTAAGGCCCAATTTTTCTGCCCCTGTTTGACAAGGGCGTGTAATTAAAATTTTTGCTGTAATATTTCACAGCAGGGCTCGTTACTGCGCTCAACTAGAGTATCTGTGAGGGGTTGCAGTGTTGTGGCACCACCACCACTGCCAAGGCCCAATTTTTCTGCCCCTGTTTAACAGGAGAGTGTAATACAAATTTTGCTGCAATATTTCACAGCAGGGCTCGTTCCTGCGCTCAACCTAGAGAATCTGTGAGGGGTTGCAGTGTTGTGGCACCACCACCACTGCCTAAGGCCCAATTTTTCTGCACCTGCTTAATAGAGGCATATAATTACAATTTTTGCTGTAATGTTTCACAGCATGGCTCGTTCCTGCGCTCAACTAGAGTATCTTTGAGGGGTTGCAGTGTTGTGGCACCACCACCACTGCATAAGGCCCAATTTTTCTTCCCCTGCTTAACAGAGGCATGTAATTACAATTGTTGCTGTAATATTTCACATACGGGCTCGTTCCTGCACTCAACTAGAGTATCTGTGAGTGGTTGCACTGTTTTGGCACCACCACCACTGCCTAAGGCCCAATTTTTCTGTCCCTGTTTGACAAGGGCGTGTAATTACAATTTTTGCTGTAATATTTCACAGCATGGCTCGTTCCTGCGCTCAACTAGAGTATCAGTGAGGGGTTGCACTGTTGTGGCACCACCACCACTGCCTAAGGCCCAATTTTTCTGCCCCTGTTTAACAGGGGCGTGTAATTACAATTGTTGCTGTAATATTTCACAGCAGGGCTCGTTCCTGCGCTCAACTAGAGTATCTGTGAGGGGTTGCACTGTTTTGGCACCACCACCACTGCTTAAGGCCCAATTTTTCTGCCCCTGTTTGACAAGGGCGTGTAATTACAATTTTTGCTGTAATATTTCACAGCAGGGCTCGTTACTGCGCTCAACTAGAGTATCTGTGAGGGGTTGCAGAGTTTTGGCACCACCACCACTGCCTAAGGCCCAATTTTTCTGCCCCTGTTTTACAGGGGCGCATAATTACAATTCTTGATATAATATTTCACAGCAGGGCCCGTTTCAGCACCCACCAAGAGTAACTGTGAGGGCTTACAGTGTTCTGGTACCACCAACACCCAATCTTCTGCAGAGTATATAGGGAAGGCCATATAGTATATACAGGCGGTCCCCTACTTTCAAACATCCGACTTACAAACGACTCCTACTTACAAACAGAGGGAGACAACAGGAAGTTCGGAGGAAATCTACCCCTAGGAAGGGAAATTCTCTCCTGTAAGAGTTAATATGGGAAAAAGGTGTCTCCACTGATACTTTCTGTCCCAAAGACAATTGGATTTAGAAAATTTGGGGTTTTTAGGGAATCAAGGATTGGTGAGAAAGCGAGGTGAAATCTTCTGAACAGGGGCACAGACAGCAAAACAAATGTTACAGGGGTGATAACCCTTCCCTATGTTATCCAAAAAGCTTAAATATAGATGTTTTGGCTGGAGCTACACTTACAAAATGTACCTGTTCCAAGCTACAAACAGATTCAACTTAAAAACAAACCTACAGTCCCTATCTTGTTTGTAACCTGGAGACCGCCTGTATACTGCTGTTCAGTGTATATAGGGCCTGGGGGCCCCACGCCTTTTCTTTTTTTTAATTTGGGTGCGAGGTTCCCCTTAATATCCATACAAGACCCAAAGGGCCTGGTAATGGGCTGGGGGGGGGTACCCATGTTGTTTTTCTCAATAATTTTCATCTATATTGCCGGGACCCAACATTACATTACAGCCGCAAGCAGTTTTAAATGACTTTTATTTCGTGCCACTTTACAGCCATACTATAGACACCCCCCAGGTACGATATTTAAAGGAATATTTCACTTCCAGTCAGGTCACGTCCACTCCTTGGAGAGCAGATCATGGGTTTGAGTTGCAAAGCAGCGTCTTTACATGCTAACATAAAAGAAGAGAACAATGTAAGTGCAAAATGGGCTTTTAAAATGTTTTTACAATAATTAAAACATTAACACGCTATGGATCTCTTCTGGTTCCCTATACATACAGTCAGGTCCATAAATATTGAAACATCAACACAATTCTAATCTTTTTGGCTCTATACACCACCACAATGGATTTGAAATGAAACAAACAAGATGTGCTTTAACTGCATACTTCCAGCTTTAATTTGAGGGTATTTACATCCAAATCAGGTGAACGGTGTAGGAATTACAACAGTTTGTATATGTGCCTCCCACTTTTTAAGGGACCAAAAGTAATGGGACAGATTAACAATCATAAATCAAACTTTCACTTTTTAATACTTGGTTGCAAATCCTTTGCAGTCAATTACAGCCTGAAGTCTGGAACACATAGACATCACCAGACGCTGGGTGTCATCCCTGGTGATGCTCTGCCAGGCCTCTACTCCAACTGTCTTCAGTTCCTGCTTGTTCTTGGGGCATTTTCCCTTCAGTTTTGTCTTCAGCAAGTGAAATGCATGCTCAATCGGATTCAGGTCAGGTGATTGACTTGGCCATTGCATAACATTCCACTTCTTTCCCTTAGAAAACTCTTTGGATGCTTTCCATCTGCACTGTGAAGCGCCGTCCAATGAGTTCTGAAGCATTTGGCTGAATATGAGCAGATAATATTGCCCGAAACACTTCAGAATTCATCCTCGTGCTTTTGTCAGCAGTCACATCATCATTAAAATACAAGAGAACCAGTTCCATTGGCAGCCATACATGCCCACGCCATGACACTACCCCCACCATGCTTCACTGATGAGGTGGTATGCTTTGGATCATGAGCAGTTCCTTTCCTCCTCCATACTCTTCTGTTCCCATCACTCTGGTACAAGTTGATCTTGGTCTCATCTGTCCATAGGATGTTGTTCCAGAACTGTGCAGCGTCGTACAGTTTCACTGCTCCGTCAAATCTTCTTTGAACATTCGACAGACACCATAAGCCTTCAATGACAGATTCGACCTTAATTAATTCAGATTTTCGGACGAATGCAATTTATAACGAAAAACGAAATAAATAAAAACGAATTTCGGGAGTAACTAAATAAATTTATTTTTCGGACGAAAACGAAATTCCGAAACAAAATATTTCAGTGTGCACATGTCTACTGCCTAAGGCCCAATTTTTCTGCCCCTGTTTAACAGGAGAGTGTAATACAAATTTTGCTGTAATATTTCACAGCAGGGCTCGTTCCTGCGCTCAACCTAGAGAATCTGTGAGGGGTTGCAGTGTTGTGGCACCACCACCACTGCCTAAGGCCCAATTTTTCTGCCCCTGCTTAATAGAGGCGTATAATTACAATTTTTCTGCCCCTGTTTGACAAGGGCGTGTAATTACAATTTTTGCTGTAATATTTCACAGCAGGGCTCGTTACTGCGCTCAACTAGAGTATCTGTGAGGGGTTGCAGTGTTGTGGCACCACCACCACTGCCTAAGGCCCAATTTTTCTGCCCCTGTTTGACAGGGGCGTGTAATTAAAAAATTTGCTGTAATATTTCACAGCAGGGCTCGTTCCTGCTCTCAACTAGAGTATCTGTGAGGGGTTGCAGTGTTGTGGCACCACCACCACTGCCTAATGCCCACTTTTTCTGCCCCTGTTTAACAGGGGCGTGTAATTAAAATTTTTGCTGTAATATTTCACAGCAGGGCTCGTTCCTGCGCTCAACTAGAGTATCTGTGAGGGGTTGCACTGTTGTGGCACCACCACCACTGCCTAAGGCCCAATTTTTCTGCCCCTGTTTGACAGGGGCGTGTAATTAAAAATTTTGCTGTAATATTTCACAGCAGGGCTCGTTCCTGCGCTCAACAAGAGTATCTGTGCGGATTTGCACTGTTGTGGCACCACCACCACTGCCTAAGGCCCAATTTTTTTTGCCCCTCTTTAACAGGGGCGTGTAATTACAATTTTTGCTGTAATATTTTACAGCAGGGCTCATTCCTGCGCTCAACTAGAGTATCTGTGAGGGGTTGCATTGTTGTGGCACCACCACCACTGCCTAAGGCCCAATTTTTCTGCCCCTGTTTAACAGGAGCGTGTAATTTCAATCGTTGCTGTAATATTTCACAGCAGGGCTCGTTCCTGCGCTCAACTAGAGTATCTGTGAGGGGTTGCAGTGTTGTGGCACCACCACCACTGCCAAGGCCCAATTTTTCTGCACCTGCTTAATAGAGGCATATAATTAAAAATTTTGCTGTAATATTTCACAGCAGGGCTCGTTCCTGCGCTCAACAAGAGTATCTGTGCGGATTTGCACTGTTGTGGCACCACCACCACTGCCTAAGGCCCAATTTTTTTTGCCCCTCTTTAACAGGGGCGTGTAATTACAATTTTTGCTGTAATATTTTACAGCAGGGCTCATTCCTGCGCTCAACTAGAGTATCTGTGAGGGGTTGCATTGTTGTGGCACCACCACCACTGCCTAAGGCCCAATTTTTCTGCCCCTGCTTAACAGAGGCATGTAATTACAATTGTTGCTGTAATATTTCACATACGGGCTCGTTCCTGCGCTCAACTAGAGTATCTGTGAGTGGTTGCACTGTTTTGGCACCACCACCACTGCCTAAGGCCCAATTTTTCTGTCCCTGTTTGACAAGGGCGTGTAATTAAAATTTTTGCTGTCATATTTCACAGCATGGCTCGTTACTGCGCTCAACTTGAGTATCTGTGAGGGGTTGCAGTGTTGTGGCACCACCACCACTGCCTAAGGCCCAATTTTTCTGCCCCTGTTTGACAAGGGCGTGTAATTAAAAATTTTGCTGTAATATTTCACAGCAGGGCTCGTTCCTGCTCTCAACTAGAGTATCTGTGAGGGGTTGCAGTGTTGTGGCACCACCACCACTGCCTAAGGCCCACTTTTTCTGCCCCTGTTTAACAGGGGCGTGTAATTAAAATTTTTGCTGTAATATTTCACAGCAGGGCTCGTTCCTGCGCTCAACTAGAGTATCTGTGAGGGGTTGCACTGTTGTGGCACCACCACCACTGCCTAAGGCCCAATTTTTTCTGCCCCTGTTTGACAGGGGCGTGTAATAAAAATTTTTGCTGTAATATTTCACAGCAGGGCTTGTTCCTGCGCTCAACAAGAGTATCTGTGCGGATTTGCACTGTTGTGGCACCACCACCACTGCCTAAGGCCCAATTTTTTTGCCCCTGTTTAACAGGGGCATGTAATAAAAAATTTTGCTGTAATATTTTACAGCAGGGCTCATTCATGCGCTCAACTAGAGTATCTGTGAGGGGTTGCATTGTTGTGGCACCACCACCACTGCCTAAGGCCCAATTTTTCTGCCCCTGTTTAACAGGAGCGTGTAATTTCAATCGTTGCTGTAATATTTCACAGCAGGGCTCGTTCCTGCGCTCAACTAAAGTATCTGTGAGGGGTTGCAGTGTTGTGGCACCACCACCACTGCCTAAGGCCCAATTTTTCTGCCCCTGTTTAACAGAGGCGTGTAATTACAATTTTTTGCTGAAATATTTTACAGCACGGCTCGTTCCTGCGCTCAACTAGAGTATCTGTGATGGGTTGCAGTGTTGTGGCACCACCACCACTGCCAAGGCCCAATTTTTCTGCCCCTGTTTAACAGGAGAGTGTAATACAAATTTTGCTGTAATATTTCACAGCAGGGCTCGTTCCGGCGCTCAACCTAGAGAATCTGTGAGGGGTTGCAGTGTTGTGGCACCACCACCACTGCCTAAGGCCCAATTTTTCTGCCCCTGCTTAATAGAGGCGTGTAATTACAATTTTTGCTGTAATATTTCACAGGATGGCTCGTTCCTGCGCTCAACTAGAGTATCTGTGAGGGGTTGCAGTGTTGTGGCACCACCACTATTGCCTAAGGCCCAATTTTTCTGCCCCTGCTTAACAGAGGCGTGTAATTACAATTGTTGCTGTAATATTTCACAGCAGGGCTCGTTCCTGCGCTCAACTAAAGTATCTGTGAGGGGTTGCAGTGTTGTGGTACCACCACCACTGGCTAAGGCCCAATTTTTCTGCTCCTGTTTAACAGGGGCATGTAATTACAATTTTTGCTGTAATATTTCACAGCATGGCTCGTTCCTGCGCTCAACTAGAGTATCAGTGAGGGGTTGCACTGTTGTGGCACCACCACCACTGCCTAAGGCCCAATTTTTCTGCCCCTGTTTAACAGGGGCGTGCAATTACAATTGTTGCTGTAATATTTCACAGCAGGGCTCGTTCCTGCGCTCAACTAGAGTATCTGTGAGGGGTTGCACTGTTTTGGCACCACCACCACTGCCTAAGGCCCAATTTTTCTGCCCATGCTTATCAGAGGCGTGTAATTACAATTTTTGCTGTAATATTTCACAGCAGGGCTCGTTCCTGCTCTCAACTAAAGTATCTTTGAGGGGTTGCAGTGTTGTGGCACCACCACCACTGCCTAAGGCCCAATTTTTCTGCCCCTGCTTAACAGAGGCGTGTAATTACAATTTTTTGCTGAAATATTTTACAGCATGGCTCGTTCCTGCGCTCAACTAGAGTATCTGTGAGGGGTTGCAGTGTTGTGGCACCACCACCACTGCCAAGGCCCAATTTTTCTGCCCCTGTTTAACAGGAGAGTGTAATACAAATTTTGCTGTAATATTTCACAGCAGGGCTCGTTCCTGCGCTCAACCTAGAGAATCTGTGAGGGGTTGCAGTGTTGTGGCACCACCACCACTGCCTAAGGCCCAATTTTTCTGCCCCTGCTTAATAGAGGCGTGTAATTACAATTTTTGCTGTAATATTTCACAGGATGGCTCGTTCCTGCGCTCAACTAGAGTATCTGTGAGGGGTTGCAGTGTTGTGGCACCACCACTATTGCCTAAGGCCCAATTTTTCTGCCCCTGCTTAACAGAGGCGTGTAATTACAATTGTTGCTGTAATATTTCACAGCAGGGCTCGTTCCTGCGCTCAACTAAAGTATCTGTGAGGGGTTGCAGTGTTGTGGTACCACCACCACTGGCTAAGGCCCAATTTTTCTGCTCCTGTTTAACAGGGGCGTGTAATTACAATTTTTGCTGTAATATTTCACAGCATGGCTCGTTCCTGCGCTCAACTAGAGTATCAGTGAGGGGTTGCACTGTTGTGGCACCACCACCACTGCCTAAGGCCCAATTCTTCTACCCCTGTTTAACAGGGGCGTGTAATTACAATTGTTGCTGTAATATTTCACAGCAGGGCTCGTTCCTGCGCTCAACTAGAGTATCTGTGAGGGGTTGCACTGTTTTGGCACCACCACCACTGCCTAAGGCCCAATTTTTCTGCCCATGCTTATCAGAGGCGTGTAATTACAATTTTTGCTGTAATATTTCACAGCAGGGCTCGTTCCTGCACTCAACTAAAGTATCTTTGAGGGGTTGCAGTATTGTGGCACCACCACCACTGCCTAAGGCCCAATTTTTCTGCCCCTGCTTAACAGAGGCGTGTAATTACAATTTTTTGCTGAAATATTTTACAGCATGGCTCGTTCCTGCGCTCAACTAGAGTATCTGTGAGGGGTTGCAGTGTTGTGGCACCACCACCACCACCACCGCCTAAAGCCCAATTTTTCTGCCCCTGTTAAACAGGGATACGTAATTACACTTTTTGATCTAATATTTCACAGCAAGGCCCGTTCCTGTGCTCAACAAGAGTATCTGAGAGGCTTTACAGTGTTTAGTCACCAGCACCACCACCACCGCCTAAGGCCCAATTTTTCTGCCCCTGTTTTACAGGGGCGCATAATTACAATTCTTGATATAATATTTCACAGCAGGGCCCGTTTCAGCACCCACCAAGAGTAACTGTGAGGGCTTACAGTGTTCTGGTACCACCAACACCCAATCTTCTGCAGAGTATATAGGGAAGGCCATATAGTATATACAGGCGGTCCCCTACTTTCAAACATCCGACTTACAAACGACTCCTACTTACAAACAGAGGGAGACAACAGGAATTTCGGAGGAAATCTACCCCTAGGAAGGGAAATTCTCTCCTGTAAGAGTTAATATGGGAAAAAGGTGTCTCCACTGATACTTTCTGTCCCAAAGACAATTGGATTTAGAAAATTTGGGGTTTTTAGGGAATCAAGGATTGGTGAGAAAGCGAGGTGAAATCTTCTGAACAGGGGCACAGACAGCAAAACAAATGTTACAGGGGTGATAACCCTTCCCTATGTTATCCAAAAAGCTTAAATATAGATGTTTTGGCTGGAGCTACACTTACAAAATGTACCTGTTCCAAGCTACAAACAGATTCAACTTAAAAACAAACCTACAGTCCCTATCTTGTTTGTAACCTGGAGACCGCCTGTATACTGCTGTTCAGTGTATATAGGGCCTGGGGGCCCCACGCCTTTTCTTTTTTTTAATTTGGGTGCGAGGTTCCCCTTAATATCCATACAAGACCCAAAGGGCCTGGTAATGGGCTGGGGGGGGTACCCATGTTGTTTTTCTCAATAATTTTCATCTATATTGCCGGGACCCAACATTACATTACAGCCGCAAGCAGTTTTAAATGACTTTTATTTCGTGCCACTTTACAGCCATACTATAGACACCCCCCAGGTACGATATTTAAAGGAATATTTCACTTCCAGTCAGGTCACGTCCACTCCTTGGAGAGCAGATCATGGGTTTGAGTTGCAAAGCAGCGTCTTTACATGCTAACATAAAAGAAGAGAACAATGTAAGTGCAAAATGGGCTTTTAAAATGTTTTTACAATAATTAAAACATTAACACGCTATGGATCTCTTCTGGTTCCCTATACATACAGTCAGGTCCATAAATATTGAAACATCAACACAATTCTAATCTTTTTGGCTCTATACACCACCACAATGGATTTGAAATGAAACAAACAAGATGTGCTTTAACTGCATACTTCCAGCTTTAATTTGAGGGAATTTACATCCAAATCAGGTGAACGGTGTAGGAATTACAACAGTTTGTATATGTGCCTCCCACTTTTTAAGGGACCAAAAGTAATGGGACAGATTAACAATCATAAATCAAACTTTCACTTTTTAATACTTGGTTGCAAATCCTTTGCAGTCAATTACAGCCTGAAGTCTGGAACGCATAGACATCACCAGACGCTGGGTGTCATCCCTGGTGATGCTCTGCCAGGCCTCTACTCCAACTGTCTTCAGTTCCTGCTTGTTCTTGGGGCATTTTCCCTTCAGTTTTGTCTTCAGCAAGTGAAATGCATGCTCAATCGGATTCAGGTCAGGTGATTGACTTGGCCATTGCATAACATTCCACTTCTTTCCCTTAGAAAACTCTGGATGCTTTCCATCTGCACTGTGAAGCGCCGTCCAATGAGTTCTGAAGCATTTGGCTGAATATGAGCAGATAATATTGCCCGAAACACTTCAGAATTCATCCTGCTGCTTTTGTCAGCAGTCACATCATCATTAAAATACAAGAGAACCAGTTCCATTGGCAGCCATACATGCCCACGCCATGACACTACCCCCACCATGCTTCACTGATGAGGTGGTATGCTTTGGATCATGAGCAGTTCCTTTCCTCCTCCATACTCTTCTGTTCCCATCACTCTGGTACAAGTTAATCTTGGTCTCATCTGTCCATAGGATGTTGTTCCAGAACTGTGCAGCGTCGTACAGTTTCACTGCTCCGTCGAATCTTCTTTGAACATTCGACAGACACCATAAGCCTTCAATGACAGATTTGACCTTAATTAATTCAGATTTTCGGACGAATGCAATTTCTAACGAAAAACGAAATAAATAAAAACGAATTTCGGGAGTAACTAAATAAATTAATTTTTCGGACGAAAACGAAATTCCGAAACGAAATATTTCAGTGTGCACATGTCTACTGCCTAAGGCCCAATTTTTCTGCCCCTGTTTAACAGAGGCGTGTAATTACAATTTTTTGCTGAAATATTTTACAGCATGGCTCGTTCCTGCGCTCAACTAGAGTATCTGTGAGGGGTTGCAGTGTTGTGGCACCACCACCACTGCCAAGGCCCAATTTTTCTGCCCCTGTTTAACAGGAGAGTGTAATACAAATTTTGCTGTAATATTTCACAGCAGGGCTCGTTCCTGCGCTCAACCTAGAGAATCTGTGAGGGGTTGCAGTGTTGTGGCACCACCACCACTGCCTAAGGCCCAATTTTTCTGCCCCTGCTTAATAGAGGTGTATAATTACAATTTTTGCTGTAATATTTCACAGCATGGCTCGTTCCTGCACTCAACTAGAGTATCTGCGAGGGGTTGCAGTGTTGTGGCACCACCACCACTGCCTAAGGCCCAATTTTTCTGCCCCTGTTTGACAAGGGCGTGTAATTACAATTTTTGCTGTAATATTTCACAGCAGGGCTCGTTACTGCACTCAACTAGAGTATCTGTGAGGGGTTGCAGTGTTGTGGCACCACCACCACTGCCTAATACCCACTTTTTCTGCCCCTGTTTAACAGGGGCGTGTAATTAAAATTTTTGCTGTAATATTTCACAGCAGGGCTCGTTCCTGCGCTCAACTAGAGTATCTGTGAGGGGTTGCACTGTTGTGGCACCACCACCACTGCCTAAGGCCCAATTTTTCTGCCCCTGTTTGACAGGGGCGTGTAATTAAAAATGTTGCTGTAATATTTCACAGCAGGGCTCATTCCTGCGCTCAACTAAAGTATCTGTGAGGGGTTGCAGTGTTGTGGCACCACCACCACTGCCTAAGGCCCAATTTTTCTGCCCCTGTTTAACAGAGGCGTGTAATTACAATTTTTTGCTGAAATATTTTACAGCATGGCTCGTTCCTGCGCTCAACTAGAGTATCTGTGAGGGGTTGCAGTGTTGTGGCACCACCACCACTGCCAAGGCCCAATTTTTCTGCCCCTGTTTAACAGGAGAGTGTAATACAAATTTTGCTGTAATATTTCACAGCAGGGCTCATTCCTGCGCTCAACCTAGAGAATCTGTGAGGGGTTGCAGTGTTGTGGCACCACCACTATTGCCTAAGGCCCAATTTTTCTGCCCCTGTTTTACAGGGGCGTGTAATTACAATTGTTGCTGTAATATTTCACAGCAGGGCTCGTTCCTGCGCTCAACTAAAGTATCTGTGAGGGGTTGCACTGTTTTGGCACCACCACCACTGCCTAAGGCCCAATTTTTCTGCCCCTGTTTGACAAGGGCGTGTAATTACAATTTTTGCTGTAATATTTCACAGCAGGGCTCGTTACTGCGCTCAACTAGAGTATCTGTGAGGGGTTGCAGTGTTGTGGCACCACCACCACTGCCTAAGGCCCAATTTTTCTGCCCCTGTTTGACAAGGGTGTGTAATTAAAATTTTTGCTGTAATATTTCACAGCAGGGCTCGTTCCTGCTCTGAACTAGAGTATCTGTGAGGGGTTTCAGTGTTGTGGCACCACCACCACTGCCTAAGGCCCACTTTTTCTGCCCCTGTTTAACAGGGGCGTGTAATTAAAAATTTTGCTGTAATATTTCACAGCAGGGCTCGTTCCTGCGCTCAACTAGAGTATCTGTGAGGGGTTGCACTGTTGTGGCACCACCACCACTGCCTAAGGCCCAATTTTTCTGCCCCTGTTTGACAGGGGCGTGTAATAAAATTTTTTGCTGTAATATTTCACAGCAGGGCTCGTTCCTGCGCTCAACAAGAGTATCTGTGCGGATTTGCACTGTTGTGGCACCACCACCACTGCCAAGGCCCAATTTTTTTGCCCCTGTTTAACAGGGGCGTGTAATTAAAATTTTTGCTGTAATATTTTACAGCAGGGCTCATTCATGCGCTCAACTAGAGTATCTGTGAGGGGTTGCAGTGTTGTGGCACCACCACTATTGCCTAAGGCCTAATTTTTCTGCCCCTGCTTAACAGAGGCGTGTAATTACAATTTTTGCTGTAATATTTCACAGGATGGCTCGTTCCTGCGCTCAACTAGAGTATCTGTGAGGGGTTGCAGTGTTGTGGCACCACCACTATTGCCTAAGGCCCAATTTTTCTGCCCCTGCTTAACAGAGGCGTGTAATTACAATTGTTGCTGTAATATTTCACAGCAGGGCTCGTTCCTGCGCTCAACTAAAGTATCTGTGAGGGGTTGCAGTGTTGTGCTACCACCACCACTGCCTAAGGCCCAATTTTTCTGCTCCTGTTTAACAGGGGCATGTAATTACAATTTTTGCTGTAATATTTCACAGCATGGCTCATTCCTGCGCTCAACTAGAGTATCAGTGAGGGGTTGCACTGTTGTGGCACCACCACCACTGCCTAAGGCCCAATTTTTCTGCCCCTGTTTAACAGGGGCGTGTAATTACAATTGTTGCTGTAATATTTCACAGCAGGGCTCGTTCCTGCGCTCAACTAGAGTATCTGTGAGGGGTTGCACTGTTTTGGCACCACCACCACTGCCTAAGGCCCAATTTTTCTGCCCATGCTTAACAGAGGCGTGTAATTACAATTTTTGCTGTAATATTTCACAGCAGGGCTCGTTCCTGCGCTCAACTAAAGTATCTTTGAGGGGTTGCAGTGTTGTGGCACCACCACCACTGCCTAAGGCCCAATTTTTCTGCCCCTGCTTAACAGAGGCGTGTAATTACAATTTTTTGCTGAAATATTTTACAGCATGGCTCGTTCCTGCGCTCAACTAGAGTATCTGTGAGGGGTTGCAGTGTTGTGGCACCACCACCACTACCACCGCCTAAAGCCCAATTTTTCTGCCCCTGTTAAACAGGGGCACGTAATTACACTTTTTGAGCTAATATTTCACAGCAAGGCCCGTTCCTGTGCTCAACAAGAGTATCTGAGAGGCTTTACAGTGTTGTGTCACCAGTAGGCTTGTGCAATTCGTTTCGTAACGAATCAAAATTCGTCCGAATTTAGCAACTTTCGGACATTCGGAAGCATTCGAATTTCCGAACAGAGCAATTACGAATAAAACCGAATCCGAAATAAATTATACCGCAAAATAGCGAATGCCCGAAGGTCTTCGGCATAATTCGTTATGAAAAAAGTTACGAATGTACGAATCCATTCGAAGCACAATAACACTCACTCTGCTCTCTGCTTCTCCCTCACCATGCTGAACTCCCTCTCAAAATGGTGTACAGGGGCGGAGGCTATAGCCGCATGAAAAAACGAAAGTAAAATACGAGATTTCAAATCCATTCGAAGCACAATAACACTCACTCTGCTCTGCTCTCTGCTTCTCCCTCACCGTGCTGAACCCTCTCAAAATGGTGTACAGGGGCGGAGCCTATAGCCGCATGTAAAAAACGAAAGTAAAATACGAGATTTCGAATCGTTACAAATAACCGCTATGTATTTAGAAAAGTACAAATCCATTCGAAGCACATTAGGCATAATAGGCAGCGTCGTTGTGAGAGAGACACGGAAAATTACGAATCAACGAACCCAAAAAAGTTACGAAAGTAGGAGTTGTGTCCAGAATCAACGAAAAACAACGTACTCTACCGAAAGTACGAATTATAAAGCAACAAAAAATTCAACAAAAAATGTCGCTTGCAAAAATACGAATGAGTCCGAACACGAAAAATCCCGTCTAGCAAAATTACGAATGATTACGAATCAACAGGACCGGAAAGAAACGAACCGAAACGGAACGAATTTTTCCGTTGTGCACAAGTCTAGTCACCAGCACCACCACCACCGCCTAAGGCCCAATTTTTCTGCCCCTGTTTAACAGGGGCGCATAATTACAATTCTTGATATAATATTTCACAGCAGGGCCCGTTTCAGCACCCACCAAGAGTAACTGTGAGGGCTTACAGTGTTCTGGTACCACCAACACCCAATCTTCTGCAGAGTATATAGGGAAGGCCATATAGTATATACAGGCGGTCCCCTACTTTCAAACATCCGACTTACAAACGACTCCTACTTACAAACAGAGAGAGACAACAGGAAGTTCGGAGGAAATCTACCCCTAGGAAGGGAAATTCTCTCCTGTAAGAGTTAATATGGGAAAAAGGTGTCTCCACTGATACTTTCTGTCCCAAAGACAATTGGATTTAGAAAATTTGGGGTTTTTAGGGAATCAAGGATTGGTGAGAAAGCGAGGTGAAATCTTCTGAACAGGGGCACAGACAGCAAAACAAATGTTACAGGGGTGATAACCCTTCCCTATGTTATCCAAAAAGCTTAAATATAGATGTTTTGGCTGGAGCTACACTTACAAAATGTACCTGTTCCAAGCTACAAACAGATTCAACTTAAAAACAAACCTACAGTCCCTATCTTGTTTGTAACCTGGAGACCGCCTGTATACTGCTGTTCAGTGTATATAGGGCCTGGGGGCCCCACGCCTTTTCTTTTTTTTAATTTGGGTGCGAGGTTCCCCTTAATATCCATACAAGACCCAAAGGGCCTGGTAATGGGCTGGGGGGGTACCCATGTTGTTTTTCTCAATAATTTTCATCTATATTGCCGGGACCCAACATTACATTACAGCCGCAAGCAGTTTTAAATGACTTTTATTTCGTGCCACTTTACAGCCATACTATAGACACCCCCCAGGTACGATATTTAAAGGAATATTTCACTTCCAGTCAGGTCACGTCCACTCCTTGGAGAGCAGATCATGGGTTTGAGTTGCAAAGCAGCGTCTTTACATGCTAACATAAAAGAAGAGAACAATGTAAGTGCAAAATGGGCTTTTAAAATGTTTTTACAATAATTAAAACATTAACACGCTATGGATCTCTTCTGGTTCCCTATACATACAGTCAGGTCCATAAATATTGAAACATCAACACAATTCTAATCTTTTTGGCTCTATACACCACCACAATGGATTTGAAATGAAACAAACAAGATGTGCTTTAACTGCATACTTCCAGCTTTATTTTGAGGGTATTTACATCCAAATCAGGTGAACGGTGTAGAAATTACAACAGTTTGTATATGTGCCTCCCACTTTTTAAGGGACCAAAAGTAATGGGACAGATTAACAATCATAAATCAAACTTTCACTTTTTAATACTTGGTTGCAAATCCTTTGCAGTCAATTACAGCCTGAAGTCTGGAACGCATAGACATCACCAGACGCTGGGTGTCATCCCTGGTGATGCTCTGCCAGGCCTCTACTCCAACTGTCTTCAGTTCCTGCTTGTTCTTGGGGCATTTTCCCTTCAGTTTTGTCTTCAGCAAGTGAAATGCATGCTCAATCGGATTCAGGTCAGGTGATTGACTTGGCCATTGCATAACATTCCACTTCTTTCCCTTAGAAAACTCTTTGGATGCTTTCCATCTGCACTGTGAAGCGCCGTCCAATGAGTTCTGAAGCATTTGGCTGAATATGAGCAGATAATATTGCCCGAAACACTTCAGAATTCATCCTGCTGCTTTTGTCAGCAGTCACATCATCATTAAAATACAAGAGAACCAGTTCCATTGGCAGCCATACATGCCCACGCCATGACACTACCCCCACCATGCTTCACTGATGAGGTGGTATGCTTTGGATCATGAGCAGTTCCTTTCCTCCTCCATACTCTTCTGTTCCCATCACTCTGGTACAAGTTGATCTTGGTCTCATCTGTCCATAGGATGTTGTTCCAGAACTGTGAAGGCTTTTTTAGATGTTGTTTGGCAAACTCTAATCTGGCCTTCCTGTTTTTGAGGCTCACCAATGGTTTACATCTTGTGGTGAACCCTCTGTATTCACTCTGGTGAAGTCTTCTCTTGATTGTTGACTTACACCTACCTCCTGGAGAGTGTTCTTGATCTGGCCAGAAGGGTGTTTTCTTCACCAGGGAAAGAATTCTTCGGTCATCCACCACAGTTGTTTTCCTTGGTCTTCTGGGTCTTTTGGTGTTGCTGAGAGCTCACCGGTGCGTTCTTTCTTTTTAAGGATGTTCCAAACAGTTAATTTGGCCACACCTAATGTTTTTGCTATCTCTCTGATGGGTTTGTTTTGTTTTTTCAGCCTAATGATGGCTTGCTTCACTGATAGTGACAGCTCTTTGGATCTCATATTGAGAGTTGACAGCAACAGATTCCAAATGCAAATAGCACACTTGAAATGAACTCTGGACCTTTTATCTGCTCCTTGTAAATGGGATAATGAGGGAATAACACATACCTGGCCATGGAACAGCTGAGCAGCCAATTTTCCCATTACTTTTGGTCCCTTAAAAAGTGGGAGGCACATATACAATCTGTTGTAATTCCTACAACGTTCACCTGATTTGGATGTAAATGCCCTCAAATTAAAGCTGAAAGTCTGCAGTTAAAGCACATGTTTGTTTAATTTCAAATCCATTGTGGTGGTGTATAGAGCCAAAAAGATTGGAATTGTGTCGATGTCCCAATATTTATGGACCTGACTGTATGTGAGGAGCCTATACAAATATATTTTTCCTGGCTGTTGGAATCCCTGAGGAGGAAAAGACACAGTCATTCACTGGAGGACAAAAAAAAACAACCCAATATCAATACAGGTGCAATATTTACTTCAAGTTCGTGAGTGTGGGCACATTAGGAGGGGAGCACGGAACGGAACTTTATCTGACAGCACTTGTCACTGGAGCACATTAAGCACTTAAAGGATTATTCTCAGATATATAGAACTCGAATCAAATATTTATGAATTTTGTATCAAATAATATATTTTTTACTTTATATGAGAAAATATAATTAATGAATTGTTCACTTTACAGGCAGTCCCCGAGTTACGAGCGACCTAGGGACTGTAGATTTGTTCTTAAGTCGAATTTGTTTGTAAGTCGGAACAGTACCTTTTTTAAGTGTAACTCCAGCCATTCGCTTCCGGCTGTGCAATGTGGGGTGTTCCGGGTACTTCTGGATATGCGGGGCATGTATGTGGGGCGTGCAGTACATGTAGTACTGCAGTGTGGGATGTGTCCTGTTCTGCAAGATGGCTACTCTGCGATTTCCGGGACCAGTGTGGAGCGCAAGCTGGCGACAGTGACGTAACGCTGCCTCTGTTCGTAAGTAGGAGTCGTTCGCAAGTCGGATGTTCGTAACTCGGGGACTGCCTGTACTGATTCATGTTGTTGGAGAAAATATTGTTTTGTTTAAGCATGATTACACCAATTTAAATACACAAGGGTAGACAGCGCTGGGCATTTATATTTCATACTTTGTAATTCAACCAAAGGTTTCATGCTGTTGCACTACTTTGATTGCATTTATTTGTAACACATTGCTTGATTGCATTTATTTGTAACACATTGCTTAAGTTGTCTATCTGTGTTACATTTGTAAAATAACAATAAAAAGATTGAACAAAAAAACATAAATTACTCAATTCAAATAAAACAAAATATTGTACATACGGTAACTCACAAAAGTACACCCTTCACATTTTTGTAAATATTTTATTATATCTTTTCATGTGACAACACTGAAGAAATTACACTTTTATACAAGCTGTACACTCACTACTCTACATTGTAGCACAGTGTAAATATGCTGTCCCCTCAAAATAAATCAACACGCAGCCATTAATGTCTAAACGCTGGCAACAAAAGTGAGTACACCCCTAAGTGAAAATGTCCAAATTGGGCCGAATTAGCCATTTAACCTCGGCAATGTCATGTGACTCGCTAGTGTTACAAGGTCACAGGTGTGAATGGGGAGCAGGTGTGTTAAATTTGGTGTTATCACTCTCTCATACTGGTCACTGGAAGTTTGACATGGCACCTCATGGCAAAGAAGTCTCTGAGGATCTGAAAAAAATAATTATTGCTCTACATAAAGATGGCCTAGGCTATAAGTGTAACACCGAGTGCTCCGGGTGTCCCATCCAGCCCGGAGCACTCACGGCGTCATCCCCTCTGCGGCGCTCCGGCCAGCCCCCCTGGCCGTGGGCGCTGCTCCGCTCTCCTCTCCACTTACCTTCCTCTTCCTGCTTCCTCCCGGCGCGCGCGGCCCCGCTGTGTTCTAGGGCGCGCGCGCGCCGGTCTTCTAAAATTTAAAGGGCCAGTGCACCATTGATTGGTGCCCGGTCCAATTACGGTTCCACTACCCAAAACCTATTTAAACCCACTTCCCCTTCCTGTCCTTGCCGGATCTTGTTGTCCTAGTACCTTGCGGAAGTATTTTGAGTTTACCTTGCCTGTGTACCTGACCTTCTGCCTTTGTCTCTGACCACGAACCTTTGCCGCCAGCCCTGACCTTTGCTACGTCTGACCTTGCCTCTGCCTAGTCCTTTTGTACCGCACCAGCCTCAGCCGCCAGAGAGGTGGAGTCGCTACTGGGGGACACGACCTGGTTGCTACCGCCGCAGCAAGTCCATCCTGCCTTGCGGCGGGCTCTGGTGAAAACCGGTAGCTGCTTAGAACCGGTCCCTCGGTGTGATTCGTACCATCCCCTCTCTGGTACAGTGGATCCACCTCCTGCCTCCTCTATAGTCGCCTGCCCGGCCCGTGACAGTAGATCCGGCCATGGATGCCGCTGAGGTGCCGCTGCCCAATCTCGCTGATCTCACTACCGTGGTTGCCCAGCAGTCGCAATTGATTGCCCAACAAGGACAGCAGCTGGCGCAGTTGACCGCCATGGTCCAGCAGCGTCTGCCGCGACAAGCTCCAGCATCTCCTCCTCTCCGAGCAGCCGCGTCTAGTTCAAAGATCCGCTTGTCTCTTCCGGAGAAATTTGACGGGGATTCTAAGATGTGCCAGGGATTCTTGTCTCAATGTGCCCTGCATCTTGAAATGATGTCGGACCAGTTTTCCACAGAACGCTCTAAGGTGGCATTTGTGGTCTGTCTGTTGTCTGGGAAGGCCTTGGCCTGGGCCACGCCACTCTGGGACCGCAATGACCCTGCTACGGCCACCGTTCAGTCCTTCTTTGCTGAGGTTCATAGCGTTTTTGAGGAACCAGCCCGAGCATCATCCGCTGAAACCGCCCTGCTTAACCTGGTCCAAGGAAACTCCTCTGTGGGCGAATATGCCATACAGTTCCGCACACTGGCCTCAGAGCTAGCCTGGAATAATGAGGCTTTCTGCGCAACCTTCAAGAAAGGCTTATCCAGCCACATCAAGGACTCTCTGGCCGCACGAGACATACCCTCCACCCTGACAGAGCTTATCCACTTAGCTACCCGCATTGACATCCGCTACGTTGAAAGACGCCAAGAGCTTCGCCTGGAGAAAGATCTTGTTCGTACCAGGCGTTATCCGCGCCTGGCTCCTCTCTTCCTGAATCCTACGCATCCTGATACCATGCCTCCTGTCGAGGAGGCCATGCAAGTCGACCGATCTCGTCTGACCCTGCAAGAAAGGTCTCGCCGTAGGAATGAGAACTTATGCCTCTATTGTGCGAGCTCTGAACATTTCCTAAAGGACTGCCCCATTCGTCCTCCACGTCTGGGAAACGCTCACACCTAGTGAGCGTGGGAGAGGCGTTACTAGGTGTGAATTCTTCCTCTCCACGTCTGACTATTCCTGTGCGGATCTCTCCTTCTGTCGGCTCCCCCTTCTCTGCGGTGGCCTTCCTGGACTCCGGTTCTGCAGGAAACTTTATTGAAGCCTCCTTCATCAACAGGTTCAACATTCCTGTTATCCGTCTCATCAGACCCTTCTTCATTTCCTCCGTAAATGGAGAGAATCTGGATTGTACCGTGCGTTACCGCACCGAACCCCTGCTCATGTCCGTTGGGGTCCTTCACCAAGAAAAGATTGAATTCTTTGTTTTGCCGAACTGTACTTCTGACATCCTTCTTGGCCTACCCTGGCTCCAGCGTCATTCTCCTACCCTCGACTGGACCACGGGAGACATCAAATCCTGGGGCTATTCCTGCCACAAGCATTGTCTTAAGTCTATACCTACCAGTCGAATTCCCGTTTCTACTCCTTTGCCTGGCCTTCCCAAGGCCTATCAGGACTTTTCCGATGTTTTTTGCAAAAAACAGGCGGAGGTCTTACCTCCACATAGACCCTACGACTGCCCCATTGACTTGCTCCCAGGTACTACACCACCCCGTGGCAGAATTTACCCTCTCTCCTCTCCCGAAACCAAGGCCATGTCCGATTACATACAGGAGAACCTCAAGAGAGGGTTTATTAGGAAATCATCCTCCCCAGCCGGAGCGGGGTTCTTCTTCGTTACCAAGAAGGATGGTTCACTACGCCCTTGCATAGACTATCGTGGTCTTAATAAGATCACTGTTAAAAATCGCTACCCTCTGCCTCTCATCTCGGAGCTCTTTGACCGTCTGCGCGGAGCAAAGGTTTTTTCAAAATTAGACCTCAGGGGCGCTTATAACCTCATCAGAATCCGTAAAGGAGATGAATGGAAAACCGCATTTAACACCAGAGACGGCCACTTCGAATATCTCGTCATGCCTTTTGGACTTTGCAACGCCCCTGCAGTCTTTCAGGATTTTGTCAATGAAATCTTTCAGGACATACTATATACCTGTGTGGTTGTCTATCTTGACGACATCCTAATTTTCTCTACCAACCTTGAGGAACATCGGCTCCATGTCCGTCAAGTACTCCAGCGCCTCCGTGTAAATCATCTTTACGCTAAATTTGAAAAATGCCTTTTTGAGTGTAGCAGCCTTCCTTTCCTAGGTTATCTGGTTTCAGGACAAGGTCTTCAAATGGATCCTGACAAGCTTTCCGCAGTCTTAGATTGGCCACGTCCCTCTGGACTCCGTGCTATCCAGCGCTTCCTTGGATTCGCCAACTACTATCGCCAGTTCATACCCCACTTCTCCACCATCGTTGCACCGATAGTGGCGCTGACTAAGAAAAACGCGAATCCAAGGTCCTGGCCACCTCAGGCGGAAGAAGCCTTTACCCACCTAAAAACCGCCTTCTCTTCGGCACCTGTTCTATCTCGACCAGACCCCACTAAACCGTTCTTCCTTGAAGTTGACGCCTCCTCGGTAGGAGCCGGAGCCGTTCTTCTTCAAAGAAATGCTAAAGGAGGAAACGTCACGTGTGGTTTTTTCTCTAAAACCTTCTCCCCTCCTGAAAAGAACTATTCCATAGGTGACCGTGAACTGTTGGCCATCAAGTTGGCATTAGAAGAGTGGAGACATCTCCTGGAAGGTTCTCTTCACCCCATCTCCATCTACACTGACCATAAGAATTTGTCCTACCTTCAGTCCGCTCAGCGCTTGAATCCTCGCCAGGCCAGGTGGTCATTGTTCTTTGCCCGGTTCAATTTTCAGATCCATTTTCGTCCCGCAGACAAGAATGTCAGGGCGGATGCCTTGTCCCGTTCCTCTGATGCCTCCGAAACCGGGAACCCCCCACAACACATCGTACCCCCTGAGTGCCTGATTTCCTCTGCTCCCGCTGCTCTGGTGCCAGTCCCTCCAGGAAAAACTTTTGTTCCTCCAGGCCTTCGTCTCCAGATACTTAGGTGGGGCCATTCCTCCCATCTAGCCGGCCATGCTGGGATCAAAAAATCCTTACAATTGTTGGCCAGACACTATTGGTGGCCTACCCAGGAAAGAGATGCTTTGTACGAGCCTGCACTATCTGTGCACGTGACAAAACTCCACGCCTGAAGCCTGCAGGTCTTCTCCTTCCTCTACCGGTGCCTGAACTACCATGGTCCCACATTGCCATGGATTTCATCACGGACCTTCCGTTGTCTCATGGTAACACTGTCATCTGGGTGGTCGTTGACCGCTTTTCGAAAATGGCTCATTTTGTCCCTCTTCCTGGTCTGCCTACTGCACCTCAGTTGGCGAAGCACTTTTTTCTTCAAATTTTCCGTCTCCATGGCCTTCCCTCACATATCGTCTCGGATAGAGGCGTTCAATTTATGTAAAAATTTTGGAGAGCTCTCTGTACTCAACTTAAGATTAAATTGAATTTTTCTTCTGCTTATCACCCGCAATCCAATGGACAGGTGGAGAGAGTTAACCAGGTCCTTGGTGACTACTTACGACATTTTGTCTCCGCCCATCAAGACGATTGGGTCGACCTATTGCCCTGGGCGGAATTCTCATACAATTTCAAGAACTCTGAATCGTCCTCCAAATCACCTTTCTTTGTGGTCTACGGCCGCCACCCTTTGCCCCCCCTCCCCATTCCCACTTCTTCTGGAGTTCCTGCCGTGGATGAATTAACCCGGGACTTTTCCTCTATCTGGAAAGAGACTCAAAACTCGCTATCTCTGGCCTCTGCCCGCATGAAGAGACATGCAGATAAAAAGAGAAGAATTCCCCCTGTCTATCTCCCTGGTGACAAAGTGTGGCTCTCCTCCAAATATGTTCGGTTTCGGGTACCTAGCTACAAGCTGGGCCCTCGTTACCTCGGACCTTATAAAGTCAAAAACCAAATCAATTCTGTCTCTTACAAACTCCATCTTCCTCCTTCTCTTCGCATCCCCAACTCTTTTCACGTGTCTCTCCTTAAACCCCTCATTCTTAACCCATTTTCCCCCAAGGTCACCGCTCCTGCTCCGGTCTCTGGTTCCTCCGATGTCTTTTCGGTGAAAGATATCCTCGCCTCCAAGGTCGTCCGAGGTAAAAAATTATTTTTAGTTGATTGGGAGAACTGTGGTCCTGAAGAGAGATCCTGGGAGCCTGAGACCAACATTTTAGACAAAGAGCTCATCCGTAGTTTCTTGGGCTCCAAGAAAAGGGGGAGACCTAAGGGGGGGTACTGTAACGCCGAGTGCTCCGGGTGTCCCATCCAGCCTGGAGCACTCACGGCGTCGTCCCCTCTGCGGCGCTCCGGCCAGCCCCCCTGGCCGTGGGCGCTGCTCCGCTCTCCTCTCCACTTACCTTCCTCTTCCTGCTTCCTCCCGGCGCGCGCGGCCCCGCTGTGTTCTAGGGCGCGCGCGCGCCGGTCTTCTAAAATTTAAAGGGCCAGTGCACCATTGATTGGTGCCCGGTCCAATTACGGTTCCACTACCCAAAACCTATTTAAACCCACTTCCCCTTCCTGTCCTTGCCGGATCTTGTTGTCCTAGTACCTTGCGGAAGTATTTTGAGTTTACCTTGCCTGTGTACCTGACCTTCTGCCTTTGTCTCTGACCACGAACCTTTGCCGCCAGCCCTGACCTTTGCTACGTCTGACCTTGCCTCTGCCTAGTCCTTTTGTACCGCACCAGCCTCAGCCGCCAGAGAGGTGGAGTCGCTACTGGGGGACACGACCTGGTTGCTACCGCCGCAGCAAGTCCATCCTGCCTTGCGGCGGGCTCTGGTGAAAACCGGTAGCTGCTTAGAACCGGTCCCTCGGTGTGATTCGTACCATCCCCTCTCTGGTACAGTGGATCCACCTCCTGCCTCCTCTATAGTCGCCTGCCCGGCCCGTGACAATAAGAAGATTACCAAGACCCTGAGCTGCAGCATGGTGGCAAGAAAATTACTTTGAACCCCCAAACATTATATATTTTTTTAAAGCAAAGGCCCTACAGATTAACCACTTAACGACCGCCCACTGTGATTATATGTCCGCAGAATGGCACGGACAGGCACAATCACGTGCCGGTACGTGACTGCCTTCGTATGGGTGGGGGGTCCGATTGGACCCCCCTCCGGTACAGTGGGTGGCCGGGATCGCTTCGGGAGCGATCCATGATGAGGGGGCCGCCATTCGATTCTGGCCACCCCCTCGCGATCGCTACCGGCGAATCAAATGCTTCCTCTGCCTGTGTAATGTTTACACCGGCAGGAGGAAGTGATGTCATCCCTCATGCGGCGCTCACATATACCGAGCGCCGCATGAGAGAAGATGTCAGGTTAGTGCACTAACACTACACTGACACCAGGACACATGGGTACATAAATCGCCCCCTAGACACCCCCAGATCACCCCCCAGCCCCCAGTCACAGTGTCACTGATTACAGTGACCATTTATTTACTGATCACTGCAATCAGTGACATTTGTGACTGTAAAAGTGTCAGTGTAGCCCCTATCCCCCCCTAATAAAGGTTTAACCCCTTGATCGCCCCCCAGGTAACTCTTTCACCCCCTAGCACCGCCGTCAGTAAGCGATCGTTTTTCTGATCGCTGTTTTGGTGTCGGTGATGCTGATCGGTAGTGAGTTATTTTTTTTAGGTTTGCCGCAGGTTTTTATAGCGTCGGGTACCCCCATATATTACCTAATAAAGGTTTAACCCCTTGATTGCCCCCAGGTAACCCTTTCACCCCCTAGCACCGCCGTCACTAAGCGATCGTTTTTCTGATCGCTGTTTTAGTGTCGGTGATGCCAATAGGTAGCCAGTTATTTTTTTTAGGTTCGCCGCAGGTTTTTATAGCATCGGGTACCCCCATATATTACCCAATAAAGGTTTAACCACTTGATCGCCCCCCCAGGTAACCCTTTCACCCCCTAGCACCACTGTCACTAAGCGATCGTTTTTCTGATCACTGTCTTAGTGTCGGTGATGCCGATAGGTAGCCAGTTATTTTTTTTAGGTTCGCCGCAGGTTTTTATAGCGCCGGGTACCCCCATATATTACCTAATAAAGGTTTAACCCCTTGATCGCCCCCCCAGGTAACCCTTTCACCCCCTAGCACCGCTGTCACTAAGCGATCATTTTTCTGATCGCTGTCTTAGTGTCGGTGATGCCGATAGGTAGCCAGTTATTTTTTTTAGGTTCGCCGCAGGTTTTAATAGCGTCGGGTACCCCCATATATTACCTAATAAAGGTTTAACCCCTTGATCGCCCCCCCAGGTAACCCTTTCACCCCCTTTTGCCAGTGTCACTAAGCGATCGTTTTTCTGATCGCTGTCTTAGTGTCGGTGATGCCGATAGGTAGCCAGTTATTTTTTTTCGGTTCGCCGCAGGTTTTTATAGCGTCGGGTACCCCCATATATTACCTAATAAAGGTTTAACCCCTTGATCGCCCCCCAGGTAACCCTTTCACCCCCTAGCACTGCCGTCACTAAGCGATCGTTTTTCTGATCGCTGTTTTAGTGTCGGTGATGCCGATAGGTAGCCAGTTATTTTTTTTAGGTTCGCTGCAGGTTTTTATAGCGTCGGGTACCCCCATATATTACCCAATAAAGGTTTAACCCCTTGATCGCCCCCCCAGGTAACCCTTTCACCCCCTAGCACCGCTGTCACTAAGCGATCATTTTTCTGATCGCTGTCTTAGTGTCGGTGATGCCGATAGGTAGCCAGTTATTTTTTTTAGGTTCGCCGCAGGTTTTTATAGCGTTGGTTACCCCCATATATTACCCAATAAAGGTTTAACCCCTTGATCGCCCCCCCAGGTAACCCTTTCACCCGCTAGCACCGCTGTCACTAAGCGATCGTTTTTCTGATCGCTGTCTTAGTGTCGGTGATGCCGATAGGTAGCCAGTTATTTTTTTTAGGTTCGCCGCAGGTTTTTATAGCGCCGGGTACCCCCATATATTACCTAATAAAGGTTTAACCCCTTGATCACCCCCCCAGGTAACCCTTTCACCCCCTTTTGCCAGTGTCACTAAGCGATAATTTTTCTGATCGCTGTCTTAGTGTCGGTGATGCCGATAGGTAGCCAGTTATTTTTTTTAGGTTCGCCGCAGGTTTTTATAGCGCCGGGTACCCCCATATATTACCTAATAAAGGTTTAACCCCTTGATCACCCCCCCAGGTAACCCTTTCACCCCCTTTTGCCAGTGTCACTAAGCGATCATTTTTCTGATCGCTGTCTTAGTGTCGGTGATGCCGATAGGTAGCCAGTTTTTTTTTTTTCGGTTCGCCGCAGGTTTTTATAGCGTCGGGTACCCCCATATATTACCTAATAAAGGTTTAACCCCTTGATCGCCCCCCAGGTAACCCTTTCACCCCCTAGCACTGCCGTCACTAAGCGATCGTTTTTCTGATCGCTGTTTTAGTGTCGGTGATGCCGATAGGTAGCCAGTTATTTTTTTTAGGTTCGCCGCAGGTTTTTATAGCGTCGGGTACCCCCATATATTACCCAATAAAGGTTTAACCCCTTGATCGCCCCCCCAGGTAACCCTTTCACCCCCTAGCACCGCCGTCACTAAGCGATCGTTTTTCTGATCGCTGTTTTAGTGTGGTGATGCCGATAGGTAGCCAGTTATTTTTTTTAGGTTCGCCGCAGGTTTTTATAGCATCGGGTACCCCCATATATTACCCAATAAAGGTTTAACCCCTTGATCGCCCCCCCAAGTAACCCTTTCACCCCCTAGCACCACTGTCACTAAGCGATCGTTTTTCTGATCACTGTCTTAGTGTCGGTGATGCCGATAGGTAGCCAGTTATTTTTTTTAGGTTCGCTGCAGGTTTTTATAGCGCCGGGTACCCCCATATATTACCTAATAAAGGTTTAACCCCTTGATTGCCCCCCAGGTAACCCTTTCACCCCCTTTTGCCAGTGTCACTAAGCGATTGTTTTTCTGATCGCTGTCTTAGTGTCGGTGATGCCGATAGGTAGCCAGTTATTTTTTTTTATTACAAACGTTTTTTATTTATAGAAAAGGCAAGAAAATAATACATACACATAAAAAAATCTGCGTATCACATAGTACCAGTTAGACTGCAAACATAAATGTCAACGCAGTGACAAGAAACGAAATAGAGAGAAATCAACAAGCAACAAAAAAAAAAATCTATATATATAAGAAAAATAAAAAAGGTGACGTTGAAGCATCTGAGAGAAGCCGAAGTCGGTTTGTAGAGGATCTACAGGGGACATAGTTGTCTACGTGAGGTGAGGTAAACCAGTGAGGGGGATTATCCTTCTCCCACAGACTAAAGCTGTTGGGGAGTTTGCGTCCATAGCTAAGATTGTGGCAATAAAATATGTCTTTGGGAGGTCCAGGGATCCCACCTACGGTCAAATAGGGGCATCCTATCATTTAGTAGCCAGTTATTTTTTTTAGGTTCGCCACAGGTTTTTATAGCGTCGGTACCCCCATATATTACCTAATAAAGGTTTAACCCCCTGATTGCCCCTAGTTAACCCTTTCACCAGTGATCACCATATAAGTGTTACAGGTGACGCTGGATAGTTAGTTTGCTTTTTATAGTGTCAGGGCACCCGCCGTATATAACCCAATAAAGGTTTAACCCCCTGATCGCCCAGCGGGTGATATCAATTAGGTTTTAGCGTCAGAGAGGGTCTGCGTCACACCCCAGGCAGCGTCAGGTTAATGCCAGTAACGCTCAGGCTGGGTTCACACTGATACGACACGACATTCATCCGACTTTCATCCTACTTTGCTCTGCGACATCAGTCCTACATTGATCCTACATTGGTCAGACATCCATCCGACATTCATGAACAGGATACTACTTTGATCCAACTTTGTGCTAGTCTGACTTGTCCTTTGACCAATCAAAACAATCCCAGGGTGAGATAAATTCCTTTTACTGCTGCTGTAATCACCATGTCGGATGTCAAATGTCAGATGGTTAGGACAAGGATCCTACTTTGATCCGACTTCAATGATATTCAATGGGCTGAAGTAGGATCAAAGTCAGACCAAAGTAGTACAGGGAGCATTTTCAAAGTCGGACCGACTTGTGTCGGACCAGTTAAGACGGCTCTCATAAGGAAACATTGATTTTCACACGTCATGCGACATGAGCTCCTAATGTCGGAGCGCTTGTCGGACCAGTGTGAACCAGGCCTAACACCCACGCGTGAAGCATACACCTCCCTTAGTGGTATAGTATCTGAACAGATCAATATCTGATCAGATCTATACTAGCGTCCCCAGCAAAGGGATCAGCCCAGATACCTGCTAGCACCTGCGTTTTGCCCCTCCGTCCAGCCCAGGCCACCCAAGTGCAGTATCGATCGATCACTGTCACTTACAAAACACAACACACATAACTGCAGCGTTCGCAGAGACAAGCCTGATCCCTGCGACTCCAGTGCTGTAGGAGGTGATTTCACCACCACAGTTTAAAAAAAAGCATATATGCCGAAGCAAGGGGGCAGAGGAGTGGAGGAGCGATTTTGCTCCTAATGCCGCGTACATACGGTCGAAATTCCGACGGAGGCTTGCCCGTGGAAAAGTCAGACCATGTGTGTGCGGCATAACTTTTGTGGGAGGATGCCCCCATGCTTCGGCATATATAAATGGTGCATGTATGCCCATCATTAGAAGTGGGTGGATGAATGGCGGTATTCTAATGGTGGGCATACCCACCGATCAATCTCTTTTTTCGTTCAGCCAACAGGCTGCATGAAAAAAAAGATTACAATACATGTCCAACAAGGACCAGCATGTTGCTGGACTTTGAATGGTTATACCAGATTGATGCCTGCGGGTTTAGGTATCATCTTGGTATCATTCTTTTCAGCCAGTGGCCGGCTTTCATGTAAAAGCAATCCTAGTGGCTAATTAGCCTCTGGACTGCTTTTACAAGCAGTGGGAGGGAATGTCCCCCCCCGGATATAAAAAGCGCCATTGGGAAATTAGGAAAGCATTTTATCACACCGATCTTGGTGTGGTCAGATGCTTTGAGGGCAGAGGAAAGATCTAGGGTCTAATAGACCCCAGTTTTTTTTTAAAAAAGAGTACCTGTCACTACCTATTGCTATCATAGGGGATATTTACATTCCCTGAGGTAACAATAAAAATTATTAAAAAAAATATATGGAAGGAACAGTTTAAAAATTTAATAAAAAAGCAAAATTAATAATAAAAAAAAAAAAGAAAAAAAAAAGCACCCCTGTCCTGCCCTGTTCTTGCGCAATGGCGAACGCAAGCGTCGGTCTGGCGTCATATGTAAACAGCAATTGCACCATGCATGTGAGGTATCACCGTGAAGGTCAGATCGAGGGCAGTAATTTTAGCAGTAGACCTCCTCTGTAAATCTAACGTGGTAACCTGTAAAGGCTTTTAAAGGCTTTTAAAAATGTATGTATTTTGTCGCCAATGCGCGTTTGTGCGAAATTTTAAAGCATGTCGTGTTTGGTATCTATGTACTCGGCCTAAGATCATCTTTTTTATTTCATCAAACATTTGAGCAATATAGTGTGTTTTAGTGCATTAAAACAAAAAAAAAGTGTATTTTTCCCAAAAAAATGCGTTTGAAAAATCGCTGCGCAAATACTGTGTGGGAAAAAAATGCAACACCCACCATTTTAATCTGTAGGGCCTTTGCTTTAAAAAAATATATAATGTTTGGGGGTTCAACATAATTTTCTTGCAAAAAAAAATGTTTTCATGTAAACAAAAAGTGTCAGAATGGGCTTTGTCTTCAAGTGGTTAGAAGAGTGGATGTAAGCTTCCTAATGTTGTGTATAAAATGCCAGAACAGTTCAACCCCCCCCCCAAATGACCCAATTTTGGAAAGTAGACACCCCAAGCTATATACTGAGAGGCATGTCGAGTCCATTGAATATTTTATATGTTGACACAAGTTGCGGAAAAAAGACAATTTATTTTATTTTTTTATTTTTTTTGCACAAAGTTGTCACTAAATGATATATTGCTCAAACATGCCATGGGCATATGTGGAATTACACCCAAAAATACATTCTGTTGCTTCTCCTGAGTACGGGGATACCACATGTGTGAGACTTTTTGGGAGCCTAGCCACGTACAGGACCCCAAAAAGCAAGCACTGCCTTCAGGCTTTCTAAGGGTGTAAATTTTTGATTTCACTCCTCACTGCCTATCACAGTTTCGGAGGCCATGGAATACCCAGATGGCACAAAACCCCCACAAATGACCCCATTTTGGAAAGTAGACACCCCAAGCTATTTGCTGAGAGGTATGGTGAGTATTTTGCAGATCTCTCTTTTTGTCACAAAATTTTGAAAATTGAAAAAAAAAAAAAAAATATTTTCTTTCTTCATTTTCAAAAACAAATGAGAGCTGTTAAATACTCACCATGCCTCTCAGCAAATAGCTTGGGATGTCTTCTTTCCAAAATGGGGTCATTTGGGGGGGTTTTGTGCTATTTTGGCATTTTATGGCCTTCGAAACTTTGATAGGTAGTGAGGAGTGAAATCAAAAATTTGTGCCCTTAGAAATCCTGAAGGCGGTGCTTGGTTTTCGGGGTCCCGTACGCGGCTAGGCTCCTAAAAAGTCCCACACATGTGGTATTCCCGTACTCAGGAGAAGCAGCAAAATGTATTTTGGGGTGCAATTTCACATATAACCATGGCATGTGTGAGCAATATATCATTTAGTGACGACTTTTTGTAATTTTTTTTTTGTCATTATTCAATCACTTGGGACAAAAAAAAAATATTCAATGGGCTCAACATGCCTCTCAGCAATTTCCTTGGGGTGTTTACTTTCTAAAATGGGGTCATTTGGGGGAGTTTTGTACTGCCCTGCCATTTTAGCACCTCAAGAAATGAGATAGGCAGTCATAAATTAAAAGCCGTGTGAATTCCAGAAAATGTACCCTAGATTGTAGACGCTATAACTTTTGCACAAACCAATAAATATACGCTTATTGACATTTTTTTTACTAAAGACATGTGGCTGAATACATTTTGGCCTAAATGTATGACTAAAATTGAGTTTATTCAATTTTACTTATAACAAAAAGTAGAAAATATCATTTTTTTTCTAAATTTTCAGTCTTTTTCCGTTTATATCGCAAAAAAAAAAAATCGCAGAGGCAATCAAATACCATTAAAAGAAAGCTCTATTTGTGGGAAGAAAAGGACACAAATTTTGTTTTGGTAAAACATTGCATGTCCGCACAATTTCCAGTTAAAGCAGCGCAGTGCAAAATTCTGATAACACCTCTGGTCCTTTAGCTACAAAATGGTCCTGGGCTTAAGTGGTTAAAATGGTGGGTGTTCCTTTTTTTTTCAAACAGTATTTGCGCAGCAATTTTTCAAACACATTTTTTGGGGAAAAAACACACTTTTTTAAATTTTAATGCACTAAAACACACTATATTGCCCAAATGCTTGATGAAATAAAAGAGATGATCTTAGGCCGAGTACATGGATACCAAACACGACATGCTTTAAAATTGCAGCGGCGACAAACTACATACATTTTTAAAAGCCTTTACAGGTTACCACTTTAGAGTTACAGAGGAGGTCTACTGCTAAAATTACTGCCCTCGATCTGACCTTTGCGGTGATACCTCACATGCATGATACAATTGCTGTTTACATATGACGCCAGACCGACGCTTGTGCTCGCCTTTGCGCAAGAGCAGGGCGGGACAGGGGTGCTTTTTTTTTTTTTTTTTAATTATTAATTTTGCTTTTTTATTTTATTTTTAAACTGTTCCTTCCATATTTTTTTGACCACAGCAAGATCAGTGTGATAAAATGCTTTCCCAATTTCCCAATGGCGCTGTTTATATATGGCGAAATCTAAGTCATGAAATGCTCGTAGCTTCCAGTTTCTTAGGCCATAGAGATGATTGGAGCCATTCTGGTCTCTGATCAGCTCTATGGTCAGCTGGCGGAACCACCGGCTGCATTCTCAGGTTCCCTGTTGGGACAAGAGAGCCAGAGAAAACCATGGAAGACGGTGGGAGGGGGGACATTCCCTCCCACTGCTTGTAAAAGCAGTCTAGAGGCTAATTAGCCGCTAAGATTGCTTTTACATGAAAGCTGACCGCTGGCTGAAAAGAATGATACCAAGATGATACCTAAACCCACAGGCATCATTCTGGTATACCCACTCAAAGTCCAGCAACATACCGGTAAGTTGCTGGTCCTTGTTGGGCATATATTGTAATCTTATTTTTCATGCAGCCTGTGGGCTGAACGAAAAAAAGAGATTGATCGGTGGGTATGCCCACCATTAGAATACCTCCCTTCATCCACCCTGTGACAGGAGTGACTTTGGGTTGTGTTTTGTGCGGCTCAGCTTGCCCTGGAGAGTTCTGGAGGCTCCTTGTCCAGCTTCCCCGACGCCTCTTATGTTTAGATCACCCTGTGTCTCTAATAGGGGCACAGGGTGAATGAGAACCCCAGTCTGATCTGTGCTAGTCAGACTCAATGCTGTATACATTGTATAGATTGTGTGTTGGCTGTTGTGGACTATTTTCTGTGATGGGGTGGGGTGTGACTATTCTATTGTCTATTGTGGCTGCCTAACTATTATGGGATGTGCAAGTGTGTTTGCTGTGAGGAAAAAGGGAAGGGGGATTCCTCCAACCCCCCTGCTGATAAGACTGTGTACTGAGAAGTTGGAACACATCTGACCTGTATCACCATTGTCATTGGACAGTTTAACCCGCCCTGTTTCCCAAGGGTGGGAGGGAAGTTATCTGAAGAGAGATATCCATTAACATGTGCTTGAATAAAGCGGTTTGTGGTTTTACCCTACATGGAGGTGTTGTGTCTGATGACTGGGATGGCTGGAGAGTCTTGGATGGTGCTGGTTCTGAACAGAGGAAGCATTGACGGTGGACCTGGATCTGTTTGAGGACAGAGGGTTTGTCACACACCCACTTCTAATGATAGGCATACATGCAACATTTTGTTTTTAACTGTGGTGGTGAAATCACCTCCTACAGCGCTGGAGTCGCTGATTTACTTATTGTGGGAGCAAACGCTGTTGCTGTCAAGATAAATAAATCAGTGCTGCAGCTGAATGGCGTACCTGCTAAGCAAATTATGGTTAACAATAAAACAAAGTAACATTACAGTATAACAGTAAGACATACCATACCTGCAAAGCAAATACAACAAAAACATAGTAAAAAATAAAAAAAAATTTAACGCAATCTGTGCCTAAAATGTATATATGCCGAAGCATGGGGGCAATCCACCCCAAAAGTTAGAAGCAAATCGCTCCTCCACCCAAGCTTGCCCCCATGCTTCGGCATATATGCTATTTTTTTTAACTGTGGTGGTGAAATCACCTCCTACAGCGCTGGGGTCACGGCTTTATGTATCAAGGGAGCAAACAATGTTGCTGTCAAGATAAATAAATCCACGCTGAAGCTGAATGGCGTACCTGAAAACAAAAAAATGGTTAACAATAAAACACAGTAAACAGTAAAGTACAAAATAATTACATACCCGAAAAGCAAATATTATAAAACATAATAACAGTGAAACATTGCAGTTAAGCATAGAATACAGTAAAAAAAGCAGAACAATAGAGAGAAAATAGAGAGAGAGAGAACAATAAAACGATAACTATTTTTATTTTTAACTTTTTTATTATTTTTACACTTTTATTTGTAACTGTAACTGTAACGGTTCGGTTCCAGGTTCCGGTCTATCAAAATGCGATGGTATCTTGGGAGACCCTGTGAAAGTGTGTCCTAGTCTGTGCAGTGCTGTACCCTATGCTAAAACTCCACTAGTGAATGGTAGCGTTCAAAACATTCACCAATGCAAAGACCAGGATTGTCAGGACAGGAGGGACAAAAATAGCGGGTGTCACGCCTATATCCGTGCTTTCTACAGACACAAATTTTTCTTTGGGGGGCTCGTTGGGTGGGGGTACTAGGGAGGACATACGGAAAATGCCTCTCATGCAGCCGGCTTACTGCATTTGGTTGGGGATGGTGAGGTGAAGCACTGTCTGGAAATAGAAGGGCTCTGACGATCTCTTCCTGGAATTTAAGGAAGGATCCAGTCCGCCCTGAAGCTCTGTATAGCACATGAGCGTTAGGCAAAGCCAATTGAAATAAGTATACAGACACTTTTTTGTACCAGCGTCTGGCCTTACGAGCAACTAGTGTGGCGCCAACAACTGGTCGTTGAGGTCCACCCCTCCCATATTTTGGTTATATTCTTGGACACAGAGGGGTTTCTCCACAACACCAGTTGCCATAGGAATTTGGACCGCCGTGTCTGCATGAAGGGAGGACAGAACGAAAACATTCTTAAATATCCCTCCACTTCACAGCGAGCAAATTATTACACTTGAAGCAGGCTCTCTCCCCCAGCCTAAGACGGGAATCTACAAGCCACTGGGGTAAGCCCCGGCGATTAGGTCGCATGGTGCCACGTGCGCCAATCTGATGATCAAACAAGTGACTAAAAAGTGGCACGCTCGTGTAATAATTGTCCACATACAAATGGTATCCCTTTCCGAATAATGGTGACACCAAGTCCCACACAATCTTGCCAGCGCTCCCTATGTAATCTGGGCAGTTCTCCGGCTCTACGTGACTATCTCTTCCCTCGTAAACCTTACAAATATACTGTATGTATATCCTCTGTTGCCCTGTCACAGAGCTTATACATCTTGACCCCATATATGGCACGCTTGCTAGGAAGATACTATTTGAAAGACAAGCAGAAAGAATTTATAATAATATAATAATCCTTTATGGAGCCGCATCAACGCAGACAACTTGATCGGGAGTACACAAGGCTGCAAAACGTTCGTTGAAGTGGTTTACGAGGGGCCGAATTTTGTAGAGCCGATCGCATCCAGGGTCTCCACAAGGACATGAGAGTTAATTGTCATTGAAGTGCATGAACCGCAAGAGCTGCTCGTATCGTGCCCTGGCTATGGAGGCAGAGAACAGGGGCATATGGTAAATTGGGTCAATGGACCAATATGACCGCAACGTACTAATTTTAACTATGCCCATGTCAAGGGATAGGCCCAGAAAGGTCTTAAATTCGGAAACCGTAATTGGTTTCCAATCTCTGGCAAGGGAGGACAACTGGGGATTAGCGGCAATGAATTGACCAGCATACAAATTACTTTGGTCCACAATAGATCTACAGAGATCTTCTGTGAAAAACAGCGAATAAAAATCAAATGACGTAAAATCAACTGTTTCCACCTGAATTTTGGGTTGGCCAGTGAATGGGGGAAGTACGGGTGCTGCAGAAGTGATAGGCTCCCAATCAGGATTGGCAAATTCTGCAGGAAGGACACTATGGGCACGACGGGCCTGTCTTTGTCTTCTTGGTGGCAGCGGGAAACTACTTGTGCTTGCCACCTCGCCAGCTTGAACTGCACTTATGGGACTCGCCATGTCACGACGTGATACTGCAGTGCTGGATGTATGACCAGGGTGTACTAGGCCGCTGGTGCTTGCCAGTTCCCCAGAAGGATGAGCGGCACTAGAACTTCTCTGCTCCATACGAGAGCCCTGCGGTTCTTGCACCTCAACAACAGCAGAAGACGAAAGGGGTCGGTTACGCCTGACATTGGCAAGGAACAACAACTCCGTGGTTAGAGTTAGCTGTCATGGAGCCCTGTCGTCTACAGGATCGTATTCTGAGCCTGAATCTGACAGATCTATCTGTCATGCTCAGAAACGTGTAGGCCTCTTCACTACTGTACCTTCTATTTGACATTTTGGTCTCTAAATTTACTGGAACAGTAAACAGGAAAAAAACTCCTAGACTGTCAGCAACTGTATCAAACGCTACCAAAAAAACTGGGATCAGGCCTGACTCTGCAAACGCTGAAGTTATGTGTTTAGTGTTTTGTAAGTGACAGTGATCGATTGACACTGCACTTGTGTGGGCTGGGCTGGGCTGGGCGGAGGGGCAAAACGCAGGTGCTAGCAGGTATCTGGGCTGATCCCACTAACACTGCGTTTTTGGGAACCCTAAACTCCTGGGGACACTAGTATAGATCTGATCAGATCAGATATTGATCCGTTACCACTAAGGGAGGTGTATGGTGCGTGCGTGCTTGGGTGTTAGAGCTACTGGCACTAATCTGACGCTGCCTGGGGCAACGCAGACCCTAACTGACCCTAAAACCTAACTGATATCACCGCCAGGTCATCAGGGGGTTAAACCTTTATTGGGTAATAAACGGCAGGTGCCCTGACGCTATAAAAAACAAACTAACTAACCAGCGTCACCCGTAACACTTATACAGTGATCACTGGTGACAGGGGGTGAAAGGGTTAACTAGGGGTCAATCAGGGGGTTAGGACTTTTTATTAGGTAATATATGGGGGTACCTGATGCTATAAAAACCTTACGGTGAACCTAAATAACTAACTGGCTAACTAGCGTCACCCATGACACTAATACGGCGATCAGAAAAAAGATTGTTTAGTGACAGTGGCGTCATGGGGTGAAAGGGTTAGCTGGGTGGCGATCAAGGGGTTAAACCTTTATTAGGGGGGTACCCTAGACCTAAAGGGGCCTACCACTAACTGCCCTAACACTTATAACAGTCACAAATGACACCAAATGCAGTGATCAGTAAAAAAATGAACACTGCAAATGGTGACACTGTAACAGGGGGCGACAGGGAGATGCAGGGGGCGGGATGATCGGGGGTGATTTTTGTGCCTACGTGTACTGGTGTCAGTGTACTGTTGTGCAACTCACTTTTAGATGTCCTCTCTCCTCGGTTTCCAACGAAAAATGAAGCACGAGGCGAGATGACATTACTTCCTATGACCTGTGTTTACAATTCACAGGCAGAGGAAGCTTCTCATTCGTCAGGAGCGACCGTGAACGAAGCTGACCGCCGCAGGCAACGGGGGGGGGCGCGATCACACCCCCGCCTGCTGGGAGGGAGGGACGTATGCCTGCCCATGTCATTCTGTTGACGTATATCGTCGTGGGGCGGTCGGCAAGTGGTTAAAAAATACCACTTGTTTATGATACAAAACAATTATGATTATGAACATAGAAATGCAGCACTATGTACTTTGGCAAGTTTTATACCTTCTTGCAAACGACAATACCGTTCTGCCCTGGTAAAAACAAGGACTGGGTAAACATTACTTTTCAGATCACAATAAAACCTTTTCAACATGAAAAACAAGGCCAGTGCCTACATTCCTTTAAACCATCCTCCCAGCAAGCATTCAATACAGGCTATATTTTAAAAGGAGAACGTCAACCAACATTTTGGCTTTTAAGAAATTTAAACAGTTCTCTCTTCTCTGTCTTGTCACCCCCATTCCTTCCACTTCTACACCTCTAATTACTAACAAGAAAAAAGGGGGACGCCATAGGCGCTTTGGGACTTTGAATGAGATTGCATCAAAAGATGCATCTCCATCCCATATGCAAGGGAAAAAGCAAAGGAAATTGGGACTTTAATTGAAATGGTGGACTGGATGGGGATAAAAAGGATTGAGACATTTGATATTGCATGCATGTATTGAATATAAAGTATTTACAGTAAAACCGACAATAAGTACACAATGCATAATTACCCATCATGATATCTGTATAAAAGGTAATAGTATATCATATAGTCATACATAGCAAAAGGTGATTCAAATGAATCAATAGGGGAATGTATGGACACATAAAAACTGAGCAAGAAACAATATGTGTGGTAAACAAAAGTGCAATATAACAAAAAATCATAAAAATATGTCAATCTGAAACAAAATCCCATTTGCGCTAGTAGCTACATCCTTTGTAAGCCCGACGCGTTTCGTGTAAGAAAAACACTCCTCAGGGGCAGATGTAATGGGGTATCTGGAAAAACACAATTGAATATAATCAGGGTATAAAAGTATATTCCTCAGGAACGACAACAGAGTCAGTTCTGGTTGCTTACACAGTGTGTCTCATTTTTGATGTGTATGAGAGATGGGCCGTAAGACCGCCCGTCCCGGGACCTGAGGTGGCAGAAATTCAGGCACAGCAGGGCACCAGGGCATCTTCCACAGAGAGCAGATGGTCATAAGGCGTCATATAGTCAGGAGGTACTCTCGTATAGCCGTATCAATGTCTACAATGGATAAATGAATCCATCAGGTTGATCCCACATTAAGGGACAACGTATAAAAATGTGGGCTAAAGAAGGGAGGGGTGACAAACAGGTTACCTTGGTCCCAAAAGGAGTGGCAGAAATTCAAATGCACATCAGAGCGCCCAGGCAAACTTCCCCAGGCATCAGAAGGTAATGGGAAGTGGTGAGGACAGATTCCCTCCTATGGCAGTGTCCATATCTGTAATGGATAATCAATCCATCAGTAAAGTCCCACTTAGTGGAAAAGGGGTATAAGGGTTTGGACTGCGAGGGAGATGTAGACAAATACCTTGTACATGTTGGGGGGACAGAAGCTGGTCAGAACTGAGGCCTCTGTGTGGAAAGCTGGAAGCTGTGGAGAAGCCCTGTGTTGCGTCCTGCACGTGCACGAAGGCGCCACCAGCGTCACGCTGGCTCGACACTGCGGGGGGCGGGGACCAATGCCGGCGGTATATGAACCCGCCTAACACTGGCACCACATGATCCCACTGGTCGGCTAAGATGGATGTTGACGCCCCAACAGCGTAACGTCCAGGGGGGGCGTTACCTGAATGGGCGGTGTGTGGCGCCGATGCGCTGGTGGCACCCGCCCACATCCCCAAGAGGGAGAATGCGGGGGGCACCCTGAGCGCATCGCAGTCCCGGGTAACAGGCGGAGAATGACCCAAATTGCACAGTGACACATCCCTGCTCAGTGATGTGCTTGACAGCCCATTCAAGTGATAGAAACATAGATAGTGTCCTGTTTGTGTGGACGAGTCTCACCACACAATAGGACAACCCCATATATACAGATGGCAGGGGAACACTGCCAACTACAGACCACCATTTCCATCCCTAATATAAGTGAAGAAAAAAGGGGGACACCATAGGCGCTTTGGGACTTTGAATGAGATTGCATCAAAAGATGCATCTCCATCCCATATGCAAGGGAAAAAGCAAAGGAAATTGGGACTTTAATTGAAATGGTGGACTGGATGGGGGTAAAAAGGATTGAGACATTTGATATTGCATGCATGTATTGAATATAAAGTATTTACAGTAAAACCGACAATAAGTACACAATGCATAATTACCCATCATGATATCTGTATAAAAGGTAATAGTATATCATATAGTCATACATAGCAAAAGGTGATTCAAATGAATCAATAGGGGAATGTATGGACACATAAAAACTGAGCAAGAAACAATATGTGTGGTAAACGAAAGTGCAATATAACAAAAAATCATAAAAATATGTCAATCTGAAACAAAATCCCATTTGCGCTAGTAGCTACATCCTTTGTAAGCCCGACGTGTTTCGTGTAAGAAAAACACTCCTCAGGGGCAGATGTAATGGGGTATCTGGAAAAACACAATTGAATATAATCAGGGTATAAAAGTATATTCCTCAGGAACGACAACAAAGTCAGTTGTGGTTGCTTACACAGTGTGTCTCATTTTTGATGTGTATGAGAGATGGGCCGTAAGACCGCCCGTCCCGGGACCTGAGGTGGCAGAAATTCAGGCACAGCAGGGCACCAGGGCATCTTCCACAGAGAGCAGATGGTCATAAGGCGTCATATAGTCAGGAGGTACTCTCGTATAGCCGTATCAATGTCTACAATGGATAAATGAATCCATCAGGTTGATCCCACATTAAGGGACAACGTATAAAAATGTGGGCTAAAGAAGGGAGGGGTGACAAACAGGTTACCTTGGTCCCAAAAGGAGTGGCAGAAATTCAAATGCACATCAGAGCGCCCAGGCAAACTTCCCCAGGCATCAGAAGGTAATGGGAAGTGGTGAGGACAGATTCCCTCCTATGGCAGTGTCCATATCTGTAATGGATAATCAATCCATCAGTAAAGTCCCACTTAGTGGAAAAGGGGTATAAGGGTTTGGACTGCGAGGGAGATGTAGACAAATACCTTGTACATGTTGGGGGGACAGAAGCTGGTCAGAACTGAGGCCTCTGTGTGGAAAGCTGGAAGCTGTGGAGAAGCCCTGTGTTGCGTCCTGCACGTGCACGAAGGCGCCACCAGCGTCACGCTGGCTCGACACTGCGGGGGGCGGGGACCAATGCCGGCGGTATATGAACCCGCCTAACACTGGCACCACATGATCCCACTGGTCGGCTAAGATGGATGTTGACGCCCCAACAGCGTAACGTCCAGGGGGGGCGTTACCTGAATGGGCGGTGTGTGGCGCCGATGCGCTGGTGGCACCCGCCCACATCCCCAAGAGGGAGAATGCGGGGGGCACCCTGAGCGCATCGCAGTCCCGGGTAACAGGCGGAGAATGACCCAAATTGCACAGTGACACATCCCTGCTCAGTGATGTGCTTGACAGCCCATTCAAGTGATAGAAACATAGATAGTGTCCTGTTTGTGTGGACGAGTCTCACCACACAATAGGACAACCCCATATATACAGATGGCAGGGGAACACTGCCAACTACAGACCACCATTTCCATCCCTAATATAAGTGAAGAAAAAAGGGGGACACCATAGGCGCTTTGGGACTTTGAATGAGATTGCATCAAAAGATGCATCTCCATCCCATATGCAAGGGAAAAAGCAAAGGAAATTGGGACTTTAATTGAAATGGTGGACTGGATGGGGGTAAAAAGGATTGAGACATTTGATATTGCATGCATGTATTGAATATAAAGTATTTACAGTAAAACCGACAATAAGTACACAATGCATAATTACCCATCATGATATCTGTATAAAAGGTAATAGTATATCATATAGTCATACATAGCAAAAGGTGATTCAAATGAATCAATAGGGGAATGTATGGACACATAAAAACTGAGCAAGAAACAATATGTGTGGTAAACGAAAGTGCAATATAACAAAAAATCATAAAAATATGTCAATCTGAAACAAAATCCCATTTGCGCTAGTAGCTACATCCTTTGTAAGCCCGACGTGTTTCGTGTAAGAAAAACACTCCTCAGGGGCAGATGTAATGGGGTATCTGGAAAAACACAATTGAATATAATCAGGGTATAAAAGTATATTCCTCAGGAACGACAACAAAGTCAGTTGTGGTTGCTTACACAGTGTGTCTCATTTTTGATGTGTATGAGAGATGGGCCGTAAGACCGCCCGTCCCGGGACCTGAGGTGGCAGAAATTCAGGCACAGCAGGGCACCAGGGCATTTTCCACAGAGAGCAGATGGTCATAAGGCGTCATATAGTCAGGAGGTACTCTCGTATAGCCGTATCAATGTCTACAATGGATAAATGAATCCATCAGGTTGATCCCACATTAAGGGACAACGTATAAAAATGTGGGCTAAAGAAGGGAGGGGTGACAAACAGGTTACCTTGGTCCCAAAAGGAGTGGCAGAAATTCAAATGCACATCAGAGCGCCCAGGCAAACTTCCCCAGGCATCAGAAGGTAATGGGAAGTGGTGAGGACAGATTCCCTCCTATGGCAGTGTCCATATCTGTAATGGATAATCAATCCATCAGTAAAGTCCCACTTAGTGGAAAAGGGGTATAAGGGTTTGGACTGCGAGGGAGATGTAGACAAATACCTTGTACATGTTGGGGGGACAGAAGCTGGTCAGAACTGAGGCCTCTGTGTGGAAAGCTGGAAGCTGTGGAGAAGCCCTGTGTTGCGTCCTGCACGTGCACGAAGGCGCCACCAGCGTCACGCTGGCTCGACACTGCGGGGGGCCGGGACCAATGCCGGCGGTATATGAACCCGCCTAACACTGGCACCACATGATCTCACTGGTCGGCTAAGATGGATGTTGACGCCCCAACAGTGTAACGTCCAGGGGGGGCGTTACCTGAATGGGCGGTGCGTGACGCCGATGCGCTGGCGGCACCCGCCCACATCCCCAAGAGGGAGAATGCGGGGGGGCACCCTGAGCGCATCGCAGTCCCGGGTAACAGGCAGAGAATGACCCAAATTGCACAGTGACACATCCCTGCTCAGTGATGTGCTTGACAGCCCATTCAAGTGATAGAAACATAGATAGTGTCCTGTTTGTGTGGACGAGTCTCACCACACAATAGGACAACCCCATATATACAGATGGCAGGGGAACACTGCCAACTACAGACCACCATTTCCATCCCTAATATAAGTGAAGAAAAAAGGGGGACGCCATAGGCGCTTTGGGACTTTGCATGAGATTGCATCAAAAGATGCATCTCCATCCCATATGCAAGGGAAAAAGCAAAGGAAATTGGGACTTTAATTGAAATGGTGGACTGGATGGGGATAAAAAGGATTGAGACATTTTATATTGCATGCATGTATTGAATATAAAGTATTTACAGTAAAACCGACAATAAGTACACAATGCATAATTACCCATCATGATATCTGTATAAAAGGTAATAGTATATCATATAGTCATACATAGCAAAAGGTGATTTAAATGAATCAATAGGGGAATGTATGGACACATAAAAACTGAGCAAGAAACAATATGTGTGGTAAACAAAAGTGCAATATAACAAAAAATCATAAAAATATGTCAATCTGAAACAAAATCCCATTTGCGCTAGTAGCTACATCCTTTGTAAGCCCGACGCGTTTCGTGTAAGAAAAACACTCCTCAGGGGCAGATGTAATGGGGTATCTGGAAAAACACAATTGAATATAATCAGGGTATAAAAGTATATTCCTCAGGAACGACAACAGAGTCAGTTCTGGTTACTTACACAGTGTGTCTCATTTTTGATGTGTATGAGAGATGGGCCGTAAGACCGCCCGTCCCGGGACCTGAGGTGGCAGAAATTCAGGCACAGCAGGGCACCAGGGCATCTTCCACAGAGAGCAGATGGTCATAAGGCATCATATAGTCAGGAGGTACTCTCATATAGCCGTATCAATGTCTACAATGGATAAATGAATCCATCAGGTTGATCCCACATTAAGGGACAACGTATAAAAATGTGGGCTAAAGAAGGGAGGGGTGACAAACAGGTTACCTTGGTCCCAAAAGGAGTGGCAGAAATTCAAATGCACATCAGAGCGCCCAGGCAAACTTCCCCAGGCATCAAAAGGTAATGGGAAGTGGTGAGGACAGATTCCCTCCTATGGCAGTGTCCATATCTGTAATGGATAATCAATCCATCAGTAAAGTCCCACTTAGTGGAAAAGGGGTATAAGGGTTTGGACTGCGAGGGAGATGTAGACAAATACCTTGTACATGTTGGGGGGACAGAAGCTGGTCAGAACTGAGGCCTCTGTGTGGAAAGCTGGAAGCTGTGGAGAAGCCCTGTGTTGCGTCTTGCACGTGCATGAAGGCGCCACCAGCGTCACGCTGGCTCGACACTGCGGGGGGCGGGGACCAATGCCGGCGGTATATGAACCCGCCTAACACTGGCACCACATGATCCCACTGGTCGGCTAAGATGGATGTTGACGCCCCAACAGCGTAACGTCCGGGGGGGCGTTACCTGAATGGGCGGTGCGTGGCGCCGATGCGCTGGCGGCACCCGCCCACATCCCCAAGAGGGAGAATGCGGGGGGGCACCCTGAGCGCATCGCAGTCCCGGGTAACAGGCGGAGAATGACCCAAATTGCACAGTGACACATCCCTGCTCAGTGATGTGCTTGACAGCCCATTCAAGTGATAGAAACATAGATAGTGTCCTGTTTGTGTGGACGAGTCTCACCACACAATAGGACAACCCCATATATACAGATGGCAGGGGAACACTGCCAACTACAGACCACCATTTCCATCCCTAATATAAGTGAAGAAAAAAGGGGGACGCCATAGGCGCTTTGGGACTTTGAATGAGATTGCATCAAAAGATGCATCTCCATCCCATATGCAAGGGAAAAAGCAAAGGAAATTGGGACACCATTTCAATTAAAGTCCCAATTTCCTTTGCTTTTTCCCTAATTACTAACAAAGCATTCTACCATCTGGGGATGTTTTTTTATATTTTATATCATATTTTTTTTTTTTACATGCAATTACAAGTTTTTAGCAGTGTAGCTTGTTTTAGGAATGCATTGCATGATGTATGCAACAATTAACTTGTATTTAAAATATTCTCATAGCACATTATTTTGTTTCTATGAAGATGGATCTTCGTCCCCTGTCTTCTCTATTTATTCCTCTTCGGTATTTATTTTTCCCTGTAAAGTTGTGTTTGCATAATACAATTTTATATAATAGGCAAAGGTGCATGTAGTTAATTGGCAGGAAAAAAACACAGCTGTTCAGTACCAAGTCAAAGTACTTGGGCTTGGATAACATCTACACACTGCATTAACTACATGTTGATGGGTGTATACTTCTTTCTCTGTATGCAGCATTTGAGCTCATCTCATCTTTCCAACAAAAATTTTGTCTTTTTCCTTTTATTTTTCACCTAATGATCTGGCCAGTGAAGCACACTTTGTTTTAGGGTGGTTCCACTCTGGGTGGAGGAGCAATTGGGCACTGCTGAACAGCATCATTGTTAATCTGGTTAGAGGGAAGGGTTAGGTGCACTAGCAGATGTAGATAGACTTGACTAACAAATGAAAGACAAACTCCAGCTACCATAACTTTTTTTTTTCCTTTTGGGATAAAAGTTTACCATAAATGAATAGAAATTGACCATTGTAATCACTCCTGTAAATGTTAAATGTTTTTTCCGAACCCTCTAACTTCCACCTTTGCTGGACAGCTTGGTCTGTTAAAGGAAGCTAAGAAATGACAGGTAAAAATAAAAAAGAAACAAGTCATAAAAATAGAAACGAATGCAGCCACCACATCTAAGAATAGGTAAGCTAGAATATATTAAATATTAGCTTATGGGTTTAATACTGTTTTAAGGATAGTCTAGTGCATGTAGCATGTTCCCTTTGACGATTCACTGAAGGTGTCTGCTGTTTCGTCATAATCATGACAATCACCACCCATAATTACTAGGTCATCTCAGGTTTACAGCTAGCCAGGGATGGTTCAGCTAAATGAAGACATTTCCAGTTTGAAGATTTGTTAGAAACTATCAGGGGTGATGTTTGATAATGCAAGAAAGCTGGTGATGGTGAGGGAGAATGCCCCTTGCAGTGGTGGTTAGTGGGAATAATACTCCTTACATTGGTGGTGAGGGGAAAGAATCCACCTTAGATTTGGGGTCAATGGTAGAAGAACCCCTTAAACTGGTAGTAAGTAGGAATATAGCTCCTTACATTGGTGGTAAGAGGAAATAATGCACCTTACAATGGGTGTCAATGGAAGAGGCCTTCCTTAAACTGGTGGTGAATGGGAAAAATACTCCTTACAGTGTTGGTGAGTGGCAAGAATGCTTCTTACATTGGTGGTTAGTAGGAAGAATGCTGCTTGCATTAGTATGCATTGGGATGAAAGGCCTTTTACAGATAGATGAAAAGATCAATGGCGATTTATCTGAGAAGCACACATTCCTCAAGAAAAGATCACTGACAATTTATCTGGAATATGCAGTTCAGTTTTGGGCACCAGTTCACAAAAAGGATATTAAGGAACTGGAGAAATTGCTATGAAGAACAACCAAACTGAAAAGAGGCATGGAGCAGCTCAGCTATAAGAAAAGATTAGAGGAACTGAATTTATTCTCTCTTGAGAAGAGGAGATTAAGGGGAATATGATCAACATGTATACATACATAAGTTGTCTATATAGTGAATTTGGTGGTGATTTATTCACTTTAAGGTCATCACAGAGGACAAGGGGGCACTCTTTACGTCTAGAGGAAAATAAATTTAATCTCCAAATACAGAAAGGTTTCTTCCCAGTAAGAGCTGTGAACATGTGGAATAGACTCTCTCAAGAGCTGGTTCTGGCCAACTCAATAGATTTCTTTAAGGAAGGCCTGCATTATTTCCTAAATGTACAGTACATTATAACGGAATACTAACCTTTATAGCTAATGTTGATACAGGTAATATACGATTGCCTCTCGGGGAATCAGGAAGGAATTTTTTCCTCCTGCTGGAACAATTTGGATCATGTTTTGCTGGGGTTTTTTCCTTTCTCTTGATCAACTGTGGGTATAGGATTGTGTATATATACGGTAGATACCTGTACATAAATATATATAGATTGTATTTTTTTTCCCTTTTATTGGTTGAACTGGATGTTCCAGACTAACTATGTAAACTATGTACATCTGAGAGGCATACATTTTTCAAAGAACCCCTAGCAACCTCTGGAGGAACCTTGGGGTTCCAGAGAGCTAATTGAGAAAGATTGGTATAGAGGGCTGCATATTCTCAGTTTTTCTCAAAAAGAAACAGGACTGTACCATATATGATTTACATATCTTTAACATTTTGCTTCAAACAGGGATAGATTTGTAGAAAAGCAATTTTAAATCTTAGACAAGCGACAGTCCGCCATGTAACTGAGAAGTAACAATTCACTTCTTAAAAAATGACACCAGGAACAAGCCCCTTATAGCTACTTATTATCACTCAATTTCTCACCACATTCAAATACAAGCTTCGTTTATGACCTCAATAAATATAAATATGTCCACGGGTATTTTTATTTATGATTGCAGAGCAGAATGTTTTGTTAGTGAGGTATTGTATGACACTGAATAAATAAATAATAATGTAAAAACCTCTGCAAAATAAAGGTTTCTGGATGTACTTTCAGGTTCAACAAGAAAACAGTGCACTTTAGTGTGAATAGGAGAAATCAGCTGGATGCACGCAGGCAGGTTGTTGAAGAAACCACTGCTCCTTCACACAATTTACAATCCAACTGAATTAATTTGCATCACAAAATTGGCTCGGCTATTCATGTGTTGCAGCAAGACAAGTGTAACATTACACAGAACAAATAACCATGGGAAAGGTTAATGCTGACAATACAGAAACACTATGACACAAATTTTGTCATTCTTTTGCCAACTTTCCTGTGGAATGGAATAAAAGAGACACGACAGAGCTAAACTTGCCAAAATAACCTGACAAATTCTTATATGAAATCTTATACGTACTTTATACATGCATATGAATTCTGTTCTGTGTTTTTTGTGCATGAATACATCTGTATCCTTTTAATTGTATACTGTCAACCTTCATTCAGTCCAGTGGTTCTCAGAAAAAATAAAATAAATAAAAGAAAACATCCATTCATTAGTTTAAGGGTGACCAGAAAAAAGCAATAACAATAGCTCCAACTGTCCACATTTCACTTAGATTGATCTATCTCCAGTCTACGAGTCTTTACACATACATTGGAAAGGGATTAGCTAAAACTGCTGCCGCCCAGGTAACACATGTGCAGCGGAAAATGGATGGGTTTTAAAGCCCACACACTGCACATATGCGTTGCTGGGTGGCTAATTCTTCTGTACTGAGGACTGTGTGCATCTGGACACACACCCTGCTTGTCTTCTGGGACTGCAGGTGTGAGACTTGAGTACTACTTGATGCAACTTTGAAGTGACTTTCAGGAAATAACTGGGTAAACTTCCTGTATTGTCCATTAAAGTCTCTGGGCACAAGTTGGAAAGCAGTCGCCTTGAAGTAGCACAGGAACCTTTTCTAAAGTTTGAGTGACTTCAGTAGTGCTAATTAAGAAAGCTCTCATTGATTAACATTGGATTTCACATGTCACGCGACTTGGGGTCTCACAAGTCGGATCCCAAGTCGCATCAGTCTGAATCGAGCCATCGTGTATTCATTTGTCTAAATTTCATTTAATATATTTTTTTATTTATTATGCATTTTATTTGTTAGTTGTTTACCAAATGAGGTTTTTGTGACCTACAATATATATATATATATATATATATATATATATATATACTGTATAGGCTTAACCAAACATTGCTTGTCCCTTCAGTGGAACATCTAATAAGGATTCTGGAGTCATTGTGTGCCAAGAAATGAGGACTCTTTCTATGAAAGAAAATTGTGTGTTACTACTGTAGCAATACCCCCAGTTAAGAGGGCTGCTGAGATATTTTGGGGTCTGTAACACACTGCTGTCAACCCCCAGGAACTGGCTCTAACCTCCCTTGGCACAGCTAGCACAAATGGAAGTGTGAAACCCGTTATGCTATAGGAATCACCACTCCGCAATAAAACACACACAATCAGTTAACCTCAAGTTACCTGAGCTGACTGCTTCAGCTGGAATAGACAGTACGCTACACAACGTGTTTGCTTAACCACAAATACTTTTACTGAGTAGAAGATATAAGGTTAGACAATGGTACATTTACCTATGCAGAGCCCTGCAATATTTAATGTCAAGCAAATAAACAAGGACTATGTTCTAACAGTCTTATAGACACTGAATGTCTTTAGTAACTAAGCTCGCAAGCTTCCCCCTCGTGGCCAATTTGGCACCCAAACAATATCTCCCTGCTGAACAGTCAGGCCTGACTATCTCACACACAGTTATTCCGTTGAGAAGGATCTTCGCTAGCAATGGTGGTGCACTTTAAAGGTTATTTGTAATCCAAAGGTATTAAGTAGTTAATTATTCGGCATGCAATAAGAAACGTAACTCCGCTGCACAACACACTGTTCCTCTGGCGTGCAATGTAATACTCCGGTAACGGTGGGCCCTGACCAAGGAACACTGGGCCTAAAAGATAAACAATGAATCCTGAGCAAGTGCTCTCTCACCCGACCGGACCAGTCCGTACAACCGACTTCCGTAGCTGGGCTTCAGCACACAGTCTCACGACACCCGTAGTCTCCGATCCTCCCGACCATCCGAGGGAGATTGATGGATGAGTTGACTCTGGGTTCTCCCGTGAAGATCAGCAAGCTCTTCAGGATTCACTAGGCCCAGACTCTCCGGCCTAGTCCAAAGCAACAGGCCCCAACGTAGGCTCCACTTGCTAGCAGGACGGTGTCCAAAGAGACCCGCGTGTTGCTCCTCCCTGCTTAAATAGTCCTTCCCCAGCAGACCTTGTGCCGTGCAATGCACTGTGGGTGTCCCGCTGCATACTGGGTATAGTAGTCCTTATACTCATTAAAGTGACACCCCGCTACACTACTTTAATCCTAATTGGGAAAATCAATGCAGATACAAATGGAATTTCCTTTCATAATACTGAAAGATAGGGAATCTTTTAAGCTTAGAACTTAAATCGTTGGGGTCTTTAACAAATGTTTGGAACCAACATTTAATAGCCTTGTATTATGCTGCATATTGGAACCTGTAAACTGTTTCTTATGTAACACTGGTGTGAAATCCATCTCAGGGTTAACTATTCTAATCATTCTGATCTAGCAAGTTTAAAATAGTAAAAAGTGAAAAGAAACTGCGCTAAAGTGTAAAACCTGGTAAATGATTAAAGTTTACCTAGAAAAAAAGAAGAAATAAAGGAAAGCAGCAACTATTCTGAAAACAATCATCAGTGCATGTAAATAAGAAAAATATATATACCGTATTTATCGGCGTATAACACGCACCGGCGTATAACACGCACCCCAAGTTTAGGAGGGAATTTTAATGAAAAAAACTTTTAGGAGGGAAATTCAAGGAAAAAAAAACTTACATTTAAATGCAGCATGCAGCCTTGCCCAGTGTCCATCTGCAGCCTTGCCCAGTGTCCATCTGTCCATCTGCAGCCTTGCCCAGTGTCCATCTGTCCATCTGCAGCCTTGCCCAGTGTCCATCTGTCCATCTGCAGCCTTGCCCAGTGTCCATCTGCAGCCTTGCCCAGTGTCCATCTGTCCATCTGCAGCCTTGCCCAGTGTCCATCTGCAGCCTTGCCCAGTGTCCATCTGTCCATCTGCAGCCTTGCCCAGTGCCTTTGCGATTGTGTCAGTCCCGGCGTTTTTTTAAATTTGGCGCCGATTTCTGTGGAGAGGAGCGAGCGGGGCCGAGTGTACTTCGGCTAGACTCGGCTCCTCTCGCAGTCCCGCCCATCTCCACTGACTGCGCCGCTGACGGAGAAAGCCGAGTGTACTTCGGCTAGACTCGGCTCTGCTCACAGTCACACGCAGGACTGCGAGAGGAGCCGAGACTAGCCGAAGTACACTCGGCTTTCTCTATGTCAGCGGCGCAGTCAGAGATGGGCGGGACTGCGAGAGGAGCCGAGTAAAGCCGATTGTACTTCGGCTTCGGCTCCGCTCGCTCCTCTCGCTCGTTTTCAGCAGGGGAATTCGACGGAGTATCGGCGTATAACACGCACCCACGATTTTCCCCTGTTATACGCCGATAAATACGGTAGTCGCGCTAACTTATGACTGTGAACATAAGCCCACCACTGAATAATTGAAAAAATCCAAATACCAACAGTGATAAATCGTATAGATGCTCAATGAAGAACCATGAAAAATCAGTGAAATATAAATAATGTTAAAGTGAGTGAACTATGATTAAACAGTTAATAAGATGATAGTCCACAACTGCTATATAGGACTCTCAAAGTTCATGTCTGAAAGTCCATGATAAACAAAACACCCGTGAATAAGTGTCCAAAAAAGCCAACGACAGAAAATCTTCTTATAATCCGTGACTTTCACCACCACCAGTAAGAATTCCTGCTTACCAGAAAGCGATGGTCCCCTATGACAGAGGACCTAAACAGCCTCAAATGATACTCAGTGAAACCTCCGGATTTCAGCAAATGGTGAACTTCAATGGTTTAGTAGCCCGACAGCTCATACAACATCATGCGAATGTTCAACATCAACATGGAAAGAAGGAAGGACACCGGATAGTGTAAAATCCTTGGTGTACATTTATTAAAAGAATATTGGAAACATACTCACAAAAGCAGTTAAAAAGACAGCCTTAGAGTGTGTCAGCGCCGACCGGTCAGAGGCGCTGGCACACAAATACGTCCGTGGACGCCGAGCAGTGGAGGGTGACGTCAGCACAAAGCTCGTATCCTGCCCTACGCGTTTCGTGAAAATTCACGTCGTCTCGGGGCACGGGCGATGGGCTGCGTCACCCCCTCTTTATAGGGAACACACCGGAGAAAGGGATCCGACCCGGAGGAGAGCGCGCGCACGTGCACGCGTCACGCAGCAAGGCAACCACGTCTCGCTAGCAGTGCCGCTAAGCCAGTCCAACGCCGGATGCGCACGCATCTCTCCCCACGAGGAAACCAAGCCTCGTTTGTAAAAACATTATGTGCGCGTCATCATGCCAAAGCGGAATGACGAAAGCACAGGGGGAGAGTGTGCCACACATCCGCGTGACCATGGCAACAGGAATCATAGCAACGATACGCACACCCTCCAAGGGGGAGGGAACCCCCCAGGTGTGTCACAGGAAGCAGTAAAGTCCACAACCTCCGCTGCAACCCACAAACAATGGGTGCAGTGGGCGCAATGGGACAATAAACTGCTCCGGATGTTAAATCCTAACAACAGAAAAAATATACATTGATACTGGAACTAAGGAGCATAATAGTTCATACCGATATCAGAAAGCATACGTAAATTACAATAGACAAAAAATTATAAAATAAATTTGCCTAAATATTAATTAAAAAAGTTAATAAATGACACTAAAACCACATAGATTAATAGCTGTCATCATTTAGTCACACCCCTCCCTACACCCCATTCAATATAACTAAAAGACAAAAACAGTAACTAAATGTCCATAGGAAAAGGAGGGGAGAAGGGGGGGGGGATTCAAATGCAGCGCAATATCAATCGACACACTAAATCATACAGTCAGTGTCAATAATCCCAGAAATCTGTTATGAAAACATGATTGTCAATGGATAAGAAAAAACCTAGGAGTTATTGATAAAGGCATTGACATCGGTGTCAATGTTGAGACCAAATGGAACATAAGTTCTCAACCTGTACACCCATGCCATTTCCTGCTTGGAGATTTCTCTAACAAGCAAACTGCCTCTCCAGTGAGGTCTGTATTTGTCACTTGCAATGAATAGCGTACCAGACGGGTCTCTCTTATGAACCTGATCATAGTGCCGGGATACAGAATGCTTATCGAAACCTTTCCGTATATTGGCTATATGCTCATTAATAGTGATGTCGCGAACATAAAATTTTCCGTTCGCGAATGGCGAACGCGAACTGCCGCAAATGTTCGCGAACGGGCGAACCCGGCGAACCGCCATAGACTTCAATAGGCAGGCGAATTTTAAAACCCACAGGGACTCTTTCTGGCCACAATAGTGATGGAAAAGTTGTTTCAAGGGGACTAACACCTGGACTGTGGCATGCCGGAGGGGGATCCATGGCAAAACTCCCATGGAAAATTACGTAGTTGACGCAGAGTCGGGTTTTAATCCATAAAGGGCATAAATCACCTAACATTCCTAATGTGTTTGGAATAACATGCTTTAAAACATCAGGTATGATGTTGTATCGATCAGGTAGTGTAAGGGTTACGCCCGCTTCACAGTGACAGACCAAACTCGGACAGACCAAACTCCCCGTTTAACGCACCGCAAACAACTGCAAACAGTCCATTTGCACAACCGCAAGGCTTTAATGATCACCTTAGATGATCACAAAGAAAATTTATGTTTTTTCTATGCAAAATTATCAAGCCGATCGCTTTTGGTCTGTTCACAATGAAGCAACGACCTTACCATCTGGGGTGTGCCAACAACGCCATTGCCAACACACTCATAGAGGTGGTCGCTTCATTGTGATACGCAAGCCCCTTCACCACAACAAGGTAACGATCACGAAGGGGAATTGGCACAGGTATGTGTTTTTTTGTTTGTTTTTTTTGCAGCCACAGTGCAGCACCAGAGGCCAGAAAAATTAGGCATGTACACATGGCTGTAAAATTAGGTATTGTTGCAGCCGCTGCTGTAGCAGCGGCCAGAAAAAATTATGTTTTTCAGGCAGAAAGTGCCCTAAAACATTGCGGCTTGTGGACCATTTTTAGCCCAAGGCAGCTCATCTCATCAGGCCTTTTTTAGTCAAATGTATCGCCCACTGTCAGTCCCTTCGGGATCCATGCCTCATTCATCTTAATAAAGGTGAGGTAATCTAGACTTTTTTGACCTAGGCGACTTCTCTTCTCAGTGACAATACCTCCTGCTGCACTGAAGGTCCTTTCTGAAAGGACACTTGAAGCGGGGCAGGCCAGAAGTTCTATCGCAAATTGGGATAGCTCAGGCCAGAGGTCAAGCCTGCACACCCAGTAGTCAAGGGGTTCATCGCTCCTCAGAGTGTCGATATCTGCAGTTAAGGCGAGGTAGTCTGCTACCTGTCGGTCGAGTCGTTCTCTGAGGGTGGACCCCGAAGGGCTGTGGCGATGCGTAGGACTTAAAAAGCTCCGCATGTCCTCCATCAACAATACGTCTGTAAAGCGTCCTGTCCTTGCCGGCATGGTCGTGGTAGGAGGAGGATTACTTTCACCTCTTCCCCTGTTAGATTCCCGTTGTGCTGTGACATCACCCTTATACGCTGTGTAAAGCATACTTTTTAATTTATTTTGGAACTGCTGCATCCTTTCCGTCTTCCTGTAATTCGGTAACATTTCTGGCACTTTCTGCTTATACCGGGGGTCTAGTAGCGTGGCCACCCAATACAGGTCGTTCTCCTTCAGCCTTTTTATACGAGGGTCCCTCAACAGGCACGACAGCATGAAAGACCCCATTTGCACAAGGTTGGATGCCGAGCTACTCATGTCCTGTTCCTCGTCCTCACTGATCTCACTGAAGGTCTGTTCTTCCCCCCAGCCACGTACAACACCACGGGTACCAGATAGGTGACAACGAGCACCCTGGGATGCCTGCTGTGGTTGGTCTTCCTCCTCCTCCTCAAAGCCACATTCCTCCTCTGACTCCTCTTCCTCAGACTCCTCTTCCAGCGTTGCCGCAGGTCCAGCAAGCGATGCTGATAAGGCTGTTTCTGGTGGTGGTGATGGTGACCACAACTCTTCCTCTTCCTCTTCACGCTCATCTACGGCCTTATCCAGCACTCTTCGCAGGGCACGCTCCAGGAAGAAAACAAATGGGATGATGTCGCTGATGGTGCCTTCAGTGCGACTGACTAGGTTTGTCACCTCCTCAAAAGGATGCATGAGCCTACAGGCATTGCGCATGAGCGTCCAGTAACGTGGCAAAAAAATTCCCAGCTGTGCAGAGGCTGTCCTAGCACCCCGGTCATACAAATACTCGTTGACGGCTTTTTCTTGTTGGAGCAGGCGGTCGAACATTAGGAGTGTTGAATTCCAACGTGTCGGGCTGTCGCAAATCAAGCGCCTCACTGGCATGTTGTTTCGCCGCTGGATATCTGAAAAGTGCGCCATGGCTGTGTAGGAACGCCTGAAATGGCCACACACCTTCCTGGCCTGCTTGAGGACATCCTGTAAGTCTGGGTACTTATGCACAAAGCGTTGTACAATCAGATTTAACACATGTGCCATGCACGGCACATGTGTCAACTTGCCCAAATTCAATGCCGCCAACAAATTGCTTCCGTTGTCACACACCACTTTGCCGATCTCCAGTTGGTGCGGAGTCAGCCACTGATCCACCTGTGCGTTCAGGGTGGACAGGAGTGCTGGTCCGGTGTGACTCTCTGCTTTCAGGCAAGTCAACCCCAAGACAGCGTGACACTGTCGTATCCGGGATGTGGAATAGCCCCTGGGGAGCTGGGGGGGTGCTGTTGATGTGGAGCAAGATGCAGCAGCAGAAGAGGACTCAGCCGAGGAGGTTATCGAAGAGGATGAAGTAGGAGGAGTAGAGGAGGTGACAGCAGGCCTGCCTGCAAGTCGTGGTGGTGTCACCACCAACTCCTCTGCAGAGCCACGCATTACATGCTTGGCAGCCGTCAGCAGGTTTACCCAATGAGCAGTGTAGGTGATATACCTGCCCTGACCGTGCTTTGCAGACCAGGTATCAGTGGTTAGATGGACCCTTGCCCCAACACTGTGTGCCAGACATGCCATGACTTCCTTTTGCACAATAGAGTACAGGTTGGGGATTGCCTTTTGTGAAAAGAAATTTCGGCCGGGTACCTTCCACTGCGGTGTCCCAATAGCTACAAATTTTTTGAAGGCCTCAGACTCCACCAGCTTGTATGGTAAAAGCTGGCGGGCTAAGAGTTCCGACAAGCCAGCTGTCAGACGCCGGGCAAGGGGGTGACTCTGTGACATTGGCTTCTTACGCTCAAACATGTCCTTGACAGACACCTGACTGTGGGCAGATGAGCAGGAACTGCTCAAGGCGAGAGACGTAGTGTCAGATGGTTGAGAGGGGGCAAGGAGGACAGCAGTGGTTGACGTGGCTGAAGATGCTGGACCAGGAGGAGGATGGTGGCTTTGAGCTTGTGTGCTGCTTGTACTCGTCATCATGTGTTGATCCCATAGGCGTTTGTGATGTGAGATCATGTGCCTTCGCAAAGCAGTTGTACCTAGGTGGGTGTTGGATTTCCCACGACTCAGTTTCTTTTGGCACAGGTTGCAAATGGCATCGCTGTTATCAGAGGCAGACACACAAAAAAAAATGCCACACTGCTGAGCTTTGCAATGGCGGCATTCTGGTGGTGGCAACAGCATGCGTTGATTGGCGTGCTGTCTGGCTGACCCCGGGTGCCGATACATGCTGTCTGACTGTGCCACTAGCTCCTTGCGACGACCTACCCCTCCTTCCAACTCGTCTCCTCCTCCTCTCTGTCTCCCCATCTGAACTTTCCCCCTGTTCTTCTTCTCTTCGAGCGGGCACCCACGTGACATCCACATCGTCATCATCAACCGCTTCACTTGTATCTGACAACTCAGCAAAGGAAGCAGCAGCGGGTACAACATCATCATCATCACACCGTACATCCATTTGTGTAATGCTGCCTGACTGAGACATGTCCCTTTTATCTACATCCTCTGGCAATAATGTTTGCGCATCACTCATTTCTTCCAACTCATGTGTAAATAACTCCTCTGACAGATCAAGTGAAGCAACTGTGGTGCTAGTGTTGGTGGTGGCGGCAGGCGGGCGAGTGGGAACTTGAGAGGTGCCCAAAGCTGAGCTGGAGAAGGATGGTGCGTCAAGGTTCCGAGCGGAAGCTGTAGAAGATTGGCTGTCCTGTGTTAGCCAGTCAACTATGTCCTCAGAACTTTTCGAGTTCAGGGTACGTGGCCCCTGAACACTGGGCATTATTCTTGGGCCAAAGGGAATCACAGCACCACGACCACGACAGCCCCTGCGGGGTGGCCTGCCTCTGCCTGTCATTTTTTTTAGATTAGTTTAGTTGTACTATGCGTGCAAGCTACTGTGACACCAGATATGAGTGGCACTGTGCACTGGCAGAAGTTGGCACAGTAGACACTGTAGGTCTGACACACACGCTGGCAGGCAACTGACTGCTCATCTACTGCAGTCAAAACTGTTGTGGTTTTTTTTTATGTAAGCTACTGTGCCGGGGAAAAAAAACAAGCAGACTGGTGTTTTACCAGCCCTAAAAAGGGCTTTTTGGGGTGCTGTCAGGATGCTGTGCTTACAGCAGAGATCAGATGAGTCTTTCAGGAGTGGAGTGAACACTGAATACACTGGCCTAGCCTAGCTTTCCCTATAAAATCAGCAGCAGCTAAACTGTCCCTCCTCTGGCTAACACTGCAGCTTAAGTACAGACTGAATCTAAAATAGATGCTGTCCAGGAAAAAAAAAAAGCAGACTGGTGTTTTACCAGCCCTAAAAAGGGCTTTTTGGGGTGCTGTCAGGACGCTGTGCTTACAGCAGAGATCAGATGAGTCTTTCAGGAGTGGAGTGAACACTGAATACACTTGCCTATAGCTTTCCCTATAAAATCAGCAGCAGCTAAACTGTCCCTCCTCTGGCTAACACTGCAGCTTAAGTACAGACTGAATCTAAAATAGATGCTGTCCAGGAAAAAAAAAGAAGCAGACTGGTGTTTTACCAGCCCTAAAAAGGGCTTTTTGGGGTGCTGTCAGGACGCTGTGCTTACAGCAGAGATCAGATGAGTCTTTCAGGAGTGGAGTGAACACTGAATACACTGGCCTAGCCTAGCTTTCCCTATAAAATCAGCAGCAGCTAAACTGTCCCTCCTCTGGCTAACACTGCAGCTTAAGTACAGACTGAATCTAAAATAGATGCTGTCCAGGAAAAAACAAAAAAGCAGACTGGTGTTTTACCAGCCCTAAAAAGGGCTTTTTGGGGTGCTGTCAGGACGCTGTGCTTACAGCAGAGATCAGATGAGTCTTTCAGGAGTGGAGTGAACACTGAATACACTGGCCTAGCCTAGCTTTCCCTATAAAATCAGCAGCAGCTAAACTGTCCCTCCTCTGGCTAACACTGTAGCTTAAGTTCAGACTGAATCTAAAATAGATGCTGTCCAGGAAAAAACAAAAAAGCAGACTGGTGTTTTACCAGCCCTAAAAAGGGCTTTTTGGGGTGCTGTCAGGACGCTGTGCTTACAGCAGAGATCAGATGAGTCTTTCAGGAGTGGAGTGAACACTGAATACACTTGCCTATAGCTTTCCCTATAAAATCAGCAGCAGCTAAACTGTCCCTCCTCTGGCTAACACTGCAGCTTAAGTACAGACTGAATCTAAAATAGATGCTGTCCAGGAAAAAACAAAAAAGCAGACTGGTGTTTTACCAGCCCTAAAAAGGGCTTTTTGGGGTGCTGTCAGGACGCTGTGCTTACAGCAGAGATCAGATGAGTCTTTCAGGAGTGGAGTGAACACTGAATACACTGGCCTAGCCTAGCTTTCCCTATAAAATCAGCAGCAGCTAAACTGTCCCTCCTCTGGCTAACACTGTAGCTTAAGTTCAGACTGAATCTAAAATAGATGCTGTCCAGGAAAAAACAAAAAAGCAGACTGGTGTTTTACCAGCCCTAAAAAGGGCTTTTTGGGGTGCTGTCAGGACGCTGTGCTTACAGCAGAGATCAGATGAGTCTTTCAGGAGTGGAGTGAACACTGAATACACTTGCCTATAGCTTTCCCTATAAAATCAGCAGCAGTTAAACTGTCCCTCCTCTGGCTAACACTGTAGCTTAAGTTCAGACTGAATCTAAAATAGATGCTGTCCAGGAAAAAACAAAAAAGCAGACTGGTGTTTTACCAGCCCTAAAAAGGGCTTTTTGGGGTGCTGTCAGGACGCTGTGCTTACAGCAGAGATCAGATGAGTCTTTCAGGAGTGGAGTGAACACTGAATACACTTGCCTATAGCTTTCCCTATAAAATCAGCAGCAGCTAAACTGTCCCTCCTCTGGCTAACACTGCAGCTTAAGTACAGACTGAATCTAAAATAGATGCTGTCCAGGAAAAAAAAAGAAGCAGACTGGTGTTTTACCAGCCCTAAAAAGGGCTTTTTGGGGTGCTGTCAGGACGCTGTGCTTACAGCAGAGATCAGATGAGTCTTTCAGGAGTGGAGTGAACACTGAATACACTGGCCTAGCCTAGCTTTCCCTATAAAATCAGCAGCAGCTAAACTGTCCCTCCTCTGGCTAACACTGCAGCTTAAGTACAGACTGAATCTAAAATAGATGCTGTCCAGGAAAAAACAAAAAAGCAGACTGGTGTTTTACCAGCCCTAAAAAGGGCTTTTTGGGGTGCTGTCAGGACGCTGTGCTTACAGCAGAGATCAGATGAGTCTTTCAGGAGTGGAGTGAACACTGAATACACTGGCCTAGCCTAGCTTTCCCTATAAAATCAGCAGCAGCTAAACTGTCCCTCCTCTGGCTAACACTGTAGCTTAAGTTCAGACTGAATCTAAAATAGATGCTGTCCAGGAAAAAACAAAAAAGCAGACTGGTGTTTTACCAGCCCTAAAAAGGGCTTTTTGGGGTGCTGTCAGGACGCTGTGCTTACAGCAGAGATCAGATGAGTCTTTCAGGAGTGGAGTGAACACTGAATACACTTGCCTATAGCTTTCCCTATAAAATCAGCAGCAGCTAAACTGTCCCTCCTCTGGCTAACACTGCAGCTTAAGTACAGACTGAATCTAAAATAGATGCTGTCCAGGAAAAAACAAAAAAGCAGACTGGTGTTTTACCAGCCCTAAAAAGGGCTTTTTGGGGTGCTGTCAGGACGCTGTGCTTACAGCAGAGATCAGATGAGTCTTTCAGGAGTGGAGTGAACACTGAATACACTGGCCTAGCCTAGCTTTCCCTATAAAATCAGCAGCAGCTAAACTGTCCCTCCTCTGGCTAACACTGTAGCTTAAGTTCAGACTGAATCTAAAATAGATGCTGTCCAGGAAAAAACAAAAAAGCAGACTGGTGTTTTACCAGCCCTAAAAAGGGCTTTTTGGGGTGCTGTCAGGACGCTGTGCTTACAGCAGAGATCAGATGAGTCTTTCAGGAGTGGAGTGAACACTGAATACACTTGCCTATAGCTTTCCCTATAAAATCAGCAGCAGTTAAACTGTCCCTCCTCTGGCTAACACTGTAGCTTAAGTTCAGACTGAATCTAAAATAGATGCTGTCCAGGAAAAAACAAAAAAGCAGACTGGTGTTTTACCAGCCCTAAAAAGGGCTTTTTGGGGTGCTGTCAGGACGCTGTGCTTACAGCAGAGATCAGATGAGTCTTTCAGGAGTGGAGTGAACACTGAATACACTTGCCTATAGCTTTCCCTATAAAATCAGCAGCAGCTAAACTGTCCCTCCTCTGGCTAACACTGCAGCTTAAGTACAGACTGAATCTAAAATAGATGCTGTCCAGGAAAAAAAAAGAAGCAGACTGGTGTTTTACCAGCCCTAAAAAGGGCTTTTTGGGGTGCTGTCAGGACGCTGTGCTTACAGCAGAGATCAGATGAGTCTTTCAGGAGTGGAGTGAACACTGAATACACTGGCCTAGCCTAGCTTTCCCTATAAAATCAGCAGCAGCTAAACTGTCCCTCCTCTGGCTAACACTGCAGCTTAAGTACAGACTGAATCTAAAATAGATGCTGTCCAGGAAAAAACAAAAAAGCAGACTGGTGTTTTACCAGCCCTAAAAAGGGCTTTTTGGGGTGCTGTCAGGACGCTGTGCTTACAGCAGAGATCAGATGAGTCTTTCAGGAGTGGAGTGAACACTGAATACACTGGCCTAGCCTAGCTTTCCCTATAAAATCAGCAGCAGCTAAACTGTCCCTCCTCTGGCTAACACTGTAGCTTAAGTTCAGACTGAATCTAAAATAGATGCTGTCCAGGAAAAAACAAAAAAGCAGACTGGTGTTTTACCAGCCCTAAAAAGGGCTTTTTGGGGTGCTGTCAGGACGCTGTGCTTACAGCAGAGATCAGATGAGTCTTTCAGGAGTGGAGTGAACACTGAATACACTTGCCTATAGCTTTCCCTATAAAATCAGCAGCAGCTAAACTGTCCCTCCTCTGGCTAACACTGCAGCTTAAGTACAGACTGAATCTAAAATAGATGCTGTCCAGGAAAAAAAAAAGCAGACTGGTGTTTTACCAGCCCTAAAAGGGGCTTTTTGGGGTGCTGTCAGGACGCTGTGCTTACAGCAGAGATCAGATGAGTCTTTCAGGAGTGGAGTGAACACTGAATACACTTGCCTATAGCTTTCCCTATAAAATCAGCAGCAGCTAAACTGTCCCTCCTCTGGCTAACACTGCAGCTTAAGTACAGACTGAATCTAAAATAGATGCTGTCCAGGAAAAAACAAAAAAGCAGACTGGTGTTTTACCAGCCCTAAAAAGGGCTTTTTGGGGTGCTGTCAGGACGCTGTGCTTACAGCAGAGATCAGATGAGTCTTTCAGGAGTGGAGTGAACACTGAATACACTTGCCTATAGCTTTCCCTATAAAATCAGCAGCAGCTAAACTGTCCCTCCTCTGGCTAACACTGCAGCTTAAGTACAGACTAAATCTAAAATAGATGCTGTCCAGGAAAAAAAAAAAAAGCAGACTGGTGTTTTACCAGCCCTAAAAAGGGCTTTTTGGGGTGCTGTCAGGACGCTGTGCTTACAGCAGAGATCAGATGAGTCTTTCAGGAGTGGAGTGAACACTGAATACACTTGCCTAGCCTAGCTTTCCCTATAAAATAAGCAGCAGCTAAACTGTCCCTCCTCTCGCTAAGACTGCAGCTTGAGAATGAATCTAAAATGGATGCTGTCCAGGAGGTGGGAGGGTCTGGGAGGGAGGGTATGCTGCTGATTGGCTGGAATGTGTCTGCTGACTGTGAGGTACAGGGTCAAAGTTTGCTCAATGATAATGAATAGGGGGCGGACCGAACATCGCATATGTTCGCCGGCCGCGGCGAACGCGAACAAGCTATGTTCACCGGGAACTGTTCGCCGGCGAATAGTTCTGTACATCTCTACTCATTAAGTCTTACCTTTACTGCCCTTTTGGTCCTCCCCACATATTGGAGACCACAAGGGCACTGTATAAGGTAGACAACCCCCAAAGATGAGCATGTTATAAAAGGTTCGATTTCATAGGTTCGGCCAGTACTTGTTGAAGAAAAATGACTGATCTTCCTATCCCTGCAGCTATTCAAGCTGCACACTTGGCATTTCTTACATCTATAGTATCCTGTCAGGTTCTCTAAGAATGTCCTATTGGCCCGTGGGGGATCCTGGACGCTTGGGGCCACTCTATTAGAAAGTGTTGAAGCACCTCTAAACACAATAGCTGTTTTTTCTGGAAGAGAAGATGCCAGCACTAAGTCACTAGTTAAAACATGGCAGTGCTTACGTATCAGGCTTTTGATGGTCTGATGCTGCATGGAGAAAGTGGTGATAAATGGAAGAGAGAACTTACCATCCCTCACCACCCTCTCCTTATCAACCAAAAGTGATCCTCGATCAACCACACTCACAGATTGTATCAATTGAGACATATTACTTTGTTGATAACCTTTATTGTGGATACGGATTATAAGAAGATTTTCTGTCGTTGGCTTTTTTGGACACTTATTCACGGGTGTTTTGTTTATCATGGACTTTCAGACATGAACTTTGAGAGTCCTATATAGCAGTTGTGGACTATCATCTTATTAACTGTTTAATCATAGTTCACTCACTTTAACATTATTTATATTTCACTGATTTTTCATGGTTCTTCATTGAGCATCTATACGATTTATCACTGTTGGTATTTGGATTTTTTCAATTATTCAGTGGTGGGCTTATGTTCAAAGTTTAAAATAGTACATATTTAATTGTAGACTGCTGTTTCTGTACTGTATTAGATTGCATTATTGTGAAACATCTCTTTATTTTTACTAAAACATATTTATCTCTTTTTCTAGTTTTCTAATAACGCATTCTTGTAAACAAAAAAATGCTTCTACAAGTCATCAACTACACCTCATCCTTTTATTTATCATTCTAGTCCAATTTTTATCTACTACATCTTTTTTTGTTGTTTTTTTATTGTGATGGCATCACATGATTCCAGGCTAGTCTAATCCCTCTTTTTGTCCTTATTTCACAGCAATGGCTTGTGTCAATTGCCAAATTCAGTTTTATTTAGATGCATTCCACCTGCACATGGCATCAGTTCAGACATCAGAAATTTCCGAGACTATTCACATTCCTTGACAAGTACATTTGACCTGTGGCAACCTGCAGCTGACCTCCTGACATGCATGTGACAGCTTCCTTCTAAGCTGCAAGAACCTGTTTCAAGCTGCTTTTGCATTTCCATGTATGTGTGTAAAGCCCATTGACAAAGTCCCTAATTATTCTCTTCTCTGCAAACCAGCCCCATGTTCTACTTACTCATTTTTTATCCGCCATTGCCAAAACACTAGTGTGTATTATTTGCTTTTTACTGCCTTCTCATCTAAAAAAAAGCTGATAAGTGTAAAGTATGTTTAGGTTATTCATTTTGTCACCTTTAAAATTATGTATTTTTAACATTTATTGGAATAATGTTAAATAATAGTTAGTTACACTGGACAACAATTTTCTTCAAACATTTTGCCTCCTGAAAATCTTTTGATGGATATGATAGACCCCTTCAAACTGAGCACAAATTGAATTTCAAAATGACTATCACATAGAGATATTTTGGGAAATATGACATTAACATTTAGTGACTATAATGTATTTAATTGCATAATACTTCCGATATGCTGCATGAGTTCAACAGGGCAAAAAGTGTTTTATTGCTAATTTTCAGTTATACTCAGTGTCCAGTGAATCTTACTGCTGTGTCCAACAATAGTCAGCAATAATTCATGGATTCCAATTGCCCTGATTCAATTTTTCCATCGTGGCAATGTCCTGGTGAAACCTTTCACTATGTCTGTCATTGATTGCACCTTGATTTTTGGAAAAGAAGTCCAAGTATGATTACAGAAAATTAATCTTTAGCAACATGCTGCACTTCATGGTCTTGTATGCTGAAAAAGGTTTGTTGGCCAGCTGAATGGTGTTGAAAAGCAATCAAAGATGTTGTTCAGAAATTTAATTTCAACTTTACAATACATTTTCTCTGACCCCAATGACCATATGTTATTGATGACATATTTGATCTGTGGACCCTCAAAAATCCCTCCCCTAATCTCGGCATCAGTTATCCTTGGAAACATCTGTCTTAAATAACAAAGACCTTCACCTCTCCGGTTCACCACTTTCACAAAATTTTTCATCAGTCTGAGCTGTATATGAAGCGGAGACAAAAATATCTTTGACAGGTTAACAAGTGATTCATGTGCCATGTTTTTCTGTGCTAAACCAAATTCTGACCTTTTTAATGTAATGCAACGACTGTCACACTCACATATGTAACAACAGTACTTGGTATATCCAAGTTGTATTCCAAGCAGCAGAACCATTACTTTCAGATCTCAACAGATATTCCAGTTGTACTTGGTGTACTGGATGTGCTTAAATAACAGTTGTTTTCCTATATTCCTTTCATATGTGCAGCATAGCCAAAAAGTATAAACACTGAAGAGTTATAGAAAACAGAATCTGATAGTTAAATTACAGGTTATTTTGTGGTTAGCAGCCTGGAATCTAAAAGATATACAAAAAGTGTCCAGGAAGTAAAAAAATCGTTATCCAGTGTTAATAATGAATGTTTAGATTGTATTGTAAGACAATCAAGATAAGTGTTACACTTTAATGCAGAACTTGTAGAGGAGGATAGAAAAAAGGTGAATTGCCTACATTTGATCCAGAAGTTTTACAACTTCCCTGGCTGACAGTCACTTGGTGGGTCTCAGCATCCATAAGCACACAGCTACTAATAAAATAGCTACAAAACATGTAATATATTATAAAACATGGGTCTTCATTTTGTGACTATGAATTTCAAACTCCAAAAATATGACTACAGATGAGAGAAACTTTGAAAACCTGAACAAAACAGTAAGCATCAAATTAGGATAATTTAGTGCAGATGTGCATATTTCTGCTTATTCTAAAACATGATCTATCTATCTATCTATCTATCTATCTATCTATCTATCTATCTATCTATCTATCTATCTATCTATCTATCTATCCAGTTTTTCTTTCAGTCAGTCATGTATTCTGAGTATTAATTTATGTGTGTACACAAATTTATATAGACAGATATGTATGCAAAGCCAATTCATCAAGTAAAAAAACTTTATGTTGAGGTAGTTAAGAAGGATAGCCCACTATAAAACCTTCTCCAAAGAAATCTGAATGGTCAAACATGTCAGTTCAAGGCTGCCTCAACATATAGAGAGGAGAAATAAAACATTTCAAAGAAAAGTAATAGGCTATGAAACAAGATATAGCGGCAAGCAGTTCAAGGCTGGTCACAGTATTGATTATCCACAAATAATGTCTGTTCAAGGCTGGCTGAGTGTGTATGCACCAAGATTCAGAAATATTAATTTTGTAATCAAACATAAAAATAATCGCAATTACATGTTTTGCTTTCACTACAGAATTAAACATAGATTACAATTATATTAATCACCTTATATGATGCGTCCTGAAAAGTCTATTGATTATTAAATAGGCACAATTTTGATTGTTGCTCTTCATGTATTCTTACTCCCAGTTTGAAGACTGGGTCACTGTTCATTACTGTAACTAGAAGAAAATATAAAAGAGCATAAAAGTAATGTTAAAAATTGTGAGCAGGCAGGCTTTTGATTACTGAAGAGAGATATGCAATATATTTTCTGCTATAAATACACTTGCCTGTCTGTTCATAATCTTCACTGGGATGAATTAGAGCAGAGAATGCGAGCCAGGCCTTCTCGTCCACATCAGTGCCTGACCTTACAAATGCGCTTCTGGAAGGATAGTCAAACATTCCCATAGACACGCCCCTAAACCTTGTGGACAGCCTTTCCAGAAGAGATGAAGCTGTTATAACTGCAAAGGGTGGGCCAACTCAATATTGAACCCTACGGACTAAGATTGGGATGCCATAAAAGTTCATGTGCATGTAAAGGCAGGTGTCCCAATACTTTTGGTAATATAGTGTACCTGTACCTTTAGTTTCGCTTTAAGAATCACTCACTCCTGGCAAGCATTTGTGCCAGCATCAGTAATATTACCAATCACTTCTTACTACTGCAACTTTAGGAACCTTTCCCTATGACAGCAAATTTATTTTAAAGAATTACTGCCAGTTCTCAGATTAGGAAACTGGTGGTAATTAAAATGTACCTAAAGGCAAAACTTTTTTTTTGTTTTTTGTAGTTTTGGATAGAGTGGAGAAGGACTTGAATACATGTCAGTTTCTATTGCTGTCTATGCCCCCGTTAGGGAGATTCACCCACTCTGTTTGTCCTGTTTACCAATATTATAATTGAAAGTAAAAGAAACTCCCAAATTTAGGATTAACATCTGAAACAAATAGAGGGAAAATCTTCTAATAGCAAAACGAATTCCGGTGACACCAGGATTCCCTGACTTGGTAGGGGTTTCAACACACTTCCTGTTTTGACTATGAGACAGAAAATGAAGGGACAAATCCCCAATGGTACATAGATGGCAAAAATAAAAATAAAATGGTGGGGGTCATAACCCTTTGTTCTGCCCCCAGCAGGATAACCATTACATTATTTACCTGTAATATCAGATTTGACTACAAGATGGAGCCGGTGGTAAATTTACTGATTTTTTTTTTACAGAAAATAGAAACTGTTCAACTTTATCAAAGTTCCCATAATTTTTCGGTCTAAGGAAAAGAAACAGGTGCATCCTGGGAGCTCAGACTCTATCTTCGAGACTGAAAGAAAGAACCAGCTATCAGAGCACATGTTGGACTAAGACTTGCATCTGCTTGCATTTCCTAAACGCAGCATCGCTGGTGAGAATGAATTATCACCATCTTTTGCCTAGCTTATTCATTGTATTTCTGTATATTTTATATACTGATTATATGTATCTGTATTTTTTTCCCCCCAATAGTTTCACCGACCCTGGCTTATTGCAGAACAGGATTCACTGATGCTAAGGTCCCAAATTTTGGAAGGGATATTAGAACCGAGTGTAATAGTGATTTATTACAACAACAAAAAAACTTGACTTGATGATATGACAATAGAAGAGCAGGCATTGCAGCCACCAGTCTTTACAAGAAATTATAGGGATAATGAGCTCTGTAAATGCTAAATTCAAAGATACATTGATTAGAGAATGTTGCATTGTTTGGAAAAAGAAGACCATATTTGGTAAATGTAGGAACTAACATTTAAAAAACTGAAATAAAAAAAAAAATTTGCTTGGACTTCAGCTTTAAAATATAACTACAGGCAAAACTTTTTTTCGATTTTGATAGAGTGGTGAGGGGTTATAACCCCCGTCAGGTTTTTTATTGTGGTCTGTATCCCCATTAGGGGGATTTACTCTCTTTAACCACTTCAGCCCTGGAAGGATTTACTCCCTTCCTGACCGATCCCTTTTTGCGATACGGCACTACGTCGCTTTAACTGACAATTGCGCGGTCGTGCGAAGTTGTACCCAAACAAAATTGATGTCCTTTTTTCCCCACATATAGAGCTTTCTTTTGGTGGTATTTGATCACGGCTGCAGGTTTTATGTTTTGCGCTACAAACCAAAAAATAGCGACAAATTTAAAAAAAGGAATATTTTTTATTTTTTGCTATAATAAATACCCCCCAAAAATATATTTAAAAAAATCTCTTCCTCAGTTTAGGCCAATATGTATTCTTCTACCTTCTACGCAATAAGTGTATATTGATTGATTTGCCCAAAAGTTATCACGTCTACAAAATATTTTGTGATTGTTATTGTGACTGCAAAATTGCGGCGGACAGATCAGACATTTTTGACACTATTTTGGGACCATTGACATTTATTCAGCGATCAGTGCTATAAAAATGCACTGATTACTGTGTAAATGTCACTGGCAGGGAGGGGGTTAAACACTAGGGGGTGATCAAGGGGTTAAGTGTGTTCCCTCAGTGTGTTCTAACTGTAGGGGGGATGGGCTCACTAGAACATGACAGAGGCCACTGTTCCCGATCACTGGAAGCAATAGATCCCTGTCATGTTGCTAGGCAGAACAGGGAAATGCCTTGTTTACATAGGCATCTCCCCATTCTGCCTCTCCATGCCACGATCACAGGCCACTGGAGGACATCGAGTCCACAGCATCCGCAGGCACACTCCCGCAGCTTGCGCCACCGGCAGCGTGCGCGCGCCCACTAGCCGCCGATGGTGGAGTGATGTACAGGTATGTGGTTTTGCACACCCGTGCCATTCTTCCAACGTATTTCGGCGTGAGCCGGTCGTCATGTGGTTAAATGTGACTACCAATATCACCAGGGATGAATGTGAGGGTAAATCCAGAGATGTAAGTTCCCAACAGGTCAGGAACAGTGACAAAGTCTTCAATGGGGACACTTTCTTCCATGACAACATAGGGAAAACATCCTCTCACCTGACCACTCATTCACCTGTTAAGTCTACCAAACAGAAAGCAAAGTAGAACACCCCTAATGAGATAAATCTATCAAAATTTTGTTCCAGTGGTTTTATTCTGTATTGCTTCCTTGACAACCTAAAATTAGTGAATTTCAGATTATTTTCTCTCTTGTAAAAAAATGGCCAACAGAAAAAATAGATGGGGGAATCTCCACAGTAGGGACACAGAAAGCTACAAAAATCTTGAATAGGGTCTATGCCTGAAGGTAAAAAACCAGCCCCCCAATACTTACCTGAGCCAGATTCCGATCCAGTGATATGGACGAGAGCCTTAGCTCTCCTGGGTCTCTCCTGTCTCATTGGCTGAGACAGCAGTGATAGCCATTGGCCGTCAATCCCAGCCAGTGAACCAATAAGAAGCGAGAGGGAGCTTTGTGTGTGAATGGACACAGAGCAGCGGCAGGAGAGAGTCTGGTTGGGTGTCCCCATAGCAAACTGCCTGCTATGGGGTTACTAGGCAAGAAGGAGGGGCCAGGATCGCCAACAGGGGACTCAAGTAGAGGAGGATTGGGGCTGCCCACTGACCACACTAAGCAGGAGAGCACATCATTGTCAGTTCTCTAGCTGTGCTGGGAACTCAGCCTCCTCTCTTCCAATGGTCAGACTTGTCCTGACACGCCCCTGCTGCAAAGCCTTTTACTGGGAAGTTCAGCATGCTGTTGCTTCTCCTGCCCCAGCTCTAATGCAGCTGAGAACAGAAGGAATGTGATCACTTATAAAAAAGGTATTTATAAAAAAAAAAATTATATCTATACACAGATGCTTTACCTTTCATTCCTATTTTAAACTTAATGGGTTGTTTTAAAAGGTAACAATAACTTATTTTTTTTTTTTTTTTTAAAGAAAATTCTTGCTAATGTACTCCCACCTATACTTCAAAAAATAATACATCTTGACCAGACTAGATATATGGTAGGAAGAGTCCTGTTCACCCAGTTTGCTCATTCACACTTCATTCCTATGTGCCTTCTATCAACTGGTGCTGAAAAAGCATTCAATAGGGTTAATCGGCCTGGGGATTCATATGTGTTATGGGTTGGAATCTATTTACTCTTACCCTACAGCTGTACTTAAGGGCCAACTAAGCTATGTCTACCTATTTATCACTGAGAAATGGTACTAGACAGGGGTGTCCCCTGTCCCTCTTATATTTATTCTTAGCCTAGAGCACCTCCTCTGCCATATTAGAGAAAAATAATAATATTTATTACATAAGGTTGCAGTATTTACTGATGACCTGTTTTATTTTGTTTTTTTAACTAACCCAGAAGTTTTCCTGCAGAGCCTGAGAGAAACATTAAGAAAAAATATGGAGATTTTTCAAATATTAAAATCAACAATCACAAATCTGAAGCCCTTACAGTGGCGGTGCGTCCATAGAGGGCGCCGGAGCGCCGCCCCCTCTCGCTCCCGCACCGCCACTGAATGACAATACACAGATTCATGCACTGCATGAATCTGTGTATTGTCACCGCTGCCGCGCTGCCCACTATACATATGGCCGGCCTCCTGGTGAGCGCCGGCCATATGAATTAGAGCGGCAGCCGGCGGTGGGTGTGACTTGGAAGTGCCTATCAGAGCCAGTATTCGGCTTCCAAAAACTCCTCCCAGGTACGCACGGGGGTGCGTTCCTGGAAGAAGACTGTGTGGAGGTTTCAGCCAATCAGGTTCACCGGATCTGGTTACCAGTAACCTGATTGGCTGAAGCGACATCGAGGGCGGGAGAACACATCGAGGACGGCGCGGACCGAGGAAGGTAAGTGCAGGGCTGGGGGGGGGGGACAGGCTGCATTTGGGGAACAAACTGGCTGAATATGGGGCACAAACTGGCTTAATATGGGGCACAAACTGGCTGAATATGGGGGGAACTGGCTGAATATGGGGGACAAACTGGCTGAATATGGGGGGAACTGGCTGAATATGGGGGACAAACTGGCTGCATTTGGGGGGAACTGGCTATATATGCAGGACAAACTGGCTGCATTTGGGGGGAACTGGCTGTATATGGGGGACACGCTGGCTGCATTTGGGGGGAACTGGCTGTATATGGGGGGAACTGGCTGTATATGGGGGGACAAACTGGCTGAATATGGGGGGAACTGGCTGTATATGGGGGACAAACTGGCTGAATATGGGGGGAACTGGCTGTATATGGGGGACACGCTGGCTGCATTTGGGGGGAACTGGCTGTATATGCGGGACAAACTGGCTGCATTTGGGGGAAACTGGCTGTATATGGGGGACACGCTGGCTGCATTTGGGGGGAACTGGCTGTATATGGGGGACACGCTGGCTGCATTTGGGGGGAACTGGCTGTATATGGGGGACAAACTGGCTGCATTTGGGGGTAAATGGCTGTATATGGGGACAAACTGGCTGTATATGGGGGCACACTGGCTATATATATGGGGACAAACTGGCTGTATATGGGGGCACACTGGCTATATATGGGGGCACACTGGCTGTATATGGGGGCACACTGGCTGTATATGGGGGCACACTGGCTGTATATATGGGGGCACACTGGTTATACATATATGGGGGCACACTGGCTGTATATGGAAACAAACTGGCTGTATTTGAGGGGGCAAACTGGTGGCGTTTGGGCACAGTGGCTGCGTTTAATGGGCACAGTGGCGGCAATTGATTTTTTTTTTTTCAGTTTGTTTGCGCCCCCCCAAAAATTTTGAGCACCAGCCGCCACTGAGCCCTTAGTATCTCACTAGATTCAAATCACTTAGTCATGATTAGGGATGAGCCGAACACCCCCCTGTTCTGTTCGCACCAGAACCTGCAAACAAACCTAAAGTTTGCGTGAACTTTAGAACCCTATTAAATACAATGGACTCGAACGTTCAAAATCAAAAGTGCTAATTATAAAGGCTAATATGCAAGTTATTGTCCTAAAAAGGGTTTGGGGACCCGGGTCCTGCCCCAGGGGACATGTATCAATGCAAAAAAAAAAGTTTTAAAAACTGCAGTTTTTTCGGGCGCAGTGATTTTAATAATGCATAAAGTGAAAAATAAAAAGTGAAATATTCCTTTAAATTTCGTACCTGGGGGGGTTGTAAAATATGCCTGTAAAGCATCGCTTGTTTCCCTTGCTTAGAACTGTCCCTGCACAAAAGTAGGATTTTTAAAACAGCTTACCTGTAAAATCCTTTTCTTGGAGTACATCACGGGACACAGAGCAGCATAGTCATTACTATGTGGGTTATATAGAATTACCTTCAGGTGCTGGCACTGGCAACTTCCAAAACAGGAAGTACCCTCCCCTATATAAGCCCCTCCCATCCGGGAGTACCTCAGTTTTGTAGCAAAGCAATACGTGTCCCCAAAAGAGGGGTGGGAGCTCTGTGTCCCGTGATGTACTCCAAGAAAAGGATTTTACAGGTAAGCTGTTTTAAAAATCCTACTTTCTTGTTCATACATCACGGGACACAGAGCAGCATAGTCATTACTATGTGGGACGTCCCAAAGCAATGCCACATGAGGGGGGGGATACACCATACATAAGCTGGGCGCCATCAGGCATGAGGATCTTTTGCGGCCTGCAACACACTGCGCCCAAAGGCGACATCCTCCTGACTTCTCACGTCCACCTGGTAGAACCTAGTAAACGTGTGTACTGAAGACCATGTTGCGGCCTTACAAATTTGCGCCAGGGAGGCCTGGTGATGCACTGCCCATGAAGTTCCAACTGCTCTCGTGGAGTGCGCCCTAACTTTGAACGGAGGCGGTCTACTTTTCAAGCCATAGGCTTGTATTATGACCTGTCGAATCCACTTGGCTAAAGTAGATTTTGATGCTGCCTGACCCTTTCTGGGGCCTTCCGGCAGAACAAACAGAGAATCCGTTCTACGAATCTGAGCAGTGGCTTTTAGATAAGCTTTAACTGCTCTTACTACATCCAAAGAATGCAATAACTTTTCCTCTACCGAGCTTGGTTTGGGGAAAAAAGAAGGAAGAACCACATCCTGGTTCAAGTGAAACCTCGATACCACCTTAGGAAGAAAGGCTGGGTGAGGACGTAATACTACTCTGTCCTTATGGATAACCAGATATGGCTCTTTACAGGACATGGCGGCTAATTCCGACACTCTTCTAGCCGAGCATATGGCTACTAAAAATATCAATTTCCTGGTGAGTAGAACCAAGGAAATGTGCCGCAAAGGTTCAAATGGCTGCTTCTGCAGAACCGACAGAACCAAATTTAGATCCCATGGGCATATGGGAGCCTTAATCGGTGGAATAATACGAGTCACACCTTGCATAAAGGATTTGACAAGTGAATGCATAGCCAGGGGCCTTTGAAATAGTATTGACAAGGCCGAAACCTGGCCCTTGATAGTACGTAAGGCAAATTTCCTGTCTACAGCCCACTGCAGGAAGTCCAGAATTCTGCCTATAACGTACTTACGTGGATGCCATTTTCTGGCCTCGCACCAAGTGATGTACGCCTTCCAAACTCTATAGTAGATCTGCCTGGATACAGGCTTCCTGGCATTGATTATAGTTGATACCACAGAGTTAGAGAGACCTCTCTTCTTTAGGATGTGGGACTCAATAGCCAGGCCGTTAAACTTAGAGTTAGTAAGGAAGGGTGGTATATCGGTCCTTGCGAAAGCAGGTCCGGACGACGTGGAAGGGTCCAAGGACTCCCCACAGACATTTTGATGATCTCCGCGTACCAGGCCCTTCGGGGCCACGCTGGAGCCACCAGGATCACCGGCTTCTTCTCCAACCTGACTCTGCGAAGGAGTCGAGGCAACAGTTGTAGCGGAGGGAATGCATATATCAGTCTGAACTGATCCCAAGGGAACACCAGAGCATCCGAGCCGCAAGCGAGGGGATCCCTTGTCCGGGAGACAAATCTGTCCACCTTTGCGTTGAATCTGGATGCTAGCAGATCTACATCCGGTGTTCCCCACCGCTGACATATTGCTCGGAAGACCTCGGGATGAAGGGACCATTCCCCTGGGCATAACTGTTGGCGACTCAGAAAGTCCGCCTTCCAATTCTCCACCCCTGGAATGAAGACAGCTGATATACATGGGACATGCTTTTCTGCCCATTCCAGGATGTGACTTACTTCCCTCTGGGCTGCACGACTCCTGGTGCCTCCCTGATGATTGATATATGCCACTGCTGTGGCATTGTCTGATTGAATTCTGACAGGGGACCCTTGGAGTCTGGATGTCCAGGCTACTAGGGCGTACCGGGCTGCTCGTATCTCTAAGAGATTGATGGGCAGGGTTTTTACTACATTTGACCATCTGCCCTGGAGAGACCATTGCTCCAGTACTGCCCCCCAGCCTGTAAGGCTGGCATCTGTAGTGACCACCTTCCAAGATATCGGGCTGAAGGGTTTTCCCTTCTGGAGATTCTGGGGGATCAACCACCAGCAGAGACTCTTCCGAACGGAAGGGGACAAAGCCATCGGGACGTCTAGAGCCTGAACTTTTCCGTTCCAGGCTGACAATATGGCCCTTTGTAAATTCCTTGAGTGGAATTGGGCGTATGGCACAGCTTCGAATGATGCTACCATCTTTCCTAGCAGCCTCATGCACAGGCATATGGACGGCTGTCTTTTTGCACAAAGCAGACGGACCAAGCCCCTCAAAGAGGATACCTTGTCTAGAGGTAAGAAAATCTTCCTCTGGTCTGAATCCAGCCGTAGCCCTAGATATACCAGGTTTTTCACTGGCTGTAGGGCTGACTTGTCCAGGTTGATGACCCAACCGTGAGATTCTAGATACTTGATTGTATCGACAATTACCACTTCTAGCTTGGCAACTGAGTGGTCCATCAACAACAGGTCGTCTAGGTATGCCATTATCGTTACACCCCGTGTTCTTAGATCGGCCAACAGTGGGGCCAGAATTTTTGTGAACACTCGTGGTGCTGTGGCCAGACCGAATGGTAAGGCTCTGAACGGAAAATGGCGCCCTTCTACTGCAAAGCGTAGGAATTTTTGATGACCTGGAAAGATGGGAACATGCAAGTAAGCATCTTTGATGTCGATCGAGGCTAACCATTCCTCCCCTTGTAGGGCAGCGGTGACCGATCGGATCGACTCCATCCGGAAAGACCGGACGTTTAGAAATTTGTTTAGACTCTTTAGGTCCAATATGGGTCTTATGTCCCCGTTTGGCTTCGGGACTGTGAAAAGGTTTGAGTAGAAACCCAACCCCCACTCTTCCATAGGAACCTCCATAATTACTCCTTGGAGCAATAGTTGTTCTAACGCCAATAGGAGAGACCGTCTTTTCAGAGGGTCTCTTGGCATGCCTGACCACATAAAATGGGACGGAGGAGACCCTTTTAACTCCAACTTGTATCCCAGAGTTACTGCGGAGAGCACCCATCTGTCTTTGATCGTCTCCCGCCAGGTCTCTGCGAACAACTGAAGTCTTCCCCCCACCCGTTTGAGTGGTGGCAGCCCTTCATAGGCTTGACTTGGAGGCTGGTTTAGTACCTCTTCGGATCCAGGGCTTTTTATTACCCTGTGGCTGTCCCTGATTTTTACCTCCTGAGTTTGACCGAGGAGGCCGTCGGAACTGCTTAGTAGCAGACGTCGCAGGGATAGGAGAGGTAGTCCTCTTAAAAGATGGACCCCTAGACCTCTTCTTACTCGGTAAGAGAGTACTTTTACCACTGGAAATCTTCTGGATATACTTATCCAAGTCTTCGCCAAAAAGGCGTTCCCCATGAAATGGGAAGCTAACTAAGAGCTTCTTACAGGGAGCTTCAGCAGACCAGTTTTTGAGCCACAGAAGCCTACGCATATGTACCAAAGACAGCGTGAGGCGGGAGGCCTGATGGATAGAATCCTTGATGGCGTCAACCGCAAAGCATAATGCTCTAGGCAGATCAGCCAGAGCCTGGGCCTGTTGGTCTGGCAAATCCCTCAGGACCATTTTCATTTGATCCTTTAAAGCTTGGCAGACCCCAATAGCTGCCACTGCTGGCTGTGTAACAGCCCCTGCTGTGGAAAAAGCAGATTTTAATAAAGATTCCAATTTTTTATCCACTGGATCTTTGAACATTTGAACATTATCTACTGGACATGTCAGTGATTTGTTCACAGAAGAGATGGCTGCATCCACCGTAGGAACATTCCATCTCTGGGTGAACTTTTCCTCCATGGGATAGATCACCGGAAACCTTTTAGGCGGAACAAATAGTTTATCAGGATGTTCCCAGTCCTGGTATATAAGTCCTTCCAATAATGGATGTATTGGAAAGGAGCAATTAACCTGGGGAGCTTTTAGCGACCCCAATGAGGAGACAGCAGTAGTTGATGGTTCAACAAGAGGCATTTTAAATGCAGATCGAACCATGTCAGTTAGGGTCTGGACCCACAATCTTTCAGTCTGTGATGCTGAAAATGGTTCATCTACTGTCGATTCCTCAAAAACAGAGCTAACCTCCTCCTGATCCCCTTCAGGTAGGTCGGTCCCTTCCTGGGACTGTTGCTCTGCCAACAGGCACTCTAATGGAGGTGATGGAGATCTGGCGCGCTTTCTTTCCTGTAGAGAAGAAGCGATCAATGCAGCCAATCTCTGCTCCAATCCCTCCAGAGTTGAGGAAAAAACCTCCTCTGTTATATATGCAGGAGCAGGTGGACTGAGGACAGCCGCAGTACCTGGCACTCCCGGGGGTTCCTTATGGGTATTAACCTCTGATTTCTCAGGGGAGGAGGGTGCAGATGACTGCTCCAGATCCTCAGAGCCCGATGGAGACCCCCTACACTTCCTGAGAGGTATATCTCGGAGTTTTTTAGGCGGCATATTCCTTAGTTCAAAGCTGAGGTATTCCAGCCGCAATACACCCCTTACTGAAATAGTCTAATGCAATTTGCTGCTATGTACATCAGTGGGTGTCTACTAATGCGTCTTTCTGGGGATGCCTGTATCAACCGCCCGCTGTAAGCCCCTATACCATGCTACCAGCTCCTTTTCATGCTCTGTGTCCATAGCAAGCATCGTGGACTGAGTCCTTTTATCTTGCTGGGACGCCCGCACATGCGCAGAAGCGCTGGGCGCACAGAGCGCGTCATCCGCCAGGCTCCGCCCCCTTTTTTGAAGCTAAACCTTATAAAAAGAAAGCATGTGTGCGCGCGCGTGCACGTGTGCGCTCTTGGCGCCATGTAGGGAGAGGAGCCAGGGTCCCTGTTTCACCAGGACTCGGGGATGGAAGGAAACTACTTGGCAGCATGACAGAGGAATGCAGCTTCCCTGATAGAGAGCTCACTCATCTGCCTGGACTTTCACCATGGAAGGAATAGTCCCAAGAAAAAAGACGTTCCACAGCGGCCTCTAGTGGACAAACACAGGTACCGCACTTTTGTCTTTTTTTTTTTTTTTTAAAACCTCCTTTATGAAAAACATTTCCAGGTTTACAGTTTTTTTAAAACTTCCCTTATGAAAAAACATTTCTAGGATTTCTTAGGCATATACAGCTATTAGCGGGAATACCCTTTAGGTAACAGGCAGAAAGACATATTAGGCTTGGGGGTCCCCTCAATAGAACCAAGTTCCTGAGGGGCCCCCACTTACCTTTTCCCCGCCGCAGGACTTTGTTTGGTCCACAGAAGCCCAAACTTCACCTCTCACTTCAGGCATTGTACTAGACCTTCAGGGACCGGGTTCCCAAGGATTCCACTCCCCTGGACCTGTATAGCACCCTGCACAGATAGCCTCTTGGTTTTGGGTATGACCAGAGCTCTGGATCCCAGGGTCCAGCCCTCCTAAGAGAGGCATTACAGGCAAAACCCTGCTCTTCTCTGCAAGGCCCGGGTACCGACCGTTTAGCTATGAAGCTTTTTTGGTCGGATCCGGAATAGCTTGCTAAGGCCCAGAGAACCTGTACACAAGCCCAGATGAATACATGTTAACCTTGGCCAACACCTTAGACACTGGCAAAAAACTGAGGTACTCCCGGATGGGAGGGGCTTATATAGGGGAGGGTACTTCCTGTTTTGGAAGTTGCCAGTGCCAGCACCTGAAGGTAATTCTATATAACCCACATAGTAATGACTATGCTGCTCTGTGTCCCGTGATGTATGAACAAGAAATGTAATTTCTGAAGGAAAAAAAGCCATTTAAAACCACTCGCGGCTATAATGAATTGTCAGCTCCCGGCAATACAGAGAAAAGTCATTGATAAAAAAAACAAATAAATGCGTGGGGGTCCCCCCAAATTCAATTACCAGACCCTTCAGGTCTGGTATGGATATTAAGAGGAACCCTGCATCAAATTAAAAAAAAAATGACGTGGAGTTCCCCCCAAATATCCATACTAGACCCTTCAGGTCTGGTATAGATTTTAAGGGGAACTCCACCCCAAATTGAAAAAAAATGGCGTGGAGTTCCCCCAAAGATCCATACCAGGCCCTTTATCCAAGCACGCAACCTGGCAGGCCGCAGGAAAAGAGGGGGGAACGAGAGAGCGCCCCCCCTCTTGAACCGTACCAGGCCACATGCCCTCAACATGGGGAGGATGTCCCCATGTTGATGGGGACAAGGGCCTTATCCCCACAACCCTTGCCCGGTGGTTGTGGGGGTCTGCGGGCAGGGGGCTTATCGGAATCTGGAAGACCCCTTTAACAAAGGGGACCCTCAGATCCCGGCCCCCCCTATGTGAATTGGTAAGGGGTACATTGTACCCCTACCATTTCACGAAGAAAGTGTAAAAAATAAATAAAAAAGCACACAGACACCTTGGAAAAGTCCTTTATTAAAAAAATAACACATTTCAGCGATGTAATCCAATGTCCCACGACGATACGATGTCCAGCGCTGCAGTCTCCACTCAAAACGTCATTGGCTGAGCGGACCTACACTTCGGAGGAGGTCCGCTCCTGATGGGGAACGTGAGAAGGGGCGGGTCTGTTCATTTTTTTACACTGAAGAGGAAGTTCCCCATCAGGTCCGCTCAGCCAAGATGTAGGCGGGGTCTGAGATACGAGGGCGCCCCGCCCCCCGTACCTCAGACCCCGCCTACGTCATTGGCTGAGCGGACCTGATGGGGAACTTCCTCCACAGTGTAGGTCCACTCAGCCAATGACGTTTCGAATGGAGACTGCAGTGCTGGACATCGGATCGCCGCAGGACATTGGATTACATCGCTGTAATGTGTTTTTTATTTATTTTAATTTTTTTAATAAAGGACTTTTCCAAGGTGTCTGTGTGCTTTTTTTTTTTTTTTTTTTTACACTTTCTTCATGAAATGGTAAGGGTACAATGTACCCCTTACCAATTCACATAGGGGGGGGCAGGATCTGGGGGGTCCCCTTTGTTAAAGGGGTCTTCCAAATTCTGATAATCCCCCTGCTTGCAGACCCCCACAACCACCGGGCAAGGGTTGTGAGGATGAGGCCCTTGTCCCCATCAACATGGGGACATCCTCCTTATGTTGAGGGCATGTGGCCTGGTACGGTTCAGGAGGGGGGGTGGCGCTCTCTCGTCCCCCCCTCTTTTCCTGCGGCCTGCCAGGTTGCATGCTCGGATAAAGGGTCTGGTATGGATTTTTGGGGGAACCCCACGCCATTTTTTTTTTATTTGGGGTGGAGTTCCCCTTAAAATCCATACCAGACCTGAAGGGCCTGGTATGGATATTTGGGGGCAACCCCACGCATTTTTTTTTAATTTGCGGCAGGGTTCCCCTTAATATCCATACCAGACCTGAAGGGCCTGGTAATTGAATTTTGGGGGACCCCCACGCATTTTTTTTTTTTTTATCAATTACTTTTCTATGTATTGCCGGTAGCCGACAATTCATTATAGCTGCAAGTGAGTTTTAAATTACTTTTTTTCCTTCAGAAATTACACTTTGTGCAGGGACAGTTCTAAGCACGGGAAACAAGCGCGACTTTACAGGCATACTATACACACACCCTAGGTACGAAATTTAAAGGAATATTTCACTTTTATTGTTTCACTTTAAACATTATTAAAATCACTGCTCCCAAAAAAATGGCAGTTTTTAAAACTTTTTTTTGCATTGATACATGTCCCCTGGGGCAGGATCCGGGTCTCCAAACACTTTTTATGACAATAACGTGCATATAAGCCTTTAAAATTAGCACTTTAGATTTCTCCCATAGACTTTTACAGGGTGTTCCGCGGCTTTTCGAATTTGCTGCGAACACCCCAAATTGTTCGCTGTTCGGCGAACATGCGAACAGGCAATGTTCGAGTCGAACATGACTTCGACTCGAACTCGAAGCTCATCCCTAGTCATGATAGTCTCTATTGAGTTGAGTTGAGTTGAGAGGTATCTTAATATAGCGCGGTCTTACCACGAAGGGTCCCTTTCAAGTGGGTGCCCTCTTGTTTTATATACTTGGGCACTAAAATTACATCCACCTTAGGGGATTTTCCCCCTTCAGTTCAATCTATTAACCACTTCAATACTGGGCACTTTCCCCCCTTCCTGCCAAAGCTTTCAATGCTGTCACTATTTAAATGACAATTGCACGGTCATTCTACACTGTACCCAAACAAAATTTGTATAATTTTGTTCCCATAAATACAGATTTCTTTTGGTGGTATTTGATCACCTCTGCGGTTTTTATTTTTTGATAAACAAATAAAAAAATGACCAAATAAAAAAAAAAAAAAAAAGTTTTTCTTTGTTTCTGTTATAACATTTTGTAAATGGGTAAGTTTTCTCCTTCATTGATGGGCACTGATGAGGCTGAACTGATGGGCACTGATAAGGCAGCAACCAATGAGGTGGCACTGATGGACAGCACTGATAGGCGGCACTGATATGCAGCACTAATGGGCATTGATAGACGGCACTCATGGGCACTCTTAGGTGGCACTGGTGGACACTGATGGGCACTGATAGGTGACACTGATGGGCACTGATAGGTGGCATTGATATGCAGCACTGATAGGCATTGATAGATGGCACTGATGGGCACTCTTAGGTGGCACTGATGGGCACTGATGGGCACTGATAAGCAACACTGATGGACACTGAAAGGCTGCACTGATGGGTACTTATGGGTGATACTGATAGGCGGCACTAATGGGCAGCGATGGGCACTGATAGGTGGCAGTGATGGGCACTGATAGGTGGCAGTGATGGGCACTGATAGGTGGCACTGATAGGCGGCACTGATGGGCACTGATAGATGGCACTGATAGGCATCACTGATGGCACTGGCAGGCATTGCTGATGGGCACTGATTGGCATCTGCCAGGGCACTGGTTGGCATCTGCCTGGGCACTGATTGGCATATCCCTGGAGGTCCAGGGTGGCATACCTGGTGGGTGTCCTTTGTGGGCATCCCTGGTGGTCCTGGTGGCATCCCTGGCAGTCCTGTGCGGGCATCCACGGGGGGCTGTGCTGATAAATAACACAGCACAGATCCCCCCTGTCAGGAGAGCTGCCGATCGGCTCTCCTCAAATCGTGTCTGTCGGACTCGAGTGAGGTAAAGCCAATAAACGGCTCTTCCTGTTTACACTGTGATCAACCATAATTGGACACGGCTGATCACGTGGTAAATAGCCTCCATCAGAGGCTCCTTACCGAGATCGGTGTTGCGGTGTGTCAGACTGACACACCACACCACCGATCACCACGCTGCACGCCCCCTCGGGTATGCGATTGCGGCTGAATGTCATATGAGGCCCAGTCGGGATAGCTGAACCACCTCCCGGCCATCATTTTGCTATAGACTGGGTGGGAAGTGGTTAAGCAAGATACAGAATCCAAGGACAAACTATCCCACAACATGTTTGGCAGAAAATGCTATTTTTAGAAAATGTCCATACGTCTACAAATATATACGTATTTCAGACGCTCCCAGTACAAACACCACCTGCTTTTTTAGTATCTCTACATCAATGATTTCTGCATTTCCTTTAGCTAGTGTGAGTAGTTTATATAAAAATCCAAAGGGGGATTTGTGCTTAAGATCACAGAGGTATTGGATTTTTGGACCCTATAAAAAATTAGGATTCTTTAATGGTGTGGAAATTCTACAAGTAAAAAAATGTATCACATTAGGACAGGCAAATGTAGATATTTTCGTGGCCTGCCTTCCTTGGGTAGATTATTAAAAAATATAAAAAGATACTCGTCCATCCTATTATAGATCCCACGCTGAAAACTGCAGTTTTTTTGTAGTCAAAGTGCTATGGTAATGCCCACAGTGATGACACCTATAGTAAAAAATCCAGTCTTCACACCAGGGATCTCAGACAACTGCTTTAGGTAATTGTGGATGAAAAATAAATACCAGTTGATTGATTTTCCCTCCTGGGATGGTATTCAAACCTTAACTGATATATAGGGCACATTTGATGTAGGAAGATGTTTCAGTGGAGGCTGAACCAGTTATCAAATTTTCTGCACACACTCACGCCAAAAGGGTGTGTAATGACTAAAATAACAGATATTGAACATTTGTTTAAACAATTCAGAATCTGGGACGTTGAGACACTTGGTATCGCTTTCTTAGAAACTCATTAATCCCTCGGACCATAATTTTTTGACCAAATGGGAGTGAAATTTTGGCCTAGTCTTTTCTTCTGAACAACGCCAAGATCTTTTTGCCTTAACTATAGGTCTTCTATCTATCCCAAGAGTTGGGTTATAAATTGGGTAGATATCACAAATCGTTAGTGATACACCTTTTAAATGCATAGCCCTCCTCAATTTGTGGACCTCAAAAATAAATTAAATTAAATTTATAAAAGATTTCACTGCTTCTTTAACCACTTGACCACTGGGCACTTAAACCCCCTTAATAACCAGACCAATTTTCAGCTTTCGGTGCTCTCACATTTTGAATGACAATTACTCAGTCATACAACACTGTACCCATATGAATTTTTTGTCCTTTTTTTCACACAAATAGAGCTTTCTTTTGGTGGTATTTAATCACTGTTGAGTTTTTTATTTTTTGCGCTATAAGAGAAAAAAGACTGAAAATTCTGTAAAAAAATGATTTTTTTTTCGTTTCTGTTATAAAATTTTGCAAATTACAATTTTTTCTTCATAAATTTTGGCCAAAATTTATACTGCTAAATATCTTTGGTAAAAATAAGTACAAATTGGTGCATATTATTTGGTCTTTGTGAAAGTTATAGAGTCCGCAAGCTATGGTGCCAATATCTGAAAATTGATCACACCTGAAGTACTGACGGCCGATCTCATTTCTTGAGACCCTAACATGCCAGAAAAGTACAAATACCCCCCAAATGACCCCTTTTTGGAAAGAAGACATTCCAAGGTATTCAGAAAGAAGCATTGTGAGTTTTTTGAAGTTGTAATTTTTTCCCACAATTCTTTGCAAAATCAAGATTTTTTTTTTTTCCACAAAATTGTCATATTAGCAGGTTATTTCTCACACACAGCATATGCATGCCACAAATTACACCCCAAAACAAATTCTGCTATTACTCCCGAGTATGGCGATACCACATGTGTGAGACTTTTACACAGCGTGGCCACATACAGAGGCCCAACATGCAGGGAGCACCTTCAGGCGTTCTGGAGCACCCAGGCCAATTCTGACATTTCTCTCCTACATGTAAAAATCATCATTTGTTTGCTAGAAAATTGCTAGAAAATTACATAGAACCCCAAAACATTATATATGTTTTTTTAGCAAAGACCTTAGAGAATATAATGGTGGTTGTTGCAACTTTTTATCTCGCACGATATTTGCGATATTTAACTTGTTTTTTACGGAAAAAAAAGTTTTGTGCTTAAAAAAAAAACAAAACAGTAAAGTTAGCCCAATGTTTTTGCATAATGTGAAAGATGAAGTTACGCCGAGTAAATAGATACCTAACATGTCACCCTTAAAAATTGCACACACTCGTGGAATGGCGCCAAACTTCGCTACTTAAAAAATCCCCATAGGCGACGCTTTAAATATTTTTACTGGTTACATGTTTTGAGTTACAGAGGAGGTCTAGGGCCAAAATTATTGCTCTCGCTCTAACGTTCGCAGAGATACCTCACATGTGTGGTTTGAAAACCGTTTTCATATGTGGGCGGGACTTACGTATGCGTTCGCTTCTGTATGCGAGCTCACGGGAACAGGGGCGCTTTAAAAAAATATATATTTTTTTATTGTTCATTTTACTTTATTTATTTTAGTTTGACATGTTTTTCCGCCCCAAAAAATTTTTTGATCACTTTTATACCTATTACAAGGAACGTAAACATCCCCTGTAATAGGAATATGGCATGACAGGTCCTCTTTACAGTGAGATATGGGGTCAATAAGACCCCACATCTCACCTCTAGGCTGGGAAGCCTGAAAAAACAACAAAAAAAAACAACAATCCTGGCTTTGATCGTAGCGGTGAGCCGGTAGAAGCACCGGGGGGCGGCGGGGGGGGAGTATTGTGCAGGGTATTGCAGAGTATTGTGCAGGGTATTGCAGAGTATTGCGCAGGGTATTGCAGAGTATTGCGCAGGGTATTGCAGAGTATTTTGCAGAGTATTGCGCAGGGTATTGCAGAGTATTGCAGAGTATTGTGCAGGGTATTGCAGAGTATTGCGCAGGGTATTGCAGAGTATTTTGCAGGGTATTGCAGAGTATTGCGCAGGGTATTGCAGAGTATTGCGCAGGGTATTGCAGAGTATTGCAGAGTATTGCGCAGGGTATTGCAGAGTATTTTGCAGGGTATTGCGCAGGGTATTGCAGAGTATTGTGCAGGGTATTGCAGAGTATTGCGCAGGGTATTGCAGAGTATTTTGCAGGGTATTGTGCAGGGTATTGCAGAGTATTGCGCAGGGTATTGAAGAGTATTGCACCGGGTATTGCAGAGTATTGCACCAGGGTATTGCAGAGTATTTTGCAGAGTATTGCGCAGGGTATTTTGCAGAGTATTGGCAGGGTATTGCACCAGGGATGGCTGAGCAGGGATGGATGGATGGCTGGATCTGTGACTGCAATTGTCACAGATCCAGCCTACAGAGCTGCTGCCTTGATCTGCTCCCTCCCCTCTCCTCTCACACTGTACCGATCGGTACAGAGAGGGGAGAGAGGAACCGGCGTCATCACATGACGCCGGTTTGTTTACAAGTGATTGCTCCGTCATTTGACGGAACGATCACGTGGTAAACGGCCGCTAGCAGCGGCGATTTACCGCGATTCGTGATGCGCCGGGTCCTCTGGACCCGGCGGTTACGGAGTTTCCCGTGTGCGCGCCCCAGGGGGCGCGCGGGAGCGCGATTCTGGGAGGACGTTATATAACGTCCTCCCAGAGTTAAGCAACCACCTTGTCGACGTTATTTGTAGGCAGGTGGTTGCTAAGTGGTTAAACAATCAAGAGGATGAAAGCAGTTCCACTGGTCAGTAGACATGTGCATTCGTTTTCGTCCGAATGCATTTTCGACCGAATTTCGGGGATTTTCGTGTTCGTTTTAACAAACGATAACGAACGCGCAGAATCCGAAATACGAAAGATCCGACATAAAAATGCTTTATTTTCGTTTTGTTGCGACAACAGTTTGATACAGATAGAAGATTTGACATGACGGTGACAATAGCGATCTGTGTCTATCGAACCTACGGTTGAATGTGCCTTACCTAACTTTATTAGTCCAAGATTATTCGACATAGAGAGAAAAGATTCAACATTATAGAGACATGAAGATTCGACGAAGTAGCTAAAAACATACGATCGCCGCAAGCAGACATTTTCTCTGTCCATAGGCTATAGAAGAATTCTAATGTTGGTTGACTAGTAATAATAATGAATAAATATAATTATTACTAGTCATACAACATTAGATTTCTACTGTAGCTTGTGGGCGGAGCATTCGACTGGAAATGTACGATTGCAGCGTCGTACAGTTTAGCTGCTTCGTCAAATCTTCTTAGAACATAAGACACCATAAGCCTTCAAATGACAGATTCGACCTTAATTAATTTGGATTTTCGGATGAATGCATTTTTTAACTACACAAAATAAATAAAACAGAATTTTGGGAGTAACTAAATAAATTTATTTTTCGGACGAAAACTAAATTCTGAAATTAGAGTATGCCTGTAAAGCAGCGCTTGGTTCCTGTACTTAGAATTGTCCCTGCACAAAATGTCATTTCTGAAGGAAAAAAAGTCATTTACAAGCATTCGCGGCTATAATGAATTGTCGGCTCCCGGCAATACAGAGAAAAGTCATTGATAAAAAAAATGCGTGGGGGTCCCCCCAAATTCAATTACCAGGCCCTTCAGGTCTGGTATGGGTATTAAGGGGAACCCTGCATCAAATAAATAAAAAAAAATTACGTGGGGGTTACCCCAAATATCCATACTAGACCCTTCAGGTCTGGTATGGATTTTAAGGGGAACTCCACCCCAAATGTAAAAAAAAATGGAGTTCCCCCAAAAATCCATACCAGACCCTTTATCCAAACACGCAACCTGGCAGGCCGCAGGAAACGAGGGGGGGATGAAAGAGCGCCCCCCCTCCTGAACCGTACCAAGCCACATGCCCTCAACATGGGGAGGATGCTTTGGGGGTCTGTGACCCCTCAAAGCACCATGTTCCCATGTTGATGGGGACAAGGGCCTCATCCCCACAACCCTTGCCCGGTGGTTGTGGGGGTCTGCGGGCAGGGGGCTTATCGGAATCTGGAAGACCCCTTTAACAAAGGGGACCCCCAGATCCGGCCCCTACCATGTGAATTGGTAAGGGGTACATTGTGAACTAACCAATTAAAATTTGTATTCAGCTGGTGTTACAAAGAAAACCCGGCTAAAATACACGGTACTTACACTCAAATCTGAGGTAAAGCGTTCGGTCCAAATCCACTGCCAGAAAAATCTGATACAACAATTGAACTCGGAGCAAACTTGACACATCAGTCAAAATCATTGTATACTACGTTTTTAATTCTGGAATAAAATAAGATGAACATAAGACATCTAAGGGCTTCTCAAAAAGTTCACAAAAATTTAGCAAAAGTAACATCTGATTTTTCAATAAACTTGGATTCAAAGTTTGGGGCAAATAAAAGGTAACATAAGTGGTGTTCATATTGTTGTTAAATTATATACTTTTAACAGGGGCCAATATCCTGCTTTGTGGCTTGGCGTGTCCTGTCGATGAGAAAAAAAAAAAATGGAACCAGACATAAAATTAATCTTATTACTCATAAAATCAGCTTATAGAGAGAATAACTATTTGTATAGTAGTGATGTGTATAACAATAAAGGGAGTAAAGAGGGTGGGTGGGGGGAATCTCCAGAGGGGATCAGGAGGTTCATGAGATTCTGATATAGCAAAATTAATATTAAACTCAGTAGTAGGATATTTTAGGATAGTACAAAGGAGTTGTCAAACCCTGGCAGCAGGTGATGATTTATCCAAGGAAGCCAGAGGGCTTTGAATTTCGGGATTTTATTTAAATAGATGGCTTCAGTTTTGGCATGAATCATCGCCTGCGTTACCCGGTGTTTAGTTGAAATTATACATAAAGTAGATGTTTTCCAAGCTTGAGCTATGGTTTGTTTGGCAGCCATAGTGACATATAGTAGAAGTTGGAATTGACGTTGTGAGATATTTTGTGGTTTGTTATTTAGGAGTGCTACAGTTGGGTCAGGTACAACAATGGTATTGAACATGGTGGATAGTAGGTTAAATATTTGCTTCCAGAAAGTCTTAACTTCAGGGCAGGTCCACCATATGTGTAGATGTGTACCTATATCTATACCAGGGATATGCAATTAGCGGACCTCCAGCTGTTGCAAAACTACAAGTCACATCATGCCTCTGCCTCTGGGTGTCATTCTTGTGGCTGTCAGAGTCTTGCTATGCCTCATGGGATTTGTAGTTCTGCAACAGCTGGAGGTCCGCTAATTACATATCCCTGATCTATACAGTCTCTGAAGCATTGGGCAGGGAATTGAGGGAGAAATTTGGATATTCTTGCTGGCACAAGGTACCATCTGGTGAGGTCCAGTTTATATCATCTGATTGGAGATTCTGGTCTGTCTCCCATTTGGTAGTGTAGGTTGGGGGAGTTGAAGTTGTATGAGACAGTAATTGATTGTATATTTCCAAGATTAGACCACGTTTGTGTGGGTCAGAGATGCAGGTTTATTCAAATGTTGTACGATTAGGCATTGTAGAATTCGGGGAATCATTCTGCTGTAGGAATTGTTTGATTTGTAGATATCTGAAGGTTTCTGTTTGTGGAAATTCTTTTGTATCACAGAGTTTGGGAAAGGGCGTGATGGTGTTAGATTCAAAGAAATGGTATGCTCTTGTTAGATCTGCTTTTGACCATGCTGAGAAGGAAGAAGGGGAAGCCCAAGCTTGGTAAAAGGAGGGGTTGTTTAGGAAGAAGAGGAGCGTATTATGTGGAGATTGAAGTCCAAATCGTGTTATAGCCTATCCCAAATGGATACATTATGTCTAGTAATAGGATTAGAAATCGTACGGCGTAAAGTTGGAGTGAGTCACAGAAGATTTGCTAAAGAAAGTGTATTGCATTCAACTGATTCCAGAGGGGAATCTCTTTGGTAGCGTGATATTTAGGGAGTTGAGCCAATTGGGCAGCATAATAATATTTAGTGAAATCTGGAACACTTAGTCCACCACGTATACGGGGGGTATATAAAGTAGCTTGTGGTAAATGGGGTTTATGTTTGCCCCATATGAATTGTAGAGTTTTGCGTTGGAGAATATGAAGGAAGTATGGTGGGACCTGAATTGGGAGTACTCGGAAGAGATATAGGATTTTGGGTAAAATTTACATCTTGATGACTGTAATTCTACCCATCCATGCCAACGGTAGAGAGGACCAATTTTTCATTAGTGCGTTTAATTGTTTCATCAATGGTAGGTAATTTGCCTTATACAGGTCCTTCTCAAAAAATTAGCATATTGTGATAAAGTTCATTATTTTCTGTAATGTACTGATAAACATTAGACTTTCATATATTATAGATTCATTACACACAACTGAAGTAGTTCAAGCCTTTTCTTGTTTTAATATTGATGATTTTGGCATACAGCTCATGAAAACCCCAAAATCCTATCTCAAAAAATTAGCATATTTCATCCGACCAATAAAAGAAAAGTGTTTTTAATACAAAAAAAGTCAACCTTCAAATAATTATGTTCAGTTATGCACTCAATACTTGGTCGGGAATCCTTTTGCAGAAATGACTGCTTCAATGCGGCGTGGCATGGAGGCAACCAGCCTGTGGCACTGCTGAGGTGTTATGGAGGCCCAGGATGCTTCGATAGCGGCCTTAAGCTCATCCAGAGTGTTGGGTCTTGCGTCTCTCAACTTTCTCTTCCCAATATCCCACAGATTCTCTATGGGGTTCAGGTCAGGAGAGTTGGCAGGCCAATTGAGCACAGTAATACCATGGTCAGTAAACCATTTACCAGTGGTTTTGGCACTGTGAGCAGGTGCCAGGTCGTGCTGAAAAATGAAATCTTCATCTCCATAAAGCTTTTCAGCAGATGGAAGCATGAAGTGCTCCAAAATCTCCTGATAGCTAGCTGCATTGACCCTGCCCTTGATAAAACACAGTGGACCAACACCAGCAGCTGACATGGCACCCCAGACCATCACTGACTGTGGGTACTTGACACTGGACTTCAGGCATTTTGGCATTTCCCTCTCCCCAGTCTTCCTCCAGACTCTGGCACCTTGATTTCCGAATGACATGCAAAATTTGCTTTCATCCGAAAAAAGTACTTTGGACCACTGAGCAACAGTCCAGTGCTGCTTCTCTGTAGCCCAGGTCAGGCGCTTCTGCCGCTGTTTCTGGTTCAAAAGTGGCTTTACCTGGGGAAAGCGGCACCTGTAGCCCATTTCCTGCACACGCCTGTTCACGGTGGCTCTGGATGTTTCTACTCCAGACTCAGTCCACTGCTTCCGCAGGTCCTCCAAGGTCTGGAATCGGTCCTTCTCCACAATCTTCTTCAGGGTCCGGTCACCTCTTCTCGTTGTGCAGCGTTTTCTGCCACACTTTTTCCTTCCCACAGACTTCCCACTGAGGTGCCTTGATACAGCACTCTGGGAACAGCCTATTCGTTCAGAAATTTCTTTCTGTGTCTTACCCTCTTGCTTGAGGGTGTCAATGATGGCCTTCTGGACAGCAGTCAGGTCGGCAGTCTTACCCATGATTGCGGTTTTGAGTAATGAACCAGGCTGGGAGTTTTTAAAAGCCTCAGGAATCTTTTGCAGGTGTTTAGAGTTAATTAGTTGATTCAGATGATTAGGTTAATAGCTCGTTTAGAGAACCTTTTCATGATATGCTAATTTTTTGAGATAGGAATTTTGGGTTGTCATGAGCTGTATGCCAAAATCATCAATATTAAAACAAGAAAAGGCTTGAACTACTTCAGTTGTGTGTAATGAATCTAAACTATATGAAAGTCTAATGTTTATCAGTACATTACAGAAAATAATGAACTTTATCACAATATGCACATTTTTTGAGAAGGACCTGTATAGTTCTGCTGGGTTTGCTGTTAGAGAGATACCTAGGTATGTGATATGTCAAGTTGACCAGCTAAAGGGGAGGGAGTCCTGTAAATGTGTTTGCAATTCCAATGGGAGAGAGATGTTTAGTGCTTTAGATTTTTGAGAATTTATTTTAAGACCAGATATAGCTCCAAATTTAGTAAGGGTGGATGTAAGATTTGGTGCTGATGTTAAAGGTGAAGTGAGAAAAACTAAGACATCATCTGCGAACAGACATATCTTGTGTTGATGGCCCCCATGTTCAAGACCTTTAATATTAATATTAGAGCAAATTAATTGGGCCAGGGGTTCTATTGCTAGAGCAAAGAGTAGGGGGGATAATGGGCATTCCTGCATGGTTCCTCTTTCAATATTAAATGTGTCAGATCTGTAACCTGAGTAAGTTATATACGCTTTCGGTTTGTCATATAGAGAAGTTATCCACTGTAGAAAGTTGTTTCCAAAACCTCATCTACCGAGGATAGAGTGAAGATAATGCCAAGATAAGGAATCAAATGCTTTCCGTATATAAATAGAGAGGAAGCAGGCAGGGATGCGACATGTTCGTGCCATATGAGCAAGGAGAAGTGCTCGACGAATGTTATCACCAGTTTGTCTGGATGGGATAAAGCCTGTCTGATCTTTATGTATAAGGTTGCCTATGATTGGATTTAGTCGATTGGAGAGGATTTTAGCTAGTAGCTTGATATCTAAATTAAGAATAGAGATTGGTCTGTAGTTAGACCCTGAAGTGTCGTCTGAATTTGGTTTGGGGATCATAGAAATGGAAGCTAAAAGGGATTCTGGACGGAAGGAATGTCTAGTTAGAAGTGAATTGAAGGCTTCCATTAATAAAGGAGAAAGTAGTGTTTGGAAGTGTTTATAGTATGTGGCTGAAAAAACATCGGGTCCTGGGCGTTTGTGTGGCTTTAAAGTTTTGATTGCTGTTTGAATTTCAAGAGATGTTATAGTTTTTTCAAGGGTTTCTAATTGGGTTGCAGAAAGGGTGGGAATTTTAATATCAGCTAATAGCAAATCGAGGCGTGATTGTTCAAAAGTTTGAGTCTCTTGGTATAAATGGGATAATTTTCTACCAAATTCATTCACTATTTTTTGGGGGTTACTGGAGAAGGTGTTTTTAGATATTTTTAATTTAATTGGCTTCCGTGAGTGGTCTGATTTACGGAGAGAAAGGGCTAAAAAGGTTGGAGGTTTGTTGGCTTTCATATTGAGAGTGTGTTTGGTTTTGCGGAGAATCTGTTCTGCTGAATCTGTTAGAAAAAGATTGAGTTCTAGTTTGGCTTTATCATAGACTAGTTTGTTAGAGGGAGAAGGGTTGCTTTGAAAGTTTTCTGAAGCCTTATAAAATGCTTCATCTAGTTGCTTTTGTATTAGTTTATTTTGTTTGCGTAGGTAAGATGCTTTACTTATACAGATTCCTCTGATGACTGGTTTCTAGACATGTGCACACTGAAATATTTTGTTTCGGAATTTCGTTTTTGTCCGAAAAATAAATTTATTTAGTTACTCCCGAAATTTGTTTTTATTTATTTCGTTTTTCGTTAGAAATTGCATTCGTCCGAAAATCTGAATTAATTAAGGTCGAATCTGTCATTGAAGGCTTATGGTGTCTGTCGAATGTTCAAAGAAGATTCGACGGAGCAGTGAAACTGTACGACGCTGCAATCATACATTTCCGGTCGAATGTTCCGCCCACAAGCTATAGAAGAATTCTAATGTTGTATGACTAGTAATACTTATATTTATTCATTACTATTACTAGTCAACCAACATTAGAATTCTTCTATAGCCTATGGGCGGATGCATTTGACCGGAAATGTACGATTGCAGCGTCGTACAGTTTTGCTGCACCGTCGAATCTTCTAACTTTCGATGCTTTGTCGAATCTTCGTCATTCTAGCTATTTTACTGCTCCTCCTCTTTGGTTACAATCAGCCAATAACATTCATCATCAACTTTATTTTTATTTTACTTCCCCCACCCAATTCCAGCAGTGATCTTTTCTCTCTATGTCGAATCTTTTCTCTCTATAATAACAAATCTTTTCTCTCCTATGTCGAATCTTTTCTCTCCTATGTCGAATCTTTTCTCTCCTATGTCAAATCTTTCTCTCCTATGTCGAATCTTTTCTCTCCTATGTCGAATCTTTTCTCTCCTATGTCAAATCTTTTCTCTCCTATGTCGAATCTTTCTCTCCTATGTCGAATCTTTTCTCTCTATAATGTCAAATCTTTTCTCTCCTATGTAGAATAATCTTGGACTAATAGAGTTAAGGTTAGGCACATTCGACCACAGGTTCGATAGACACAGATTGTTATTGTCAGCGTCACGTCGAATCTCCTATCTATATCGAACTGTTGTAGCAACGAAAACGAAAATAAAGCATTTGTTTATGTCGGATCTTTCGGTTTTCGGATTCTGTGCTTTCGTTTTTGTTTGTTAAAACGATAACGAAAATAGCTGAAATTCGGACGAAAATGCATTCGGACGAAAACGAATGCACATGTCTACTGGTTTCAGGGCTTCCCAATAAGTTAGGGGATTTGTCTCTGATGGTTTATTATCTGCTATGTAATCTTGAATGGCTTTTTCTATATCTTGTCGGTATTTAGGGATCGCTAGCAAGCTGTCATTTATGTACCATGTATGCATATTAGGTTTTGGAATAAGAGAAGAAAAGGAAGTCAGTACTGCATTGTGGTCAGACCATGCACAAGGGATGATTTGTGAATTGAGTATTAGTGGAGAAGAATTGATATTTACTAATAAATGGTCTATTCGAGAAAATTGTTTATGGGGATGAGAGTAGTGAGTATATTGCTTTTTCCTAGGATGTTGTTCACGCCATGTATCAATAAGGGAATGTTGGCTTAAAAGTTGTTGGTATTTAGGGCGGTGAATAGTTGCGGATGTTGGGGATTTGTCAAAAATTGGGTATATTACCTGGTTAGAGTCTCCACATATTATAAGAGTACCTTTTTGTGAGAGTCTATTACACTGAATAAGTGAGAGAGAAAAGATAATGGATTTTTGTTGGGGGCATAATATGATACAACCATGATTTTGTTGTCAAGTAATAAACCATTTAGTATTATGTAGCGACCTTCAGGGTCATTAATCTCTGAGTGTAGGGTAAAAGGTGTAGTGTGGTGGAAAGCAATCAAAACTCCTCTCTGTTTGATGGAGGCTGAGGCATTGTATACTTGAGGATACTGGCGGCTGCAAAATTTAGGGGAGGATTGAGTAGAAAAGTGTGTCTCTTGTAGACAAACCACATGAGCTGGGATAGATGAGAAAAAGTGGAAAGATTTTGTGCGTTTAGGAGGGGAATTAAGACCTTGTACATTGAGTGTAAGTATATTGAGCGACGTCATATCATTATCTATTAATAATCAAAAAATTATAAACTTTGTTATTACATATATATGTGATCGTAGTCTGGAGGAGGAAAAGAAAAAAAATCAAATAAGGGAGGACAAAGTAAAGAGAAGGAAGAGGGAAAAAGGGGGGGGGGGGGGTAAAGTTGGAAAAGTGTTACAAAGAGAAAAAAAAAAAAAGAGAAGAATAAAAAAAAGAAAAAAAAAGAGAAGCTTTTATAACGGTGTTAAATAAATGGCTCCTAACTGGAGCTAATATCTAGTGGGTGGCAAGAAATTACCAGCCAGTGGGTACAATTTATCCAAAGAGTGTCTGGTAGACTCACCAGGCACTTAAGGATTAAGTTGGAGGTGCAGTGAGCAGTCTCCAAGACAATATCAGCCAATATAAACTTTAAAACACTTAAACTTATCAAGTCACTATTTAAATAAAATAATGAGTAAAACAATTCATATACTCTACCGGGTTGTCTGTGTATGAGACATAAGATCAATGTCCTGCATACGAGCTAGAGAAGGAAGAAGCATAGAGAGAGTTATTCCAAAAAAGGGAGCGTTATATGATAGTAGACAGAGAAATTGAGTATAGTGAATAATCTAGCCCATAGGCAGGAAAACTTAAATTATTTTGTAATGAACATAAAAATAAAACTTGCTGTGAAACTATTCAATCTTGTTTAACCACTTAAGCCCCGGACCATTTCGGGCCATTAGGACCAGGCCTGTTTTTGGGATTCGGCACTGCGCTGCTTTAACTGTAAATTGTGCGGACATGCAATGTTGTACCCAAATGAAATTTGCGTCCTTTTCTTCTCACAAATAGAGCTTTCTTTTAATGGTATTTGATTGCCTCTGCGATTTTTATTTTTTGCGATATAAACAGAAAAAGACCGAAAATTTTGAAAAAAAATTATATTTTCTACTTTTTGTTATAAGAAAAATCGGATAAACTCAATTTTAGTCATACATTTAGGCCAAAATGTATTCAGCCACATGTCTTTAGTAAAAAAAATGTCAATAAGCGTATATTTATTGGTTTGCGCAAAAGTTATAGCGTTTACAAACTAGGGTACATTTTCTGAAATTTACACAGCTTTAAATTTATGACTGCCTATCTCATTTCTTGAGGTGCTAAAATGGCAGGGCAGTACAAAACCCCCCCAAATGACCCCATTTTGGAAAGTAGACACCCCAAGGAAATTGCTGAGAGGCATGTTGAGCCCATTGAATATTTTTTTTTGTCCCAAGTGATTGAATAATGACAAAAAAAAAAAAAATTACAAAAAGTTGTCACTAAATGATATATTGCTCACACATGCCATGGTTATATGTGGAATTGCACCCCAAAATACATTCTGCTGCTTCTCCTGAGTACGGGGATACCACATGTGTGGGACTTTTTAGGAGCCTAGCCACGTACGGGACCCCGGAAACCAAGCACCGCCTTCAGGATTTCTAAGGGCGCAAATTTTTGATTTCACTCCTCACTACCTATCACAGTTTCGAAGGCCATAAAATGCCAAAATAGCACAAAACTCCCCCAAATGACCCCATTTTGGAAAGTAGACACCCCAAGCTATTTGCTGAGAGGCATGTTGAGTCCATGGAATATTTTATATTTTGCCACAGGTTGCGGGAATATGACAAACTTTTTTTTTTTTGCACAAAGTTGTCACTAAATGATATATTGCTCACACATGCCATGGGCATATGTGAAATTACACCCCAAAATACATTCTGCTGCTTCTCCTGAGTACGGGGATACCACATGTGTGGGACTTTTTGGGAGCCTAGCCGCGTACGGGACCCCAAAAACCAAGCACCGCCTTCAAGGTTTCTAAGGGCATAAATTTTTGATTTCGCTCCTCACTACCTATCACAGTTTTGAAGGTCATAAAATGCCAAGATGGCACAAAACCCCCCCAAATGACCCCATTTTGGAAAGTAGACACCCCAAGCTATTTGCTGAGAGGCATGTTGAGCCCATTGAATATTTTTTTTTGTCCCAAATGATTGAATAATGACAAAAAGAAAAAAAAAATGTACAAAAAGTTGTCACTAAATGATATATTGCTCACACATGCCATGGTTATATGTGAAATTACACCCCAAATTACATTCTGCTGCTTCTCCTGAGTACGGGGATACCACATGTGTGGGACTTTTTGGGAGCCTAGCCGCGTACGGGACCCCAAAAACCAAGCACCGCCTTCAAGGTTTCTAAGGGCATAAATTTTTGATTTCACTCCTCACTACCTATCACAGTTTTGAAGGCCATAAAATGTCAAAATAGCCCAAAACCCCCACAAATGACCCCATTTTGGAAAGTAGACACCCCAAGCTATTTGCTGAGAGGCATGGTGAGTATTTTACAGCTCTCATTTGTTTTTGAAAATTAAGAAAGACATTTTTTTTTCTTTTTTTTTTCTTTTTTTACATTTTCAAAACTTTGTGACAAAAAGCGAGATCTGCAAAATACTCAACATACCTCTCAGCAAATAGCTTGGGGTGTCTACTTTCCAAAATGGGGTCATTTGGGGGGGTTTTGTGCCATCTGGGCATTCCATGGCCTCCGAAACTGTGATAGGCAGTGAGGAGTGAAATCAAAAATTTACACCCATAGAAATCCTGAAGGCGGTGCTTGGTTTTTGGGGTCCCGTACGCGACTAGGCTCCCAAAAAGTCCCACACATGTGGTATCCCCGAACTCAGGAGAAGCAACAGAATGTATTTTGGGGTGTAATTCCACATATGCCCATGGCATGTTTGAGCAATATATAATTTAGTGACAACTTTTTGTACATTTTTTTTTTTTTTTGGTCATTATTCAATCACTTGGGACAAAAAAAAAATATTCAATGGGCTCAACATGCCTCTCAGCAAATAGCTTGAGGTGTCTACTTTACAAAATGGGGTCATTTGGGGGGGTTTTGAACTGTCCTGGCATTTTATGCACAACATTAGGAAGCTTATGTCACACATCATCCACTCTTCTAACCACTTGAAGACAAAGCCCTTTCTGACACTTTTTGTTTACATGAAAAAAAAAAAATTTTTGCAAGAAAATTATGTTGAACCCCCAAACATTATATATTTTTTTAAAGCAAAGGCCCTACAGATTAAAATAGAGGGTGTTGCATTTTTTTTTCCCACACAGTATTTGCGCAGCGATTTTTCAAACACATTTTTTGGGGGAAAAACACACTTTTTTTATTTTTAATGCACTAAAAAACACTATATTGCCCAAATGTTTGATGAAATAAAAAAGATGATCATAGGCCGAGTACATGGATACCAAACACGACATGCTTTAAAATTGCGCACAAACGCGCAGCGGCGACAAACTACATTCATTTTTAAAAGCATTTAAAAGCCTTTACAGGTTACCACGTTAGATTTACAGAGGAGGTCTACTGCTAAAATGACTGCCCTCGATCTGACCTTCGCGGTGATACCTCACATGCATGATGCAATTGCTGTTTACATATGACGCTAGACCAACGCTTGCGTTCGCCTTTGCGCAAGAGCAGGGGGGACAGCGGTGCTTTTTTTTTTTTTTTTTATTATTTATTTGGCTTTTTTATTTTATTTTTAAACTGTGCCTTCCATATTTTATTTTTTTACCATTTTTATCGTTATCTCAGGGAATGTAAATATCCCCTATGATAGCAATAAGTAGTGACAGGTACTCTTTTTTTGAAAAAAATTGGGGGGTTAGACCCTAGATCTTTCCTCTGCCCTCAAAGCATCTGACCACACCAAGATCGGTGTGATAAAATGCTTTCCCAATTTCCCAATGGCGCTTTTTATATCCGGGGGGGGGGGACATTCCCTCCCACTGCTTGTAAAAGCAGTCTAGAGGCTAATTATCTGCTAGAATTGCTTTTACATGAAAGCCGGCTGCTGGCTGAAAAGAATGATACCAAGATGATACCTAAACCTGCAGGCATCATTCTGGTATAAACATTCAAAGTCCAGCAACATACCAGTACGTTGCTGGTCCTTGTTGGACATGTATTGTAATCTTTTTTTTTCATACAGCCTATTGGCTGAACGAAAAAAAGAGATTGATTGGTGGGTATGCCCACCATTAGAATACCTCCCTTCATCCACCCACTTCTAATGATGGGCATATATGCCGAAGCATGGGGGCATCCTCCCGCAAAAAAGTTATGCCGCGTACACACGGTCAAGCCTTCGTCGGAATTTCGACCGTATGTACGCGGCATAAAAGGTTATGCCGCGTACACACGGTCAGACTTTTCCACGGGCAAGCCTCCGTTGGAATTTCGACCGTATATACGCGGCATTAGGAGCAAAATCGCTCCTCCACCCCTGCTGCCCCCATGCTTCGGCATATATGCTCTTTTTTTTAACTGTGGTGGTGAAATCACCTCCTACAGCGTTGGAGTCACGGCTTTATGTATCGTGGGAGCAAACGCTGTTGCTGTCAAGATAAATAGATCCGCGCTGCAACTGAATGGCGTACCTGCTAAGCAAATGGTGGTTAACATTAAAACAAAGTAACATTACAGTACAACAGTAAGACCTTACCATGCCATACCTGCAAAGCAAATACCAAAACAAAACCTAGTAAAAAATAAAAAAATGTTTTAACGCAACCTGTGCCTAAAATATATATATGCCGAAGCATGGGGGCATCCTCCCGCAAAAAAGTTATGCCGCGTACACACGGTCGGAATTTTCCACGGGCAGGCCTCCGTCGGAATTTCGACCGTATGTACGCGGCATTAGGAGCAAAATCGCTCCTCCGCCCCTGCTGCCCCCATGCTTCGGCATATATGCTCTTTTTTTTAACTGTGGTGGTGAAATCACCTCCTACAGCACTGGAGTCACGGCTTTATGTATCGTGGGAGCAAAAGCTGTTGCTGTCAAGATAAATAATTCCGCGCTGCAGTTGAATGGCGCACCTGAAAACAAAAAATTACATACCTGAAAAGCAAGCATGATAAAACATTGCAGAATAGAATACAGTAAAAAAGAGCAGAACAATAGAGAGAAAATAGAGAGAGAGAGAACAATAAAACGACAACTATTTTTGGTTTTTTTATTTTATTTTTTTTTGTGTTTTGTTTTTTACGTTTTTTTTTTTCTTTTTTACACTTTTTTTTTGTAACTTTACAACTGTAATGGTTCGGGTCTCTCAAAATGTAATGGCATCTTGGGAGACCCTGTGTAAGTGTGTCCTTGTCTGTGAAATGCTGTACCCTACGCTAAAACTTCACTTTTGAGTGGTAGCATTCAAAACATTCACCTTGGCAAAGACCAGGCTTGTCAGGACAGAGTGGACAAAAACTACGGGTGTCACGCCTAAATCCGCGCTTGCTACAGACACGACATCTTTTTTGGGGGTGGCTTTGGGTAGGGGTACTCGGGAGGACATACGAATAATGCCTCTCATGCAGCCGGCTTACTGCATTTGGTTGGGGATGGTGAGGTGCAGAACCGCCTGGATACAGGAGTTCTGTGACTATCTCATTCTGGAATTTTAGAAGAGATAACGTCCCGCCTGAAGCTCTGTATAGCACATGAGCGTTCAGCAAAGCCAATTGGAATAATGATAGAGACACTTTTTTGTACCAGCGTCTCGCCTTACGGTCAATTAGATACGGCGCCATCAACTGGTCGTTGAGGTCCACCCCTCCCATATTTTGGTTATATTCGTGGACACAGAGGGGTTTCTCCACAACACCAGTCGCCGTACGAATTTGGACTGTCGTGTCTGCATGAAGGGAGGTAAGAAGGAAAACATTCTTATTGTCCCTCCACTTCATAGCGAGCAAGTTATTACACTTCAAGCAGGCTCTCTCCCCCAGCCTAAGACGGGCATCTACAAGCCGCTGGGGAAAGCCCCGGTGATTAGGTCGCACGGTGCCACATGCTCCAATCTGATGATCAAACAAGTGACTAAACAGTGGCACGCTCGTGTAATAATTGTCCACATACAAGTGGTACCCCTTTCCGAATAAGGGTGACACCAAGTTCCACACTATCTTGCCAGCGCTCCCTATGTAATCCGGGCAGTTGACCGACTCAATCTGACTATCTTTTCCCTCATAAACCGTAAAGTTCACTACATAGCCTGTTGCCCTGTCACAGAACTTGTAGAGCTTGACCCCGTATCTGGCACGCTTGCTGGGAAGGTACTGCTTGAAAGACAAGCGGCCAGAAAATTTAATCAGGGACTCATCAACGCAGACAACTTGATCGGGAGTAAACAAGGCTGCAAAACGTTCGTTGAAGTGGTTTATGAGGGGCCGAATTTTATAGAGCCGGTCGTATTCAGGGTCCCCACGTGGACGACAAAGTTCATTGTCGTTGAAGTGCATGAACCGCAAAATCTGCTCGTATCGTGCCCTGGACATGGAGGCAGAGAACACGGGCATGTGGTCAATTGGGTGCGTGGACCAATAAGCACGCAATGACGGAAATTTATGTGTGCCCATGTTGAGGGAAAGGCCCAGAAAGGTCTTAAATTCGGAAACCGTAATTGGTTTCCAATTTCTGGCAATTTTAGGCAACTGGGGGTTAGCGGCGATAAATTGACCAGCATATAAATTACTCTGGTCCACAATAGATCTATAGAGATCTTCCGTGAAAAACAGCGAATAAAAATCAATTGGAATAAAATCAGCTGTTTCCACCTGAATACCGGGTTGGGCAGTGAATGGGGGAAGTACGGGTTCTGCAGAAGTGGTGGAGACCCAATCAGGATAGGCGAATTCTGCAGGAAGGGCAGTATGGGCACGACGGGCCTGCCTTTGTCTTCTTGGTGGCAGCGGGACACTACTTGTGCTTGCCACCTCGCCAGCTTGAACTGCACTTATGGGACTCGCCACGTCACCAAGTGTTACTGCAGTGCTGGATGTACGTCCAGGCTGTACTAGGCCGCTGGTGCTTGCCAGTTCACCAGAAGGAATAGCGGCGCTAGTACTACTCTGCTCCATGATACGAGAGACCTGCGGTTCTTGCTCCTCAACAACCTCAGAAGATCGGGATCGGGTACACCTGACCTTAGCAGGGACCTCAACTTCGTCGTCAGAGCTATCTGACGTGGGGCCGCTGACGTCACTGTCTTCTACGGGAAGATATTCTGAGCCTGAATCTGACAGATACGTGACCTCCTCTTCACTATCTGTCATGCTCAGAATCTCGTAGGCCTCTTTACTAGTGTACCTTCGTCTTGCCATTTTGGGCTCTAAATTTAGGGGTACACTAGTAAGATTCACAGGAAAAAAAGCACCTGACTGTCGTCAGCAAATATATCAAACGCTACAAAAAAACTGTTAGCGATCGCAGGGATCAGGCCTGTCTCTGCGAACGCTGCAGTTATGTGTGTTGTGTTTGGTAAGTGACAGTGATCGATCGATACTGCACTTGGGTGGGCTGGGCTGGGCTGGGCTGGGCGGAGGGGCTAAACGCAGGCGCTAGCAGGTATCTGGGCTGATCCCGCTAACACTGCGTTTTTGGGAACCCTAAACCGCTGGGGATGCTAGTATAGATCTGATCAGATACTATACCACTAAGGGGGGTGTATGCTTTGCACGTGGGTGTTAGCGTTACTGGCACTAACCTAACACTGCCTGGGGCGACGCAGACCCTCTCTGGCGCTAAAACCTAATTGATCTCACCCGCCGGGCGATCAGGGGGGTTAAACCTTTATTGGATTATATACGGCGGGTGCCCTGATGCTATAAAAAGCAAACTAATCAACCAGCGTCACCCGTAACCTTTATATGGTGATCACTGGTGAAAGGGTTAACTAGGGGCAATCAGGGGGTTAAAACCTTTATTAGGTTAAATATGGGGGTACCCGACGCTATATAAAAACCTGACGGGTAACCTAAATAACTAAATAACTTACTGGCTAACCAGTGACACCAGTGACGCTTATACGGCGATCACTGGTGAAAGGGTTAACTCTAGGGGCAATCAGGGGGTTAAAATAATATATGGGGGTACCTGACACTAATAAAAACCTGCGGCGAACCTAAAAAAAAATAACTGCCTATCTAAAACACCAGCGACACGAATACAGCGATCGGAAAAACAATCGCTTAGTGACGCTGAAGTTAGGGGGTGAAAGGGTTACCTGGGGGGTGATCAAGGGGTTAAACCTTTATTGGGGGGGGTTAGGGGGCTACCCTGGAACTAAAGGGGCCTAATCCTAACTGCCCTGCAACTTTTTACAATCACAGATGACACTAAATGCAGTGATCAGTAAAATAAATGATCACTGCAATCAGTGACACTGTGATTGGGGGCTTTGGGGTGACCTGGGGGGTGATCTGGGGGTGACTGGGGGGTGATTTGTGTGCCTATGTGTACCTACGTGTCAGTGGACTGTTGGAGCACTAACCTCTGTCTTCTCTCCTCGGCGCCGGGAACGAAAAGACCGCGGCGAGGGAGATGACATCACTTCCTCCAGCCTGTGTTTACATCACATGGCGGAGGAAGCATTTTCATTGGCTGGGAGCGATCGCGAGGGGGGGGCGGAATCGAGCGGCCGCCCCCTCATGCCTGATCGCTCCCGAACACTTAACGGCCGCTCACTGCAGTGAAGGGGGGTCCGGATGGACCCCCCAACTGCACAAAGGCAATCACGTGATTCTGCCTGTCGGTGCCATTCTGCCGACGTAAATCGGCGGTGGGCGGTCGTTAAGTGGTTAAACAACATTACTATCTGTTATCTGTTCTATCAAAATAGAGAATCAGTTATAGGGTTGTTCAAACTAAGAGGTTTAAAGTGGTTGTAAACCCACTTTTCTTTTTTTTTTTTTTTTCCCCCACCTGCAAGAGAAAGGCATAATGAGCTAGTATGACTAGCATATTAGCTCATTATGTACCACTTACCTTAGATCGGGGCCCCCGAAGCAGTCTGCGTCCCTCCATCTAGACGCATCCATCGCTGCGGCGATAGCCGGAATGTTAGTTCCGGGTATCGCCGCACCAGCCAATCACAGCGCCGCTCCGGCGCTGTGATTGGCCGGAGCGGCGAAGACGTGACTCTGCGCATGCGCGCATGACCCGTCGAATTCGGCTACGTCGTCGAATACTGCGACCTAGCCGAATTTGTGAATGGGATTAACCCCATGCGCGTGACGTCACCGTCGCCGCATTTAAATGCAAATATCTCCTTAACCGTGTAGGTTAAGGAGATATTTCATGCACCTACAGGTAAGCCTTAATCTAGGCTTACCTGTAGGTGTTTGTTTAGAAAGTTGGTTTACAACCACTTTAAGAGTGATTATTATCACTGTTGACAATATATGTAGGAAGTCCTAAAGAAAAAAAGAAAATAATAAATAAAAAAGGTGAATGACAACAGAGGAAGAGTGTATGGTCTGTCTTTGTGTGTGGTATCTCTTAGGGTCTTAAAAGAGTGGTTCTATTATTGCAGTCCATGTGATCAGTGGCAGTTGACAGGGGTGAGTCATGGCGACTCATTTTGTGGGTACTGGAGTGGGCTTGAGGAGATGAATCTTCATGTTGGTTTGCTGGGGAACCTGAAGAGGCTCGGCGTTTGGCTCCTTCTGCGGAATTTTCTGGCATTGAAAGATGAAGATCTTGTAGTGTGGTGAGAAGGTCATCCATTGATTTGCAGGTATATGTAGTTTCTTTGTAGGAAAATCGAAGGGCAAAAGGGAAACACCAACGATATGTGATGCAATGGAATTGGAGAATCTGCAGCTGTGGTTTCATCATTTTCTTTTTGATTAGGGTCTGCTGCGAAAGGTCTTGGAAAATCTGGTAACGGTGACCCTGGAAAGTCAGTGCTTCTTTATTGCGAGCTGCTTCTAGGATTTGCTCTTTGGAGCGAAAGTAGTGGAATTTGATTACAATATCTCTGGGTGGTCCTATATCTTTGCAAGGGGCTAATGATCTCTGGATCCTATCCATCTCCAAGCGCTCTATTGGAATTGATAGAGTGAGTTCTTGAAGAAGGGCTGTTACAGTGGAGTTTAAATCAATTATGGATTCTGGGATGCCGTGTATACGGATGTTGGATCTTCTTGCTCTATTCTCAAATTCCTCAAGACGGTTGTTGAGAGAGGTATTCTCCCCTTTAAGTGCTTCTAATTCATCAGCATTATTAGTAGAAATGCCATCCAGCTCATTTGTCCTTTGTTCTAGAACAGATGTTCTGCGGCCCACCTCACGAATTTCCTGCGTCAATTTGTCTGTAATGTTTTCTGAGGTGGTTTGAAGTGCTTTTTGTAAGACCCTTTCAAATTGTGTCAAAAGGTCAGTTCCTGGTGAAATGTTTTGTAGAATATTAGGGGTCATTCCAAGTTCACAGTCAGAGTCAGGCTCATTTAGAAGATACTGAGGTGAGTTCTTATTCCTTTTTTGTAGCTGAGGTAAAGCTGAGTGGGAGGATGGCGCTGCTGTCATCTTAGCTGCGGTTCTAGTTGATCACTGAAGTTTCCAGTAGCTGTTAGTTACCTTGTTAATGTTTTTTGAGGTGGTGACTCTTTTAGCTCTGCTTTTTAGTCACGGAAGATGCGGAGCTTCAGGCAGCCATAACCTACCAGTCAGCCTCTCACATGCGCCTCCCAAAACCGTTTTTTATATTCGTGCTGTGCTCATTGATACCTGTGGATAATTTTCTTGTTGTGCGTCCAACTTTCTTTAATCCACACGGACACGTAAGAAGGTAGTAGAGACGGCCTAATTTCTGTACTTGGAGATTTCCAAAGAAAGAAATAGGTTAAGAAGACATGCACAAAGAAATGGATATATATCCTCAAGGAGCTGCCAACATCCAGGATGGGTGAGAGTCACCCTGAAGGGGCAGTTCATGAGGATTACATGTAACTGCCATAAAGAGGAAGATTTTCTAATACAAATGGATATATTAATTCAAAGGTTTGAGGAAAAAGGATACAGGGTACAAGAGAACATGTAAGAAAGATGGACAGAGAAGAGTTCCTTAAGGAAAGAGAAAATAAAAAGGAGCAGGAGTATAATATAGCCTTCAATACAGGATTTAATGATCAGTATAAGGAAGTAGAGAGAAGTATTAAAAAATGGATCACTCTTTGAAAAGGATACTCCCTGAAAAACCTAATTTTGTTTACAGAAGGGCCCCAGAATTGAGGAACATGATAGCCTGAAATGTGGTAGAACCTCCAAAAATAAAAGTCACGTTTTTAGACAGAATAGGCGTTCACTGATGTAAGAGATGTTGAGCGTGAAAGATCACACAGGATAAAAATAGAGAAATAGAAGAATTTTATTCAGTGGCAGGTAGGAGGTTTAAAATAAATAAGTTGATCACTTGGGATAGACGATATGTCACCTATCTTCTTACATCCCCATTTAGATTACAAAATGTTGGTCCTTACAACTAGAACATTTTCCAAAGGTATCAGTGAGCACATCACGAAAAAATGGTTTCTGAAAAACATAGCACTTCAAAACACTTCAAATTGGTACATAAAAATGACCCAGCTTTACTTTTATTCTGTAGGTTTGACAAAATAACTAAACATTGGAGATGGACAGATTTAAGGAAAGAGATCTTACAGAATGAAACCAAGTGAATCTACCAACATAATACTTTGGCTCCACATGGGTTAGATATAGATATTGACCTAAATTGTTTCTTACAGGTTATTAAAATAGTGTGTAGTATACTGGTGAAATTTAGATATTAGATTAAGTTGCCTTTAATAGATTATTAAAAGATCAGGTAGTAGTATGAGCACAAACCAAGAGAGGGAACCGATAGGGTTGAATAGGGGTTATGTCAATTAATTAGTATGAATATGACCACTAGGTGGAGCTGATGGAATTATCAAAATTATAATCAATGACCACTATGGGGAGTTAATTAAGTTTTTTAAGGTGTATCAATTAAATATACTTATGTTAACCTCTTGGCGCTGACAGCATGCAAATATGTGACCTCTCTGTGGGTGGGCCTTGGCACCGAGCTGCCGCATATTTCTGTGCAATATTGCAAAAACAGCTGTGCCAAGAGTGCGTGCTACCTGCAATTGGGAGCTTTCTGATCATGTGACCACTGTGACAGCCAATCACGGCGGTCATGTGATCAAAAACTCTTCCCGCCTCCTGGCATCTTAAACCCCTTAAATGACTGGGAGGAGTCGGCACCAAGGGGTTAAAATAATATTCGGTATGTGATTGGGTTTTAGTTTTGATATTTTAATACTTATTATGTAAAAGTTTATTGTATATGAAATCTATTTAGGATAAAAAAATAGATCTCAAATGTAATTTTTTATATAATTGGGACTTTTTAATGTGTGTATATGCATTGGTGTGTGTTTTTATAAGTATCAAAACATTTATTGTAAGATCTCGCTATTGATATATACAGCCTGGTCTCAATTGTAGTAGCTTCATACATGTTCCATTCCTTTATAGTTATAAACCATATAGGAAATGTCACCGACAAAATGGAGGGCAATTCCTGGAAGTACATTTTTTACCAATCAAGTGTAAGCAGGTAGTATATAAGACTTCTTCAATATGATCACGCAGAGCTTCCTGAAGATGCATTTAGTGAAATACATAGAGGCAGTGATGTGCGTGTCATATACAATTCTGTGTGGTGACGTCATTTCCAGTTCCGGCAATTGTAACCCGTGCCGTTTCCACTACACGTAACGGGGAAGCGCTACAGGTTCACTGTTTTGTTGCCGAGAGATTGGGCACCATAAAATGTGAGTGTAAAAATAAATACTACACTATTAGAGTACTTTTTGTTTATTTGCTATTTATGGTCACTCTATGAGAGAAAGTAGCAGTACCTCTGGGGATAAGATATTTATGAAGACAGACTATCATCTTATCATCCACCAGCTGGAATGTGGCTGTAAACCCTAAGATTAAAGGGGTTGTAAAGGTTCATTTTTTATTTTCTAAATAGGTTCCTTTAAGCTAGTGCATTGTTGGTTCATTTACCTTTTCCTTCGATTTCCCTTCTAAATGTTATTTTTCTTTGTCTGAATAACTCACTTCCTGTACCTCCTCAGTAAGCTTGCTCCCATCATCCAAGCGTTCACAGCGTCTCCCCGCAGGGATGTAGTCCCAAGGGAGGGGGTGAGCACGCTGACCAACCCCCAGCCAGAACGACTCGGATGATGGGGGGCAAGCTTACAGGAAGTGAGAAATTCAGACAAAGAAAAAAAAACATTTAGAAAGGAAATCGAAGGAAAAGGTAAGTGAACCAACAATGCACTAGCTTAAAGGAACCTATTTAGAACCTTTACAACCCCTTTAAGCATTTACCTTCTTTTTAGAGGTCATTGAATTGTAGTGAGTGCATTGGTTTGTTCCTTGTGGTGAAGCACTGGGTAATAAGAAGGAGAAGATGTTTATTGGATATTAGAGCATGAAGTTTTTTCTCTTTTTGCACATTGAGGAGTCTGAGGCCTCGTACACACGACCGATTTTCTCGTCGTAAACAGTCAAGAAAAGTGCCGCGAGAGTTTTTTTGTCTAGAAAAACGTTCGTGTGTATGGTTTTACGACGAGAAACTTGACGAGAATCTCGACGAGAAAATAGAGAACCTGCTCTCTATTTTCTCGTCAGGAGTCCAGATTTCCTCGTCGTGTTTCTCGTCGGCCTGTTTTGTGACGAGAAAATGGTTCGTGTGTATGCTTTTACGACTCTTCCAAAAGTGCGCATGCTCACAAGCAACTATGAGACGGGAGCGCATCTTCTGGTAAAACAAGCCTTCATAATGGAGAGAGCACATTCGTCACGCTCATAAATATTTCATCGTTTAAATGTTCTGCATTGAATTCTTCGTTAGAATGTTACATTAATCAAAACGAGAGACCTTCTTTTGCTGCTGATATTCACACAGAGTTATGCCTTATTTTTAACCTTTTTCATGCTGCTCTTTATAAGATTTATGTGTATTATATCGTGCAAGTTTTTAGGAATAATTTAAATGGTTAGATTTTTCAAAATTATGTTAATTATAATTTCTCAATGTTTTGATAGCGATCTCCCATTTAATTTTCTAATCTATATTTTTAAAATTTCACACCATGTTTTTGAGCTAATCAGATTTAGTTATTCTTTTGGGGGGGTGATATCTGTGCCTTTTATTGTCAGTCAAATGTATCTGCTTACTCCAAAGCTTGTTTTTTTTTATTTAAAAATACACATAGTCAAGTATGAACTTAAACAAAAAACACATTTATTCATGTTTATAAATTAAATAAAGAGAAGGCAGCGCTGGAGAATCTGCTGCCATTTGTGCATCCCAGGGACCCCAGAGCACACAGCAACCCTGTGTGGACACTAAAATTGGGAGCTTGAGAAGGCCCACATTTCAGAACACAATCTGATGCTGGCCTCCCAGAGGTCAGGAACAGCAGCAGGTGAGATATATGTCCCAAGTGTGTGGTACTACAACAGGCTGCCTTCTGTCCGACCAGTGCGACCACAATGAAGCAAGGCCATCACTTCCTCTTCTTCCTGGCAACCTTCCCTGCAGCCTTTACTGAAGCCTTCCTTCTTCGTTTAGCTGGAGGCTGGCCCACTGGAGGGGTACTCCTGTCAGGAGGAGGAGGTGGAGGTGTAGCAGAAGGGGGTGGGGCAGAAGAAGAAGGTGGAGGTGTAGCAGAAGGGGGTGGGGCAGAAGGTGGAGGTGTAGCAGAAGGGGGTGGGGCAGAAGGTGGAGGTGTAGCAGAAGGGGGTGGGGCAGAAGAAGAAGGTGGAGGTGTAGCAGAAGGGGGTGGGGCAGAAGGTGGAGGGGTAGCAGAAGGGGGTGGGGCAGAAGAGGAAGGTGGAGGTGGAGGTTGAGGTTGGGTCAGTTGGGCCACCTCACATATGGCGGTATTGGGGGTAATTTGCTCCATCACCCCCTTGTTGAGCAAGGTGATGAGCAGGGGTTCGCATAGGAGGCGTTGCTCCATGCTCATCACCTTGAACTTAGCCTCCACTAGGCCGGCAATGGCCTCTTCAGGGGATGTGGGCTCCTTGAGGGTGGCATGGGCCTCTTTAATAAGGGCCATTGCTGCCTCACTGGTGGTCCTGTCCCTCCTGCCTCTTTTGTGAAGCCTGATGGGAGGCACCTGGGATCTGGTGCTTCTCCTTTGCCCTGCCACCTCCTGTCTGCCACTGGGCCCTGCCACCTCCTGTCTGCCACTGGGCCCTGCCACCTCCTGGCTGCCACTGGGCCCTGCCACCTCCTGTCTGCCACTGGGCCCTGCCACCTCCTGGCTGCCACTGGGCCCTGCCACCTCCTGGCTGCCACTGGGCCCTGCCACCTCCTGGCTGCCACTGGGCCCTGCCACCTCCTGGCTGCCACTGGGCCCTTCCTCCTCCTGCCTGACAGTTTCCAGACCCTCCTCCTGGCTGATTTCATCCTGTGTATGAAAAAGAAACATAGTTTAATATGTTGGTTTAATCTTTGCATCAAACTTTGTAATCCTGATGGAAGCAATTAGAATGTAAATGCATAAATCCTTGCTTTAAATTTACCACTACATCAGCTTGACTATTTACCACACAATTAAGTGCAGAATAATGTCTACAGATCATGATTTCACTTGTTGAATACAAAATAATGTATGTTTCTCATCCTGACATATTTGGGAAACATTAATTTTATCCCACTACATTTTCAGTTAATACTATACCTGGCTCCAGATGGCCAAATCAGGATCATCCAGGATGGCTGCCTCCTCTTGCTCCAGAGAAGGCTCAGGTTGGCTGCAGGGAAGTCTGGGGGGAAGAGTGGAGAGTGATGGCCTTGGCTCAATGTGGTCATCCAGGAAGGACATCCTGCTGTAGTACCACAAAACCGGGACATAAACATCATCTGCTGCTGCTCCTGACCTCTGAGAAGCCAGCACCTTAGAGCGTTCAGTCCTGTAGGTACCTCTCAAGCTCCCAATTTTAGTGTCCACTTGTTTTGCTGTGGCTGTGGGCACCTTGGTATGCACAAATGGGAGCAGCTTCTCCAGCGCTGCTTTTCTCACCCCTTTTTTTTTATGGATGGGGTTTTTGGTCTCCCACAGAGCCGGCAGCTCCCTTACCCGGTCAATAAATTCCGCCAGGAACTCTTTGTCGCTAATAAATACATTCATATTGTATCTGCAAGTAAAATAAATTATATTTAAATAATGTAAGGCAAACAGTCTAACCTCCTTCACATCCTAGTCACCATATATATCCTCCAACAATCTCAAGACAGTATAGGCCAACAATTTTAACAAGTCTCACAAAATCACATACCTTCGTTCGCACGTCCGTCACTTGAACTCCTCTCTCCGCACACCGAACGTACTATAGTCACATGTGTGTTTGCTATATACACACCACGCATGCGTCCAAATTCGAACACGTCGCTCCGCACACGTCGCCCGCCCATGACGTTCTAACTAACATCTTTTCCCCGCCCCTTCTCTTTCGGCGCGCAGACAGATATGGCGGAGTTACAGCAGGTGTCTGATAATTCCGCAACTAGCGAGGAGACAAGCCCGGAGACCGAGGACACGTCACGATCAAGGAGGAGATTCAAGGCATCGAATATGTCTTTGGCGGAGATGGCGGAGATGGTGGACATCTTGGTCAAGGCTGATTATGATGCCAAGCATGGGCCGTATAGCAAACCAAATAGAAGGAAGGCCAAAATCCTCACTAAAGTTGTGAAGAGTCTGAGGGCGAAGTTCGGGGTGAAACGCTCAAATGAGCAGCTCAGAAAGAGGTGGTCAGACCTCAAACTGAGGGAGCCAGACCAGTTGAGGAGCATAAAGAGGATGCTCGCTAAAAGTAAGTAAAATGACGACCTTTCTGCTATTAATCTTTTTAGAAACTGACTTTTTTTTTTTTTAAAGCATATTGGACTCCCTTCCAAAATGTATTATTTTGAACTAGGTTGGGCACAGTAATCGTTCGTTACGTTACCGACACTTCGTTCGGCCACTATCCGTGGTTTTGGCTTATTTAAGACCCCCAAAAGTAATTAGACATCTGCCATTTTTGATCAAGTATTGTGGATAATTTTTAAGTCTAGATGATGTGTTTGTAAGGAGAATGAAATGCAAACTTTAATCAGTGTAAAGGAGAGGACACTCAGCAGCTGCTTCCACATCTGTACTTTGTAGCACTATAGTGTGGGCCACCAGACCCGCCTTTTTTGGGTGTCCCACACAGGTGCATCAGAGTTTATTTGTGGTGCCTCCATGTCCAAAAAATTACATCCAAATGTGAATAATAAACATATTTGGGGTCATAAAGAATGCATTTTTCTTTAAATTCCGCACAAACACACACTTGTACCCCACTTCCAAACAATTTAGCCTGTTTTAAGTTTAAAAATGAGATTTTTACAGTGTGATAAATAGACCTTTGGTTTTATTCTCATAGGGGAGAGAAGACTGGGAGGAGGACACTCCAGGGAGCACATGCACCCCACAACTTCCAAGCAACCCCAAACTCCCAAAGATCCACAACCGAAAGATGTGCAGGAAGTTGAGGTGGAGGAAGGAGAAGTGCAGGAAGGAGAGGTGGATGACGTTGTGGATCTGGTCACCACAACAGGTCAGTATCTGACACTACAGCTTAAGGTAAGCGAGGTAGGCCTGCAGAGTTTTATTAATTTTTTTTTATGGTTTTTAGGGGATGGAAATGTTCTGAAGGATAGCACACCGTTCTCTGCTGACAGTGCCCTCCGCCTCATCCAGCAAGTGATGGAATGTAGCACGGAACTGGACCTAATTAAACAAAGAATCCATGTGATGGAACAAACATTTAAAGACATTCTCGATGTTTTGGGGAGAATTCAATAAGCCATCCAAACACATTTGTTTTTACATGTTTGTTTTTATATTTTTACTAATTTTTTGAGTAACAAAGCAGCCAGAAATTGAATATGCACACAGTGTGTGAACATGTACTATCTGCCATCAGGGGATATCCATGTACGTCTTTTGTGGGTGCAACCCCTTCCTCGTATCAAAAGTCGGTGAACTGAGGAAGGGGATGCACCCCCAAAACACATCCATTGATCACCCCTGATGGCAGATAGCACATGTTGACAATAGGGATCAGGATTGTAAACTTCCTATTTGCAAAAAAGTAAAAATGTGTGCATATTGAATTTTTGGCTGGGCAAGGGGTGGCAGGACCCCATATTAGGACACATAGAGACATAGTTTGTGTAACTGAATGTCTCAGATTGCTCAGAGGTATCCAATGTTGTCATTTTAGAAATGCAAGTGGTATTTTTGTATTTTCATAAGCCAAAATTTGACGGGTTGTGGTCAGGCCAACCCCAAAGTAAAACCAAAAAAAATGTGCAGAGAGTAAAATATTTGACCACAAACAACGTGTAGCTTCTTTTTATAATACACTCTAAGCTTATTTGGTTCTTTTGTAAGGTAACATAGTGAAATTGGTTGTTATTTACTAAAGTAAAATACACTTGCCACTACAAATGCACAAAGACAAACTAGGAGACAGGAAAGAACAAATAATTAAAGGTTTAAAGAAGATTTTTATTGGGATACTTAGACATAGGATGGCATAGGAATTGCCCCCCTACCCGTGAAATACTCCATGTATTTGTCCCGAACCACACGGGCATTTTGGGGGGGCAAGCCAAGACGGGCAGATTCCAGGCCCGGAAGGGGATTTGCAGGGGAAAGTCCAGCCTCTGGCAAAACTGAGGCCATATATGAATTCGCTTTGCGGCAAAGAAAATTGTGTAGCACACAGCAGCATAACACTACATAGTTTATTTTGTAGTCCGCCAAGTGGATGGAAGTCATAAAAAGGCGGAACCGGCTGGCCATTATGCCGAAGGCATTTTCAACGACTCTTCGGGCCCTGGCCAGCCGGTAATTGAACACACTCTTCTCTGGGGTCAGGGTCCTCTGTGGAAATGGCCTCATAAGATGCCGTCCGAGTCCGAAGGCTTCATCAGCCAAGAAAACAAAGGGGAGTCCTTCAATATTCCCTGCATCCGGTGGCAATGCAAGGTCGTCACTCTGGAGACGGAGGGCAAACTCCGTCTGGATGAAGGATCCCCCATCGGACATCCGGCCATTCTTCCCTACATCAACATAGAGGAATTCATACCGTGCTGACACCACCGCCATCAGCACAATGCTATGAAACCCCTTGTAGTTGTAGTAGTAGGATCCAGAACGGGGTGGCGGCACGATGCGGACGTGCTTCCCGTCTATGGCACCACCGCAGTTGGGGAAGTCCCACCGCGTGGCAAACTCCGATGCCACAGTCTGCCATTCCTGTGGCGTTGAAGGAAGCTGTGGAGTGAAACAAGATGAAATAATATTAGAAAAACAAAGGCATACATTACAAGCAAATTCAAGACCAAAAAATTAGAGACCAACATCAATCTAATTATACGTTTATTAAGGTGTGTAAAAAAAGTATAATGGAAGGCTCATTTATCATATTCATCACCCCCTCTGATGGGCCATTACTAAATTATTTTGGGGGGGGGAGATGTGTTTGGCCACAGGATAGCATTGCAGTGGCGGTGCGTCCAGAGTGGGCGCTGGAGCACTGTCCCCTCTCTCCTGTGCCCATCACTCAGAACAATACATAGGTTCATGCGTTGCATGAACCTATGTATTGTCTATGCCGCACACTATTCAGGTGGATGGCCTCTTGTAAAGCGACCGACATATGATTAATTGCGTCATTTAGGGGGTTAAAATTGCAGAGCAGAAACAGGTATTAAAAAAGTCTTGCAAATTACAACCTGAGGGATGTAATTGGCTTCCTCAAAGAAAAATCGGGGACGCAAGGAGGGGGCATTCCTTGTGTAAACACTGACAGGCAGCTCTGGCAATCATGTTCACCAAGTCTGTTTAATGGTAACATGATTGGCTGATGCAACATGAAGGGAAGGAGAAGACATCAAGGACAGAAGAAGGATGGCGCTGACCACAAGAAGGTAAGTGCAGGGCTGGGGGGAAACTGGCTGCAATAGAGGGGACTAAATGGCTGCATTGGAGGGGACAACTGGGGGCGTTTATTAGGCAACAGAGCAAAAAAGGAGGAAGTTTATTTCCGAAATTGGGGTTGTAACCCCCCAACATTTGGAGCAACAGGCGCCCCTGCTGGAAAAGTTAGTGAGGGGAAATATTTAGGGAGGATAAAAAAGGGGCATTTAAAAACTTCCAGCATGCATGGGGACAAAGGGGACATTCTCAGCATATTACAATCATGGTAATTAGGAAAGGATGAAAGAAATACAATACATTAGCATACATGTAATACATAAAATGTGATGTGAAGGGAGAAAACTTACCCTAATATAGTCCTCCTGCAGGACTTGTATAATAGCAGAACAGGTGTCTGGGATTATGAGGCCCAGAGCCTGGGGGGAGATGCCTGTGGTGAACTTCAAGTCCTGAAGACTTCTCCCTGTCGCCAGGTAACGCAACGTGGCGATGAGCCTCTGCTCAGCACTGATGGCTTCCCGCATAACGGTGTCCTTCCTGGTAATATAGGGGGACACCAAAGCCAACAGTTCCTGAAAAACGGGGTCAGACATCCTCAGAAAATTCCTGTAGTCCTCAGGATTATTCTCGACGATCTCCCGCAGCAGAGGCATGTGGCAGAATTGGTCCCGCTGGAGCAACCAATTCTTGGTCGATGAACTCCTCCTCACACCATTCATGGACTGGTCTTGGTCCAAAACAAGCAGACCAACACCAAGCGCACGCACAGCACGAACTCGACGACGAGAACGTCCAGGCGACATGGCTAGGAAACGGTCGTCTAATCAGAACGTACAGAACAGAACGCACTTTAGAACAGCAAGGCCTATGAATAACGAACTGAAATTCAGAAACGAACAGGCAAGAACGCACTGTAAAACAGATACGACCTGCCTAGACGCCCTGAAAGTCAAGATACGAACCCACAAGCACAAACTGAACGGCAGAAAACGATCTGAAAAGTACGAAGACTGAAAAGCGCGAATCGTCTCTTCCCAAACTTTTACTTCACACGCGGTAACACGAGATCAGCAAAAGCAGCCCAAGGGGTGGCGCCAAGAAAAAAGATCTTCCCCTTTATAGTGCCGTCGTACGTGCTGGACGTGAGCGCAGAGAACCACGAGGAAATTGGGAAATGACAGTGTGTACGCATAGAAAGCTTGACGAGAAAATCGACAAGCTTAACAAGAATCTCGTCGAAAAAAACGACGTGTTTTTTACGACGAGAAAATCGGTCGTGTGTACGAGGCCTCACTTTTAATAGAGTATCACTTGCATACATCATACATGCATGCATCATACATGCTAGGGGGGTAATCCGTAGTGGAGAAGGATCTGGGGGTTTTGGTAGATCATAAGCTCAATAAAGGTATGCAATGCCAAGCTGCGGTTTCCAAAGCGAGCAAAGTCTTTTCTTGTATTAAGAGAGGTATGGACTCCAGAGAGAGAGATATCATTTTGTCCCTGTTCAAATCATTAGTAAGACCTCATCTGGAATATGCAGTTCAGTTTTAGGCACCAGTTCTCAAAAAGGATACCGGGGAACTGGAGAAAGTGCAGAGAAAGGCAACCAAACTGATAAGAGGCATGGAGGAGCTCAGCTGTGAGGAAAGATTAGAGGAACTGAATTTATTCACTCTTGAGAAGAGGAGAACAAGGGGGGATATGATCAACATGTACAAACAGGGCTTTTTTTCAGCGGGAACGCGGGGGAATGCAGTTCCGACACCTCCTGGACTGACTGTATGTAATGTCAAGGGGTGCTGGGGTGTGCTGCAGGGTATTGATGCTCACTGCTGGCAGATCTATTCTAGCTGGAGGGGATCTATTTTTGCAGGGGGGGTCTATTGTTGCTGAGGAGGTCTAGTGTTGCTGGTGGGGGACCAATTGTTGCTGGGGGGTCAGTTGTTGCTGAAGGAGATCTACTGTTGGGGGAGGGGTCTATTGTTGATGGCTGCCAGAGAGTCTATTAATGCTGGCCGTGCGGAGATCTGTTGATGCTGCCGGGAGTCTATTGTTGCTGGGGGGGGAATTTTGTTGTGGGTGGTACATTGTTAGGGGGATCTATTGTTGTGGGCTGAAGGGGAAACCAAATTCTATACAAATTACTTAGCACAACAAAATGATACTTGGTTCTGTATTGTCTAAAAGGGGCGGTACTGGGAGGTGGGTTAGGGGATGGAACCAAGGGATGTTGCTCGGAGGTGGGTAGGGGCGGAGAAAACAAGTGACTCGGAAAAGGGGAGTTCCAGCACCTATTGTCTGAGAAAAAAAGCCCTGTGTACAAATATATAAGGGGTCCATATAGTGGACTTGGTGTTGAGTTATTCACTTTACTGTCAACACAGAGGACACGGGGGCACACTTTACGTCTAGAAGAAAAGAGATTTCATCTCCAAATACGGAAAGGTTTCTTCAAAGTAAGAGCTGCGAAAATGTGGAATAGACTCCCTCCAGAGGTGGTCCTGGCTAGCTCAGCAGATTGCTTTAAAGAGGAAGTAAACCCTGATGGGTTTACTTCCTCTTTGTTTCCCTGCAAAGGTAAAGCATAATGGGCTACTATGCATCGCTAGTAGCGAGCGTCCATCTTCACCCCTCTTCTTCCGGGATCTGCGAACTCCGGCTCTGTGACTGGCCAGAGTCGCATGACGGCGTGAGTGCGGGAGCCGCCATTTATGGCATGACCCCATTCATAAAATGGCATGCTCAGTGCGCGCATTCGCCGTAGACATCGGTACAGACTTTTTTGCAAATATCTCCTAAACCGTGTAGGTTAAGGAGATATTGCAAACACCTACAGGTAAGCCTTAATCTAGGCTTACCTGTAGGTGAAAGTTCTACCTGAGGGTTTACAACCACTTTAAGAAAGGCCTGGATACTTTGCTAAATGTACATAATATAACTGGGTACTAACATTTATAGGTAAAGTTGATCCAGAGAAAATCTGATTGCCTCTCGGGGGATCAGTAAGGAATTGTTTCCCCTGCTGTAGCAAATTGGAGCATGCTCTGCTGTTGTTTTTTTTTTCTTTCCTTCCTCTGGATCAACTGTGGGTATAGAATTGGGTATATGGGATTGTATGATATTTTTTATTTTATTTTTTTATTTTTTTGGTCAAATTAGATGGACTTGTGTCTTTTTTCAACCTGACTAACTATGTAACTATGTAACTATGTAACTTGGACTTTAATGCTACACCTTTTTTTACATTCACTCACTTTTTGTATTGTTTTGTATTTAGGAACATTATTGGTTTAAGGAATATGTATATTTGAAAATTTTAGGATAGCGCCAGACCTTATGTTTGATTATTTGGTTTTATAAGTGGGATTGCACTTAAAGGGGGCAACTGTCACTAGCATTTATTGATTAAACTAATGATTTGGATATTAGAGCAGGCACCTATTGTTTATTTGCTCACTTTTTTGGGGGGGGGTATTTGTACTGGAATTTTAAAGGCCTTAAGAAATGTGATAGACTGTTAGTACATAAAGATTGGTCAATTACACAGTATATATACCATAGTTTGTAGACACTATAACTTTCAAACAAACCAATTAAAATACACTTATTAAGATAGTTGAAGATAGTTGTTTTAACAAAGACATGTAGCAGCATACATTTTTCACTAAATGTATAAATAAATTCAATTTTATTGGATATGTTTTATAACAGAAGGAAAATATTTGTTGTCCTTTTTTGTTTATATAGCAAAAAATAAAAATCCTAGTGATGATCAAATACCACCAAAAGAAAGCTTAATTTGTGTGAAAAAAGAATATCAATTTCCTTTGCATACAATGTTGCATTATCGTGCAATTGACAGTTAAAGTAGCATAGTGCTGAATAGCAAAGACTTTAGCTGTGCAATCTGCTGATCAGTTCCTTGATTACACTCTGACATAGTGTAAAAGCAACTGAACAGCAGATCGCACAGCTAAAGTCTACACAACCCAGTGGCTGGCAGAAAGCATTTTGCACATCTAAAGAAAGAAGCTTGCACATCTAAAGGGATGCCAGGGTTGTGTTCTTTTATATAATACTCACACAGTGACTGTAGTCTGATTGATCAATGAGTGAAGCATGAGCACCAGGGGTGGATACAGGGAGAGCAACGGGGCAATTGCCACCCCCGAGAAATTAGACGCCCGTAAGTTACACAACTAAAACTGAGAGTCTGAGCGGGTGGTAGTTGTGGAACTTGCGGGCGCCGGTGAGTCTGAGCGGACGGCTTGGTGTGTGGGCGGGCGGCTCAGCGGCGAGTGAGAGTCAGAGAGTGGGCGGTCAGCTATTCGGCTCTGTGAGTGAGTGGGCGGCTGCCCAATCAACAAGCTGGCGGCCGGGGGAGCAGAGAGATGACATCATCTCTCACCGCCCATCGCCCGCCCTGCATCCCTGCAGTAACTTACGCCCTCACTGTGCAGGCAGCAGAGAGATGACATTATCTCTCTGCTGCTTGACTCTGACAAGCAAAACACTACCTTAGCAAGTGACAATCCACAAGGTGTGGCAGGTGAGGTGGCAAGTTACAATCTGCATCTGGTGGCAGGCAAGTGACAATCTGCAACATGTGGCAAGTGACAATCCGCAATTTGTGGCAGGTGACGTGGCAAGTCACAATCCACAACATGTGGCAGGTGACGTGGCAAGTGACAATCTGCAATGTGTGGCAGGCCACGTGGCAAGTGACAATCCACAACGTATGGCAAGTGACAATCCGCAATGTGTGGCAGGTGACAATCCGCAATGTGTGAAAAGTGACAATCCGCAACGTGTGGCAGGTGACGTGGCAAGTGACAATCCACAACATGTGGCTAATGAAAATCTGCAATGTGTGGCTGGCAGGTGACGTGGCAAATGACAATCCGCAACGTGTGGCAAGTGACAGTCCGCAACGTGTGGCAAGCAACGTGGCAAGTGACGTGGCAAATGACAAGCTGCATCTGGTGGCAGGTGACGTGGCTAATGACACACTCGGGGCACCCACTGATTCAGCATTATGGTGAGTTGAACCATTTAATTTTATATTACAATGTAATAATATAAACAATGCGCTTCAATCATCCTGACACCATAACAACCATGGTGCCATGATCATTGAAGCGCTAACACCAGTAATTTTCCTGATAAATTGCCCCCCAAAAAAAATATTTTCTGGTAGTGCCCCTCTCGAGACTAGACTCTGGATCCACCCCTGATGAGCACATGGCTGAAATGTCTGTCCCCTCTATTCATAGATCATGTTTCATCCCTAGAAGCTTTATGGCTTTTATGACTGGAGGAGCTAGGTGAAAAAAAGGTGTGCATAGTCGGGCTCTCTTGAAGACAGCTTGTGACAACTCAGTTCTATTAATTCCCACTGCACCTGAAAACTACTGTGTTGGTAATTGGCTGGGGTTGGTGGAGCATTAGAGGACAGAAGATGTAAAACAGAGCTTGTTGCCACTATAGCAGTCAAGCCCATAGATCTCGGCACATCACATAGCGATTCATCCCTCCATCTCAATCACTATATAGGCATATGACATGAAAGAGAACAAAAAACACTTCCAATAATATAAATCTGGTAGGTATATTTATTAAAAATTGATTATAAACACTTACATGAACACTATAAAAAAGTTAAATTAAAACTGCAACATCCAAAATCCTTAGCGATGTACATAAATGCGCATTGACGTCATGACTTCTGGCTCCACCCAACGTGTTTTGACAGAAATTGCATCATTAGGGGTGTTCGGCAAAGCTGGAAGCTGTGATGTTATGCATCCTTGACAACCATGACTCATCTGCTGTCAACGTAAACAAACAATGCCAGTATCATGTAATCGGTCTACTTGCAGGTTTCCAAATAATACTTTACTTAATTTGACCCCTTTCTATTGCAGAGAGTAACAAGACAAGGGTACCTGTTATCGCCCCTTCAGTTCGTCTTGGCATTGCAACCTCTGGTTTCTCCAATTAGAGATTCTACTGAAAACATTTGCTTCCACAGAGGGCAAATGGATGAAAAAATCTCCCTTTATGCAGGTAATGTGCTTTTATATTGGGGTGATACTTCTGGATTCCTACAGGCCATTATGTCCCTCATAGCCAAATTTGGCACATTCTCCATGTTTCTATATAACACATAGTAATTCAGCTTTGTTGGTAATTAACCCCGTAACTCCACCTCCATGTGCTCAAGTAATTCCAATGGTTTACCTCCTTTTAATACCTAGCGGTTGTGATTATTCTTTTTTTTTTTTTTTCCATTATTTTTTATTAGATATTTTTCAAAATACAAAGTAAAGTACAAAATAGTACTGAGAATACAAGGAGAACAAGAATACACCATAAGCAACAGGTGACCCAAACATACAATACGCATAGTAATGGGTTGGGTCAAACGGGGGTATAATAATACATGAGTTGAGTGAGCACATATTATACCCTTGGGAGAGCGAGATAGTGTACTTCAGAGAAACAATAATAGTAACAAGAAAGGAAGGAAGGGATAGAAAAAAAAAAAAAAAGGGGGGGGGGGAGGGGGGTAATGGATGGATAATCATAGGATGTACATTAAACATTTCCAAACGAGTACAGGTGTCGTTTGCATGCTGCTGCTATCATAAGTAATACGATACCGAAGACATTTTTCTTTTTCTTTTTTTTTTTCCTCTTCCCTTCTCCTCTTCTCCCTCTCCCCTTCCCTTCTCTCCCCTCCCTCTCTTTCCCCTTTTCCTCCCTTCTTCCTCTCCCTCTTCCTCTTTCCCTTTTTTTTTTTTTTTTTTTTTTATTCTACTTTGCATCAAACCATTCTGCCCATATTTTCCAATGGGTGTCAAACCTTGCCCTTCTGCCATCTCTATTTGCTAACAAAACTTCAAAGGTATAGTTATTTTGTGTAATTTCAAGAACTTCCGAAACGTTGGGGACCTTGTTAGATTTCCAATTTCTAGTTATCAATGATCTAGCTGCTAACAGGAGATGTGTAACTACAATTCGGAGGCAAGGGGGGAATTTTTCAATGCCTAGGTTTAGCAGTGCCAATTCAGGGTTGGGCGGTGTTAGGATTCCTGTAATGCGTGAAATACATCTAAATACATTTCTCCAGAAGCTGGTAAGGTGTTTGCAGAGCCAGAACACATGCATGATGTTACCCACGGCACCACACTCCCTCCAGCACAGCGGAGAGTTAGAGGAAGAGAATTTTGACATTCTATATGGGGTTAGGTACCATCTCTGAGCAATTTTTTGAGTGAGTTCCCAGTGGTTTACGCATCTGGAAGCTTTGTATGTAATTCCAAATGCATATTGCCATTGGTTCGGTGTAAAGGTTTTACCGAAGTCTAATTCCCATTTGTGGTGAGGAGGGGAGAGCGTGAAGTCCAATTTGTTTTGGAAGGGAGTGTAAAAAAGGGAAATCCCTTTAGGGGATGAGAGTTCCTTAATGTAGAATTTCCATAGGTTATCTTGGATAGGTATGTGATGGGACTTTATTGATTTTAGGAAGTGAGAGGTCTGGATATATTTAAAGCGGTCGGTAGGTGGAAGGTCAAATTCCGCTGAAAGTGAGTCAAATGATTTAAGTGTGTCGTTACTATATAGATCGGCTATCCAGGAGATGCCTCTGCCGTGCCAATCAGAGTAGGTAGTGTGTGGGATTGCGTGTGTCAGAATCGCAATGGGAATAGGGATAGTTATTGTACTGGGGGACTTGGAGGCCAAGTCGCACAGGTCTCTCCAGGCCATTAAGGAAGCTTGAAGTGTTAGTGGGAACTGGCGTAGGGAGAAAGGTTTCCATATGTCAAGAATTAGAAGATTGCGCAGATTTAGAGTTGGGCTAAGGGCTTGTTCGATGTTACACCAGAGGATGTCGGAGGATGGGGATATCCAATGCCTGAGTTGGGTAAGTATGGCTGCCCGAAAATAGTCCTTAATGTCAATGAGACCCATCCCACCCACTGATCTATGTTTAATTAAAAGGGATTTGGAGCATCTTGGTCGTTTATTACCCCAGATATAATGTTTGAGAATGGAATTCAAGGATTTGAGGTGGCTGTTTTTCAGTGGGATGGGCAGTGTTCGGAAGACATACAAAATCTGTGGGAGTAGGAGCATTTTGAAGGAAGCCAGACGGCCCGACCAGGTTAGTTCGACCTTGGATAGTCGGCTTGTCTCCTTGGTCATTTTGTCTATTAAAGGGATATAGTTAGCATCTGCAAGTTTAGAGGGGTCTGCAGTGATTTGGAGTCCTAAGTAAGGTATACTGGATGTGTTCCAGGAGTAGGGAAAGGAATTTTGCAGATGGGATTGGAGGCAAGAGGAGAGGTGTAAGCCTAGTACAAGAGATTTCGTAAAATTTACCTTATAGTAAGATATTTGGCTAAAGTTGTTAAGAATGTTGTGTGCCTGCAGTAGAGATGTCTGTGGTGAGGTCAAGAAAAGGATGATGTCATCCGCAAAAAGGCTTATATTATGTGATCTACCCAGGAACGTGAAGCCCGGCGTACCGGGGTGAGCTCTGATTTTTTCGGCTAGGGGCTCTATAAGGAGATTGAAAATTGATGGGGACAGGGGACACCCCTGTCTAGTACCATTGGTTATACAAAAGGGGAGGGACAACATATTAGAGGTGTAGACCTGCGCACCTGGGGAGGAATAAAGAGCCAAAATAGCCGATAATATACGACCGGAGAACCCAAATTTCCTCAGGACCTGAGTCATGTAGCCCCAATGTACCCTGTCGAACGCCTTCTCCGCGTCCAAAGAGAGTAGCAGAGAAGGCGTCCGACTGGATGTAGCACAATGCACAATGTCTATGACTCTCCTAGTGGCATCTGATGTCTGCCTGCCTGAGGTGAACCCTGTTTGGTCAGGTTTGATCAGAGTTGGCAGGATGGGGAGCAACCTGTGGGCTAATATTTTGGCATAAAGTTTGACATCAGTATTTAATAATGAAATAGGCCTGAAATTAGCCGGCGTGGTAGGGTCTTTTCCCGGCTTTGGGATGGTAACAATATATGCTTTAAGCATTTCAGCGAGAAACGAGGCAGAGGACATTGCTTTAGAAAACACAATTTCCAGTGAGGGGGTGAGGACATCTTGGAAGGTCTTGTAATAACTATTAGGTAGTCCGTCTGGACCTGGTGATTTACCACCTGGGAGAGTTTTGATCGCTTTCCGGATCTCAGGCTCCGTGACGGATGAGTTAAGAGATTCTAACTGTGAGTGTGATAGTGTAGGGAGTGCGAGATCGGCCAAGAAGGATTGAATTGCATCTTCAGTTGGTTGGGGGGTGTTAGGGTCATCTCGTAGGTTATATAAGGAGTAGTAGTAGTCAGCAAAAGAGTTTGCTATCTCCTTCGGATTAAAAATTTTGCTGCTGTCTGAGTTACGAAGTAGAAAGGGGATGTTGACTTTTGCTCTGCGATCTTTTAGTCTCTGAGCTAGGAACTTGCCCGCTCGGTTGCCTGAAGAATAGTGGGTCAATTTTAGAGATTGAACATGTTTATCATATTGGTCTAGTAACAGGAGCCTGAGATCTGCAACTTGGTTAGTTTATTGGCCAGGGAACTGTCAGATGTGTTTTTATTCTGCGTTTCTAGGAGTCTAATCTCTGTGAGTAGGGAGTCTAATTTCTGTGTCCTCTGCCTCTTTGCCCGCGAGCACAGTTGGAGTATAATACCTCTAATAAAAGCCTTATGGGCACACCATACAGTAAATGGGTTAGATACCGAGTGGGAATTTAAAGAAAAGTATTCCTTTAGGTGGTTGGTTAGGGAAACCACCTGAGAGGGTTGTTGGAACAGTCGAGAGTTAGCTCTCCAGATGTAGGCTGGGGTAGAGGGAATTCCCTCATCTACCGTAATGGACACCGGTGCGTGGTCTGACCAGGTGATATCATGAATGGTAGAAGAGGATATTTTCTGCAGCAGGAGTCTATCAACTAAAATCATATCAATGCGTGAGTACGAATTATGCCGGGAGGAGTGAAAGGAGTAGTCTCTTTCATTCGAGTGTTGGCATCTCCAGGAGTCGTACATTTCCTCAGCATGGAGCAAAGATTGAAGGGCCGGTTGGGGGCGTTTTGACTTAGAAGTGGTATCCATCGCAAAATCAACCGTTAAGTTATAGTCTCCACACATTATCAGAGCACCCCGTTTTACTGCGTTGATTTTGCAAAAAAGCTTTTTCAAAAAGCGTAGTTGATGGGTATTGGGCGCGTAGAGATTAACTATTGTGTAGGGGTGGTTATTGAATATTCCCACTAGGATCAGGTATCTGCCATCAGGATCAATGATTGTCTCTTGGAGGGAGAAAGTTACAGAGTCTTTAATGGCAATGAGAACCCCTTTTTGTTTTTTGGAGGCTGAGGCCGTAAGTATGTGTGGAAATTTGTTATGATGAAAGGAGGGGGTATTAAAAGGTGTCCAATGCGTTTCCTGTAAGCACAAAATGTCAGAGCGTAGTTTAAGGGCTTCTTTCCAGACTGAGGCGCGTTTAGCCGGGTGGTTTAGGCCGCGGACGTTGAAGGAAGTTACTGTAATAGCCATGGGTTATAGGTGGAGAAAAGAGGAGACAGTACCTTATCGAGCCCAGGGTTTTCCCACAGAGTCTGTAATTTCCGGATGGTGAGCGCAGATGTCGTACCGGTCGTCTTCAGAGTTAGAAACTTGTTATCCATCTCAGACAGGGTAGGGAAGAAGATAAAAAACTGAGAAAATGGGAAAGCAAAAGTCAAAGAACAGACATAAAACTGGTAACATAAAAAGGTAGATTCTTTTAGGAATCTGGTGGCAGATTTACTGCACATTACTCAAAGTGGGGGAACTCGTGGACTTTGAGCTCCAAAGCGATTCAGGAATCTTGTGGATCAGATGGATTATTGCTACTGAGGCATAGAGGCTATGTTTTCTTTTTGTTGTTTCGCTTGTGCGACACGACCTGCCAGGCATCCCGAGTATGGATCTTAGAATTGGAGGGATGATTTTCAGGAATTTGTTCAGGCAAGATATCCCATTCCCGCAGAAGGGTCAGGCCTTCCTCTAGACATGTGATCACTGATGTTTTGCCTTCCCGTGTGATAGTTAGTTTGGTTGGATAGCCCCATCTGTATACAATACTATGGTTTCGCAGTGCCTTGGTTACGGGCAAAAGAGACTTACGTTTCTGCATAGTATACTGCGAGAGATCCGCAAAAACTTGAATGGCAGAGTATTGTGCAGGGGGTTGAGAGTTCTTGCGAAATGCCAGCGTAAATTGCTCTTTTACATGATAGAAATGCACCCGCATCAACACGTCCCTCGGAACATTGTCCGGGAGGTGGGAAGGTTTGGGGAGGCGGTGGACTCTGTCGGTAACCAGTTCCGATTTTGGTGCAGAGGGTAGGAAGGCACCTATGAGGTCCTGGGCGTATTGGTGGAGTTGCGCAGGTAGAATTGATTCAGGTACGCCACGCAGTTTAATATTATTCCTGCGTGACCTGTCCTCGAGGTCTGATACTTTAGCTTTGAGCCAGGCCACCTCATCTGACTGATCATTGTGGGAATCCACCAGAGAGTTATAAGAGGATGCATATTCACCCATCTTTTTTTCCACATGGTCAATCCTACCTCCCAGCTCTCCCACCTCAACTTTGAAGTTTTTCATGCATTCCATCATGTCTGAATGCAGAGAACTACGCAAAGAAATCAGCATGTCCTTTAAGGTTGTGTCTGAGATGGGCTGGTTAGTGGTAGGGAAAGCGTTAATGGTGTCAGCTAGCTCCCTCGTGTCATCCAGTGAACTCTGGTGTGCACTCACCTTGGTGCTTTGAGGAGCAGCAGATAAGCGGGGCTTTGACTTCACAGGGCTGCAGGAGAGAGGTGTTGAGACAGCCGGAGAGTGCCGGAGTGATCCGTCCCTTGAGACAGGGCTTGGTGTGGCAGAGGAGGATCCGCCTGTGGATGTCGGGGAACAGCCGCCGGCGCCATCTTGGTGCGCGCCGCTGCTCTTAGGGGAGAAGAAATCCTCCAGTTTTGCCGGGTGAGCGGCGGGTTTCCTCTTTCTAGCCATCCCCGGATGTCGAGCGGGACAACAGCTACTCGGTGAGGCTGGTGGGGTCGGTCTCAAGTGCCTCAGAATGCTGAGATTCCTGTCGCTAGAGCGGAGCTCTCAGTTCAGACGTCCATGCAGTTGCGCGGTAGCCACGCCCCCTACTTGGTTGTGATTATTCTTGACCCACAGCAGTATTTGGTACTAAATCTCTCAGTTCAAACTAAAGAGTAACAGCTGGTTTAAATTGCCTTTTTCAGTGGTGGGTGGAGTGAACTTATTTAAAATGATATGGACCCCTAAGCTACTTCACATGAAGGAATCCTGAAATACCTGTATGTAAATATCTAGAAAATGGTTTACTCGAATAGACACCCAGTTTAGGCCATAGATATAGTTTAACTGAACACAACAGAAAAAGTTGCGCTGTAAAAAATAGTGTAAAAATAGCAGCAAACACACAGTATAGCATAGGCTATACAAACAGAATAGTGATATATATAAGTGCAGCACTACAAGTTAAATATACATCAAAATAAATGAACCATAAATAAAAAACAAATCAATATCAGAAAGTCCCAAGTGTCCATAAAAAATCCACCACCGTGAGTGCTTGTGTGAACACAACAAATAAAATTGTAGTATAATTTCCACCACATGTCCTCCATCAAAAACGTTGAGGCTTACCTGAGAGTAGGGAGGGGAGAGCGGTTCACCCATTCGGGTGTTTGCCGAACACCCAAATTTTCTTTGCACTCGTGGGATGTTCGCCTGCCGGGCACACAGTCAATAGGTGAAGGACCGGGGCTGGGAAGCTGGCCGCCGCATCCTTAACATTGAATGAGTCATCATCTGCCAGCTGGCTTCCTGATGTTGGGGGGAATATCCCGGTGTGGGGGTCCCCCAATCAATACATTTTGAGGGGAACCCCTACACCAAAATTAAGAAACAAGAGCAAAGTTCCCACTGCCCCAATGCCCCCCCCCATGTTGAGAGCATGGGGCCTGGTATGGAGCTTGCTCATCCCCCCATTCCTGGCCTGCCAGGCTGTGTGCATAGATAAGGGTCTGGTATGGACCCCATACCCTGTTTATGGCCAATAACTTGGGGGGGGGGTTGTTTGTCCTATCACTACCAGAGAGTGTGTAACTCTCAATAGAGAAGTCAAACAGAGCTTGTTGCCGCTATAGCAGTCAATTCCCATAGATCTCGGCACATCACATAGCGATTTATTCCTCCATCTCAATCACTATATAGGCATATGACATGAAAGAGAACAAAAAACACTTCCAATAATATAAATCTGGTAGGTATATTTATTAAAAATTGATTATAAACACTTACATGAACACTAGAAAAAAGTTAAATTAAGACTGCAACATCCAGAATCCTTAGCGATGTACGCAAATGCGAATTGACATCACGGCTTCTGGCTCCACCCAACGTGTTTTGACAGAAATCACATCATTAGGGGTGTTGAGCAGAGCCGGAAGCTGTGATGTTATGCATCCTTAAAGTGGTTGTAAACCCACTTATGTAACTTGCACCTACAGGTAAGCCTAGATTAAGGCTTACCTGTAGGTGCAAGAAATATCTCCTAAACCTACACGGTTTAGGAGATATTTTACAAAAAAGAATGCACCGCTGTACCAGCTATGATTAAACACTAAGAAAGTGTGAAATTAGTCAGCTCTAACCAGAATTTTGTGACTTGCTGTGCTGTATTTGGATTTTTGAAGATTTTACATAATAAAGGCTTTTTATTGGAGTGCTGCTGTCCAGAAGACTTGATCTTTTGTTTTGCCTAAGCCTAGATTAAGGCTTACCTGTAGGTGCAAGAAATATCTCCTAAACCTACACGGTTTAGGAGATATTTTACAAAAAATAATGCACCGTTGTCTACATAGGGTTAATCCCAGTCATACTAGCTCATTATGCCTTTGTCTTGCAGGTGGGATTAAAAAAAAAAAAACATTACCAGGGTTTACAACCACTTTAACAACCATGACTCATCTGCTGTCAATGTAAACAAACAATGCCAGTATCATGTACCTGGTGCTGGAGGCCAATGGAGAGAGGGCTTCCCTTGTGGCTAAGTTCCAGACTCCCCTGAAAGTGAGAACAGGAGGAGTCAGGCTTAAGGTAGCACAGGTCACCAATGATGTTGTTTGCAGAGAAACTCAGAAGGGTTTCTGATGTACTAAGTAGTGGCTGTAGACAGGTGGCGCCTGTGAGACATGGCTGGCCTGTAGTAGCACTGAGATAATGGGAATTCAGTTCAAGCCAGAGTTTGGAGCCAGGAGGATCACAGAGCAGGCAGTGTCAGAGGGGAAGCTGAAGTCAGACACAGAAGACAGTAGAGAATATCCATGAACAAGCTGCGGTCAGGTCCAGAGAAAGGCATGAGAATAGTCAAGGACAAGCTGGGTTGGAAAGGATTTTCAGGAAAAAGGATCACAGGAACACAGTACAAGCTGAAGATCAATCAGCAGCTTTGAACACTAACACACTTCCTTATAAAGACCCATGTGACGTGCCGGTAGAGATGCCGGATCCTAGAGCCCTTCTCCTGCTGTTGGCGTCTTGACGGATGCTGGGTCCTAGGGTCCTTCTCCTACCATTGCCTCCCTGACAGCTGGCTTTAAAAATAAAAAAAAAGAAACAGAGTGAGCGTCCCCCCAATACATACCAGGCCCTTAGAGTCTGGTATGGATTTTGAGGGGAACTCCAATGCCAAAATTTAATCAAAATGGCGTTGGGTCCCCCCCAAAATGTATACCAGACCCTTACCTGAGCATGCAGCCATACCAGGCAATTAGCCAGCTAGAGGAGCCACACGATTCGCCTGTTCCCCATCATGCCCACCTTGATGTCTTCCTAAAGGAACACCTTTGGCCGCTAAATTCGTCTCTCTCATCGTGTATGGATTTACCAATTGTGCCAAGAACAAACTTCCTGATTGACTGCTGACTGCACCTATGGTTTTATCAGACAACTGGAGGAAAAGGCCCTGGCTGGGTATTAGTCACAAGTATCTAAACTTGTGCAACTGGTAAGCGGGCACTTTGCATGGTGGTGGATTCACTTGATTCATTCCCTGCAAGTCACATCATTATGACATTTCTGTTGGGATTTGTTTCACTTCCATTGGAGGAATGTATTTCCTTCTGGAGGACTTTTTATGAGTTTATATTTCAGAATTTGGGACTCACTTCAGAGTGACACTGTTTTGTTCATTTATAACATTTTTATTTATTTTTATTTGTTCACATGGTCAATATGTCACTTTAAAAGCGCAGCTTATTATTTTTCTATATAATTTTACGTGTATATCTCACTTAAGTTGCAGCTGTAATTTATATTTCTTTCTCGTACATCACGGGACACAGAGCGACATAGTCATTACTAATGGGTTATATAGATACCGTCAGGTGCTGGCACTGGCAACTTCCAAAACCGGAAGTACCCTCCCCTATATAAGCCCCTCCCATCCGTGAGCACCTCAGTTTTTTGCCAGTGTCTAAGGTGTTGGCCAAGAAGAAACATGTGTTTTTCACTGAGCTTGCGTACAGGTTCTTTTGGGCCTCAGTAAGCTATTCCGGATCCGACCAAAAAAGCTTCATAGCTAAACGGTCGGTACCCGGGCCTTGCAGAGAAGAGCAAGGTTTTGCCTGTAATGCTTCTCTTAGGAGAGCTGGACCCTGGGATCCAGAGCTCTGGTCATACCCACGACCAAGATGTTTTCTGTGCAGGGTGCTATACAGGTCCAGGGGAGTGGAATCCTTGGGAACCCGGTCCCTGAAGGTTTGATTACAATGCCTGCCGTGATAGGTGAAGTTTGGGCTTTTGTGGACCAAACAAAGTCCTGCGGCGGGGAACAGGTAAGTGGGGGCCCCCAGGAACTTGGTTCTATTGGGGGACCCCCAAGCCTAATTTGTCTTTCTGTCTGTTACCTAACGGTATTCCCGCTAATATTCTGTGTATGCCTGTTACTACTGAGAAAATGTAAAAATTTTAATAGTAGGCAAGAAAAAAAAAAAAAAAAATGTAAGACCGCGGTACCTGTGTTAGACACTAGAGGCCGCTATGGTTCTTTTTCTTGTAATGTGGATTTTTTTCTTCCAGAATCAAATCCAGGCAGGTGGTATGTTCTCTCCTGGGAAGCTGTCTCCTCTGCCCTGTTGCTGCGCTCATCCATCCCCGGGCCCTGCGGCAAAGGGACCCTGGCTCCCATCTAGCTCCTTGTTGTTTTCAAAAAAGGCGCCGAAGGCGCACGTGCCCGCGCGCGTGCGCGTGCACGCGCCTCTATTCATAGATGCGATCTGGAAAAAGGGGCGGAGCGGGTGGATGACGCTCAGGTGTGCGCCGCGGCGCTACTGCGCATGTGCGGGCGTCCAGCGTGTTTTAAAGCACATTATAGCTGGCTGTTGAAGTGCATAGACAGAGCTAGCAACAATATAAAGGCACATAGAGGCGGTTGATGCAGGCATCCCCTAGAAAGGCACTTTAGTAGACACCAACTGTGATATAGCAGCAATTGTGCTAGACTATTCTCAGTAAAAGTGGTGTATTACGGCTGGAATACCTCAGCTTTAGGCTTAGGAATATGCCGTCCAGAAGCTCCGGAACTGAATCTTCCAGGAAGCGAAGGGGGTCTCATCGGGCTCTGAGGATCTTGGGCATACTTCTGCTGCACCAGTCTCCCCTGAAGTTCAGAGGTAAGTGACCGTAGAGACCCCGCAGGGGTACTTGGTACTGTGGCTGTCCTCAGTTCACCTGCTCCTGTGTATGTAACAGAGGAGGTTTTTTCCTCAGCTTTGGGAGGATTAGAGAGAGATTGTCAACATTGATCGCTGCCTCCCTGTCAGGGAAAGCACGCCCGATCTCCATCTCCTCCTTCAAAGTGCCTGTTAGCAGAGCAACAGTCCCATACAGGGATCGACCTGCCTGAAGGGGATCAGGATAAGGTTGATTCTGTTATAGAGGAGTCAACAGTGGGGGAACCTTTTTCTCAGCATCTCAAGCTGAAAGATTATGGGTTCAGTCTCTGACTAACATGGTCCGATCAGCATTTAAAAATGCACCTTGCGGAACCATCAACCACTACTGTATCCTCGTTGGGGTCGCTAGAAGCCCCCAGACTGTCTGTTCTTTTCCACTTCACCCTTTACTGAAAGGGCTTATTTACCAGGATTGGGAACGTCCTGAGAAAATATTTATTCCCCCAAGAGATTTCCGGTGGTCTATCCCATGGAGGATAAGTTCATCAAAAAAAAAAAAAAAAAAATGGAAGGTCCCTACAGCGGACGCAGCCATCTCTTGTATGTATAAATCACTGACATGTCCAGTGGATAATGTCCAAATGTTCAAGAACCCAATAGATAAAAGATTGGAGTCCTTATGAAAGTCTGCTTCTTTCTACAGCAAGCTTGGTGACACAACCAGCAGTAGCAGCTATTGGGGTCTGCTAAGCAGTGAAGGATCAGTTGAAACAGGTCTTGAGGGACTTGACAGATCAGCAGGCTTTGCCCTAGCTGATCTACCTAGAGCCTTAGGCTTTGCGGTTGACGCCATAAAGGATTCAGTCCATCAGGCCTCCCGCCTTACGCTGTCTATAGTACATATGCGTAGGCTTCTATGGCTCAAAAACTGGTCTGCTGAAGCTCCCTGTAAAGAATGGCTGGTTAGCGTCCCATTTCATGGTGAACGCTTATTCAGGGAAAACCTGGACAAATATATCCAGAAAATTTCCAGCGGTAAAAATACGCTCTTGCCGGTTAAAAACAGAGTTAGAGGTCCCTCTTTAAGAGGCCTGCTTCTCCAGTCCCTGGGGCATCGGCTGTGTAACAGTTCCGACGGCCTCCTCGGTCAATTCCCAGGGGTAAAAAAACAGGGACAATAGCAGGGTAATGAGAAACCCTGGGTCAGGGGAGGTACAAAACCTCCCCCAAAGTTAAATTCATTGAAGGGTTGCCCCCACTCAGTCGGGTGGGGGGAGGACTCCAGTTGTTCGCAAGAGACCTGGCGGGACACGATCAAGACAGATAGGTGCTCTCCGCAGTATGTTTGGGATACAGTTTGGAGTTAAAAGACTCTCCTCCTTCCCATTTTTGAGGTCAAACGTGCCAAGGGATCCCCGGAAGAGAGAGTCCCTCCTGTTGGCACTAGAACAACTATTGCTCCAAGGAGTAATTATGGAGGTTCCCCTGGAAGAATGAGGGTTCGGGTTTTTACTCAAACCTCTTTACAGTCCCGAAGCAAACGCGGACGGGAGGCCCATATTAATTCTAAAAAGGGCTATACAAATTCCTGTATATCAGGACTTTCCGATGGAGTCGATCCGATCGGTGGCCACTGCCCTACAAGGGGGAGGATTGGTTAGCCGCGATCGACATCAAAGATGCTTATTTGCACATTCCCATCTTTCCAGTCCACCAAAAATTTCTACGCTTTGCAGTAGAAGGGCGCCATTTTCAGTTCAGAGCCTTACCCTTCGGTTTGGCCACAGCACCACGAGTGTTTACAAAAATTCTGGCCCTTTATTGGCCAATCTAAGAACACAAGGTGTAATGATAATGGCATATCTAGATGACTTGTTGCTGATAGACCACTCAGTGAAAAAACTAGACGTGGTCGTTCACAAGACAATCAAGTATCTGGAATCTCACGGTTGGATTATCAACCGAGACAAGTCAGCCCTAAAAACCAGTCAAAAGTCTGGAATACTTGGGGCTAAGGTTGGATTCAGGCCAGAGAAAAATATTCTTGCCTCGAGGAAAGGTGTTGTCTTTGAAAGATTTGATCCACTTAGTGGGTACAAAAAAGACAGCCGTCCATATGCCTGTGCATGAGGCTGCTGGGAAAAATGGTGGCATCATTCGAAGCAGTACCCTACGGTCAATTCCATTCAAGGAATTTGCAAGGGGCCATACTGTCGGCCTGGAACAAAAAAGTTCAGGCCCTAGACTTACAATGTCCTTGTCCCCTTCCGTTCGCAAGAGCCTCCGTTGGTGGTTGGTTCCCCAGAATCTGGAAAAAAGGAAATCCTTCAGTCCGATTTCTTGGAAGGTGGTCACTACAGATGCCAGCCTTATAGGCTGGGGAGCAGTACTGGAGCAATAGTCTCTCCAGGGCAGATGGTCGGATGCAGAAAAGGCCCTGCCCATCAATCTCTTAGAGATACGAGCAGCCCGGTATGCCCTAGTAGCATGGACATCCAAACTCCAAGGGTCCCCTGTCAGAATTCAATCAGACAATGCCACAGCAGTGGCATATATCAATCATCAGGGGGGCACCAGGAGTCGTGCAGCCCAGAGGGAAGTAAATTACATCCTGAAATGGGCAGAAAGATATTTCCCAGCCATATCTGCGGTATTCATTCCAGGAGTGGAGAATTGGAAGGCGGACTTTCTAAGTCGCCAGCAATTATGCCCAGAGGAAGGGTCCCTTCACCCCGAGGTTTTCTGGACAATATGTCAGCGGTGGGGAACATCGGATGTAGATCTTCTAGCATCCAGATTCAACGCAAAGGTGGACAGGTTTGTCTCTCGGACAAGGGATCCCCTAGCTTGTGGCTCGGATGCCCTAGTGTTCCCTTGGGATCAGTTCAAGCTGATATATGCATTCACACCGCCACAATGGTTACCTCGATTACTCCGCAGAATCAGGGTAGAAAAGAAACCAGTGATTCTGGTGCCTCCAGCGTGGCCCCGAAGAGTGTGGTACGTGGAGATTGTAAAATGTCAGTGGGGAGTCCTTGGACTCTCCCACATCGTACGGACCTGCTTTCGCAAGGACCGATATACCACCCTTCCTTACCAGCCCTAGGTTTGACGGCCTGGCTATTGAAGCCCACATTCTAAAAAAGAGAGGGCTCTCTAATTCTGTGGTATCTACCATGATCAATGCCAGGAAGCCGGTATCCAGGCAGATCTACTATAGAATCTGGAAGGCGTACATCGCCTGGTGTGAGGCCAAGAAATGGCATCCACGTAAATACGTAATAGGTAGGATTCTGGACTTCCTACAATGGGCTGTAGATAGGAAGCTTGCCTTGAGTACTATCAAGGGTCAGATTTCGGCCTTGTCAATATTTTTTCAAAGGCCCTTGGCTTTGCATTCACTAGTCAAAGCCTTTATACAAGGAGTGATGCGTATTAGTCCTCCGGTTAATATTCCCATATGTCCATGGGATCTAAACTTGGTTCTGTCGGTTCTACAGAAACAACCATTTGAACCATTACAGCATATTTCTTTGGTTCTTCTCACCAGGAAATTGATTTTTCTAGTAGCCGTTTGTTTGGCTAAAAGAGTGTCGGAATTAGCAGCTATGTCCTGTAAGGAGCCATATCTGGTTATCCATAAGGATAGAGTAGTGTTACGCCCTCATCCAGCCTTTCTTCCTAAGGTGGTATCGAGGTTTCATTTGAACCAAGATGTGGTTCTTCCTTCTTTTTTCCCCAAACCTACTTCGGTAGAGGAAAAGTTATTGCATTCTTTGGATGTAGTAAGAGCAGTTAAAGCTTATCTAAAAGCCACTGCTCAGATTCGCAGAATGGATACTTTGTTTATTCTGCCGGAAGGCCCCAGAAAGGGTCAGGCAGCGTCAAAATCTACTTTAGCGAGTGGATTCGACAGGTCATAATACAAGCCTATGGCTTGAGAAGGAGACCGCCTCCGTTCAAAGTTAGAGCGCACTCCACGAGAGCAGTTGGAACTTCATGGGCAGTGCATCACCAGGCCTCCCTGGCTCAAATCTGTAAGGCCGCAACATGGTCTTCAGTTCACACGTTTACTAGGTTCTACCAGGTGGACGTTAGAAGTCAGGAGGATGTCGCCTTTGGGCGCAGTGTGTTGCAGGCCGCAAAAGATCCTCATGTCTGATAGCGCTCAGCTTATATATGGTGTATCCCCCCCCTCATTGGGCATTGCTTTAGGACATCCCATTAGTAATGACTATGTCGCTCTGTGTCCCGTGATGTACGAGAAAGAAAATAGGATTTTTATAACAGCTTACCTGTAAAATCCTTTTCTTAGGAGTACATCACGGGACACAGAGCTCCCGCCCCTCTTTGGGGACACTTATTGCTTTGCTACAAAACTGAGGTGCTCCCGGATGGGAGGGGCTTATATAGGGGAGGGTACTTCCGGTTTTGGAAGTTGCCAGTGCCAGCACCTGACGGTATCTATATAACCCATTAGTAATGACTATGTCGCTCTGTGTCCCGTGATGTACTCCTAAGAAAAGGATTTTACAGGTAAGCTGTTATAAAAATCCTATTATTCCTTCCAGCGCAGTTTTTTTTTGTATATTTTCTACCAGGCAACATGCCCTCAATATGGGGAAGTGCTTTGGGGCAGGGGGGCTTCCCCAAAGCACCTTGTCCTTATGTTGATGGAGACAAGGGCCTCTTCCCCACAACTCTAGGTAGTGGTTGGGGGTCTGTGGGCAGGGGGCTTATAGGAACCTGGAAGCCGTTTTTAACACGAGGGCCCACAGATCCTGCCATTTCTGAGGTGTCTTATATGCTCTATGCAGTAACATTAAATGTAACACTGATTGTGATGGTGACAGGGTACTTAAGGGACCTATTTCTAGGATATGCTTCCATTGTTCGTTTGATATGTCCCCAGGTCTTCCACCCATCCCCTCCTGCAGGGAAGCTCCTCATTTCCCCTTATCACCCTGTCACATATACCATCATAATTAATGCTGATACATCCAAGGGATTGATTTCATTTATATATTTTCCGGAGAATGTTTACCTCACTCCACTCCGGTGGCCTCTCTTTGAATTGTGTCTTCAGAGCATATCTGACTTGCAGATATTTAAAGAAAGATTGATTTGGTATGCCATATTCCTCCTTAAGTTCCAGGAATGATTTAAATACACCCATCCTATATAACTGAGAAAGATAGGCAAGACCGCATCTCTCCCAGTCCCTACTATTCTCTACATTAGATAGTTCCTGCAAATATTTATTATTCTACAATGGAGAAAATGCTGTAAATCCCTGATACTCTAATATTTATTTAACCACTTTCCATAGTTTCTTTATCAATAAAAGTGTAGGGACTTTAAATGAGCCTCCATCAATCTATCATTGCTCGTGCCCAATAGCAGCATTCCTCTACCTGGTATCTGTTACATCCTTTCAGATGCTGCAGCTGTGATGCCAAAAAATAGCAACATGGGTGTGGGACTGCCAAGCCCCCCCAATTCTTTGGCAATTGTAAAATGCGTAACCGTATCCTTGACTGTTTTTTTTTCCAGATCAACTATCTAAATATAATGTCAATCTTCTGAAACCATTGCCTATTTTTCCAAATTGGGGAATTATGCAGTGCATACAGCAATTGAGGCATCCAAGTCATCTTGATTAGATTGCACCTTCCTGCCACTGATAAGGGTAGCTGTCTCCATACCTTCCCCTTATACCTAATTTTATCCAAAAGTGGGACGATATTGTTTATTATATATTCTTTGGGATTTAAGGTTATATATATTCCTAGATATTTGAGCTTATTAACTATTTCCATTTGTGGAATCTCTGGTGGCAGGTCCATCTTCAGTGGGTCAACCGAAAGCAGCATTGATTTATCCCATATATTTAGGCCATATATCCACCAAAAATCTTCAAATATATCCATTGCTGCCACCAGGGACCCCCGCATATCCCCCAGAAACAGCAACACATCATCAGCATATAATGCTATTTTTTCCAATCCTGGTGCCCTCTGAAATCCCTGTATCCCTGTATCTTTTTCTTAACAGAGATGTTTTATTGAAAGACCAAACAGCATTACAAAATCACATGCATAAGGAATCGCAGTCAGGCGTGTACAGTAATCATCTCAAGTTTCAGCACCATGCTATGTCCCTAACCTCAACCTTCAGCTTCTTACAATATTAAAGCCAACTAATCCCTATCCTCAGCCAGGGTGTTCGACCAGGGTGTTCGTCAGTTACAAATTTCCTGCCTAGGTTTCTGATTTGGATATGTGAAGGGCGGGTGTGGGTGGGGGGGGAGGCCAAATCAATGCTTTTAAATTCATATTCATGAGTACTTTTGGCACCATCTCTAACTATATTCAGCCATTGGCATCAATCCACCCGACCATATTTTATCAAATTTTGCAGGGCATTGTCTGTTTTCGTATGTAAGTCTGTAAAGGGGTAGTACCGTGTTTATAGAAAGGCTCCAGGACTCCCTTCTGGGTGGCTCCACTGACTTCCATTTGAGAAGAATTTCTCTTCTGGCATAAAAAAGGGAGAATGTCAAGAATAGTTTAGTGTATCTGTCCCCCTGAACCTCCTCCAAGTGACTCAGAAGAAGGGTCAGGGGGTCCAATGGGACCCGAGCTCCCAACACAGTGCTCAAGGTGTCGGCTATTTGCTTCCGGTAAGGCTGGATCTCGGAGCATGACCAGACCATGTGCCAAAATGAGCCCACCTCCCACCTACACCAGGGACAAAGTGGGCCCCTTTGGGGAAATATCCAGGCCAATCTTTGCAGGGTGAAGTAGGCCTTGTGTAAAAATTTGAGCTGTATAAACCTGTCTCTTGCTGCTATCAATGACGGGATGTATGTGGAAACACACTCCTCCCATGTCTCATCATCAAGGGTTGGTATGTCAGCCTTCCACTTATCAAAGGATCAGGTCAGCTTGGTGTCGTAAGCAACCGTCAGGTAGAGGTAAAGGTAGGAGAGAGGTTGTACCATTGTGCTGGAGGTCAAAAGTCGTTCCACTGAGTCCGACTCCAGAGTTATTTTCTCTGGAAATTGGGCCCCGAAGGCATGCCTCAGCTGCCAGTATCGGAATGTCCACTTAGCTGGAAACGAGTACAGGGCCTTCATGTCCTGGAAAGTCATAAGTTTGCAGTCTTTGACTATGTGTTTTAGGGTCGTTATGCCTCTTTTTGCCCACTGTGAGGGATCTGGCAAGGAGCTGAGATGTGTCAGGAGAGGATTGCCACATAAGGGCATGTGAGGGGATATGTGAAAGGGTTTCGCAAATATCTCCCTAGCTTCCTGCTAGGCCCTTATTGTGGTTTTCATGGGGGTCATAACAGAGGGAGCAGCCTGACTACCTCGAAATGCGAGGTTGCCGAGAGCGGCGTATGACCCTAGTATGGCTGTCTCCAATGTGACCGTTGGATTCTTCCTGGGCTAGGAGAACCACCACCGAACCATGACCAAGACGGCTGCCCAATAATAAATTTTAAAATTGGGAAGCGCCAATCCACCACTGGAAAGGGGTAGATGTAGTATCTGCTTTGCCACCCTGGGAGGTCTCCCTGCCCAGACAAAGGTCCCCAGCTGCCCCTCCAGTCTTCTGAAGAAAGCTCTGGGAATGTGGATCGGTATGTTGGTGAAGAAGTCTAAAAATGTAGGCAGGAGTGCCATTTTCAGCAGGTTGACCCTACCCACAGGTGTCAGGGGTAGTGAGCGCCATGCTGCACATTTAATGGAGACCTGCTGCATGATGGGCTGGAGGTTACGGGCCATGTAGTCCCCTAAATCCGCTCTGATCCTTATCCCCAAGTATCTAATTTCCTCTATCCACTTAAGCTGCGTCTGGGAGTAAGGTTTGGTTATGGAACGATGGAGCGAGAACAGTTCAGATTTGTCCCAGTTAATACGTATACCTGAGAATCTGCTAAAGTGATCAAATAGGGCCAGTACTTTCCGAAGGGAGGTGGATGAGTCAGCTAAATACAGTAGGGCATCATCTGCATATAGAGAATTTTTTTTATGGATAGTCCCAACTTGTATACCCCGTATATCTCCATCCACTCTAATAAGGGCGGCTAGAGGCTCATTGGCCAGGGCGAACAGGCCTGGAAACAGGGGACAGCCCTGTCTCGTGCCCCGACCCAACGGGTATTGGCTCTGAGAGACAAGCATCGGTGAACACTCTAGCCTGGGGAGCAGTGTACAGCATTTTAACCCACGAGATGTATTTACTACCAAAACCAAATTTGGAAAGGACTGCCCACAAGTATCTCCACTCAACGGAGTCAAAGGCCTTTTCGGCATCTAGGGAGGCCACTAGTCCTGTCCCCTCCACGTCCGCTCTGGCTATGTGGGTAAATAGTCTCCTGAGATTTATGTCAGTGCCTCTGCCTGGCATGAATCCTGTTTGGTCGGGGTGCACTAACGCCGTGATGACCGTGTTTAATCTATTTGCCCATACCTTAGCCAATATTATAGCGTCAACATTTAGCAGCGAAATTGGTCTATAGGAGGGACACAGAGAAGGGTCCTTTCCCAGCTTCGGAATTACAATTATTACTGCTTCACCCATGGAATGTGGGAGTGACTGCGAGCGTTCAGCTGCAGTCAGCATTTTGTGGAGTCTAGCGGCTAGGACGTCAGGGTATTGTTTATATAGCTCTACGGGTATCCCGTCAGGTCCAGGGGTTTTGCCCGGCTGCATAGATTTAAGAGCTTTAAGTGTCTCGTCTAAGGAGATAGGGCCAACCAGGCCCTTCCTATACGTATCAGTCAGGACAGGAACATCAACCCCATCAGGGTCCAGCGCCATGTCCAAAAGTTTGAAGGGTAGCGACTTATTTACGAGAATGCTCACCCCTCTAGCAAAAGTAGAGTAGGTGGATAGTGGCTGCCCACCCAGGGCTTTTTGAGCACTAGGATTCTGCTTCCCACAAGGTGGGTCTCCTGGAGAATGCAGATTTGGGGATTGTGCATTTTGATAAATTGGAACACCAGTGACCTCTTAACCGGGGAGTTGAGGCCCCTGGTGTTCCAGGACATAATATTAAGGGCCGACATGATGACTGAAGTGCATGGCGAAAGTAGGATGGGGTGGGTAGAAACTTAATGGACCTGGCGCTCGGACCCAGGGCGGGCCATCCGTGGGCCCTAGTACCTCAAGTAAATTAGACTTACACAGTGATCTATACCAGTGTTTCTCAACTCCAGGCCTCAAGGCGCACTAACAGGTCATGTTTTCAGGATTTCCCTCAGTTGAAACGGCTGTGGTAATTACTAAGGCAGTGAAACTGATCAGATCACCTGTGCAAAATAATGGAAAGCCTGAAAACATGACCTGTTGGGGCGCCTTGAGGACTGGAGTTGAGAAACACTGATCTATACAATGCAAGATAGGCAAGACCGCATCTCTCCCAGTCCCTACTATTCTCTACATTAGATAGTTCCTGCAAATATTTATTATTCTACAATGGAGAAAATTCTGTAAATCCCTGATACTCTAATATTTATTTAACCACTTTCCATAGTTTCTTTATCAATAAAAGTGTAGGGACTTTAAATGAGCCTCCATCAATCTATCATTGCTCGTGCCCAATAGCAGCATTCCTCTACCTGGTATCTGTTACATCCTTTCAGATGCTGCAGCTGTGATGCCAAAAAATAGCAACATGGGTGTGGGACTGCCAAGCCCCCCCAATTCTTTGGCAATTGTAAAATGCGTAACCGTATCCTTGACTGTTTTTTTTTCCAGATCAACTATCTAAATATAATGTCAATCTTCTGAAACCATTGCCTATTTTTCCAAATTGGGGAATTATGCAGTGCATACAGCAATTGAGGCATCCAAGTCATCTTGATTAGATTGCACCTTCCTGCCACTGATAAGGGTAGCTGTCTCCATACCTTCCCCTTATACCTAATTTTATCCAAAAGTGGGACGATATTGTTTATTATATATTCTTTGGGATTTAAGGTTATATATATTCCTAGATATTTGAGCTTATTAACTATTTCCATTTGTGGAATCTCTGGTGGCAGGTCCATCTTCAGTGGGTCAACCGAAAGCAGCATTGATTTATCCCATATATTTAGGCCATATATCCACCAAAAATCTTCAAATATATCCATTGCTGCCACCAGGGACCCCCGCATATCCCCCAGAAACAGCAACACATCATCAGCATATAATGCTATTTTTTCCAATCCTGGTGCCCTCTGAAATCCCTGTATCCCTGTATCTTTTTCTTAACAGAGATGTTTTATTGAAAGACCAAACAGCATTACAAAATCACATGCATAAGGAATCGCAGTCAGGCGTGTACAGTAATCATCTCAAGTTTCAGCACCATGCTATGTCCCTAACCTCAACCTTCAGCTTCTTACAATATTAAAGCCAACTAATCCCTATCCTCAGCCAGGGTGTTCGACCAGGGTGTTCGTCAGTTACAAATTTCCTGCCTAGGTTTCTGATTTGGATATGTGAAGGGCGGGTGTGGGTGGGGGGGGGAGGCCAAATCAATGCTTTTAAATTCATATTCATGAGTACTTTTGGCACCATCTCTAACTATATTCAGCCATTGGCATCAATCCACCCGACCATATTTTATCAAATTTTGCAGGGCATTGTCTGTTTTCGTATGTAAGTCTGTAAAGGGGTAGTACCGTGTTTATAGAAAGGCTCCAGGACTCCCTTCTGGGTGGCTCCACTGACTTCCATTTGAGAAGAATTTCTCTTCTGGCATAAAAAAGGGAGAATGTCAAGATTAGTTTAGTGTATCTGTCCCCCTGAACCTCCTCCAAGTGACTCAGAAGAAGGGTCAGGGGGTCCAATGGGACCCGAGCTCCCAACACAGTGCTCAAGGTGTCGGCTATTTGCTTCCGGTAAGGCTGGATCTCGGAGCATGACCAGACCATGTGCCAAAATGAGCCCACCTCCCACCTACACCAGGGACAAAGTGGGCCCCTTTGGGGAAATATCCAGGCCAATCTTTGCAGGGTGAAGTAGGCCTTGTGTAAAAATTTGAGCTGTATAAACCTGTCTCTTGCTGCTATCAATGACGGGATGTATGTGGAAACACACTCCTCCCATGTCTCATCATCAAGGGTTGGTATGTCAGCCTTCCACTTATCAAAGGATCAGGTCAGCTTGGTGTCGTAAGCAACCGTCAGGTAGAGGTAAAGGTAGGAGAGAGGTTGTACCATTGTGCTGGAGGTCAAAAGTCGTTCCACTGAGTCCGACTCCAGAGTTATTTTCTCTGGAAATTGGGCCCCGAAGGCATGCCTCAGCTGCCAGTATCGGAATGTCCACTTAGCTGGTAACGAGTACAGGGCCTTCATGTCCTGGAAAGTCATAAGTTTGCAGTCTTTGACTATGTGTTTTAGGGTCGTTATGCCTCTTTTTGCCCACTGTGAGGGATCTGGCAAGGAGCTGAGATGTGTCAGGAGAGGATTGCCACATAAGGGCATGTGAGGGGATATGTGAAAGGGTTTCGCAAATATCTCCCTAGCTTCCTGCTAGGCCCTTATTGTGGTTTTCATGGGGGTCATAACAGAGGGAGCAGCCTGACTACCTCGAAATGCGAGGTTGCCGAGAGCGGCGTATGACCCTAGTATGGCTGTCTCCAATGTGACCGTTGGGTTCTTCCTGGGCTAGGAGAACCACCACCGAACCATGACCAAGACGGCTGCCCAATAATAAATTTTAAAATTGGGAAGCGCCAATCCACCACTGGAAAGGGGTAGATGTAGTATCTGCTTTGCCACCCTGGGAGGTCTCCCTGCCCAGACAAAGGTCCCCAGCTGCCCCTCCAGTCTTCTGAAGAAAGCTCTGGGAATGTGGATCGGTATGTTGGTGAAGAAGTCTAAAAATGTAGGCAGGAGTGCCATTTTCAGCAGGTTGACCCTACCCACAGGTGTCAGGGGTAGTGAGCGCCATGCTGCACATTTAATGGAGACCTGCTGCATGATGGGCTGGAGGTTACGGGCCATGTAGTCCCCTAAATCCGCTCTGATCCTTATCCCCAAGTATCTAATTTCCTCTACCCACTTAAGCTGCGTCTGGGAGTTAGGTTTGGTTATGGAACGATGGAGCGAGAACAGTTCAGATTTGTCCCAGTTAATAGGTATACCTGAGAATCTGCTAAAGTGATCAAATAGGGCCAGTACTTTCCGAAGGGAGGTGGATGAGTCAGCTAAATACAGTAGGGCATCATCTGCATATAGAGAATTTTTTTTATGGATAGTCCCAACTTGTATACCCCGTATATCTCCATCCACTCTAATAAGGGCGGCTAGAGGCTCATTGGCCAGGGCGAACAGGCCTGGAAACAGGGGACAACCCTGTCTCATGCCCCGACCCAACGGGTATTGGCTCTGAGAGACAAGCATCGTGAACACTCTAGCCTGGGGAGCAGCGTACAGCATTTTAACCCACGAGATGTATTTACTACCAAAACCAAATTTGGAAAGGACTGCCCACAAGTATCTCCACTCAACGGAGTCAAAGGCCTTTTCGGCATCTAGGGAGGCCACTAGTCCTGTCCCCTCCACGTCCGCTCTGGCTATGTGGGTAAATAGTCTCCTGAGATTTATGTCAGTGCCTCTGCCTGGCATGAATCCTGTTTGGTCGGGGTGCACTAACGCCGTGATGACCGTGTTTAATCTATTTGCCCATACCTTAGCCAATATTATAGTGTCAACATTTAGCAGCGAAATTGGTCTATAGGAGGGACATAGAGAAGGGTCCTTTCCCGGCTTCGGAATTACAATTATTACTGCTTCACCCATGGAATGTGGGAGTGACTGCGAGCGTTCAGCTGCAGTCAGCATTTTGTGGAGTCTAGCGGCTAGGACGTCAGGGTATTGTTTATATAGCTCTACGGGTATCCCGTCAGGTCCAGGGGTTTTGCCCGGCTGCATAGATTTAAGAGCTTTAAGTGTCTCGTCTAAGGAGATAGGGCCAACCAGGCCCTTCCTATACGTATCAGTCAGGACAGGAACATCAACCCCATCAGGGTCCAGCGCCATGTCCAAAAGTTTGAAGGGTAGCGACTTATTTACGAGAATGCTCACCCCTCTAGCAAAAGTAGAGTAGGTGGATAGTGGCTGCCCACCCAGGGCTTTTTGAGCACTAGGATTCTGCTTCCCACAAGGTGGGTCTCCTGGAGAATGCAGATTTGGGGATTGTGCATTTTGATAAATTGGAACACCAGTGACCTCTTAACCGGGGAGTTGAGGCCCCTGGTGTTCCAGGACATAATATTAAGGGCCGACATGATGACTGAAGTGCATGGCGAAAGTAGGATGGGGTGGGTAGAAACTTAATGGACCTGGCGCTCGGACCCAGGGCGGGCCATCCGTGGGCCCTAGTACCTCAAGTAAATTAGACTTACACAGTGATCTATACCAGTGTTTCTCAACTCCAGGCCTCAAGGCGCACTAACAGGTCATGTTTTCAGGTTTTCCCTCAGTTGAAATGGCTGTGGTAATTACTAAGGCAGTGAAACTGATCAGATCACCTGTGCAAAATAATGGAAAGCCTGAAAACATGACCTGTTGGGGCGCCTTGAGGACTGGAGTTGAGAAACACTGATCTATACAATGCATAATCAATAAAACATCTGAACTCTAAATTAAAGAAAAAAAAAAACATAACCAAAACAGCCCAAAAGGGGCAGTAACCCCCCACCCTGCTCGTTCCCCCAAAACTGGGAAGAGCTTCCATTCCCCAGTCCTTTGTAGTCAGCACACTGGCTGCAAAGGGGGGAGCTGTGCAAAAGGCCAGCTGGAGCCCAGCGGATCTCTCCCGGGGGTGTCCGATTGAGCCTGTCGTCTCTCCCCTTCGTTCTAATCCGCTGGTCTCTGAGAGCTAGTGTGGAAGGTACAGGGGTCAAGTTAAAGGATCAAAAGTCACCATGTGCCCCACTGCAGTAATAGTAACATCCATCGGGTATGCATAACCTTTGTGCAATACTTGGTGGGTATGAAATAAACAGAGAGAAGAGTATTGAGTTATTCTCCTGAGCTCATCAGAGGCAGAAAACTTGTGTTGCAGCGGTGAAGAAGAAAAAAGAAAACTCCTTTCTAATTGGGACCCCAGGATTGGGCAGAGGCCCTGGTATAGCAGTGCAGGCCTCAGTAACGTATTTCACTGTCCCAGACATTCAGTTTCTGGACTGTTGCACCCCTCCGGGAGTTAAGTCAGGTTGAACACATGGAGCATTCCGGGAAGGGAAGAACAGGGGGGGAATACTGCTGCAAAAAGAGTTGGGGTTCAGCAGGCGGCAGGAAGAAGACAACAAATCAACAAAACTAGTCAAGCCCGTCGCGGGCCGGGTGTCCTAAGTTTAAATATGAGGTGGAGTACTCACTGTTAGTTCGATCAGCGGTGTGGTGGGAAGGAATCCAGCCAGGCGGAGTCCTCCTTAGGTGTATGGAAGAAATAAGATGTCTCCCCATCCTGGACTCAGAGCCAGGCAGGAAACAGCACACTATATTTGATGTTGCGGGCCCTCAGCGCTCCCTTGACCTGGTCCAAGGACTTGTGTAGCCTCTGGGTTTCAACGGAATAGTCTGGGAATATCATCAACTTGGCATTTTGATAGCGGAGTTCCCCCAGCAGTCTGGATACGCGGAGAACCTCGTCCCTGTCGCGGAAATTGAGCATGCGAAAGATGAAGGTCCTCGGGGAGGCCCGGCTTTGGCGGGACATGGTGCGCCCTCTCTGCAGTGTAGTGGGGAGAGAAGCGCGCATCAGGGAGGAGGGAGCGCAGCATGGCTTCAACAAAGGCCGTCGGATCCCCCCCTCAGCACGCTCTGGCAAGCCAATGATCCGGAGATTGTTTCTCCTGTTTCTGTTTTTGGCGTCCTCCGTCCTGTACTCCAGGGCCTTCACTTTGGTATGGAGGGTAAGGAGGGACGCCGAGTGATCCAGGGATTCGTCCTCCACCTGCCCTATTCATTGTTCCGTCTCCGTTACTCTGGAGCAGAGCTTGTCAATGTCTTGGCAGATGAGACTCACATCCAGCTGTACCTCCTCTATCTTGGTAGTGAGGGTCGACTGACACGTCGCTATAGCCGCCATCACCTCCGCCAGCCAGGGTGGCCTGGAGTCAGGGGGCTCTGTAGGAAGAGTTTGAAAGGCCATGTGTGAGCTGCGCCTGGCACATGGCACCACGAGTGGGCCGGGAGGTGACGGTGCTTCCTCCATTATCGGGGGGAATTTCAGTCTCTTACCCCTACCGGACTGTGCACGGGGAGTCCGCCGCCTCATCCAGGTGTCACCAAGTGGGAAATCAAGGGGTTATGTGCCGTGGAAGCTGGTAAATGAGAGGAAGCCAGGGAAGCTCGTGGAGAATGCGACCACTCACGTCACCATCTTGGACACGCCCCGAAATCCCTGTATCTTAGATGACCTAATGGTTATGGCTAGTGGCTCCATTGCCAAGGCAAATAGCAGGGGTGACAGAGGACACCCCTGCCGTGTCCCATGGGTCAAAGAAAACACCTCAGAGCATATATTGTTTATCTTCACTTTCGCTTTGGCCCTTACCCAACCAACGTACTTCGGGCCAAACTGGAAGGTAGCCACAAATAATGCCATTCCAGGCTATCGAAGGACTTGGCTGCATCCAGGGATAATAATGCCCTTGAACCTTCATTAATCATTGGAACTTGCAGGTTTCACCACATTCTCCTTACATTAATACTGGTTGATCTGTTTGGTATAAACCCTGTCTGAATAATTTTTTTGTAACCTATCAGTCAATATTTTTGCCAACATTTCTACATCTGCACCCAACAATGTTATTGGCCTATATGAAGCCGGATTAAGTAGATCCTTACCCTCTCTTGGAAGGACAATGATGGTGGATTCCCTCATAGATAAGGGCAATACACCATCCACTGATGTTCCGTTAAATGTTTTTAACAGCTCTGGCAGCAATATCTCTTTGCCAGCAGAGAGATATAAAAGCTACAGACCATCTGGTCCTGGAGATTTCTGATTTGCCAATGCTGACACCGCCTGTCTCCCTTCTTCAGATCTCTAAAAAAGGGGTATTGAGATCCCTAAAAAAAGTCCCACATCTCCCCCCTCTACTTCCCCACTTTGGACACTTAAAAACTTTTAATAATATTTTTTAAAGGCATCTACAATCTCGAGACCATATCATGTTATTCTTCCCCCGTCTGTTCTAATAGTGGATGTAACAGTAGAAGTTGTATTTGCCTTTGCCAATCAAGCCAGTAGATGTCCTGCACTCTTTCCCTCCACACAGTAACGCTGTCTCTGAAACATCAACTTATACTGTGCTTTTGTATACAGTAAATCCTTATATTCTTGTTGTAATTTAACCCAATCATGAAATGCCCAAGAGATTGGTCTCTCTATATACTGCCATTCTACTTCTATGACCTTATTCCCAATCAATTTTTCCTGCTCTCTAATCTGTCTTTTTACTCTTGCTACCTGTTGTATTAATATCCCCCTAAGAAATGCCTTGAAGGTGTCCCAGACCACCCCGGGTGATGCTGTCAAGGCATTGATCCTCATAAATTCCTCCAGGGGTGATATCACTCCCTCTTTTCCCCTATTATCTATAGCCAATATGGACTTATTTTCCATTCCCCTTTACCAAACTCCTCCCCTTGACTCAGTGATACAACCAATGGAGAGTGATCTGAGAGACCTCTAGGCATATAATTTATATTCCTAACAAAATGTGACATATCGTCATTACCCAGGGCTAAATCAATCCTAGAGAGCGTGGAGTGAGTTTTCGAAAAACAAGAGTATTGCTGTTTAGTTGGATTCCTCATCCTCCATATATCCCCAAGTCCCAATTCTCCTATTATTTGTAAGAGTGTAATAACCCCTTTTCCAACCTGAGTTCCTGGTGGACATTTATATGCCCTACCATCCAATACCATGTAAAAGGTCTCCCACTGCCATTATTGGGACATCAGATCAATTGATATAAAACCTCTGCTTTAAATGGGGGAGGGATATTTATATATATATATATATATATATATATATATATATATATATATATATATATATATTAGCCAAGATACAAGTCATTCTCCCAATAGTACAGTACAAGAAAATATACCGGCCTCTCTCGTCTATACTAGTCTGCTTGCAGGAGAACTCTGTTCTGCTTGGGACTTGAGTACTCACTCCCCTGGAGCATGAGGTATATACCAAGAGATACCGAGTCTGGAAAATTCTTCTTTTTAAATGTGGTATTGACTCTTTTGTTAGGTGCATCTCCTGCAGGCAAACCACAGAAGCCCAGAGGGCTATCACTGCAGCAAAGACCGCAGCTCTCTTTATAGTGTCTCCCAATCCTCGAATATTCCAGAAACTTACATTTAACACTTTAGACTGCATATAAAAAAAAGATTCAGTTATCAATAGCTTATTTTCCCCAAGCCTAACTATATTTTTTATCCTCCTTATTCTACTCTTTCCACTTTCTGACCTGTTTAATACTTGTGTTTTCCTATATATACCATAATAAGTGAATACTGTGTTTTTTGGACATGTTTCCACGTGATACTCAAATCCCTTTGTAATATTTTTAGTGATATGTTTTTTTAAACATTGCTGACCCCCTGGAAGTGGCACTCTATATGGCACTCTGTGTGCCCTCTCTATTGCAAAGAAAGAGGAAAAAACGTCCTTCCCAAAAATGTCCACAAGCCATTTCTTCATAAAGCCACAGGGTTGGAGCCCTCACGGTGCTCAGGCAGCCCCAAAATTCTCACATTGTTTCTGCGCAGTCTGTTCTCCATGTCCTCCATTTTAAGGGCATACGTATTAATTTTATCACTAATTATCTTCACTTCCTGCTTTAATGGGTTTAAATCATCCTCCACCAAACTCATTCTCCATTCCAAAGCAGTTGTCCGTTCACAAACTTTCTGTGCGTCACGTCTTAGAAAATGTATCTTTTCCCTTATCCCTTTAAGTTGCTCAGACATTTCACAAGGAGAGGATTTACAAAAGTTCACTGCCAGTGCGACCGGATGTGGAAGTGAGAGGACGCGTGCGCAGCTCTCCCCCCTCTGTTCTGCACATCCGGGTTGCTGATGGAGGCATGGAGACTGGCCGGTGATGAGTGAGAGCTGCCGAGCTGAGCCAAGACAGCCCCTAATGCTTCGCTCTGCAACATAGGAGCTCAAACAGCTGAATCGACTGAGCCATGTCGGCGGTATGAGAAACCCCCCTCGCTTGTCAGAAGTAAGATCAGTTCCAGCAGCAGCGCGTGTGTCTGGCAAGGAGCCAAGTGCAGTGAACTGAGACTCAGAGGATTAACCCTTAAGTGCTGGATGGCAGGTGAAAGCCCTCTCTCTTCTCTCTCTCTGCTCTCCCTTACTTTTTTTAAAAAGATGCTAGTTTGGACTGAGCCCTGGTGGAAATGCTGGCTGTACTAAAGTGACAATGTGATAAAGAATAAGCATTTATTATTTGCACCAAATATAGAAACAGCCCTAAAATTCAGCGTGAGAGCGTGCCAGAGAGCTGGATGGTGGGACAGTTCTAACGGCAGTACAAGTGACTGGCAGGGAGACAAGGGCAGAGAGTAGAGGCTTGGAGGATTAACCCCTGCAGTGTTGGATGGCAGGAGAAAGTTTGCTTCTTCTTTTTCTGCTCCCCCTTATTTACCTTCCAGCAATGCAGGCTGAGATTGAGTCCTAGTGGAAGATGAGAGGTATTGGTTGTAAGCCCTAAAGGACTTCATGTTTAAACACAAAGACAGTTCCAAAAGTCAGTGTGAGAGGCTGGTAGGGAGCTGGTTTGTGGGATAATCTTATTGGCATTAAAAGCGGCTGGCAAGAAGATAAGTGCAGTGTGCTGAGACTTGAAAGATTAACCCCTGCATTATCGGATGAAAATTCTCTCTCTGCCCCCCCTTGTCTACCTTCCAGTGACGCTGGCTGGGTTTGCCCCCCCTGGTGGAAAGCGAAAAGTATCTGCTGTAACCCCTAGGACCTGTCAGCATTCCAGCAGATTTGAAGTCGTGGAAGATTATCCCCTGTAGTGCTGTGTGCTTGGCTGATTGATGGTGGATGAGTGAGATGCACCCACTATACATACCAAATATGAAGACAGACACAAGGTCAGCGTGAGGGTCTGACAAAGATCTGGAAAAATCTCCGTGTGAAGCTGGGAAAAGGAACTAGTGTCTAAAGGAGTGGTGGGGACAGTGACACAGACGTTTGGGGGCCTTTGGGAGGTGCAAACAGGGAGAAGATGACAAGGAAGAAGGGTGAGGAAGCTTTGCAGCAAGAGGGTTCAAACTCACAAACGCAACGCACAGCAAAAGACAAGGGAAGTCAGGCAGCAGCTAAATTAGAAAAATATGCGCATACACCGATTAAAAGCAATCAAACTTCCTCACAAGTTAAAAACCAGGGGGTGGGGGCAATAACAAGGAAAAGCCAGGGACAGCAAAAGACTGATATAAGTGCAGAAACAGTAACAACAATGGAAAATCCAATGCTATCCTTGGAAGTAGGTGCTGGGGGCGGGGAAGGACCCTCATTAAAGGAAATACCGTCCGTAACTTTAGTACCATATATTCTTCACAATAAATTTGGATTGATTCAATATTTTGGATTTGAATACTTCCATTGGAAAAATTTGAATCCAGTCGTAAACGAATATTAGAAATGAAACTAAACTAAACAAAATACATTTTGTTACATATGCAATGAAATTAAATCAGTAACTTAACAAATCGATCTGAAATGAAATAAATGTTTTCTTTCGCACATGTCTAGATTCATGAATTTGTTTTTACCTTCAATTTAGTTTTTGTCTCCTGTGGACATCTATAGACAAACCCAGCATCAAAATGCAGTGTGGGCAAGGGGTTGTTTGGTTGTAATTGCTACTAAAGCCCCATACACACGGGCAGAATGTCGGGACACAATTTCCCCAAAAAATACCGGCTGACATTCTTCCCGTGTGTAAGTCGATCTGTCAGACGTGCATGCTAGAAAACCAGCAGCCGACCGCCTCTCGATCAGCGCTCTCAGCCAATGGTAGAGAGCGCTGATCGGAGTGTTCTGGCGGGGGGCCGCCCCCTGTCAGAACACAATAGCTCAGCGGGGGAGATTGCTGAACTAACCTTGCATGGTTAGTATAATGGCTCCCGACTGGAGCTGTCAGTTTTTTTTGTGCAACCCCAGTTTTTTTTTCGTACAACTGTAGTGTGTACCAGGCTTTAGAGTAAAAAACTGTATTCAATTTTCACACTTACAAACACTATCTATAATTGACAGGGAGAATCTTTTTAAAGAAATATTGGTGGCATGAATGACAAATGTAGCTTTATTACTCATTTTGCATTGTATCCGATAAAGATGTGCATCTTTAAAGTGATTCCCACATTCTATAAATTGTACTTTTTATATGTAGTGCCCACCCCATTTAGGGGTGCTATATACCCAAATTTAGGGGCTGGTCTGAGATAGTAGTTGGGCTCAGACCGTTCTCATTGATAGGTTGTGCTACTTTATTTCTCCAGGTGGTATACTGGTGTGCAGTTCCCTGTGGCCTGTAGGTGGTGCTGCCATGACAGGTCAGGGTTGAACCATCAGTGATAGTGCTGTGCCTTGGGGTGTCCTCTCTTGGCAGTGGTACAGTGGGCGTGGTTGGCCTGCTGTGCATGCTGGGAGAGGATACATAAGGGGCAGCCGCCGCCTGGGAAGTGGTTCTTCGAGGAGGAGAGGAGTCTAAGTGCGTGGCGCATGGCCCTCAAGGCCATGGGGCCACGTGCGCATCAGTCCCAGGCACCTTTAGCCCTGGGGCTGCAACTTCAACACTGGGCCCAGCACCTTTAGCTGGAGCCCACTTATGGGAAGAAGAATCCCAGGGTGTCCCTTGCGAGGGAGCCCGCTTCTAAGAAGAGGAGGCCGGGGGAGGAACTTTCTGACGGACCGGTGAGAGTTCACGGTGAAGGAAGGGGCCCGGTAACTTTCTGGAGGGATTAACCACTTAACGACCGCCCACTGTAGTTATACGTCGGCAGAATGGCACGGACAGGCACAATCACGTGCCCGTACGTGACTGCCTTCGTATGGGTGGGGGTCCAATCGGACCCCCCTCCGGTACAGTGGGCGGCCGGGATCGCTTCGGGAGCGATCCGTGATGAGGGGGCCGCCATTTGATTTTGGCCACCCCCTCGCGATCGCTCCCAGCGAATCAAATGCTTCCTCTGCCTGTGTGATGTTTACACAGGCAGGAGGAAGTGATGTCATCCCTCATGCGGCGCTCACATATACCGAGCGCAGCATGAGAGAAGATGTCAGGTTAGTGCACAAACACTACACTGACACCAGGACACATAGGTACATAAATCGCCCCCCCCCAGGCCCTCCCAGACACCCCCAGATCACCCCCCAGCCCCCAGTCACAGTGTCACTGATTGCAGTGACCATTTATTTACTGATCACTGCAATCAGTGACATTTGTGACTGTAAAAATGTCAGGGCAGTTAGTTTTAGGTCCAGTGTAGCCCCCTAACCCCCCCTAATAAAGGTTTAACCCCTTGATCGCCCCCCAGGTAACCCTTTCACCCCCTAGCACCGCCGTCACTAAGCGATTGTTTTTCTGATCGCTGTTTTAGTGTCAGTGATGCCGATAGGTAGCCAGTTATTTTTTTTAGGTTCGCCGCAGGTTTTTATAGCATTGGGTACCCCCATATATTACCTAAAATAAAGGTTTAACCCCTTGATCGCCCCCCCCCCAGGTAACCCTTTCACCCCCTAGCACCGCTGTCACTAAGCGATCGTTTTTCTGATCGCTGTTTTAGTGTCAGTGATGCCGATAGGTAGCCAGTTATTTTTTTTAGGTTCGCCGCAGGTTTTTATAGCGTCGGGTACCCCCATATATTACCTAATAAAGGTTTAACCCCTTGATCGCCCCCCCAGGTAACCCTTTCACCCCCTAGCACCGCTGTCACTAAGCGATCGTTTTTCTGATCGCTGTTTTAGTGTCGGTGATGCCGATAGGTAGCCAGTTATTTTTTTTAGGTTCGCCGCAGGTTTTTATAGCGTCGGGTACCCCCATATATTACCTAATAAAGGTTTAACCCCTTGATCGCCCCCCCCAGGTAACCCTTTCACCCCCTAGCACCGCTGTCACTAAGCGATCGTTTTTCTGATCGCTGTTTTAGTGTCGGTGATGCCGATAGGTAGCCAGTTATTTTTTTTAGGTTCGCCGCAGGTTTTTATAGCGTCGGGTACCCCCAAATATTACCTAATAAAGGTTTAACCCCTTGATCGCCCCCCCAGGTAACCCTTTCACCCCCTTTTGCCAGTGTCACTAAGCGATCGTTTTTCTGATCGCTGTCTTAGTGTCGGTGATGCCGATAGGTAGCCAGTTATTTTTTTTAGGTTCGCCGCAGGTTTTTATAGCGTCGGGTACCCCCATATATTACCTAATAAAGGTTTAACCCCCTGATTGCCCCAAGTTAACCCTTTCACCAGTGATCACCATATAAGTGTTACGGGTGACGCTGGTAAGTTAGTTTGCTTTTTATAGTGTCAGGGCACCCGCCGTATATAACCCAATAAAGGTTTAACCCCCTGATCGCCCGGCGGGTGATATCAATTAGGTTTTAGCGTCAGAGAGGGTCTGCGTCACACCCCAGGCAGCGTCAGGTTAGTGCCAACACCCACGCGTGAAGCATACACCTCCCTTAGTGGTATAGTATCTGAACAGATCAATATCTGATCTGATCAGATCTATACTAGCATCCCCAGCAGTTTAGGGTTCCCAAAAACGCAGTGTTAGTGGGATCAGCCCAGATACCTGCTAGCACCTGCGTTTTGCCCCTCCGTCTAGCCCAGGCCACCCAAGTGCAGTATCGATCGATCACTGTCACTTACAAAACACAACACACATAACTGCAGCGTTCGCAGAGACAGGCCTGATCCCTGCGACTCCAGTGCTGTAGGAGGTGATTTCACCACCACAGTTAAAAAAAAGCATATATGCCGAAGCATTGGGGCAGCAGGGGCAGAGGAGCGGAGGAGCGATTTTGCTCCTAATGCCGCGTACATACGGTCGAAATTCCGACGGAGGCTTGCCCATGGAAAATTCTGACCATGTGTGTGCGGCATAACTTTTGAGGGAGGATGCCCCCATGCTTCGGCATATATAAATGGTGCATGTATGCCCATCATTAGAAGTGGGTGGATGAAGGGCGGTATTCTAATGGTGGGCATACCCACCGATCAATCTCTTTTTTCGTTCAACCAACAGGCTGCATGAAAAAAAAAGATTACAATACATGTCCAACAAGGACCAGCATGTTGCTGGACTTTGAATGGTTATACCAGATTGATGCCTGCGGGTTTAGGTATCATCTTGGTATCATTCTTTTCAGCCAGCGGCCGGCTTTCATGTAAATGCAATCCTAGTGGCTAATTCACCTCTGGACTGCTTTTACAAGCAGTGGGATGGAATGTCCCCCCCCCCGGATATAAAAAGCGCCATTGGGAAATTGGGAAAGCATTTTATCACACCGATCTTGGTGTGGTCAGATGCTTTGAGGGCAGGGGAAAGATCTAGGGTCTAATAGACCCCAGTTTTTTCCAAAAAAGAGTACCTGTCACTACCTATTGCTAGTATGGGGGATATTTACATTCCCTGAGATAACAATAAAAATGATAAAAAATAAAAATATATGGAAGGAACAGTTTAAAAATAAAATAAAAAAGCAAAATGAATAATAAAAAATAAAAAAAGCACCCCTGTCCTGCCCTGCTCTTGCGCAATGGCGAACGCAAGCGTCGGTCTGGCGTCATATGTAAACAGCAATTGCACCATGCATGTGAGGTATCACCGCGAAGGTCAGATCGAGGGCAGTAATTTTAGCAGTAGACCTCCTCTGTACATCTAACGTGGTAACCTTTACATACATTTTTAAAAGCCTTTAAAAGCCTTTAGTTTGTCGCCAATGCGCGTTTGTGCGAAATTTTAAAGCATGTCGTGTTTGGTATTTATGTACTCGGCCTAAGATTATCTTTTTTATTTCATCAAACATATGGGCAATATAGTGTGTTTTAGTACATTAAAATTAAAAAAGTGTATTTTTTCCCCAAAAAATGCGTTTGAAAAATCGCTGCGCAAATACTGTGTGGAAAAAAAAAAGCAACACCCACCATTTTAATCTGTAGGGCCTTTGCCTTAAAAAAATATATAATGTTTGGGGGTTCAACATAATTTTCTTGCAAAAAAAAAAAATGTTTTCATGTAAACAAAAAGTGTCAGAAAGGGCTTTGTCTATAAGTGGTTAGAAGAGTGGATGTAAGCTTCCTAATGTTGTGTATAAAATGCCAGAACAGTTCAAAACCCCCCCAAATGACAGCCATTTTGGAAAGTAGACACCTCAAGCTATATACTGAGAGGCATGTCGAGTCCATTGAATATTTTATATGTTGACACAAGTTGCGGAAAAAAGACAATTTATTTTTTATTTTTTATTTTTTTGCACAAAGTTGTCACTAAATGATATATTGCTCAAACATGCCATGGGCATATGTGGAATTACACCCCAAAATACATTCTGTTGCTTCTCCTGAGTATGGGGATACCACATGTGTGAGACTTTTTGGGAGCTTAGCCGCGTACGGGACCCCAAAAACCAGGCACCGCCTTCCAGCTTTTTAAGGGTGTAAATTTTTGATTTCATTCCTCACTGCCTATCACAGTTTCGGAGGCCATGGAATGCCCAGATGGCACAAACCCCCCCAAATGACCCCATTTTGGAAAGTAGACACCCCAAGCTATTTGCTGAGAGGTATGGTGAGTATTTTGCAGATCTCGCTTTTTGTCACAAAGTTTTGAAATAAAAAAAAAAAAAAAAAAATTATTTACTTTCTTCATTTTCAAAAACAAATGAGAGCTGTAAAATACTCACCATGCCTCTCAGCAAATAGCTTGGGTGTCTACTTTCCAAACTGGGGTAATTTGGGGGGTTTTGTGCTATTTTGGCATTTTATGGCCTTCGAAACTGTGATAGGTAGTGAGGAGTGAAATCAAAAATTTGTGCCCTTAGAAATCCTGAAGGCGGTGCTTGGTTTTCGGGGTCCCGTACGCGGCTAGGCTCCTAAAAAGTCCCACACATGTGGTATCCCCGTACTCAGGAGAAGCAGCAAAATGTATTTTGGGGTGCAATTTCACATATAACCATGGCATGTGTGAGCAATATATCATTTAGTGACAACTTTTTGTAATTTTTATTTTTTTTGTCATTATTCAATCACTTGGGACAAAAAAAAAAATATTCAATGGGCTCAACATGCCTCTCAGAAATTTCCTTGGGATGTCTACTTTCCAAAATGGGGTAATTTGGGGGGGGGGGTTTGTACTGCCCTGCCATTTTAGCACCTCAAGAAATGAGATAGGCAGTCATAAATTAAAAGCTGTGTAAATTCCAGAAAATGTACCCTAGTTTGTACACGCTATAACATTTGCGCAAACCAATAAATATACGCTTATTGACAATTTTTTTTACTAAAGACATGTGGCTGAATACATTTTGGCCTAAATGTATGACTAAAATTGAGTTTATTCGATTTTTCTTATAACAAAAAGTAGAAAATATCATTTTTTTCCAAAATTTTCAGTCTTTTTCCGTTTATATCGCAAAAAATAAAAATTACAGAGGCAATCAAATACCATTAAAAGAAAGCTCTATTTGTGGGAAGAAAAGGACGCAAATTTCGTTCCGGTACAACATTGCATGTCCGCACAATTTCCAGTTAAAGCAGCGCAGTGCAAAATTCAGAAAACACCTCTGGTCCTTTAGCTACAAAATGGTCCGGGGCTTAAGTGGTTAATCTATCCACCAAGGCCCTAGTAATGTGCTGCTGCTGGCACCTGTCCTTATATTGCAAAAGCTGAGAAGTTTGGGATCTGATAGATTCTGTGGCAGAGAGTCTCCCGATCGTATCTAGAAAAAGAACCTAATTAAGCGTCCGAGCATCACTTCGGCTGCTAGGATCCACTTTTACAGGAGACTATCCGGGTGAGCTGAACCTACTCTGGGATAGAGTGGTGATTGTAATATCTACTTGTGCCTGGACATACCTCCAAAAAACTTGCTGTCCTGTCTCTTATCCACCCTTTCCTATCTGCTGAACATTGAGAAAAGTAAACTCAACGTTGGAGTTTAGAGTGGTGTGGACATTGGAATTACTTGGGGGGAAAACAGAGACTTGTCCCTATACCCTAGGAGATGAGAACCAACTGATGGAGAACCTAGGTGTGGGACCCAAATACATGACACCGCTCAACCTCCTCAACCAGGAGGGTACGGGCATATAGTATGGTGTGCCCTTTCCTTGCAAGTGAGCCAAAGGTAGAAAAAAGGGTCCGTGTGCTACATATAACAGTAATTATAAAAATACCCGCTATTCTCCCTGATTATACATGTTATTTGTCTACTATTTGGCCCTCCTTTAGCCTATGGTTACTATTATATTCCTGTTTGCTGAGTTCAGTGCCCATTTGATAGTTCTTCCCCTGGCAAATTATTTTTTCTATTTGCTTGGTGGTGTAGCATAAATATTGCTTTGAGAAGGTATTAACTCAACAGTCACACTGCACTAGGGATGAGCTTCGCGTTCGCGTCGAACACACGTTCGACTGGAACATCGGCCGTTCGATCGTTCGACGAAAAACAAACTTTATGGTTCATTCACGCTAAATTCGTGTTGCGCGACATGGCCCATAATTCACTGCAGCATCGCAGTGCATTGCTGGCTGATGATTGGCCAAGCATGCACTATGACCCGCATGCTTGGCCAATCACAGCACGGAAAAAACGGAGAGCCGTAATTGGCCAAAGCCAGGGTGGCTTTGGGCAATTATGGCTCAGGGGGTTTAGTCCACGCCCCACACTACATAAGGCCGCCTGGAAGTCGGCCTTGTGTAGTGTGTTGGCGTTTGTGAAAGAGGCAGTTTCAGAGAGATAGACAGTGTCATTTATATTGAGTTAGATAGAGCAGGCAGGCGAGTCAGTTAGCTGCTGTTACAGTGTGTAGAGGATATATATGCATCCTAGGTGTTGTATATATATTTATACACTGTATTGAGTTTAGATAGATCCGTTCCTGTTAGTCTCTATACTGTGACAGGCAGGCAGGTGATTGTGCTAGCTGCAGACAGTCAGGCCCCTTTCACACTGGGGCGGTTTGCAGGCGCTATTGTGCTAAAAATAGGGTCTGCAAATCGAGCCTAAACAGCGGCTGCTGTCTCTCCAATGTGAAAGCCCGAGTGATTTCACACTGGAGCGGTGCGCTAACAGGACGTGAAAAAAAGTCCTGCTAGCCACATCTTTGGAGCGGTGAGAGGAGCGGTGTGTTTACCGCTCCTACACCGCTCCTTCCCATTAAAACCGCGTATTACCGCGGTTTCCCATTGCTTTTAATGGGAAGGAGCGGTGTAGGAGCGGTAAACACACCGCTCCTCTCACCGCTCCAAATATGCGGCTAGCAGGACTTTTTTTCACGTCCTGTTAGCGCACCGCTCCAGTGTGAAAGCCCTTGGGCTTTCACATTGGAGAGACAGCAGCCGCTGTTTAGGCTCGGTTTGCAGGCGCTATTTTTAGCACAATATCGCCTGCAAACCACCCCAGTGTGAAAGGGGCCTTTGTGTACTACTGTGTCCTTTGCAGCTAGCACAATCACCGGCCTGCCTGTATCCAGGTGAGCTTTAGGTGATCACTATGCAGACAGTCAGTATTTCACTTAGTGTACTACTGTGTGCTTTGTAGACATGTGCATTCGTTTTCGTCCGAATGCATTTTCGGCCGAATTTCAGCTATTTTCGTTATCGTTTTAACAAACGAAAACGAAAGCACAGAATCCGAAAACCGAAAGATCCGACATAAACAAATGCTTTATTTTCGTTTTCGTTGCTACAACAGTTCAATATAGATAGGAGATTCGACGTGACGCTGACAATAACAATCTGTCTATCGAACCTGTGGTCGAATGTGCCTAACCTTAACTCTATTAGTCCAAGATTATTCTACATAGGAGAGAAAAGATTCAACATTATAGAGAGAAAAGATTCGACATAGGAGAGAAAGATTCGACATAGGAGAGAAAAGATTCGACATAGGAGAGAAAAGATTTGACATAGGAGAGAAAAGATTTGACATTATAGAGAGAAAAGATTCGACATAGGAGAGAAAAGATTCGACATAGGAGAGAAAAGATTTGTTATTATAGAGAGAAAAGATTCGACATAGAGAGAAAAGATCACTGCTGGAATTGGGTGGGGGAAGTAAAATAAAAATAAAGTTGATGATGAATGTTATTGGCTGATTGTAACCAAAGAGGAGGAGCAGTAAAATAGCTAGAATGACGAAGATTCGACAAAGCATCGAAAGTTAGAAGATTCGACTGTGCAGCAAAACTGTCCGGTCAAATGCATCCGCCCATAGGCTATAGAAGAATTCTAATGTTGGTTGACTAGTAATAGTAATGAATAAATATAATTATTACTAGTCATACAACATTAGAATTCTTCTATAGCTTGTGGGCGGAACATCCGACCGGAAATGTATGATTGCAGCGTCGTACAGTTTCACTGCTCCGTCAAATCTTCTTTGAACATTCGACAGACACCATAAGCCTTCAATGACAGATTCGACCTTAATTAATTCAGATTTTCGGACGAATGCAATTTCTAACGAAAAACGAAATAAATAAAAACGAATTTCGGGAGTAACTAAATAAATTTATTTTTCGGGCGAAAACGAAATTCCGAAACAAAATATTTCAGTGTGCACATGTCTAGTGCTTTGCATAGCATTCACCTAAAGCCTAAATTTTTGATGAAATACTTTGCAACAGGGCTCATTGCTGCGCTCTAAGTACAGTATTATGTGAGGGGTTGCAATGTTGTGGCACCAGCACCAGTGCCTAAGGCCCAATTTTCAGCCCCTGTTCAACAGGGGCATGCAATTACTATTCTTGATCTAATATTTCACAGCAGGGCCCATTCCTGCACCCACCAAGAGTAACTGTGAGGGCTTACAGTGTTGTAGCACCAGCACCACCACCAAAGGCCCAATTTTTCTTACCACTGTTCAACAGTGGCATGTAAATACAATTCCTGATATAATAGTTGACAGCAGGGTGTTCCAGCGCCCACCAAGAGTAACTGTGAGGGCTTACAGTGTTGTGGCAACACCTTATGCCCCATACACACGATCGTTTTTCATGCCGTTAAAAATGCCATTTTTAAAAATGGGCATTAAAACCGATCGTGTGTATGCTCCAGAGCATTTTTAACGACGTGAAAAACGGCCATTAAAAATTTCGAACATGCTCTATTTTTTCACGTCGTTTTTCATGTCGTTTTTTTTTTACGACGTGAAAAACGATGGTGTGTATGCTTTGACGAGGTGAAAAAAAACGCGCATGCTCAGAATCAAGTATGAGACGGGAGCGCACGTTCTGGTAAAACTAGCATTTGTAATGGAGATAGCACATTCGTCACGCTGTAACGGACTGAAAAGCAGGAGGCTGAAAAGCGCGAATCGTCGCTCAACAAACTTTACTAACATGAAGGGTGGCACCATCCGAACGGAACTTCCCCTTTATAGTGCCGTTGTACGTGTTGTACGTCACTGCGCTTTGCTTGAACGTTTTTTAAAATGATCGTTTGTACGCAAGACAGGCTTGAGAGGAAACATGAAAAAAACGACGAGAAAAACTTCGGTTTAAAAAATGGCATGAAAAACGATTGTGTGTACGCCGCATAAGGGGCACATTTCTGCAGACTATATACGGCAGGCCCCTACTTTCAAACATCCAACTTACAAACGACTCCTACTTGCAAACGGAAGGAGACAACAGGGAGTGAGAGGAAATCTACCCCTAGGAAGGGAAATTCTCTCCTGTAAGAGTTAATATGTGAAAAAGGTGTCTCCTCTCCACTGATGCTTTATCACCAATCCTTGTTTCAATAATAAAAAAAAAAATCCAAAAACATTTGTCATTGGGATGGAAAGTGAGGTGAAATGTTCTGAACAGGTGCACAGACAGCAAAACAAATGTTACAGGGATGATAACCCTTCCCTATGTTCTCCAAAAAGCTTAAAAATAGATTTTTTGGCTGTAGCTACACTTAAAAAATGTACCTGTTCCAAATTACAAACAGATTGTACTTAAGAACAAACCTACAGTCCGTGTCTTTTTTGCACCGCCTGTATACTGCTGTTCAGAGTATATAGGGCCTTTTTTTATTTTGGGTGCGGGGTTCCCCTTAATATCCATACAAGACCCAAAGGGGCTGGTAATGGGCTGGGGTAGGGGTGGGTGATGGGGTAGCCATGCCATTTTTCTCAATGATTTTCATCCATATTGCCGGGACCAGACATTACATTAAAGCCGCAAGCAGTTTTAAATGGCTTTTTTTCCTTTAGAAATTTCATTTTGTGCAGGGACAGTTCTAAACAAGGGAAACACGTGGCACTTCACCGGCATACTTTAGACACCCCCCCGGGTACGATATTTAAAGGAATATTTCACTTTTTTTTTTCACTTTATGCATCATTAAAATCACTGCTCCCGAAAAAACGACCGTTTTAAAAGATTATTTTTACATTGATACATGTCCCCTCGGGCAGGACTTGCTCTTAATGTATATTTAAACCCCAAAACACACAAGCACACACACAAAAATAAGGCTTATGTAGCGGGGGTCCTAAACTTAGGGATTGTTATACTAAATTTAGGGGTGATTCGAGTGGTAGTTTGGCTCGAATCTTTCAATTTGCTGGACTCTGCCTTGCTGCTGTTTTACCTGGTGTGCAGTTCCCCTAAGAAGTATGGGTGGAGCTGTCACTTGTACTCGGGGTTGAACCACAGGTGATGGAGTAACGATTTGGTGTCCTCTCTCGGCAGCCTGCAGTGGGTGTGGTCTAACCGTTGTGCATGCCGGGAGAGGGTACAAAAGGGGCGGACGCCATTAGAGAGGGAGCAATTCCCGGGGCCCACACCCGGAGGGAGAACCTATGGTCCAAGTTCAAGTGCATGGCCCTCCAGGCCATGGGGCCACATGCGCTTCAGTCCCAGGCACCTTTAGTCCTGGGACTGCAACTTCAGCCCTGGGCCCAGCACCTTTAGCTGGAGCCCACTTCGGAAGGAGGAATCCCAGGGTGCCGCCTTGCGAGGGTACCCGTTTCTGGAAGAGGAGGCTGGGGGAGGACCGTTCTGAAGGACTGGTGAGAGATCACAGTGAAGGAAGGGGCCCAGTAACTCTCCGGAGGAATGTCATCCATCCGAAAAGGGATCTAAACAACAGGACCATTAGGAGGTTCGGGACACTATAGATTCTGTGGCAGAGGATCTCCTGAACGCATCCATTAGGGAATTTGATAGACTGTTCGAGCTACATGCCGGCTGCTAGTGCCCTTAGGTGACTATCCGGGTGAGCTATACCCACTCGGGATCGAGTGGCAAAGAAGCCAGGAGTGCCTGAATTGATCTGTCTTCCTAACACCTTTCTCTCTTTCCTCAACTTTGTGGATGTTCATGCATAAGGAAAATAAACTCTACGTTGGAGTTGATACTGGTGTGGACCTTGGAGTTACTTGGGGTATAGAGACTTTGTCCTTACATTCTAGGGACAGAAACCAGCTTTGAGGGGAACCTTGCTGCAAGACCCATAGGTTAAAACAAGTGTGCTTAACCTCTGCAAACCAGGGGGTACGGGCATGGTGGCATGGTGTGCCTTTTTCTCCTGTGAGTGAGCCAAGGACAGTGGAGAAAGAGGGCCGGTTTCTACACTTACATTGTTTGAACTTTTAGTTTCGTTCACAAAACAAGTGACATGGGCACTGCATTTCTGAAATGGTATCAAGAATATTCTGTACTTGCTGAAAAAATAAAACTAGCGAAGCCACTACATGTAGTATAACTGAAGGCATTTTTTATTTATTTTTTAATATCGAGTGGAGAGCAAAAAATAATGCCTGGTGGGTTTATATAGCTGTCTGTTTCCCTGTTAGAGAGATTCACCCTCTTTATTTACCTGTTTACTGTTTTCACTGAGAGTAAAAGCGAAAGAAGATCCCAAATTTTGATTGGTCACTAGTAATAGAGAGGATATCTTTCAACGGGGACACTAATTCTGGTGATCCTGGTGACTACCAGGGATTTTCCTCACTTTGGAGGGATTTCCTCTCGCTTCTTGTTTTGGCTATGGGACAAGAAGTGAAAGGAAATCTCCTCAGTGGGATGCAGATGACAAAACAACCTGACAGGGGTTGTAACCCTCCCTCACTCTATCCAAAGTGAGAAAAAGTTTTCCCTTCACTTCCCTTAAGGATTGATAAGCCACAACATGTTACCGTTTTAGTTCTTGTTTTTTTTTTTTTATATCTTTAAAATACCTGCCCAACAACTGACCAGTAGACATCAGATGTAGGAGAGGCTAGACTTGTATTGTGATTCCCTAGAAAAGCTGCTTCCTACTCTATCCATGAAACCATTTTACTTATTTTTTTTCTTTTTAGCAATCCTGTAGATCTATGTTTAAGAACTGTAACAGATCCCATACGTATATGGAATTTTGTCTTCATGCATTTTACTTCGTAACACACTGAACAAAACATGCATATGTGTGTATGTGCATTTGTAAGGAGAACATCTTTAAATGGAAAAAAATAAACTTCACAGACGAAGTTCTGCGGAAAATCCATTCATTTTCTATAGAAATTTGCCAGATTAGATTTGTAAATCAAAAACCAATATATAACATGCAAGAATTGATCTCTTTTATATTCCTCAGTTACATTTTTGTGAAGCACATTTAGAAGATTTAGAACGTATTTGCGCCTGCTGGTTGAGCCATTATATGCTTGAGTTCATACATCTATTTGTGAGGCTATAAAACAGGCATCGACTACCCATGTAAATTGTGTTCTCCACAATAAATTATATGCATACTTGCAAAAATACATAACTGCTGTTGGTTGGGTTATGTAGCTTGAATACTAATGATGTGTAAAGTTGCATTGTCCCTCTTCTTGGGCCTAATTTAGCTGCTACATCAGAAATTATGTAGAAAAAAAACACTTTATCCTCTCACCGAGAAATAAAATGGCACTTAGAGACACCTACATATCTTTTTTTTATGAAACACCTCCATTTTCATATTAATTTTGGTTGCTCTGGGTTCATGGAAAAGTCGCTCTACTGCCATGTCAGTAAAAGACTATTGTGTATAAAGAAAAGAAAATACTTTTTTTAATGTTATTTTTTACAATATCTCAAGTTAGATTGCTATAATTAATAGCTTATCATTCTCTGCTATTACAGTATACATGGTTAGCATAATAAATTTATTGCATTCTTTATGTTGAATGTATTTTTATGTTTTATAATATTTTAAAAGCTAAATAGAGAATCTGATGACATTACTTAATCAATTCACAAGTGATTAATTTGCTTGTGGAATATTAAGGTAAATTACTGCAGCATTAATGAGATCTCCTGTTTACTGCTAATTGCTGTTATGGATGTGATGGAGTTTAAATTCTATTTTCTGCCTGCACCCAGCAAACAAATCTTAATTTATTTTGAAAGTAGAATACATTTTCAAAAGGCTCTGCAAAGATACACTGTAACAATATTTTGGCGACCCACCCAATGGTAATCATTTGTTTAAATTTAATAAATGGCAGCTGACATGCAAATGTTGATGTTTGCTACAGAGAAGCCCTTATTAGAAAATGAAAAGAGCAATGTGTAAAGTACAATAAAACATAAAAACTAATCAGCAGGAATTCATTATGATTCTGTCTAAAATGAATTTCTTCATTGGTTTATTAAATAGTTTCAGTGATGTCTGTTTCACTTACTGAAGGAAGTCTAGCACTGAAGAGTGCTAAAGAGGTATGCTACCATTGTGCTGATAAAACATATCTAAATCAGGGGCACATGCGCGGCGCGATGCTGGACGGACGCTTCTGAGCTGAGCTCCGTCTAACCAGGTCTGCCAGGCAGGATTCCCGGGGCTATTCGTGCACCAAACTCGACCTGAAATCACCCAACACCCCCGCGGGACATCCAGGTACATGCCATCCGGGAAAAAAGGACGGAAAACTCACTCCCAGCACTCGCTGACCAACTTCCTTTTGGGGATAGAGCGCTCCACCACAGCAAAGAAGATGACCCAAAATGGCGCCGGCTCGCACGCGGCCTCCAGCAGCACCATGCAGGCTCAGGCATAACAAGCCCCAAATAGTGAGTACAATCTCCCCCTGACCAAAGCTGATTTGGACTCTAGCCTCACAGCCATATATGAAAAGCTGTCAGGGAAGCTGGAATCTGAACTGCTTAACCACTTCCATACTGGGCACTTATACATCTTCCTGCCCAGACCAATTTTCAGCTTTCTGCGCTGTTGCACTTTGAATGACAATTGCGCGGTCATGCTACACTGTACCTAAACTAAATTTTTATCATTTTGTTCACACAAATAGAGCTTTCTTTTGGTGGTATTTGATCACCTCTGCGATTTTTATTTTCTGCTAAAAAATAAAAAAAAGACTTAAACAAAAAAAAACTTTTTTTTTTCAAAATTTTCGGTTACAAAACTTTGTAAATAAGTTAGTTTTCTCCTTCACTAATGGGCACTGATGGGGCTGCACTGACGGGCATGGATAAGGCGGCACGGATGGGCACTGATGAGGTGGCACGGATGGGCAACGATCGGCGGCACGGATGGGCAACGATCGGCGGCACGGATGGGCAACGATCGGCGGCACGGGTGGGCACAGATAGGCGGCACGGGTGGGCACTGATGGGCACGGATAGGCGGCATGGGTGGGCATGGATGGGCACTGATAGGTGGCACTGTACTGTACTCATGGATGCCAATCAGTGCCAAACAATAATGCCTGCCAATCAGTGGTGCCCATTGTGGGCACTGATTGGCATCCATTGTGGCACTGATTGGCATCCATTTGGCATTGGCATCCATTATCCCTGGTGGTCTAGGGTGGCATACCTTATGGTGGGCTTCCCTGGTGGTCTAGTGGCATCCCTGGTGGTCCAGTGGGCATCCTCTGGGGGCTGTGCTGATAATGGATCAGCACAAACCCCCCCCTGTCAGAGGAGCAGCCAATCGGCTCTCCTCTACTCGCGTCTGACAGACGCGAGTGAGGAAAAGCAGATGACCGGCTTTTCCTGTTTACACTGTGATCAGCCGTGATTGGACACGGCTGATCATGTGGTAAAGAGTCTCCGTCAGAGACTCTTTACCTAGATCGGTGTTGCGGGGTGTCAGACTGACACCCCGCAGCAACGATCGCCACGATGCGCGCCCCCGGGGGCGCGCAGCGGCTCAAAATCCTGAGGACATTATATGACGTCCAGTCAGGATCTTGAAACCACTTTGCCGCCGTCAATCCGCTATAGGGCGGGCGGCAAGTGGTTAAATCTACTAGCGCCCTATCACAGGAGATAGCCAGTATAGGAGGCAGAACTGACATCTTGGAAACCAAGCACGATGAGCTCTCCTTGGCTCATAATGACCTTAGGAAAGACTATGAAATGCTTGCAGACAGTTTTTCCTTCATGCAAGCTCATGTGGAAGATTTGGACAACAGGAACAGAAGGCACAATATTAGGCTGCGTGGTGTCCCTGAGACAGTCACTGATTTAAATCAGGTCATTACCAAACTGTTTCACAGCCTTGTCCCTGACAAACCCTTGTCTGCCTTTGCCTGCGACAGATTACATAGAGCTAGAGGCCCAAGCCAACTCCAGATAAACCTCCACGAGACATAATTATGTGTATGAAGGACTTTATCACTAAGGAAGATATCATGAGAGTGGCTAGAAACACTCAGAATATAGAACTAGATGGGATTAAGATCCAGATTTACCCTGACATCTCTCCTGCGACTCTGGACAGAAGACGCAGGATGAAGGAGGTCACCAACATATTACAATCTGCCAGGATTAAGTACAGATGGGAATTCCCCTTCAAGTTGTCAATTATGCATAATGGCACCACGTTTACGGTGTATAATGTCATAGAAGGGAAAGAACTGCTCGTCAAGTTGGGCCTATTGGAACAAGCCCTTCAACACCGATTCCCTTCAACACCTAGATCATCACCCATATTGTCCACTCCTAGGTGCTCACAGAGAGAACAGAGGGATCAGAGGAGATGGAACCAACCCTTCCCAGACCACGTTGCATAATCCTATTCTATAAACTGACCGCACTAGACTTCCTTGGTTTCAATTTTGCTGCATGATTTTTGTTTCCATGACAGCTATTCTTCCCCTTGACACAAGTTGCACTTTCTGGTGGACAACCATGTACACCTATGTACATCCTGGGTTTCTTTTTTTTTTACTCTTTCCCAGTTTTTTTTTTCCAGATTTTTGTTTTGTATTTTGTCCATGTTTAAGAACATTACTTCTATTTTAATTCAGAATAACCCCTTCTTTAGAGTCACATGGACAGTTGGTAATGCATTGTATGACACATCATGTAATGCCATGATAACTTATGCTGACTCTTATCTGGCTTTTATATGTTTCCTCCTTCAATACTTCAGTTTCCTTCCTCAGCCTATATCCCCTTCAGGAGGACCGGATCCAGACTACCTTGCCCTCACCATAACCACAAAATTCTGGAAAGATCCCATTTGAAGCCAGACTAACAGAATTGCAAGTGAGACTTTCTTAAAAATAAGAATCTCCCCCAATTTTGGAGCTTATTATATGTTTGAGCAGAATGTTCCGTTTTTAATGCTTTTTTTTCTCATTTGTTGCTACTAACCCTTAGCACTAAGAGTAAGGTTCTGTATACTACTGTTATCTTATATTTCCATGTACTTTTTTCTTGTTACATTTAAATATTTTCAACTGCCTGGCGTGTCCGCCGTCGCTGGTTTGTTCCCCACTCTGCCCTCGTGGTCTGTCCCCTAACCTCACTGAGATGATGTGGCGGACCTCGTCGGTAGATTTAGGACTGATTTGTTCTCAGAACAAATTTGTTGGGCCAGGAGACTCTCGGTCCCCTGACCCCCAGCTTTTCTACTTTTACTTTTTTTATGGTTTTTGCCCTTTTGGCATCAAAAATATTTAAAAATGTTAATGGAAGACCACAATTGACCCATTTCTGTAGTTCTACTAGTGCGACTACGTTGATAGTCGACATGAGCTCTAAAATGACACTTATATCTCTACACTTCACCAAGACACATGGTTGGCACACTATAACATTTGTTTATATTAAACCTCTTATTTTTTTATTTAGACATCTCATATGCCCTTGCTGGATGACGGGGTACGGTCTGTCATGTAGCATCAGGTATCACTCACTTAACCGGACCCCCCCCCCATATGACAATGGGCATTAAGATATTTTCTCACAATGTCCAGGGTTTTAACTCCCCCAATAAGCGTAAGAAAGCATTCAAACATTATAAGAGGCTAGGAGCTGACATCATTTTATTACAGGAAACCCACTTTTCCCTGGCCAATCATCCCCAATATTTCGACAAAACATTTAATCAATTCCATTATACTACCTTTGCAAATAAATCCAGGGGGGGTTGCTGTCTTTGTCAGAAACTCAATTGTTTTTGAACTCCAAAGTATCTACAAAGATAAAGACAGCCGCTTTATTATACTGAAAGGTATTATAGACAGACGCTCCATCACAATTGCTTCAGTATACGCCCCTAATGATTCACAATCTACCTTTTTTAATAATTTCTTTACTATTTTAGATCAATACAGATCACCCCATATGGTAATAGGTGGAGAATTCAACCTAGCCGCCCACCCCTCATTAGATAGGAGTAACGTAACCCCCTCCTCCAAAGCCTTTTCCAGATCCTTGAATCGATCCCTAAACAATCTCCAATTGATTGACACCTGGAGATCGCATAATATAGGCATTAAAGCATACACGCATTATTCTCACCCACGTGATTGCTACGCCCGCCTCGATTATATTTTTAGTACCCCAATACTCTTAGCTAATTCCTCATCAGCTCAAATTCACCCCTGCCCCTGGTCAGACCATGATATCGTTGCCTTTGAGACCTCACACATAGGATTGACCCCACCACCTTCAACTTGCGCCTTCACGACTCACTGCTTACAGACCCCGCCACATTCCAGCAAATTTATTCACATATTGAAAATTACTTCACTGAAAATATTTCAGATGAGATACTCCCTACCTCTATATGGGCTGCTCACAAGGCTGTGATGAGGGGTCACCTTATCAACACTGCTGTGGCTAAGAATAAGGCTAAATTAGCAGACATCAAATGTCTCACCAAAGAACTGAATGACTTATACAATAAGTTGAATCATTCAATCTCTCCTGAATTATCTAACCTAATTCAAACCAAACGTCAAGCGCTGAACACACTCTTATCTGATGATACTGAAAAATCTCTACCATTCTCTAAAGCCAGATTTTTATTGTTCAGCAATTCTGCTTCAGCAATGTTTGCTAGGAAACTAAAACAAGACTCCAACCCTCCACATGTCTACAAATTGCGTGACCCGAGGGGTAATTTTGTAACTCACCCCCAAGATGTGTTGCAAATCTTCACAAAATTTTATAAGGACCTACTTTCAGGCACCCAAACACATCCTAACCCTTCTTCTTTAGAATGGCTAAACAACCTCACACTTCCCAAATTTAGCGAACAACAGACTTCGTCCCTTAATGATCCCTGCACAGATGCAGAAATCTTGAGCATAATCAAATCCTTCAAAACCTCCACTGCCCCAGGCCCAGACGGTTTTTCGTCATCATACTACAAAAAATTTGCCCCTCTGTTAGTCCCTAGCCTCACTAGATTATTCAACCACATCCTACTTGGAGGCCAATTTCCTGACGAGATGTTAATGGCTAACCTCTCCTTGATCCCAAAGCCTCAAAAAGATCACTCCCTGCAACAAAACTTTCGACCCATATCAGTTTTTAACCATGATATCAAATTTTTCGGGAAATTGTTGGCCAACAGGCTTGCATCAGTTGTTACTACCTTAGTACACACAGACCAATCAGGCTTTATCCCAGGCCGTCAAATAACGGACAATATCAGACTGGTTACCAATGTTGTTCAAGACGCTAATCTTCACTCCCGCCCAGTCTGTCTTTTAAGCCTTGATATACACAAGGCCTTCGACAGTGTCAGTTGGTCATATCTTAACCATCTCCTTCCCAAATTTGGCATATCCAAAAAATTCATACATGGTTTTAATGCCCTCTACCACTCCCCACAGACCAGAATCAAAATACCAGGAAACAACTCTGATTTTTTCCCCCTAAGTAGAGGTACTAGACAGGGCTGTCCACTATCCCCTCTCCTGTTTGCCCTTGCAATAGAGCCTCTTGCGCTCGCAATCAGACAAAATATCAATATTAAGGGTTACCAGAAAAACTCCACTCAATTTAAGATTAGCCTCTATGCCGATGATGCCCTTCTATTCTTGACTGACCCAATTACCTCTATTCCCAACCTCCTTTCTGAACTAAAATCTTTCCACACACTTTCAGGCCTATTCATTAACACAAGCAAATGCTCTACTCTACTTATAAACCACCCACCGATCATGCAAACCACCCTTCAAAACAGTTTTAATTTTACATGGCCCTCTAGTTCATTCAAATATTTAGGAGTTTTCATTACCCCCTCCCACACACTACTATATAAAGCAAATTATATCCCTCTCTTTTCCCACATAAGCTCTTTACTTAAATCATGGTCCAACCACCATATCTCCTTTCTGGGCAGGATATGTGCGTTTAAAATTTCTATCCTCCCCAAACTACTCTATTACTTTAGAACGCTCCCCATTAATGTACCCAAATCCAGAATAGAAGCCCTCCAAAGGGAAATTAATAAATTTATCTGGAATAACAAAAAACCCAGATGCAGCTATACGCTCATGTATAACACACAAAACAAAGGAGGTATGGGCCTCCCACACCTCTGGCTCTATTATTTAGCAGCCAGACTCTCACACATGGCCCAGTGGCATTCCTCTACTACACGCATCCCATGGCTGTCCTTCGAATCCTCTTCCATCTCCCCTTTATCATTAAAAGGCATCTTATGGTCCAACATAACACCTTACCGGTCTCTACTAAAGAAGAACATGATAGTGCCCACTCTATACAACTGTGGAACAAAATCAAGGACTCTTACATTTTAACCTCAGCCACCCCTCCTTTGGCTACATTCCTTGGTGATCCCAGGTTTGTCCCTGCATTCCCGGACTACAGTCACTTTCATCACTGGATTCAACTCAAATTAACCACCCTCAATTCATTAGTGATAAATCTGAAATTACCTCCCTTCGCATCCTTTCAATCCCAATATAAATTCCCGGCCTCAGAACTTCCCCAATACCTTCAGATTCAGAACTTTTTTTCCACCCACTACTCTCTAAATATTGACACCCCGAGCACTATTTTTGAGCGTGTTTGCACATCCTCATACAGAGATAAAGGTATTATCTCTCAAATATACAATTATTTAAATAACTTACATCAACCTGAAAAGTTGGGCCCTATGGTGCGATGGGAAGCTGACCTGAATTGCTCTCTCCCCATAGAAACCTGGTTTAAGATGGTAGATAACCTCCGCAAGAGCAATCGGGCAGCAGCCTTTAGAGAATCCCCTCTTAAACTCTTTGTTAGATGGTATATGACCCCCGCTAAGATCCATTCTTTCTACCCCTCAGTCTCTCCTACTTGCTTTAGAGGTTGTCCTGAAGAGGGAAACTACCTTCACATATTCTGGAGCTGTAAACTTCTTGAACCCATATGGCAACAAGTCATATCTATACTAGAAATTTCACTCAAAAAGAAAATCACCTTATCCCCACAGATCTGCATTCTATATGCGGATGCCTCAGACATCCCCTTACCTTGCAATAGATTACTTCACTCATTGATTAGTTCGGTCCAGTGGATGATCGCGTTAAACTGGAAATCACACAACCTACCCTGGTCTCAGGTTTTGGTAAGGATGGAGGCTCTCAGATTATCTGAGAGGATCCACCACACTCTTTTGACAGTATGCAAACCTTTAACAAAAAATGGATGTTTTGGTCTTTAACTGTTTGAAACTTGTTTCTGAGCTACTCCCTGTATGGTTTGTAAGTTCACCATCTTTCCTTTATGTCCATCCTTCTTCTTATCCCTATTACTATTGCTGATTAACTCAATTACAATGCCTTATTATTGTATATATTTGTATATCTCAGCACTACCGAACTTTATGTCTTGCTCTGTACTGAAGTTTGTCATTTTACAGTCTTCCAAATAAAAACTTTTGTAAACAAAACATATCTAAATCCAAAAACAAAAAATTTAAATATTGCAAGTTACTAGTACTTTCATGTGGTGGCTGCATTTTTAATCCTTTTTTTTTTTTTCTCGTTTTTACCCTACTGTATCAGCACAACAGAAACAAGGCAAGGCTACAGAAACCTTCCCCCCTCTCTTTCCACAACATGCATGGGCATGGTTCTATAGTCCGAGATAACTAGGAGCTTTATAACTGATTAGAATGCAGCACATACAGTATATACCACTTAGTTGTTGCTCTGTCAGTATGAAACTTAATATAAAACAATAATAGACAATGAAAATTAACAAAAGTCCATGTTTAAGTCCATCAACCTAATTGTGCATAACAAGAAATCTCAATCCTCATGTTTTCCCACATTCCACCACTGCTATACTCTGCCTCTTACCACTGGTTAAGACCTCCAAATTATAGGCAGGTCTTAAATCGCTCAATGCACATCAGAGCTATATGTTGGGAAGCAGAGAACCTCAGGGTACTTCAGCTAAACTTCCCTTCAATTATCTCTTTAGCTCACATCACAAGCAAAGGTCCAGCAAAGAAAACATTCAGGTCAGGTGATTGACTTGGCCATTGCATAATATTCCACTTCTTTCCCTTAAAAAACTCCTTGGTTGCTTTCGCAGTATGCTTCGGGTCATTGTCCATCTGCACTGTTAAGCGCCGTCCAATGAGTTCTGAATTTGGCTGAATATGAGCAGATAATATTGCCCGAAACACTTCAGAATTCACCCTGCTGCTTTTGTCAGCAGTCACATCATCAATAAATACAAGAGAACCAGTTCTATTGGCAGCCATACATGCCCACGCCATGACACTACCACCACCATGCTTCACTGATAAGGTGGTATGCTTTGGATCATGAGCAGTTCCTTTCCTTCTCCATACTCTTCTCTTCCCATCACTCTGGTACAAGTTGATCTTGGTCTCACCTGTCTGTTGTTCCAGAACTGTGAAGGCTTTTTTAGATGTTGTTTGGCTAACTCTAACCTGGCCTTCATGATTTTGAGGCTCACCAATGGTTTACATCTTGTGGTGAACCCTCTGTATTCACTCTGGTGAAGTCTTCTCTTGATTGTTGACTTTGACACACATACACCTACCTCCTGAAGAGTGTTCTTGATCTGGCCAACTGTTGTGAAGAGTGTTTTCTTCCTCAGGAAAATAATTATTTGGTCACACACCACAGTTGTTTTCCATGGTCTTCCGGGTCTTTTGGTGTTGCTGAGCTCACCGGTGCGTTCTTTCTTTTTAAGGATGTTCCAAACAGTTGATTTGGCCACACCTAATGTTTTTGCTATCTCTCTGATGAGTTTGTGTTTTGTTTTTTCAGCCTAATGATGGCTTGTGTCACGTACCTTACCAGAGGCCGAAGTGCTGGGAGGGCTTCCCTTGCGACTAAGTGCAGAGCGTCCCCTGAAGGTGGCACAGGGAGTGCTATACCCAAAGAGGCAGGGGTTGCCAGCTGCGACAAGCTGAGGTGATGGAGAGATGTCCACTGGGGATCAGCTGATGAGCAGGGTAGACCACCTGGCAGAGGTACCTCGGAAGTACCCAATGAGGCTGTGCAGCAGGGAGGACCAGAGGCAGAGTCAGGAGCCAAGCCAGAAGTCATACACATGTAAGAAGGCAGAGGTAGAGTCACTGGAACAGGTCAAGGGACAAGCCAAGGATCAAGCTGGGGTCATGCACAGAGAAGACAGGTCAGGCAAGCCGGGTCGATAACAGTAATTCAAGATAGCAGGAACTGGCACTCAGGAACACAGGAAGGCTGAAGATCATGCAGCAGTCATTGTCTGCTGTAGCAGGCTTTAAATAGGCCACTGGGCGCCTAGTGTCACTCAAGTATTGCGTGTGTTCTGGCGCATGCGCATGCGCATTGGAGAATGTAGATTCCTGACAGTTCTTGCCCGTGTGCGTGCGCATGCGCATAGCGTTTGTTGATCCGTGATTCTGCTGGACATGGAGAGACTTGCCAGTCCGTCTGTGGATAGTTCCCTGACAGCTTGCTTCACTGATAGTGACAGCTCTTTGGATCTCATATTGAGAGTTGACAGCAACAGATTCCAAATGCAAATAACACACTTGAAATTTACTCTGGACCTTTTATCTGCTCCTTGTAAATGGGATTGGTGGTGTATAGAGCCAAAAAGATTAGAATTGTGTCGATGTCCCAATATTTATGGACCTGAATGTACATACCTTAGTGTAGGGACATTTAATTAAGTCCCATTGTACAGTTTTTGAGCCATTAGATCGTTAGAATGCATTTTCATTCAATTGTTTTCTACACAAAAAACCTGTTTCTAGATTTTAAAGACACCCTGTCACCAGACCATTAACTTCACAACTATCTTTCCATTGAGTTATAAGTGCGTTTAATGTATTTTAGGCATATTATTGATCTTAAAAGCCTCCTTTGTATAGATATCCAAAACCTGTGAGACTGCTAGTAGTGCCAGTAGACTCAGAGATGTCACTCCAGTGGTACTTTTTAGCAGTCTTTCCCAACCATTTTACGATGGATAATAAACCCTTGAAATAATTTTCCAGTCTCAGTGTCACAAATCAACAACAAAGCTGCTGCTGATCTGTTCCTTGCAGTCCCACAAACCTGCACAAAAGCTGACCTGCTGCTTTCAATTCCACAGATTAGCTACTAAGTGATTCATGCTTTTTCTGTTGGTCCTAATCAATTTCTGTGATCCAAGTTTCTCCAGCAATGCCTGCATCCCTGTGCCTCCAGTGAATCTTTGACCCCAGTGCTTCCAAAGACTTTCTTCTGTGTTCTTGTGATCCCAGCACCCAGTACTCTAGAGATTCTAACTCTTATGTTCCTGTTATCCCAACACTCAATTGCTCCCAGAAACTCTTACACCTGTGTTCATGTTATTCCAGCATCCTGTGCGGCTAAAGACTCTCACTTATGTGTTCCTGTGATCCCATTATCCCAGGGCTCTTAGAGTATCTGACTCCTGTGTTCATGTGATCCCAGAATCTCATGACCCCCAAAAGAATTTTACTTCTGTCTTCTTGTGATCCCACCAACCCAGAGGCTCTTGCTTCTGTTTTCCTTTAATCCCACGCTCCTGTGCTCCGAAAGACCCATTCTTCTGTTCCTATGATCCCATTGCTCAAATAGACTCTTGCTTCTGTTTTCCTGTGATCCCAGCAACCCAGAGTTCCTAGAGACTCTCACTCCTGTGTTTACAGAATTCCTCTGCTTCAGAGATTTTTACACTTGACTGTTAGACTGTGGCACTCTTGAGACTCCAGCATTCCTGTGCTACAGCATACTTTGCATCCTGTGTCACCTGAAGAATTGGTGCAGGAAGGAGTGTTTTGGGTTCCTAGAGAACTGGGCTGACTTTTCAGTCGGTTACTGGCTCTATGGCAGGGACAGACTGCACCTTAAAGGAGAGGGTGCAGCTCTGTTGTAGGAGAAGATGGTCCAAAAAGCTGGAGGTGCTTTTAAACTAGGTGGCAGGGGGTTCAGAGGATGTGAAATCAGGCAGCGAGCGAAGGTCAGAGGGTGCTATAACCATAATACCTAAACCCTAGGAGGTAGATGAGGAGGAGTTGGATCGCCTATCACATTTAGAAATGGCAGCGAGGCAGGGCAATATCATCATAATGGAAGACTTCAACTATCCAGATAATGTCTGGGCAGAAGGAACAGCTCAATCATTAAAGGCCATTTATTTCTTAAATGTCTTACAGGACAGCTTCATGTCCAAATTGGTAGATTCCCCAACTAGAAAGAATGCATTGCTAGACCTATTAATTACAAATGACTAAGATCTGGTTACTACAAGATATTAATTGGGACCAAATCCTAGAAACATTGAACACTGAGGAAAAATTGAGGTACTTTAGGAACATATTAAATAAAGGTATTATCCAGTGCATTCCAATGGCTAAACCATAAGCTAAACCATAATCTATAAAGTCATTATTGACATTCCAACACTACTTGAAATGCAAAAAGAAGTGTAAGAACGCAACCAGGGTGGCTGAAATAGACCACAAAAGGCGAGGTAGCGGAGGAGAGTTTAAAAAAAATGCCAATTTTTTTTTTAAAAGAGAAGTATGGGTTTTGCTTTTATTTTTAAATCATACTTACCTAAGTGGATGCAGCATCGCTCCGATGCTGCATCTGTCCCTCGCCGGGTCTAACGCTGACAACCAAATGATCAAACACTGCCAATTGCTCAGGGCTCCCTGAGCAGAGAGCCGATGACTGTCAGTCACCGGCTCTCTGCTCTACCCCCCCATGCTCACAGGAGCACCTGGCTGTGGAGGAGGTGGGAGCAGCCAGCTCAGGCTCTCAGCAGCTCGCTGAGAGGCTGAGCTGTGTTCCAGTCCAGGCATGTTGGTAGATTCCCAGCCATATGGAATGGGAAAGACACATATAGGAGAGGGATGTTGCTGCTCACCCCGGTGATTTTGAAGGATGGGATGTTCCCCCAGTGGGGTTTTTTTGGGCAGCTGGATTCAAGAATTAACAACAATGTATGTATAAAAGGGGTTGTTTATTAAAATATAAAAATAGTCAATAGCAAGTTAGGATATGAGCTCTGGTAACATGTAATAAAAGTACTACACAATTGCAAACACTAAAAATTGTCATACAGCTTGACACATTGTATATCAAAGCATGTAGCAATCCTAACGCGTTTCAACCCTTATGGTCACGATCCTTCCCGAGCCTGGACTGGCTCTGTGACGTCAGCAGACAGTGGGCTTATGGTTTTATTGACTTTATTTTATTTTATCTTATTTTATTACTATTATTTTGCTTGATACAGTTTATCACGACTAAAGTGCACTGGGTGATATTTGATACATGTTTAATTTGTTTATATTGATAGGCCCTAAAAGTTAGGGGTTCTTAAATTGGGGTATTTACTGCTACACCATTTAAAAGGAAAAAAGTGCAAGAACAGTGTGCATCTAAACCACTTCCCATTGTATCACTCGCATGCAACACGCCCCATCCCATCGTTTTCAACATTTCACTTTTATTGTTTTGCATCCCATAAGCCACTGTAGGCATAGATTGTACTTTAATTAAGTGTGGACCATTTATTTAAAATGGGTGTGGCTCTACAAGAAGCATTTTGTTAACCCTAATGACATACCAGAATTTTTAACAAAGTAAGGCATGAAGACAATCCAATAAAGAACAATAGTAATTTTATTATACAAAATCCTCCTTAAAAATGTCATGCATTAATTAATAAAATATACAATATACATAAACCTGACTCCTTGGATCATAACGAAAATTCTCTAAACCAAGTTGCAGAACCTAATCAGTAATCACTACAATATTTGTAAATGAAAATTAGGTCCTTCGTAAGCTCATGTTCTCAACATCCTCTGTATGAATTTTTGCTCATATTCATTGCAAAGGAGCTAAGTTAATTTTGAGAGCATTGAGCATTGGTGCATGTTCTGGTCAAATTGACTCCTCGATAGAGTAAGGAATGCGGGGCCCAGGTAAAGAGAAATGAATCATGCAAGGCGGAAAAGCCTTGCAAGGAAAGTGAAATATCAAGGACTTTGGATTTATTGCCATTATCACGTACCTAGTGACGACTGGAATGTTGTAGAAGCCTCTCTTTCACCTCTGTCTCCTGAAGGTGAGGACAGAGAGTGTGAGGGCATGGAGTGGCATGAGTGCCGGAGTAGCTGGCTGATGAAGTCCGCTCTTAGGTGGATGGAGCTGGGGGTAGCAGTCCTAAGAACAGGATACTGAAGCAGCTTAACACCAGAGCAGGAGATGGTAGCAGAGTCGGTATGCAGGCACGCTAATTTGTATACGCATATGCACATGTACAAGTGCGCACACAAATACAGGCACGATGAACTTGAATAGAACATATATTGTCTCTTTGTCTAGAAGTATTATGTGAGCAATGCACAGGCGCACAAATATGAGCATAAGCCAGCACTGGTTCCTTGTGCTAAGAATCTGGTTTACCTTACAGCCATTAAGTTCTAGGATGGAGATTGGTGTTGAAAGAGCCAAAGTATGGAGCTGGATATATAGAAGGACATAATCTGCAAATAGGTTATATTGGTTGCTGCTTATGTCTATTCCCCTAAATTTGAGGTGTTCTCTAATCAAAAATGGCTACTGCCCCAATTTATAACTAGTTTTTAGGGTAAAGTGTTCATGTAAGGGCTTTACACAGAGAACGCAAAACCAGCCAGCAAAAAAAAAAAAAACATTCACCTTTTAACAAATGTGTTAAAAACAGAGGTTTTAGTTGGACATTTACAAGTATTTTTGGTGGAAGCCGCACTGCTTCATTAAGGCCTCCTTATAGTGTGATCCTAACTCTAGTTTATTAGAGCCTCCATGTTGGAGCATACAGTGGGTATAAAAAGTTTACACACCCGTTAAAATGTTAGGTTTCTGTGATATAAAGAAATTAGACAAAGAAATAATTTCAGAACTTTTTCCACATTTAATGTGACCTATGAATTGCACAACTCAATTAAACAACACATTGAAATCTTTTAGGTGGAGGGAAGTAAAAATAAAAAAATAAAATTATATGGTTGCATAAGTGAGCACACCCTTAAAATAAAAAGGTGCTTCAACAAAGTATTAGTTTATTACAGCACTCATTGCCAAGTCAAGATGTGCAATTCTGATAGCCTCATACCCAAAAAGAATATTTGCCCACTGTTTTTTGCAAAACACTCCAAATCAGTCAGATTGCGAGGGCAACTCCTGTGCACAGCCCTTTTCAGATCACCCCACATATTTTCAATTGGATTCAGGTCTGGGCTCTGGCTGGGCCATTCCAAAACTTTAATCTTCTTCTGGTGAAGCCAAGCCTTTGTTGATTTAGATGTATGCTGTGACAGGAGGGTCACTTTGGACACAGGGTGAGCCAGGAAATAATGGACATTAAGAAATATATCTTGGGCTACCTAAAATGGGTCTGTAATATTTATCCACCATATCCCCAAGGATATCTGTAAAGGACTATTTACTGTTTCTGAACTCAACAGGTTAATTGAGAGATACTGAGGTGTTCTAAAGCTTCTAGAAGACCTGTTCATTGTTTGTGGTGATGTGGATTGGGGAAATTAAGTCTGTCCTTGTGTGTATTGTAAAGTATCAGACAGTCTGGTGACTATAAAGGTCATGCATAGTCATTCAAACATAAAGGGATTATTAATTACTTCCTTACTGGGCACATATACCCCCTTCCTGCCCAGGCAAAATTTCAGCTTTCAGCACTGTCACGCTTTGAATGACAATTGCGCGGTCGTGCGACGTGGCTCCCAAACAAAATTGACGTCCTTTTTTTCGCACAAATAGAGCTTTCTTTTGGTGGTATTTGATCACCTCGGCGGTTTTTATTTTTTGCGCTATAAACAAAGATAGAGCGACAATTTTGACAAAAAAGCAATATTTTTTTGATTTTTGCCATAATAAATATCCCAATTTTTTTGGAAATTTTATTTTTTTTCCTCAGTTTAGGCCGATACGTATTCTTCTACATATTTTTGGTAAAAAAAATCGCAAGCGCCGTTTATTGATTGGTTTGCGCAAAAGTTATAGCGTTTACAGTTTTATGGCATTTTTATAAATAGTTTTTTTTTACTAGTAATGGCGGCGATCAGTGATTTTTTACATGACTGCGACATTATGGCGGACACATCGGACACTTTTGACACTATTTTGGGACCATTCACATTTATACAGCGATTAGTGCTATAAAAATGCACTGATTACTGTATAAATGTGACTGGCAGGGAAGGGGTTAACACTAGGGGGCGAGGAAGGGGTTAAATGTGTGCCCTATTAGTGATTACTACTGTGTGGGGGAGGGGACTGACTGGGGGAGGTGACCGATCTGTGTCCCTATGTACAAGGGACACAGCATCGGTCCCCTCTCCCTGACAGGACATGGATCTGTGTGTTTACACACACAGATCCATGTCCTTGTCTGTGTAACCGCCGATCGCGGGTGCCTGGCGGACATCGCGGCCGCCAGGCACGCGCATCGGCATTGCAGTGACGCGCCGGGTACGTGCGCGTGCCGCCGGCGGCGTTCGCGCGCCCCCCAGTGGCCAAATTAGCGGAGGCCGTATAATAACGGCCTCCCGGCATGTAACAACCACCTCGCGGCCATATATAGTCGTGCGGCGGCCGCGAGGTGGTTAAAGTCTGTTGTCTCCTAACAGACGTCAAAATAATGTGTTGAGCCTTGTAATGTGTGGGTGGAGCTGGGCCTTTGTTCATGTTAAACTACTGTGTATTAGATGTATATAAAAGTTACAATGTTTCTCAATGAAAGGGCATTCGATCTTAGGAAGATACAGAGTGCGTCTCGTTCTTCCAGAAGGATTAATTCCTATGGGAAAGGGTCGCCTGGCTGTGGAAGATTGGTTCTTGAATGGGTGTCCAGGAGAGGGGACAGCGGAAACGGCGTTAACCCCATTGATATTTGGGGTGCCGTTACATTGGTTGGCAGTGGTGGGATTTTCCCTCCAGTTCCTGGGACACTCCAAACCACCACAGTGAATGACCAGCTATGCAGCCTGCAGGAAAGTCACGCTGAAAGACCTACTTGAGAGCCGAGATGGACCAGAAGAAGGTGATGCAGGACCCCGGTCAGTTGAAGATTTGTTTCAGCAACGAGTTCAACAGCGCTTGGCATTATATGGTGCTAACCCATCAGAGACCGCCATACAGGAAGCCATTAGAGGCATCCAGCTGCAGGATGCGCGACAAGAGAGAGAACGACAGCGTCAAGAGAGAGAACGAGAGCGACAAAAGAGAGAACTAGAGCGGCAACATGAGCGGAGAATGGCGGAAATACGGCAATCGGAGATCGCCTACAGACAGCTGCTAGAATCTGCTCAGCAGCAGGGTGGGGCCCCCTTTGCCTGGGACTATCAGGAAATACCAGTGGACAACTCTGAAATCCTGGCTGAAGAATCGGCAGTGGAAAATCTGGAGATTGCCATCCCTAAAGCCGAAGTGGATGATATGGAGTTCCAGGGAGCTAGCCTAGCTGAAGAATCAGCAGTGGAAAATCTGGAGATTGCCATCCCTAAAGCCGAAGTGGATGATATGGATTTCCTGGGAGCTAGGGCAGTTGGCTCATCTCCCCAGCCACAGATTACAGAAGGTATGGACTTAAGGGACTGTTCAGAGGATGTTAGGGATTATGCATCGCCTGCCCAAGTACTGGCAGCAGGACAGAGTATTGCAGACCCCGGCTCTACACCAGTGGCAGTTTTGGAGGCCCGAGGTGAGAAGGTGATGGTTCCTCTTTCCCAGGGGATTTCAGAGATGCAGGCAGGAGAAGCAGCCCTTTTCCCTCCCCAACAGTTAGCCAGAGCAGATGGTGTGGAGTCCCCAACAGAAGTGCTGGCAACAGGGCAGAGTGATACCCACCTCTGCCCAGCACCGGAAACAACTGTGGAGTTTCAGGGAGCCGGGGCAGTTGGCCCCTCTCTCCAGCAACAAGCTGAGGTGGTAAAGCTTTTACCCCCAGCTGAATCACTGGCAGCAGGGCAGAATGCTACTGGCCGCTGCACACAACTGCCACTTGAGCGGATATCGGTGGATGGGACTGCGGTCTCCACTCACAGCAACCCAGCACAAAAGCTGGCAACAGAGCAGAGTGCTCTCAACTATCAGAAGAGGGAGTTCCTGTGATATTTGATGGGACTTCGGTCCTCACTGACACAACCCCAGAAAATGGTGTGACACTGAGACAGGAGGATGACAGCCTTGCTTTGCAAGCACTGGGGGATTTTCACCTGCCACAAGGGGATGGGACTTCAGCCTCCACTTGTATACCCCAGGGATGCCGGGCAGTCGACCCAGATCCCCAACAGCATGACGGACTGAGCCCAGTCACCCTGTCTTCTCTCCAGCGGCTGAAAGGACTCCAGGGAGAAGGGCCAGTCCAGGCCCCTCCCCAGTGGCGGGTATGTTCTCTGAGAGAGGCAGAGGTTGGCTGGGTAAGTAATGCTCTGTTTGGAGCAATTTATTTGGGGTACTGTGTGGATACCGGCATTAGAGGAATGGACCTATGGACTAACTTCGGAGTCAACCCGTCTGGGGTTGCCTCCTCTGTTAGTCTCCTGCCGAAAGGGGAGATGTGTGACAGGAGGGTCACTTTGGACACAGGGTGAGCCAGGAAATAATGGACATTAAGAAATATATCTTGGGCTACCTAAAATGGGTCTGTAATAGTCCTTTACAGATATCCTTGGGGATATGGTGGATAAATATTTACTGTTTCTGAACTCAACAGGTTAATTGAGAGATACTGAGGTGTTCAGCCCCAATCACCTGTCTAGTGTAATGTTAATGAATTCCAGCTTCTAGAAGACCTGTTCATTGTTTGTGGTGATGTGGATTGGGGAAATTAAGTCTGTCCTTGTGTGTATTGTAAAGTATCAGACAGTCTGGTGACTATAAAGGTCATGCATAGTCATTCAAACATAAAGGGGATTATTAAAGTCTGTTGTCTCCTAACAGACGTCAAAATAATGTGTTGAGCCTTATAATGTGTGGGTGGAGCTGGGCCATTGTTCATGTTAAACTACTGTGTATTAGATGTATATAAAAGTTACAATGTTTCTCAATAAAAGGGCATTCGATCTTAGGAAGATACAGAGTGCATCTCGTTCTTCCAGAAGGATTAATTCCTATGGGAAAGGGTTGCCTGGCTGTGGAAGATTGGTTCTTGAATGGGTGTCCAGGAGAGGGGACAGCGGAAACTGCGTTAACCCCCTTGATATTTGGGGTGCCGTTACATATGCTTTGGGTCGTTTCCATGCTGAAAGATGAAGTTCCTCTTCATGTTCAGCTTTCTAGCAGAAGCCTGAAGGTTTTGTGCCAATATTGACTGGTATTTGGAATTGTTCATCCTTTCCTCTACCTTGACTAATGCCTTGTACACACGAGTGGAATTTCCGTTGGAATAAACTCAGACGGGTTTTTACGACGGAGTTCCGACGGAATTACGCTCAAGCTGTCTTGCATACACACGGTCACACTAAAATCCGACCGTCAAGAATGTGGTGACGTAAAACACTACGATGAGCTGAGAAAATTAAGTTCTATGCTTCCGAGCATACGTCGAATTGTTTCCAAGCATGCGTGGTTTTTAGTCCGTCGGAATTGCATCCAGACGAACGGATGTTCTCTATCTAATTCTGTCTGAATTTCCGACGGAAAAAGCCTGATGGGGCATACACCCGGTCGGAATATCCGATGACAAAATTCCATCAGACTTTTTCCATTGGAAATTCTGAGCGTGTGTACGTGGCATAAGGCCCCTGTTCCAGCTGAAGAAAAACATCCCAAAGCATGATACTGCCACCACCATGCTTCACGGTGGGTATGGTATTCTTTTGGTAATGTGCAGTGTTGTTTTTGCGCCAAACATATGTTTTGGAATAATGGACAAAAAGTTCAACCTTGGTTTCATCAGACCATAACACAGTTTCCCACATGCTTTTGTGAGACTTCAGATGTGTTTTTACAATTTTGCCCGGCTTGGATGTTTTTTCTTCGTAAGGCTTCCATCTTGCCACTCTGCCCCATAGCCCAGACATATGAAGAATGCGTGAGGTTGTTGTTGCATGTACCACACAGCCAGTACTTGCCAGATATTCCTGCAGCTCCTTTAATGTTGCTGTAGGCCTATTGGCAGCCTCCCTGACCAGTGTTCTTCTTGTCTTTTCATCAATTTTGGAGGGACGTCCAATTCTTGGTAATGTCATTGTTGTGCCATATTTTCTCCACTTGATGATGACCGTCTTCACTATGTTCCATGGTATATATAATGCCTTGGAAATTCTTGTGTTCCCTTCTCCTGACTGATACCTTTTAACAATGAAATCCCTCTGATGCTTTGGAAGCTCTCTGGCTTTTGTTGTAGGATGCAACTAAGAAAATGTCAGGAAAGACCTACTAGAACAGCTGAACTTTATTTGGGGTTAATCAGAGGCACTTTAAATGATGGCAGGTGTGTACTGACTCGTATTAAATATGAGTTTGAATGTGATTGCTTAATTCTGAACACAGCTACATCCCCAGTTATAAGAGGTTGTGCACACTTATGCAACCACATTTTTTTATTTTATTTTTACTTCAACCCACTAAAAGATTTCAGTTTGTTTTTAAATTGAGTTGTACAGTTTATAGGTCACATTAAAGGTGGAAAAAGTTCTGAAATGATTTATCTTTATGCAAAAAGAATTAATAAAGATGCGCTACCCTTAAACAAGCAATCATAGTGCTAATGATTCATATGTGTTCACACACACCAAAAAACAAAAAACAAAAACAGAAAAAAAAGGTCCTGTTAATAAAACACGGCGAATATATCTGAAATATCCCCCGTGCACAGATAAATGAATAAATAAAAATTAAAAAAAAATATATATATATATAAAAAATGTGAAAGAGAGAAAGTCCGAATGAAGTTCATAAACAAAAAAGCCACATCTGCTGATGTATATATAACAGACTCTTCTAAGCAGCTGTAGGCGAAATATCCACATCCAACTTGCTCAAACGAATTATAGAAGAAATAGCAGCTTACCAAATATAATAGATCTCTGTCACGGAGATCTATAGGGGCTCAGATTCATATGGTGATCCCACCGGACATTCAGCCACGAAACACTGGAATCGAACGATATCCTCCTCCTCCTGGGTATTTATTCCAAGAAAAGAGCTCTCCCTCCAGGTATCCACTGATGTAATTGGCTCATGCAGCAAAATGAATGAGGCTCCTTTCCCAGTGGACGCCTCTTACGACGAAACGCAGCGTCGGGTGGAGCTAACGAATGTGACGTCACTACGCTACAGCTGATCGGCACAGACCACAGCTGAGTACCAGCATTCGTTTCTTTGGAGTTTTGCCGCTCTTGTTTTGAAAACCTGCTGGATGTCATTTTTTACCCAGGATAAATAAAGGGAATCCTATTTTATTAGGAATACTGCACCATGAGGTTTTATTTATTTTTCTTCCATATCAACATTAATTTTGCTGCATGAGCCAATTACATCAGCGGATACCTGGAGGGAGAGCTCTTTTCTTGGAATAAATACCCAGGAGGAGGAGGATATCGTTCGATTCCAGTGTTTCGTGGCTGAATGTCCGGTGGGATCACCATATGAATCTGAGCCCCTATAGATCTCCGTGACAGAGATCTATTATATTTGGTAAGCTGCTATTTCTTCTATAATTCGTTTGAGCAAGTTGGATGTGGATATTTCGCCTACAGCTGCTTAGAAGAGTCTGTTATATATACATCAGCAGATGTGGCTTTTTTGTTTATGAACTTCATTCGGACTTTCTCTCTTTCACATTTTTTATATATATATATATTTTTTTTAATTTTTATTTATTCATTTATCTGTGCACGGGGGATATTTCAGATATATTCGCCGTGTTTTATTAACAGGACCTTTTTTTTCTGTTTTTGTTTTTTGTTTTTTGGTGTGTGTGAACACAGATGAATCATTAGCACTATGATTGCTTGTTTAAGGGTAGCACATCTTTATTAATTATTTTTGCATATATTTGTGTAGTGGTTATTCCAGCTATAATTTTTTTGCAGCACCCATTAATTCACTTTATTAATTTTACCATTATTATTTATATATATATAATGGTTCTTATATTTAATTAATTCACTAATTTTAATCACGGTTAGCGCAGATTTTTTCCATTTTTACAATGATTTATCTTTGTCTTATTTATTTATTTTACATCAGAGAAACCTGACATCTTAACAGGGGTGTGTAGACTTTTTATATCCTCTGTATATAGTGATGGGTAAACTAAGATCTTTTACATCTGGGGGCCACCTATTCCTTCTAAATGTGCAGGAACACACTAGTAGCCCAACACAACAACTGAAGGCTTCCAAATAAGACCCCACAACACAGCACAACCTAAACAGAAATAGCAACTTCCCCATTTTATTAACTTACTTTTAGGGTAATGTGCACATGTAGAAGCCTTGGACAGAGGAAACAAAACAAATTATTTTGCCAAGCACACTTGCCAGGTAGCCAGAAAATAACCAGAAGTGCTAGGGGTTTGATTGTAAGATCAAATAGAAGAGCAGAAATGATGCAGCCTTGCCAAGTGTCTCTTTCTATAGTGAAGGGGTCAGATTTGTGTCCCAAATATTTTACATATGCAAGTAGTGAACAAAGAAAGGAAACCCATACATCTTGGGCTAAAATCCCATTTCTTAAGAGAGTAGAAGAGATATTGTCATGGAACAGAATCAAATGGTCAGATATCGAGGTGTAAAAGGTATGCATTGACTTGGAAAGTCCTGCTATTGGACGATACGCGTGCGTGTGGATGGGACCACCATGTGGCGTTATTGGTTTTGCCCATCCAGGACGTGCAGAGGGATGCTGTTCATTTATCAGAGGCTTTTTATTATATCAGAGGCTTTTTATACCTAGCACTGGGATCAGTGCTTTTTATGTAAGTGCATTTCCTTTACAATAAAAGTGATAATCTTGTTTAAGACAGAGAGCACTAGGTCTGTTTTATTTTTTTACATGATTATTGACTGCCAATCATTTGGGAGGAAAACGATTGACCACCTGATGTTAATACGGAAGTGATCTGGAGACTATTTCTGGAATTTGCCCCTGAGGGGATTGAGTATTTGGTCTTCTGTTGGTTCAGAGACCCATGCTTTGAGATGAGCGGCCTGTATATATGGTGATGGGAACACTATAAGGACTCACTATTGATGTCATCTACAAGCACTTTGAATCACCTTGAGGAATCTTCTCTATGTTGCAATATTTCTTCCTTTTCTGCCATTTGGTTTTGAATTCAAGTCTATGAACTTTTTGCACGTTGCAATATATCAATTGGACATTTATGTATTGCTTATCAATTTTTAGCTAATAGGTTTTACATGAGCGCTGCACTATAAATTTTTTGTATGCATTGACCTGCCTATTTCCCATGGTAAATGTATATGGAATGTATATACATTCCTGTGAATAAAAGAATTCATTTACCAATAATATTTTATTTTAATTTTTCGTTTTGATTAATATTTTATATACATTTTTATATTAATTGTTATAAACTGTTATAGTATTATCATATTATTTTTTTTACAAATAACGTGGTGTTTTATTTGGAAGAGTAAAGACATACAGAGTATATGCAATGACACAACTGGTAAAAGGAATGCAATTATAACATGAGGATCCAGGTGGACAATACATACAACCGATTAGTTACAGTCAATGACACAATGTATAGGCTAAGTGAGTGATTACAGGAACATGGAGGGTCAAATCACTGGGTCTACTACTGGGTGGGGAGTGGTCCATCCGAACATAGATAAAATGTATGAAACCCAACTTTAAGAAGAAAAAGGTAATGTTAAAAGGATCAGCCAGGCAGCTCATTGCATGTGGCGGCATTTCCTAACCAAGTGTCCCAAATTTTGCCATATTTGGCTGGGCAGCCCCTATGAACATAGATCTCTTTTATGGTAAGACATTGTTAATTGCAGAGACCCACTCTTGAAGTGATGGTGGTACGGCCTGGAGCCATTTCTGTGCTATAAGTAACCTAGCTATAAAAAGTGATTCTTAGAGGAAATATTTTGGAAATTTATCCGAATCCAGATCTGGGAACACCCCCAGTACGTATTGCTTGGGGAATAGCGTCAGGGGAGACCCAATCTGATCGTGAATAAATTTCACTATGTGTGACCAATAGTCCTGTATCACCGGGCATGACCAAACAAGGTGAAAGAAGGTACTGGAAGGACTATCACATCTGGGGCACAGTGGGTTGTGGTCAGGTTTATATTCGGCCAATTGGATAGGGGTCAGGTATGATCTGTGCATAATGTAAAGTTGTGTGAGGCAGTCTGATAGTCTGGTCGAGACCTTTCTACAGGCGTCTAAAGCGCCCTCCCATTCGTCATCCTCCAGCTCCCCCACATCCCCAGACCAACGATCTTTTAGTTTATATGCTAAAATCGCGGCAGGGGGGCGAAGAAGAGAGTTGTAGAACATTGAAATTAGTTTTCGGGAATCCTGCCCTGTTATGATGCACAGAATATCCAGTTGTTCAACTTTAGGGGAGGTATCACTAAAAGGCGGAGCTGGAGGTAGCGAAAGTGCATGGAGTTAGGTAGATTGATTTCATCCTTAAGTTGCTGGAATGATTTCAGAACAGTGTCACGATAGGTGTCTGACAAATATCTTACCCCCTGGTTAATCCAAAGGACCTGGTCCGGAACGATTAGCAATTCACTTAGGCCAGGGTTATCCCATAGGGGTGTATGAAAGTGAGTGGGTGATGTTTTCAATTTGCGCCTCACCACTTCCCAAATTTTACAGTGGTGGTATAGTAGTCCTTTACGACTTCCCATCGCCCAAGCACCCACCATGTCCTTAAAAAGAATCTGGAATGGGTTAGTGAGCCCGGGAGCGTGAGGGGAGCATATCAGTGCTAGGTAACGGTCTTTGTCGTGCTTGTCCAAGTAGAAGAAGTGGGACAGTTGGGCCGCCAAGTAATATAGATTAAAGTCAGGTATCGCTATGCCCCCCAACTTAGTGGGGTTTTTCAACGTTTGCCAGGTCAATTTGTGTCGGGCCGTGCCCCACACAAATGATTTGAGGAGAGCTTTGATGGATTTAAAAATTCTGAGAGGTAAGTAAACTGGGGCGTGCCAAAGAACATACAAAAGTTAGGGAGGAGAACCATTTTGATTACGTTTACTCGGCCCATCACACCCAAAGGTAATTTGGCCCATGTCTGCGTTTTAGATTTCAAAAACGCTATCAGGGGTTCTATGTTAAACCTAACATAGTCCTCAGGTGAGTGAGTAATTTGGATTTCAAGGAGCTAACCCTAAGGAGTGGGGATGAGGCCTGAAGTTCTGTGGGAACACTTACGTCTATGTGAAGAATCTGGGATTTATCCCAGTTGATCCTCAATCCGGAGTAGTGACCAAAAGTTTTGATAGCCTCAAAGGCAGCCGGCAGTGGTTGGCCAGAAATAGCCAGGTACAAAAGCATATCGTCTGCGTACAGACTGATCGTTTCCACCAGATCCCCACGGCGGAGACCCTGGATCCCTGGATGAGTTCTAAGGGAAGAAGCAAGGGGTTCTACAGCTAAGGCGTACAGTAATGGGAACCCCTGCCTCGTACCTCTGGAAAGGGGAAAAGGGGCAGAGACCCGTCCATTGACCAAGATCCTGGCGCACGGATTCTGATACAGGAGGCAGACCCATTTAATAAAATTGGGTCCGAATCCAAATCGTGTCAAGCATTCCCAAAGATAGTCCCAATCGACCAGTCGAATGCCTTTGCGGCGTCAAGTGACACCACAACTCTAGAGCCCATCTGATCATGCCTAGCCTGTATGTTCATATGTAGTCTACGCAAATTGTATGCAGTATTTTTAGCAGGCATGAACCCGGTTTGGTCCAGATGAATTAGTGTAAGAATCACGTACCGCCAGGATCTTGGCCAATATCTTAATATCTAGCTGAACGAGAGATATCGGGCAATATGATTCTGGGAATTCTAAATTCTTGCCAGGTTTGGGTATAAGTACGATAGAGGCCTCGCTCATAGAAGAGGGCAGGGAGCTGGATTTAAATATATGAGAAAATAGCTCATGGAGTCTAGGGACCAGGGTTTCATTATAAGTCATGTAAAATTCTAGGGGAAGACCATCGGATCCGGGCGCCTTGGATGGATTAAGCAGGGACATTGCCTCCGTTATTTGTAGTAATGGGGGCCTCTAGTATCTCAACCTGGGAATTTGTAAGCGTAGGTAACTCTATGCAGGCTAACAGCGTAGCCACTTCTTCTCTGGGGTTGTCAGTTGAAGATGAGTACAGTGATGCGAAGAAGGAGCAGAACTCTCCAGCCACCACGTCAGGGTCAGTAAGCAGTACTCCGTCGGTATTGTGGAGGGAAACCAGCGTGGGAGGCCTGGGGTCCAAATGGGCCAAATAGGCCAAGAGCCGTCCCGCATGTTCTCCGCATTCATAAGTCCTCTGCTTGCTATAAAATATCTTCCTTTCCGCTTTTTCGAAATGAAGACTATTCACCACCCGTGCCTGTAGCTTTAGTATATCTGCTGTGGACGGGGAGGGATTGTTAGTGAACTCTTTCTCTGCCTCTGCAAGGGATTGTTCCGCCTGTCTAACCACCTGGGATGAGGTCTTTCGATATCTAGATATGCGCTGGGATAAAACCATGCGAGCATGAGATTTAAAAGAATCCCAAACCACCTTGAATAGCGCAGTGTCCTTGTTGGTCTGAAAGAATAAATCCCATTCGGTGCCAGCCTCCTCCAAATCGGGGACGACCATTAATCAAAAGGGATTGAGTTTCCAGGCATAAGACGTAGGGGGGGAATCAATCCGGAGCTCAATCCAGTAGGAAGCATGGTCAGAGAGGACACGTGGGTTAAAACCCATGTTGCCTAAGATGGGGAGGAGGGTGCGGGATACCAATATGAGGTCTATTCGTGACATAGAATTGTGCGTGGTCGAGAAACATGAAAATGTCTTATCCGACAGATACCGGTGTCGCCATGTGTCAACAAGAGCAAGGTCAAGGAGGAGTTTATCAAATCTAGTAAGGGTGTGGGGGGGCTGTCAGGAGGTGTCAGTGTCAACCTGTCTAGGTCTCTGTTTGCAACATTATTAAAGTCCCCTAGCCAAATCGCGGGGACAGTAGGGAATTGGGACATAAATGCCAGTCCTTCAGTCAGAACATTAAATTGGAAGGGGGGAGGTACATAAATAGCCATTATCAGTACCTCTAGACCATTGACTTTGGCATGTAAAAATAAAAATCTACCCTGGGGGTCAGATCTAAGCATAAGTAACACAAATTGCGTATTCTTGGCCACCAGTATAGAAACATCCCTGGAGTTCGCAGTATGTGGAGCCTGATATACCCACACCACCCATGTTTTTTAAGTGTCATCATGAGTTGGCCTGTCAAATGAGTCTCCACCAGCACCATAATCTCTGCCCGTTGTGCTTTAAGATATGAGAGGACAGCATTGCATTTTGGCCTGGCTCTAAGATCCCGCACATTCCATGTGATAAATTTCACATAGTAGCCAAATGCAGGTATCAATGTCCCCGATGACCAGAGCCCGCGTGCAGCCGTCCAGGACCATCACAAAAATGGGAGGGCCCATGACACCGCCCACGGAGTCCAGAGCAGTTAGGACAGGAGACCGTAATACAATCCACTGGACGTTCAGCAATATACCATCACACAATGTCCCAGTACAGTGTACGTCACTCGAAACACCAATTAGACAGCAATATACTATACTCTTCTGCACACCATGTAAAATCTTGATAGTAAACCAACAACAGAACTTGTAAAGAAAGTAAACTAAAACACTGGGGTTTCCGGGTAGGCAGCGCGCCAAGCAACTGCTAGGTACAGCATACCGAGCCCGGACAGGCCAGGGAAACCATACTTGTATAAGAAGACAAACGTTACAATTGGTATTGAAAACAACGAGGCCCGTGTGGGCACCCGCAACTAAGGGGACGATTATCCGCTGCACAGCAAGCAGCAGTGCGAGAAATGAGACCCCCGGTCTTGGATCTCCAGGATAGCAGACATGGGGGAAACAACAGGATAAGGAGATATGAGTCTGTGTCCCACGCGTCATAATGGGCGGTAGCCTTAATAAAGCAGAAGTTCAGGGCTACAGTTCAAACTCTCCATCGTGGAATACAGGTGGGGCAAAGGGAGAGGAGCGGACGGGAAGCAGACGAGGGTATTGCAAGAATAGGATCAAATAATAGGGAGGGGGAACAATCCGGCCAGAGCAGGGTGAGGGGATTCCCAGTATTATCATATTTTAATAAAAAGGAATTTTTTTAGTTCCATCTGGAAAGTGCTGAAGTCTTTTCAAAGAAGGTGGCTCTACATTATTATCTACCATTAAGAAAGATTAAATGCAAAATGAAAAGTAATTTTTTATTTTTATTTTTTTTATTCATGTAGCTAAACAGTTTTTATAAATTGTTAGCAGTACAAAAGGTTCATTAGTCACCAACATTAATATTGAATGCAACCAGACTCATTAAAACATCAATGAGGAATGTAGTCTAGTAGTCTGAATACACAGAACTTGTATTTTTCCTTCTGTGGGGGTTCTTTTGCATACTGTGACTAGTTCTTGTTCTTCCGCTATAGGATGTGAGAGAGAGACGTTGCGGGCTAGCCTCCATTCCCAGTCGATGCCTTCTGAGAGGAAGCACGTCAGGTAGTAGCATGATGTCAGCACGTACGGATAGTTTTGCAAGTGGCCGTGCACTATTGATGTATATCTGCTTTATACAAGCTACTGAATTGTAAGTGCATGTCTATTTTTAATAAATTATATTTTATGCGTTAATGCATAAGCGCTCTCCGTTGCTTCCATTATAACATGCTGTGAGAGACGTAAGCCTGAATCTACTCCAATCCTTTAAGGCTGGCTGACAACCAACCCTCAGATGTGATTCCTTATAAAAAGCATATGATCTCCTAATTTGGATCAATCTGTCTAGTAAACAACCAGTTGTTTTGGTTTGGAGCATGGTGGTGAAGCACAATCACGTTTTATTTTGCACAAGGACACTTTCGTACACCTCTTTGCATGTGGGATATTTGGAATCATAGACCCATATTTAGCAGAGAGATTTTATGAACTGTGGGAGATTTTTTCTTTTAACATGGACTTTGGAATATAAGTTTGTTAATGTTTTGTTGGAGCCTAATTTTTGTTATATTAAGTTTTGAAGTATGAAATTAATGTATTGCATTTAATAGTACAACTTATTAGCAATTTTTGATTTATACACTCGGCACTTTATTATTATATACAATTCTTTAGATCCGTAAAGGTATTATATAGAGAGGTGGATTTTAATTCCCCTGATTAATTTTTCTCAATAGCACATGATTATTCACTATGGAGAAACAACACACCAGCACAAAGCCACAAATATTTTAAAGGGTATGTATGAGAAATAAGGTGCTGTACCGATAAGGTGCTGTTGGTGTGGAATGAATCAGACTTGGTCTTTATGGATTAAAGCCCCAAGTATGGGGTTAAGGCATAGAGTAAGGATTTTAGCTACAATTTTAATATCTAGGGTGAGTAATGATATTGGATCAAGTAGTATTGTCTGTGTTGAATTTGGGTATCATGGTGATTTTGGCTGAGTGTTTCCTGTCAATTGGTTTGACATTTGACTTGACCATTAAATGTTTTGACAAGAAGAGGGGCAAGAACTGTAGCACATTTTTATAGTATGATGCTGGGAAAGTATATATATCTGTTGTATAAATAGAACCCGTTGTGCAAGCACTGAGAACAGACACACATGTACAGTGTATGTCAAGCAGTTTCGTTACATTCTCTCTTTATGTCTAAGCTGCCTTGTATATAGGTACAGCTATAGAGGACGTTCAGTTTTACTTAGCTAACTTAAAAGGAAATATTCAAGTATTTTGAAAAGCTGAAGAAACTGGTAAAAAAAGAGAAACTTGTAATTTAGCAGGCAGCTACAATTAAGTACAAGAACATTAAATAATATTTTTTAGAACTAGGAATATCAAGCCATATAAACTATATAGGATATTTCCGTCGAATCCCAAAAACTGCTGGAGATGTGCAGATACTCCAGGAAATGTTATTCATATATTTTGGTCCTGTCCAAAGATAGTGATATTCTGGAGGGAGGTTTTGAGAGTAATTGCTATAGTAACAACAGTTTCTTTAGATTACAAGGCAGCGATCTGTCTATTAGGTTTGGTAGGGAATGATATCACCTCTACAGCAAAAAGAATACAGGTGGGCTTGTTGCTCTTCTATGCAAGAAAGGCAATAGTGCTGAATTGGAAGAAGGCCGAGGTTCCCTCATTGGTCCATTGGAAAAATGTAGTACATAGTAATCTGCCATTATATATGGAGACATATTGTAATAGAGGATATGTGGAGAAATATGAGAGTATGGGCAAGTTGGATAGAGAATCCTATGATGGATTAAGGATAAAGAGGGTACGGAGATGGGGTAAATTACACCAATAGAATAAGGGGTCAAGGGGAAGAATAAATGTATAATTTATAATAATAATAATAATAATTTATCTGTCCTTTATTTATGAAAGATTATTACGGTAATTAAATTTTATGGAAGCTCCTGTGAGAGCAGATAAATGAAAGTTGTGGAATGTATATTGTATATTGGAAAATCAATAAAGAGATTTAAAAAAAAAAGAATATCAAGCAATCTTTTTTACAGCCTGCATGACTTCCTGTTAGGTAGGGGATCATTCTAAACTATCCTAAAGGGGTAGTGGTAATGAATGTAGGGTGATTTTTTTAAACCGATTACTGCCCGCCCACTGTACATTTATTGCAGGCGGGCAGCACAGGCAGGCAGGATCACGTACATATATGTCATTCAGCCTGTTCTGGGTTAGGGGCATGTCCATTGGACACAGCAGATTGTGGATCACGATACCTGGTCGCTAGGATGTGATCACATGATCCCAATGTCAACAGAGCTATTATTTATGAATTTAATTTTAACAGCTCTGTTTCCTATAGAGTGATGTTGGGATTGACCTACAGCTATCACATGGTACCTGGGCCAATCACAGCACCCTGTACCATGTGATTAGCTGTAGCCAATCACAGATCACTAGTAGTCACAGCTGTTATGAATGTAACCCATTCATGACAGTTCAAAACATCCCTGATCACCCCCCCCCCCAGTGTAGTACAGTGTTACTATGGTGACACTGAATTACTCTGATGAAAGTATGTAAAAAATTTAATAAAAAATGTAATGTTAAAGAAAGTTTAAAAAATTCATATTTTTTTTTCTAACATACTGTCACCCGTCAGAATCCCTGATCACTGCCACACCTGTCATAAGATGACACAGTACTGCACTGGTGACAGTATAAAAAAAAAGTGAAAATGTATTTTCTTAATTTTTTTAAAAATTGTGACATAAAAGTACAACTTCAAGAAACTCGCTATGGCTCTTACTAAATAATTCAGACTATCTACCTTCAAAAAAGGGTAATTTGGGGGTAATTTGTACTGTCCTGACATTTTAAGGGCCTCAAGAAATTAGATAGCCGGTCAGTACATAAGGATTTATCAATTTTTAAATATCTGCATATACCGTATTTTTCGGACCATAAGACGCACTTTTCCCCCCAAAAATATGAGGAAAAATGTCTCTGCGTCTTATGTTCCGAATGTACATCAGGCTCCGCCCCCCGCCGCCGCTGTCAACGCCCCCTCGCCACTGCCGGCAAAAAAAAGCCACCCCCCGCACGAAACCCCCCCCCCCGACCTGTACTCCGGAGTCCTGGTTCCCACGGCCTCCTCCCGCACAGATGCCCAGCTTATTGATTCAGCCACCGCTGCAGCCACGGAGGTGACTGCCTGGCCAGTGATCTGCAGCCTTGTGTGCTGCGGGTAGGAGAATTACGGTGTACAGAACACCGGGGTCTGGGAGCCGGGACATGTCTTGAGAGAAGGGAAAATCATGTCCACTGCCCCACAATGCAGCGCGACATGCCGCCCAGACTCAGGTAGGAAACTATTGTAAGGGGAGAGTGGGGAGGAGTGGATGGAAGGCTGTGCAGTCTCCTAATGCTGTGTTTGGAGGAGTGGTGACAGCCTGCTCTGCTGGGACTTGTAGTGCCTCTGTGGGGGGGCTGAAATATGGCAATCTGCTCTGCTGGGACATGTAGTGCCTCTGTGGGGGGGCTGAAATATGGCAATTTGCTCTGCTGGGACTTGTAGTGCCTCTGTGTGGGGGCTGAATAATGGCAATCTGCTCTGCTGGGACTTGTAGTGCCTCTGTGGGGGGCTGAAATATGTCAATCTGCTCTGCTGGGACTTGTAGTGCCTCTGTGGGGGGGCTGAAATGTGGCAATCTGCTCTGCTGGGACTTGTAGTGCCTCTGTGGGGGGGGGGGGGCTGAAATATGGCAACCTGCTCTGCTGGGACTTGTAGTGCCTCTGTGGGGGGCTGAAATATGGCAACCTGCTTTGCTGGGACTTGTAGTGGCACAGGTCTGGCTGCAATAATGGCAATGGTCAGGCTGCATTATTGGCAATGGTCAGGCTGCATTTCTTTGGCACAGGTCAGGCTGCATTTCATGGGCACTAGTAAATATTTTAGTAGACCATTTGGTTCAGAATATTTTTTTTTCTCGTTTTCCTCCTCTAAAACCTAGGTGCGTCTTATGGTCAGGTGCGTCTTATAGAGCGAAAAATACGGTATATATCATAACTTCTAGACACTATAACTCTCACACAAACCAATTAATATACACTTATTGGGATTCAAGAACCCTCTTATTGATAAAGGGAGCTTCCACATTCCAATAAGCCCTTCCACCTGCAGACCACTTGCAGACCACACACTTGCCCTCACCTTTCCTGGCTAGCCAGGTTGCATGCTGAGATAAGGGCCTGGTATGGATTTTTGTGTGTTTTTTTTCTTGATTTTTGTGTGTGGTTCCCATCCTAATGATGGGGGCCCTTAGATACCAGCCTCCCATGTAAATGGGTAAGAGGTACATATTACCTCAACTCATGCACAAAAAGAATAGTAAAAAAAACACAAGCACAGTATTTGACAAAAAAAGCTATGAAACTGATATTCCTGAAGTAGTCACAATTGTGTATAAGTTCAGAGGCATATTGCAAGTGAATAAAAAAATCATTCATTAACGGAAAGGAAAAACGCAGCAAGTAGTGTTTAAAATATTATCTCAGTGATGGAGGCGGAATGATAAAAAACAGGAATATTCAACGCTAAATGGCATGGGGAGCTGAGCACTGCCCTGGAGTACAAGCACCAATAGTAAAAAAGTGTAACAATTCCATTTGGTGGGAAGCAGCAATTTGGGGGAAATGCTTAACAACAAGGAGGCACCAAGATACCCCATTCCCATGTGAATGCGTAAGGGGTACTTACTAATTCACAAAAGTAACTGTAAAGTGTAAAAAAAAAAACACACACAAAACACACAAGTCCTTTCTAATTAATTTAAGAAAAAATTCCACAGTTCAGATCCTTATCAATCACAGTGCCCCACCTCCACAAAAAACAAAACAAAAAAACAATGTTTAAATGTGACAATACTATTCATCAAAAGACAGCTCCCCAAGCTGTTGTCAGCAATAAAAGAGAAGGCATTCTATTATGTCAAGCAACAGTTGCCAGAGAAAAAATGCCAGCAGGCTAATAGTCAATCACTTAAGGTCTTATGATGTCTCTCTTCCCTCATATGTAAACGATACGGGGGACATGTTAAAATTTTTAGAAGATATTTATATTCAAGTGACGTCCTGGCTAGTAGCCATTGATTTTGAGGCACTGTATAGTTCTATTTTGCACCAAAAGGGAATTGAAGTGATAGCAGTTTTTCTGGGGAAGCTAGAACACTCTTCTTCCAAAAAACATATTTTTGTTTCAGGACTTCAAGTACCTCCAGGTGCAGAGGGTGTCAATGGGACATATTGTGCCCCCTACTATGCCAAACTGTACCTGGACGGTGTGTGAAAGAGTCTTGTTTTCTGATGAGTCAGTGTAGCTGTACCTGTGTTGGCTTGGCACAGGTACATCAATAATGGTTTATGATCTGGACAGGCACTCGTAGTGAAATGGAAGACTTTGTGGCTTACATGGGGTCAAATAGGTTTAACCTCAAATTTAAAAAAAATGTTACCTTAGACAATGAAATGGGGAGACGGGAAGATGGCTCCTTTACATCTATTGAACCTAGGTTCATACTAGTGACGCTGCATAGCCATATGCATTTCTAACAACCAATAGAAAAAATGGAAAAAGACATTAATGCAAAAATGGACATCCTCCGCTTACATTCATTTACCTCCATTCAGGTCTGTTTAAATAGAACAGGATGAAGGCTTGTTCCGTTTGAAAAAAAATGACCTGAATGAACGCAGATGTAAGCAGATGTAAATGGATTATCATCTGTTTACATCCATTTGCCCATAGAAATGAATTGCTGTATATTTTTCATCCATCAACAGATGAATGGAAAATGGACAGATGGGCCTTAAGGATAAACCAGAACTCACTTTTAAATGTGCCAGATTTATTTGTGATCAAGTGATGCAAAGTCACTATGTTGGTAACAAAAGGATGGATCTTTATGAAAGGAAAGGCATCTATGCATGTGAGGCATTCAATAAATGCCCATGGACAAAAGGAGAATGTGTCCAACTGCTGACATGGACCTCCAAATACCAAATAAATTGTCAAACTGTGGGAGTTTTATATTGCATGATAGGTACTTGCCTTGCCCTTTACAACAGTAATACAAAAAAACTATTCTAAAAATGAATTTAAGACCATGTTTATTTGATTTCCAAAGGCAAAATCACAACATCAGTAGATATAAAGGGCTATACCATTAATTTGATGCCAGAGCTATCAAATTCTATGCACTGGAACATAAATATAAAACCAAAAAGGGAAGGGGACATTGGCAAGGTCCTCTTACAATTAGAAACAAAATAATTTAAAGCATTAAAATATAGAAAATGTCCAGGACTTAAACTGGTTGTAAACCCTTACATACTCCCAGTGAAGTGACTGGGCTCAGGTGATACACAGAGATTAAACAAATCTTCCTGCATAAGTTGCACCTGTTTATCTGTAGTATTCGCTTCTCTACATCAATTCAATGTCTAGAATTTATGAAACTTATCTGAGCGTACAGGAAAAAGGAGGTGGGGAGCTGAAGTTATAAGTTCTGAAGGTGAAAGCTGGATAGTAATTAGATCCAAAACAGGCACAAGCGGGCAGAACAATGAAGTAAAAAGATGTTTTTAATTACATTAACACTCCCTTCGTGATGCAAGACAAAGGAAATGATGAGGCATAGATTGGCATGATCTAGAACAAGAAGTTGAGTTGAGTTGAGAGGAATCTCAATATAGCGCAGTCTTACCCCGAAGGGTCCCAACGCGCATAACAGAGTTCCTGGGAAAAGAAACCCCTGGAACCAGAAGCAGCACAGAGCGGCAGAAAGGGTGCCTGATTCTTTTAGTGAATAGGGACAAGCTAGATTAATGAATACAAGAACATAGGGAAATTGATCAGCCATGACACTACAAACCGCAGTGACTACATGTGAACCCATAAGTACAAGGCAAGGTAAGCTTAACAAAAAAAACTCAGAAAATATAACTACACTAAAACCTAGTTAAAACAACAAATTAAAAGTGTACAATTTGTTTAATCAAACATTGAACTTTAAATCATGTTTATAAATAGCAACTTCTTTAAACACTATACCTATATGGTTTGTGTTTGTTTTTTCAAAGTGCCTTTCTGCTGTGGGACTCAACTGACCCATTAAGGATATGGCTAATCAACTGGTGGGTCTTAAAAACAGTGGTTCTGTATTAAATGAACCAATCTGTAATAATTACATTGTTTTCCAAATAAATATAATTGAACTTCCTTTGTACCACACTGCATATAAAAAATAAACCATATCCTCAATTAGACAAACAAAAATTGTCCCTCTACAATATTGAACTTTAACGACTTAAGCCCCGGACCATTTGGTAGCTAGAGGACCAGAGGTGATTTCAGAATTTTGCACTGTGCTGCTTTAACTGTAAATTGTGCGGACATGCAATGTTGTGCCCAAATGAAATTTGCGTCCTTTTCTTCCCACAAATAGATCTTTCTTTTAATGGTATTTGATTGCCTCTGCGATTTTTATTTTTTGTGATATAAACGGAAATAGACAGAAAATATCATTTTTTTTCAAAATGTTCTACTTTTTGTTATAAGAAAAATCAAATAAACTCAATTTTAGTCATACATTTAGGCCAAAATGTATTCAGCCACATGTCTTTAGTAAAAAAAAATGTCAATAAGCGTATATTTATTGGTTTGCGCAAAAGTTATAGGGTCTACAAACTAGGGTACATTTTCTGGAATTTACACAGCTTTTAGTTTATGACTGCCTATCTCAATTCTTGAGGTGCTAAAATGGCAGGGCAGTACAAAACCCCCCCAAATGACCCCATTTTGGAAAGTAGACATCCCAAGGAAATTGCTGAGAGGCATGTTGAGCCCATTGAATATTTTTTTTTTTGTCTCAAGTGATTGAATAATGACTAAAAAAAAAATAAAAAATTTACAAAAAGTTGTCACTAAATGATATATTGCTCACACATGCCATGGTTATATGTGGAATTGCACCCCAAAATACATTTTGCTGCTTCTCCTGAGTACGGGGATACCACATGTGTGGGACTTTTTGGGAGCCTAGCTGCGTACAGGCCCCCGGAAACCAAGCACCGCCTTCAGGATTTCTAAGGGTGCAAATTTTTGATTTCACTCCTCACTACCTATCACAGTTTTGAAGGCCATAAAATGCCAAAATAGCACAAAACCCCCCCATATGACCCCATTTTAGAAAGTAGACACCCCAAGGAAATTGCTGAGAGGCCTGTTGAGCCCATTGAATATTTTTTTTTGTCCCAAGTGATTGAATAATGACAAAAAAAAAATAAAAAAATACAAAAAGTTGTCACTAAATGATATATTGCTCACACATTCCATGGTTATATGTGGAATTACACCCCAAAATACATTTTGCTGCTTCTCCTGAGTACGGGAATACCACATGTGTGGGACTTTTTAGGAGCCTAGCCGCATACGGGACCCCGAAAACCAAGCACCACCTTCAGGATTTCTAAGGGCACAAATTTTTGATTTCACTCCTCACTACCTATCACAGTTTCGAAGGCCATAAAATGCCAAAATAGCACAAACCCCCCCCCAAATGACCCCATTTTGGAAAGTAGACACCCCAAGCTATTTGCTGAGAGGCATGGTGAGTTGCTGGTCCTTGTTGGACTTGTATTGTAATCTTTTTATTTCATGCAGCCAGTTGGCTGAACGAAAAAAGAGATTGATCGGTGGGTATGGCCACCATTAGAATACCGCCCTTCATCCACCCACTTCTAATGATGGGCATACATGCACCATTTATATATGCCGAAGCATGGGGGCATCCTCCAGCAAAAAAGTTATGCCGCACACACATGGTCGGACTTTTCCACGGGCAAGCCTCCGCCGGGATTTCGACCATATGTACGCGGCATTAGGAGCAAAATCGCTCCTCCGCTCCTCCGCCCCTGCTGCCCCAATGCTTCGGCATATATGCTTTTTTTTTTTAACTGTGGTGGTGAAATCACCTCCTACAGCACTGGAGTCGCAGGGATCAGGCCTGTCTCTGCAAACGCTGCAGTTATGTGTGTTGGGTTTTGTAAGTGACAGTGATCGATCGATACTGCACTTGGGTGGCCTGGGCTGGACGGAGGGGCAAAACGCAGGTGCTAGCAGGTATCTGGGCTGATCCCGCTAACACTGCATTTTTGGGAACCCTAAACTGCTGGGGACGCTAGTATAGATCTGATCAGATCAGATATTGATCTGATCAGATACTATACCACTAAGGGGGGTGTATGCTTCACGCGTGGGTGTTAGCGTTACTGGCACTAACCTGACGCTGCCTGGGGTGTGACGCAGACCCTCTCTGACGCTAAAACCTAATTGATATCACCCGCCGGGCGATCAGGGGGTTAAACCTTTATTGGGTTATATATATGGTGGGTGCCCTGACACTATAAAAAGCAAACTAACTAACCAGCATCACCCGTAACACTTATATGGTGATCACTGGTGAAAGGGTTAACTAGGGGCAATTAGGGGGTTAAAACCTTTATTAGATAATATATGGGGGTACCTGACGCTATAAAAACCTGCGGCGAACCTAAAAAAAATTACTGGCTACCGATCTGCATCACCGACGCTAAGACAGCGATCAGAAAAATGATCGCTTAGCGACAGTGGTGATAGGGGTGAAAGGGTTACCTGAGGGCTGATCAAGGGGGTTAAACCTTTATTAGATAATTTATGGGGGTACCTGACGCTATAAAAACCTGCGGCGAACCTAAAAAAAATTACTGGCTACCGATCTGCATCACCGACGCTAAGACAGCGATCAGAAAAATGATCGCTTAGCGACAGTGGTGATAGGGGGTGAAAGGGTTACCTGAGGGCCGATCAAGGGGGTTAAACCTTTATTAGATAATTTATGGGGGTACCTGACGCTGTAAAAACCTGCGGCGAACCTAAAAAAAATTACTGGCTACCGATCTGCATCACCGACACTAAGACAGCGATCAGAAAAACGATCGCTTAGCGACAGTGGTGATAGGGGGTGAAAGGGTTACCTGGGGGGCGATCAAGGGGGTTAAACCTTTATTAGATAATTTATGGGGGTACCTGACGCTATAAAAACCTGCGGCGAACCTAAAAAAAATTACTGGCTACCGATCTGCATCACCGACGCTAAGACAGCGATCAGAAAAATGATCGCTTAGCGACGGCGGTGCTAGGGGGTGAAAGGGTTATCTGGGGGGTGATCAGGGAGTTAAACCTTTATTAGGGGGGGGTTAGGGGGCTACACTGGACCTAAAACTAAATGTAGTGACACTTTTACAGTCACAAATGTCACTGATTGCAGTGACCATTTATTTACTGATCACTGCAATCAGTGACACTGTGACTGGGGGCTGGGGGGTGATCTGGGGGGGCCTGGGGGGCGATTTGTGTGCCTATGTGTCCTGGTGTCAGTGTAGTGTTAGTGTACTGACCTGTGTGTCTTCTCTTGTACGGCGCTCGGTATATGTGAGCGCCGCATGAGAGATGACATCACTTCCTCCTGCTTCCTCTGCCTGTGTAAACATTACACAGCAGAGGGAGCATTTCCATTCGCCGGGAGCGATCGCGGGGGGTGGCCGGAATCGAATGGCCGCCCCCTCATGTCGGATCGCTCCCCAACGAATACCGACCGCTCACTGTATAGGAGGGGGGTCCGATCGGACCCCCCAACTGTACAAAGGCAATCACGTACACTGTACGTGATTGTGCCTGTCGGTGCCATTCTGCCGACGTACATATACAGTGAGCGGTCGTTAAGTGGTTAAAGGAATATCTTTATTATAAACTTGATTAACTACTTTTTTCAAGTGGGATTGTTGTTTTGCTATGTTCCTTATGCCACTTACACGTGATCGGAAAATCCGACAAGAAAACCGTGGATTTTTTTCCGACGGAATGTTGGCTCAAACTTGTGTTGCATACACACGGTCACACAAAATTCCGACCGTCAAGAATGCGGTGACGTACAAGACGTACGACGAGCCAAGATCAATGAAGTTCAGTAGGCAGTTTGGCTCTTCTGCTTGATTCTGAGCATGCGTGTTTTTTTGCGTGTTGGAATTGCATGCAGACGATCGGAAATTTCCCACAAGAACTTTTCTTGTCGGAAAATTTGAGAACCAGCTCTCAAATTTTTGTTGTCGGAAATTCCGACAGAAAAAGTCAGATGGAGCCTACACACGGTCAGAATTTCCGACCAAAAGCTCACATCGACCTTTTCTTGTCGGAAATTCCAACCGTGTGTACGCGACATTAGGTTCGTTTTACGAATATGCTGGGATAACTATTATTGATGGTGGATGGTGCTAGTAATAACCTGTGGAAATCCCCTTAACCTACACTGGCATATAGTAGTGACAATTTCTGTGGAGTACAGTCCTTTACTACTATTCATATTAAGTGAATTATCATAGCAATAGGATATACAGCACTGTGCAAATATTTTAGGCCAGTGTGAAGAAATGTTGTAAAGTAAGAATGCTTTCAAAAATATATATTTTAATTGAAAAGTATTCAAATAGAAGAAAAATAAATATTTGATATGACTACCCTTTGGCTTCAAACCAGCATGAATTTTTACACTTTGACACTTGTAGAATTAGAGTGAGGCCTCGTACACACGGCCGAGATTCTCGTTGAAAAAAACATGTCGTTTTTTTCGACGAGATTCTTGGACAAGAAACTTGTCCCGGCCAAGTGTACACACGCTCGTTTCAAAGAACCCGCGGTTCTTTGAATGGAGCGTACGCGGTGACGTCATCGACTACGACGAGCATGCGCTCGTCACATTCGATGCCGTCGCCGCCATCTTGGTATACCCTACGTATGCCTAGGAAGCTACCGCACATGCGTCGAATTCATTTCGAACATGCGCGGGCTTCCGGGAGGACAGGTAAGTGTACACACACTCACTTTTCTCGTCGAGAAACATGCCGAGGAGAATCTCGACGAGAAAATAGAGAGCAGGTTCTCTATTTTCTCGTCGAGGTTTCTTGTCGGTTTTCTCGACGAGAAACCCGATAGCCGCGTACACACGACCGATTTACTCGGCAAGACCTCTCTGCCAGCAAGTTTCTTGCTGGTTCTTGCCAAGAAAATTGGTCGTGTGTACGAGGCCTCAGGTGTATTATTAACCAGTTATACCAAGAACAATAAAAAAAACAAAAACAAACATGTTATACCTACCTGTTCTGTGCAATGATTTTGCACAGAGCATCCCTGTTCCTCCTCTTCTGGGGTCCCCGGCTGACGCTCCTGCACTCCATCAAGTGTTCCCATGGCAACCAGCTCCCTTGCTCCCGAGCCGGCTTTATGTTTCTATAAGACATAAAGAGCATGGCTCGGCCCCACTCCCCACTCAATCCTCACTGGCTGTGATGGACAGTCAATAGCTCCCGCTGCTGTGTCTGAGCCAATGAGGAGGGAGAGGGCCACTGCTCTTGTTAACAGTGCTGGATATAGAGCAGGCTCAGGTAAGTATTTGGGGGAACTGGGGGGTGCTGGACAATGTGGGGCTTTTACCCTAATGCAGAGAATGCAAAAAGATAAAAGACTACAGGCTTTAGAACCAACTTGGTAAGGAACATCCAAACTCTGCTACTAAGGTAAGGTTGTGGAATACAGTTTCATGTTACAGGTCATACACCATGGCAAGGCTGAGCACAGTAACAAGACACATATAATTGCATATTAGTCACGTGTCTTACCCTCTGGAGCTCTCTAACACATTATTCAGCTCTTGTTAGGACATGTGCAGACCTCCCAACTTTCAAACTTTGAAAGATGGACTCTTGAGGGGGGGTAGAGGCCAACAGTGTGCACCATGGTAAAAAGTGGGTGTGGCCAAGCTTTACAGTGAGAGGTGCTTAAGGGGCATGGTTAAACAAAACCCAGGCTTCGGATATGTGCTGGAGGTCGCTTTGAGAGGGTGGAGGACTTGTGCTAGAAGATAGGGCAGAGGAGGGGATTTGATAAGTGCTGGGGGGACGCTTTGGGAGGGGGTGGTCTTGTGCTAGAAGGTGGAGGGGCAGTTATATGCTTGGGGGGCACTTTGGGAGGGGAGTGGACTTGTGCTGGGGGATCATATATGTACTGGGGCTACTTTGGCAGGGTACTGGACTTGTGCAGGGGGGTGAGGGGTCACATATGTACTCAGGGTGTGCCTTAGTAGGGGAGAGGACTTGTGCTGGAAGGTAGGGTGGGGGGCAGATATGTGCGTGCGGGCACTTTGGGAAGGGAGTGGACTGGTGCTGGGAGAGTCAGATACATACATACAATATATAATAACATACATATAATATATAATATACATACAATATATAATACATACATACTATATATAATATAGGTAGCGGAGTTGCTTTGGGAGGGTAGCAGACTTGTGCTGGGGGGTCAAATATGTACTGGGGGCGGACTTGTGCTGGGGGAGTCTGGGAGAGTCAGATACCTACTGGGGGCACTTTGGGAGAAGAGGAGACTTGTGTTGGAGGGTCAAATATGTACTGGGGGGAGCAAACATGTGCTGAGGGAGTCAGATACATACTAATGGGTTCAGACTTGTGCTGTGTGGGGAGATACATACTGGGGGGCACTTTGGGAGGGAATCAGACTTGCGCTGTGGGATTCAGATACATACTGGAGGAGCACTTTGGGAGGAGCAGGGCAGGGTGGGGGGATTTCAAATACAATCCCCCAGCACATTTTCTCTCCCCTTCCAAGTGCCCCTCCTGAACATATCCTCTTACACCCTTGTTACCTGCCCCCCTCTACCCCCCTTACCAGTCACTGTGTTCCCCGCTCCTGCAAGTATCTGTTAAATCTACAGCAGACCTTTGATCAGTGCATCAGAAACAGAAAGGTGTTCCTCCTTCCTGGCTTCTGTCTGTGTACAGAAAAATAGAGCTGGGGAGGAGGAGGAGGAGGCAGTTTCAGTCCGGTTAGTGGGCTACTGTGGCAGACACTGGATTGCAAAAACTGAGCTTGGACGGTATCGGCATGCAGCCTAGCGGCCCCGGCCCACTGAGCATATGCTCAGTGTACCCTATGGCCAGTCTGAGCCTGAATGGATAGCTTTAACAATTGTGCCAACTTCTCACTTCCAGTTTTCAGGACTATGATGGGGTTAGTGAAGGAGAAGAAGAAGTGATGCTGGCCCCACAGGGTCACCTTTAAAATGGGGCCAGCCTTGTGAAAGAAGCCCATCTATACTTACCTATGCAGTTTTTCCTCTAGCCAGCTTGTATGTCCTGTAGTAATGGACAAGCCAGCAGCAGGAAGCACTCCAAGTGGCTGGGGGAGCAGGTATCCACACACCTAGACATGTGAAGTACCTGGAAGCAGTAGCGACAGTATTTTAAGACACAGGCTACCAGAAAAGTAATTATAGATAGGCTTCTTACAGGGTTGTCCTTCTTTTAAAAGTGACCCTAACGTATAAAGGTTTTGTATGCTTTGTTTATTTTATGAGCATGGTTAAAATGAGTATTTAAATAGTACCTCCACTTTTGAGAAAAGAGCAGCCCCCTCTTGGTGATCAAAGTACATTGCAAGGGTTTTAGTAACCTTTGTTGCAAATTCATACCTGTTTCTGCTCTGAAGAAAAAGCTGTGTGTTTATTTATGTCAATGTGCAGACAGAATATGAATGAGAGTGAATATTTCAATAATAATCAGCTAACGCACTTGCAGTGTTCTAATGAGGAAAGTTGCAGTATCTGCATATGTTTAAAAGTAATTAACCCTTTGAAAGTATTTCACAAAAAAATTAATTTTTGCTGCAGAGAATGCCTAAAATTTGACTTGTATCTTCAGCTAAGCACACAAGCAGGAAATAACATTTCTGGTGAAGTTCTGTACACCAACTCTGTACAGAAGGCCTCCAGGTTGCCATATTGAAAACAAAGTTTAATTTTTAGGTTTCGTAAACTTAATCACATTAAGGTGCAATATGGCTTGTGTATATGGTTTTAATAGAAAAAAAAACAAATTAACAGAGCTCAATTGCTCAAGCTCAAATTTACACATTCAAGTGACTGGCTAATCCTTCTAACGCCAGCTCTGTGCAAGTTTACAATCAAAGACAGCATGTTTAACCACTTAACGACCGCTCACTGTATATATACGTCGGCAGAATGGCACCGACAGGCACAATCACGTACAGTGTACGTGATCGCCTTTGTACAGTTGGGAGGTCCGATCGGACCCCCCTCCTATACAGTGAGCGGCCGTTTATCGTTGGGGAGCGATCAGAGATGAGGGGGTGACCATTCGATTTCGGCCACCCCCTCGCGATCGCTCCCGGCCAATGAAAATGCTTCCTCCGCCATGTGATGTAAACACAGGCAGGAGGAAGTGATGTCATCTCCCTCGCGGCGGTCTTTTCGATTCTGGCGCCGAGGAGAGAGGAAGCAGGTTAGTGCACCAACAGTCCACTGACACATAGGTACACATAGGCACACATTTCACCCCCCAGTCACCCCCAGATCACCCCACAGGTCACCCCCCAGCCCCCAATCACAGTGTCACTGATTGCAGTGATCATTTATTTTACTGATCACTGCATTTAGTGTCATCTGTGATAGTAAAAAGTTGCAGGGCAGTTAGGTTTAGGCCCCTTTAGGTCCAGGGTAGCCCCCTAACCCCCCTAATAAAGGTTTAACCCCTTGATCGCCCCCCAGGTAACCCTTTCACCCCCTAACGCCAGCGTCACTAAGCGATCGTATTTTCGATCGCTGTATTTAGTGCCGGTGGTGCCCTAGATAGCCAGTTATTTATTTTTAGTTTCGCCGCAGGTTTTTAGAGCGTCAGGTACCCCCATATATTATTTTAACCCCCTGATTGCCCCTAGAGTTAACCCTTTCACCAGTGATCACGGTATAAGCGTCACTGGTGACACTGGTTACCCAGTTAGTTATTTAGTTATTTAGGTAACCCGTCAGGTTTTTATATAGCGTCGGGTACCCCCATATTTAGCCTAATAAAGGTTTTAACCCCCTGATTGCCCCTAGTTAACCCTTTCACCAGTGATCACCATATAAAGGTTACGGGTGACGCTGGTTGGTTAGTTTGCTTTTTATAGCATCAGGGCACCCGCCGTATATAACCCAATAAAGGTTTAACCCCCTGATCGCCCGGCGGTGAGATCAATTAGGTTTTAGCGCCAGAGAGGGTCTGCGTCGCCCCAGGCAGCGTTAGGTTAGTGCCAGTAATGCTAACACCCATGCGCAAAGCATACACCTCCCTTAGTGGTATATTATCTGATCAGATCTATACTAGCGTCCCCAGCGGTTTAGGGTTCCCAAAAACGCAGTGTTAGCGGGATCAGCCCAGATACCTGCTAGCACCTGCGTTTAGCCCCTCCGCCCAGCCCACCCAAGTGCAGTATCGATCGATCACTGTCACTTACCAAACACAAAACACATAACTGCAGCGTTCGCAGAGACAGTCCTGATCCCTGCGACCGCTAACAGTTTTTTTGTAGCGTTTGATATATTTGCTGACGACAGTCGGGTGCTTTTTTCCTGTGAATCTTACTAGTGTACCCCTAAATTTAGAGCCCAAAATGGCAAGACGAAGGTACACTAGTAAAGAGGCCTACGAGATTCTGAGCATGACAGATAGTGAAGAGGAGGTCATGTATCTGTCAGATTCAGGCTCAGAATATCTTCCCGTAGAAGACAGTGACCTCAGCGGCCCCACGTCAGATAGCTCTGACGACGAAGTTGCGGTCCCTGCTAAGGTCAGGCGTACCCGATCGCGATCTTCTGAGGTTGTTGAGGAGCAAGAACTGCAGGGCTCTCGTATCATGGAGCAGAGTAGTACTAGCGCAGCTATTCCTTCTGGTGAATTGGCAAGCACCAGCGGTCTAGTACAGCCTGGGCGTACATCCAGCACTGCAGTATCACTTGGTGACGTGGCGAGTCCCATAAGTGCAGTTCAAGCTGGCGAGGTGGCAAGCACAAGTAGTGTCCCGCTGCCACCAATAAGAAGACAAAGGCAGGCCCGTCGTACCCATAGTGCTCTTCCTGCAGAATTCGCCTATCCTGATTGGGTCCCCACCACTTCTGCAGAACCCGTACTTCCCCCATTCACTGCCCAACCCGGTATTCAGGTGGAAACAGCTGATTTTATGCCAATTGACTATTATTCGCTGTTTTTCACGGAAGATCTCTATAGATCTATTGTGGACCAGAGTAATTTATATGCTGGTCAATTCCTCGCCGCTAATCCCCAGTTGCCTTCCATTGCCAAAGATTGGAAACCAATTAAGGTTTCCGAATTTAAGACCTTTCTGGGCCTTTCCCTCAACATGGGCACACATAAATTCCCGTCATTGCGTGCTTATTGGTCCACGCACCCAATTGACCACATGCCCGTGTTCTCTGCCTCCATGCCCAGGAAACGATACGAGCAGATTTTGCGGTTCATGCACTTCAACGACAATGAACTTTGTCGTCCACGTGGGGACCCTGAATACGACCGGCTCTATAAAATTCGGCCCCTCATAAACCACTTCAACGAACGTTTTGCAGCCTTGTTTATTCCCGATCAAGCTGTCTGCGTTGATGAGTCCCTGATTAAATTTTCTGGCCGCTTGGCTTTCAAGCAGTACCTTCCCAGCAAGCATGCCAGATACGGGGTCAAGCTCTATAAGTGCTGTGACAGGGCAACAGGCTATGTATGGAGCTTTATGGTTTATGAGGGAAAAGATAGTCAGGTTGAGCCGGTGAACTGCCCGGATTACATAGGGAGCGCTGGCAAGATAGTGTGGAAATTGGTGTCACCCTTATTCGGAAAGGGGTACCACTTGTATGTGGACAATAATTACACGAGCGTGCCACTGTTTAGTCACTTGTTTGATCATCAGATTGGAGCATGTGGCACCGAGCGACCTAATCGCCGGGGCTTTCCCCAGCGGCTTGTAGATGCCTGTCTTAGGCTGGGGGAGAGAGCCTGCGTAAAGTGTAATAACTTGCTCGCTATGAAGTGGAGGGACAATAAGAATGTTTTCCTTCTTACCTCCCTTCATGCAGACACGACAGTCCAAATTCGTACGGCGACTGGTGTTGTGGAGAAACCCCTCTGTGTCCACGAATATAACAAAAATATGGGAGGGGTGGACCTCAACGACCAGTTGTTGGCGCCTTATCTAATTGACCGTAAGGCGAGACGCTGGTACAAAAAAGTGTCTCTATCCTTATTTCAATTGGCTTTGCTGAACGCTCATGTGCTATAAAGAGCTTCAGGCGGGACGTTATCTCTTCTAAAATTCCAGAATGAGATTGTCACAGAACTCCTGTATCCAAGCGGTTCTGCACCTCACCATCCCCTACCAAATGCAGTAAGCCGGCTGCATGAGAGGCATTATACGCATGTCCTCCCGAGTACCCCTACCCAACGAGCCCCCCAAAAAAGATGTTGTGTCTGTAGCAAGCGCGGATTTAGGCGTGACACCTGTCATTATTGTCCACTCTGTCCTGACAAACCTGGTCTTTGCCTTGGTGAATGTTTTGAACGCTACCACTCAAAAGTGAAGTTTTAGCGTAGGGTACAGCATTTCACAGACTAGGACACACTTACACAGGGTCTCCCAAGATGCCATTACATTTTGAGAGACCCGAACCATTACAGTTGTTAAAGTTACAAAAAAAAAGTGTAAAAAAGAAAAAAAAAAAAGGAAAAAACAAAAACACAAAAAAAATATAAAATAAAAAACCCAAAAATAGTTGTCGTTTTATTGTTCTCTCTCTCTCTCTATTTTCTCTCTATTGTTCTGCTCTTTTTTACTGTATTCCATTCTGCAATGTTTTATCATGCTTGCTTTTCAGGTATGTAATTTTTTGTTTTCAGGTGCGCCATTCAACTGCAGCGCGGAATTATTTATCTTGACAGCAACAGCGTTTGCTCCCACGATACATAAAGCCGTGACTCCAGTGCTGTAGGAGGTGATTTCACCACCACAGTTAAAAAAAAAGAGCATATATGCCGAAGCATGGGGGCAGCAGGGGCGGAGGAGCGATTTTGCTCCTAATGCCGCGTACATACGGTCGAAATTCCGACGGAGGCTTGCCCGTGGAAAAGTCCGACCGTGTGTACGCGGCATAACCTTTTATGCCGCGTGCATACGGTCGAAATTTCGACGAAGGCTTGCCTGTGGAAAAGTCCGACCGTGTGTACGCGGCATAACTTTTTGCGGGAGGATGCCCCCATGCTTCGGCATATATATATTTTAGGCACAGGTTGCGTTAATTTTTTTTTATTTTTAACTAGTATTTGTTTTGGTATTTGCTTTGCAGGTATGGTATGGTAAGGTCTTACTGTTGTACTGTAATGTTACTTTGTTTTAATGTTAACCATCATTTGCTTAGCAGGTACGCCATTCAGTTGCATCGCGGATTTATTTATCTTGACAGCAACAGCGTTTGCTCCCACGATACATAAAGCCGTGACTCCAACGCTGTAGGAGGTGATTTCACCACCACAGTTAAAAAAAGAGCATATATGCCGAAGCATGGGGGCAGCAGGGGCGGAGGAGCGATTTTGCTCCTAATGCCGCGTATATACGGTCGAAATTCCGACGGAGGCTTGCCCGTGGAAAAGTTCGACCGTGTGTACGCGGCATAACCTTTTATGCCGTGTACATACGGTCAAAATTCAGATGAAGGCTTGCCCGTGGAAAAGTCCGACCGTGTGTACGCGGCATAACTTTTTTGCTGGAGGATGCCCCCATGCTTCGGCATATATGCCCATCATTAGAAGTGGGTGGATGAAGGGAGGTATTCTAATGGTGGGCATACCCACCGATCAATCTCTTTTTTTCGTTCAGCCAACAGGCTGCATGAAAAAAAAAAATTACAATACATGTCCAACAAGGACCAGCAACGTACTGGTATGTTGCTGGACTTTGAATGTTTATACCAGAATGATGCCTGCAGGTTTAGGTATCATCTTGGTATCATTCTTTTCAGCCAGTGGCCGGCTTTCATGTAAAAGCAATTCTAGCAGATAATTAGCCTCTAGACTGCTTTTACAAGCAGTGGGAGGGAATGCCCCCCCCCGGATATAAACAGCGCCATTGGGAAATTGGGAAAGCATTTTATCACACCGATCTTGGTGTGGTCAGATGCTTTGAGGGCAGAGGAAAGATCTAGGGTCTAACCCCCCATTTTTTTTCAAAAAAATAGTACCTGTCACTACTTATTGCTATCATAGGGGATATTTACATTCCCTGAGATAACAATAAAAATGATAAAAAAAAAAAAAATATGGAAGGAACAGTTTAAAAATAAAATAAAAAAAGCAAAATAAATAATAAAAAAAAAAAAAAAGCACCGCTGTCCCCCCCGGCTCTTGCGCAAAGGCGAACGCAAGCGTCGGTCTAGCGTCATATGTAAACAGCAATTGCATCATGCATGTGAGGTATCACCGCGAAGGTCAGATCGAGGGCAGTAATTTTAGCAGTAGTCCTCCTCTGTAAATCTAACGTGGTAACCTGTAAAGGCTTTTAAATGCTTTAAAAATTAATGTAGTTTCTCGCCGCTGCGCGTTTGTGCGCAATTTTACAGCATGTCGTGTTTGGTATCCATGTACTCGGCCTAAGATCATCTTTTTTATTTCATCAAACATTTGGGCAATATAGTATTTTTTAGTGCATTAAAAATTAAAAAAGTGTGTTTTCCACCCAAAAAATGCGTTTGAAAAATCGCTGCGCAAATACTGTGTGCAAAAAAAAATGCAACACCCACTATTTTAATCTGTAGGGCCTTTGTTTTAAAAATATATATAATGTTTGGGGGTTCAACATAATTTTCTTGCAAAAAAAAATATGTTTTCATGTAAACAAAAAGTGTCAGAAAGGGCTTTGTCTTCAAGTGGTTAGAAGAGTGGATGATGTGTGACATAAGCTTCCTAATGTTGTGCATAAAATGCCAGGACAGTTCAAAACCCCCCCAAATGACCCCATTTTGGAAAGTAGACACCTCAAGCTATTTGCTGAGAGGCATGTTGAGCCTATTGAATATTTTTTTTTGTAACACGTGATTGAATAATGTCAAAAAGAAAAAAAAAATGTACAAAAAGTTGTCACTAAATTATATATTGCTCAAACATGCCATGGTTATATGTGGAATTGCACCCCAAAATACATTCTGTTGCTTCTCCTGAGTACGGGGATACCACATGTGTGAGACATTTTGGGAGCCTAGCCGCGTACAGGACCCCGAAAACCAAGCACCGCCTTCAGGATTTCTATGGGTGTAAATTTTTGATTTCACTCCTCACTGCCTATCACAGTTTCGGAGGCCATGGAATGCCCAGATGGCACAAACCCCCCCAAATGACCCCATTTTGGAAAGTAGACACCCCAAGCTATTTGCTGAGAGGTATGTTGAGTATTTTGCAGGTCTCACTTTTTGTCACAAAGTTTTAAAAATTGAAAAAAGAAAAAAAAAGAAAAAAAATATGTCTTTCTTCATTTTCAAAAACAAATGAGAGCTGTAAAATACTCACCATGCCTCTCGGCAAATAGCTTGGGGTGTCTACTTTCCAAAATGGGGTCATTTGTGGGGGTTTTGGGCTATCTTGGCATTTTATGGCCTTCAAAACTGTGATAGGTAGTGAGGAGTGAAATCAAAAATTTGTGCCCTTAGAAATCCTGAAGGCGGTGCTTGGTTTTCGGGGGCCGTATGCGGCTAGGCTCTCAAAAAGTCCCACACATGTGGTATCCCCATACTCAGGAGAAGCAGCCAAATGTATTTTGGGGTGCAATTCCGCATATAACCATGGCATGTTTGAGCAATATATCATTTAGTGACAACTTTTTGTATTTTTTTTTTTCTTTTTGTCATTATTCAATCACTTGGGACAAAGAAAAAAAATATTCAATGGGCTCAACATGCCTCTCAGCAATTTCCTTGGGGTGTCTACTTTCCAAAATGGGGTCATTTTGGGGGGTTTTGTGCTATCTTGGCATTTTATGGCCTTCAAAACTGTGATAGGTAGTGAGGAGTGAAATCAAAAATGTATGCCCTTAGAAACCTTGAAGGCGGTGCTTGAATTTGGGGTCCCGTACGCGGCTAGGCTCCCAAAAAGTCCCACACATGTGGTATCCCCGTACTCAGGAGAAGCAGCAGAATATATTTTGGGGTGTAATTTCACATATGCCCATGGCATGTGTGAGCAATATATCATTTAGTGACAACTTTGTGCAAAAAAAACTAAGTTTGTCATATTCCCGCAACTTGTGGCAAAATATAAAATATTCCATGGACTGAACATGCCTCTCAGTAAATAGCTTGGGGTGTCTACTTCCAAAATGGGGTCATTTGGGGGGGTTTTGTGCTATTTTGGCATTTTATGGCCTTCGAAACTGTGATAGGTAGTGAGGAGTGAAATCAAAAATTTGTGCCCTTAGAAATCCTGAAGGCGGTGCTTGGTTTTTGGGGGCCCGTACACGGCTAGGCTCTCAAAAAGTCCCACACATGTGGTATCCCCGTACTCAGGAGAAGCAGCCAAATGTATTTTGGGGTGCAATTCCGCATATAACCATGGCATGTTTGAATAATGACAAAAAGAAAAAAAAAAGTACAAAAAGTTGTCACTAAATGATATATTGCTCAATCACTTGGGACAAAAAAAAAATATTCAATGGGCTCAACATGCCTCTCAGCAATTTCCTTGGGGTGTCTACTTTCCAAAATGGGGTCATTTTGGGGGGTTTTGTGCTATCTTGGCATTTTATGGCCTTCAAAACTGTCATAAGTAGTTACGAGTGAAATCAAAAATTTTATACCCTTAGAAACCTCGAAGGCGGTGCTTGATTTTTGGGGTCCCGTACGCGGCTAGGCTCCCAAAAAGTCCCACACATGTGGTATCCCCGTACTCAGGAGAAGCAGCAGAATGTATTTTGGGGTGTAATTTCACATATGCCCATGGCATGTGTGAGCAATATATCATTTAGTGACAACTTTGTGCAAAAAAAATAAAGTTTGTCATATTCCCGCAACTTGTGGCAAAATATAAAATATTCCATGGACTGAACATGCCTCTCAGTAAATAGCTTGGGGTGTCTACTTTCCAAAATGGGGTCATATGGGGGGGTTTTGTGCTATTTTGGCATTTTATGGCCTTCGAAACTGTGATAGGTAGTGAGGAGTGAAATCAAAAATTTACGCCCTTAGAAATCCTGAAGGCGGTGCTTGGTTTTTGGGGCCCCGTACCCGGCTAGGCTCCCAAAAAGTCCCACACATGTGGTATCCCTGTACTCAGGAGAAGCAGCAGAATGTATTTTGGGGTGCAATTCCACATATAACCATGGCATGTTTGAGCAATATATAATTTAGTGATTTAGTGACAACTTTTTGTAAGTTTTTTTTTTTTGTCATTATTCAATCACTTGGGACAAAAAAAAAATATTCAATGGGCTCAACATGCCTCTCAGCAATTTCCTTGGGGTGTCTACTTTTTAAAATGGGGTCATTTGGGGGGGTTTTGTACTGCCCTGCCATTTTAGCACCTCAAGAAATGAGATAGGCAGTCATAAATTAAAAGCTGTGTAAATTCCAGAAAATGTACCCTAGTTTGTAGACGCTATAACTTTTGCGCAAACCAATAAATATACGCTTATTGACATTTTTTTTACTAAAGACATGTGGCTGAATACATTTTGGCCTAAATGTATGACTACAATTGAGTTTATTCGGTTTTTCTTATAACAAAAAGTAGAAAATATCATTTTTTTTCAAAATTTTCGGTCTTTTTCCGTTTATATCGCAAAAAATAAAAATCGCAGAGGCAATCAAATACCATTAAAAGAAAGCTCTATTTTTGGGAAGAAAAGGACGCAAATTTCGTTTGGGTACAACATTGCATGTCTGCACAATTTACAGTTAAAGCAGCGCAGTGCAAAATTCTGAATTCACCTCTGGTCCTTTAGCTACCAAATGGTCCGGGGCTTAAGTGGTTAAAAGGAAACAGATACTGGAGTGCTCTCTTTTTAGAAAACACATGGTGGTCTGGGAACTCTGTGTGATGAGTGGTTCCTGTATTAAATGTTTATTTTTTTAAAGAAAGATTGTAACACTAGTATACTTAACTTTGTTTTAAAATGTAATTAAAAAAAAAAAGTTAAATAAAGGTAACCCAAAATCATTTCAGTATCAATTAAGCAAAGTTTGATTTTGTCATTTGTTGAGTTTCTTACTGGTGATCCGGCCAGTAAAAACACTTCCTGTTGCAGGCTGACAAACTGTAAAGCCTCGTACACATGATTGGACTTTCCACAGACAAAGCGTATGACTTTTGTCCGAAGGGCGTTGGCCAGGAATTTGTCTTGCATACAAACGGCACACAATTGTCGGCCAACAATCACGAAACTACGTGTTTTTTCAGCTCTTTAGCGACACCTTTTGGGCACCTTCTGCTAATGTTTTGTTTGGTGAGCATTGCTTCAGAGCTTGCGTGTTTGTACTTTGGACTTTTGTCAGACGCTCGGAAAATCCGACAACAGACCGTTGTTCACGGAAAATTTTAAAGCCTGTCATCCAACATTTGTCCGCGGAAAATCTGACAACAATTTTCCGATGGAGCATACAAATGGTCGGATTTTCCGCCAACAGCCTGTAATCACACTTTTCCCGTCGGAAAATCCGATCGTGTGTATGAGGCTTAACTTTAAAGCATCGAGAAACTTGCCTTCTGCTGAATCAAAGGCTGGCAAGATTTTTATTGGCCAATATATGGTGCTGTTTCTGCAAATAGCGGGGGGAGCAAACAGCTATCCCCTTTTTCACCTTTGTTGAAATACCGTTGCTGTGCAAAAAGACATTCCATTTTTTTTTGGTGCTATCTTTTTAATAGGATCTTTGGTTGCACTCTGACATTGTACAGTGAATCAGCTGCAAAATTTCTTTCTGAATTCAACCTTCCCAATTTCTAGAGTCTTATTTGATGCTAAGACTGGATTCATTACCTTGGAGAAATCACCAACTGAATATTTTAACAGTGCGTTCATAGAATAAGGAATTACAGATATTTACCAATATACATACACTGGTAAGAATCATGGAATGTAAAAATATATGCTTCCCTAATTTATTTACCTCTGCCTGAATGCAGCAGAAATGGACATCTTTATGAATAAAAATGCTGACTCCCCTTGCCTAACTGGAATAGCAAGAATGATAAACAGTATGGTACCAGCTGTGCTGTAGAGATTAAACTGTGTCAGATTTAGCATGGACATCCTGCAGACAAACATCGGAAGACTGGTACTGAATTATACAAAAAATAACATGTAGATCTTGGACATTGTAAAAATTACGTTTTTATTTACTCATAGTTATGTAACTAAATATTCATAACGAGTACTGTCAATTTGCAAGAAATGTGGACAATTGTATATTGTGATTATTGAGACACCTCAAACCTATTAGAGTTACATGAAAACTCGGTGCATGCAGTTGGTGGTGGGTAGCTCTTGCATTGAGAATACTTTTTTTAATTTTAATGCAAAAAAAAAAAAAACACAATACATAATTTTTTTTGTAAAATATAAAAGATGATGTCACACCAAGTACATAGATATCAAGCATGTCACTCTTGAAAATTGCACACCCACCCACAATGGCAACAAACAACATCAATTTTACTATCCATAGGCGTTGCTTTAAAAAACTTTTACAGGTTATTGTCGGCATTTTTAAATACTTTTGATTTTCAAAAAATTGACATCCAGGTAAACCCTGATATAATGTCATCGCTTTCAGGTTACCATAGCTCAGACCCCATCAAAGCCGATTCTGGCTTTGTATGGGTCTCCAGCTAGCCAGCGAACATGGCGAGTAGTAGCTTGGGCCCCCCGGAGAGGCAGAGAGAGACGCGGAAGGCGATGTTAGCCACTCCGACTGTTATTACAAGAGAGCCGACCGTCGACTCTAAAAAACGGCTGCAGGCATCATCCGGGTACAACCACTTGAAGTCAAATGATGTACCAGGTGTGTGATTTGGTGGCAAGTGGTTAAGCTGTGACAGTTTAAAACCTAGAAGCTGATTGGTCACTATGCACAGTTGCACCAGCTTTTGTGCGCACTAGGGATGAGCTCGGTGTTCGAGTCGAACATACATTCGACTCGAACATCGGCTGTTCGATCGTTCGAAGAAGATCGAACTATTTGGGCCGTTCGCGCCAAATTCCAGTGACGCGAACGGCCCACAATACACTGCGCCATCGCAGTGCAATCCCGGCGCTGTGATTGGCCAAGCATGCACTGTGACCCCGCATGCTTGGCCAATCACAGCCACGGCAGCTAGGAGAGCCATAATTGGCCACAGGCAGGTTGCCTGTGCCCAATTATAGCTCAGGGGATTTAGCACACGCCCCACACTATAAAAGCCCGCCAGCGCGGCGGCCTTGTGTAGTGTGTTCCGGCGCAGGGAAAGAGAAGGATAGGCAGGGACAGTGTCATTGTGCTATTCTTTGTGCTATTCTTGTGTGTAGGGAGAGAGAAGGATAGGCAGGGAGAGTGTCAGTGTCATATTCTTTGCTAAACCTTGTGTGCAGGGAGAGAGTAGGATAGGCAGGGAACAGTGTCAGTGTCATATTCTTTGATAAACCTTGTGTGCAGGGAGAGAGAAGGATAGGCAGGGGACAGTGTCAGTGTCATTGTTGCTAAGCCTCCTGCACAGTATACACCTAAAGGTAGCCCGTATTGCTGTGTTTTCCTGGTGTGTTACACTAACAGGCATTTGCAGCACTTACAGAAGGCGGAGTGTGCTTCCTGCTAAATATACACCTGAAGCTAGCCCGTATTGCTGTGTTTTCCTGGTGTGTTACACTAAGAGGCATGTGCAGCACTTACAGCGGGCGGAGTGTGCTTCCTGCTAAATATACACCTGAAGCTAGCCCGTATTGCTGTGTTTTCCTGGTGTGTTACACTAACAGGCATCTGCAGCACTTACAGCTGAAGCTACCCCTTATTGCTGGTTTTCCCATCTCCCTGCAGGCCATTGCTATGTCTGGAAGGCCAACAAAGAGAGGCAGACAGTCACGAGCAGGCTCTGTGTCTGGGGGCAACAGTGCTGGTCATGGACGCGGTGCATTGTCATCAGCACATGGCCATGGGACACGCGTGTCCTTCTTTTCAACAGCTGGACGTGTTGAGCCGTATCATGCCGAAGACTTGGTAGAGTGGATGACCAAGCCCTACTCATCCTCCTCATCCTCTCTCACCCAGGCTCAGGGTACTGGCAAAGCAGCTGCCAAAGCGTCCTCTTCCCTGGTATCAATGTCATCATCAGTCACTCCTTCCCTAGACCCACCATGTCCTCCTGAGGAGTCCCCCGAACTGTTTGAGCACAGTGTTGGGTACATGCTCCAGGAGGATGCCCAGCGTTTCGAAGGGTCTGATGATGATACCCAGCTAGAGGAAGGCAGTAGCGTGAGAGCAGAGAGAGGGGATGCTCAAGAAGGACACCAATCTGGCAGTCATGTTCCAGCAGCAGCAGCATACTGCCAGATTGGCTCCAGTGATGAGTGTCAGGGTCACCTGTGGCCAGGTGACAGATGCACACCGTAGGGGGACAGGAGTGCACCGCGAGGTAGTGAACCCTATGGCTGGCTTCTGCGGGTAGGAAACTGGGTGGTTGTGGAAAGCGGGACCAGAGGAGCACAACCGAGATCCTAACGGAAGCTAGAGCCAAGATTCCCCAGGGCGCGGAGTCTAAGACCCAGCTGGTCTTCTCCAGGGCCTCCAGTGGTGAGGATGTTGTGCTGCAGGCTGGGACCAGGTCGCGGCCCCTGGAGTTTCCTAGCTCACACCCCGTAGGATAAGGGGAAAAGAGGGGAAGCAGCAGCACAAGATAAGGGAGAACCGAATAACAAGCCGAAGGTCAGGGGCCACAAGCAGACAAGGATAACGAAAGAACGAGCCGAAGGTCAAGGGTCACGAGCAGACAGGGATAGTCGGGGACAAGCCAATAACGTAACAGAGAGACAGACGTAGCACACGGCAGGCAGGAACCCAAACACACACAATGCCTAACAAACACGTTGATCAGCAAGGCAGGCTTGCAGTGCACAGGTTAATATAGTGTTCTGTGATAGGGCCTGGGGTGGAGTCAGGCTGGGAGGAGATTATAAAGGAAGCCAGGTGAAGGAGGTCTGGTCTCTAGATGAACACATGAGGAGGAAGGTAAGATGGCAGACAGACATTAATGCATATCCATGACAGTACCCTCCCTCTTACGAGGCCTCCCCCTTCCCCGCCTGGGCCCAGGTTTAGAGGGAAACTTCAGATGAAACTCCTTTAACAGACGAGGTGCAAAGACCTCAGATGCAGTGATCCAAGACCTCTCCTCAGGACCAAACCCTTTCCAATGAACGAGGTACTGAAGAACGCCTTTACAGAGTCGGGAGTCCAGAATTTGACTGATCTCGTACTCCTGATTATCCTCAGAGACAGGCGCCACGGTAGGGAGAGGACGAGAGAATTTGTTGAGGACTAAAGGCTTTAGAAGAGCAACATGAAAGGAGTTAGTGATTTTAAGGCTCTTAGGAATCTGGAGTTTGAAACAAACCGGATTCAGTTTAGCAGTTACCGTGTATGGACCGATGAATCGTGGAGCAAACTTCAGAGAAGGAACTCGGAGCTTGATGTTCCTGGTAGAGAGCCAGACTTTGTCCCCTGGCTGAAGAGAAGGTGGTTTACGCCTGCGGCGGTCGGCAAAGCCTTTGAATTTTTCAGCAGCTGCCCGGAGGGAATCATGAACGTGACCCCAAACGGAATTGAGAGACTCCTGAACCGAAGCCAAAGCTGGAATGTCAGGAGAACAGATCATGGGAAGAGGAAGTTGAGGGTGTTTTCCATAAACTGTGAAAAAGGGTGTCTTCTGCGAACTGGTATTCACATGATTGTTATGGGAGAATTCTGCCCATGGGAGTAGAGAGGACCAATCGTCATGGTGAGAAGACACAAAGGTGCGAAGAAAGACCTCTAACTCCTGATTAACCCTCTCAGTCTGTCCATTGGATTGGGGATGGTAAGAAGAAGAAAAATCCAAGACAATATTGAGGGATTTGCAAAAGGCTCTCCAAAAACGAGACGTGAATTGGACTCCCCTGTCGGAAACAATATGAGAAGGGACCCCATGTAGGCGGAGAATTTCTCGAATGAAAATGGGAACCAAGGCAGGGGCAGAAGGAAGACCAGGAAGAGGAACAAAATGAGCCATCTTGGAGAATCGATCGATTACCACCCAAATGACTGTATTATTCTCAGACAGTGGGAGATCGGTGATAAAATCCATGGCAATATGGGCCCAGGGTTCCTTAGGAATGGGCAAGGGCATGAGGAGACCAGCAGGAGCTTGTGTGGAGTATTTGGACTGAGCACAGACATGACAAGCTTTAACGTAGTCTTTGACGTCTGAGCGGAGATTAGGCCACCAGTAGTGACGACTGATGAGTAGGAAGGATCGGAGGAATCCAGAATGCCCTGCCACCTTGGAATCATGTCCCCAACGAAGGATCTTAGCTCTTAGCTCAGTGGGGACAAAGGTCTTACCAGGCGGAATTTTTGACTTCAGGGTGGTAGAGTGGGCAACAATGCATGAGGTTGGAATGATCGGCTCAGGTTCAGGGGCGGACTCCTCGTCCAAAGTGTCAAATGACCTAGAGAGCGCATCAGCCCGACCGTTGCAGGAACCAGGTTTGTAGGTAATCGTGAAATTAAAATGGGCAAAGAAGAGACTCCACCTGGCCTGTCTAGGATTCAGACGTTTAGCATTCTGTAGATACTGTAAATTCTTGTGATCGGTAAAGATCGTTATGGAGTGAGGGGAACCCTCCAAGAGATGACGCCACTCCTCTAACGCCAATTTAATTGCGAGAAGTTCCCGATCACCGATGGCATAATTCCTCTCTGCCTGAGAATTTTTTTTGGAGAAGAACGCACATGGTTGGCGTCTCTTCTCAAAGATTTGAAGAAGCACAGCTCCCACCCCCATTGAGGAAGCGTCCACTTCAATAAAAAATGCATTCCCAGGATTTGGTCTCCTCAAGAGGGGGCCAGAAACAAAGGCCTGTTTCAGGTTGTGAAATGCAGAGACAGCTTCGGGAGGCCAGTCTCTGGCATTCACACCCTTCTTGGTCAAAGCGATAATAGGCGCGGCAATGGAAGAGTAATTCCTTATGAACTGCCTATAATAATTAGTGAAGCCAAGAAAGCGCTGTGTGGCCTTGAGGCTAGCAGGAAGAGGCCAGTTGGTGATAGCCAAGACCTTCCCAGGGTCCATACGAAGACCCGAACATGAGACGAAGCACCCCAAAAACAGGACCTCAGAACATTCAAAGGAACATTTCTCCAGCTTGGCATAGAGATTGTTCTCTCTAAGACGTTGAAGTACAGTGCGGACATGGTTTCTGTGGACGAGCAGATTTTCAGAAAAGATCAGAATGTCATCCAGATAGATGACAACAAACTGGTACAGCAGATCTCTGAAAATTTCATTGACAAAGTTTTGAAACACGGCTGGAGCATTACACAGACCAAAAGGCATCACCAGATATTCGTAATGCCCGTCTCTAGTGTTGAATGCAGTCTTCCTTTCGTCACCCTTCCGTATTCGAATGAGATTGTACGCGCCTCTGAGATCCAACTTGGTGAAAATGGAGGCACCCTTCAACCTATCGAATAGCTCAGATATTAAGGGTAAGGGGTAACGATTTTTAGTAGTAACCGCATTTAAACCCCGATAATCGATGCAGGGTCTTAAGGTACCATCCTTTTTGGCAACAAAAAAGAACCCTGCCCCTGCAGGCGATGAGGATTTCCGGGTGAAACCTCTCTCCAGATTCTCTGCGACATACTCCGACATGGCCTGGGTCTCTGGGATGGACAGAGGGTAGGTACGACCCCTGGGTAGAGTTGCTCCGGGGACAAGATCAATAGCACAGTCAAAAGACCTGTGGGGAGGAAGCACCTCAGCTGATTTCTTACAGAACACATCCCGGTAATCGCTGTATGCAGCAGGAAGATCAGAAGAAACAGAAGTGGCAGCAACCGGAAGACTCTCCTTGGGGGTCACCTTGAGAAGACACAACGAGAAACATGAGGAACCCCAGGCCAGGATCTGCCCAGAGACCCAGTCCACATGTGGAGAGTGGAGCTGTAGACAAGGGAGGCCCAATACAACTGGGGTAGAGGCCTTGGGTAGAATAAGAAAGGATATCCACTCCTGGTGGAGAATCCCTACCGACATCCTAATGGGTAGCGTCTGGAAGCGAATAGGGCCCCCTGGGAGAACAGTGCCATCAATTGCCGAGACTACCAATGGGGTAGTGAGAGGTGAAAGGGTAAGCTTCATAGAAGAAGCAGTTCTCCAATCCATAAAATTGCCGGCAGCCCCGGAATCCAGGTATGCAAGGGTTGACTGAGGAGAAGTGCCTACATGAAGGAACACCGGCAAGAGCAGGCGAGAAGGTGATGTTTCTGGGTCCGATACTCCACCTTCCAAATGTATTAGACCCGAGCGTTTCCCGGACGAAGCGAGCAGGAGTCACGAAAATGACCCTTGCCCCCACAATAGAGGCACAAGCCCAGAGTTCTGCGCCTAGCACGTTCTTCGGGGGTTAGTCTGGTCCGGCCCAGCTGCATAGGTTCTTCAGCAGGTAGAGGATGCTCCACGGAATGAAGGGAGGGGAGCTCAGACTGGCTAGGACCCAGAGAGTGCTGGCGTCTTTTTTCTAAAGACCTCTCTTGAAAACGAATGTCGATCTGGTTGCATAATGAAATTACATCGTCCAGACCGACGGGAATGGCTCTTCCCGCTAATTCGTCTTTCACTCGGTCAGAGAGGCCATGTAAAAAGGTAGCGACCAGGGCCTCATTATTCCAGCTCAATTCAGCTGTGTGGATACGGAACTGAAGAGCATATTGCCCCACTGAACTAGATTCTTGGCGAAGACGTAAGACAGCACTAGCCGCTGAAGAAGCCCGAGTCGGCTCTTCGAAGATATTACGAAAGAGCTTCAAAAAATCGGACAGACTGGAAACCACCGGATCGTTCCTCTCCCACAGGGGGGCAGCCCAGGCCAAAGCTTCACCGGAGAGGAGGGAAATGACATAGGCTACCCTAGCCCGGTCAGACAGGAAGCTTTGAGGCTGAAGCTCAAAATGAATTGTGCATTGGCTGAGAAACCCCCTGCAGGCCTTGGAGTCCCCAGAGAAACGGGACGGAGCTGGCAATCTTAGTGAGTGTGAGGCTGCGACTGGTGCGATAGGTACAACCGCTGGTTGTACTTGGGGTTGCGGACTCGGGGTTCCCAAAGAGACCTGCTCGAATCGAGAAGCCAGATCCTGGAGGAATCGCATCACCTGAGTCTGATTTGATTCCTGGGCTTCGAGTCTGCGAACTATGCCCTGCAATGGATCATCCGCGGGAAGCGGGATGTCAGCCGGGTTCATGGCTGATCAAACTGTCAGGGTCACCTGTGGCCAGGTGACAGATGCACACCGTAGGGGGACAGGAGTGCACCGCGAGGTAGTGAACCCTATGGCTGGCTTCTGCGGGTAGGAAACTGGGTGGTTGTGGAAAGCGGGACCAGAGGAGCACAATTGAGATCCTAACGGAAGCTAGAGCCAAGATTCCCCAGGGCGCGGAATCTAAGACCCAGCTGGTCTTCTCCAGGGCCTCCAGTGGTGAGGATGTTGTGCTGCAGGCTGGGACCAGGTCGCGGCCCCTGGAGTTTCCTAGCTCACGCCCCGTAGGATAAGGGGAAAAGAGGGGAAGCAGCAGCACAAGATAAGGGAGAACCGAATAACAAGCCGAAGGTCAGGGGCCACAAGCAGACAAGTATAACGAAAGAACGAGCCGAAGGTCAAGGGTCACTAGCAGACAGGGATAGTCGGGGACAAGCCAATAACGTAACAGAGAGACAGACGTAGCACACGGCAGGCAGGAACCCAAACACACACAATGCCTAACAAACACGTTGATCAGCAAGGCAGGCTTGCAGTGCACAGGTTAATATAGTGTTCTGTGATAGGGCCTGGGGTGGAGTCAGGCTGGGAGGAGATTATAAAGGAAGCCAGGTGAAGGAGGTCTGGTCTCTAGATGAACACATGAGGAGGAAGGTAAGATGGCAGACAGACATTAATGCATATCCATGACAATGAGGAGGTAGGGGATGATGAGGTCACTGACTCCACGTGGGTGCCTAATAGGAGAGAGGAGGAGGAGGAGGATGAGGAGGAGGCACATCTCCAATGAGGCAGGATTCCCTCGGGGGCCAGCGTAAGGGCAGCACACCGACTGAATCACACTGCAGAGCTCCGCCTGTGCAGGGCGCTGCCTCTGTCCGTTGTTCAAAAAGTTATTTGGTGTGGGCCTTTTTTGAGTCGAGTGCATCAGATCGCGCAGCTGCTGTTTGCAACATATGTCTCAAGCGTATATCGCGTGGCCAAAACATCAGCCGCTTGGGCACCACATGCTTGACCAGACATATGTTGACCTGCCATGCAGCTCGTTGGCAAGCCTACCTTAAAGACCCACACCAAAGAACAAAGCGGACCTCTCCTTGCACCGCATCAACTGGGATCTCCAGCCCCACTATACCTTCAGTCCTCTCTGAAACCTGCTCTGAGAGGAATGAAGGTGTAGAATTAGGTGTGTCACAGCCAAGTACTTGCGGGCACTCTGCTAGCAGTACACCGACGTCCGATTCTAGCAGGCAAATTTCCCTGCCCCAGCTGCTGGACCGTCGAAAGAAGTTCACTCCCAGCCATCCACATGCCCAGCGGTTAAATGCTAGCTTGGCTAAATTGCTAGCGCTTCAACTGCTGCCTTTTCAGTTGGTAGACTCGGCCCCCTTCCGTGAGTTTGTGCAATGTGTGGTTCCTCAGTGGCAGGTTCCCAAACGCCACTTTTTCTCATGGAAGGCTATTCCGGCTCTCTACCGGCATGTGGAAGGCAATGTCTTGGCCTCGCTGGACAGGGCGGTCAGCGGTAAGGTGCATATTACCGCTGACTCATGGTCCAGCAGGCATGGACAGGGACGTTACCTTTCTTTCACGGCCCATTGGGTCACTCTTTTGGCAGCTGGGAAGGATGCAGGACAAGGTGCAGTAGTGTTGGAGGTTGTTCCGCTGCCACACCTCCAAAATGCTACTACTGGTTGTGACACACCTCTCTCCTCCACCCCTCCTCTTCTTCTTCCTCCATGGCCTCTTCCTGTGCTTTGTCCTCGGAACCAGCGGTGCTCCGTAGGCGTTCAAGGGGCTACGCAAGTACGCAGGCAAAAAGATGCCATGCCGTGCTTGCGCTGGTGTGTTTGGGGGACAGGAGCCACACTGGGGCAGAGGTTCTGTCAGCTCTGCAGGGACAGGCCGAGAGGTAGTTGACGCCACGCCAGCTTAAGCCAGGAATGGTGGTTTGCGACAATGGCACCAACCTTCTCTCCGCCCTCCGACAGGGACAACTGACCCATGTGCCCTGTGTGGCTAACGTCCTTAACCTGGTGGTGCAGCGGTTCTTGGGCAGGTACCCGGGCTTACAGGATGTCCTGAGGCAGGCCAGGAAAGTCTGTGTGCATTTCCGCAGATCTTATAATGCCAGTGCTCGCTTGGCTGAGCTGCAAAAGGAGTTGAACCTGCCCAAGAACCGCCTTATATGTGACATGCCCACCAGGTGGAACTCAACGTTGGCCATGCTGCAGTGGCTGCACACGCAGCAGAGGGCCATCAATGAGTACCTGTGCGACTACGGCACCAGGACAGGGTCAGGGGAGCTCGGGTTTTTTTCACCACGCCAGTGGGGCATGATCAGGGATGCATGCACTGTCCTGGCACCATTTGAGCAGGCCACGAGGATGGTGAGCAGTGTCAGTGCATGCATCAGTGACACTGTACCTCTTGTCCACCTGTTGGAACATACGCTGCGTGGAATAATGGACAGGGCACTTGAGGCAGAACAGAGGCAGGAAGAGGAGGACTTCCTTGCCTCTCAAGGCCCCCTTTACCCAGACAGTGTTCCTTCTGTCCCACCCATCGCACAGGAAGAGGAGGAGGAGGAGGATTGTGTCAGCATGGAGGTGGAGCCTGGCACTCAGCATCATCAGCAGCAGTCTTTTACGGATGATTTACAGTCCCAAGAAACCCGTGGACTTGTACGTGGCTGGGAGGAGGTGGCTGCGGATCATGTCGTCCTTAGTGACCCAGAGGACTCCGGACCGAATGCCTCAGCTAACCTACGCTGCATGGCCTCCCTGATCCTGCAAAGTCTGCGGAAGGATCCTCGTATTCTTCGGATCAAGGAGAGGGACCATTACTGGCTGGCCACTCTCCTTGATCCACAGTACAAGGGTAAGGTTGCGGACCTTATCTTACCGTCGCAGAGGGAGCAGAGGATGAGTCAACTCCGGGAGGCCTTGCAGAAAGGTCTGTGCAATGCATTCCCAGAGACTGGGAGGTTAAAAACTCCTGGTCCTGGACAACGTGTTGCTGAGGCTTCGGTCAGTCAAAGAAGGAGCGGTGGGGAAGGTGGCCGTCTGACCGATGCGTTCAGACAATTCTTTAGTCCGCAGCCCCAAGGTATGATCGGTTCCAGCAACCATCGCCAGCGTCTGATATACATGGTGCAGGAATACCTAGGGTCAAGGTCAGACTTGGACACCTTCCCCACCGAAAATCCTCTGGCTTACTGGGTCTTGAGGATGGATCACTGGCCAGAGCTTGCACAGTATGCAATTGAGCTATTGGTCTGTCCTGCATCCAGCGTTCTTTCAGAACGCACATTCAGTGCTGCTGGAGGATTTGTCACGGATCACAGGGTGCGCCTGTCCACCGACTCGGTTGATCGACTGACCTTCATAAAGATGAACCAGTCTTGGATCACCACCAGCTACCAAACACCTGAAGCTGATATAACAGACTAATTTATTTTCAAATGTCACATCCCTTCAAGACTGATGCTGATGCTGAGAGACTGTCCTGTTATGTTGACTTACTATCCTCCTCCTCCTCAATGATCCGATTGATGATGATAGCTTGGAAGAACATTTTTGTTTCTGGGTGCTGCCACCAGTGGCTAAGGCCCAATTTTTCAGCCCCTGTTTAACAGCGGCATGTAATTACAATTTTTTATGCAATGCTTTGCAGCAGGGCTCATTCCTGCACTCCAACTAGAGTATCTGGGAGAGATTGCAGTGTCGTGGCACCAGCACCAGTGCCTAAGGCCCAATTTTTCAGCCCCTGTTTAACAGGGGCATGTAATTACAATTTTTTATGCAATGCTTTGCAGCAGGGCTCATTCCTGCACTCCAACTAGAGTATCTGGGAGAGGTTGCAGTGTCGTGGCACCAGCACCAGTGCCTAAGGCCCAATTTTTCAGCCCCTGTTTAACAGGGGCGTGTAATTACAATTTTTGATGCAAAACTTTGCAACAGGGCTCATTGCTGTGCTCCAAGTACAGTATCTGTGAGGGGTTGCAGTGTTGTGGCACCAGTGCCTAAGGCCCAATTTTTCTGCCCCTGTTTAACAGGGGCATGTAATTACAATTCTTGATCTAATAATTCACAGCAGGGCCCATTCGTGCGCCCACCAAGAGTAACTGTGAGGGCTTACAGTGTTGTGGCAACACCAACATGTAAGGGGCAAATTTCAGCAGAGTATATACGGTAGGCCCCTACTTTCAAACATCCAACTTACAAACAAACGACTCCTACTTGCAAGCGAAAGGAGACAACAGGAAGTGAGAGGAAATCTACCCCTAGGAAGGGAAATTCTCTCCTGTAAAGCCTCGTACACACGACCGAGTTTCTCGTCGTAAAAAACACGTCGTTTTTTTCGACGAGATTCTTGTTAAGCTTGTCGATTTTCTCGTTAAGCTTTCCATGCGTACACACTGACATTTCCCAATTTCCTCGTTGTTCTCCGCGGTCACGTCCATCACGTACGAGGGCACTATAAAGGGGAAGATCTTTTTTCTTGGCGCCACCCCTTGGGCTGCTTTTGCTGATCTCGTGTTACCGCGTGTGAAGTAAAAGTTTGGGAAGAGACGATTCGCGCTTTTCAGTCTTGGTACTTTTCAGATCGTTTTCTGCGGTTCAGTTTGTGCTTGTGGGTTCGTATCTTGACTTTCAGGGCGTCTAGGCAGGTCGTATCTGTTTTACAGTGCGTTCTTGCCTGTTCGTTTCTGTTTTTCAGTTCGTTATTCATAGGCCTTGCTTTTCTAAAGTGCGTTCTGTTCTGTACGTTCTGATAAGACGACCGTTTCCTAGCCATGTTCGCCTGGACGTTCTCGTCGTCGAGTTCGTGCTGTGCGTGCGCTTGGTGTTGGTCTGCTTGTTTTGGACCAAGACCAGTCCATGAATGGTGTGAGGAGGAGTTCATGGACCAAGAATTGGTTGCTCCAGCGGGACCAATTCTGCCACATGCCTCTGCTGCGGGAGATCGTCGAGAATAATCCTGAGGACTACAGGAATTTTCTGCGGATGTCTGACCCCGTTTTTTCAGGAACTGTTGGCTTTGGTGTCCCCCTATATTACCAGGAAGGACACCGTTATGCGGGAAGCCATCAGTGCTGAGCAGAGGCTCATCGCCACCTTACGGTACCTGGCGACAGGGAGAAGTCTTCAGGACTTGAAGTTCACGACAGTCATCTCCCCCCAGGCTCTGGGCCTCATAATCCCAGACACCTGTTCTGCCATTATACAAGTCCTGCAGGAGGACTATATTAGGGTAAGTTTTCTCCTTTAACATCACATTCCATGTATTTCATGTATGCTAATGTATTGTATTTCTTTCATCCTTCCCTAATTACCATGATTGTAATATGCTGAGAATGTCCCCTTTGTCCTCATGTATGCCTGAAGCTTTAGATTGCCCCTTTTTTCTCCTCCATGCATATTTCCCTTCACTAACCTTTCCAGCAGGGGCGCCTGTTGCTCCAAATGTTTGGGGGTTCAAACCCCAATTTAGGAAATAAACTTCCTCCTTTTTTGCTCTGGTGCCTATTAAACGCCCCCATTTGTTCCCTCCAATGCAGCCATTTTGTTCCCTCTAATGCAGCCATTTTGTCCCCTCCAATGCAGCCAGTTCCCCCCCAGCCATGCACTTACCTTCTTGTGGTCAGCGCCATCCTTCTTCTGTCCTTGATGTCTTCTCCTTCCCTTGATGTTGTATCAGCCAATCATGTTACATTAAACAGACTTGGTGAACATGATTGGCAGAGCAGCCTGTCAGTGTTTACCCAAGGAATGCCCCCCCCCCCCTGCGTCCCCTATTTAACTTTTCTGCAGCCAATTACATCCCTCAGGCTGTAATGTGCAAGACAATTTTCCTTACTGTTTCTGATATGCAATTTTAAGCCCATAAATGCCGCAGTTCTTCATATGTCGGTCGCTTAACAGGGGGCCATCCACCTGAATAGTGGGCGGCATAGACAATACATAGGTTAATGCAAGGCATAAACCTATGTATTGTTCTGAGTGACGGGCACAGGAGAGAGGGGGCAGTGCTCCAGCGCCCACTCTGGACGCACCGCCACTGCAATGCTATCCTGTGGCCAAACACATCTCCCCCCCCTCCCCATTATAATTTATTAATGGACCATCATAGGGGGTGATGAATATGATACATGAGCCTTCCATTATACTTATTTAAAACACCTTAATAAACGTAGACTTTGCTTGATGTTGGCCTCTAATGTATTTTCTTAGAATATACTTGTAATGTTTGATTTGTGTATTCTAATATTTTTCCATCTTGTTTGACTCCACAGCTTCCTTCCACGGCACAGGAATGGCAGACTGTGGCATCGGAGTTTGCCACGCGGTGGGACTTCCCCAACTGCGGTGGTGCTATAGACGGGAAGCATGTCCGCATCGTGCCGCCACCCCGTTCTGGGTCCTACTACTTCAATTACAAGGGGTTTCATAGCATTGTGCTGATGGCGGTGGTGTCAGCACGCAGAGGCGTAGCGTGGGGGGGGCAGGGGGGGCCGCCGCACCGGGCGCAACATTGGGGGGGGCGCGAAATCCCGCACCAGTGTGTCACTTTTCTTAACTCAGTAAGATTCCATCTACTGTGTCCCGACCGCCATGTTGCGGCAGCTGGCGCCCTGTGATTGGGCGAATGCAGTCATGTGCTGTGGCAGGGCTGGCCAGTCCTTGAACGCGCGCGAAGGCTCCCCCTGGAGGAGTCCCGCCCGCGCTTCTGTTAGCCGCCGCCATCACCCTCCCTCCTTACCGCGCCGGATCTGGCAGTGGACTTCATCTGGGACAGACTGGGAACTCAGCAGTCGGCACTGCTGACTACAAATAGGGAGGTGAGTGACCGAGTCTGTGAGGGAGGCAGAGAGCCAGCTCAGATGGGACTCGGAGCAGCCGCGGCCGGGTCAGCAGCAGCAGCAGTTAGTTTGGCCGGAGTGAGAGTCACGCCACCCGTTGAAGGGGGGGGGAGGGGGGATGTTACTGTCTGTACACCGCCATGCCACATGTTAGCAGCATTGCCAGCCAGCTCACACGCAGCATGCCTGCGTGCCTAAGTACAGACAGTTACATGCCTCATGCTCCCCCCCCCCCTGCAAGAACCTGATAATTAATTTACTGAGCTCAGCTTCATGATGTATCCTATCCCATCAGGGCATTCGACATGTAAGGGGTTAAATGATTATTCCTGCTATGTAATGTATGCCCTCAGACTTTCAGCATGTAAGGGGTTAAATGATGAGGTATTTAGCATTTCGAATGCCCTGAGGGGATGCATTACATAGCAGGAATAATCATTTAACCCCTTACACGTCGAATGCCCTGAGGGGATGCATTACATAGCAGGAATAATCATTTAACCCCTTACATGTCGAATGCCCTGAGGGGATACATTACATACATACCTCCCAACTTTTCAACATTGAGCTGCGGGACACTTGGGGAGCAGGGCAGGTTGTTAAGCAGGGGGCTGGTTGGTGCTGCTAAAAAAAAATTGTTGCGCGGGGGGAGGTTGCAGGGTGCTATCACGGTTACGCCAGAAAATTTTGAAGTTGGAGGCAGCTCCTCTAATAGGCCCTGAATGCCTATATGAAGTGAGTGCGAGTAGAGGAAGAGGGCGCCAGCCTTCTGGAGGTAAAAGAACAGATATGCGTAGAGAAAAAAACACCACAATAAAAAAATGATGGTGGAAAAAAAAAAAACTCACTGTATGATGTGAAGAAGGTGCTTATTATCGTCTGAGGAGCAGTGGGTCTTGCTCGGGCTCTGTGGCGGAGGACGGTGTGGTGGCTACACTGGCGGATATGAGTGAGACAGATGCCTGTGGTGTGATGGTATGGAGTCTGCAGGAGGGATGTCCAGCTGCTCAGGTGGATATTGGTGGCTGCCGATAAGATGCCGGCGGCTGCAGATGGAGTGTACCAGCGGTTCCATCCTTGGATACTACTGTCACCATAGTATCCAAGGATGGAGCCGCTGGTTACACTCAATCTGCAGCTGTCAACATCTCAGATGTGAATATTTGATGTTAAGGGACACGCTGATTGGCATATTTTGGTGTGGCCCTTAACATAAAATGTGCCAATCAGCATGCCCCTTATTTTGTTAAGGGGGCACGCTGATGGGGACAGCTGATGTAAGGTGGCACAGTGATGGGGGCACCTAATGTAAAGGAGCACTCTGATGGGCACGCACACCTGATGTAAAGCATCACTCTGACGAGCACACCTAATGTAAAGGGGCACACTGAAAATATGCCAATCAGCGTGTCCCTTAACATAAAATGTGCCCATCAGTGTGCCCCTTAACATTAAATATGCCCATCTGAGATGTTGACAGCTGCAGATTGAGTGTAACCAGCGGCTCCATCCTTGGATACTATGGTGACAGTAGTATCCAAGGATGGAACCGCTGGTACACTCCATCTGCAGCCGCCGGCATCTTATCGGCAGCCACCAATATCCACCTGAGCAGCTGGACATGCCTGCTGCAGACTCCATACCATCACACCACAGGCATCTGTCTCACTCATATCCGCCAGTGTAGCCACCACACCGTCCTCTGCCACAGAGCCCGAGCAAGACCCACTGCTCCTCAGACGATAATAAGCACCTTCTTCACATCCTAAAGTGAGTTTTTTTTTTCCCCCCAATCATTTTTTATAGTGGTGTTTCTCTACGCATATCTGTTCTTTTACCTCCAGAAGGCTGGCACCCTCTTGCTCTACTCGCACTCACTTCATATAGGTATTCAGGGCCTATTAGAGGAGCTGCCTCCACTTGTGTTTCAACTTCAACCTGTCCTTTTGTCCCGCAGTGCAATATTTTTCCTCCTTCACTAATTTTTATGTCTTAATTTCATTCAATTGAAAATTACTTAGACTCATATGAATTTAAGAAATTGGAGACTCTGCATTAGTTTTCCTTTTCACCAATTTTTTACATTACACCTATTGACATTCATTTATTTATTCATTTAGCGCTGTACCTCATTTTACATATTTCAGTGTAGGTGTAAGGTTGGTGGGTCAGTGTATGTGTCAGGTAGGTCAGGTGGGTCAGTGTGCAGGGTAGTGGTCAGTGTGCAGGGTAGTGGTCAGTGTGCAGTGTAGTGGTGTGCAGTGTGTAGTGGTCAGTGTGCGGGTTTGTGGTCAGTGTGCGGGTTTGTGGTCAGTGTGTGGTGGAAATGCTGCAGGTTGGGGGGCGCAAATTTCTTGCCTTGCCCCGGGCGCTGACAACCCACAGTACGCCACTGTCAGCACGGTATGAATTCCTCTATGTTGATGTAGGGAAGAATGGCCGGATGTCCGATGGGGGATCCTTCATCCAGACGGAGTTTGCCCTCCGTCTCCAGAGTGACGACCTTGCATTGCCACCGGATGCAGGGAATATTGAAGGACTCCCCTTTGTTTTTTTGGCTGAGGAAGCCTTCGGGCTCGGACCACATCTTATGAGGCCATTTCCTCAGAGGACCCTGACCCCAGAGAAGAGGGTGTTCAATTACCGGCTGGCCAGGGGCCGAAGAGTCGTTGAAAATGCCTTCGGCATAATTCCGCCTTTTTAGGACTCCCATCCACTTGGCGGACTACAAAATAAACTATGTAGTGTTATGCTGCTGTGTGCTACACAATTTTCTTTGCCGCAAATCGAATTCATATATGGCCTCAGTTTTGCCAGAGGCTGGACTTTCCCCTGATAATCCCCTGCCGGGCCTGGAATCTGCCCGTGCTGGCTTGCCCCCCCAAAATGCCCGTGAGGTTCGGGACAAATACATGGACTATTTTTATTTGGATAATACGGTAGAAGTTTAAACAAGATTTTTATTTGGATCGTTAGACAGCAATCTTTAGACATAGCCTGGCATAGGAATTTCCCCCCTACACGGGTAGGGGGGAAATTCCTATGCCAGGCTATGTCTAAAGATTGCTGTCTAATGATCCAAATAAAAATCTTGTTTAAACTTCTACCTTTTCTTGGTTTCCTGTCTCCTAGTTTGTCTTAGTGAAATGGTTGGTATTTACTAAAGGAAAAAACACTTGGCACTACAAATGCACTATGTAACCTTAAAAAATATACCAAATAAGGTTAGAGCATATTAGAAAAAGAAGCTACACGTTGTTTGTGTTCAAATCTTTTACTATGTGCAAATTCACACACCTTTTTATTTTTTATTTTTACATTTTTTGTTTGCCTGTCCACAAACCGGCAATTGTTTTCTTAGGAAAATACAAAAACAACAGTTGCATTCCAAAAATTACAAAATTGGATACCTCGGAGCAATCTGAGACATTCACTTACACAAACTATATGTCTCTATGTGCCCGTCCTAATATGGGGTCCTGCCACCCCTTGCCCAGCCAAAAATTGAATATGCACACAATTGGGATTATTTTCCTATAGGGATTTTAGACTCCTGATCCCTATTGTCAACATGTGCTATCTGCCATCAGGGGTGATCAATGGACGTGTTTTGGGGGTGCAACCCCTTCCTCAGTTCACCTACTTTAGATACGAGGAAGGGGTTGCACCCCCAAAAGACGTACATGGATATCCCCTAATGGCAGATAGCACATGTTGACACACTGTGTGCATATTCAATTTTTGGCTGGTTTGATTGTCAAAAAGTTTTTTAAAAGTTGAAGAACAAACATGAGAAAAAAGGGGGTTGGGATGCCTTATTGAATTCTCCCCAAAACATCGAGAATGTCTTTAAATGTTTGATCCATCACATGTATTCTTTCTTTAATTTTGTCCAGTTCCGTGCTACATTCCATCACTTGCTGGATGAGGCGGAGGGCACTGTCAGCAGAGAAACCTGTACTATCCTTCACCCCAACATTCACATCCCCTAAAAACAAAATAAAAAGGTATTATAACTCTGCAGGCCTACCTCTCTTACCTGAAGCTGTGGTGACAGATACTGACCTGTTGTGGTGACCACAACGTCATCCACCTCTCCTTCCTGCACTTCTCCTTCCTCCACCTCAACTTCCTCTACATCCTTCGTTTGTGGGTCTTTGGGAGTTTGGGGTTGTTGTGAAGCTGTGGGGTTCTTGTGCTCCCTGGAGTGTCCTCCTCCCAGTCTTCTCTCCCCTATGAGAATCAAACAAAAGGTAGAGTTATCACACAGAAATTCTCTATGTTAAACAAAAAAACAGGCTAAATTGCTTGGAAGTGGGGTACAAGTGTGTGTTTGGGCGGAAGTTAAAGATGAATGCATTATTTCTGACCAAGAATATGCTTAGTATTCACCTTTGTCTGTCATTTTTTAGACATGTAAGCAACACAAAAATTCTCTGAAGCACCTGTGTGGGACACCCAAAAAAGGCGGGGCTGGTGGCCCACACTATAGTGCTCCAAAGTACAGATGTGGAAGCAGCTGCTGAGTGTCCTCTCCTTTACACTGACAAAAGTTTGCATTTCATTCTCTTTACAAACACATCATCTAGCCTAAAACTTTGTGCCCCAAATTTGCGAAAAAATGGCAGATGTCTAATTACTTTAGTGGCTGTAAAATAATCCAAAACAGCGGATAGTGGCCGAACGAAGTGTCTGTAACGTTACGAACGATTACTGTGCCCAACCAAGTTCAAAATATAACATTTTGGAAGGGAGTCCAATAAGAAAAACAAAAAAAAAACAGCAACATGTCAGTTTAGAAAAGGATTAATAGCATAAAAGTGTACATTTTACTTACTTTTAGCAAGCATTCTCTTAATGCTCCTTAACTGCTCTGGCTCCCTCAGTTTGAGGTCTGACCACCTCTTTCTGAGCTGCTCATTTGAGCGTTTCACCCCGAAATTCGTCTTCAGACTCTTCACGACTTTAGTGAGGATTTTGGCCTTCCTTCTATTTGGTTTGCTATACGGCCCATGCTTTGCGTCATAATCAGACTTGAGCAAGATGTCCACCATCTCCGCCATCTCGGCAAAAGACATATTCAATGCCTTGAATCTCCTCCTTGATCGTGACGTTTCCTCGGTCTCCGGGCTTGTCTCCTCCTCGTTAGTTGCAGAATTATCAGACACCTGCTGTAGCTCCGCCATATCTGTCTGCGCGCCGAAAGAGAAGGGGTGGGGAAAAGATGTTAGTTAGAACGTCATGGGCGGGCGACGTGTGCGGAGCGACGTGTTCGCATTTTGACGCATGCGTGGTGTGTATATAGCAAACACACATGTGACTATAGTACGTTCGGTGTGCGGAGAGAGGAGTTCAAGTGACGGACGTGCGAACGAAGGTATGTGATTTTGTGACTTGTACAAATTGTTGGCCTATACTGTTTTGAGAATGTTGTAGGATATATATGGTGACTACGATGTTAAGGAGGTTAGACTGTTTGCCTCACATTAGTTATATATTATTTCTTAAACTTGCAGATACAATATGAATGTCTTTATTAGCGACAAAGAGTTCCTGGCGGAATTTATTGACCGGGTAAGGGAGCTGCCCGCTCTGTGGGAGACGAAAAACCCCATCCATAAAAAAAGAGGGGTGAGAAAAGCAGCGCTGGAGAAGCTGCTCCCATTTGTGCAGACCAAGGTGCCCACAGCCACAGCAAAACAAGTGGACACTAAAATTGGGAGCTTGAGAGGCACCTACAGGACTGAACGCTCTAAGGTCCTGGCTTCTCAGAGGTCAGGAGCAGCAGCAGATGATGTGTATGTCCCGATTTTGTGGTACTACAGCAGGATGTCCTTCCTGGATGACCACATTGAGGCAAGGCCATCACTCTCCACTCTTCCCCCCAGACTTCCCTGCAGCCAACCTGAGCCTTCTCTGGAGCAAGAGGAGGCAGCCATCCTGGATGATCCTGATTTGGCCATCTGGAGCCAGGTATAGTATTAAATGAAAATGTATTGGGATAAAATTAATGTTTGACAAATATGTCAAGATGAGAAACATACAATATTTTGGGTTCCACAAGTGAAATCAAGATCTCGAGACATTAGTCTGCACTTAATTGGGTGCTAAATAGTCAATCTGATGTAGGTGTAAATTATAAAAAATGATTTCTGGATTTACATTCTAATTGCTTCAATCATGTTTATAAAGTTTGATGCAAAGATTAAAACAATATATTAAACTATGTCCCTTTTTCATACACAGGATGAAATCAACCAGGAGGAGGGTCTGGAAACTGTCAGGCAGGAGGAGGAAGGGCCCAGTGGCAGCCAGGAGGTGGCAGGGCCCAGTGGCAGCCAGGAGGTGGCAGGGCCCAGTGGCAGCCAGGAGGTGGAAGGGCCCAGTGGCAGCCAGGAGGTGGCAGGGCAAAGGAGAAGCACCAGATCCCAGGTGCCTCCCATCCGGCTTCCCAAAAGAGGCAGGAGGGACAGGACCACCAGTCAGGCAGCAATGGCCCTTATTAAAGAGGCCCATGCCACCCTCAAAGAGCCCACATCCCCTGAAGAGGCCATTGCCGGCCTAGTGGAGGCAAAGTTCAAGGTGATGAGCATGGATCAACACCTCCTATGCGAGCCCCTGCTCATCACCTTGCTCAACAAGGGGGTGATGGAAAAAATTACCCCCAATACCGCCATTTGTGAGGTGGCACAACTGTCCCAACCTCAACCTCCTCCTCCACCTCCACATTCTTCTTCCGCCCCACCCCCTTCTCCTCCACCTCCACCTTGTTCTTCCGCCCCACCCCCTTCTCGTCCACCTCCACCTTGTTCTTCCGCCCCACCCCCTTCTCCTCCACCTCCACCTTGTTCTTCTGCGCCACCCCCTGCTCCTCCACCTCCTCCTCCTCCTGACAGGAGTACCCCTCCAGTGGCCCAGCCTCCAGCCAAACGAAGAAGGAAGGCTGCAGGGAAGGCTTCAGGAAAGGTTGCAGGGAAGGTTGCCAGGAAGACGAGGAAGTGATGGCCTTGCTTCATTGTGGTCGGACAGAAGGCAGCCTGTTGTAGTACCACACACTTGGGACATATATATCACCTGCTGCTGTTCCTGACCTCTGGGAGGCCAGCATCAGATTGTGTTCAGAAATGTTGGCCTTCTCAAGCTCCCAATTTTAGTGTCCACACAGGGTTGCTGTGTGCTCTGGGGTCCCTGGGGTGCACAAATGGCAGCAGCTTCTCCAGCGCTGCCTTCTCTTTATTTTATTTCAAACATGAATAAATGTTATTTTTCTTTAAGTTCATACTTGACTATGTGTATTTGTAAAAATGAAAAATCTAGCTTTGGAGTAAGCAGATACATTTGACTGACAAAAAAAGGGACAGATAACAACCCCCCAAAAAAAATAACTAAATGGTGTTTCCCAAAAAAGTGTGTAAATTTAAATCATATATATTAAAAGATTCAATGGGAGATCACTACCAAAACATTGCGAAATTACAATTAACATCAGTTATAAAATAACTAATTTTTAAATATTCCTAAAAACTTGCACGATATAATACACATAAATCTTCTTAAGAGCAGCATGAAAAAGCGGCAAGAAAAGTGCCGCGTGAGCTTTCTTTGCCATAAAGCTCACGCGGCACTTTTCTTGCCGGTTTTGGACGAGAAACTCGGTCGTGTGTACGAGGCTTATGAGTTAATATGGGAAAAAGGTGTCTCCTCTCTACTGATGCTTTATCACCAATCCTTGTTTCAATAAAAACCCCACTTTTCAAAAACATTTGTCATTGGGACGGAAAGTGAGGTGAAATGTTCTGAACAGGTGCAGAGACCGCAAGACAAATGTTACAGGGGTGATAACCCTTCCCTATGTTTTCCAAAAAGCTTAAAAATAGATTTTTTGGCTGGAGCTCCACTTAAACAATGTACCTGTTCAAAATTACAAACAGATTCTACATAAGAACAAACCTACAGTCCCTGTCTTGTATGCACCGCCTGTATACAGCTGTTCAGAGTATATAGGGCCTTTTTTATTTTGTGTGCGGGGTTCCCCTTAATATCCATACAAGACCCAAAGGGGCTGGTAATGGGTTGGGGTAGGGGCGGGGTGATGGGGTAGCTATGCCATTTTTCTCAAAGATTTTCATCCATATTACCGGGACCAGATATTACATTAAAGCCGCAAGCAGTTTTAAATGGCTTTTTTTTTCCTTTAGAAATGTCATTTTGTGCAGGGACAGTTCTAAACACGGGAAACACGTGGCACTTCACAGGCATACTTTAGACACCCCCCAGGTACGATATTTATATTGCAATATTTTTTATTGAGGTAAATACAAAACAGGAGAGGAGAAAAATAAAAAATAAATAAATAAAAAAAGGGGGAAGAAAATGAACAAATAGCCGGGTTACATTCGGCCAAACATTTACACGTTTTGACAATATATTTTTACCCCGCCTAGAACCTGTCAGGAGATAGGAGGCACATGCATAATATCATCATAAGAGCTATTCAAGCCCTCAGGTAGGGCATAGTATGTGTGCAAGTACCCAACCCAGTAGCGTTAGAATATACCAGTTCTAGGGGGAGGTATAGGGAGGGTCCAGGGCTTCAGTGGACCCCGATCAAAAAAAAATTGGGGGTTAGCCGTGGATCCCTACTATAATAAGGTTTCCTGCCTCATCAGTAACGTTCTATCACAGTATATCGATAACCAAGGTATACAAAAAGGTATACCACCAAGATTAGAAAGAAAGAGAGAACAAGGGAGAGAGGAAAGGAGCATAGAAGAGAAAGAGAAAGGAGGGAAGGGATAGAGAAAGGAGAAAGAGAGAGAGGGTCACCTGGATTTCCTCATTAAGTGGAAATATACTCGATCCATGGATCCAAGATCTTATTGAACATCTCTGCTTTATTGTGAAGAGTGTAAGTGAGCTTATCATTAATCATAATCCAGTTGAGTTTAGCCATAACTTGTTCTAGGGGTATTCTTGAGTGTTTCCAGTTCCTTGCAATTGTTATTCTCGCTGCCAATAAGATATAGGTTATGAGGCGTATTGATTTTTTGGGGATCCCGTCGGGCAGTCTATGAAAAAGCGCGCTCTCTGGGGACCGATGGATGTTGATACATGTTACTGAATTGATCAGATTAAAAATCCTTATCCAAAACCTGGTCACTAGTGGACATTGCCACCAAATATGGTACATGGTGCCCATCTGTCCACATTGTCGGAAACAATGAGGCGAGGAGGAAGGATGCATTTTAGCTATTCTCGTGGGGACAAAGTACCAGCGTAGCAGCGTTTTTTAATTGGCTTCGATAAGGGTAGTGTTAATAGAGATTTTTGAGAGTTGGTAGGCAATATCTTGCCAGTCTGACAGCTCAAGGGAGAGGTTCAAGTCCCTCTCCCATTGGGTCATATAGGCGAGTTTAGTATCTGGTTCAGTTATAGAAGAGTATATGGTAGAGATCCGGTCCTTCTGTGTGCCTCTGTTTTGGCAAGTTAGTTCAAGTGCGGTAAGTGTCATGGGGCCCCCACCTGTTTAATTTTGGAATTAATGAATGAGAAAATTTGGTTATATCGGAATACCTCAATGGGAGGCATTGAGAAGTTGTCTTTGAAGTATGTAATCGTATGCACTTGGTTTCCATTAAGGAAGTCCCCAATTCTCATTAATCCTTTATTGAGCCACCATTGGAATTGTTGTGGAGCAAGGCCAGGAGGAAACTCCGGATTGCAAAAGATGGGCGCTAGAGGTGTGTGGTGTGACATAAGGGACGTTCGGTGTCTTGTTCTATCCCATACCGCTAGAGAATGTGATAAGGTAGGACATAGAATAGATGGGCGTTTGCGATTAGGAAGCCACATCAAGGCTCCTATTGCCAGTGGGTGGCACGCAAGTGCTTCTATGTAAACCCAAAGAGGGACCGAACCCCTAGTCGTCGTGTGAGTTAGTTGGTCTTCCCAATCTACAGGCTTATTATCGCTCGGCTCAGATAGCCCAAGTCCTCCCATGGGTCTAGGTGTGTAAAGTATTTTTTTTTGTATCCGTGACTTCTTATTACCCCATATGAAGCGTAAAACTTCAGTTTGTATATGTTGCATGTCTCCCCTCGGAATTGCTATCGGTAGTGTCCGGAAATAATATAGGAGTCTGGGCAAAAAAGTCATTTTTATCGAATTGATTCTGCCAAACCAAGAGAGAGAGTATTCCGCCCAGGAGCGAAGATCTTCTTTGAGTTTTTTAAATAAAGGAGGATAATTTGCTTTATATAACGTACCTATCGAAGGGGTCAGATGGACTCCCAAGTATGGGAGGGAGTGGGAAGCCCACTTGAAGCTGTATGTGTTTTGGAGGAGCTGCACCTCCGTGGGAGGTAGTGAGATATTAAGTGCCAGGGTTTTTTGTGAATTTAGGGTCAAACCCGAAATTAGCGAGAAACGATCTAGCAAGGACAAGAGTTCTGGGAGTGAGGTTTGGGGTTTGGTGATGTACATAAGGACATCATCAGCAAATAGTGCACATTTGTGTTCTTGTTGACCACAATAGACACCATGGATGTTGAGATGGGAGCGGATAGCCATTGCAAGGGGTTCTATTGCTAGAGCAAATAGTAGGGGAGAGAGCGGGCATCCCTGTCTAGTATACAGAAAAAATATTAATCCCAGATGTAATTAGAAGGGGATTAAGAGAAAGTGGCTACTTTTAAACAAAAATAAATGGTTTATATTTTCTAACCCCTTGGCCTAGACTAAATTGTTAAGTATCAAAAGGGGAAAGGTTTAAACATGCATATTAAATCAAATATACAGGCGATTAAAATAGAACTTCATATACAATTTTTCCGATAGACTCCTAAAAGAGGAGGTCAATTCGGAAAGTGTGGCAATCAAACAATTAAAACAAACAGAACTAACAGTACCATCACCAACAATGAGGGGAAAGACACACAGCACAGATGGTCCGGACGCCGGCAATTAATTTCACAATGGAGCTGCAAAATGGTAAGATTAGCTTGATTGCAGCCAATATCATAATTTATTCATATAACCAGTAGGTACCATAGTGCAGCTTCACTGTGAATAAATCCTAACAAAATTTGAACCTAACAAGGGGAGATGGAAATATTGACCACTGATATCACCTTCCTAGGGGAAGGAAGATATTGGAATGGTCTCCGTGGGATTTTGGGAAATAGATGGAAGGAACAGGTGTTCCTATTGCACTCCAGGGATCGCACTAGAGTGCATTAATAGCCCTGTACAGATTTTTCCGAGATGGTGAGCTTTGGTTACTTTTCCTTCAATGGCAATCAAATGTAGTAAAGGAGTTTAAGTCATCCCTGTCTAGTACCACGCTGGACTGGGAATATGGATGATTTATGTCCTCTGATAGAAATTTGAGCTATCGGGGAGCTATAAAGTGTTTTCATCAGTGAGATAAACGTAGAGCCAAATCCCATAGTCTCAAGGGTAATAAAAATATAGTCCCAGTTCAGGCTATCGAAAGCTTTGTTAAGGTCTAATGATAAGAGCAAGAGTTCCCGAGCTGGGAGGTTATCCCAATTGGAGCGTACCGCTGAGATCAGAGCGATAGATCTGCGAATTTGATCTAAGGTCTGACGTCCTGCAATAAATCCCGATTGGTCTTTGCGTATATAGTGTTCCAGAAAGGAATTAATTCGGAGGGCTAAAATTTTAGTTAGAATCTTTAGGTCACAATTAATTAAGGAGATTGGGCGATAGTTGCGAACATCAGTGGAATCTCTGCCGGGTTTGGGGATAGCGCTGATGTAAGCTTTATTGTCATCAGATGGGACCACTCCTCCGTCCCTCAGGGAATTAAAATAAAGAGCCAGGTGTGGGACCAGGTGCGTAGCAAATTTTTTATAGTAGATGTTAGGGAGCCCGTCCGGGCCTGGAGATTTATGAAGTGAGAGAGATTTGATAGCATCAGTAACCTCTTCGGTTGTGAATGGTTGGTCCACTAATTCTCTATGATCATCAGTGATGATTGGGAGGGGGAGAGCCCCCAGAAATTTCCTGATGGATGGGGGAGCTACATCTTGGGGTTTCTTGTATAGGTCTGCGTAGAAATTATGGAATTCATTGAGGATTTTATGCGGATCTTGTGAGAGGTGGCCCCCGGATAGCTTTATTTTAGGGAGTGTACGATGGGAATGTCTAGGAGTGAGTTTGTGCGCCAGTAGGGATCCTGGGCGGTCCCGCCAAGTGAAGAATTTATGATTCGTCCACCGTAATTGTTTCTCGGCCCTTGTAGTGAGGCAGATGTTTAATTCTAATCGGGATTGTTCCAGCTTCTTAAACAAGTTGGGAGAAGGGGAGCGTTTATGTTGTTTGGTTAGAGACTCAAACTCCGTGGTTTTGGCAGAAATCAGCTCGACGCAAGCCTTTTTTAGTCTGGAGGCTAGCTGAATAAAGGAGCCCCTAATAGTGGCTTTGTGCGCCGCCCAGTTAATGGCAGGGGATGTATCCTCTGGGATATTATTTGCAAAGTAGGTTTGTATATGGCTGGAAATCTCTATGCAGTGAGATTCGTCACTGAGGAGAGATTCATTTAGTCGCCAATGGAATCCCACAGTTTTATTAGTGAGATCAGTTAGTTGAATCATAACAGGATCGTGGTCTGACCAAGGTGTTGACAAAATTTTTGCAGATCTCAATTTCGGTATCACTCCCGAGGGGAGAAACACGTGGTCTATGCGGGAGTAGTGCCCATGTGCCCTTGAATAGTGGGAGTAGTCCCTAGCGGTAGGATTGGCCTCTCGCCAAGCGTCCACCAAATCATATTTATATAGCAGTTGTGCGAATTTATGATTTTGCCTGGGGGGAGACCGAAGTCCTGAAGTGTGCAATTTATCTTTAGCTAGATCTAGAGCTAGGTTAGAATCACCTGCCAAGATTACAACACCCTCAAATTCGGGTTCTAAGAGTGTTAGAAGGGCGTGAAAAAAGGCGATTTGATTAGTATTGGGGGCATAGTAGACAAGTATGATGATTAAGGTTTCCCCTAGGTGGCCCTTCACTAGAAGGTAGCGGCCCTCTTTATCTTTAATGGTTTTAGTTTCTGTGAACGATATATGCCTAGAGAAGCAGAGGGCTACACCCCTTTTCTTCTCTGAAGCGTTCGCGTAGAAACAAAGAGGGTAATCTCTATGGAGATAGCAGGGGGTAAATGAGGAAATAAAATGTGTTTCCTGGAGAGCCACAATGTCAGCCCCCAACGACCTGTAATGCGTGAGGGCCTTGATTCGCTTGGCAGGCGATCCAAAACCCTGGACATTATGTGAGAGCAGGCGGACATTTCGGGGCGTCGGTTTTATGGAAGACATGAGATACAGTTATGAACAGCGAAATAGCAGACTCACCCACCGGTCTGTAGGATCCAGAGGCCAAAAGCGCCAAGGAACTTTCCAGGTGACCCTCAGGAAAGAACAGTTTTGGAAAAAATTAAAATTGGGGTTAAGAAAGAAGGAGAGAAAGAAGAGAAGAGCAGAGTCAGAGATAGCAAAGAAAATAACAATAGTAGAAAAAAATAAAATCAAGCTGTCGGACCCGGGAACTCCCGGTATCGAGTGACATAGTTTAAGCATGTAACCAAACAATATTACAAACAGTAAACAGTTGAAGTGTCCCAGAGATAAGCCCCAGGTGCGAAGGAGTCTCCACCAAAAACAAGTAATGGAAGAGTCCATCAAATAAGGAGTGCGCATGACCACCCCCCAGCAACAAAAAGTATATCATGAAAAAAAACTTCTTTGGTCCCAGTGTTTCGCCCTAAAATATTGGTAGGGTTATTTAACCTAGTGTACATTGTGGATTATATAAAGATGAGAGGGAAGAGGGAGGAGGGAAAAAAAGGGGGGGAGGGGGGAAAGGAGAAGGGGGAGGGGGGAGGGAGGAAAGGAGAAGGGGGAGGGGAGGAGGGGGAGGGGGACCAGTTCAGTACCAAAAATGCAGGAATATCAAAAAGTGTAAAAACTTAGAGGTCGGCTTGAACGTTTCAAACAAAAGTAACAAGAACATCTTGTTCCGACGAATTTTAGTCGCCCTGTGTGGCGTCTAATGTCCCTTTAGGAGACCGCTGAGAAGACACCACTGCGGGCTTGGACCAGTTCAGTAACATAAAACCCATTCTTCAGGTAGCACGGGATGTCTGGGCAGTTTTCTTAGTTTATTTTGATGACCATAGGGGGGAGAGTGGGGGAGAGTGGAGGAGGAGGGGAGTCTCTGGATCCAGGTTGATTCCATGAAGATGGGTTGTGGGATATAAATCCCAATTTCAGCAGGATCGATTCGCCTTCAGTAAATGATGAAAAGGAGTAAGATTTGCTGTTGAAGGAAAATTGGAGTTTAAAAGGGTAGTTCCATCTGTATCGAATATTACGTTGGGTCAGTGGTGCTAGTAAAGGTTTAAGCGATCGTCTCTTTTGGATTGTGGCCTGAGATATATCAGCGAATATTTGAATCTTGATGCCATTTATTTCCAGGTCTGGGTTCTCTCGGGCATGCCACATCACTGCTTCTTTAATCATGAAGAAATGTGGCTTCACAATCACATCTCTGGGGGGGCCATCAGGTTTAGGGGCTGTCAAAGCTCTATGTATTCGATCAATCTCCATATGGATCTCATCATTGTCGGGTACAGCAGCTTGCATCAGAGATTGTGTGATAGAGGTAATATCTTTTTTATTTTCCGGTATACCGCGAAGGCGAAAGTTATAGCGCCTGGCGCGATTTTCAAGGTCGTCGATCTTTGAGTAAGCGTCCTCAAGTCGATCTTGTAAATCAGTAATCATGTTTGAATTTTGGGAAACTCTGTGGACTGTGTCGTCCATCTTGGATTCAATACTGTCCAATCTATGTCCCATTTCTTGGAAATCTCGTTTTATGTCCAAAGCTAGTTTATCATTAGCTTTGGCTAGCTCTCTTTGAAGCAGGTCAGCAAAGCGTGCTATTAGGATCGGGTCTCCTGAGTATTGTCCCTGAGCAGGGGGTACAGCAGGAGAATCAGCATTGCAATTTGATGCAGATTCTTGGCTGCTGGGCTGGCTGTATATGGCTTCTGCTATCTCCCTGTCCAAGAGGGAGGATGTGTGTGAGTCCATGCTGGGTGATTTAGCTGCAGCCTGAGAGGGAGACAGTGCAGGGGGGCTAGGTGACAGGCAGTCTATGGTTGTCAGCTCACCTTTATCTGGGGGAGATCTTGAGGAGCATAGTGCTGGGTAGTCAGCATCTTCGGTTCTTGGGGCTTGTGCCTGGTTAGGAGGTAGAAGTTTTCCCTTCCCTGCAGCCTGCGTGCCTCGTGTGAGATAGCCGGTCGCCATCTTGGATCCGTGCTGTGTAGCGCGGTTCAAGCTCCGGGAGCCGTTTTTAGGCTTGTAACGTGTTTTTTCCACCATCCGGCGTGTGCCCGGATCCTTCCGCAGGAGGGTCAGGCTATTTATAGCTGCGGGCGAGGTGTGGGGCCGCTATTTGAAGCAGAAGTCGCCGGGGGGTGAGCGGAGCAGGTCAGATGGTCATCTGCTCTGTCCGGCCGCGCATGCGCACCCTCCCAGGTACGATATTTAAAGGAATATTTGACTTTTTTTTTTCACTTTATGCATCATTAAAATGACTGCTCCCGAAAAACGGCCGTTTTTAAAACTTCTTTTTGCATTGATACATGTCCCCTGGTGCAGAACCCGGGTTCCCAAACCCTTTTTAGGACAATAACATGCTTATTAGTCGTTATAATTAGCACTTTAGATTTTGAACGTTCGCATCCATTGTATTTAATAGGGTTCTAACGTTCGTGCGAACTTTCGGTCCGTTCGCGGGGTTCTGGTGCAAACCGAACCCGGGGGTGTTTGGCTCATCCCTAGTGCGCACCAGTTTTAGTAAATCTCCCCCAAAGTGCATCCAGCATTATTGCATAGGTGTGCCTTAGGCTGGCCACAATAAGAGGCCACTCTAAAATGTGCAGTTTTATCACACAGCACAATGCCACAGATATCGCACGTTTTGAGGGAACGTGCAATTGGCATGCTAACTGTAGGAATGTCCACCAGAGCTGTTGCCCTTGAATTGAATGTTAATTTCTCTACCATAAGCCGTCTCCAAAGGCTTTTCAGAGAATTTGGCAGTACATCCAACTGGCCTCACAACCGCAGACCACGTGTAATCACACCAGCCCAGGACCTCCACATCCAGCACCTCCAAGACCGTCTGAGACCAGCCAACCGGACAGCTGCTGCAACAATCGGTTTGCATAACCAAATAATTTCTGCACAAACTGTCAGAAACCATCTGAGGGAAGCTCATCTGCATGCTCATTGTCCTCACCGGGGTCTCGACCTGACTGCAGTTCGCCATCGTGACCGACTTGAGTGGGCAAATGCTAACATTCTATGACGTCTGGCACTTTGGAGAGGTGTTCTCTTTACGGATGAATCCCGGTTTTCACTGTACAGGGTAGATGGTGGACAGCGTGTATGGCATCGTGTGGGTGAGCGGTTTGCTGATGTCAACATTGTGGATCGAGTGGCCCATGGTGGCGGTGGGGTTATGGTATGGGCAGGCGTATGCTATGGACAACGAACACAGGTGCATTTTATTGATGGCATTTTTAATGCACAGAGATACCGTGACAAGATCCTAAGGCCCATTGTTGTGCCATTCTTCCACAACCATCACCTCATGTTGCAACTTGATGATGCACGGCCCCATGTTGCAAGGATCTGTACACAATTCCTGGAAGCTGAAAACATCCCAGTTCTTGCGTGGCCAGCATACCCATTGAGCATGTTTAGGATGCTCTGGATTGGCGCATGCGACAGCGTGTTCCAGTTTCTGCCAATATCAAGCAACTTCGCACAGCTATTGAAGAGAAATGGACCAACATTCCACAGGCCACAATTAACAACCTGCCTGATCAACTCTATGCAAAGGAGATGTGCTGCACTGCGTGAGGCAAATGGTTGTCACACCAGATACTGACTGGTTTTCGGACCCCCCCAACCCCCCAATTCAGTAAAACTGCACATTTCAGAGTGGCCATTTATTGTGGCCAGCCTAGGGCACGCCTGTGCAATAATCATGCTGTCTAATCAGCATCTTGATATGCCACACCTGTGAGGTGGATGGATTATCTCGGCAAAGGAGACGTGCTCACTAACACAGATTTAGACAGATTTGTGAACAACATTTGAGAGAAATAGGACTTATGTGTACACAGAAAAAGTCGTAAATCTTTGAGTTCAGCTCATGATAAATAGGGGCAAACACAAAAGTGTTGCATTTATAATTTTGCTTAGTGTATATATACAGTATATCAGAGTAAATTCATAAAAAAGTTTATATCAATGGCGATGAACCATATGAAATCCCCAAAAGAGATGAAATCCCAAGAAGCGTGCCGATTCTATTATGGAGTGATGCGCAGATTGATCGTTAATAAAATTGCGCTGAGTAAATGTGAGTTAACACCAATTAGCAGCAGTTTTTTATAGCACGTATCTCACCGTTACAAGGTGAATATAAATATTAGGCTACACAATACTGGCAAACCAAGTGACGGATGCCAGTGGTGTGTTGGTTTTTAACTAATTAAAGTGGTTGTAAACCCCTATAAAATATTTTTTTTTAAAACCACCTGTAAGAGAAAGCCATAATGAGCTAATATGACTAGCATAATAGCTCATTATGCATCACTTACCTTAGATTGGGGCCCCCGAAGCCGTCCTCGTCTCCCTCTTCAGCCGCAGCCATCGCTGCGGCGATAGCCAGAAGGTTACTTCCGGGGTTTTGCCGCTCCAGCCAATCACAGCGCCGCTCCGGCGCTGTAATTGGCCGGAGCGGCGAAGACGTGACTCCAAGCATGCGCGCGGGAGCCATCAAATCCGGCTAAGCCGAAGCATTGCTGGGACTTAGCCGGATTTGTGAATGGGATTAACCCTATGAATGCGCCGTTGTCTACGGCGCGCATGCGCCATAGACATGGATGCATGTAATTTTTAGCAAATATCTCCTAAACCGTTTAGGTTTAGGAGATATTTCTTGCAACTACAGGTAAGCCTTAATCTAGGCTTACCTGTAGGTGCAAGTTGCAAAAGTGGGTTTACAACCACTTTAAGCAAGCAGCAGTGGGTTAATCCTCCTGCAGCTGTGCGAGTATATTAGGCTGGAGCTGCGCTGCGTGGCCACACCATCTGACGAAAGCATTGTGGAAACGCGCGTCAGGCTGAGACCACGCAGCAACCATTGCCGTCGTATCTCCTGCTCTGCCCACCCGGGAACACCGCTGTGGCAGTGGAAGGTATAGCAGGACAGAACGACTTTACACTTGATACTGTTTTTAACAAGGCTGACACATTGTAAGTGTACACCAAATAGAATTTTCGAAATAAAGAATTCTTTACTGGATCACGCTATGTGCACACTTTAATATTTTTTTTAACGAGTCACATATAGATGGAGGCTTTTGGAGACCACTGACAACAAGTATATGGGATCCATTCATCAGCTTAAGATCAACATAGCTGACACACTCCAGCTGGATGACATCTGAGATGCAATGATATGCTCTGAATTGGCTTACATCTGGTAAGTGTTTTTCCTTTGGGGATTAGCAGACAAGCAGTGTGCGGAGGAAGACTATCTCTTCTTGGGATTTCATCTCTTTTTGGGATTTCATATGGTTCATCGCCATTGATATAAACTTTTTTTATGAATTTAGTCTGATAGTAGAGTTCATATGGACTATACATTTATGAGTGATTATGCAAGCACATTTTCTATGGACTGTGCACCCATTCAATCCTTTTAGCGCTACTAATGTTTAAATGATTATTTATTTATTTATTTAGACATATTTTTGATTACATTTTTACCATTATAGTAGCAGCTTTACTAGTATCTTTATTCCCATGATCGCTGAGGGAGAGGTATTTAAATTTTAATTATTTCTCATTTCTGTTTACATATATATATATATATATATATATATATACAGTATATATATATATACATAATTTTATTTATTATTATTTAGCTGTATATATCTTGCTATTAGCATAACCTACTGCTAAAGACAACCCATTGAAGGTTACTTGTGCTGTGTCATTTTAATAAAAGTTTTTACGTACTTCACTATCGGAGATATAGGTTTTTTTCATGTGGGAGACTTGACTGACTTAATGTCATCGTTTGGATCCGCTTTGATACCCTGGGAGGTAATTAAGCTGTAAGGCCGAGCATGAGAGTGCGAGGCATATCCTATTGGTGAGTGCAAGTTCTTAGGGAGTGGAGTCACTAATCACCTTGGTGTGGTGAAGGTCTTTTCAAGAGAACACAGGAAGACATTATATTCATTCTTTATTTGAAGTCACTATATTTGGAACTACTTTTTTTCACTTATGGACTTTTTTAGAAAACACTTCACAGTAATTGTTTTGAAAACACTGTTTGAACGTTATGGACACCTGATAACTATAATTTTACTTTTATGCACATATTTATTTTCATAGGGTGTATATTTGTAATTTTATATATATATATTTCTTTACAGGGTATATATATTTTAGATTATTATTTAGAGTTGTGTTGTGATACACAGAGCGCTACTATTTTTGGTTATTATTTTTGGTTATTCAAAATTGTTTTTATTCTAATATATTGTATTTAAATTCAAATTCATTCTTTTAAAAAATGTAATTTCGGAAGATGGTTATATATTATATTTTTATTATTCTATTCTATTCTATTTTATTTTCTGTTCTATTTATTTGTATTTATTTGTATTATTTTCTTTTCTATTCCAATTTAATCTTTTCTATTGAAATTGGAATTCATTTGTTCAGAAATTCGAATTTCGGAAGATAGTTATATATTCTTTCTATTTTATTCTATTCTGTTCTATTGTTTTCTATTCTATTATTTTCAGTTATTTTCCATTCTATTGTAATTTTTCTCTTTCAATTCAAATTATTTCTATTGGAAATTCGAATTTTGCAAGATGGTTATATATGTTTTCTATTTTATTCTATTCTATATTATTCTGCATTTAAATGGAAAAAAATCAAATCTGAATGCGTTTTTGAATTGAATATCAATTCAATATTTTTTGAATGCGTTAGAGATTCTTGAATTAGAATACGAAACTAAATGAAACTAATTCTGAAAACGAATTCAATGAATTTAACTAATCAAATTTATTAAAATAACGAATCAAAACTAAACGAATTTTGCACATGTCTATCAGTGTTAATTTTGCTTTTTTATCCTACCTAAAACATACTAACACTGATACTAATTTAAAAATGCTTTCTTTTTAATCAAACCTAAGATATACTGACCCTGGAATTTGACTGACTATAACCTTTGACCCTCATCTTCACTCTAACCTTAACCCTGACCTCGATCAAATGCTATTTTCTAGCTATTTTATCTTTTTTTATAATTTTTTTTTACACAGTCTTATTTGTTTACATTTTCTCCTCTAGCAAGAAGAAAAACATACAATGGATCTTTTTCTCAATTTAGTGCCGGTTCACACTTGTGCGAGTTGATACCGAATGCGATGCGTTAAACACAAAATAGAATCGCATGTCATCCAAAAATTAATTATTTTCAATTATGGTGGTTCACATCTATGCGTTGTGATTCCTCTCCGAATGCGATGTGATGCGATGAAAAAAAGGGTCTTGTGCGAGTTTAGACCATTGCGTTGCGAATTTAGTCTACCTAGACATGAATGTAAATCGTTCTGGAATCTCATTTGTGGTTCACACATATGCAAATTCTTCACCTCCAGCTCCTCCTTCAAGTTCTGCCCCCTCACTTCCTGTTTCCTGTCTCGTGTCCATCTGTAAACAGAGAAGATGGCCCCCAGGCATCGGAACAGCATTGATAATGAGGAGCTCATCAAGCTTGTCCGTGACAGGCCATATTTATGGGACAGCTGGATTGAATAATACAAAAATAATGCCCGGAAGAGCAGAGGTTGGGTTGAAATTTGTCAAACTCTGTATGCAGACTGGGATGACTTCACACCTCAGGTTCGCAAAATTAAACGTAAGTACATTCCTATTTATTCATCCCACTGACCACCAATCCCACTGACCACCAATGTAAGGACATGTATCCCACTGACCACCAATCCCACTGACCACCAATGTAAGGACATGTATCCCACTGACCACCAATCCCACTGACCACCAATGTAAGGACATGTATCCCACTGACCACCAATGTAAGGACATGTATCCCACTGACCACCAATCCCACTGACCACCAATGTAAGGACATGTATCCCACTCACCACCAATCCCACTGACCACCAATGTAAGGTCATGCATCCCACTGACCCCCAATCCCACTGACCACCAATGTAAGGACATGTATCCCACTGACCACCAATCCCACTGACCACCAATATAAGGGCATGCATCCCACTGACCACCAATGTAAGGTCATGCATCTCACTGACCACCAATCCCACTGACCACAAATGTAAGGACATGTATCCCACTGACCACCAATCCCACTGACCACCAATGTAAGGGCATGCATCCCATTGACCACCAATGTAAGGACATGTATCCCACTGACCACCAATTTAAGGACATGTATCCCACTGACCACCAATGTAATGTTGTGGGATGATATTGCATGCTCAATATGCTGACACAAAGCACAAAAAATAAACGGACACACTGTTGAACAATAAAACATGATCACATTTATTGAAAAAAGTTAAAGATATTAGACGATGCAGCATTGACAGGGAAAAAAGTTATTGATCTTTATGCAATGGCATCAAGCTGCCATGATACTTGACCTGCAAGACTCATAAAGAAGTCAGTAAACTTCTCACGGACGCTGGCCCCTCTGTAATTGCCCCTTGTATGTGTCCAATCTGCGCCTTCCATCTCATCCAACAAAGAGTCCTCGAAAAGGTATCCATCTCTTTCCCGGACAAAATTGTGGAGTGCACAGGCATATTTTAAGGCAATTATGGCGTGTTCCATGTTCCATGGGGTGTGCAGAAATCGCCATTTGTTTGCCATGATTCTGAAAGTACACTCCACAACCCTTCATGCTCTTGTTAGCCGATAGTTAAAGACCCTTTTTCTCCACAGACAGTGACCGGTTAGCATATTGCCTTAGCATTTTTTCAGAAAGAGCGAAAGCCTCATCACAGACAAATATTAAAGGGAGAGAGGGTTCAGATGTTCCAGGGAGTGGTCGTTCGTTTGGGAGGTCCAATGTGTTCTCCCGGATCATTCTTCCAAAACTAGGGTGGGAAAAAATGCTGGAGTCAGAACTACTCCCATAAGAACGAATGTCTATGTATGTGAACGAGTAGTTTGCATCAGCCACTGCCAGAAGCACAAAAGAAAAATATTTTTTATAATTAAAAAATGTTGTCCCACTACCGACTGGCCTAACAATTCTGATGTGCTTGCCGTCTATGACACCCACACAGTTAGAGAAGTTGCAGCGATCCCAAAACAACTGAGCTTTGGAGTTCCATTTGTCTTTGTTTGGTTTTCTCATGACCACATCTCTTAAGACCTCCCAGATGGCCATACAGGTGTCCCGTACATATGTGTTGACCATAGATTTTCCCAGTTTGAACTCGTATTGCAAGCTGGCAAATGAATTTCCAGTTGCTAGGTACCTGTAAAAAATAGAAAATGAATTAGTTATGTTTTTTTTTATTACAGAAGGACTTATACGCACAAGTGGCGGAGCCTCAAGGACACACTTCAGAGACACCAGAGACTGGAGCGTGAAGCAAGGAGTGGGTTTGGTGGCCCCCCAAAGCGTCCCTATGCCTTCGCCAGATACATGGATTTTTTGAAGCCTGTTCTAGAATTAAGGAAGTAAGTTATCTTACAAGAATCGGTCACTCTACCATCTCTATCTAATTACCCTGTCCTACCCCTAACCTTTACTTCTCTCCCTATCATCTTTTGACTTTTTTTCATAATAGAGTTCTAATTTCAAATTTTTGTATTGCAGCATGGAAGCAAGTTGGGAGGAGGAGGAAGAAGAGAAGGAGGAGGGGGAGGAGCATGCTGCTACTGTTAACGCTGATGAAGGAGTATCATTTGCTTGCACAAATCATGAGGATTCATCTATGGAGCTCCAGGGTGAGGTGACCGAGGTTCATGAGTCCTCTTCTCAGGAGCTGGATAATGAGGATACTGACGTTTCGACACCTTCCAGCAGAAGGCAAAGGCAAGCATCTACTTCCTGCAGGAAGCAAAGCAGCAGGGCAGCAGAACAGGTTGAAGACGAAGACCAGACCAATAAATTACTACACATAGTGTCAGGGATCACTGAACAATTTGATGCCCAGCGATGCCCTCATGCTATGTTTAACAAAACAATACTCCTGCGCTCTGATGTCTTGGTGTATGCGGGGCGTGTCGATCATTCCTCAGTAAACAGGCAACACTTTAGGAATCTTGCAGCCCTCCTCAGAACTATGGGTGTTCATACAACTGTAAAAAAACAAAAAACAGGAGGGCGCACCGACCTAGTGTATTACCAGATAAAATCTTTATTAAAATGTATAAAAACAGCAATGGTCCTACTCACAAGCAGAGCGTTAAAATGAGCTTTTTCTAGTGACCAGCCTGAATCATAGGACGACTGAAGTTAAAACTCGATGACCAGGGAGATAGATGGTACCTCAAATGTGCTGGATGGCTGACGCGTTTCCGGGGCGCACCCCTTTCTTCAGAGCCTACACAGCTTGTGGTATCCTATTCTCATGGATAACCCCACACATATAGATATACACACACTCATGTCCACCAAGGAGGCCCCGACCCATCGTCCCCACCCCAATAGGCCCCGCCCCTACAAACTCCACCCCCAGAGGTGTGTCTCATGATTAACCCATAGGGGTGAATCAGAAATTAAATATAATTCGACATGCTATGTGACACCAATTGTGCACTAGAGTAAAACAAATCATTTCACATCATAGATACATATAAAATAGTGGTGGAAGATAGAGGTTCAAATTCAAAGGACCAGTGTGCCACTAATGATCAAAATACTCCTAGCAAACTTGTACCCAAACCCCCACTGATCCCGCATCACAGGGTGACCAGGTAGGCTAGTAGTATACAACAGATATGTAACAAGCATCTAATTGTGCCCGAACGAACCGCTTACCGTATGCAGCAGGGGCCAACAGTAGATGCAAAGGTGTCCAATGATCTGCCAGTGGGAGAGATGCATCTAGGATTCCACTCACTGCATCCTATACCTAACCTTCTATTAAGGGAGAGAGGCACATTCGGAGCTTTGGACTAGAAGTGCGGGTGTTACAAACTTTTCCACCCGCACTTCCTGTTTGTCAGTGGTGCGGCCTGATTGGGCGAATGCCAGGCCTCGATCTGGATGCCGAGTCGGAAGTGCGGGTGTGTTTGCGTTCCACCCGCAACTTCCGGTAGCACTACAGTGAATGCGCTCGCCCCTCCTATCACTCCTAGGGGCGGAGTGCAGAGGAGGCTTGTCCAAAGCATGGAATGGGTCGCAATTGCCTAGAGGTGTGGGTGTCACTAGCGTGTCTACCCGCACTTCCGGTCGCGTCCCTGTTTGTCTATAGCACAGCCTGATAAGGCAAATACCAGGCCTCGATCTGGATGCTAAACTGGAAGTGCGGGTGTGTTTGCGTTCCACCCGCAATTTCCGGTGAAACCACAGTGTACACACCCGCTCCTCCTATCACTCTTAGGGGCGGAGTGTAAAGGAGGCCTGTCCAATGACAAGGAGAAAAAAAAAAAGGGGGGGGAGAGAGGAGCCTCCTCCATGCACACACGCACATGCACACCCATACAAAGGATCCACAGATACGTACAGTGGGTCTAGTACATAGGAAAACTCCTACCTGGCAAATAATTGTGGGGCAGTGGGGATAAATGGGACCTTTGTCCCACGAAGTTATTTTATCCATGGAGATAGTCCATCAATGTTGTTTCCCACAAATTCACTTTGGTGATGGGGGAATGTTTTTGGCAAAGAAACCAGGTAGGAGTTTTCCTATGTACTAGACCCACTGTACGTATCTGTGGATCCTTTGTATGGGTGTGCATGTGCGTGTGTGCATGGAGGAGGCTCCTCTCTCCCCCCCCCCCCTTTTTTTTTTTATTTTTTCTCCTTGTCATTGGACAGGCCTCCTTTACACTCCGCCCCTAAGAGTGATAGGAGGAGCGGGTGTGTACACTGTGGTTTCACCGGAAATTGCGGGTGGAACGCAAACACACCCGCACTTCCAGTTTAGCATCCAGATCGAGGCCTGGTATTTGCCTTATCAGGCTGTGCTATAGACAAACAGGGACGCGACCGGAAGTGCGGGTAGACACGCTAGTGACACCCACACCTCTAGGCAATTGCGACCCATTCCATGCTTTGGACAAGCCTCCTCTGCACTCCGCCCCTAGGAGTGATAGGAGGGGCGAGCGCATTCACTGTAGTGCTACCGGAAGTTGCGGGTGGAACGCAAACACACTCGCACTTCCGACTCGGCATCCAGATCGAGGCCTGGCATTCGCCCAATCAGGCCGCACCACTGACAAACAGGAAGTGCGGGTGGAAAAGTTTGTAACACCCGCACTTCTAGTCCAAAGCTCCGAATGTGCCTCTCTCCCTTAATAGAAGGTTAGGTATAGGATGCAGTGAGTGGAATCCTAGATGCATCTCTCCCACTGGCAGATCATTGGACACCTTTGCATCTACTGTTGGCCCCTGCTGCATACGGTAAGCGGTTCGTTCGGGCACAATTAGATGCTTGTTACATATCTGTTGTATACTACTAGCCTACCTGGTCACCCTGTGATGCGGGATCAGTGGGGGTTTGGGTACAAGTTTGCTAGGAGTATTTTGATCATTAGTGGCACACTGGTCCTTTGAATTTGAACCTCTATCCTCCACCACTATTTTATATGTATCTATGATGTGAAATGATTTGTTTTACTCTAGTGCACAATTGGTGTCACATAGCATGTTGAATTATATTTAATTTCTGATTCACCCCTATGGGTTAATCATGAGACACACCTCTGGGGGTGGAGTTTGTAGGGGCGGGGCCTATTGGGGTGGGGACGATGGGTCGGGGCCTCCTTGGTGGACATGAGTGTGTGTATATCTATATGTGTGGGGTTATCCATGAGAATAGGATACCACAAGCTGTGTAGGCTCTGAAGAAAGGGGTGCGCCCCGGAAACGCGTCAGCCGTCCAGCACATTTGAGGTACCATCTATCTCCCTGGTCATCGAGTTTTAACTTCAGTCGTCCTATGATTCAGGCTGGTCACTAGAAAAAGCTCATTTTAACGCTCTGCTTGTGAGTAGGACCATTGCTGTTTTTATACATTTTAATAAAGATTTTATCTGGTAATACACTAGGTCGGTGCGCCCTCCTGTTTTTTTTTTTTTTTTTTTTTTTTTTTTTTTTTTCTCATGCTATGTTTGCCATTAGTTTGGTGCCTCTTCTCAAAGAGGTCTTACCAGACCATTACTTTAATATGAGGATTGCAGTGCAACATTGCATCCATTCCTTCACTTGCCACGCCATGTTTCTGTGCCAACGCACCAGAGTCCTAGTATCCAAACATTTAGTCCCATTTCTACTGCTTCAAACACTGCACCAAACCCTTATCCCTCTAGTTTTGTGGAACCCTCTAGCATCTATGAGACCCCCAGATCACGAATCCCATATCCCATTCCTTCACAAGTTGCCTCAGTAATTTCACCCCCAAGTACAACCACGGATATTACTAGACCAATGTATATGAGACCACTTGAGTCAACATCTTATCATGTCCCGTCACAAAACAGACCACCACAGCTCTACGAGTAAATACCGTCCATGGCAAATCAATTTCCACCTGTAGCAAGACCAATGGAACAGCACAAACCGATAAGTCCAAGTCATTATCCATATCACAATCGGTCACTTGAAGTTGCCTCTAACATGCCTATGCCCTATAGACAATATGGGCCCCCAAGTGTACCACCGGATACCAAGATATCCTCACCTGTGCCATTGAGGAAATATCCCTTAACACAAGATGAAGCCTTGCAGCTAACACCACCGAGCTCTTCAACACTACAATGGCATGATTTAACCAAGCCTGGTGAACATAGTTCACCAAGTTTTTTGAATTTGTAGAGGACTACCTGCTAATGTCGCTACCAACTTCATGTTGAAATTCAATACTTTCTTCGTAAATGTTATGTTTTTTGTTAAATTATCTATCCTATTTTGAATATCTCAGGGAAAAAGAGATGGAGAGAAAAAATTTTACTGGGGAAAGTGGAGATGAAGATGCGAGGAAGGGAGGATGAGAGAGTTGGAGATGACAGGGAGGATGAGGTGGAGAACTAGAGTTTTAGTTAGTAAAGTTTTGTAAGTTATAATCAAAGTTACGTTAAGTTAAAGCTAAAGAGTGAGAGGAAGTTATAGAGTCAGAGGAAGTTGGAGAGTCAGAGGAAGTTAGAAAGTCAGAGGAAGTTAGAACGTCTTTGGAAGTTAGAGAGTCAGAGGAAGTTGGAGAGTCAGAGGAAGTTAGAAAGTCAGAGGAAGTTAGAAAGTCTTAGGAAGTTGGAGAGTCAGAGGAAGTTGGAGAGTCAGAGGAAGTTAGAAAGTCAGAGGAAGTTGGAGAGGCAGAGGAAGTTAGAAAGTCAGAGGAAGTTGGAGAGGCAGAAGAAGTTGGAGAGTCAGAGGAAGTTAGAAAGTCAGAGGAAGTTAAAAAGTCAGAGGAAGTTGGAGAGGCAGAGGAAGTTGGAAAGTCAGAGGAAGTTAAAAAGTCAGAGGAAGTTGGAGAGGCAGAGGAAGTTGGAGAGTCAGAGGAAGTTAGAAAGTCAGAGGAAGTTAAAAAGTCAGAGGAAGTTGGAGAGGCAGAGGAAGTTATAGAGTCAGAGGAAGTTAGGAAGTCAGAGGAAGTTGGAGAGTCAGAGGAAGTTGGAGAGTCAGAGGATGTTAGAAAGTCAGAGGAAGCTAGAAAGGCAAAAGACGTTGGAGAGGCAGAGGAAGTTAGAGAGTCAGAGGAAGTTAGAGAGGCAGAGGAAATAAGAAGGTGATGGAAAAGGGGGAAGAAAGTGCATAGTGTGTTTAAAAATTAAAAAATAAAAGGTGAAGGAGAGTGTTGTCTCCTCTTTATGTTGTTCTTGATATGTAAGAAGAAATTTGAAAGTTTCTCCAATGGTTGGTGCAAAGCATGTACTCACAAACTGATTACAAGTTTAAAAAAAAAAAAAAACTTTTTTTGGAAGACAATTTTGTTGTGATATCTGTCTGCATTCTTTGCATTCCTATAGCTTACTATGGTGCATAGCATAAAATTCACAAAGTATATCTATGAAATTTACCTTAATGTAACAAGCAACCTTTCCGCTGGCTCCACACTTTTCCGAAAGGTGGTGTTCTGATACTCCAATCGTGTACCAAGCAACCAAAGTAATTAATCAATACTAAGAAATAAAACCACAAAACCAATGTAAGTGACAAGCTAAAGCCCATACACAATCACATGGTAAGAGGCAAGAGTTCTAGTGAAAGGAGAAAAGAGATGTAAAGTGGGATTGGTGGTCAGTGGCATTGGTGGTCAGTGGCATTGGTGGTCCGTGGGATGCATGCCCTTACATTGGTGGTCAGTGGGATGTATGCCCTTACATTGGTGGTCAGTGGGATTGGTGGTCATTGGGATTGGTGGTCAGTGGGATGTATGCCCTTACATTGGTGGTCAGTGGGATTGGTGGTCAGTGGCATTGGTGGTCAGTGGGATTGGTGGTCAGTGGCATTGGTGGTCAGTGGCATTGGTGGTCAGTGGGATGCATGCCCTTACATTGGTGGTCAGTGGGATTGGTGGTCATTGGGATTGGTGGTCAGTGGGATGTATGCCCTTACATTGGTGGTCAGTGGGATTGGTGTTCATTGGGATTGGTGGTCAGTGGGATGCATGTCAGTGATAGATAGAAAGGAGGATCGAGGAGGAGAAGGAAGAGGGGTACAGGTACTAACCTATTTACTGACATCCGGGTATAGTTGAAGAACTTCTCCTCATGCTGCCTGAGATGATTGTAGAGGATCCTAAACTGACCACTCTCTTCCCTATTTTGAATAATTGGATGGACCCAATATCTTCTTGTACTCATCAGTCTCTTGGTCCTCTTCCTCCTCTTCCTCCGGGCTTTGTCCATCAGTACTGCAGCAGTAGCAGTAACAACTGCTGCCATTATCAACGGCACATGATGAAACATAATGACCAAAAAACAAAATCCTCACTGACTACTCACAAAAACCACACTCCTCCAACGACAATACTCTCCCCACAAGAGAGAGCACATGAAGTTAACACCCATTTTTTTTCTTGGCTTTTCAATTGGCCTGAGCACAAATCGCATCTGTGCCTAATTAAAATTCTAAGCGCATTAAATTCACTTTGGATTTGTATTGCAATCGCGCTGGTAATTAACAAACGTGCAATGCAATTATGATGTTTATTTTTTCATTGCGTAAGTGTGAACCGGCACTTAGGAAGAAAAACACACATGGGGCAGGCTATACAGTAACTGATCATTGTAATAGCCAATCAGGGGCTATCACAGCGATCAGGTGATCGAAATTTGAGCCTCCCAATTCCCAAATCTTAGAGCCCCAGGTCCCGTACTAAGTGACAGACCAGTCTCTTAGTTGGGAGGGTGCTCTCAGCAGAAACACAACTACGCATTCATGCAGCCTCATAGATAACTTGAGGCCACATACTGTATATGTGTACAATCAGTGGGAAGAGGTTAAACATATTTTAAACATGAGTAGCCTGAGGAGTAAAAAAAATTCCTTTCAAATTCAAATTTTACTCTGCAGAGGGAATTTTCACTTAACTTAGTGAATGAGGTGAAGCAAAGAAATAATTCATATTGCAAAGAATACACAATCCTGAGCAAGGAAAGAATGCAAAATAACTTTTTTGCTTGAACATGAACATGTTGAATGATTAAAGACAACACAAGATTTCACTTAATGTTTTGTCCCATTGATGCAACAGGAAGCAAGAGAAAAGCTCAACAAAGTTGGGAAAATTCCCCTCTTAACCGATTCCCAATAGGCTCACGCAGATATACTACGGCACAATGGCTCTCTTGGGCAAAACCCTGTATTGGTACGACCTTCCCTTTTAGACCTGCCAGAGGGCGAGCACGTGCCTGCTGCACAATCGCGTGCACGTGCGCCAGCCTGGGGATTTGTGTGTGTAAACACAAAAATCCCTGTTCTGTAATGGGAGAGGAGACAAATTGTTTGTTCCTACTAAGTAGGAATAACGATATGTCTCCTCCCCCAATTAGTCACATCCCCATACAGTTAGAACACACTGAGGGAATACACATTTAATCCCTTGATAGCTCCCTAGTGTTAACCCCTTCCATACCAGTGACATTTAAACAGCAATCAGTGCATATTTATAGAACTGATCGCTGTATTAATGTCAGTGGACCCAAAAATGTGTCAAAAGTGTCCGATCTGTCCGTCGCAATGTCACAATACCACTAAAAATTGCAGATCACCACCATTACCAAAGTAAAAAATAAAAAAATGCTATAAAAATGCCATAAATCTTTCCCATAGTTTGTAGACGCTATAACTTCTGCGCAAAACAATCAATATACGCTTATTGCGATTTTTTTTACCAAAAATATGTAGAAGAATATATATTGGCCTAAACTGATGAAGAAATTTATATTTATTTATTTATTTGGGGGATATTTATTATGAATGAATTTGTTGTTTTACGATTAGTTGAAATTCAATGCTATTGTGATTCGGAGTTTCGTATACATCATTTGTGAATAACGAATCTTTTGGCTGAATTTTGATTCATAAAAAAATGAATTGCACATCTCTACCAAGAACTTTCACTCATTCTTTTAGCCTGCTATGCAGCAAAAAAGATAGTGGTTGCTCTAGAAATACATAGGGGCAACCACCTATGATTCTATGCACTGAAATTAAACACATTTTCAAAAGTGTGACAGGTTTGAAGTAACTAGCGGGGTTAAGTATTGCAATTATATAACCCATTTATCACACAGTATGTGCACAGAGTAAGGACTGCAGCCTGTAATAATCTTGTAGGTATAATTTATATAAATGAGTCTGATCAGATTCATTGTTTCCATTTTTTTATAAAATTTTCTTCAGCCACCCACAAATAGTAGCAAAACAAAGAGTGTGAGAAATTTGGAACTTCATGAACATATTTGCTGCCCTACTGTTGGATGCTGTAATAGACATTCATCATTACAATAGATTGTATTGTGTTTCCACCACTGCTCATCTACTTTGGGGAGCCACCAGCCTTCCACGTTGTCTGCTGGCCTTCATGTTAGCATTCATCCTTTCTTTTGGACAGGCATGCTGGATTTAGGCATACATCACCACTATCATTTGTTTTTAACTATTGCATGCTCCAGTGTATGCATAAAGTGCTCTGGTAATAGCTTCATATTTTATTTAAGGTTAAATTCAACTTTTTTTTTTTATATAAATTCCAGCTTCCCTGTGTATGAATATACCATAATTGTATCTGTTGCAAAAAAAGAAAAGGCTTTCCCTATACAGTGGTACCTTGGATTACGAGCATAATTTGTTCCAGAAGAATGCTTGTAATTCAAAGCACTCATATATCAAAGCGAGTTTCCCCATAGAAGTCAATGGAAACTCAGATAATTCGTTCCACAGTGACTTCTATTGTATGCAGCACCGCATATGGCCAGAGATGGGGGAGCGCCGGAGACACTCGGTAACCACTTGGAGCTGCTCGGATGCACTCAGAAACCCTCGGAGAGGCTTGGAAACATTCAGGAATGGAGTGTTTCCGAGTGCATCTGAGCGGATCAGAGTGTCGTCTGCGCCCCCTCACCTCTGACCAAATGTGGTACTCCACACCGCAGAGGTTTGAATCCTGCTTGTTTTGCGAGGCAAACGCTCGTAAACCAAGTCAGGATTTACAAAAAAAATAGCTCGTATTGCGAAACGGTTGTTAACCGCTTTACTCGCAATCCGAGGTATTACTGTATTCCTAGAGCAGGCATCACCTCAACTTCCAGTTTCTTCTATAGAAAGACCTCAATGACTTCCTGGTATCTGTTCTATAGGACATGAAAATTGTTAGAAGAATGAGGAAATACTTTAGCAGAGGACCTCATTTAAACATACCCTACACCTGCCATCCCCCTGAAGTAGATTTCTCCCACCTAACTGTGCAGTTACATGCTCCTCCCATACAATAATTGTGATAAGTCTGATAAATATATATATACATTCCATTCATGGCATACTCTAATTATGTTCAAATTGTATTTAAACATGGATGACAATCCATAAAGTCAACACATATAAATATATAATATCTATAATGAAATATAAGCAATCGCAGATGATGTGGGTTAGACACGCCCAAAGTCCTGTGATAATGGCTACACAAAGTTTCCAATATAGTTAAACAATCACATATATCATGTGGGCTGGACAGCCATGTAGACCACCAACAACTATGGCTCACGTGTGCACAGCAGCTGTTTAGGGATCATCAAATAGCATGGTTATCTTCCATGAAGAACTGGTACTTGTAAATCCATTTAATCAAACTGAAATTTTTTTACTTTAATCCAGTACTTTTTAATTGTGCCTGAGCCCATTTATAAGACCAAATAATCGGGAGGGGCTTCACATGTCCATATAGCCCAGTGTACTGGCCAGAACTCCACCAGAACTCCACCACCAGGGAAGACTGGCTCTACATACAGACTAAAAATAATATTGCACATTAAAATAAATAGTGGACATTCCCCACAAGTGCATGATGAGGGAATCAAGCAATATGTACATGCTAGGTTCAAATGCCGATCATCCAATCCACTAAGTTATGTAAATAGCATTAAGCCATGGTAAGGTAAAAAATATATACTTATCAGTCCATGTCTCCTTCAAGCCAGGGGCAATCAGAGTAGCAGGGTGAAAGAAATTGCCTGACCTGCTTTGCTGGCGGGGCACCAGCTGCGTCAGGGGGTCACTTAAATGAGGTATCCGGAGACACTGTCCCACCTCCGTCATCAACAGAAATACCAGAAGTGATGTCATCACACACAGCGTGATAGTATAATCGGGCATAGTGGAAGTGACATCATTATCTTTAGGCAAACTAAAACACACTGCCATCTAGAGAACTGAAGGGGACAAGCCAACCTCATAATAGGGAGTGGGACAGGGCCATCTCCTAGCACCTGGAAACCACAACACAAAAAGTATATAAATAAAGCAACAAATCAAGCATGGCCAAAATGATATGAAGACAATGCAATATATATAAAAACCAAACATCCTAAATACATTATCTCACAAAAGTGAGTACACCCCTCACATTTTTGTAAATATTTTATTATATCACATATAGTGACAACACTAAAGAAATTACACTTTGCTACAATGTAAAGTAGTGAGTGTACAGCTTGTATACAAAATTTACTGTCCCCTCAAAACAACTCAACACATTAATGTCTCAAATGCTGGTAACAAAAGTGAGTACACTCCTAAGTTAAAATGTCCAAATTGGGCCCAATTAGCCATTTTCCCTCCCCGGTGTCATGTGACTCGTTGGTGTTACAAGGTCTCAGGTGTGAATGGGAAGTAGGTGTGTTAAATTTGGTGCTATCGCTCTCACTCTCTCATACTGGTCACTGGAAGTTCAACATGGCACCTCATGGCAAAGTACTCTCTGAGGATTGGAAAAAAAGAATTGTTGCTCTACATAAAGATGGCCTAGGCTATAAGAAGATTGCCAAGACCCTGAAACTGAGCTGCAGCACGGTGGCCAAGACCATACAATGGTTTAACAGGACAGGTTCCACTCAGAGCACGCCTCGCCATGGTCGACCAAAGAAGTTGAGTGCACGTGCTCAGCGTCATATCCAGAGGTTGTCTTCAGGAAAAAGATGTATGACTGCTGCCAGCATTGCTGCAGAGGTTGAAGGGGTGGGGGGACAGCCTGTCAGTGCTCAGACCATAAGGCACACACTGCATCAAATTATTCTGCATGGCTGTTGTCCCAGAAGGAAGCCTTTTCTAAAGATGCACAAGAAAGCCTGCAAACAGTTTGCTGAAGACAAGCAGACTAAGGACATGGACTACTGGAACCATGTCCAGTGGTCTCATCAGACCACGATAAACCTATTTGGTTCAGATGGTGTCAAGTGTATTTGGCGGCAACCAGGTGAGGAGTACAAAGACAAGTGTGTCTTGCCTACAGTCAAGCATGGTGGTGGGAATGTCATGGTCTGGGGTTGCATGAGTGCTGCCGTCACTGGGAAGCTAAAAATGAATTGAGGGAACCATGAATGCCAACATGCACTGTGACATATTGAAGCAGAGCACGATCCCCTCCCTTCAGAGACTGGGTCGCAGGGCAGTATTCCAACATGATAATGACCCCAAACACACCTCCAAGACGACCACTGCCTTGCTAAAGAAGCTGAGGGTAAAGGTAATAGACTGGCCAAGCATGTCTCCAGACCTAAACCCTATTGAGCATCTGTGGGGCATCCCCAAATGGAAGGTGGAGAAGCGCAAGGTCTCTAACATTCACCAGCTCTGTGTTGTCGTTATGGAGGACTGCAAGAAGACTCCAGTGGCAACCTGTGAAGCTCTGGTGAACTCCATGCCCAAGAAGGATAAGGCAGTGCTGGAAAATAAATTGCCAGACAAAATATTGACACTTTGGGCCCAATTTGGACATTTTCACTTAGGGGTGTACTCACTTTTGTTGCCAGCGGTTTAGACATTAATGGCTGTGAGTTATTTTGAGGGGACAGCAATATATATACAAGCTATATACTTACTAATTTACATTGTAGCAAAGTATAATTTCTTCAGTGCTGTCACATGAAAAGATATAATAAAATATTTTCAAAAATGTGAGGGGTGTACTCACTTTTGTGAGATACTGCACTGTATATAAATATATATGCAGTAAGGGCAGAGTATATAATAGTGCATTGAAGTGGTTAAGGGGAACCCTATGACAGAAATAAAAAAAAAGGCAAAATCTATACCAGGCCCCTTGGGTCTGGCATAAATTTTAAGGGGAGCTCCACACCAATTTTAAAAAAAAAATTGGCGTGGGGTCCCCGCCATGGCCAGGAAAGGGGGAGGGGGCGAGCAAGCCATACCAGGCCGTTTGCCCTCAACATGGTGAGGGTGCTTAGGTGTCCCCACAACCCTGGCCGGTGGTTGTGGGGGTCTGTACCCCTACCCATTCACCAAAGAAAAGTGTCAAAAAGTAAAAACCACAATAGACAATTTTTGACAATATCTTTATTAAAAATTTTTTTTAGCTTCAATCACGCTGCCCGACAGACCTGAAAAATAGAAAAAAAAAAGCTCTACCTCAATGGGAGGCCTCCCGCTGACTGCTGTCTCTTGGCTGTGACAGCTGTTATATAGGCAAGGGCGGGGCCCCCCGATGACATAACCAAGTGACCCCGCCCCTGTCTGACATCATGCAACATCAGAGGGTCATCTGGTTATGTCAGTGGGTAGCCCCGTCCTTGTCTATATAACAGCTGTCACAGCCAAAAGACAGCAGTCACTGGGAGTTTTTTTTTTTCAAATTTTCGGAGTCCGCCGGACGGCGTGATTGATGATGGATGTACACTTTTTATTTATTTTTTATTTTTTAATAAAGGAATTTTCAGAAACTGTCTATTGTGGTTTTTACTTTTTGACACTTTTTTTGGTGAATGAGTAAGGAGTACCACATACCCGATACCCATTCACATGGGGGGCGGGATCTGGGGGCTCCCTTGTTAAAGGGGGCTTCCAGATTCTGATAAGCCCCCTACCCACAGACAACCACAACCACTGGGCCAGGGTTGTAGGGACGAGGACCCCAAAACACATCAACATGGACCCCAAAACACCCTCCCCATGTTGAGGGCAAGCGGCCTGGTATGGTTCAGGAAGGGGAGGAGCTTGGTCGCCCCCCCTTTCCTGGCCTGCCAGGCTGCTTGCTCAGATAAGGGTCTGGTATCGATTTTAGGGGGCTCACACCAATTTTTTTTTAATTTTGGCGTGGAGTTCCACTTGAAATATATGCCAGACCCAAAGGGCCTGCTATGGATTTTGGGAGGGTCCCACGTTGTTTTTTTTTTAAATGTTGGTGTGGAGTTCCACTTAAAATTCATACCAGCCCCGAAGGGCCTGGTAAGGACTGGGGGGACCCACGCTGATTTTTTCATTTATTTTTAATCTATATTGACGGGAGTCAGCAATACATTACAGCTGCGAGTACGTTTAAATTACATTTTTTCCTTTAGAAATGTAATTATGCCGTGGCACTGTTCTATGCCACTTTACAGGCATACTAAGGGGACCCCCAGGCACGATATTTAAAGGAATATTTCATTTTTATTGTTTAACTTTAAGCATTATTAAAATCACTGCTCCTGAAAAAACTTTTTTTTTTTAAACTTTTTTTTACATTGATACATGTCCCCTGGGGCAGTACCCGGATCCCCATACACTTTTTATGGTAATAGCTTACATATAAGCCTTTAAAATAAGCAATTTAGATTTTTCATGTTCGTGTCTCGTAGACTTTAATAGGGTTTGCATGTTCGCTCAAACTTTTTGCCTGTTCGCATGTTCTGGTGTGAACCGAGCCGGCTCATCCCTAGTCCCAAGATAAGAATTGAACCAGAAAGGCTATTTAGACTTGTTACATAACACAAGCAGTGCGTTCAAGACCCAGGACAGTTCTGAATTTTTGAGATGATCATGAAGTTTATTTTTGCAACGATCTAGCAGACATAACAAACACATTTATAGATATACAGTGCCTTCCTACCACTTGACATTCTCTACATTTTGTCATGTTACAACCAAAAAAAACGTAAATGTATTTTATTGGAATTTTATGTGATAGACCATATAATTGTATAGTGTAAGGAAAATGAAAAACGGATTTCAATTTTTTTTTACAAATAAATATGTAAAAAGTGTGGCATGAATTTGTATTCAGCCCCCTTTACTCTGATACCCCTAGCTAAAATCTAGTGGAACCAATTGCTTTCAGAAGTCTAATCTAATTAGTAAATAGAGTCCATCTGTGTGTAATTTAATCCCAGTATAAATGCAGCTGTTCTGTGAAGCCCTCAGAGGTTTGTTAGAGAACCTTAGTGAACAAACAGCATTATGAAGGCCAAGGGACACACCAGACAGGTCAGGGATAAAGTTGTGGAGAAGTTTAAAGCAGGGCTAGGTTATTAACCTCCCTGGCGGTATGATGTAGTCTGGAATTATGTACCAAAAGTGGTACAATTATTTTGCATGGAAATTTGGCGTTTTATATTGTAGGCCTGCAATTCTTAGTAATTACTTACTTAAACCTGACCAAACAAGAGTCTAGTAGACATCCCGGGTATGATAAAGTTTGAAACACAAAATCATAAATTATAATATAATAAATAACTATAAATAATTATAACAAATAGTAATGTAATTATAATAAAAATTATTCAATAATGTAATCAAATCAAAAACACTGAAATTTGCTCAGTTGCAGAATTGTCCCTGTCATTAGATTTAGTGTTTGATGACGAATTTCCCCACAAATCGCTATCACTCAATTCTGCAAGTGATTCTAATTTATTATCGCTGTTTTCTAGCTGGTCTAAAACCACTTTTGACATAAAGGGAATAAACCCAAAAGGGCACAAGTACCCCCCGGTACAACGGGACTTTTAAGGGCAAACAGAAAAAAAGAAATTGTTTTGTAAAAAAATATATCATTTATTTAAGGAAACCATTTTTTGGAAAAAGGTAAAAGATATGCACATATCAAAAGGTGTGTGGACACAATAATAATTGTACATATCAAACATAGATATACAATGGAACATTCAGACATAAAGTATACATATTCCAATAGAAAAAAACAAACAAACAACTCCTTTAGCCTGACATGTTTCAGGAATATCAATCCTTTCTTCGGAGGCTCTTGATAGGAGAGAGTGTAGTTATGTTTCTAAAAAATGAGACAAAAGCACAAACCCAAAAATGTCCCTAAAGTTCCTAAGAGAACAGACACACACACATCAATTGTACATACCACGCATGAAACCGGTATCTATGCATGTAGGAATGTTCCATATTAAATTTGAAATCAAGGACATGAGAAAGTCCTGCAGATAAAAGAAAAAATGGAAAAAACACAGACAAAGCCGCCGTTGCAACCCTTGTGGGAAAAAAGAAACCCACATTAAAGCCCGGATCGGCTCACGCAGGGGTCCCAAGTCGGCACTCTCAGAGAACCAAAACCATGCGGGGGGTCTGGAGATGAAGTTCACAGTGCCTTTTGTAAAAGATTGAAGCAAAAAGAAAGAAAAAATATAAAATGTGTGCGCCATATAGTATAAAAGGAGGAAAAGCAAAACAGTATATAGATAACTGCTGAAAAATACACAGAGGTATTCACTGAGCAAAGCAGATTTCATGATGGTGCTTTATGTACATGCACAGTGTTATCAGTATTACTCTATATATAATATCTCTGCCATGTAATCATGCACAGGTTGTGCAATCCCCTTTTCTGGTAAAGTTTTTGCAATAGATCAATATCAGCACCATCATGCAATCTGCTTTGTTCAATGAATACCTCTGTGTATTTTTCAGCAGTTATCTATATACTGTTTTGCTTTTCCTCCTTTTATACTATATGGCGCACACATTATATATTTTTTCTTTCTTTTTGCTTCAATCTTTTACAATAGGCACTGTGAACTTCATCAGTGTAAAAAAAGGGGGGTAATACTGCGCTGGACAAATATATATATATGTGCACCAAGGGAGCCGCCAACACTACCAATAGAAAAAGGTAAAAGTGATAGAAAATAAAAGTGTAGCGCTACCTGGATAAACGGTGTATCATAATGAATAAATACACAATTATAATGAAATAAACACGTGAAAACACCCAAAATAATGTGCTAAGTGATACATGTGTAATGGTGACTAAACAATAATGGTAAAACCCATGATGGTAAACACAACATGAAATAAATTTTCTAATCACACAAAGTCCATGGAAAGAAGAAATATATCTAAAAAATAAAGTTCAATCCTAGAGAACGTGTTCGGTCAAAATGTGAACTTGCATTCCAAAAAGTTTTTTCTGTGTAGAAAAGAGATGTGAAAACCACCACCAAGGGTGAGTTGAAGGAGGCTTACCAGAAGTCTCGGACTTGGAGAGGCATACGCCGCCCAAATCAGAGAAGGCTTTGAGGGTTGGTTAAACCCAATATGGAAGGTCTGGAAGTGAAGGGTATTCTGGAATCGAAGGAGTTTAGCCACTTCAATCACACGGGGTATCCAACACGCCAGTCACCAATATATATAAGGGCTCGGTATCCAGAATGCATGCGTGTGAAAATATAAAAAAACTCACATAGCATGATACCGTTTGGAAAGGATTTAAGAAAAAAGCGTAACAAAGTAACACTCACATTTAGGATGGTCTTAAAAGCATGATATCAGGTACAAGAGCGATGTGTACGAACAGGTCCACCCGACTAGTTTCGATTAAATAATCATCATCTGGGGTAAGCCTTACCCCAGATGATGATTATTTAATCGAAACTAGTCGGGTTTACAATGGAACATTCAGACATAAAGTATACATATTCCACCCGACTAGTTTCGATTAAATAATCATCATCTGGGGTAAGCCTTACCCCAGATGATGATTATTTAATCGAAACTAGTCGGGTGGACCTGTTCGTACACATCGCTCTTGTACCTGATATCATGCTTTTAAGACCATCCTAAATGTGAGTGTTACTTTGTTACGCTTTTTTATTAATTCCTTTCCAAACGGTATCATGCTATGTGAGTTTTTTTATATTTTCACACGCATGCATTCTGGATACCGAGCCCTTATATATATTGGTGACTGGCGTGTTGGATACCCCGTGTGATTGAAGTGGCTAAACTCCTTCGATTCCAGAATACCCTTCACTTCCAGACCTTCCATATTGGGTTTAACCAACCCTCAAAGCCTTCTCTGATTTGGGTGGCGTATGCCTCTCCAAGTCCGAGACTTCTGGTAAGCCTCCTTCAACTCACCCTTGGTGGCGGTTTTCACATCTCTTTTCTACACAGAAATTTTTTTTTGGAATGCAAGTTCACATTTTGACCGAACACGTTCTCTAGGATTGAACCTTATTTTTTAGATATATTTTTTCTTTCCATGGACTTTGTGTGATTAGAAAATTTATTTCATGTTGTGTTTACCATCATGGGTTTTACCATTATTGTTTAGTCACCATTACACATGTATCACTTAGCACGTTATTTTGGATGTTTTCACGTGTTTATTTCATTATAATTGTGTATTTATTCATTATGATACACCGTTTATCCAGGTAGCGCTACACTTTTATTTTCTATCACTGTGAACTTCATCTCCAGACCCCCCGCATGGTTTTGGTTCTCTGAGAGTGCCGACTTGGGACCCCTGCGTGAACCGATCCGGGCTTTAATGTGGGTTTCTTTTTTCCCACAAGGGTTGCAACGGTGGCTTTGTCTGTGTATTTTCCATTTTTTCTTTTATCTGCAGGACTTTCTCATGTCCTTGATTTCAAATTTAATATGGAACATTCCAACATGCATAGATACCGGTTTCATGCGTGGTATGTACAATTGATGTGTGTGTGTCTGTTCTCTTAGGAACTTTAGGGACATTTTTGAGTTTGTGCTTTTATCTCATTTTCTAGAAACATAATTACACTCTCTCCTATCAAGAGCCTCCGAAGAAAGGATTGATATTCCTGAAACATGTCAGGCTAAAGGAGTTGTTTTGTTTGTTTTTTTCTATTGGAATATGTATACTTTATGTCTGAATGTTCCATTGTAAATCTATGTTTGATATGTACAATTATCATTGTGTCCACACACCTTTTGATATGTGCATATCTTTTACCTTTTTCCAAAAAATGGTTTCCTTAAATAAATGATATATTTTTTTACAAAACAATTTCTTTTTTTCTGTTTGCCCTTAAAAGTCCCGTTGTACCGGGGGGTACTTGTGCCCTTTTGGGTTTATTCCCACTATTTCGAGACGGTGGCAACATATACGTGGTTCATTTTCCATATACTTTTGACATAAAGGGACACTTTTTGGTTGCTATGGACAATCTCCAGTTTCCAGGCAGAAAGAACAGTTTTTATAATATAAAAACTAGTAGTCTGTCCAGTGTCCTGCATGCAGTTTTATATTATAAAAACTAGTAGTCTGTCCAGTGTCCTGCATGCAGTTTTATAATATAAAACTGCATGCAGGACACTGGACAGACTACTAGGGACAAAGGGGATGTGTAATTATTTGATACAGTATGTATACTGTGTGTTTCACTTTCACTCGGCAGTGTGGAATCGAGCGAGGAGACAGCTCGCACACACTGCGGGGAGACATCGCAGGATCCAGGGAACAAGGTAAGTAACTTCCCTGTATCCTGCAATGCAATCCCGAGTCAAGCTCGGGGTTACCGCTCTTAGCATGAAAAACTCACCCCGAGTCAAACTTGGGATTACCGCTAAAGGGGTTAAAGAATATCCCAAGCTTTCAGTATCTCACAGAGCACTGTTCAATCCATCATCCAAAAATGGATAGAGTATGGCACAATTGCAAACCTACCAAGATATGGCCGTCCACCTAAACTGACAGCCTGGGCAAGGAGAGCATTAATCAGAGAAGCATCCAAGAGGCCCATGGTAACACTGGAGGTGCTGCAGAGATCCACAGCTCAGGTAGGAGAATCTGTCCACAGGACAACTATTAGTCGTGCACTCCACAAATCTGGCTTTTATGGAAGCGGGGCAAGAAAAAAGCCATTGTTAAAAGAAAGCCATAAGAAGTTCTGTTTGCACTTAGCGAGAAACCATGTGGGGGACACAGCAAATATGCTCTGGTCAGATGAACATTTTGGCCTAAAAGCAAAAAGCTATGTGTGGCGGAAAACTAACACTGCACATCACAATGAACACACCATCCCCACCGTGAAACATGGTGGTGGCCGCATCATGTTGTGGGGATGCTTTTCTTCAGCAGGGACAGGGAAGCTGGTCAGAGTTGATGGGAAGATGGATTAGGCAACATACATGGCAATCTTAGAAGAAAAACTTTTATAGTCTGCAATAGACTAGGGCAGAGGTTAATCTTCCAGCAGGACAACAACCCTAAACACACAGCCAGAGTTACAATGGAATGCTTTTTAAGACTGAGTACAAGTACCGATACTTTTTTTCAAGTACTCGCCGATACTGATTACCGATACTTTTTAATAATGTCATGTGACAGTTTGACTGATGGGCACTGATAGGTGGCACTGATGGCACCAAGTGATGGGCACTGATAGATGGCACTGACAGGTGGCACTTATGGGCACTAATATGTGGCACTTATGGGCACTGATAGATGGCACTGACAGGTGGCACTTATGGGCACTGATAGATGGCACTGCCAAGCAGCACTTATGGGCACTGATAGATGGCACTGATAGGCGTCACTTATGGGCACTAATAAATGGCACTGACGCGGCACTTATGGGCACTGATAGACGGCACTTATGGGCACTGATATGTGGCACTTATGGGCACTGATAGGTGGCATTTATGGGCAGGCACTGGAATGCAGCACTAATTGGCAATTGCATAATAAATTACATGAATGATGAGAGGAAAGAAAGGATTTTGCAATGCTATATGGTATATAGCATTGCAAAATCCTTCCTTGCCTCTCATTATTCATGTCATTTAACATTTAAAATCTAGTAAGTATGATGCGGCGTCCATCTTGGCACACATAGCACTCGGCTGACGTAAGCCAGCAGCGGACATCTTGTTACACCCATCCCGAACTATATGGTCTGGGTGTAACAAGATGTCCGCTGCTGGCTTACTGCAGCCGAGTGCAGGGTGTACCAAGATGGGCTGATGTTTACCCTCCGATGGAGACACGGAAAATCACTTCCTTTACCGAATGTGACGGCTCCGGTCACAGTTTTGGACGGAATATGCAGCGGCGCCCTGCACCCTGCCCCGGCCAGCTTACATAGTTCCACTGCTGCTGAACTGTAAACGCGATCTCAACTCCGCCCACTGACTTTCGGTTGCATTCCCAGGTATCAGATCAGGCATTGGGAGCATTTGTGTGAGTACCAGTACTCACACAAATGCTCGGTATCTGTCCCGATACTGATACTAGTATCGGTATCGGGACAACCCTAGTTTAGATCAAAGCACCGTCGTGTGTTAGAATGGCCCAGTCAAAGTTCAGATCTAAATCCAACTGAATCTGTGGCAAGACTTGAAAATTGCTGTTCACAGACACTCTTTATCCAATCTGACAGATCTTGAGCAAAGAGAAATGTCACTCTCTAGATGTGCAAAGCTGGTCGAGACATCCCCAAAAAAGCTGTATTTGCAGAGAAAGATGGTTCTACAAAGTATTGGGGGGCTGAATACAAATGCACACCACACTTTTCACATATTTATTTGTAAAAAAAATTGAAAACCATTTATCATTTTCATTCCACTTCACAATTATGTGCCACTTTGTGTTGGACTATCGCATACAATCCTAATAAAATACATTTACGTTTTTGGTTGTAATATGACAAAAATTTTCAAATTTCAACGGAAATTAATACTTTTTCAAGGCACTGTATTTAGTAGACCAAAATCGCAAATAAAACCGTAAAGTGTATGTAAACCTCAACAATAAACATATTTTAAGTTAAACCCTCTTTTAAAAACTCATCCAAAATCTTTTTTTTGTGCCAATCATTTTGTGCCAATCATCTACTGTCTTTTTTAAGTAAAACATATTTTATGGTTCCTAAAGCTATGAGTGCTGCTCATCAAGTCCTTGTTATCCCCAAACGTTCAGATTTCATATGCACAGCTCACATCTCAGCATAGTTATATGCAATTCAGCCTTTTTGTACATGAAAGCAAGGCACTTTATGGCAAGTGCATGTGCGCCTATGGGTTTTACAGGCTGTATGTGCTAGTGCACTATGCATCAACACTCATTTTTGTTGTCCCAGAGAGAACTAAAATTAGGGTGACAATTCTGTGCTTACAGGCAGACCCAGAAAAGCACTGTTTTCACCCTGTAACAGGAAATTACATGGAGAAAAAAAAAACATAACATATTTTTATACAGAAAAAGAAGGCTGAACTAGAAAATAACTAAACAAACCTAGAACATTTCATGGAAAGAATAATTAATATACATATTTTTGTTGGGGGGTGGAGCCAGATTCACTTCAAACTACCATTTTCATAGGGCTAAAAATGTCCATTTAAGAACAACCCACACATACATACATACACTATATTGTCAAAAGTATACGGACTAAACAAGTAAAAAAGGCACAAAGCTCAGGTACCTCAAGTAGTAGTACCCAATAGTCCAAGGGCAGAGGTAAGAAGGTGTGTGTATACACATATATATGCACACATAGAACTATATGGCAGGGGATCAGTCAGGGCAGCCACCAAGAAAACCAAAAGCCGGTTCCAGAATGCTAGGAAAAAAACAAGAAAAGGGGCACCTCTGAGTATATATCATAAGAATAATTTAATAAACAACAACATCCACTCACATGGAGAACAGGTAAGTTGCATTCAGGTCCAGTTGCTGGGCTGAAGAGATGGAGTGGGACTGCAAGTCCCGTAGAGCTGGCACCGCATCAGATCCGTGCAGGATGGAGTGGGATGGCTGAGCACAGCGTGGATTTCTTCAGTGATCCAGGCTTGGGCATATCTTGGTCTATCAGAAAAAGTCAGTCTGAAGAAGATATGGGTTCCAGGTAAGGTGTAGCGGAGAAGGACAAGCGTCAGTGGTTATGGCAAGCTCCGCTGTGGCTTCAGTGTGCGCTCTGTCTCTGTAGAGTAGGAAGTAAACACGGCCGTGTATTCAGAGTGAGGCTTGGTGAGGCTTGGAGAGAATCACAGCACGGCGCCCGGCAATGACGTCACACACATGCGACATGTTTCAAAGCTAGCAAGCTATTGGTGGAAGTATGGCCGCGCCTCTTTTTCAAGTATAAAGTGTGTGAGAGAGCTGGATGGGACATTTATAGGCTGACAGGGGGCGTGGCCAAAACTGAGATTTGAAAAAAAAAAAGGTCAGCAGTGCTAAGGGGAAAAAAACATTTAACCACTTAACGACCGCTCACTGTATATATACGTTGGCAAAATGGCACGGACAGGCACAATCACGTACCTGTACGTAACTGCCTTCGTATGGGTACAGCGAACGGTGGTTTTCAGTGCGGGAGCGATCAGTGATGAGGGGGCGCCCATTGGTTTCCGGCCACCCCCTCGCGATCACTCCCGGCGCATGAGAATCTTCCTCTGCCTGTGTAATGTAAACACAGGCAGAGGAAGTGATGTCATATCTCCATGCGGCGGTCTTTTCGGTCCGGCGCGAGGAGAGAAGGCATCTCACAGTAAGTGCACCAACACTACACTGACACCAGTACATGTAGGCACACTTACACCCCCAGTCACCCTCAGATCACCCCCCCAGATCACCCCCAGTACCCCCAGTCACAGTGCACCGTTTGCAGTGGTAATTTTTTTACTGATCAGTGCAATCAGTGTCATTTGTGACAGTAAACAGTTGCAGGGCAGTTAGGTTTAGGCCCCTTTAGGTCCAGGGTAGCCCCCTAACCCCCCTAATAAAGGTTTAACCCCTTGATCGCCCCCCAGGTAACCATTTCACCCCCTAACGCCAGCGTCACTAAGCAATCGTTTTTCCGATCGCTGTATTAGTGTCGGTGGTGCCCTAGGTAGCCAGTTATTTATTTTTAGGTTCGCCGCAGGTTTTTATAGCGTCAGGAACCCCCATATATTATTTTAACCCCCTGATTGCCCCTAGAGTTAACCCTTTCACCAGTGATCACCGTATAAGTGTCACTGGTGACACTGGTTAGCCAGTTAGTTATTTAGGTTACCCGTCAGGTTTTTATATAGCGTCAGGTACCCCATATATAACCTAATAAAGGTTTTAAATCCCTGATTGCCCCTAGTTAACCCTTTCACCAGTGATCACCATATAAGTGTTACGGGTGACGCTGGTTGGTTAGTTTGCTTTTTGCCCGGCGGTTGATATGAATTAGGTTTTAGTATCAGAGAGGGTCTGCATCGCCCCAGGCAGCGTCAGGTTAGTGCCAGTAACGCTAACACCCACGCGCAAAGCATACACCTCCCTTAGTGGTATAGTATCTGATCAGATCTATACTAGCATCCCCAGCGGTTTAGGGTTCCCAAAAACGCAGTGTTAGCGGGATCAGCCCAGATACCTGCTAGCACCTGCATTTAGCCCCTCCGCCCAGCCCAGCCCACCCAAGTGCAGTATCGATCGATCACTGTCACTTACCAAACACAACACACATAACTGCAGCGTTCGCAGAGACAGGCCTGATCCCTGCGATCGCTAACAGTTTTTCTTGAAGCGTTTGATACATTTGCTGACAGTCAGGTGCTTTTTTACCTGTGAATCTTACTAGTGTACCACTAAATTTAGAGCCCAAAATGGCAAATCGAAGGTACACTAGTAAAGAGGCCTACGAGATTCTGAGCATGACAGATAGTGAAGAGGAGGTCATGTATCTGTCAGATTCAGGCTTAGAATACATTCCCGTAGAAGACAGTGAAGTCAGCGGCTCCATGTCAGATAGCACTGACGACGAAGATGAGGTCCCTGCTAAAGGTCAGGCGTACCCGATCCCGATCTTCTGATTTTGTTGAGGAGCAGGAACCACAGGGCTCTCGTATTATGGAGCAGAGTAGTACTAGCGCCGCTATTTCTTCTGGTGAACTGGCAAGCACCAGCGGCCTAGTACAGCCTGGGCATACATCCAGCGCTGCAGTATCACGTGGTGACGTGGCGAGTCCCATAAGTGCAGTTCAAGCTGGCGAGGTTACAAGCACAAGTAGTGTCCCGCTGCCACCAAGAAGAAGACAAAGGCAGGCCCGTCGTGCCCATAGTGCCCTTTCTGCAGAATTTGCCTATCCTAATTGGGTGCCCAACACTTATGCAGAACCCGTACTTCCCCCATTCACTGCCAAACCCGGTATTCAGGTGGAAACAGCTGATTTTACACCACTTGATTTTTATTCGCTGTTTTTCGCGGAAGATCTCTATAGATCTATTGTGGACCAGAGTAATTTATATGCTGGTCAATTCATCGCCGCTAATCCCCAGTTGCCTTCCATTGCCAGAGATTGGAAACCAAATACGGTTTCCGAATTTAAGACCTTACTGGGCCTTTCCCTCAACATGGGCACACATAAATGCTCGTCAATACGTGCTTATTGGTCCACGCACCCAATTGACCACATACCCCTGTTCTCTGCCTCCATGCCCAGGAAACGATACGAGCAGATTTTGCGGTTCATGCATTTCAACGACAATGAACTTTGTCGTCCACGTGGAGACCCTGAATATGATCGGCTCTACAAAATTCGGCCCCTCATAAACCACTTCAACGAACGTTTTGCAGCCTTGTTTATTCCCGATCAAGTTGTCTGTGTTGATGAGTCCCTGATTACATTTTCTGTCCGCTTGTCTTTCAAGCAGTACCTTCCCAGCAAGCGTGCCAGATACGGGGTCAAGCTCTATAAGTTCTGTGACAGGGCAACAGGCTATGTATGGAGCTTTACGGTTTATGAGGGAAAAGATAGTCAGGTAGAGCCGGAGAACTGCCCAGATTACATAGAGAGCGCTGGCAAGATAGTGAGGAACTTGGTGTCACCCTTATTCGGAAAGGGGTACCACTTGTATGTGGACAATTATTACATGAGCGTGCCACTGTTCAGGCACTTGTTTGATCATCAGATTGGAGCATGTGGCACCGTGCGACCTAATCGCTGGGGCTTTCCCCAGGGGCTTGTAGATTCCTGTCTTAGGCTGGGGGAGAGAGCCTGCTTGAAGTGTAATAATTTGCTCGCTGTGAAGTGGAGGGATAATAAGAATGTTTTCCTTCTTACCTCCCTTCACTCAGACACGACAGTCCAAATTAGTACGGCGACTGGTGTTGTGTAGAAACCCCTCTGTGTCCACGAATATAACCAAAATATGGGAGGGGTGGACCTCAACGACCAGTTTTTGGTGCCGTATCTAATTGCCCGTAAGGTGAGATGCTGGTACAAAAAAGTGTCTCTATCCTTATTTCAATTGGCTTTGCTGAACGCTCATGTGCTATACAGAGCTTCAGGTGGGACTTTATCCTTCCTAAAATTCCAGGATGAGATAGTCACAGACCTCCTGTATCCAGGCGGTTCTGCACCTCACTATCCCCAACCAAATGCAGTAAGCCGGCTGCATGAGAGGCATTATCCGTATGTCCTCGAGAGTACCCCTACCCAACGAGCCCCCCAAAAAAGATGTTGTGTCTGTAGCAAGCGCGGATTTAGGCGTGACACCCGTTATTTTTGTCCACTCTGTCCTGACAATCCTGGTCTTCGCTTTTGTGTGGAAGCGTTCAAAACATTCACCAATGCGAAGTTTTAGCGTAGGGTACAGCATTTCACAGACTAGGACACACTTACACAGGGTCTCCCAAGATGCCATCGCATTTTGAGAGACCCGAACCATTACAGTTGTTAAAGTTACAAAAAAAAGTGTAAAAAAAAAAAAAAAACTTAAAAAAAAAAACACAAAAAAAATATAAAATAAAAAAAACAAAAATAGTTGTCGTTTTATTGTTCTCTCTCTCTCTCTCTCTCTCTCTCTCTATTTTCTCTCTATTGTTCTGCTCTTTTTTACTGTATTCTATTCTGCAATGTTTTATCATGCTTGCTTTTCAGGTATGTAATTTTTTGTTTTCAGGTGCGCCATTCAGCTGCAGCGCGGAATTATTTATCTTGACAGCAACAGCTTTTGCTCCCACGATACATAAAGCTGTGACTCCAGTGCTGATTTCACCACCACAGTTAAAAAAAAAGAGCATATATGCCGAAGCATGGGGGCAGCAGGGCGGAGGAGCGATTTTGCTCCTAATGCCGCGTACATACGGTCGAAATTCCGATGGAGGCTTGCCTGTGGAAAAGTCCGACCGTGTGTACGCGGCATAACCTTTTTGCGGGAGGGTGCCCCATGCTTCAGCATATCTATATATTTTAGGCACAGGTTGCGTTAAAAATAGTTTTTATTTTTTACTAGGTTTTTTTTTGGTATTTGCTTTGCAGGTATGGTATGGTAAGGTCTTACTGTTGTACTGTAATGTTACTTTGTTTTAATGTTAACCATCATTTTCTTAGCAGGTACGCCATTCAGTTGCAGCGCGGATCTATTTATCTTGACAGCAGCAGCGTTTGCTCCCACGATACATAAAGCCGTGACTCCAACGCTGTAGGAGGTGATTTCACCACCACAGTTAAAAAAAAAGAGCATATATGTCAAAGCATGGGGGCAGCAGGGGCGGAGGAGCGATTTTGCTCCTAATGCCGCGTATATACGGTCGAAATTCCGACGGAGGCTTGCCCGTGGAAAAGTTTGACCGTGTGTACGCAGCATAACCTTTTATGCCGTGTACATACGGTCGAAATTCCGACGGAGGCTTGCCCGTGGAAAAGTCCGACCATGTGTACGCGGCATAACTTTTTTGCGGGAGGATGCCCCCATGCTTCGGCATATATATATTTTAGGCACAGGTTGCGTTAAAAAAATGCTTTATTTTTTACTATTTTTTTTTGGTATTTGCTTTGCAGGTATGGTATGGTAAGGTCTTACTGTTATACTGTAATGTTACTTTGTTTTAATGTTAACCATCATATGCTTAGCAGGTACGCCATTCAGTTGCAGCGCGGATTTATTTATCTTGACAGCAGCAGCGTTTGCTCCCACGATACATAAAGCCGTGACTCCAACGCTGTAGGAGGTGATTTCACCACCACAGTTGAAAAAAAAGAGTATATATGCCGAAGCATGGGGGCAGCAGGGGCGGAGGTGCGATTTTGCTCCTAATGCCGCGTACATAAGGTCGAAATTCCGATGGAGGCTTGCCCGTGGAAAAGTCTGACCTTGTGTACGCGGCATAACCTTTTATGCCGCGTACACATGGTCAAAATTCTGACGAAGGCCTGCCCGTGGAAAAGTCCGACCGTGTGTACGCGGCATAACTTTTTTGCGGGAGGATGCCCCAATGCTTCGACATATATAAATGGTGCATGTATGCCCATCATTAGAAGTGGGTGGATGAAATTAGGTATTCTAATGGTGGGCATACCCACCGATCAATCTCTTTTTTTCATTCAGCCAACAGGCTGCATGAAAAAAAAGATTATAATACATGTCCAACAAGGACCAGCAACGTACTTGTATGTTGCTGGACTTTGAATGGTTATACCAAAATGATGCCTGCGGGTTTAGGTATCAATCTTTTCATCCAGCGGTCGGCTTTCATGTAAAAGCAATCCTAGCAGATAATTAGGCTCTAGACTGCATTTACAAGCAGTGGGAGGGAATGCCCCCCCGGATATAAACAGCGACATTGGGAAATTGGGGAAGCATTTTATCACACCGATCTTGGTGTGGTCAGATGCTTTGAGGGCAGAGGAAAGGTCTAGGGTCTAACCCCCCAATTTTTTTCAAAAAAAGAGTACCTGTCACTACTTATTGCTATCATAGGGGATATTTACATTCCCTGAGATAACAATAAAAATGGTAAGAAAAAAAAATGGAAGGAACAGTTTAAAAATAAAATAAAAAAGGAAAATAAATAATAATAATAAGAAAAAAAAAGCACCCCTGTCCCCCCCTGCTCTTGCGCAAAGGCGAACGCAAGCGTCGGTCTAGCGTCATATGTAAACAGCAATTGCACCATGCATGTGAGGTATCACCGCGAAGGTCATATCGAGGGCAGTAATTTTAGCAGTAGACCTCCTCTGTAAATCGAATGTGGTAACCTGTAAAGGCTTTTAAAGGCTTTTAAAAATGTATGTAGTTTGTCGCCGCTGCGCGTTTGTGCGCAATTTTAAAGCATGTCGTGTTTGGTATCCATGTACTCGGCCTAAGATCATCTTTTTTATTTCATCAAACATTTGGGCAATATAGTGTGTTTTAGTGCATTAAAAATAAAAAAAGTCATTTTTTTCCCCAAAAAATGCGTTTCAAAAATCGCTGCGCAAATACTGTGTGGAAAAAAAATGCAACACCCACTATTTTAATCTGTAGGGCCTTTGCTTTTAAAAAATGTATAATGTTTGGGGGTTCAACGTAATTTTCTTGGAAAAAAAAAATGTTTTCATGTAAACAAAAAGTGTCAGAAAGGGCTTTGTATTCAAGTGGTTAGAAGAGTGGATGATGTGTGACATAAGCTTCCTAATGTTGTGCATAAAATGCCAGGACAGTTCAAACCCCCCCCCCCCAAAGGACCCCATTTTGGAAAGTAGACACCCCAAGCTATTTGCTGAGAGGCCCATTGAATATTTTTTTTTTGTCCCAAGTGATTGAATAATGACAAAAAGAAAAAAAAAAATTACAAAAAGTTGTCATTAAATGATATATTGCTCAAACATGCCATGGTTATATGTGGAATAGCACCCCAAAATACATTCTGTTGCTTCTCCTGAGTATGGGGATACCACATGTGTGAGACATTTTGGGAGCCTAGCCGCGTACAGGACCCCGAAAACCAAGCACCACCTTCAGGCTTTCTAAGGGTGTAAAATTTTGATTTCACTCCTCACTGCCTATCACAGTTTCGGAGGCCATGGAATGCCCAGATGGCACAAAACCCCCCCAAATGACCCCATTTTGGAAAGTAGACACTCCAAGATATTTGCTGAGAGGTATGTATTTTGCAGATCTCGCTTTTTGTCACAAAGTTTTGAAAATTGAAAAAAAAAAAATATATATATATATTTTCTTTCTTCATTTTCAAAAACAAATGAAAGCTGTAAAATACTCACCATGCCTCTCAGCAAATAGCTTGGGGTGTCTACTTTCCAAAATTGAGTCATTTGGGGGGGTTTTGTGCTATCTTGGCATTTTATGGCCTTCAAAACTGTGATAGGTAGTGAGGAGTGAAATCAAAAATTTACGCCCTTAGAAATCCTGAAGGCGGTGCTTGGTTTTTGGGGCCCCGTACGTGGCTAGGCTCTCAAAAAGTCCCACACATGTGATATCCCCGTACTCAGGAGAAGCAGCAAAATGTATTTTGGGGTGCAATTACACATATAACCATGGCATGTTTGAGCAATTTATCATTAAGTGACAACTTTTTGTACATTTTTTTTTCTTTTTGTCATTTTTCAATCACTTGGGACAAAAAAAAAAAAATATTCAATGGGCTCAACATGCCTCTCAGCAAATAGCTTGGGGTGTCTACTTTCCAAAATGGGGTAATTTGGGGGGGTTTGTGCCATTTTGGCATTTTATGGCCTTCAAAACTGTGATAGGTAGTGATAGGTAGTGAGGAGTGAAATCAAATATTTATGCCCTTAGAAATCTTGAAGGCGGTGCTTGGATTTTGGGGTTCCGTACGCGGCTAGGCTCCCAAAAAGTCCCACACATGTGGTATCCCCATACTCAGGAGAAGCAGCAGAATGTATTTTGGGGTTTAATTTCACATATGCCCATGGCATGTGTGAGCAATATATAATTTAGTGACAACTTTGTGCAAAAAAAAAAAAGTTTGTCATATTCCCGCAACTTGTGTCAAAATATAAAATATTCCATGGACTCAACATGCCTCTAAGTAAATAGCTTGGGGTGTCTACTTTCCAAAATGGGGTCATTTGGGGGGGTTTGTGCTATTTTGGCATTTTATGGCCTTCGAAACTGTGATAGGTAGTGAGGAGTGAAATCTAAAATTTGCGCCCTTAGAAATCTTGAAGGCGGTGCTTGGTTTTTGGGGCCCCGTACGCGGCTAGGCTCTCAAAAAGTCCCACACAGGTGGTATCCCCGTACTCAGGAGAAGCAGAAAAATGTATTTTGGGGTGCAATTCCACGTATAACTATGATATGTTTGAGCAATATATCATTTAGTGACAACTTTTTGTAATTTTTTTTTCTTTTTTGTCATTATTCAATCATTTGGGACAAAAAAATAAAATATTCAATGGGCTCAACATGCCTCTCAGCAAATAGCTTGGGGTGTCTACTTTCCAAAATGGGATCATTTGGGGGGGTTTTGTGCTATTTTGGCATTTTATGGCCTTCGAAACTGTGATAGGTAGTGAGGAGTGAAATTTTCGGGGTCCTGAACGCGGCTAGGCTCCTAAAAAGTCCCACACATGTGGTATCCCCGTGCTCGGGAGAAGCAGCAGAATGTATTTTAGGGTGCAATTCCACATATAACCATGGCATGTGTGAGCAATATATCATTTAGTGACAACTTTTTGTAATTTTAAAAAAAAAATTGTCATTATTCAATCACTCGGGACAAAAAAAAAATATTCAATGGGCTCAACATGCCTCTCAGCAATTTCCTTGGGCTGTCTACTTTCCAAAATGGGGTCATTTGGGGGGGGGGTTTGTACTGCCCTGCCATTTTAGCACCTCAAGAAATGAGATAGGTAGTCATAAATTAAAAGCTGTGTAAATTCCAGAAAATGTACCCTAGTTTGTAAACGCTATAACTTTTGCGCAAACCAATAAATATACGCTTATTGACATTTTTTTCTAAAGACATGTGGCTGAATACATTTTGGCCTAAATGTATGACTAAAATTGAGTTTTCTACTTTTTGTTTTAAGAAAAATCGAATAAATATATATTTATTTTTTTTCGCAAAAAATAAAAATCGCAGAGGCAATCAAATACCATTAAAAGAAATCTTTATTTGTGGGAAGAAAAGGACGCAAATTTCATTTGGGTACAACATTGCATGTCTGCACAATTTCCAGTTAAAGCAGCGCAGTGCCAAATTGTAAAAACACCTCTGGTCATTAAGCTGCGTAATGGTCCAGGGCTTAAGTGGTTAAGCAGACACAATGCAAGTGAAATAAATATAACATAAAACAGAAGATGATAAATAAAAATTCAGGGGGAAGTAAACATTTAAAAAAACACACAATACAAATGAAGTTAATAAATATGATAAAGAATTACTGGGTGAAAAGGTTCATCTAAAATGTATACTGTATATAGGAAAATAAATGCAAGGAAACTAAATGGTGGGAATAGGATTAAAAAAAAATATATATATATATATATATATATATATATATATATATATATATGATAAAAAATATATATTTTACATTATGAAGGATGGTGATACGATATCAATCAGTATCATTGTGAGGTAGATTATTAATGATGATAATGTATCTCAGATAAACCAATGACATAATCAACTAAATTAATACTAATTGATTTAATAACTAATTAATTATGTAAATGAACTATAGATCAGTATCAATATTCATGGACATGGGGTGAAAAAAAGAAGGGGGGGAATCCGGGTGGTGCATGGGGGGGGAGGAAGAATGGTAAATTATATATATATACACACATATCATACTAGGCTAGGCATGAGATCATGCTACCTCTAGGGTTACCATATACTTACTGAGGAAAACCGAACCCGCCACCCCCATTTAAAAACAAGAAATAAATATATATAGACCTGCAGTAAAAAATTACAAAGATGTATAAATGAGTGAATAGATAGATAAAAAGGTAATATCATATAAAATCCAATTATAAATAGTAATGACAAGTACATAGATTGCTATAATACAGTCGCTATTTCTATCCCTTTGTTTAGGCCACCAGGCGAGAGAATGTCAAGGCAATAAATCCAAAATGCCTCACGGGCACATAATTTTTTGAAGCGTTCAGCCTCTGTCATCATATTCGGGATTTGCTCGATGACACAGACTGAAAGACCAGTGGTAGATTTTTTATGGTGATCGGCAAAATGCCGGGGGATGCCATGCATATCCTTACCACCCTCGATAAGTCGTTGATGCTGGCCAAAACGTTGCCTAAGAAGGCAAATAGTTCAGTCCGACATAAATCAACCCACAAGGGCAGGTGAGACCATATACAACAAAGTTGGATGAACAATTATAGAAATGGTCAAGTGGATAAGTTCTGCCCTTCTAGCAAAATGATTTTTTGCCGTGTTGGACGAACTGACAAGTTTTGCAGCAGGCTTTCTTGCATTGGAACATGCCAACTAGGGGTATAAGTTGAATGGAATTGGGGGTAACCTGGTTACTTTTGAGTTTACTCTGGGCGATTTTGTTTTTTAGGCTGGGAGCTGTGCAGTACGTAATTCTGGGTGCTGATGGGAGAATGGTTTTGAGAAGGGGTCCTGTTGTAGAATATTCCAGTGGGTGCTCAGTATGTTTTCCATTTTTTTGTATTGGAAATTAAAAGTAGTGATAAATCACATAGTGGTCTATTTTGTTTTTATCTTTTTTGACTGGTTTACCTTTTGAGTAATAGTTGCATGCTTGGTCTATTAATTCTGTCGGATATTCTTTATCTGCAAATTTATTTTTTAGGGGAATGCTTCAGGTGTCTTAGTCAGTATCTAAGGTGCAGTTCTGCCGTAGACGACAGAACTGACCCTTTGGTATGTTTTGTGTCCATTTTGGGTAATGGCAACTCTTAAAATGAAGGAAAGAGTTGCCAGCTGTAGGTTTGGTTTAATTCTTGGCAGTGATGGTCTCACCAGCATGACCCAGTTCTAGGTCTAGAAATGCCAGGCTGGTAGGGTCAAGGACATGGGTGAAAGATAGGCCGTAGGGGTTATGGTTACAGTGGTCTACAAATAAAGGAATTCGATCATGGGGCCCATCCCAGATGACAATGAGGTCATCGATATAACGGGCAAAAAAGATAATGTTAGCAGCATATGGGTTGTTTTGTGAGATATAGTTCTTTTCTCAATAGACCATGGCTAAGTTGGCATAGGACGGGGCAAAGTTGGCTCCCATGGCGGTCCCCTTCGATGGCGAGTTCTACCTGCAAACTAAGTCAAAGTAGTTGTGGGTAAGACAAAAATTGGTGGCCTCCAGAATAAATGAAGCTTGTCTAGGGTTAATAAAGGGGTCTTGAGCCAAGAAAAATTCTAAAGCTAATAATCCAAAATGATGTGGAATGGAGGTATAAAGGGAAGTGACAGCTAAGGATAACCACATATAGGAGGGTTCCCACTTGTAGGGTGCAAGTGATTCTAGGAGATGAGAACCATCTCTAATATAAGATGGTAGCTGTTGAACAATGGGTTGTAGGTATTGGTCAATGTATTGACTGAAACCAGTGGTGATGCTATCCATGGCAGCCACAATGGGCCTGCCAGGAGGGGAAGTGAGGTTTTTTGTGGACTTTCGGCAGGTGGTAAAAGTAGGGGATTTGATAAAAACTTTTTTTTAAAAAGGAAGCTTCAGTTTTGTTAATCACTCCGCAGTCAAGAGCTGATTTAACTAAAACATTCACCTTGATAGCGAAGTCAGTTGTGGGGTCTTTTTTAGGCTTACTGTATGTGGTCTTGCCAGAAAGAAAACTCCTTTCTGACAAGACCACATACAGTAAGCTTAAAAAAGACCCCACAACTGACTTTGCTATCAAGGTGAATGTTTTAGTTAAATCAGCTCTTAACTGCGGAGTGATTAACAAAACTGAAGCTTCCTTTTTTTAAAAAAAGTTTTTATCAAATCCCCTACTTTTAGTACTTCCATCCTCTATATACATTCAGCCTCATGTGACACTTTCTATAGTATTTTAATCATGCTCATGCATTATGATCGGTCCCTCTTCTTCCCTTACTAGCTGTTTAATCCCTCTTGTTTCCCTCCCCCAGTCAAGCCCCCTAATTTATTGCCATAATCACATTCCACTCCATTAATTCATTGTTTACTTTTTAATTCCACCTGTCCATACACTATTCTTCACTTCCAGTATAGCCCATTGCTATTTTGCTTAGTATTTCTCTTTAATGCAGTGGTTCTCAACTCCAGTCCTCAGGGCCCACCAACAGGCCAGGTTTGCAAGATAACTGAAATGCATCACAGGTGATATAATTTGCTGCTCAGGGATTGCAGTATTCTAGTCTGCATCTCACCAAGGTAATACTTAAAATCTGGCCTGTTAGTGGGTCCTGAGGAGAGGAGTTGAGAACCACTGCTTTAATGTTCCACTGAGCCTTTTAGTCCTGCTTTACTATAAATAGATCAGTCCATCTGCATAGGGGCTTGGTTTGAGAAAGGGGCTTGCCAGCCTTAAAACATGTTGCCACCCTACCTCCCCAGTGACGTTACAGGAAGTAACCTCACTTCTGGGCCGCTATGCACTTCACTGACCTCACCAGCTACTTCCTGCTTCCTGAATCCACAAGCATCAGGATTTTTTCAACAAAATTGCTGCCCAACTGGGAATTTTGGGACAAGATACTGGGGACTTGGATACGCACTTCTTCCATATTTGTGCGAGTTGCCTATTGTATGTGTGTTTCTCATGACTTTAATTGTTACATTTAGTCTAGCGACTTCTGGTGTTCTCTTAGCCTTATAGTTATACCTGAAAGGTTCTGGTTCTGTTTGGTTCTGTTGGACCTTCTTGGCTCGAGCTGGACTCAGGATCTGTGGAAGTCTCTCTGACCGGTCGGATATTCAAGACACCAATAAACAGTGAATGGGTATACTAGAATATGTGGTTTAATGGTTACATGTCCTTTTTTATACACAGGTCCATAGGAGGGAGGCAACTTTTCTCGCTATCAGCAATAAGCAAAAACCTCATGAGTTAGACAAAAATAAATTCTAACAGGTTTTTTGACTTCTGCAAAAGCGGTCAGTTAACATACGTCAATTGTGGTCAAACTAGACATGTTCTGACATTTGAAACAGGAAGATAAGAAACGCCAGATGTCAGTGTGGTCAATCTGTCAGTTAAAAAGCAGAAGTGAGATAAACTTTTTCCTGGAAAAGGCCTAACCACAAAGTCACATTTCAACCTAAATATACATGCTTGTCAGTTACACAGAAGAAAGATTAGCCTGACCACACATCTTGTTCACACTCATGTCAGAGAAACATTATTGTAAAATATATATATATTTGAGGAGAACTCTAAACATGAATATTGGTTCATGATCTTCTTATACCTTACAACCCCTCCTTATGATCATGGCTTCAAGAATTGAAGCCCATCGATCATTGGATTATTAAGGACGACAGGTGGTGTGCCGTTTAGGAGAGGGGTGAAGTTTAGAGGTACTGCTATTAGGGGGATCCTAGCAGTGCTAGGATGGAGTTTACTACATATCCAACATTTTTCATATCCTGATTTTTGAGCATAAGCATACTTAAATTTAAGCAGCAGCATTTTACCACTAAAATTGTCTTCCACACTTCTTTTTGGTCTGTTAGAATTATCTGACCAACAGTGTCCTATGATTATGAGCATTAAAATAAACAATGTAATCATTTAGGAAAAAATAAAAAGTTTTGCCGAAGTGACCCCTCCTTTTTGACCATTAGTGTCTATGGGTATGGAACTCTGAGTTTCTTGTTTTTTATGGTCCACTAGGGAGTATTTTCCGGATCCTCTTCTGGAATACTCTCCAGAACAGAGGTCTTTGTCTTCTCCTTCACCTTCTTCCAGTTTCCCTTCGGAAATGTCTTTAGTCTGGATGCATGGATCCATTGTGGTCCTTGATCTGTAAGAACGGCTGTTCTGGCAACCTTCAGAATTTCAAATGGTCCTTGGAAGATAGGGCCTGGTTGTTTCCGGACAGCAAGTTGTTTTATCAATACTTTGTCTCCTGGGATATACGGATGTGTAGGCTCTGTGGAGAGAGGAGGAAAAGTGACAGCAACCTTGTCCTCTCCTCTGTTTCACTAAGGCTACTTACCAGATGTTTCACGTACTCTTCCTGTAAAGAATAAAGATTAACCTCCTCTCCCTCATCAGGTTTCCTCTGTGCTGGCCTACCCATAAGTATCTCAAAAGGAGATATTCCTGTTCTGTGGGGGGGTAGTCCTGATTTGATATAAGACTGCTGGCAAGTAATCTAACCAGTTTTTCATTGTGCCACCTGTTGCTTTTTTCAATTTGTCTTTTATGGTTCTGTTCATTCTTTCCTCTACTCCTGAGCTCCTTCACTAAGGCCGAGGTAAATGCTGGACCTTGATCTGACCATATAGTGGCCAGAAGGCCAAACCTACAGATCCACTGATTTATTAGTACTCTAGCTGTCTCTCCTGTGGTAGGGATTGCTTCTACCCATCCTGTAAATCTGTCAACTATAACCAAAAGATATTCTAAATTGCCCATCTGTGTGGGGACTTGTGTGTAATCTAGGGATTCTATCATGTGGTACACCCCTTTTATTCCCTATTATTCCCTCCTTGGTTGACCAAAGTCCAGTAGGATCTTTTGTCAACCCGTGTACCCATATCTGCTGTCAGTGTAAATGTTTACATCTTTTCCTTCAAAAATCTGACAAACCATAGTTATAGCAATGAGTTCTGCAATCTGGACTGAACTAGCATTCAGAGATTTGGCTTCAATCATTACATCTGGCAATTGAACAATGGCATAACCAGTTTGATAAGTTTTGTCATCAGGTCGGGAGCAGCTGCCATCTACATAAACATTTTCCGCATTTTGATACGGAACATCTGTGAGGTCTGGTCTAGGGAGGGTAGTTTCTGCAAGTACCTCAGTGCAATCGTGTTCCTGAATGTAAAAACCTAATGGGCTTTGAGGTTTCTGAACATGATTTTATGGTTAGATTATGTGTTTTTAGCAAGATAATCTCATAGCCGCTGCACCTTTGCATTGTCATGTGTTGTGTGTTCATGTTTGTCATGAGGTGTGTAGTATACAGTGTGAGGTCATGTCCCAGAACCACCTTTGAAGCCTCTTGTACGGCCATTGCACAGGCTGCTACGGCCTGTAAGCAATGTGGCATACCTTGAACTTGATCTGGAAGTTTCTTTGAGATGTATGATACGGGTCTCAGAGAATTCCCATGTGATTGTGCTAGGACCGCTGCAACCGTAGGTCCAGATACCACACAGTACAATGAAAAAAGCCCTGCGCACTCTATAAGTCCCAATGCAGGGGCTTGCCTTAGAGAGCTGATTAATGCTGTGAAAGCCTTAACCCTCTCTGTTGTCCAATCAATAAACTTTGGGGCATCCTGCAGGGTAGCAGACCTTAGGATAGAATCATAATAAGAGCAATCAGGTATCCACTGCCTGCAGTATATTATGGACCCTAGGAAAGAGAGAAGCGCTGACTTGTCTCTTGGTGGACTCCAGGAGGACAGTGCCTTGACTCGAGCTGGTGACACCAAACGTTCGGTTCGGATTATACACCCCAAGTACTCAACCTGCGACCTGCACCACTGGATCTCTTTGCGAGACACCAAGTGACCTTTTGAGGCGAGGTGAGTTAGTAGGTGCTCTGAGTCCTCCGCACAGCTGACCTCATTTTCATTACACAGCAATAGGACATCCACATACTGAAGCAACACTGAGCCTTCTTTTGGTACCCAATCGCTCAAAGATCGATTCAAGACCATGGAGCACGCTGCAGGACTGTTCGCAAAGCCTTGCGGGAGCCTAGCCCAGGTCTAAAGTAATTTTGGGCTTCCTCTGCAACAGGTATGGAAGAGAACGCGATACTTAAATCAATGACCATGTAGATCTTGGACGTTGCCGGTATCTCACAAAATATTGTAGCAATATCCGCAACAAAAGGTGGAAGGGGGACAATAGCTTTGTTCAGGGCCCTTTGGTCCTGTGCAAAGCGCCATTCACCACTGGCTTTGACTGGGTGAATGGGGGTGTTCCAGGGACTGATTGTATGTTTCAGTATTCCTTCTGCTAAATATTGCTTTATTTGTGGTGCTATGCCTGCAATTTTTCCTTCTGACAGGGGATATTGTTTTTGGTAATGTACTACTGCTCCTTCCCCAATGATGGGCTTGTATGGTGTACAATGTATGCAGTGCCCATATAGGGTGTGCTTCAAGGTGTGCCGGTAGTAACATAAAGTACCCTCTAAAATCCTGTCTTTTTTTTTTTTTTTTTGGTTAGACAAATCACAGATTTCTGATGTAGCTAGCAGGCCCCCATCTTTTGTAAATTTGATGTGAATGTTTAAACTTGACATTAAGTCTCTTCCCAGAGGAAGTGGTCAGTCAGAATGGCAAAACGCATTTAAAAAGATGTTGGTCATGAACTGTACCAATGGGCAATCTGCCTCTTCCCATATTACCCCTGCGGTTAGCTGCCCTACTTGTTCCTCTCCTAAGGGGGCATTCTGACTTCCAATGTCCCATGTCCCTGAATGTGAAACAACCCTGCTGGTTATCCTGGGGATATGCTTGGTATTGTACTTGTTGGGATTGTTGGGGAACTGGTTGTGTATAAGGGACAACCATTTGTGCAGCAGCTAACTGCGGGCTTTCTATCTGTTCGGGGTTAAATGAGGGAAATACCCCTCCTTTTGTAGTGAATAAGCCCGAGGATGCACGCTTTTTTAATGTCTTTGAGAAAGGCATCAGGTTTTAATGTTGACCAATTGGGGGTAATTAATTTAAGTAACTGTGCTGTTTTGGGATCTCCCCCGGACATGACTGTGCTCACATACAGTTCAGGGTTCTCCATTCCTGTATCTTTGTATAACTGGTGTACCCGTTTACAAAATGAATAAAAGTTTTCTCCCGGTCCCTGCTTTGCAGTGCACATTATCTGCAAAGCGCTCTCTCCTTTGTAACTTTACTGCCAAACAGCTGTCACAGCTGCCCAAAATGATTCCCATCCCTTTGCCTTTTTAAAGGGGTCATTATCAGCAAATAATGTCTTAACTTCTACATCGCAGATGGGATCTGGATCCACTGTCTGTATTATTATTTCACAGTCATCGGCATTCATGCCAGTGCCTGCGCAATGTCTCTGTAAGAACAGAGCTGCCTCTCTGGGGTGTTTGCGTGGCTTTGGGCAAAGATCTTTAATATCCCTTAATGTCCCGAGGGGGAGTGGGATATGGACCGGGGTTTCTCCCATGTGAATAACTGGGAATTTGAGGGCTTCCATCCCTGAGGTCAAGCCACCCACTGCCTCATCATCCTTATCCTCCTCAGCTTTTCTTCTATCACTTTTTCTTCATCTTCCTCTTTTTTTAATACACTGTTCTTCCTCCTTTACTAATTGACTTAAACGTTCCTGTATCTGTCTTCTATCTTCCCCCTCTCGTAACCAATTAGTTCCCTTTTGTTTAGCTATGGTTAATACTCCTGCTATAACATTTGGATCTAACGAGGGGTATATTTTCTTTGGGACAAGGGATTCATCTTTTACCATAGCATATGGAGGGGGTTTTTCTTGATAAAATTTAGGGGAAGCTGATGGACTTCCTATTGCGTCTTCTAATTGCTCTTTCTTTTCCATTTTTACACTTGTATATTTCTTTCTATATTCCTTCATACCCTTTGCCCAAATCTTACAACATTTAGTCATGTAATCTTTGTCAAGGTCTTTTATGGGATAATTATACTGTTTATGTTGGCCACATATTCTGGTCACTTCCTCCCACTCTTCCTCGGAACATGGTCCGTATTCCCCCAAACATGGCACTTCTAACTGATGTGCTCTTTTTAAAACTAGTGACCAAAAAGGATCAGTATAATTTTTCCCATAATTGACTTTAATGTAATCAATCGGAGAGGGTCGGTGCTGCTTACCTTCAGCTTCCTTTCCTGCTTGATTACCCATTATAGCAAACAATAATACTTATACTTTAAAATTAAAAAAATTCTGTCTTGCTTTCTCTATTTCGTTCCAGGGGCGGAAAATGTCCTTAAACTTATGACAATTTATAGATTTATGACAAGGAACCCAGTGTTCTCCTTTTTTTGGTATATAATTAGACACTGGATTTCAGCCACACTTAGGCCCTCGAGTGTCAAACTATATGATAAAGAATTATGTATATTAAATCTTAACATATGTTGTTTTGATCCCTGGAACATAGGACCCTTGCCAATTTTGACATGATACCCCCCTGGAACAATTGCCACTAATGACGTGGTCTTCCCTTTATAAGCAAACAATAAACCAGTTTTACATTCAGGACAACAATATACAGTCGACATTTAAAAAGGTAACCCTTTTTGTGTACACCTTTAGATATAGAGTTTCCACAGATCCGTCCTATGTAGAGAAGAATTTAAGATTCTTTCTCAAGCTAATAACCTGGTCTGGCCAACCTAGCGAGACCCTCTGAAAGGTAGATTTAGAATAGATACAATCTTAACAGAGTCCCAGAAAACTTGTAGTTTTCTCGAGAGTCTACTTTATGGTGAACCAATTGACAAGGCAAGACTGTTGTTCCCAATAATAATTAAAGGGGGTCTTACCTGTTCAATTGGATCACCCCACTTCTGGTACCACTGAAAGGTTCTGGTTCTGTTTGGTTCTGTTGGACCTTCTTGGCTCGAGCTGGACTCAGGATCTGTGGAAGTCTCTCTGACCGGTCGGATATTCAAGACACCAATAAACAGTGAATGGGTATACTAGAATATGTGGTTTAATGGTTACATGTCCTTTTTTATACACAGCGAGAAAAGTTGCCTCCCTCCTATGGACCTATCAGCAATAAGCAAAAACCTCATGAGTTAGACAAAAATAAATTCTAACAGGTTTTTTGACTTCTGCAAAAGCGGTCAGTTAACATACGTCAATTGTGGTCAAACTAGACATGTTCTGACATTTGAAACAGGAAGATAAGAAACGCCAGATGTCAGTGTGGTCAATCTGTCAGTTAAAAAGCAGAAGTGAGATAAACTTTTTCCCGGAAAAGGCCTAACCACAAAGTCACATTTCAACCTAAATATACATGCTTGTCAGTTACACAGAAGAAAGATTAGCCTGACCACACATCTTGTTCACACTCATGTCAGAGAAACATTATTGTAAAATATATATATATTTGAGGAGAACTCTAACCATGAATATTGGTTCATGATCTTCTTATACCTTACAATACCCAGCTGACAGCCATGAACACTTTATCACCCTATCACCCTAAAAATACATATCAGGTCCTTTTCTTGAATGAGGATCTGGTATTAATGTCAAGGGGGACCCCACACAAAAAAATGGCATGAGGTTCCCCTCAATTTCTATACTAGACCCTTAGGGTTTGGTATGGTTTTTAAGGGGTAACCCATCAGCAAAATGAAAACTGTCATGAGGCCACCCCAAATACCCACACCAGACCCTTATCCCAGCCTGGCCCAGTTGTAATGTGTGTCTGGGAGCAGAGGGCTTATCTGGATTTTAAAGCCCCCTTTAACAATAAGACCCTGAGCGCATACACAAAGGTAAACACGTCAGGACATTTAAAGGTGGCAGCTATTGTATTAAAATGGCCAGTCCTGTAGTTGTTAATGTTTTTTTAAGTTTTCAACAAAATTCTGAAAAAAAAAAGGTATTATAATAAATTAGATAGGATACTCATGGGACAACTTCAGTGATGACAGAATGTGGCAATTTTCTCAGTTCAAGTTGCTTTCATAAACAATTAAGAGTTGGCAGTTATGAAAAGCCTTCAATTATTTTCAATAACACTAGCAAGATGTACTGTACATACTGTATATTGCTATATGCCTGTGAGCATAATAGAAATGCCCTTGCTACGCAATATATCTATGACCAACTAAGTTGAATCCAGTCTTCTTCGTAGGAGAACCTTGTAACTATTGAATTATACAGTGAAAATGGTGTAACCATACATTTCAAGCAAGTACATTTTTTTTATAGGTGTTGTTGTTGACTGCCAACATCTTCTCCATCATACATTGGTTTTTGACATTTTTTATTATCTCTGAGTAAGCAGGCTGGATTTCCATAAATTAGTCATATTTAATGTTTAATGCAGGCTTATATACAGTGTAGCATAAAACTTATTTAATGCATATTTTTATATAAATGTTATCCATATGCTTCAATAACTCCAGAAAATACTTCACCCAGATAATCGACCCTGAAATTGGGTATATATGGTAACAAGAGGGGAATTTATTTTTACATTAAAAAATCTGATCTTTATTCTTCAACTGAGCTTGTAAATTGTGGCATGTTGATTATTGGTTACAAAATATGGCTGATCCTCCAAAACAAAAACTATAAATTGACTTGCAAATTTATTTAGAAGTTAGGTTTAGTTTGTTTGTTATGCTTGGTGCAAGAAAAAATGACTGACAGAGTGTTGTATTTGGAATGGGGAAATGTTCCAAATGGATTATCATCTCTGAGTTCTGCTTAATTCATTCTTTGAATGAAAATCACTTGAACATTTTTAGCCTGCTAATGATGTAGCTAATATGTGGAGGTCACTTGAAAAGGGTTGGGCAGAGGTTTGCCTGAGGTGACTATGGGAACATTTAGTTGACAAGTGTATTTTTACATTGAGCTTTGACAGCTTCAATTTCATACCAATTTGTAGATTGCCATTACAATTGCAAATCAGCTCAACTAATGTTGTTTTTTATCATTAAAGAAAAATGATTGCAGCTCATGTGAGCTGTCATTTCCATTTTGTTACAAGTTACCTCAATTTCTGAGATAAAACTTGATATATGATATGAGGGCAGAAGATGGTAAAAATCATTTAAACCATTGTCTAAAATGTTTACAGTTTCATTTAAAACCATATATGTTAAATTTTAATTTGCTAATACTAATATACTGGTAAATATATTCCATTGTCTGCCACCATTAAATTAATTGGATTCTATAGTGAGTGTAGAGAACGTTTTGTTAACTATTGTTCTGAAAAATGACCGTCATTGTCTCAATTTATCTTTTTTATTTATTTATCTATGGAAGTGCATCGTAGCTGTGGTGCTGGTTTCTTTTTTAGATAACAAAAGTATTCCCCCTAAAGTGTATTCCATGAACAGAATGCTTCTTACAAAATAATGTCAGCTGCTGCTTTTAACATAGAGCCATATCAATTGGGAACATTCTGTGCCACTTTTGTCAATTTCCACAACACATGACTGAGAATTTTCAGCTGCATATTTTGTGTGTGAGCTATGGTTCTGGCACTTTGGAACTAATTGGACACTTTTAAAGACCATATGACAGGGCCACAGAGTTTACTATTAACATAAACAATATTTTAACAAAGATTTGATCACTGCTCTCTTTTTTCTAAATATGTAAACATAAAGCTGGTCAATACAACCACATTCAGAAGTTGTGAACAACAACAAAAATGTGATAAATGAAAAAAATTATATCTGCAAGTTTAAACAAGAAACTGATATAGTCTACATGCAAATGAATCTATATTAACCACTTCAGCCCCAACCATTTGGCTGGCCAAAAACCAGAGCACTTTTTGCAATTCGGCACTGCGTCGCTTTAACTGACAATTGCGCGGTCATGCGACGTGGCTCCCAAACAAAATTGATGTCCTTTTTTTCCCACAAATAGAGCTTTCTTTTGGTGGTACTTGATCACCTCTGCGGTTTTTATTTTTTGCTATAATAAATAAAATATTTTTTTCCTCAGTTAGGCCGATTCGTATTCTTCTACATGTTTTAGGTAAAAAAAAAATTGCAATAAGCGTTTATTGATTGGTTTGCACAAAAGTTATAGCGTCTACAAAATAGGGGATAGTTTTATGGTATTTTTATAAAAAAAAAAAAAAATTCTAGTAATGGCGGCGATTAGAGATTTTTATTGTGACTGCAACATTATGGCGGACACATCGGACAATTTTGGCACTATTTTGGGACCATTTCACATTTACTCAGCGATCAGTACTATAAATATGCACCTATGACTGTATAAATGTGACTGGCAGTGAAGAGGTTAACCAGGAGGGGCGCTCAAGGGGTTAATAAGTGTGTCCTAGGGATGTGTTCTAACTGTAAGGGGGATGGGCTATGTGTGACATGACACTGATCACAGCTCCTGATTACAGGGAACGGTGATCAGTGTCCTGTCACTAGGAAGAATGGGGAAATGCTTGTTTACATTAGCATTTCCCCGTTCTTCCTCTCCGTGAGACGATCGCGGGTATCCCAGTGGACATCGAGTCCGCGGGAGCTGCGATCACACTCACGGAGCTCGCGGTGCACTTGTGCCCACAATGCTGCGTCCTAAAGGCGACGTACAGGTATGTTAATCTGCCTGTACGTGCCATTCTGCCGACGTATATCGGCGTGAACCAGTCGGCAAGCGGTTAATAAAAAAAAAGTAGATTAAAATAATTTGTTTTAAAAAACAAGTCTAAAGTTGAAAATTACTATTTAGTATTCATATAAATGTACCACAGGACTTCATTTAGGTCTCAAAGATGCTTGTATACAGTTGTTCTCAAAAGTTTGCATACCCTGGCAGAAATCATGACATTTTGGCATTGATATTTAAAATGTGACTGATCATGTCAAAAATCTGTCATTTATTTAAGGATGGCGATCATACTGTATGTAGTCATACTGTATGTAGTCATTTATTATCAAATAGATGTTTGGCTCCTCTTTAAATCATAATGATAACAGAAATCACCCAAAAGGCCCTGATCCAAAGTTTACATACCCTGGAATGTTTGGCCTTGGTACAGACACACAAGGTGACACACACAGGTTAAAATGGCAATTAAAGGTTAATTTCCCACATATGTGGCTTTTTAAATTGCAATTAGTGTCTGTGCATAAATAGCAGGGCTGCCATCAGGGGGGTACAGGCAGTACTCCTTGCCGGCCCCCCCTTCCACCCTCCAGCGCCCGTTACAGAGAGGGAAAAGGGAGGATACACAAGTCTGAATAGCTGCCACCTTTCTTTTACTAGCACCCCCCCCCCCGAGTGGCCGCTATAGAGAAGAAGGAAGGGAGCCAGGACCGCCTTTACCGCAGGGCAGGGCCCCTAGTGCCCGCACTGGCTATACTCGGCAACTGTCAAAAATCAGTGCCGCGAACAGCACAACAATTCGCTGATCACTGTAACGCAGTGTAATGGATTACTCCCCACTGTCTCTGCACAGACTGAACCTCCGCCCCTGTACATCCCCCTACCTCACTCGAGTCTTTCCCCCGGCTGTTTTGCATGCTCTCTCCTGAAGTAACATCCATGAGGCGGACCCACATGGCTATTGATATTTGCGTGGGAGGGATCGGGATGTGCCCGACCACCTATAAGATTGTGCCCGCCGGGATGAGGGTGATGTGATAGTGAGCTGAGCAGAGGGAGCTGAGTCCTGAGCTAGTGTGTCCGGACTCTGGAGTTAAACTCATTTTCAGAAGAAGTACATCATGGATTAGCTTGCATGCACCTCCTATGCTAAGTCTGATTAGTTACTGCATAGAAGTGCCGCATGTTAGCTGACAATGGGAATAATGATTTTTACTGCCTCCAGGTTTATACCGCCCCCTGCTGTGTGTCCTCCCAGCCCCTATACTGTGCCCTCCCACCCCCGTATTGTGCCCTCCTGACCCCTGTACTGTGTTCTGCCACTCCCGTACTCTTCCCTCCTGACCCCCCTGGTGTGTGCCCTCCCACCCCCATACTGTGCCCTCCTGACCCCCGTACTGTGCCCTCCTGACCCTCATACTGTGCCCTCCTGACCCCCGCACTGAGCCCTCATGACCCCCGTTTGATGGCACAGTGGCGGCAATTTATGGGTACAGTGACTGCGTTTGATGGCACAGTAGCTGCGTTTGGCACAGTAGCTGCGTTTGATGGGCACAGTGGCTGCAATTGATGTTTTTTTTTTCAGTTTGTTTGTGATGCATATTACACTTAGGGATGAGCTTCGAGTTTGAGTCGAACCCATGTTCGACTCGAACATCGGCTGTTCGATCGCTCGACAAAGATCGAACATTATGGGCCGTTCGCGCCAAATTCGAGTGGCACGTCACAGCCCATAATTCACTGCGGCATCGCAGTGCATTGCTGGCTGTTTAATTGGCCAAGCATGCATTATGACCCGCATGCTTGGCCAATCACAGCGCCATCTGAACAGAGAGCCATAATTGGCCAAAGCCAGGGTGGCTTTGGCCAATTATGACTCAGGGGGTTTAGTACACGCCCCACACTATATAAGGCCGCTGGCTCTGTGGCCTTGTGTAGTGTGTTGGAGTTGTGAAAAGAGAGAGTTTACAAAGACAGACAGTGTCATTTATATTGAGTTAGATGGAGCAGGCAGGCAAGTCAGTTAGCTGCAGTTACAGTGTGTAGAGGATATATATGCATCCTAGGTGTTGTATATATATTTATACACTGTATTGAGTTTAGCTAGATCCGCTCCTGTTAGTTTATATACTGTGACAGGCAGGCAGGTGATTGTGCTAGCTGCAGACTGTCAGGGTTTCACTTAGTGTACTGTGTGCTTTGCATAGAGTTCACCTGAAGGTCACCTGAATACAGTTAGTCTCTATACTGTGAAGGGCATGCAGGTGATTGTGCTAGCTGCAGACAGTCAGTGTTTCATATATAAATATAAATATATATATATATATATATACATCCCACCTTTGTGCAGCTACATCTCACTGCAGGCCATTATTATGCCTGGAAGGCAAACAATGAGAGGCAGATAGTCACAAGGCAATAAAAGAGGGCAAGCAGGCTCTGTGTCAAGAGGCAACAGTGCTGCTGGTCATGGACACGGTGCATCCTCATCAGCACGTGGCCGTGGGACACGCTTGTCCTTCTTTTCGGCAGCTGGTCATGTTGAGCCGCAACATGCCCAAGACTTGGTAGAGTGGATGACCAAGCCATCCTCCTCCTCCTCATCCTCTCTCACCCATGCTCAGGGTACTTTGTCTGGCAAAGCAGCTGCCAAAGCGGCCTCTTCCCTCAGCTCAATGGCATCAGTCACTCCTTCCCTAGCCCCACCATGTCCTCCTGAGGAGTCCCCCGAACTGTATGACCACAGTGTTGGGTACATGCTCCAGGAGGATGCCCAGCATTTTGAAGGCTCCAAAGTTGGAACCCTGCTGGAGGAAGGCAGTAACGTGAGCTCAGAGAGAGGGGGTAGTAACGTGAGCCCAGAGAGAGGGGGTGCCCAACAGGGTCAGCTATCTGGCAGTCATGTTCCCCCAGCTGCAGCATACTGCCAGATTTGCTCCAGTGATGAGGAGGGAGGGGATGATGAGGTCACTGACTCCACGTGCGTGCCTGATAGGAGAGAGCAGGAGGAGGAAGAGGAGGAGGTACATCTCCAACGAGGCAGGATACCCTCCAGGAGCCAGCTTAAGGGCAGCACAGCGACTGCATCACACCGCAGAGCTCCGCATGTGCAGGGCGCTGCTGTCTCTGTGCGTTATTCAAAAAGTTCTTTGGTGTGGGCCTTTTTTCAGACGTGTGCAGCAGATCGCACCGTTGCCATTTGCAACATATGTCTAAAGCGTATCTCGCGTGGCCAAAACATCAGCCGCTTGGGCACCACGTGCTTGACCAGACATATGTCGACCTGCCATGCAGTCCGTTGGCAAGCTTACCTAAAAGACCCACACCAAAGAACAAAGCGGATCTCTCCTTGCTCCTCATCAGCTGGGATCTCCAACCCCACTATACCTTCAGTCCTCTCAGAAACCTGCACTGAGAAGAATGAAGGTGTAGAATTAGGTGTGTCACAGCCAAGTACTTGCGGGCAATCTGCTATCGGTACATCGACGTCCGATTGTACCAGGCAATTTTTCCTGCCCCAGCTGCTGCACCGCCGAAAGAAGTTCGCTCCCAGCCATCCACATGCCCAGCGGTTGAATGCTAGCTTGGCTAAATTGCTAGCACTTCAACTGCTGCCTTTTCAGTTGGTAGACTCTGCCCCCTTTGTGGAATGTGCGGTTCCTCAGTGGCAGGTTCCCACTTTTTCTCACGGAAGGCGATTCCGGCTCTCTATCCGGGATGTGAAAGGCAATGTCTTGGCCTCGCTGGACAGAGCGGTCAGCGGTAAGGTGCATATTACCGCTGACTCATGGTCCAGCAGGCATGGACAGGGACGTTACCTATCTTTCACGGCGCATTGGGTGACTCTGCTGGCAGCTCAGAAGGATGCAGGACAAGGTGCAGTAGTGTTGGAGGTTGTTCCGCCACCACGCCTCCAAAATGTTACTACTGGTGATTCTGACACACCTCTCTCCAAAAAGATGCCATGCGGTGCTTGAGCTGGTGTGCTTGGGGGACAGGAGCCACACTGGGGCAGAGATTCTGTCAGCTCTGCAGGGGCAGGCTCAGAGGTGGTTGACGCCACGCCAGCTTAAGCCAGGAAAGGTGGTTTCCAACAATGGCACCAACCTCCTCTCCGCCCTCTGACAGGAACAACTGACCCATGTGCCCTGTTTGGCTCACATCCTTAACTTGGGGGTGCAGCAGTTCTTGGGCAAGTACCCGGGTTTACAGGAGGTCCTGAAGCAGGCCAGGAAACTCTGTGGGCATTTCCGCCAGTCATATAATGCCAGTGCTCGGCTGTTTGACCTGCAAAAGGATTACAACCTGCCCAAGAACCGCCTAATCTGTGACATGCCCACCAGGTGGAACTCTACGTTGGCCATGCTGCAGCGGCTGAACACACAGCAGAGGGCCATCAATGAGTATCTGTTGCAATATGGCACCAGGACAGTGTCAGGGGAGCTTGGATTTTTTTCCCCACGCCAGTGGGCCATGATCAGGGATGCATGCACTGTCCTGGCACCATTTGAGGAGGCCACGAGGATGGTGAGCAGTGACAGTGCATGCATCAGTGACACTGTCCCTCTTGTTGGAGCACACGCAGCATGGAATAATAGACAGGGCACTTGAGGCAGAACAGAGGCAGGAAGAGGAGGACTTCCTTACCTCTCAAGGCCCCCTTTATCCAGACAGTGTTCCTGCTGGCCCAGCTATCACACAGGAAGAGGACGAGGAGGAGGAGGAGGATTGTGTCAGCATGGAGGTGGAAACTAGCACTCAGCATCAGCAGCAGTCTTCAAGGGATCAATTACTGTCCCAAGACACCCATGGACTTGTACGTGGCTGAGAGGAGTTGGCTGCGGATCATGTCGTCCTCAGTGACCCAGAGGACTCTGCACCGAATGCCTCAGAAAACCTACGTTGCATGGCCTCCCTGATCCTGCAAAGCCTGTGGAAGGATCCTCGTATTCGTGCAATCAAGAAGAGGGATCATTACTGGCTGGCAACCCTCCTTGATCCACGTTACAAGGGTAAGGTTGGGGACATTATCTTTCCATCGCAGAGGGAGCAGAGGATGAGGTATCTTCGGGAGGCCTTACAGAAAGGTCTGTGCAACGCGTTTCCAGAGACTGGGAGGTTACAAATTCCTGGTCCTGGACAACGTGTTGCTGAGGCTTCGGTCAATCAAAGAAGGAGCGGTGTAGAAGGTGGCCATCTGACCAATGCGTTCAGACAATTTTTTAGTCCGCAGCCCCAAGGTATGATCGGTTCCAGCAACCATCGCCAGCGTCTGGTTTACATGGTGCAGGAATACCTAGAGGCAAGATCAGACTTGGACACCTTTCCCACCGAAAATCCTCTGGGTTACTGGGTCTTGAGGATGGATCACTGGCCAGAGCTTGCACAGTATGCAATTGAGATACTGGCCTGTCCTGCATCTAGCGTTCTTTTGGAACGCACATTCAGTGCTGCTGGAGGCTTTGTAACCGATCACAGGGTGCACCTGTCCACCGACTCGGTTGATCGATTGACCATCATAAAAATGAATCAGTCTTGGATCACCACCAGCTACCAACCACCTGATGCTGATGTAACAGAATAATTTTCTTTTAAATGTCAGATCCCTTCAAGACTGCCTATACTGATGCAGAGTGACTATCCTGTTATGCTGAGTTACTATCCTCTTCCTCCTCAATAATCATGCTGATAGCTTGAAAGAACATTTTGGTTCTGGGCACCACTACCAGTGGCTAAGGCCCAATTTTTCAGCCCCTGTTTAACAGGGGCGTGTATTTACAATTTTTGATGCAATGCTTTGCAGCAGGGCTCGTTGCTGTGCTCCATGTACAGTATCTGTGAGGAGTTGCAGTGTTGTTGCACCAGCACCAGTGCCTAAGGCCCAATTTTTCTGCCCCTGTTTAACAGGGGCGTGTAATTACAATTGTTGATGCAATACTTTGCAACAGGGCTCATTGCTGCGCTCCAACTACAGTATCTGTGAGGGGTTGCAGTGTTGTGGCACCATCACCAGTGCCTAAGGCCCAATTTTTCTGCCCCTGTTTAACAGGGGCATGTAATTACAATTCTTGATCTAATAATTCACAGCAGGGCCCATTCCTGCGCCCACCAAGAGTAAATGTGAGGGCTTACAGTGTTGTGTCAACACCACCACCACCAAAGGCCCAATTTTTCTGCCCCTGTTCAACAGGGGCATGTAATTACAATTCTTGATCTAATATTTCACAGCTGGGCCCATTCCTGCACCAACCAAGAGTAACTGTGAGGACTTACAGTGTTGTGGCACCAGCACCACCGCCACCACCAAAGGCCCAATTTTTTAGGCCCTGTTCAACAGAGGCATGCAATTACAATTCTTGATCTAATAATTCACAGCAGGGCCCATTCATGCGCCCACTAAGAGTAACTGTGATTGCTTACAGTGTTGTGGCACCAGCACCACCACCAAAGGCCCCATTTTTCCTACCACTGTTCAACAATGGCATGTAATTACAATTCCTGATATAATAGTTCACAGCAGGGCGTTCCAGTGCGCACCAAGAGTAACTGTGAGGGCTTACAGTGTTGTGGCAACACCAACACCTAAGGGGCAAATTTCTGCAGAGTATATACGGCAGGCCCCTACTTTCAAACATCCAACTTACAAACGACTCCTACTTGCAAACGGAAGGAGACAACAGGAAGTGAGAGGAAATCTACCCCTAGGAAGGGAAATTCTCTCCTGTAAGAGTTAATATGGGAAAACAGTGTCTCCTCTCTGCTGATGCTTTATCACCAATCCTTGTTTCAATAGAAAACCCAAATTTTCCAAAAACATTTGTCATTGGGATGGAATGTGAGGTGAAATGTTCTGAACAGGTGCACAGACAGCAAAACAAATGTTACAGGGGTGATAACCCTTCCCTATGTTCTCCAAAAAGCTTAAAAATAGATTTTTGGGCTGGAGCTACACTTAAAAATGTACTTGTTCCAAATTACAAACAGATTTTACTTAAGAACAAACCTACAGTCCCTGTCTTGTTTGCACTGCATGTATACTACTGTTCAGAGTATATAGGGCCTTTTTTTATTTTGGGTGCGGGGTTCCTCTTAATATCCATACAAAATCCAAAGGGGTTGGTAGTGGGCTGGGGTGGGGGGGTGCCCATGCCATTTTTCTTAATGATTTTCATCCATATTGCCGGGACCAAACATTACATTAAAGCCGCAAGCAGTTTTAAATGACTTTTTTTCCTTTAGAAATGTAATTTTGTGCAGGGACAGTTCTAAACACGGGAAACACATGCCACTTCACAGGTACCCCCCAGGTACGATATTTAAAGGAATATTTCACTTTTTTTTTCACTTTATGCATCATTAAAATCACTGCTCCCTGGGGCAGGACCCGGGTCCCCAAACACTTTTTAGGACAATAATTTGCATATTAGCCGTTATAAATGGAAATATTACTGCGCTAGTGTGAAAAATGAAAAAATAACGTGCTACTCACACCTAGGCTGCGACATATAAAATATGTGATACCATATCAAAAATGCAGTAAATTAAGAGAAGTATGTCGCGCACAGAAAAAATTTAAATTAGAACTCAAGTAAGAATTCACGTGAAAAATAATGAAAATGTTGAATGTGTAAATGAATAACCTTATATATGAGTTTGAATAAATCCTATCTTACATGTAGTGAACACCTGTGAAGAAAAACATCCAAATACTCATACACAATGTATATAAACTAGTGTAATGAATCAAACTAGCGTATTACATACTAATACTATCAGTGATGCAACAATAGTTGGTAATATAATACATGTGAAATAGAGTGATAAGAAAGTCCATAAGTTCAAAAGATTCCAAACACCAAAAAGAGAAAGTTCCAATGCACAAACGATTGCTTCAAAGGGAAGAAATAGGAAATTCTAAAGAATGTTGAAAATAAGTAGTCCCCAAGGAAGTCCACAAATGTCAAAGGAAGCTACATCCACCGCGGTGAGTATGAATTTGAGATGGGTACTTTACCATAAAAGGTGAACCTCCACTGTGGCAAGGTCGAATGAGCCTGCAGATATCACCCTCTGCGGGGTACAAGTGTTGATCCCAAAGATGTCACGACTCCGAAATCCTGATGCTCCCTCTAATACTCACTGTGCTGTTTAATCCACAGGGGCTGATATGATCAATAATTCCAAAAAAAGGGCAAGCCTCCGAAGTAGATATAAGCACATGAAAAAGAGGAGAGGGACTAGAATAGTGTATTACCTCAATAAGTATTTATTCAAAGCTTTAGAAGTATACAGCAAGGTACAAAAAGGTCCATAAAACAGTTAAAATTGCCGGCATAAAATCTAGCGTTCGCCCGTGCTTGCGGGGTCACGTGGTAGTGATGTCAGTGCACACTAGTTTCGTTACAAAGAACGTTATCGAAAGGCAGCTTCGAATAAATACTTATTGAGAGAATATTGGTCGTCAGGCCCCGGGGGGCCCAGGCCAAAAGCTGTGTAAGGGGCCCCAAAATTTCTGATGTCTGCCCTGATAAATAGCCAATGAGTTTGTTAGTGCATGCACTTGAGAGCTGAGTAGGCTAGATACTGAAAAAACTGTCACAAGATCTGCGTAACAAGTTTATGGAACTCTATAACGATGAAAAGGGATATAAAAAGATATTCAAAGCCTTGAAAATGCCAGTCGCCACTGTTCAATCACTTATTAGGAAGTGTAAAATTCAGGGATCTCTTGATACCATGCCAAGGTCGGGTAGACCAAGAAAGTTTGCATCCACAACTGCCAGAGGAATTGTTTAGGATACAAAGGAAAACCCACAGGTAACCTCAGGAGAAATACTAGCTGCTTTGGAAAAAGACGATGTGGTTGTTTTTTAGGAACACAATATGACAATATTTGAACAAAAATGAGCTGCATGGTCAAGTTGACAGAAAGAAGCCTTTACTCCTTAAAAACAATCACACCATCTTTTTCCAGAGCAGCCTGTATCCTTAAATAAAAGACAGTTTTTTTGGCATGATCAGTACTATTTTCAATATCAATGCCAACATTTCATGATAACTGCCAGGGTATGAAATCTTTTGAGGACAACTGTAAGTTAGAAGATCACTACTCCATTGTTTGTGCTCCTAAAGTCCCCATATCGTTGTGTGCCATTTATAATAGTAAATTGCAATACTAATTTGCTACAGTTCAACTAATCAACAGAGTTGTTTTGTGGTATCATTATATTTTTTCCCTATATAACTTCTAATTAACCCAAATATACCCCTCTGTTGTTAGCTAGTTTTTCTGCAGTTTGTATACTAATGGTATGAAACATTTTTTAAACCATTAGTATACAAACATCTTTGAAATGTGCAGGTTCATATTTTGTACTTTCATTGCAATTTGCATGAAAAATTTATATTTAAAAAAATAAGGTTCCACATTCCTATATTTGTTTGTTGTTTTATTTTTTATGTATTATTTACAAACAACAAACAGCAAAAAGAAATTGTAGCTACAAAAATTGTGGTTGCTTCAAAACTGGTAATAGTAAAATCTGAATTTTTTTTTTGTTTTATTTCATGTTTCCTCTTGCTGACCATGAAATGCCCTGCCACTGCATATATGTGTCCATAGCAGCAAGAGGTTGTTTGCTATAAATGCGCTCGCTGCAGGCTTCCAGCACAGACACCGACCAACAGTCATGGACATCTCTCAATCAAGGCTTCTAATGAGGAATACAAAAGGATGGGCTCCAAATTATGGGATACCTGTGTCAGCCAATCACAGACGCCATAGAACACAGAAGTTGTGCCATCTCCTGGGTATTAAAGCCTACTAGAGGGTAGCTTGGAGGCAGCATTAGGGGGTTAAAATAATATCTGAAGAATCAGAATTGAAGCAGTGAACCTTGGTGTGGAATCTGACCAATGGTACAAAAGATGTCACAGAGATGAGTGCAAGCAGTTAATTCTTAAGAGTACATCCCTGAGCTTGCAATTGTTCCAATCCACCCCAGATAAAACAATTCTTGATCAGAATCTTCAAGTCTTGAGTCTGCTTTATGTTGTTTTCAAAGCCACTCTTCTAGGATGTATTTAGAAGGGGTTGTTTTATTAACATATCAGTCCAGGACCAAACACTTAAAAAAGAGAAATGTAAAAAAGAAAAGAATGTACAGGGAGGGAATCATATGTGTAGAGTCCTTGTTGACCAGTGAAATTTGATAAGTTTTGGGATAAAATATTTGTGGCATATAGGTCCTACCTGATATTATCTGTTCAGCAGAAGTGACACAGATAGGATTCTAGGATCCACTGACGTGGATAGATTCACATTCTCTTATTTAAAATATAGGGATAATGCAGAGAAAGTTTTAGTGTATTGTATTTTTTGCCATTAACATGTAATAAATTCTACCTTTGTGTGCACACACACACTATATATATATATATACACTGTATGATTATAATGGTAAAAAGCAAGTATATTTTAATTATTTGTAGGACAAATATCAATGTCATATGTACCTATAAAGGTTCTATTCTTAGTCAATATATAGGTACAGCTTAATAAAAAAAAAAAGGGTATGATTTTGCTTTAACCACTTGCCAACCAGCTATATTTTTTTTACTAAAAATATGTAGAAGAATACATATTGGCCTAAACTGAGGAAAAAATGTGTTTTTTTGAAAAAAAGTGGGATATTTTATATAGCAAAAAGTAAAAGATATTTTGTTTTTTTTCAAAATTGCCGCAGTTCTTTGTTTATAGCGCAAAAAAATAAAAAAAAAACGCAGAGGTGATAAAATACCACCAAAAGAAAGCTCTATTTCTGGGGAAAAAAGGACGCAAATTTTGTTTGTTAACAACATCGCACGACCGCGCAATTGTCAGTTAAAGTGACGCAGTGCCAAATTGTAAAAAGTACTCTGGTCAGGAAGGGGGTAAAATCTTCCGGGGTTGAAGTGGTTAATAGAGGTAAGGACCAGGGTTTTAAGATATCCTCCTCTGAGATTTTTAAATATTTAGACACTGATTGATCTATTTAGTATCAGTTGATAGCAGTGTTACATTTACCATGCAGATTTATATAACATAAACTTTTTTTATACACATTATATACAGAACACGCTTCAATAACTTTAGAGAATGTTTCACATAAATAATCAACCCTGAAATTGGTTATACATGGTAAAAAGAGGGAAATGTAGCAACCTGTTTATTTTTACATGCAAATATCTTTAAAAAGCTCAGTTGAAGAATGAAAGTTAAATTGTGGCATGCTGATTATTGGTTAGGAAATATGGTTGATCCTTGCAAACAAAACTTGAAAATGGTGATTTATCAATCACAAAATATACACAATTGTACAGTGCTGAAGAGGGCAAAGTTCAGTGACTGATAAGCAGATTAATGAAAAGAGTCTAATGTTCTATGTATATGAAACAAAAGTCCCAGTTGGATTTGTTTATAATAGAACTGGAACACCTAAGAGCAGATATGATTACTTTATATAAATCTATATTCCAAATCAATACTTATACTCTGGTGATATTTATTAACCAAGGCAATTCACGGGGTATAAAAATCAGCTATTGAGACTATAGCAAAGGTCACCTTCAAATGTAGTAATTAACCTATTTTAAAGAACCCAATGTTTATATCAATGTTGCACTTATTTCAGGAGGTATTTTTATTTTATTATTATCAGTTTTAAATTATGTCTTAAATTGTTAATAGTATGTGATGCCAATCCAGAACAATACCACAATGCAGGAGATTGAAGCAGAAAGTAGAACCTATAGCCTTTCTATAGACAAAAAGCATTTTTAACATAAGTGCACCACAAAAAAAGTAATTTTGAACTATATATTTATGTGTTTTGTTTAAACGTTTATTTATATTTTATATCTTAAATGACAAAGCATACATAAGGTACCACATCACAAAGAAAAAAAATTGTCCTCTTTCGTATATAGAATGTTTATATATAGTTTTTGTTCATTCATATAGCCCTGAAAGGACTTACATTCTAAAGTCCATACCTCAGTCATAGACATGCATTCTAGGGCCAGTGGAGATGGAAGCCAATTTACATACCGGAATCTGGATAGAATAAAAGATTAGTGTACCTATTGGAATCCACACAATTAGAGGAAGACCATACAAACTTCAATGAGATGTGTTTCGGCACAGCAGGGCAAAAGTACAGACCATTAAACACCTTAGCCGTGGTAGTTAATATATACAACAGTTACCTCCTGTGTAGTGGTCACTGCTATGTAGCTGCTTCCAGGGCCGGGACAAGCGGTGGGCAGGAGGGGCGGCTGCCCCTGGCGCAATGGTTTATTGCAGGGATGGGGGGGAACCCAGACCCTAACCCTAAAGGAAAGGGGGGGCGCAATTTGGCATCTTTGCCCTGGGCGCTTGATGACCTTGTCCCGCCACTGGCTGCTTCATCCCATGCAGTACTTCTCCAACTCTTTTCCTTAGCACTGCATTTTGGGACACATAACAAAATGTCCTCACTTTCACCCATCTGTGTGGCAGTTGCTATATAAGTAATATCCACTGGAAAATGTATTCTGTGTTTGTACTGTTTATGTGTATACAGATGCATACAGTTGTGCTCATAAGTTTACATACCCTGACAGAATTTATGATTTCTTGGCCATTTTTCAGAGAATGACCTAGGAGGACTTAAGGCTTTGAGCCTGACAGCATGGGCATGTGGTCGCCCCTCCCCTTAAAAATAAATAAAAATAAAATATAATTAATTAAATAAATAGGTAAGGATATGTACAAGTTAATGTATTTGGGGCAATGTCACTTTAAGAGAATTTCAAATGCAGGCTGGGGGCGTGGGTAACGGTCTCAAGGCTATTGGGAATTTCCCAGATGGTCATGTGACCACTGTGGAATGTTCTGGAAAGGGGCTTATTATATATAGGACCCTCTCACAGGTGTATCCCCGCCAGTTCCCAGCCAGGCAGTGAAGGCGCAACAAGCTCCGTTAGTACAGCAGTCATGGCTATGAAATCCCTCATGAGGAAAGTACTGGAGAAAGCTGGGGAAAATGGAGGAGAAGAATGGCTTAGAAGATGCCTAGCTTTGGCTGAAGAAGATAATGAGCGGAGCGGGGTAGAAGAAGAACAGCCAGTACAGATAGCTGTGGATGTGCCTAGCATTCCCCCTGTAGGCAGACGCAGAGCGGCTGTTAGTAGCCTTCAGCACTGCCAGACACGCCACCATGGACCGTTGCCATGGCTGCCTGTCACATAGGAGAGAGAGGGCAGCAGCACAGTGCGGCTGGAAGATTCAGCATCTACTATTCAGCGCAGGGTCAGCCTGAGGGAAAAGAAGAAGAGGAGGGTCCGGTCCCCATCGCCACCCAGAGGGACCAGTGGGCGGGCGAGAGGAGCATCATACATGCAGAAGACAGAGGCGGTGTCTGAGGTTGTAAGTGTGGAGAAGCAATCCCTGCCCAGTGTATCACTATCACAGCATGAGGCTGCTGGCAGTGTGTGTGCCACAGACATCCTGCGGATGGCCACTGGAGGCAACAGAGAGCAGCATTATGCTGATTCAGAAATACCAAATGTTCCAGCGCCACCTGGCGGTATAGGTGAGTTAGCACACACACTTAATAGCATTAAGGAATCCATTAATAGATTAGCTGACAGTAGGGATGAGCTTCGAGTTCGAGTCAAACTCATGTTCGACTCGAACATTGCCTGTTCGCCGAACAGCGAACAATTTGGGGTGTTTGCGGCAAATTCGAAAAGCCGCGGAACACCCTGTAAAAGTCTATGGGAGAAATCTAAAGTGCTAATTTTAAAGGCTTATATGCAAGTTATTGTCATAAAAGTGTTTGAGGACCCGGGTCCTGCCCCAGGGGACATGTATCAATGCAAAAAAAGTTTTAAAAACTGCCGTTTTTTCGGGAGCAGTGATTTTAATAATGCTTAAAGTGAAACAATAAAACGGAAAATTTATTACCAAATACTTACCGTAATTTTCCTTTCCTGATAGACTCCATGGCAGACTACGTGTGGGTTAACCCCGCCTCCTCTCCACAGCTATAGGACCCCTTACCCATAAATTTGAGCTCACCTCCACAGACAGGTGTTCCGTAACTAGCCGACTCAAATTTCAACTCTCATATTTTTATTCATGGGTGGGAACTCCGTCTGCCATGGAGTCTATCAGGAAAGGAAAATTACGGTAAGTATTTGGTAATACATTTTCAGTTTTCCTGACAGACTCCATGGCAGACTACGTGTGGGAAATAACTAGCCAATCCACACGGGAGGGTATGCTTGAAAAAATTTTTTTTAATCTTTCCCGTCTACTGACAGGATTTTTCGACCAAAATTAACAGAGGAAAGGGAAGCAGGCTCAATACAATAATGGGACATAAATGTATTAATAGAAGACCACGAAGCTGCCTTGCATATCACTTCAGGAGCCACGTGTCGAGCTGCTGCCCATGAGGCTGCCATGCCTCTGGTGGAATGAGCCGTCTCCTCCTTTGCCCTGTAGGTCTGTTGGATAGATTGAATGATCCAGGCCGCTATCGTTCTGGAGGAAGCCCTCTTTTCTTTGTTGCTGCCAGTATGTAACAAGAACAGGTAGTTTGAGCTTCTAAAAGATGAAGTGACTCGCAAATACTCTTTCAGAGTCTCGCCTACATTCAAGGGATGAGCATCCGCTGATTCCGGTGAATTGAAAGTAGGAAGGACTATTTCCTGATTCTCGTGAAAAACTGACGTGACTTTTGGCTTAGACCCAAGCATGGGAATAAGGACCACTCGGTCCGGGAAGAAAGTCAAAAAGGGCTCTTGACAACCCAGGAAGCTTATTTCTGAAACTCTTTTGGCTGAAGTAATAGCCACTAGGAAAGCCAGTTTAACTGATAAGTCCTTAATGGAAAGATCCTTGTTGTTGAGTGCTGAAAGAGCATCAAGGACGAGCGGAAGATCCCATTTGGGGAACCTGGGTTTCCTCTGCGGCCTGATTCTCGATGCCCCCCGAAAGAACTGTTGAACCAGGGGATGAGTTGCCCATGACGTTCCCGACAAAGCTGATAAGGCTGAAACTTGTACCCTGAGGGAACTGATCGACAAAGGAAGAACCAAGCCTGATTGGAGAAAACTCAAAATGTCTTGAACACTAGGATTTCTAGATGATTTTCCTGCAGAAGTCGTGAAGCTGACAAACCTGGCCCATATTTTATTGTAAGTTTTGTTTGTGTTAGGCTTTCTGGAGCTCATAAGGGTAGAGATTACACTGAAGCACACCCCAGACTCTAGCCTCTCCCTCTCAAGAACCAGACCATCAGTCTCAGTATCGTTGGACAGGGGTGCAGGGTCGCCCCCTGAGAAAGAAGGTCCGGCCTGAGAGGAAGAGGCAACGGGTCTTGGAAGCTCATTAGATTCAGGAGAGGAAACCATGGCCTGCTCGGCCAGTATGGTGCTATTGTTACCACTTCGACTGTCTCCAAATGAAGCCACTGTAGGAATTTTAGCATGATCAGAGGCGGAGGGAAGGCATATGCCTTGTTGAAATCCCATTGACTCGTTAATGCATCTACCCCGAAGGCTTGACTGCACCGACCTCGAGTGTAGTATCTGTCGATCTTGTAATTGCAGGGGGATGCAAACAGATCCACCTCTGGATCGAATTTCAACGATAGGATCCACTTGAATGTTTGTGGATGCAGTGACCATTCGTTGTTGTCTAGATTGCTGCGTGACAGGAAGTCCGCTTGAATGTTCTGCTCCCCTGAAATGAAGACTGCTGTCAAGCTGAGCAGATTCCTCTGAGCCCAGGTCATGATGGGCTCGACCTCTTAGAGAAGGGCGGAGCTCTGAGTGCCCCCTTGCCTCTTCACGTATGCCACCGCAGTGGTGTTGTCCATTTTGAGTAGGACCGACTTCCCTTTCAGGAGGTGGGAAAAGGATTGAAGGGCACACCATGCCGCACGTAGCATCAGAATGTTTGAACATGGAGTGTGGAGACGGGCATCCCATTTGCCCTGAGCCAGTTCTGCCCCACAATGGGCCCCCAGCCCGCATTGCTGGCATCGGATGTAACAGTCACCCACTGGATGGAAGCAAGGGAGTGGCAAGTTAACAAGTTCTTGGTTTGAAGCCACCAGAGGAGACTGTTCCTTATTGACTGTGTTATCCGGATCAACTGATTGCGATGGTCCGACCTCCACTGCTGGAGGAAACCTGACTGAAAAAGACGAAGTCTCCACATCGCCCATTTAACCATAGGGGATGTGGCCACCATCGTGCCGATTATCTTCAGGCACTGTGACGCCCTTAGGTGTGAGGAGTCTAGGGCTAAGGAGATTCTTTCCCGAATGATCGGTATTTTTTCTTCCGGAAGTGAGATGGTATTCTCTATGGTGTCTAACTGAGCTCCTAGATAGACTAAGCGCTGGGTCGGTTCTAGCTGACTCTTCTCCCGGTTTAGGAGCCATTCGAACTCCAACAGTGTAGAGATCACCTGATCTTTGTGGATCAGCAGCTGCTGCTTGTCTTGGGACTGTATCATTATCTGGACGATTTGCTAGTACTGACGCACACCCTGTATTCTGATAAGGGACACAACTGCCAACAGCACCTTGGAAAAGACTCTTGGAGAAGTTGTTAGCCCGAATGGAAGACAAATAAATTGTAAGTGCTCTTGTTCGACCTGGAACCGAAGATATTTGTGAAAATCTTCCGCCACGGGAACATGAAAGTATGCGTCCTTTAGATCTATTGAGATCAACCAGTCGCCTGGTTGAACGACTTTTTGGATAGTTGAGAGTGACTCCATCTTGAACTTCTCGTGCTTTATATATCTGTTTAGAAAGCTGAGGTCTATAACTGGGTGCCAAGAGACATTTTTCTTCTGTACTAGAAAGAGGGGGGAGTAGACCTCCTGGAATTCCTCGTCCAAGAAGAATTTGTTTTTCTTCTGATTGAGGAAGTGAAGTTTGCATTGGTCTGCATGGAGGGATATTGGTGAAGGACCATGTGTGGCCTGTTGAGACCGTTTTGATGGTCCAATAATCTGAGATCGAGGCCACCCAGACGTGCCAGAAGAGGTGTAAGCGAGCCCCTACCCGACCCGCCTATGCGGGCCCAATCTCAAAAGGACTTGGTTGGCTCACGCCCACCGGGCGTCTGTTTCTTGCCAGACTTTTGAAAGGAAGTGTTCCCTCTATTCCAGTTCCAGCTTCTCCTAAAATCCTGTCCGGGTTTATAGGAGCGTGCCTCCCTCGAACGCTTTGTAATGCGTCTCTGTTGAGGTCTTCTCTGGTTAAACTGGCGCCTGTCCTGGGGAAGGAAACCCAATTTTCCACCTGTAGCTTTTGAAATGGTGTTATCAAGTTTGTTCCCAAACAATGAAGTCCCTTCAAAGGGAATTTTGTTCCACGCCTGCTTGGAGGCTGGATCAGCAAGCCAGGGGCGTAACCACAGTGCTCGTTTAGCCGTGACCGAAGACATCATTGTACTGGCCAGTAAACGGATGAGGTCAATTGATGCTTCCCCCAAAAAGGCGACTGCCAGTTTAAGTTCTTGCACTGCTGAACTTTGAGCTAGTTCCTCGGAGACACCTTTCAGAACGGAGTCTACATTTTCCACCCAGGCCTCCATTGCTTTGGAGGTAACTGCAAGGGCTAAAGCTGGTTTGCAGGCCGTTCCGGTCAGGCTATATATTCTTTTGAGGTCTTGGTCAATCTTTCGATCCAGACCATATTTAACCACTTAACAACCACCTGCCGACAAATAACGTCGACAAGGTGGTTGCTTAACTCTGGGAGGACGTTATATAACGTCCTCCCAGAATCGCGCTCCCGCGCGCCCCCTGGGGCGCGCACACGGGAAACTCCGTGACCGCCGGGTCCAGAGGACCCGGCGGATCACGAATCGCGGTAAATGACGGAGCAATCACTTGTAAACAGACCGGCGTCATTTGATGACGCCGGTTCCTCCCTCCCCTCTCTGTACCGATCGGTACAGTGTGAGAGGGGAGGGGGAGGGAGCGGATGGCAGCAGCAGCACTGTGGGCTGGATCTGTGACAATTGCAGTCACAGATCCAGCCATCCATCCATCCCTGCTCAGCCATCCCTGTGCTATACCCTGCCAATACTCTGCAATACACCCTGCCAATACTCTGCAAAATACCCTGGTGCAATACTCTGCAATACCCTGGTGCAATACTCTGCAATACCCTGGTGCAATACTCTGCAATACCCTGCGAAATACTCTGCAATACCCTGCGAAATACTCTGCAATACCCTGCGAAATACTCTGCAATACCCTGTGCAATACTCTGCAATACCCTGGTGCAATACTCTGCAATACCCTGGTGCAATACTCTGCAATACCCTGGTGCAATACTCTGCAATACCCTGGTGCAATACTCTGCAATACCCTGCACAATACTCTGCAATACCCTGCACAATACTCTGCAATACCCTGCAAAATACTCTGCAATACCCTGCAAAATACTCTGCAATACCCTGCGCAATACTCTGCACAATACTCTGCAATACCCTGCACAATACTCTGCAATACCCTGCACAATACTCTGCAATACCCTGCACAATACTCTGCAATACCCTGCACAATACTCTGCAATACCCGTCACAATACTCTGCAATACCCGCCACAATACTCTGCAATACCCGCCACAATACTCTGCAATACCCTCCACAATACTCTGCAATACCCTCCACAATACCCTGTGCAATACCCGTGCAATACCCTGCCATACACCGCAATACCCTGCCATACACCGCAATACCCTGCCATAGTCCGCAATACTCCGCAATGCCCTGCAATATTCCGCAATGCCCGGCAATACTCCGCAATGCCCGGCAATACTCCGCAATGCCCGGCAATACTCCGCAATGCCCGGCAATACTCTGCAATAACCACTTCCCGCCCTCCGGCCGTCATATGACGTCCTTGACTTTGTGCGGGGATATCTGAATGATGGGAGCAGCTACAGGCATCATTCAGATATTCGCTTTTTCAGCCGGCGATTCCCTACACCATAAGAACAATCATAGCGGCTGTTCCGCCGCTTGATCATTCTTACGGGAGGCGAGAGGGGATGTCCCCCCCCCGCCGCCCTCCGGTGCTTCTACCGACTCACCGCTACGATCAAAGCCAGGATTGTTGTTTTTTTTTTTGTTTTTTTTTCAGGCTTCCCAGCCTAGAGGTGAGATGTGGGGTCTTATTGACACCCCCCCCCATATCTCACTGTAAAGAGGACCTGTCATGCCATATTCCTATTACAAGGGATGTTTACGTTCCTTGTAATAGGTATAAAAGTGATCAAAAAAATGTTTAGGGCGGAAAAACATGTCAAACTAAAATAAATAAAGTAAAATGAAGAATAATTTTTTTTTTTTTTTTAAAGCGCCCCTGTCCCCGTGAGCTCGCATACAGAAGCGAACGCATACGTAAGTCCCGCCCACATATGAAAACGGTTTTCAAACCACACATGTGAGGTATCTCTGCGAACGTTAGAGCGAGAGCAATCATTTTGGCCCTAGACCTCCTCTGTAACTCAAAACATGTAACCAGTAAAAATATTTAAAGCGTCGCCTATGGGGATTTTTTAAGTAGCGAAGTTTGGCGCCATTCCACGAGTGTGTGCAATTTTTAAGGGCGACATGTTAGGTATCTATTTACTCGGCGTAACTTCATCTTTCACATTATGCAAAAACATTGGGCTAACTTTACTGTTTTTTTTTTTTTAAGCACAAAACATTTTTTTTCCGTAAAAAACGCGTTAAAAAAATTGCTGCGCAAATATCGTGCGAGATAAAAAGTTGCAACAACCACCATTATATTCTCTAAGGTCTTTGCTAAAAAAACATATATAATGTTTTGGGGTTCTATGTAATTTTCTAGCAAATAAATGATGATTTTTACATGTAGGAGAGAAATGTCAGAATTGGCCTTGGTGCTCCAGAACGCCTGAAGGTGCTCCCTGCATGTTGGGCCTCTGTATGTGGCCACGCTGTGTAAAAGTCTCGCACATGTGGTATCGCCATACTCGGGAGTAATAGCAGAATGTGTTTTGGGGTGTAATTTGTGGAATGCATATGCTGTGTGTGAGAAATAACCTGCTAATATGACAATTTTGTGAAAAAAAAAAAGAGAAAAAAAAAATCTTGATTTTGCAAAGAATTGTGGGAAAAAATGACAACTTCAAAAAACTCACAATGCCTCTTTCTGAATACCTTGGAATGTCTTCTTTCCAAAAAGGGGTCATTTGGGGGGTATTTGTACTTTTCTGGCATGTTAGGGTCTCAAGAAATGAGATCGGCCGTCAGTACTTCAGGTGTGATCAATTTTCAGATATTGGCACCATAGCTTGTGGACTCTATAACTTTCACAAAGACCAAATAATATACACCAATTTGTACTTATTTTTACCAAAGATATGTAGCAGTATAAATTTTGGCCAAAATTTATGAAGAAAAAATAGTAATTTGCAAAATTTTATAACAGAAACGAAAAAAAAATCATTTTTTTACAAAATTTTCAGTCTTTTTTCTCTTATAGCGCAAAAAATAAAAAACCCAACAGTGATTAAATACCACCAAAAGAAAGCTCTATTTGTGTGAAAAAAAGGACAAAAATTTCATATGGGTACAGTGTTGTATGACTGAGTAATTGTCATTCAAAATGTGAGAGCACCGAAAGCTGAAAATTGGTCTGGTTATTAAGGGGGTTTAAGTGCCCAGTGGTCAAGTGGTTAAAAGATACCGTATCATCTAGCGGGAGGGTGACATGCTTCGCTAGGCTCATTACTGCTGCATCTACAAGGGTAGCATTTTCCAAATGCTTAACGTCCTCAGATTTAAAGGGATACAGTCTAGAGGTTTTGCTTAGCATAGAAAACTTCTTATCTCCCTTGCTCCATTCTTCCTCAAACACTCCTTTCAGCTCAGAGGGAAGTAGGAAATTGGAGCGTTCTTTCCCCAGTTGCTTAAACAGTTTTCTTTGTTTCTCTGGGGGGGCAGTGGTATCTTCCAACTTTAAGGTTTCCTTCACTGCCTTGATTAGTGGAGAGATTAAAGCGTAGTCGAATCCCACCGTAGAATCATCTCCCTCCATCTCGTCTTGGGAGGAATTATGGGATTCGGCCTGGATCCTCCTGGGCCTCGTCAGCCAAGGAGCCAGACAAGGTGGTGGACTGGCTCCTCGTGTGAGGGGCAACTATTTCCTTCATAGATTGCTGTACCACACGTTTCACAAGAGACTCAAGATGTTGTTTTTCGGTCTCTTTCTCACCGATCGTTCGGGCATAACATGGGTCGCATAGCGATTTGCCCTCCGGGATTCTGGTCTTACATCCCCAACAGGCTCTGTGGTCAGAGCGACTATCGCGGTAGTAGTGGCGATGACTAGAGGAGGAATGGGAACGTCTCCTATGTCTAGAGGGGGAATGTGAACGTCCCCTATGATGATGGGTCCAAGACGTAGTGCCGCATTTGGACCAGGAGGATGAATGATGATGCTGATGCGGCCTGGCAAGGTCCCTGTCTTGTGACTGATGAACTGATATAGCCGGGCTGTAAGAGATAATACAGACAGAGGGAGGGGGAGGAAGGTGGGCAGGATGTAACCTTTAGCAACCACCAGCAAAGGCACAAAAGACACCAACCCCCTACCCACTCCGCACATACCTTGTGCGGGAGGGCTGGCCACACGGCGGTGAAGATGAGTCCATGATAAGGGAGACACGAAAAGATCCAATACTATAGACTACCTAGACTAAGGATAAGCAAATCAATGCAAGACAAGCACACAAAATGTATTTTTTATTTTTTTTAAACTGTCCCTTTAAGAGATACTACAGATTACTAAGCATTACATTGCAAATGAGATGCTTACCCTGTCCTGGTAGTCCAGAGGCTCCAGGAAGCTGCCGTTATATGCCCACAGGTTATCCCACCTGTATAGGGCTCTTCAGTGGTTTAAATAACCCGCCGGAATGACGTCAGGGCTGGTCCCGCTGCGCGCATGCGCCAAGGGACCAGCCTTACTGTGCCTGTGTGGCCTCTGACCCCTCCGCCGTACTGAGCATGCACGAACACCAAGCCTCGGTTTCACCATGGCTCTGTGCATGCGCAGACGTACAGCGGCAGGAATCAGGAAGGGAATGGCGTCCTGGAACGCAGAAGCGTTCCACACAGATACTAATACAAGCATACAACACACAAAAACCATCTGCCATGGAAAGTTATAGGAAAAAGTCTTCAGACCTTGCCAGCCGAGATCCACCATCCGTCATGGTACACTGGGGCCACATACCTCCACCATAGGGGTATCCATTAGCCCAAAACCACTCGCCCGCTCATAGCTGGGCCCTGGGTGCACCGCACAACTGGTACCTGATCCGACAGACATCCTGGACTGCACCGAATCATATGATGAAGGGTCCATGTGAGGAGGACAAAAAAGGAACACATGTCTGTGGAGGTGAGCTCAAATTTATGGGTAAGGGGTCCTATAGCTGTGGAGAGGAGGCGGGGTTAACCCACACGTAGTCTGCCATGGAGTCTGTCAGGAAAAGTGAAATATTCCTTTAAATTTCGTACCTAGGGAGTGTGTATAGTAAGCCTGTAAAGCAGCGCTTGTTTCCCGTGCTTAGAACTGTCCCTGCACAAAGTGTCATTTCTGAAGGAAATAAAGTAATTTAAAAGCACTCGCGGCTATAATGAATTATCGGCTCCCGGCAATACAGAGAAAAGTCATTGATAAAAAAAATAAAAATGCGTGGGGGTCCCCCCAAATTCAATTACCAGGCCCTTCAGGTCTGGTATGGATATTAAGGTGAACCCTGCGTCAAATTTTTTAAAAAAAATGACGTGGGGTTCCCCCCAAATATCCATTCTAGACCTTTCAGGTCTGGTATGGATTTTAACCACTTGCCTACCGGACACGAAAACCCCCTTCCTGCCCAAGCCATTTTTCAGCATTCAGACAATTGCGCAGTCGTGCGACGTGGCTCCCAAACGAAATTTGCATCCTTTTTTCCCACAAATAGAGCTTTCTTTTGGTGGTATTTGATCACCTCTGCGGTTTTTATTTTTTGCACTATAAACAAAAAAAATGGATATTTATTAAAGCAAAAAGTAAAAAATATTGCGTTTTTTTTCAAATTTGACCCTCTTCTTTTATAATTTTTTTTTACATTTTGCTCAGTTTAGGCCGATACTTATTCTTCTACATATTTTTGGTAAAAAAAACCGCAATAAGCGTATATTGATTGGTTTGCACAAAAGTTATAGCGTCTACAAAATAGGGGATAGATTTATAGCATTTTTTAATTTAGTTTTTTTTACTAGTAATGGCGGCGATCTGCGATTTTTATTGTGACTGCAAAATTGTGTTGGACACATCGGACACTTTTGACACATTTTTGGGACCATTCACATTTATACAGCGATCCCTGCTATAAAAATGCATTGATTACTGTATAAATGTGACTGGCAGGGAAGGGGTTAACACTAGGGGGCGAGGAAGGGGTTAAATGTGTTTCCTAGATGTGTTCTAACTGTGGGGGGAGGGGACTGACTGGGGGGAGGTGACCGATGGTTGTCCCTATGTACAAGGGACACACCATCGGTCCCCTCTCCCTGACAGGACGTGGATCTGTGTGTTTACACACACAGATCCACTGTCCTGCTCGGTTACTGGGCAATCGCGGGTGCCCAGCGGCCATCACGGCCGCCGGGCACGCGCATCGGGTCCCCAGCGACGCGGCGGGCGTGCGTGCGCCCCCTAGCTGCTTTTAAAGGCAGGACGTCATATGACGTCCTGTCGGAACAAGAGAGTCTTCCGCCCGCCGTCATTTGACGGTGGGCGGTAGACAACTGGTTAAGGGGAACTCCATGCCAAATTGAAAAAAAAATTGGCGTGGAGTCCCCCCCAAAAATCCATACCAGACCCTTTATCCGAGCACACAACCTGGCAGGCCACAGGAAAAGAGGGGGGGACGAGAGCCCCCCTCCTGAACCGTACCAGGCCACATGCCCTCAACATGGGGAGGATGCTTTGGAGGTCTGTGACCCCTCAAAGCACCATGTCCCCATGTTGATGGGGACATGGGCCTCATCCCCACAACCCTTGCCCGGTGGTTGTGGGGGTCTGCGGGCGGGGGCTTATCGGAATCTGGAAGACTTCTTTAACAAAGGGGACCCCCCAGATCCCGGCCCCCCCTATGTAAATTGGTAAGGGGTACATTGTACCCCTACCATTTCACAAAGAAAGTGTAAAAAAAAAAAAAACACACAGACACCGTTGGGAAAAGTCCTTTATTAAAAATAAAAAATAGATTAAAAAAAATTCCAGCGGTGGTAATCCACTCTCGGTATCCTGCGATGGGTGGTCTCCTCTCCGGGGTCCAGCGATGGATGATCTCTCCTCTCCAGGGTCCAGGCTCCAACGATGATGTCCAGCGCAGCACTCTTCACCGGAGCCAAAGCCAGTGACAGCTCTTAAGTAGCTGAGGGTGGGGCCACCCGTCACGTGACCCCGTCCCCCTCTGACGCAAGGGGAAACCCGGGCTTCCCCAGTGACATGCGGGTGACCCCGCCACCCTCTGATGTAATGCAGGGGTGCGGTCCGACTCACGGGGATGGCGGCAGGGTCGCGAGGGCGCCGCCAGCGGCGCGCGCACAACCACACGACAGGCAGTTAAAGGGCAACGTACAGGTACGTGATTGTGTCTGTAGGTGCCATTATGCCGACGTATATATGCCGTGGCCGGTCCTTAAGTGGTTAAAGAAACATTACCATGCAAGATCTCGCCGTTAGGTTACCACCTTTCTCCTCAGACCAAAGAAAATATTTGGAAAGGTCAATTCGTTGATATCCTGTCGCTGCTTCCATCCACAAAAGAATTTGTCAACAGAACTGACAAAAAATCAAATGAGAAAGCTGAGGATGATAGGAGAAGACCAGTGGCAAGGTCTTTTAATAATTGGCTACAGTAATTTGCTATATACTCCAGGGTACTAGGTGAGAAACACCCAGAGTATTGCAGCGGGCTGTTTCAACATATGGAGCATGTGCTAGAGGCATATAAGAGTTTTGGAGGTCTAGGATGGTTCCAATATGATGAAACATTTAGACAAAAGTTATCAATATACCCATCATTGAAGTGGGGCAATAAGGATGTCGGGTTGTGGCTTAACCTGATGGTCCCACAGAAAACTGGTTTCACTAGGCAGCAGCCACAAGCTACAGTGTCCCCTTATAAAAGAGGATACTGCTTTGCTTATACTGAGAATCTGTGTAAATGGGGGGTGGGGGTCTTGCAAGTACAAGCATGAATGCTTGAATTGTTCAGGACCCCACACTTTGCTCAGGTGTTTCAAAAGGTATTCCAATTTTCAAAGCTCACAGAGAGATAATTATGCAAAAAGCTTACACGTCGGTGAATTTAGCAAACATGCGACAATGGTTGGAATTATATCCAGACCAGGAGACAGCCAGGTTCTTAATTGAAGGGTTTTCCAGAGGTTTCCCTCTGCCAGTATTTCAAGGTGAAGGGTGTGAGAAATTTGAAGTCAGTTGCTACTTATGCACACATAGTTGAGGAGAAGTTAGTTAAAGAGATAAAGGAAGGTAGGATAGCAGGTCCATTTGATTCCCCTCCTGTCATACCTTTTAGGATATCGCCGTTGGGCATCATACCTAAGAAGGAGCCAAATACCTTTTGCTTAATTCACCATTTGTCATTCCCCAAGGGTAGCTCTTTAAATGATGAAATAGATGCTTGCATGTCATCTGTATCCTGTTGCACGTTTGAAGATGCTATTGAGCAAATTAGGAAATTTGGAAAAGGTGCGCTGCTTGCGAAGGCAGACATAAAGGCGGCCTTCAGGCTGCTACGATTGACCCGGTAGCCTTCAACTCATTAGGTATATATTGTGAGGGTAAATATTACTTTGATACATGCCTTCCTATGGGATGTGCCATATCTTGTGCCTATTTTGAAAAATGTACAACCTTTCTTCAATGGGTGGTTGCTTTTGAAGCTGGCTATCCAGGTATATTACATTATCTGGACGACTTTTTATTCATTGGTCCAGCTCAATCTCCTATGTGTTATTTTATGTTACAGATGTTTAGTGCAGTAACTCACCATTTCGGTATCCCACTAGCTAGTGAAAAAACTGTGTTGCCATCCTCAGTGATAGAATTCCTGGGTATAGGGATAGACACTGTTAAGCTGGAATTTCAGTTACCTGAATCTAAAATCATCAAGATTAAAGCTTTAATTTCAGTTTTGGTTAGGCGTAAAAAAGTTTTATTAAAAGAACTCCAATCATTATTGAGGCTTCTGGCATTTGCGACAAGGATCATGCCAATTGGCAGAATCTTCTCGCGGCGCCTGTACTTAGCCATGTCAGGAATGAAATCCCCATTTTCTCACATCAGATTGACAGCTGACCTCAAGGAGGACATGTTAGTTTGGTTTAAATTCTTTAATATATATATAATGGTAGACCATTTTTTCAGGAGCAATTTGTATCCTCATCCAACCTTGAGTTATATACAGACGCTGCGGGTTCATGTGGATTTGCGGCTATTTGCGGCTCACTGGACTTTGGATTTGCGACTTACTGGTGCTGGGGTAAGTGGTCTGAGAGGTGGAAGACAAATAAAGCCACAAAAAGTATAGTAGTGTTGGAGGTTTTTCCCTTAGTTGTTGCGATAGAAATTTGCGGTGAGCAATTTGCAAATAAAAGAATCCTGATCAATTCGGATAATAAAGGAGTCATATATGCAGTGCATTTCTTGTCAGCGAAATCTTTACAAGTGATCAAATTACTAAGATACTTAGTATTTCTCTGTCTTAAATTCAATATCTGGCTAAAAGCCAGGCATGTCCCAGGGAAGGAGAATCAAATGGCGGACGCATTGTCTCGATTTCAGGTATACCGATTTCGTCAACTCCTGCCAAATGCAGACAAGGAAGGTTACGCGTGTCCAGAACATCTGTGGAGCCTAATTTAGAAGTTATTAAAAATGCAATAAAACACTCTGTGGCAGAAAGTACATGGGTTGAGTACACAACCGCATGGAATAGGTGGTTCAGCTTTGCTAAGGAAATGGATATACAATTTGATTCTCCTTCTGAAATGGATATTCAGATGTTTCTATGTAGTTTAATGCAGTTAGAATTGTCACATAGTCACATTTCCAAAATCATGGCAGGGGTATCCTTTTTCTTCAAATTGAGAAACCATGCACAGCATTCTTTTCTATTCAGCAGGCCATGAAAGGCTATAGGAAGAGCGATTACATTCCAGATAATAGGAGACCAATTTGATTTACTTATTAAAACAGCTGTGTGTTACTACGCATGCAGTGTGTTCATCCAGTTTTGAGGCTAGGTTATTCAATACAGCTTTTGTACTAGCCTTTTTTGGGGCCTTCAGAATATCGGAGTTGCTGCCAAAAAACAAAACGGTAGTTGTGGGTTTGCTAAAACAGCATGTGATTGTCTCTGATACCGGGATGAACAATCTGATCCCTGTCTCAAAGACAGATAGGTTGGGTAAAGGCAGTTGGGTATCTTTAGGCCAATGTGGGGATGTGGATATACAGTATGTCTAGTTAGAGCCATAACCGGCTACCTAGCAGTTAGGCCAATAGGGGAAGGTGTATTTCTGATTCACGCGGAGGGGTCCCCTCTTACTCAGTATCAGTTTAATTTCATATTAAAGGCATGCATGAAAAAGTTGGATTTACATAATTTTAAGTTTACTTCTCACTATTTTAGGATCGGGGCAGCTACGGAGGCTGCTAAGATAGGATTGGATGATGGGAATCTCAACGTTTTCAGATTTATGTCAGACCTGATTTTTTTCTTCAATTCTAAGCAATAGCAGATATGTTTGGATCCTGGGCCACTCTTTTGTACACTGGGCTAATAAAAGAGCCAAGAAGTGCTGCTATACGTCAATTTGTCTCTGGATCCGGGAGGATTTCAAATTTTCTGGAAAGGAATTAGAGGTCTTCAATGGGCTAATTTGTTTTTTATTTCTCCAGGTTGATTGAGTCATGGCCAGCCCCTGACGTCTTATGCCACGTACACACGATAATTTTTCCCGTCAGGAAAAATGACATTTTTTTTTTTCGCCGAGAAAAACGATCGTCTGTGGGCTTTATGCCATTTTTCTCGTTGAGAAAAACGGCAGGAAAAACGACGAGAAAAATTAGAACATGTTCTAAATTTTCTCATCGTTTTTTCCATCATTTTTTTCCCGGGCAGTTTTCCCATAGGGAGACACTGCCGCGGAGCACACAGACGGTCGTTTTTCTCGTCAAAGAAAAAAATGACGGGAAAAACGGTCGTGTGTGGGGGAACATGCCGTTCCCTCGTTTTTAATTTTTTTTCATGCCGTGATTCACGGCGGTGTTTTCACCGCCGTGAATCACGATCGTGTGTACGCGGCATTAATCGTGCACTTAGGAGGTAAATATGTTGGTAAAATTAGAACTTTGGACCTTATGTCTTTGTTTAAACGTGACTTACATAGAGTTAGGGTCGCATTTCCGAATACCAGAATCATTTTTTCTGAGATAGTGCCTCAGCTAGTATAGCTCCAGGAAGCACAATTACATTTTTTTTTAAATTTGTAAGAGAAACCTCCAATGCCTGGCATAAATTTTTCCATATACTTGTTCAATCTTTTCCTGACATATTGATTTAGAGCAGTGGTTCTCAACCTGGGGGTCGGGACCCCCTCGGGGGTCAAATGACAATTTGCCAGGGGTCACTGAATGCTCTCCCAGCCTTTTTGCGGCTGCCCAGCAGGGCTGTTCCTGGAGCCTGCGGCCTCCAACTCAGCCTCTTTGCAGCCTCCCATTCAGTTCATGGCATGGGTAGGGGGTAGAGACTAGAGGTCAGATGACTGGTGAGGAATGTGAAGTGGGAGGGGCTGGAGGAGACCCTATCTCCTAATTTCAGCATAGGTGTCACTGCTGCGAGACACCACAAAGTCCAAGCCACAGTGAAGCCGGAGACACAGTGACACTACCTGTAATTATAGTTCCCATAAAAGTCCCCACTACAGTTCTCAGATCAGCAGATGACCTTGATTAAGAGCACCTAAGTTGGCTGATCAGAACTCCCCCCAGCACTACCACTGATCCCGCCCCCCACCAGCACTGCCACTCATCCCAACTCCCCACCAGCATTGCCACTCATCCCAACTCCCCGCCAGCATTGCCACTCATCCCATTCCCTCCACGCCCCCACCAAGGAGTAAGAGAAGGAATACATGGAAGGGAGAGGAAAAGAGAGGGAGGAACAAAGAAAAAGGGAGAGAAAGAATAGGAGAAAGAACAAGAAATACTGCTAGAGAGAGGGATGGTGGGAAAAAAAAACAAGAAATTAGGATAGAGGGATATAAAAGGGAAAGAAAGGAGAACAGAGAAAGAGTTGTACACCCTAAAATGTACCATAAGGGGTTCTAATACTGTACGAGTGGAAGGGACTCAGGGAGCGCTAAATGTCCGTGGATTGGGGGTGCAAATTACTTGTCTTGCCTTAGGGGCTGACAACCCACACTACGAAAATAATTTTACTGTTAAGGGTCCCCACAACTTGGGAAATGTTATCAAGGGGTCACGGTACTAGTAGGGTTGAGAACCACTGATTTAGAGGGTGGTTTCTAGACATGTGCACTGCCAAAAAATTTGTTAGTTTTCGTTTTCGTTTCATTCGTTTTTGTTTTTTTTCGTTTTTCGGGTCATTCGTTATGATCGCAATTCGTAAATTTGTAAATTTGTACATTCGTAAATTTATACATTCGTAAATTTGTACATTCGTAAATTTGTACATTCGTAAATTTGTACATTCATAAATTTGTACATTCGTAAATTTATACATTCGTAAATTTATACATTCGTAAATTTATACATTCGTAATTTCGGAAATTTGGAAATTCGATATTTTCGAAAACCCGAAAATTTGAAAATCTGAAAAAATAACTATTAAATTATAGGTATTGTAATTTCCTTTCAAATTTGGCTGTTAGCGAACGTAACGAATACAAATTTATCTGAAGTTACGCATAACCTGAAATAACAAATGCCGCATCTAAACAAATGGAACGGAACAAATTAATAATAATAATAATAAAACGTTTTTATTATTATTATTGTTATTTATTATTATTATTAATTCATTACGTTCCATTCGTTTAGATACGGCATTCATTATGTCGGAAAACAATTCGTAACTTCGTTAAGTTCACTAACAGCCAAATTTGAAAGGAAATTACAATACCTATAATTGAATAGTTAGTAATAGTTAAGTTATTAGTTAATTATTATTTCAGATTTCCGAATTTACTAATTTACGATTGTACGAATGTACAAATTTACGAATGTACGAATATTCGGAAATTCGTAAATTCAAATTTACGAATTTCCGGATAGTTGTACATTCGTAAATTCGTGCATTGGTAAATTTGTATATTCGTAAATTCGTACATTCGTAAATTTGAATTTACGAATATTCGTTAAAATTTGTTAAATGAGTTTTCGTTAATTCGGATATTTCCGAATTAACGAATTTGTCGAAATTCGTTAAAAAACGAATTCGGAACGAAACGAATTGCACATGTCTAGTGGTTTCCCTGGACTATATAAATCAGATGGAGTTCATCTGTCAGACATAGGATTAGACATCTTTAATGTAGGATTGCAAAACTGCATTGAATTGGCCGTGGTTGTGGGGTAGGCCGGGCTTGATAATTAAAACCCAGCATGTGGGGACTTTGGCTATAAAAATTCTGTATGCTCAAGTCCTTTAAGACTGAGCTGTTTTAAGATGATTGTTTGAAATATAAGAATTTTATGAAGCAATAAAATTATCAGAATATGATTATTATTTATTTATTGATTTGAATACACCAATAAAAGTGCTGCGGCCAATTTTTTGCCAAAGTAGTGGTTCGAGTTGTTATTTAAATAGGTATTCCCATGTGAATGATAACACAAAACATTTTCTTTCACTCATGGTTACAGTTTGGCTGAAGCCATTTATTATTAATCAACTGTGTTTACTTTTTTAAAATCATAATGACAACAGAAACTACCCAAATTACCCTGATCAAAAGTTTACATACCCTGGTGATTTTGGCCTGATAACATGCACACAAGTTGACAAAAGAGGTTTGAATGGCTATTAAAGGTAACCATCCTCACCTGTGATATGTTTTCTTGTAATTAGTGTGTGTGTATAAAAGGTCAATGAGTTTCTGGACTCCTGACAGACCCTTGCATCTTTCATCCAGTGCTGCACTGACGTTTCTGGATTCTGAGTCATGGGGAAAGCAAAAGAATTGTCAAAGGATCTGGGTGCAAAGGTAGTTGAACTGTATAAAACAGGAAAGGGATATAAAAAGATATCCAAGGAATTGAGAATGCCAATCAGCAGTGTTCAAACTCTAATCAAGAAGTGGAAAATGAGGGGTTCCGTTAAAACCAATCCACGGTCAGGTAGACCAACTAAAATTTGAGCCACAACTGCCAGGAAAATTGTTTGGGATGCAAAGAAAAACTCACAAATAACTTCAGGTAAAATACAGGACTCTCTGAAAACATGTGTTGTGGCTGTTTCAAGGTGCACAATAAGGAGGCACTTGAAGAAAGATGGGCTGCATGGTCGAGTCACTAGAAGAAAGCCATTACTACGCAAATGCCACAAGTATCCCGCTTACAATACGCCAAACAGCATAGAGGCAAGCCTCAAACATTCTGTCACAAAGTTATTTGGAGTGATGAGATCAAAATTTAGCTTTTTGGCCACAACCATAAACGCTTCATTTGATGAGGAGTCAACAAGGCCTATGATGAAAGGTACACCATTCCTACTGTGAAACACAGAGGTGAATCGCTGATGTTTTGGGGATGTGTGAGCTGCAAAGGCACAGGAAATTTAGTCAAAATTGTTGGCAAGATGAATGCAGTATGTTATGAAAAAATACTGGAGGAACATTTGCATTCATCAGCCAGGAAGCTGCGCATGGGATGTACTTGGACATTCCAACATGACAATGATCCAAAACACAAAGCCAAGTCGACCTGTCATTGGCTACAGCAGAATAAAGTGAAGGTTCTGGAGTGGCCATCTCAGTCTCCTGCCATCAATATCATTGAGCCACTCAAAGGCAGCCCAAGAATTTACAGGAACTGGAGACCTTTTGCCAAGAGGAATGGGCAGCTTTACCTTCTGAGAAGATAAAGAGCCTCATCCACAAATACCACAAAAGACTTCAAGCTGTCATTGATGTTAAAGGGGGCAATACACTGTATTAACCTTCCTAGCGGTATTCCCGAGTCTGGCTCGGGGTTAAATTTCAGCACCAAAAGCGGTAACCCCGAGCCAGACTCGGGCTGCATCGCAGTGATCCAGGCAGAGTTACTTACCTTGTCCCCTGGATCCTGCGATGCCTCTCCGCTGTGTGATCGAGCCGTGTCTCCTCGCTCGATTCACACACTTCCGAGTGCCGCCGAGCTCCGTTCCCTGCGACGTTACGACGCACGGGGACGGAGATCGGCGCCAAATTCAAAAAAGTTAAAACACAGTATACATACAGTACACTGTAATCTTACAGATTACAGTACTGTATGTAATAATTACACACCCCCTTTGTCCCTAGTGGTCTGCAGTGTCCTGCATGCACTTTTATATAATAAAAACTTTTCTTTCTGCCTAGAAACTGGAGATTGTCCATAGCAACCAAAAAGTGTCCCTTTATGTCAAAAGTGGTTTTAGACCAGCTAAAAAACAGCGATAATAAATTAGAATCACTCGCAGAATTGAGCGATAGCGATTTGTGGGGAAATTCGTCATCAAACACTGAAAAACACTTTTATTATTATTATTATATTATTTGTTATAATTATTTTATAGTTATTTATTTTATTATAATGTATAATTTTGTTTTTTGAACTTTATCATACCGGGGATGTCTACTAGACTCTTGTTTGGACGGATTTAAGTGAGTTATTCCTAAGAATTACAGGCCTGCAATATAAAACGCCAAATTTCCATGCAGAATAATGGTACCGCTTTCAGCACCTAAAATCTGACAGAATCATACCGCCAAGGAGGTTAAGAACTGGGGTATGTAAACTTTTGAGCAGGGTTATTTGGGTAGTTTCTGTTGTCATTATGATTTTAAAAGAGTAAACACAGCTGATTGATAATAAATGGCTTCAGCCAAACACTAACCATGAGTGAAAGAATTTTTTTTGTGTTATCATTCATATTCTCTGAAAAATGGCCAAGAAATCACAAATTCTGCCAGGGTATGTAAACTTATGAGCACAACTGTACATATCATATGTATAGATGTTGGAAATACACTTACAATATCTCACAAAAGTGAGTACACCCATCACATTTTTTTTTATATTTTATTATATATTTTCGTATGACAACACTGACACTGTTTTACAAGCTGGACACTCACTACTTTACATTGTAGCAAAGTGTAATTTCTTCAATTTGCTGTCCCCTCAAAATAACTCAACACACAGCCATTAATGTCTAAACCGCTGGCAACAAAAATGAGTACACCCCGAAGTGAAAATGTCCAAATTGGGCCCAAAGTGTACATTTTTTGTGTGGCCGCCATTATTTTCCAGCACTGCCTTAACCCTCATGGGCATGGAGTTCGCCAGAGTTTCACAGGTTGCCACTGGAGTCCTCTTCCACTCCTCCCTGATGACATCACAGAGGTGGTGGATGTTAAAGACCTTGCGCTCCTCCACCTTCAGTTTGAGGATGCCCCACAGATGCTCAATAGGGCTTAGGTCTGGAGACATGCTTGGTCAGTCCATCACCTTTACCCTCAGCTTCTTTAGCAAGGCAGTGGTCGTCTTGGAGGTGTGTTTGGGGTCATTATCATGTTGGAATACTGCAATGCGGTCCAGTCTCCGAAGGGAGAAGATCATGCTCTGCTTCAGTATGTCACAGTACATGTTGGCATTCATGGTTCCCTCAATGAACTGTAGCTCCCCAGTGCAGGCAGCACTCATGCAGCCCCAGACCATGACAGTCCCACCACCATGCTTAACTGTAGGCAAGACACACTTGTCTTTGTACTCCTCACCTGTGTCAGGGACCTGCTGGAAGGCTCTTGCGCGCCCGTCTGCAAGACACTTGGGCTGGTACGGCGCACATTCTGGTGGACGTCAGTGCATGCCCTGTCTGTAACCAAAACAAAACAACAAGGAACCGAGCCTGGGGACTACTGAAACCCCCTACCTGTATCTGATAGACCCTGGAAAATGATCGCTATGGATTTTATAGTGGAGCTTCCATGTTTCGAGGGGTGTACAGCAATCTTTGTGGTCGTAGACTGCCTGTCTAAGATGGCCCATTTTCTGCCACTAAAGTACATCCCATCCGCTGCTGAGACTGCCCGTATATTCATCAAGGAAATGATCAGAATACATGGAGTCCCTTCAAACATCGTGTCAGACAGGGGGGTCCAATTCACTTCACGTTTTTGGAGAGCTCTGTGTGAAACTTTGAAAATTGAACTTGCTATGTCCTCAGCTTTTCACCCTCAAACCAACGGGCAAACTGAGAGGACAAATCAGACTCTTGAACAGTATATCAGATGCTTTACGTCCTTTGCATAAGACGATTGGGTGTCCCTATTGCCTTTAGCGGAGTTAGCTTATAATAATGCCAACCATTCGGCCACTGGGCAATCCCCCTTCTTTGCTAATTATGGCTTTCATTTAAACATTTTACCTGACTTTCTTCCAGAATCTCCAGTTCCGGCGGTACAGAGCATGGTGGATTTCCTCAGCCGTAACAACCAGGTGTTGCAGGAAGCAGTAACCAAGGCCCAAGCGTACAGCAAGAAAGCCTTTCACAGGAAGAGGAGAGGGGAACTGGACCTTCAACCAGGGGATCAGGTGTGGCTTTCTACGAACAACCTCAGGTTGGCCTGCCCATCTAAGAAGCTGGCACCCAAGTTCATGGGACCCTTTCCAGTAAGAAGAAGAATCAATGAGGTATATTACTAACTATCCTTATCTGACTCTCTAAAGATTCACCCAGTGTTTCATGTCCCATTGTTGAAGCCTGCAGTGCCTGACCCCTTTCCTGACAGGGGAGCTAGACCACCAAAACCAGTTTTGGTTGACGGTTGCGAGGAATACGTGGTGGAGGCCATCCTAGATTGTAGGAAACGGCAAGGGCAAGCTCAATTCCTGATCAAATGGAAGGGGTACGGTCCGGAGGACAACTCCTGGGAACCTGAGGGCAACATCCATGCCAAGAGGTTAATCCGTGCCTTTTTTCTCACCCATCCTGAGAAAAGAGCCCGGCTAGGCATCCGGAGGCTGCCCCTTGGGGGGGGCAATGTCAGGGACCTGCTGGAAGGCTCTTGCGCGTGCTCCTGCACTCATGCGCTGACGTGCATCTGGTGCGCACGCGCATGCACAGGGTGCGCGCGGGAGCGCATGCGCACGTTAGCACTACTTGGCGCCATTATGCCTTTAAAAGGTCAGCAATTGCAGTGATGCATTGCTGTCTGATCTGCAGCTTTGATAAGCTCTGTTTATCTGTTACCTGTCCTGACCTTGGCTTGCCTTGACCCTGCCCAGTCTTCTATTTGCCTACCCGCTACCAGACCTTGCCTGTACCTCTGACCATGCTTAAGCCTGCTGAATCTTACCGTCTGATTACCTGCTCCGACCCGGCTTGTCTGACCCTGCTACTGTCTGCTGCTCTGTGTGCACCTAACCCGGCTTGTCTCACCCTGCTCCAGCTTCCTGCTGTTGCTGTACCTGCCAGCTCCCGGGTCGCTGACCTGCAACCATCTCTTCTGCTGCCTACAGTTCCAGCCATCCCTGGAGGGTCATCACCTTGCCACTGTGCCAACCACTACATCTACCTCAGGCACTCCTAACTCGCTATGCTCTCGAGTTCACTGTCCTCACTCTAGTGACTCCTGAGCCAGGGCTGTAAGAGAGGTCTCCTCCTACAAGTCAGGCTCTATGATCAGGTACGTTCTGTACTTAACAACCTGGTTGCCGCCACACACGCTTGACACCGTCTGAACCAAATACGTTTATCTTGGTCTCATCAGACCACATGACATGGTTCCAGTAATCCATGTCCTTAGTCTGCTTGTCTTCAGCAGACTGTTTGCGGGCTTTCTTGTGCATCATCTTTAGAAGAGGCTTCCTTCTGGGACAACAGCCACACAGACCAATTTGATGCAATGTGCCGCGTATGGTCTGAGCACTGACAGGCTGACCCCCCACCCCATTCAACCTCTGCAGCAATGCTGGCAGCACTCATACGTCTATTTCCCAAAGACAACCTCTGGATATGTCGCTGAGCATGTGCACTCAACTTCTTTGGTCGACCATGGCGAGGCCTGTTCTGAGTGGAACCTGTCCTTTTAAACCGCTGTATGGTCTTGGCCACCATGCTGCAGCTCAGTTTCAGGGTCTTGGCAATCTTCTTATAGCCTGGGCCATCTTTATGTATAGCAACAATTCTTTTTTTCAGATCCTCAGCGAGTTCTTTGCCATAAGGTGCCATGTTGAACTTCGAGTGACCAGTATGAGAGAGTGAGAGCGATAACACCCAATTTGACACACCTGCTCCCCATTCACACCTGAGACCTTGTAACACTAACGAGTCACATGACACCGGGGAGGGAAAATGGCTAATTGTGCCCAATTTGGACATTTTCACTTAGGGGTATACTCACTTTTGTTGCTGGCAGTTTAGACATTAATGGCTGTGTGTTGAGTTATTTTGAGGGAAAGGCAAATTTACACTGTTATACAAACTGTACACTCACTACTTTACATTGTAGCAAGGTGTCATTTCTTCAGTGTTATCACATGAAAAGATATAATAAAATATTTATAAAAATGTGAGGTGTGTACTCACTTTTGTGAGATACTGTATATGTGAAGAATGAAGAAAACAATAGTATTTGACCAGCTGATAAATCAGTATCTTAGTAAATTATGACAATAATAAACTTCTGTACATATGCAGGTTGAAATCCCATTCATGTAAGTAACTACCTTATATATATTCTACAAAGCATAGGGGTTCACATAGAAGACTGCTTTAGGAAAACATCGTTAATTTCAGTGTCTTGCTGTCTTGCCGGTGCTAATTTATTGCCCTCAAAGCTTCTACTACAGTCAAAACAAATTCTACTAACTAAAGAAAGGTGGTTTGTAACTATCAACAATCCTGATTACTTTTAGCCTGCAGATTTTCTCTCGATCACCTCTTTAATGGTATCCTCTCCCACTTCCAGCCACCATACCAACTGCGTGAGTTGGGTATTCAAACTGAACACGGGTTCACCATATTTACTATTATTAATTTTAAGTATACAATTTTTTGGAGAGAACATTTATTTTGCTAAGTGAACAGTCTTTGGTACATCAATCCTGCAACAATAGTTAATGTAATATTGGAATACTCCTCCAAAACAGAAAATTTGAGGAGAACATACAGTGAAATGAATGGTCAATCTTTACACGTTTACACCATTGGCAAAAAAAGGAATTAGAATTGTATTTTATGACTTTAAAGTAGCATTGACAAGAATGCACTCACCCCCAACATGCTATGGAACAGTAGAGTGTAATGTATAAAACAATGGTCTGGGTCCATATCAAAGTCCATTGCAACCAAATGAAGATAGTATACTTGTGGCAACAGATGCCTATCCTATCATCATGAAGCCATTTCTTACTAGGAACTTGATTGGGATTCTTGTTGTATTTTTAAAGCTAAACTCTGGCCACTCCTCCTCCATCCATTCCTTGACCCACCCCCAAAATCGAATTACTGTGTTAGTTTAAAATAAAACCTAATCTAAATGTCTCAAATAATCTCCCAAATCTGCAGTCAAGTGACACTTTGGGTTCCGAGTTTTCTCTCATCTTCCTTGCAGTGTCCTCCCATGTAGGGTCCTTTTTCTGATGTCTGTGACACTTCCTATTGGTCTTACAGGGCAGGGTTCTCTCAGGATGCAGTTGAAAGATCACATCAGTAACAAGTGACTGTTAAATGTTATAGACTGAAGGGCTGGATCCCTTGTTGTGACTTTTAGAATCATCTCCAGTATGGGACTTAAACAGTAAACTTGGTTGTGTCTTATAGGACCCACAGAAGTTTTTTTTTAATTATTTAAAGCCAGAGAATAGGTGAGAGGTGGATGGGAGCGAGGAGAGATGGGAGAGGGGATTGTCATGCCTGGAGATAGGCTTTTAGCACATTCTGGGCACCACCTTTTTGATTTTCCATTTCATCTACCTAATTGACTCTCTTACTGCTGTTCTGCATGTGAGGCCTGTGATATCACTGTTCCTGACTATCAATCTTTTCATGAGTTCCTCAGCTTTGGTGGACTTGCCAATGTTCTCCCTTAAAGTTAAATCTTCATTGGAGTTTGGGCTTTTAATAGAGAGGCTTGGTGTGGTGTTCTTTTTACCCTTGGCAGCTTACATAATAGGTTCTCCTGTGCTTTGTGGTCCTGAGCAATAGCAAAGACTGTAGTGGAAGCTTACTTTTTTTTTTTACATATATGTTTATTTAAAAACCCTAAAATATCCTGTTGATATTTGTGACGCAGCTTTTCATTGTGAACAGTTTTTCTTTTTATTATCAGCACTTACCTGCATAACAAGGCAGACAAGTATCCTCAGTCATACATCACTGTTGAGTAGCAGTAATATGATGGATTATTTATTTGGGCATAGTGATATAGCAGTACATCTCATTGAACAGGTTTTAAAACTTTGCTAAGAAAATGCAGATTCAGCTGGTGACAGTATGCTTAAAATGAAATAAATGACATTGTTGTGCAGAGGAGAATATCATATTTTAATAGGCATGTCAGCTTAATCCATCAAAATGCACCCACAGCTCCAAAATTCAGTTGATTGACAGTACAACATTGATTAACTGATTTGTTTTCTTTTGTCACGCAAATGCCACAAAAATTAGTGTTTAGAGATGCAGACATCTATCTTTATGAATATACAATATCCACCTGCTGCTCTTTAATTTAAATTGAAGGAAACTTATGTGGTATGTGGAGCAAGCAAGTATCAACATTTACTGTACCAGCGTGCATCTTATATCACATTGCTTAGCTCTTTGCAAAAACAAGGAACTGCAAATCCAATAAAATTGCAAATTTCACTGTATTTCACAATATCCTAAATAAACATGTACAGCATGCATTTTTCTTTCTGGCATCAAATATTAATCTGTCCGTGGTCGGAAATGTGCTTTCCATCTTCTGTGTGCTCACATAGAGTAAACACTTGGGAGATTGCTATTGCAGACCTTTCATTCTCTACCAGAGTCAAGAGCATGACAAATTCTTCTTCTAATTACTCCTGTCACTGTTTGCCTTCTAATACTGTAAATCCTCCATCACATAGTTTTTTTTTTCAGATTCAGGATTAGCTTTCTTTGCTACCATACAAATTATTGTAGGTGCGGGAAACAGCAACATAAAATATGCATATTCAGTTTTGGAGCTGTGTTTTCAAATGAATCTAAACAAGTGTTTTCTTTGTTAGCACAAACAGTATGTTTCATTCCCTTTAATGACACTCTATCAAATTGTCAACATGCTAAAATTATTTTATGCTATAATTATCTAGCCAAATATAATGAATATATCTCCGACAACACCATCAAGTAAGAGCACATAGAAAATAAAATTCAGTCCTATTTGTGTGTGTGTTTTGTAAAGCCATCTTTCATTGCTTAATAAATGCCTTTGCTCACATTTATAAAAATGACTAACAAAAGTGTATCTGTTCATTGAACGGTAAATGCATAAAGATAAATGAAAGAAAAAAAGAATACATATGTGTTAAAAAAATAAAAGTCTACATGTTAAAAATAGTTGTGTGTTTGATCTCATTAATAATATCATTTTTACAAATAAATTTCTTGAATGATATGCCATTTTTATAAAAATGCCTTAAATAAATACAGGGGGTGCAGGATGTCACCATAGGGTTGATTTACTGAAGGCAAATAGACTGTTTACCTTCCAAGTGCTGTTGCACTCTGCAAGGAGATTATCCTCAGAGCTTAGTGAATGAAGTGAAGCTCTGCTGACTTCCATCATCCAATCATGTGCAAGAAAGCACACTGCTTTTTTTGGTTTGCCTTGCACATGATTGGATATTCTTTAAAAAGTGAAGTGTTTAGATATTCAATAAACTCTTGGGAATATTCCCTTGCAGAGCGAATTTTCATTTCAAAATGAACAGTGTATTTGCCATTACTAAATCAACACCCATAAGTCTATAGGGGCAAGAGTGTGTGTGTGTGAGTGTGTGGGGGGGGGGGGGGGGCGGCCTTTCCTGGGATCATTGGCTTGTTTTGAAAAGCCAATATCTATTAGTCTAGGTGGGGTGCAACTAGCAAAGAGTCCAGAAGAGAAAGTGGGATGTTACTATCAGTCAGGGAGTAGGGGAGTTTGTATTGCTGTTGTCTACCAGGTTACGGGGATTGTGGTAGTGATGACTAAAATTGGCCATAGATGGATCGAAATTCAGCTGGTTCAGCAGGATCAAGCTGAATTTCAATATGTCTATGGGCAAGCTGATTGTTTTGAAGTTGATTCATTGATTGACTTTAGTACAATCAGCTTGTCGGGGTTTGTTTGAATGTTCACTGCCTGCAGCTATAGCCACCAGTAATGATCATTGTTTTCTGCCAGTGGGGAAGGCCCAATCGGCAGAACACAATAGCTTTGCGGGAGGAATTCCACCATCAACACTGACTGTGTTGATGGGGAAAATAAAGCAACTTTCTTTCCTTCAACCCGGGGTTAAAGGAAAGAAAATTGCATAATGTATTGCCTGCCTAAGAATGACTTCTAAATACCATTATTGGAAGGCCGGTGGTGTCAGTCCACAAAACCTATGGCACTGAATTCTGTTTATCACCACAAGTAGGTGTGCCATAAATGCTGTTTTTTGGTAGCATTATTTTTAAAGTGCTGCAATGTTTTATTGTGTATTCCTTCTTTGTGTTTTAATGCTTAGAAAAACATGCACAGAGGATGGCATGAAACACACAGTAAAGTTCTGAAAGAAAGAAACACAGCATTTTTAAAACTATATGCCAATCCAGCCAAAGAGATTTGGTATACATAAATCAACCAACATCATAACACATGTCAACTCTATTTAACCTACCCGCAATATAAATCTTCTCTAAAATCACCTACCTCGCATATATTACCATAATAAGCAATATATGCCTACCATACAGTAATTTACAGCCACCAGAACAGACCCCCATCCAGCCTTTGACAACAGCACCTATCCTATCTCTATTGTTATAATCCTCAGCAAGCCCCCTGTCCTTTAACTAGTGAGAAAATCCTCCTGTGTACTTATTGAAAGCAATTAAAGCACATGTGGGATCAAAATCCTGTTTTGTCTACTAGGATGCTATGGAAGGGATGGATTTACAAATAAATTGTGCACTTTGCACCTGCAGTTGCACTAATTTTCCCTAGAGTTTAGTGAATGCAGTGAAGCTTCACTTTGTTTTTTATTTCCCCTTGCACCTGATTTGGGTATTCTTTACACACTAAAAAACAGCATTTTTGATTGCACATGATTGGATAATGGAAATCAACAGAGCCTCACCCCATTCACTATGCTCTGGGGAAAATAAGTGCAACTGCCCTTGCAAAGTGCACAGTCTATTTGCCTTAACAAATTAAACCCAAAAAATGTCACCATTTTATCGACAGACTAGAGAAGGGGTGTCCAACTCCAGTCCTTGATTTGGAGTTTTTTAATTCTTTGTAAGCCATACCTTACTAAATGTACTGCTGTCTGTTAGAGAAATACAGATACTTATCATTTAACGACTTACCTGTTTAACGACCACTCGGACTTACGACCAGCTCTCCCCACCCGAACGACGCGCTGTACATAATTGTATTGTACAGCACAGAATTTTTGTTTGTGTTCTGTACTTGTGAAAAAAAGGTCTAAACACAAAACTCCAGCTCAATAACGTTATTTTAATTTGCATAATACAGTACAGTACAGTAGTTAGGAATGCTTAAAATATTGATTACATGTGGCTCTTCGCTTAATGACCAATTTGTTTAACGACCTGGTCATTGGAACGGAACCTGGTCGTTAAGTGAGGAGTACTTGTACTAAAAATGTATTTGGGTCCTGGCTCTCAAAATGATTTCAAATTTTTCATAAATTTCTTTAATAAGAAATGCTTTATTTTCTAATGGTATTAGGTTTATTTTGTGTATACCCCCTTCCCTATGTACACACTATTTATTTTTATTTACCATAATGATACCAGATGATAAGTGAAACAACCTGTAGAATTGCTGTCGATATATAAACTACCAACATGGTAAGGAAGATTTTTCTTCCTTCCTGATTATTCCAATTTTTCCTTGAAGTACTTGGGGTAAGCATACTCTTCTTGCTTGATCATCATTCCAACACCATTAACAGCACTGAAAGTGAGCTTTGTGAAATCAGATCTTGTACCTTTCTGGTCAGAGCCTAATCACAGTCTGGATGATTTAGAGTGATTGGCTGTGGTTGCGAACGTGACCTCATGTTGACCTTCTTTCATATCAAGCAACAATTTGGTACATGATACAAATAAAAGGTTAAACACTCTATTTCTATGTGAGGACGGTCTCAAGCTACGTTAAATTGCCAGTTTCTTTTTTGGCATAATTTTTTTTTTCTGCCTTTGTTCCTTATCTTGATGTGCTTAAGTCTGTACATTTTATTGGTTTTGTTAAATTTAACTGTGAATTGTTTTTGAATGGCAAAAGAGTAAAATCATATTTATTAGAACACCTGGATAGTTGCACATGTATTTCCTTTGCACAAATTCTTACTATAAGGTCTTCAGTCATTAGTATTAACTACCATAGTATTTGTAAAAACACATTAGCTTGCAAATATAAATTCAAGTGAATGCATGAACACTATTATGCAATTACTGACAACTATTGTAAATCTGTACTAAATATATTGTACAGTAATACCAGCAACCCTGACTTTGAAATCACTTGAGATAGGTGGCCCAAATTGGCATTTTCACACACATATGTAGAATCCACAAAACAATTCAAATTTTAGACTGATCACAGCCAGAATTTTTATATTTCTAGATTTAGAAAAAGCATTAACAGTATTTCCAGTGTAGCGACCTCACCCCTCTCACCCCTTCTCATTCACGGCTTGTTTGTCTCGTTTAGGGGTTAGTACTGGGGGGAGGGATGAGATACACCACGGCCCATGTCCTCCAATGTGTAGAGGTGAAAGCCAGAACTATCAGGTTTTGTGTATGTGTCCTAGAGTCAAATCCTCTCCTCGGATTGACTCCCCTTTGCTCCTAGTAACCAGAGTTCCACACACTGAAAGGGTCCAACTTGTATTTATTCTTCTCGATAAACAGTCATACAGCACAGACAGGTTGAGACCCATATAACACTTTAGTCTTTGTGGGGAGTAGGCCAAGGCACAATTCTTTTATTTATTTATTTATTTATTTACCAATTCTGTGGTGTCACCAATGGCAAATAGTCACTGCCACTGACTATATTGAACAGAACATGGATTACCTTCGCTAACGTAGCCCCTATCAGGGGAAGGACATCCGTCCAAGACAGTTACCAGAGGCCTCTCCGTCACCAGCAATGCTGCGCTGGACTCTCCGGAGAAGTTCCACTCACCGGCCTCCTCGTCTCAGACACGGGCACCCAAGGAGTTAGGGCCCCCTCGGATTCCTCCACCCTCGCAGAACTCAGTTGAAGGTACTGAGCTCCAGGCTTCCGCCATAGTACCTCACCCCAAGCTAAAGGTGCCTGAAATGGACTCCATCTCCCGCTCCGGCCAGGTCAAGGGCACCTGGACCCGTAACTCCGGAATGCCAGCACCCAGGCTGAAGGTGCCTGGGCGCGGCTGCGTCCTCCGACTCTGAACCCCAAGGTCAGGGCGTCCGCCCCTTTTATCTCCTCTTCCTTTGTGTCACAGCAGGTTCCCCGCCCCGCTGTACCAGCGCCAGGAAAGGACAAAAAGGGATGCAGTCTTGCGGTGAGTGTTCAGCTCCGGCCCAGGGCGACAGAGCCAGCTGCAGGCTGCAGGGAACCTCACACCACCAGAGTCCTCCAAGAACCACAAAATGGTCTCAGATTCCCTAACAATCAATGCATCTGGGTTACACTACCACCCAGATGCCTCCCCTAAATTCAAATACCCGCTACACTAGTATACGTGAACAAAGGCAGCTTGTCCACAGTAATAAAAGCACCCAGTAATAAATCCTAGTCTGTCCTACTGTAGCTACACATAAAGCCCATTTTTACAAGGGAAAGAGACAATGGGTTTAATTTACTAAGGCAAATTGGCTGTTCCTTAACATGGGAAATTTCATTTAGCAATGGCATTTCCCTTAGTATAATGCATGTAATGAAAAATCATGTTTCAAAGAATAGTAAATCATTTTAACCACTTAACGACCGCTCACTGTATATATACGTTGGCAGAATGGCACCGACAGGCACAATCACGTAGAGCATACGTGATCGCCTTTGTATAGTTGGGGGGTCCGATCGGACCCCCCTCCTATACAGTGAGCGGCCGTTAATCGTGGGGGAGCGTTCGGAGATGAGGGGGTGACCATTCGATTTCGGCCACCCCCTCACGATCGCTCACGGCCAATGAAAATGCTTCCTCTGCCATGTGATGTAAACACAGGCAGGAGGAAGTGATGTCATCTCCCTCGCGGCGGTCTTTTCGATTCCGGCGCCGAGGAGAGAAGAAGCAGGTTAGTGCACCAACAGTCCACTGACACATAGGTACACATAGGCACACATTTCACCCCCCAGTCACCCACAGATCACCCCCCAGGTCACCCCCCAGCCCCCAATCACAGTGTCACTGATTGCAGTGATCATTTATTTTACTGATCACTGCATTTAGTGTCATCTGTGATAGTAAAAGGTTGCAGGGCAGTTAGGATTAGGCCCCTTTAGGTCCAGGGTAACCCCCTAACCCCCCCTAATAAAGGTTTAACCCCTTGATCGCCCCCCAGGTAACCCTTTCACCCCCTAACGCCAGCGTCACTAATCGATCATATTTTCGATCGCTGTATTTAGTGCCGGTGGTGCCCTAGATAGCCAGTTAATTATTTTTAGGTTCGCCGCAGGTTTTTATTAGCGTCAGATACCCCCATATATTATTTTAACCCCCTGATTGCCCCTAGAGTTAACCCTTTCACCAGTGATCACCGTATAAGCGTCACTGGTGACACTGGTTACCCAGTTAGTTATTTAGTTATTTAGGTAACCCGTCAGGTTTTTATATAGCGTCGGTTACCCCCATATTCAACCTAATAAAGGTTTTAACCCCCTGATTGCCCCTAGTTAACCCTTTCACCAGTGATCACCATATAAAGGTTACGGGTGACGCTGGTTGGTTAGTTTGATTTTTATAGCATCAGGGCACCCGCCGTATATAACCCAATAAAGGTTTAACCCCCTGATCGCCCGGCGGGTGAGATCAATTAGGTTTTAGCGCCAGAGAGGGTCTGCGTCACCCCAGGCAGCGTTAGGTTAGTGCCAGTAACGCTAACACCCACGCGCAAAGCATACACCTCCCTTAGTGGTATAGTATCTGATCAGATCTATACTAGCGTCCCCAGCGGTTTAGGGTTCCCAAAAACGCAGTGTTAGTGGGATCAGCCCAGATACCTGCTAGCACCTGAGTTTAGCCCCTCCGCCCAGCCCAGCCCACCCAAGTGCAGTATCGATCGATCACTGTCACTTACCAAACACAAAACACATAACTGCAGCGTTCGCAGAGACAGTCCTGATCCCTGCGACCGCTAACAGTTTTTTTTGTAGCGTTTGATATATTTGCTGACGACAGTCGGGTGCTTTTTTTCCTGTGAATCTTACTAGTGTACCCCTAAATTTAGAGCCCAAAATGGCAAGTCGAAGGTACACTAGTAAAAAGGTCTACGAGATTCTGAGCATGACAGATAGTGAAGAGGAGGTCACGTATCTGTCAGATTCAGGCTCAGAATATCTTTCCGTAGAAGACAGTGACGTCAGCGGCCCCACGTCAGATAGCTCTGACGACGAAGTTGAGGTCCCTGCTAAGGTCAGGCGTACCCGATCTTCTGAGGTTGTTGAGGAGCAAGAACCGCAGGGCTCTTGTATCATGGAGCAGAGGAGTACTAGCGCCGCTATTCCTTCTGGTGAATTGGCAAACACCAGCGGCCTAGTACAGCCTGGGCGTACATCCAGCACTGCAGTATCACGTGGCGAGTCCCATAAGTGCAGTTCAAGCTGGCGAGGTGGCAAGCACAAGTAGTGTCCCGCTGCCACCAATAAGAAGACAAAGGCAGGCCCGTCGTGCCCATAGTGCCCTTCCTGCAGAATTCGCCTATCCTGATTGGGTCCCCACCACTTCTGCAGAACCCGTACTTCCCCCATTCACTGCCCAACCCGGTATTCAGGTGGAAACAGCTGATTTTATGCCAATCGATTATTATTCGCTGTTTTTCACAGAAGATCTCTATAGATCTATTGTGGACCAGAGTAATTTATATGCTGGTCAATTCATCGCCGCTAATCCCCAGTTGCCTTCCATTGCCAAAGATTGGAAACCAATTACGGTTTCCGAATTTAAGACCTTTCTGGGCCTTTCCCTCAACATGGGCACACATAAATTCCCGTCATTGCATGCTTATTGGTCCACGCACCCAATTAACCACATGCCCGTGTTCTCTGCCTCCATGCCCAGGAAACGATACGAGCAGATTTTGCGGTTCATGCACTTCAACGACAATGAACTTTGTCGTCCACGTGGGGACCCTGAATACGACCGGCTCTATAAAATTCGGCCCCTCATAAACCACTTCAACGAATGTTTTGCAGCCTTGTTTATTCCCGATCAAGCTGTCTGCGTTGATGAGTCCCTGATTAAATTTTCTTGCCGCTTGGCTTTCAAGCAGTACCTTCCCAGCAAGCGTGCCAGATACGGGGTCAAGCTCTATAAGTGCTGTGACAGGGCAACAGGCTATGTATGGAGCTTTATGGTTTATGAGGGAAAAGATAGTCAGGTTGAGCCGGTCAACTGCCCGGATTACATAGGGAGCGCTGGCAAGATAGTGTGGAAGTTGGTGTCACCCTTATTCGGAAAGGGGTACCACTTGTATGTGGACAATTATTACACGAGCGTGCCACTGTTTAGTCACTTGTTTGATCATCAGATTGGAGCATGTGGCACCGTGCGACCTAATCGCCGGGGCTTTCCCCAGCGGCTTGTAGATGCCCGTCTTAGGCTTGGGGAGAGAGCCTGCGTAAAGTGTAATAACTTGCTCGCTATGAAGTGGAGGGACAATAAGAATGTTTTCCTTCTTACCTCCCTTCATGCAGACACGACAGTCCAAATTCGTACGGCGACTGGTGTTGTGGAGAAACCCCTCTGTGTCCACGAATATAACAAAAATATGGGAGGGGTGGACCTCAACGACCAGTTGATGGCGCCGTATCTAATTGACCGTAAGGCGAGACGCTGGTACAAAAAAGTGTCTCTATCCTTATTTCAATTGGCTTTGCTGAACGCTCATGTGCTATACAGAGCTGCAGGCGGGACTTTATCTCTTCTAAAATTCCAGAATGAGATAGTCACAGAACTCCTGTATCCAGGCGGTTCTGCACTTCACCATCCCCTACCAAATGCAGTAAGCCGGCTGCATGAGAGGCATTATACGCATCTCCTCCCGAGTACCCCTACCCAACGAACCCCCCAAAAAAGATGTTGTGTCTGTAGCAAGCGCGGATTTAGGCGTGACACCCGTTATTATTGTCCACTCTGTCCTGACAAACCTGGTCTTTGCCTTGGTGAATGTTTTGAACGCTACCACTCAAAAGTGAAGTTTTAGCGTAGGGTACAGCATTTCACAGACTAGGACACACTTACACAGGGTCTCCCAAGATGCCATTACATTTTGAGAGACCCGAACCATTACAGTTGTTAAAGTTTAAAAAAAAAGTGTAAAAAAGAAAAAAAAAAACGTAAAAAAGAAAAACACAAAAAAAATATAAAATAAAATAAAAAAATAGTTGTAGTTTTATTGTTCTCTCTCTCTCTCTCTCTCTCTCTCTATTTTCTCTCTATTGTTCTGCTCTTTTTTACTGTATTCCATTCTGCAATGTTTTATCATGCTTGCTTTTCAGGTATGTAATTTTTTGTTTTCAGGTGCGCCATTCAACTGCAGCGCGGAATTATTTATCTTGACAGCAACAGCGTTTGCTCCCACGATACATAAAGCCGTGACTCCAGTGCTGTAGGAGGTGATTTCACCACCACAGTTAAAAAAAAAGAGCATATATGCCGAAGCATGGGGGCAGCAGGGGCGGAGGAGCGATTTTGCTCCTAATGCCGCGTATATACGGTCGAAATTCTGATGTAGGCTTGCCCGTGGAAAAGTTTGACCGTGTGTACGCGGCATAACCTTTTATGCTGCGTACATACGGTCGAAATTTCGACAAAGGCTTGCCCGTGGAAAAGTCCGACCGTGTGTACGCGGCATAACTTTTTTGCGGGAGGATGCCCCCATGCTTCGGCATATATATATTTTAGGCACAGGTTGCGTTAAAAAAATGTTTTATTTTTTACTAGGTTTTGTTTTGGTATTTGCTTTGCAGGTATGGTATGGTAAGTTCTTACTGTTGTACTGTAATGTTACTTTGTTTTAATGTTAACCATCATTTGCTTAGCAGGTACGCCATTCAGTTGCATCGCGGATTTATTTATCTTGACAGCAACAGCATTTGCTCCCACGATACATAAAGCCGTGACTCCAACGCTGTAGGAGGTGATTTCACCACCACAGTTAAAAAAAGAGCATATATGCCGAAGCATGGGGGCAGCAGGGGCGGAGGAGCGATTTTGCTCCTAATGCCGCGTATATACGGTCGAAATTCCGACGGAGGCTTGCCCGTGGAAAAGTTTGACCGTGTGTACGCGGCATAACCTTTTATGCCGCGTACATACGGTCGAAATTCCGACGAAGGCTTGCCCGTGGAAAAGTCCGACCATGTGTACGCGGCATAACTTTTTTGCGGGAGGATGCTCCCATGCTTCGGCATATATGCCCATCATTAGAAGTGGGTGGATGAAGGGAGGTATTCTAATGGTGGGCATACCCACCGATCAATCTCTTTTTTTCGTTCAGCCAACAGGCTGCATGAAAAAAAAGATTACAATACATGTCCAACAAGGACCAGCAACGTACTGGTATGTTGCTGGACTTTGAATGGTTATACCAGATTGATGCCTGCGGGTATCATTCTTTTCAGCCAGCGGCCGGCTTTCATGTAAAAGCAATCCTAGTGGCTAATTAGCCTCTGGACTGCTTTTACAAGCAGTGGGAGGGAATGCCCCCCCCGGATATAAACAGCGCCATTGGGAAATTGGGAAAGCATTTTATCACACCGATCTTGGTGTGGTCAGATGCTTTGAGGGCAGAGGAAAGATCTAGGGTCTAACCCCCCATTTTTTTTCAAAAAAAGAGTACCTGTCACTACTTATTGCTATCATAGGGGATATTTACATTCCCTGAGATAACAATAAAAATGATAAAAATAAATAAATATGGAAAGAACAATTTAAAAATAAAATAAAAAAGCAAAATAAATAATAAAAAAAAAAAAGCACCGCTGTCCCCCCTGCTCTTGCGCAAAGGCGAACGCAAGCGTCGGTCTAGCGTCATATGTAAATAGCAATTGCATCATGCATGTGAGGTATCACCGCGAAGGTCAGATCGAGGGCAGTAATTTTAGCAGTAGATCTCCTCTGTAAATCCAACGTGGTAACCTGTAAAGGCTTTTAAATGCTTTTAAAAATGAATGTAGTTTCTCGCCGCTGCGCGTTTGTGCGCAATTTTAAAGCATGTCGTGTTTGGTATCCATGTACTCGGCCTAAGATCATCTTTTTTATTTCATCAAACATTTGGGCAATATAGTGTTTTTTAGTGCATTAAAAATAAAAAAAGTGTGTTTTTCCCCCAAAAAATGTGTTTGAAAAATCGCTGCGCAAATACTGTGTGGAAAAAAAATGCAACACCCACTATTTTAATCTGTAGGGCCTTTGCTTTAAAAATATATATAATGTTTGGGGGTTCAACATAATTTTCTTGCAAAAAAAAAATGTTTTCATGTAAACAAAAAGTGTCAGAAAGGGCTTTGTCTTCAAGTGGTTAGAAGAGTGGATGATGTGTGACATAAGCTTCCTAATGTTGTGCATAAAATGCCAGGACAGTTCAAAACCCCCCCAAATGACCCCATTTTGGAAATTAGACACCTCAAGCTATTTGCTGAGAGGCATGTTGAGCCCATTGAATATTTCTTTTTTTGTCCCAAGTGATTGAATAATGACAAAAAGAAAAGAAAAATAAAAATTTACAAAAAGTTGTCACTAAATTATATATTGCTCAAACATGCCATGGTTATATGTGGAATTGCACCCCAAAATACATTCTGTTGCTTATCCTGAGTACGGGGATACCACATGTGTGAGACATTTTGGGAGCCTAGCCGCGTACAGGACCCCGAAAACCAAGCACCGCCTTCAGGATTTCTATGGGTGTAAATTTTTGATTTTACTCCTCACTGCCTATCACAGTTTCGGAGGCCATGGAATGCCCAGATGGCACAAAACCCCCCCAAATGACTCCATTTTGGAAAGTAGACACCCCAAGCTATTTGCTAAGAGGTATGTTGAGTATTTTGCAGATCTCGCTTTTTGTCACAAAGTTTTAAAAATTGAAAAAAGAAAAAAAAAATATATGTCTTTCTTCATTTTCAAAAACAAATGAGAGCTGTAAAATACTCACCATGCCTCTCGGCAAATAGCTTGGGGTGTCTACTTTCCAAAATGGGGTCATTTGTGGGGGTTTTGGGCTATCTTGGCATTTTATGGCCTTCAAAACTGTGATAGGTAGTGAGGAGTGAAATCAAAAATTTGTGCCCTTAGAAATCCTGAAGGCGGTGCTTGGTTTTCGGGGGCCCGTACGTGGCTAGGCTCTCAAAAAGTCCCACACATGTGGTATCCCCGTACTCAGGAGAAGCAAATGTATTTTGGGGTGCAATTCCGCATATAACCATGGCATGTTTGAGCAATATATCATTTAGTGACAACTTTTTGTACATTTTTTTTTTTTTTGTCATTATTCAATCACTTGGGACAAAAAAAAAAATATTCAATGGGCTCAACATGCCTCTCAGCAATTTCCTTGGGGTGTCTACTTTCCAAAATGGGGTCATTTTGGGGGGTTTTGTGCTATCTTGGCATTTTATGGCCTTCAAAACTGTGATAGGTAGTGAGGAGTGAAATCAAAAATTTATGCCCTTAGAAACCTTGAAGGCTGTGCTTGGTTTTTGGGGTCCCGTACGCGGCTAGGCTCCCAAAAAGTCCCACACATGTGGTATCCCCGTACTCAGGAGAAGCAGCAGAATGTATTTTGGGGTGCAATTCCACATATAACCATGGCATGTGTGAGCAATATATAATTTAGTGACAACTTTGTGCAAAAAAAACAAAGTTTGTCATATTCCCGCAACTTGTGGCAAAATATAAAATATTCTATGGACTGATCATGCCTCTCAGTAAATAGCTCGGGGTGTCTACTTTCCAAAATGGGGTCATTTGGGGGGATTTTGTGCTATTTTGGCATTTTATGGCCTTCGAAACTGTGATAGATAGTGAGGAGTGAAATCAAATATTTACGCCCTTAGAAAGCCTGAAGGCGGTGCTTGGTTTTTGGGGCCCCGTTCCCAGCTAGGCTCCCAAAAAGTCCCACACATGTGGTATCCCCGTACTCAGGAGAAGCAGCAGAATGTATTTTTGGGTGCAATTCCACATATAACCATGGCATGTGTGAGCAATATATCATTTAGTGACAACTTTTTGTAAATTTTTTCTTTTTTTTTTCTTTTTGTCATTATTCAATCATTTGGGACAAAAAAAAATATTCAATGGGCCCAACATGCCTCTCAGCAAATAGCTTGGGGTGTCTACTTTCCAAAATGGGGTCATTTGGGGGGGTTTTGTGCCAGCTTGGCATTTTATGGCCTTCAAAACTGTGATAGGTAGTGAGGAGTGAAATCAAAAATGTATGCCCTTAGAAACCTTGAAGGCGGTGCTTGGTTTTTGGGGTCCCGTACGCGATTAGGCTCCAAAAAGTCCCACACATGTGGTATCCCCATACTCAGGAGAAGCAGCAGAATGTATTTTGGGGTGTAATTTCACATATGCCCATGGCATGTGTGAGCAATATATCATTTAGTGACAACTTTGTGCAAAAAAAATAAAGTTTGTCATATTCCCGCAACTTGTGGCCAAATATAAAATATTCCATGGACTAATCATGCCTCTCAGAAAATAGCTTGGGGTGTCTACTTTCCAAAATTGGGTCATTTAGGGAGGTTTTGTGCTATTTTGGCATTTTATGGCCTTCGAAACTGTGATAGGTAGTGAGGAGTGAAATCAAAAATTTGCGCCCTTAGAAATCCTGAAGGCGGTGCTTGGTTTCCGGGATCCCGTACGTGGCTAGGCTCCTAAAAAGTCCCACACATGTGGTATCCCCGTACTCAGGAGAAGCAGCAGAATGTATTTTGGGGTGCAATTCCACATATAACCATGGCATGTGTGAGCAATATATCATTTAGTGACAACTTTTTGTATTTTTTTTTTTTTGTCATTATTCAATCACTTGGGACAAAAAAAATTAATATTCAATGGGCTCAACATGCCTCTCAGCAATTTCCCTGGGGTGTCTACTTTCCAAAATGGGGTCATTTGGGGGGTTTTGTACTGCCCTGCCATTTTAGCACCTCAAGAAATGAGATAGGCAGTCATAAATTAAAAGCTGTGTAAATTCCAGAAAATGTACCCTAGTTTGTAGACGCTATAACTTTTGCGCAAACCAATAAATATACGCTTATTGACATTTTTTTTACTAAAGACATGTGGCTGAATACATTTTGGCCTAAATGTATGACTACAATTGAGTTTATTCGATTTTTCTTATAACAAAAAGTAGAAAATATCATTTTTTTTCAAAATTTTCGGTCTTTTTCCGTTTATATCGCAAAAAATAAAAATCGCAGAGGCAATCAAATACCATTAAAAGAAAGCTCTATTTGTGGGAAGAAAAGGACGCAAATTTTGTTTCAGTACAACATTGCATGTCCGCACAATTTACAGTTAAACAGCGCAGTGCAAAATTCTGAATTCACCTCTGGTCCTTTAGCTACCAAATGGTCCGGGGCATAAGTGGTTAAGAAAAAAAAAAACAGTATTTCCCTTGCACATGTGTGGGGGATCGAACTCATTAGAGCTTTCCCTCATTTGTTAAGGTGAGAGAAAATTAATTTGCAAAATGAACAGCATATGCGTCTTTTGTAAATCCAGTCCTGTGTGCTTGTGGTTCTGTTGACAACATATCTATCCACAGATGCAGGTGCTTAGGCTTCAACAAGGAATACGTGTGTCTGGGAGATCCCCGTGAATGCAGCTGCCACTGTGGGGGGAAATGTGGCGTGTGAAGCGCGGGCTTGGTTTAAACTAAATATTGGGCATGCCTTAAAGGGGGTGTGGTTAGAGTCTGAGGTTAAAGAGGGATGGAGGGAGAAGGAAGAGAGGGATGGAGGGAGAAGGAAGAGAGGGAGGGAGGGAGAAAGAAAGGGAGAGAGAAGGAAAGATGTAACTTTCTACTTGCCACCATTGATGCAGCACTCACTTGTCACCAAGATGCAGCTTGCTACGTGAACCAAAGATGCAGCAGTCACTTGTCACCAGAGATGCAGTGCTCACTTGTCACCAAGATGCAGCTTCATACTTGCCACCAGAGATGCAGTGCTCACTTATCACTAAATGCAGCTTGCTACTTACCACCAGAGATGTAGCGCTCACTTGTCACCAAGATGCAGCTTGTTACTTGCCATCAGAGATGCAGCACTCACTTGTCACCAGATGCAGCTTGCTACCAGATTCTGAGACCTCCATGCTGCTGTATCGCCAGAGCCACCGCTAGAGATCCGGGGTCGGCACTCGGCATAATGTACAGCCACCATTTTTGCAAAGAGCAGCTCTCGTGGAGGCCCGAAAAAAACAAGAGGCTGAGCCTAGGTGACAATGAAAGCGGCTGCCAATGGAAATGAAGCTGCGGCCAACCCCTCGACCCACGGCCTGGCACAAAACCCGTGCTCCGCCTCTTGTTTCTTCCCCGCCTCAGCCTCAAGGGGAGCCGCTCTTCACAAAAATGGCAGCGACCCCAGATCTCTAGCGTTGGCTCTGGCGGTTCATCATGGAACACCAGAAAAGCCAATTCCCCGTGAATTTTTCTGGAACACAGTAAGACCTGGATTTAGGTCTGAATACTGTGAATGTCCCGTGAAAATTGGGACTGTTGGCAAGTATGACAGTATAATAGGCTATGGTTAGGTTACCTTTCCAGGATCAAACTGTATACGTTCCTTACCAACTGACTCTCACAATATCAAAAAGAGGATGAAACTTAAAAAACTTATAAAATGTTGTAACTATGGAGCCACAGTTAATAAAAACATATACTTATTTACTAACCTGCTTGTTCCAGGTCAATTCATTTACTAAAGGAGTTGAGATTCTTCAAGCAATAGACAATAGATTCACTTCAATTATCCAGTTAGGTGAAAAGCAAATTCCTGTTCATTTTTTCATCTGTACATGATTGAGAATTTAAAGTGAACATAGCCAACTTTATTTAATTAAGATTTCATAACTTCTTTAGGAAAATCTCCCTATATTAAGAGACAGCCAGGGAACTAACATTTTAAAAAGAAAGTAAGACTTTTGTGGATGCAACCGTTTTTCATTAATTTTTTAAATTAAAGTATAGCTCAAATAGCAGAGCAGATAACATGCAGTATTCATATGTTCAAATTGTTAATAAAATAAACTAAACAGAGGTGGCAGAAAACTAAGACACATAAAAAGAAATACAAGTTCTATATGAAGCAGGCATTTAAAGTAATAACGTATTTACACATCAGTTTAGCGCATACATTTTGGTCAATATCGGTTTACCCTAGACATCAGATTTTGGTAATGTTTTTTAGTTTGTCTTTCCTCGTGAAGGTGACTTTGTGCTGATTAATACAGAATAAAACTGAATTGAGCTGTCCTAAAAAACAACAGAATTAAAATGTTGATGTAATGCAAAGACTTGGGTTTTCATGCAAAAACCTGTTTTAATTTTCAGCTGTGCCCCTTGCATACTAGGAACATATTCCTCAGCTGGCCTTGACATCTCTCTAAGTTAAAATTAAGCTTGTTCCTCTTGGCGCTAAGCCCCGGCCCTGTCATTCAAACGGTTAAGTGCTGGGCTCATACAGCCCACTAAGTATATATTCATAGATATTTCAATAAAAGGGAGCATGGCCTAGGTCTAGGTTTGCACTTCAGCAACAGAGGCGGCTCTCTAATTAGGCAAATTAGGCGATTGCCTAAGGCCTTGCCCTTTTTAAAGGCCTCGCCCCCTAGTTTGCCTAAAGAGACGCCTCTGCTATCCTCCAGCATCAATCCTATTATCCTAGTACAGTCAGTGCAGGGGAGCTTTGTGCCCGCCTCCTTCAGTTTACAATCAGTCCTCCTCCTCCTCTCTGCTCTGTAACACCACGCCCCATCAGATCACTGCCCAGTCTCCACTCCTGTCAATAAAACTCAATTGGAACAGTCGGCAGAGACACACACAGAGACCGACAACTGCCCGCCCCTCACCGCCCCACCCTGCCCCGCCAGCAAATGCTGTCCGTCCCTTGAGCCATATCTTGTGCACAGTGCAGGACACCGGGCACAGCTAGCACCTAGCAGGATCGCGAGTCCACCCTCCTTCCAGCAGGGCGGGACTTCTGTGGTGGAGGCGGAGCCAATTCCAGTTCACTCGCTGTAGCCTGTCTGTGTGCAGCCGACTGACTGCTGAGCTGACTGAGCTGTGAAGGGACAGAGCCTCTATGTGTGAGGTACATGTGACTGGGGGGGGTGTGTGCATGTCACCAGGGGGGTGTACATGTGATTGGGGGGGTGTGCATGTGACTGGGGTGTGTGTGCATGTCACCAGGGGGGTGTACATGAAATTGGAGGTGTCACTGTGACTGGGGGGTGTGTGCATGTGACTGGGGGTGTGTGTGCATGTCACCAGGGGGGTGTACATGAAATTGGGGGTGTGCATGTGACTGGGGGGTGTGTGAATGTGACTGGGGGGTGTGCATGTCACCAGGGGGGGTGTACATGTGATTGGGGGTGTGCATTTGACTGGGGGGTGTGTGCATGTCACCAGGGGGGTGTACATGTCACTGGGGGGAGGGGTGTGCATGTCACCAGGGGGGCGTACATGTGATTGGGGGGGGTGTGCATGTCACCAGGGAGGATGTACATGTGATTGGGGGGGTTGCATTTGACTGGGGGGTGTGTGCATGTCACCAGGGGGGGTGTACATGTGATTGGGGGGTGTGTGCATGTCACCAGGGGGGTGTACATGAAATTGGGGGTGTGCATGTGACTGGGGGTGTGTGTGCATGTCACCAGGGGGGTGTACATGTGATTGGGAGTGTGTGCATGTGATTGGGGGGTGTGTGAATGTGACTGGAGGGGGTGGGTGCATGTGATTGGGGGTGTGTGTGCATGTGGCTGGGGGGTGTGTGCATGTCATCAGGGGGGTGTACATGAAATTGGGGGTGTGAATGTGACTGGGGGGTGTGTGCATGTCACCAGGGGGGTGTACATGTGATTGGGGGGGTGTGCATGTGACTGGGGGTGTGTGTGCATGTCACCAGGGGGGTGTACATGTGATTGGGAGTGTGTGCATGTGACTGGGGGGTGTGTGCATGTCACCAGGGGGGTGTAGATTAAATTGGGGGTGTGCATGTGACTAGGGAGGTGTGCATGCGACGGTGGGTGCGAATGTGACTGGGGGGGTACATGCGACTGGGGTTTACAGTCAGGTCTGCTCAGTCCTCTGCCAGTGTCCCAGTGTGCCCGCCTGTGATTGACAACCTGGGTCCCCCTGACCTGACTCCACCCCACCCTCATCCCCAGACCCCAGCCACCCAGGGCTCCACTGCGGTGGTCGGGAGGTCCCAGCTCAGTCCAGTCCTGATCCTCAGCCATGGTGGGAAAGGCGCTCTTCATTCTGCGAGGAGTCAGAGGGGACCTACTGCTGCCCAACAGGGATGATGAGACCTCCGAGGTGGTGAAATTTCGCACAGCCCCTTCTCTTCTATGAGGACGAGTTCAAGAAGCTCTATGTGAGTACAGCACAGAGAGAGACAGAGCACTGACACCAGCCCCGAGAGAGACAGAACACTGACACCAGCACCTAGAGAGACAGAGCACTGACACCAGCACCTAGAGAGACAGAGCACTGACACCAGCACCTAGAGAGAGACAGAGCACTGACACCAGCACCGAGAGAGACAGAGCACTGACACCAGCACCTAGAGAGACAGAGCACTGACACCAGCACCTAGAGAGACAGAGCACTGACACCAGCACCTAGAGAGACAGAGCACTGACACCAGCACCGAGAGAGACAGAGCACTGACACCAGCACCTAGAGAGAGACAGAGCACTCACACCAGCACAGAGAGAGACAGAGCACTGAAACCAGCACCTAGAGAGACAGGGCACTGACACCAGCACCTAGAGAGACAGAGCACTGACACCAGCACCTATAGAGAGACAGAGCACTGACACCAGCACCTAGAGAGACAGAGCACTGACACCAGCACCTAGAGAGACAGAGCACTGACACCAGCACCTAGAGAGACAGAGCACTGACACCAGCACCGAGAGAGACAGAGCACTGACACCAGCACCTAGAGAGAGACAGAGCACTGACACCAGCACAGAGAGAGACAGAGCACTGAAACCAGCACCTAGAGAGACAGGGCACTGACACCAGCACCTAGAGAGACAGAGCACTGACACCAGCACCTAGAGAGAGACAGAGCACTGACACCAGCACCTAAGAGAGACAGAGCACTGACACCAGCACCTAGAGAGAGACAGAGCACCGACACCATTCTAGAACAGAACGGTTTCAGACAATAGTGACAGTTGTTAAGAGGGGGGGGGTGCAGCAGACGCAGGACGAAAGTTACGGACATCTGGGGAGAGGTGTGGACTTACCGCTGCCTGCCCGTCTCTCCTTCCATTGCGGGAAATTCGATCCTCTCGCGGGTGTGCGGGAAATTAGTGTCGGTGCGGGAAGTTCCCGCACAATCCGTGTGTGTTGGGAGGTATGCTGACACCAGCACCTAGAGAGACAGAGCACTGACGCCAGCACCTAGAGAGACAGAGCACTGACACCAGCACCTAGAGAGAGACATAGCACTGACACCAGCACCTAGAGAGAGACAGAGCACTGACACCAGCACCTAGAGAGAGACAGAGCACTGACACCAGCACCTAGAGAGAGACAGAGCACTGACACCAGTACCTAGAGAGAGAAAGAGCAATGACACCAGCAGCGAGAGAGACAGAGCACTGACACCAGCACTGAGAAAGACAGAGCACTGACACCAGCACCGCGAGAGACAGAGCACTGACACCAGCACAGAGAGAGACAGAGCACTGACACCAGCACTAGCAGAGTGTACACTGACCTCAGCACTGAGAGAGAGAGAGAGGTTACTGACATCAGCTTTGAGATAGAGCACACTGCACTGAGATGGAGTGCCCCGACACCAGTACTGAGAGCACACTGACACCAGCACTGAGAGCATGCCAACACTGACACCAGCTTTGAAATAGAGGACACTGACACCAGTACTCTTAATATATGCAATTCAATTTTATTGCTTGAATTATTTTTTCCCTTATGGACGTGAGTGGGGCCTCATGTCTAAGTTATGCCTAAGGCCTCACAAAGCCTAGAGCCGCCTCTGTTCAGCAATGACGCTATATTATGTACTTTTTTGGCCAGATCAAATTCACTTTATAGGAAAATTGCCATGCGAGAAATATGTAAGCTGCCAGGCCACCGTGCTGATTTAACCCCTTCACTGCCATGCCCTGCCACTTTTATCCTCAGGTGGAAAGGCCATTTTACTATTTTTTATTTTTTATCATGTTTTACAAATTTTTGCTTACATCTTTGAAATCTTCTAAAAAAACACAACAGTTGTGCAAATGTCAAAACAATATTTATTATAAAGTACACTAAAATCAATACTAGTGCTCACAAACACAACATAACTTACAAAAGTCCTTTCAAAACTAAAAGATAAAATGGTAATGTACCGTATTTATCGGCGTATAACACGCACTTTTTTCCCCTGAAAATCAGGGGGAAATCGTGGGTGCGTGTTATACGCCGATACCCACATCCCTGGGCTGTCTCCGCTGACTGTGAGCGGAGCGGAGCGAGATACACATAGCCGAATGTACTCGGCTATACTCGGCTTTTCTCTGTTGGACCTGTGTTATGTCCATCATAGGGCGGGACTCGGCGGCGTCCGCCCCGCTCCGCACAGTCTCGGCGCCAATTTGAAAATCCGGCATGGCGACACTGGGGCAAGGCTGCACGGCGACACTGGGGCAAGGCTGCACGGCTACACTGGGGCAAAGCTGAAATGGACTCTGGGGCAAGGCTGCAATGGACACTGACAAGGCTGCACTGTGACAAGGCTGCAATGGACACTGACAAGGCTGCACTGTGACAAGGCTGCAATGGACACTGACAAGGCTGCGCTGTGACAAGGCTGCAATGGACACTGACAAGGCTGCATTTAAATGTAAGTTATTTTTCCTTAAACTTCCCTCCTAAAAGTTTTTTTCCCTAAAATTTCCTCCTAAACTTGGGGTGCGTGTTATACGCCGGCGCGTGTTATACGCCGATAAATACGGTAATAATAAATATGCAATTTGCCAAATATATAAATTTTTCAAATTGGTAAAATTCTGGTTTGGCTTCACACCTGTGCATCCTGGTAAATCAATTAAATAATAAAAAATCCAGCACTGTAACTTTACCTATGCACTGCAGCACATATTCACAATGCATGCTAGTGTGGGGGTGTTATGCACAACATCACACACATCTGCTTGTATGAATGCCTTAGAGTGCTGGTCCAAAGCAAAGCAAAAACACATGTATACATTGCATTACCACAGTAGGGGAGATTTACCAAAACTGATGCACACAGAGTCTGGTCCAGCTGTGCCTAGCAACCAGCTTCTAGGTTTTGTCAAAGCATATTTGAACAAGCTGAAATTAGAAGCTGATTGGTCACTATGCACAGCTGCACCTGATTCTGTGTGCACCAGTTATAGTAATCCCCCGCCCCAATGCGTGAAGCGCACACATTTACCGGTATGTGTGTGTTTGTATGTGTTATGTGGGAGGGGGGGTATTTCTGTTTATTTATCCATTATTTTTACTTTATACATGCTTAACCATATTTTTATCCACATGTAAATAGTGCTAAACAAAAAAAAGTCAATCAATCATTTTATAAAGGTTACACGTGAATAAATATTTATAATGCAGCATAGTCCAAAAGTCTAAAGACAGTATTTGCTTCACTCAAAAAAGAAAAGTTCTTAGAGGTGACTCCACCACATATTCTTTGGTTCACAATTCCAAAAAAGGTGCCACCAACATCAAAAAGGCATACTCACCAAATGAGATGGAGCTCAGAATATAGTGGTTCAAAGAATGAAAGTTAACGGTTTTTATATCAGTTACAGATATAGAAATCAAATAATTAAGCTCTAAATAACATGTATAGGATTTCCTTTAAAGATCACTCCATACCCGTACATTTTTCACAGTGGTAAAAGTACATATAATGGAGAAAGCAATTTGATGTGTACTACCATTTTATTAAGAAATATTTCATATCTAAAAATATTCAATATATGCTTACATTAGGAAAATGCACACAGCATCAGGTTTCAAGATAAACATGTCATTCGCCTGTCCTACCATAGAAACACAGGCTTTATACCCTCACTTGCTGTGGGTTCTGGACTCCCCTGAATCCCTGTGCATTGAGTGTTTCATACCATATTGTTTGTAATTTGATTACTTGTGCCCTTGGGTGGCAATCAACACCCTAGTTAACAAATGTGCCACATCCTAAAGTAATTGTATTGAAGATTTGGAAAAAGAAAATGGACTTTGTAGGCACATAAAAAAGTAACACATTTTTTATATTTCACAGAGTAGTACAAAAAATTACACTTGATGCATCCAATGGAATACACAAATAGAAAACATTTAAAAGAAAGGCCCACGTGATTAACCACAGAAGATACTCAATAATAGTATAATTCACTTGTTGTGGGGATATACATAGAAAAGATGCCCACGCTGGAAAAAATAAGGGAGTATCTCCTTGGTAAGTGTCCACGAAGTTCTTGAAACGTTAAAATTAGCTCAACATGTTTCGCGATTTGGGAAATCGCTTCCTCAGGAGCTTCTAAATTTCAAGGAAAAAACTATTTTAATTGAATGGTAATACAATACATGCCTAAAAACAATATTAATGTCAATGGCGTTGGTATAGATAAGACTCACCAAAAAATTGTGTTATTGGGGAGTATTTGCTTAGTCGTCCCCGACCCACAACACTGCAGCTAGAGCAAGCTGCATCTCTATAGGAATAGGGGTGGTAACCACCCTTACCCACCACTAGCCAAGAGGTCAGAAGGGACAGCGTGTATGAAAGGAATATGGGGGTGCACCGGGTAGCTAAAAAATATATGGATAATAAGGTTATTTTAGCTATATTGAAAAACATATAGGGGTTACAATTGTTCCTGAATACGGACCAATCTATAAATACTTATATTGGTTGTAATAGTATTAAGGTAATCGTTGGGATGCCTAAAAAATCTGGATGCAGAAATCCTAGATGAAATTCTGATTCTAAGAACAGAGAACGAGATACTGACTTTCTAACAAGTCCAAACCAGGGGTGCCACAGTATTGCACAATGCTATATTGTAATGGTGAACCATAAATATACTATAAACATACCTTAGTTCAAAATAAATTGTTGCCTAAGGGTTGACTTCTATGTGGCACTGAGAGTCTGGAATCTCATAGGACTCTTAATTGAGCTGGAAAAGCCAACAGTCTCACTATAAAGAAAGGTGAGATTGCTACTAGCAAGTATAACACAAAACACAGGAGTCCATAAAGTACATATAAATGGAAAGAATAGCATGTGGATACTAGGGATGAGCCGAACACCCCCCTGTTCGGTTCGCACCAGAACCTGCGAACAGCCAGAATGTTCGCGCAAACTTTAAAACCCTATTAAATACAATGGACTTGAACGTTTGAAATCAAAAGTGCTAATTATGAAGGCTAATATGCAAGTTTTTGTCCTACAAAGTGTTTGGGGACCCGGGTCTTGCCCCAGGGGACATGTACCAATGCAAAAAAAAGTTTTAAAAATGGCCGTTTTTTTGGGGAGCAGTGATTTTAATAATGCTTAAAGTGAAACAATAAAAGTGAAATATTCCTTTAAATTTCGTACCTAGTGTGTGTGTATAGTATGCCTGTAAAGTTGCGCTTGTTTCCTGTGCTTAGAACTGTCCCTGCACAAAGTGTCATTTCTGAAGGAAAAAAAGTCATTTAAAACTCACTCGTGGCTATAATGAATTGTCAGCTCCCAGCAATACATAGAAAAGTCATTGATAAAATTTTGGTCCAGCCAAATTCAATTACCAGGCCCTTCAGGTCTGGTATGGATATTTCCTTTCTCGGCTCCCACTACCTCCAGGTGCAGGTCGTCGCCATGGGCACTTGTTGCGCACCGGCGTACGCGAACCTGTACCTGGGGGGGTGGGAGCGGGAGATCTTTTCAAGTGAAGTGTATCATCATTACCTGGACCAGGCTCTCTGCTGGTTCAGGTATATTGACAATATTTTTATTATTTGGACAGGAACAATATCATCTTTAAATTAATTTTTACAACAACTCAACACCAACAGTTTTAATTAAAAATGTACCTTCGACTGGCATCCAAATTCTATATCCTTTCTGGATTTATCTATATATAGAGACCCCCTTGACAATATAGCTACCAAATGATACCGCATAAGCATGGCAGGAAACACCCTGTTGCATGCTAACAGTGGACATCCCATGTCCCTTGTTCACAGCATCCCGTATGCGTAATACATTCGCCTGCAAAGGAATTGCACGCAAGAGGCCTAGTTCAGGCAGCAGGCCAATGAGCTGCGCATACGGCTGCGAAAACACGGTTACAGCAAAAGACTTCTGAGAAAGGCCTTCAATAAAGCTATTGGAAGGGAAAGAGTATCTCTACTTTACTCCAGTCAAAAAATTAACCCAAATCAACAGACCACAAAGTTTATTAAAAAATATTCAGCTCAACATGAATCACTATGAACCTGTTTGGAACGGCACTGGTATCTGCTTAGCGAGGATCCAACGCTTAGCAAATATGTCAGAGAAATGCCCTAAATAGTCTTCCGGAAAAGTCCTTTCATAGGCAACAAATTAACTGTAAGTGAATATAGACCCAATCATGATAGACAGACCCAAGTGCGGGGCCTTTTTCCATGTGGGCAGTGTACATACTGCCCATGGGTACAAACAGGCTTGCGTTTCCAGTTGCCAAATGGTGAAACTTTCCGTCCCCAATTTCATGCTACTTGCAATACAGAAGGGGGTAGTATATCTTATGACTTGTAGGTGTGGGGCCCAAGCCATTGGGGATTGGTTCACTCCCTCCCAATCCAGGGAGAGGAGTGAAGTTTCATATCCACCAATAGTGATGAGCCGAACACCCCCGGGTTCGGTTCGCACCAGAACCCGCGAACGGACCGAAAGTTCGCGCGAACATTAGAACCCTATTAAATACAATGGATGCGAACGTTCGGATTCTAAAGTGCTAATTATAACGACTATTATCCATGTTATTGTCCGAAACAGAGTTTGGGAACCCGGGTTCTGCACCAGGGGACATGTATCAATGCAAAAAGAAGTTTTAAAAACGGACGTTTTCCGGGAGCAGTCATTTTAATGATGCATAAAGTGAAAAAAAAAAGTCAAATATTCCTTTAAATATTGTACCTGGGGGGTGTCTAAAGTATGCCTGTGAAGTGCCACGTGTTTCCCGTGTTTAGAACTGTCCCTGCACAAAATAACATTTCTAAAGGAAAAAAAGCCATTTAAAACTGCTTGCGGCTTTAATGCAATGTCTGGTCCCGGTAATATGGATGAAAATCTTTAGGAAAAATGGCATAGCTACCCCATCAACCCCCCCCCCCCCTACCCCAGCCCATTACCAGCCCCTTTGGGTCTTGTATGGATATTAAGGGGAACCCCGCACACAAAATAAAAAAGCCCCTATATACTCTGAACAGCCGTATACAGGCGGTGCATACAAGACAGGGACTGTAGGTTTGTTCTTATGTAAAATCTGTTTGTAATTTTGAACAGCTGCATTGTTTAAGTGTAGCTCCATGCCAAATTCCTTTTTTTTAGCTTTTTGGAAAACATAGGGAACGGTTATCACCCCTGTCACATTTTTTTTGCTGTCTGTGCCCCTGTTCAGAACATTTCACCTCACTTTGCGTCCCAATGACAACTGTTTTTGAAATGTGGTGTTTGTATTGAAACAAGGATTGGTGATAAAGCATCAGTAGAGAGGAGACACCTTTCTCCCATATTAATTCTTACAGGAGAGAATTTTCCTTCCAAGGGGTAGATTTCCTCTCACTTCCTGTTGTCTTCTTCCATTTGCAAGTAGTAGTAGTTTGTAAGTTGGATGTTTGAAAGTAGGGACCTTCCGTATATACTCTGCAGAAATTGGCCCCTTAGGTGTTGGTGTTGGCACAACACTGAAAGCACTCACAGTTATTCTTGGTGGGTGCTGGAACGCCCTGCTGTCAAGTATAATATCAGGAATTGTAATAACATATAATTGTTGATCAGTGGTAGTAAAAATTGGGCCTTTGATGGTGGTGCTGGTGCCACAACACTGTAAGGCCTGACAGTTACTCTTGGTGGGCGCAGCAATGGTCCCTGCTGTGAATTATTAGATCAATAATTATAATTGCATGCCCCTGTTGAACAGGGGCTGAAAAACTGGGCCTTTGGTGGTGGTGGTGGTGGTGATGGTGTTGCTGGTGCCACAACACTGTAAGGCCTGACAGTTACTCTTGGTGGGCGCAGCAATGGGCCCTGCTGTGAATTATTATATCAATAATTATAATTGCATGCCCCTGTTGAACAGGGGCTGAAAAATTGGGCCTTAGGCACTGGTGGCACAACACTGCAACCCCTCACAGATACTGTACTTGGAGCACAGCAATGAGGCCTGTTGCAAAGTATTGCATCAAAAATTTTAATTACACGCCCCTGTTAAACAGGGGCTGAAAAATTGGGCCTTAGCCACTGGTGGCGTTACCCATAAACCAAAATGATCTTCCAAGCTATCATCGTTAATCGTATCATTGAGGAGGAGGAGGAGGATAGCCAGACAACATAACAGCACAGGCACTCAGCATCAGCATCAGTCTTGAAGGGATGTGACATTTTAAAATCAATTAGTCTGTTATATCAGCATCTGGTGTGTGGTAGCTGGTGGTGATCCAAGACTGGTTCATCTTGATGAAAGTCAGTCGATCAACCGAGTCGGTGGACAGGCGCACCCTGTGATCCGTGACAAATCCTCCAGCAGCACTGAATGTGCGTTCTGAAAGAACGCTGGATGCAGGACAGGCCAGTAGCTCAATTGCATACTGTGCAAGCTCTGGCCAGTGATCCATCCTCAAGACCCAGTAAGCCAGAGGATTTTCGGTGGGGAAGGTGTCCAAGTCTGACCTTGCCCCTAGGTATTCCTGCACCATGTATATCAGACGCTGGCGATGGTTGCTGGAACCGATCATACTTTGGGGCTGCGGACTAAAGAATTGTCTGAACGCATCGGTCAGACGGCCACCTTCCCCACCGCTCCTTCTTTGACTGCCCGAAGCCTCAGCAACTCGTTGTCCAGGACCAGGAGTTTGTAACCTCCCAGTCTCTGGGAACGCGTTGCACAGACCTTTCTGCAAGGCCTCCCAGAGTTGTCTCATCCTCTGCTCCCTCTGCGACGGTACGATAAGGTCCGCAACCTTACCCTTGTACCGTGGATCAAGGAGAGTGGTCAGCCTCCTTGATCCGAAGAATACGAGGATCCTTCCGCAGACTTTGCAGGATCAGGGAGGCCATGCAGCGTAGGTTAGCTGAGGCATTCAGTCCGGAGTCCTCTGGGTCACTAAGGACGACATGATCCGCAGCCACCTCCTCCCAGCCACGTACAAGTCCACTGGTTTCTTGGGACTGTAAATCATCCCTAAAAGACTGCTGCTGATGATGCTGAGTGCCAGCCTCCACCTCCATGCTGACACAATCCTCCTCCTCCTCCTCCTCCTCCTCCTCCTCTTCCTGTGCGATGGGTGGGACAGAAGGAACACTGTCTGGGTAAAGGGGGCCTTGAGAGGCAAGGAAGTCCTCCTCTTCCTGCCTCTGTTCTGCCTCAAGTGCCCTGTCCATTATTCCACGCAGCGTGTGCTCCAACAGGTGGACAAGAGGTACAGTGTCACTGATGCATGCACTGTCACTGCTCACCATCCTCGTGGCCTCCTCAAATGGTGCCAGGACAGTGCATGCATCCCTGATCATGCCCCACTGGTGTGGTGAAAAAAAAACCCGAGCTCCCCTGACCCTGTCCTGGTGCCATAGTCGCACAGGTACTCATTGATGGCCCTCTGCTGCGTGTGCAGCCGCTGCAGCATGGCCAACGTTGAGTTCCACCTGGTGGGCATGTCACATATAAGGCGGTTCTTGGGCAGGTTCAACTCCTTTTGAAGCTCAGCCAGGCGAGCACTGGCATTATAAGATCTGCGGAAATGCACACAGACTTTCCTGGCCTGCCTCAGGACATCCTGTAAGCCCGGGTACCTGCCCAAGAACCGCTGCACCACCAGGTTAAGGACGTGAGCCATACAGGGCACATGGGTCAGTTGTCCCTGTCGGAGGGCGGAGAGGAGGTTGGTGCCATTGTCGCAAACCACCATTCCTGGCTTAAGCTGGCGTGGCGTCAACCACCTCTCGGCCTGCCCCTGCAGAGCAGACAGGACCTCTGACCAAGGGTGGCTCCTGTCCCCCAAACACACCAGCGCAAGCACGGCATGGCATCTTTTTGCCTGCGTACTTGCGTGGCCCCTTGAACGCCTACGGAGCACCGCTGGTTCCGAGGACAAACCACAGGAAGAGGCCATGGAGGAAGAAGAAGAGGAGGGGGTGGAGGAGAGAGGTGTGTCACAACCAGTAGTAGCATTTTGGAGGCGTGGGGGTGGAACAACCTCCAACACTACTGCACCTTGTCCTGCATCCTTCCCAGCTGCCAAAAGAGTGACCCAATGGGCCGTGAAAGAAAGGTAACGTCCCTGTCCATGCCTGCTGGACCATGAGTCAGCGGTAATATGCACCTTACCGCTGAACGCCCTGTCCAGCGAGGCCAAGACATTGCCTTCCACATGCCTGTAGAGAGCCGGAATAGCCTTCCGTGTGAAAAAGTGTCGTTTGGGAACCTGCCACTGAGGAACCGCACATTGCACAAACTCACGGAAGGGGGCCGAGTCTACCAACTGAAAAGGCAGCAGTTGAAGCGCTAGCAATTTAGCCAAGCTAGCATTCAACCGCTGGGCATGTGGATGGCTGGGAGTGAACTTCTTTCGACGGTCCAGCAGCTGGGGCAGGGAAATTTGCCTGCTAGAATCGGACGTTGGTGTACTGCTAGCAGAGTGCCCGCAAGTACTTGCCTGTGACACACCTAATTCTACACCTTCATTCCTCTCAGAGCAGGTTTCAGAGAGGAGTGAAGGTATAGTGGGGTTGGAGATCCCAGCTGATGCGGTGCAAGAAGAGGTCAGCTTTGTTCTTTGGTGTGGGTCTTTAAGGTAGGCTTGCCAACGAGCTGCATGGCAGGTCAACATATGTCTGATCAAGCATGTGGTGCCCAAGCGGCTGATGTTTTGGCCACGCGATATACGCTTGAGACATATGTTGCAAACAGCAGCTGTGCGATCTGATGCACTCGCCTCAAAAAAGGCCCACACCAAAGAACTTTTTGAATGACGGGCAGAGGCAGCGCCCTGCACAGGCGGAGCTCTGCGGTGTGATTCCGTCGGTGTGCTGCCCATACGCTGGCCACTCAAGGGCATCCTGCCTCGTTGGAGATGTGCCTCCTCCTCATCCTCCTCCTCCTCCTCTCTCCTATTAGGCACCCACGTGGAGTCAGTGACCTCATCATCCCCTCCCTCCTCATCACTGGAGCCAATCTGGCAGTATGCTGCAGCTGCTGGAACATGACTGCCAGATTGGTGTCCTTCTTGAGCATCCCCTCTCTCTGCTCTCACGCTGCTGCCTTCCTCTAGCTGGGTATCATCATCAGATCCTTCCAAACGCTGGGCATCCTCCTGGAGCATGTACCCAACACTGTGCTCAAACAGTTCGGGGGACTCCTCAGGAGGAGGGCATGGTGGGTCTAGGGAAGGATTGACTAATGAAGATAATGATACCAGAGAAGAGGACGCTTTGGCAGCTGCTTTGCCACTACCCTGAGCCTGGGTGAGAGAGGAGGATGAGGTGGGCTTGGTCATCCACTCTACCAAGTCTTCGGCATGATGTGGCTCAACATGTCCAGCTGCCGAAAACAAGGACAAGCGTGTCCCATGGCCATGTGCTGATGACAATGCACCGCGTACACGGCCAGCACTGTTGCCCCCAGACACAGAGCCTGCTTGCCCTCTTTTTTTGCCTCCTGACTGTCTGCCTCTCCTTGGTTGCCTTCCAGACATTTTAATGGATGGCCTGCAGGGAGATGGGAAAAACAGCAATAAGGGCTACCTTCAGGTGTATATTGTGCAGGAGGCTTAGCAACAATGACACTGACACTGTCCCCTGCCTATCCTTCTCTGTCCCTAAACACAAGGATTGAAAATATGGTTCAGCAAAAAAGTTTTAGAACAGAATAGCACACTGACACTTTCCCTCACTGTCCTACTCTGTCCCTCCCTACAAACAAGATTTAGCACAGAATAGCACACTGATAATTTCTACGAGTGTCCTTCTCTGTCCCTCAACTCAGGGATTGAAAATATGGAACAGCAAAATAGTTTTAGAACAGAATAGCACACTGTCAGTTTCCCTCACTGTAGCTCTCTGTCCCTCAACTCAAGGATTGAAAATATGGAACAGCAAAATTGATTTAGAACAGAATAACACACTGTCAGTTTCACTCACTGTACCTCTCTGTCCCTCAACTCAAGGATTGAAAATATGGTTCAGCAAAATAGTTTTAGAACACAATAGCACACTGACACTTTCCCTCACTGTAGCTCTCTGTCCCTCAACTCAAGGATTGAAAATATGGTTCAGCAAAATAGTTTTGGAACACAATAGCACACTGTCAGTTTCCCTCACTGTAGCTCTCTGTCCCTCAACTCAAGGATTGAAAATATGGAACAGCAAAATTGATTTAGAACAGAATAGCACACTGTCAGTTTCACTCACTGTACCTCTCTGTCCCTCAACTCAAGGATTGAAAATATGGTTCAGCAAAATAGTTTTAGAACACAATAGCACACTGACACTTTCCCTCACTGTAGCTCTCTGTCCCTCAACTCAAGGATTGAAAATATGGTTCAGCAAAATAGTTTTAGAACACAATAGCACACTGTCAGTTTCCCTCACTGTAGCTCTCTGTCCCTCAACTCAAGGATTGAAAATATGGAACAGCAAAATTGATTTAGAACAGAATAGCACACTGTCAGTTTCACTCACTGTACCTCTCTGTCCCTCAACTCAAGGATTGAAAATATGGTTCAGCAAAATAGTTTTAGAACACAATAGCACACTGACACTTTCCCTCACTGTAGCTATCTGTCCCTCAACTCAAGGATTGAAAATATGGAACAGCAAAATAGTTTTAGAACAGAATAGCACACTGTCATTTTCCCTCACTGTAGCTCTCTGTCCCTCAACTCAAGGATTGAAAATATGGAACAGCAAAATTGATTTAGAACAGAATACCACACTGTCAGTTTCCCTCACTGTACCTCTCTGTCCCTCAACTCAAGGATTGAAAATATGGAACAGCAAAATTGATTTAGAACAGAATAGCACACTGTCAGTTTCACTCACTGTACCTCTCTGTCCCTCAACTCAAGGATTGAAAATATGGTTCAGCAAAATAGTTTTAGAACACAATAGCACACTGACACTTTCCCTCACTGTAGCTCTCTGTCCCTCAACTCAAGGATTGAAAATATGGAACAGCAAAATAGTTTTAGAACACAATAGCACACTGTCAGTTTCCCTCACTGTAGCTCTCTGTCCCTCAACTCAAGGATTGAAAATATGGAACAGCAAAATTGATTTAGAACAGAATAGCACACTGTCAGTTTCACTCACGGTACCTCTCTGTCCCTCAACTCAAGGATTGAAAATATGGTTCAGCAAAATAGTTTTAGAACACAATAGCACACTGACACTTTCCCTCACTGTAGCTCTCTGTCCCTCAACTCAAGGATTGAAAATATGGAACAGCAAAATAGTTTTAGAACAGAATAGCACACTGTCAGTTTCCCTCACTGTACCTCTCTGTCCCTCAACTCAAGGATTGAAAATATGGAACAGCAAAATTGATTTAGAACAGAATAGCACACTGTCAGTTTCCCTCACTGTACCTCTCTGTCCCTCAACTCAAGGATTGAAAATATGGAACAGCAAAATTGATTTAGAACAGAATAGCACACTATCAGTTTCACTCACTGTACCTCTCTGTCCCTCAACTCAAGGATTGAAAATATGGTTCAGCAAAATAGTTTTAGAACACAATAGCACACTGACACTTTCCCTCACTGTAGCTCTCTGTCCCTCAACTCAAGGATTGAAAATATGGTTCAGCAAAATAGTTTTAGAACAGAATAGCACACTGTCAGTTTCCCTCACTGTAGCTCTCTGTCCCTCAACTCAAGGATTGAAAATATGGAACAGCAAAATTGATTTAGAACAGAATAGCACACTGTCAGTTTCACTCACTGTACCTCTCTGTCCCTCAACTCAAGGATTGAAAATATGGTTCAGCAAAATAGTTTTAGAACACAATAGCACACTGACACTTTCCCTCACTGTAGCTCTCTGTCCCTCAACTCAAGGATTGAAAATATGGTTCAGCAAAATAGTTTTAGAACAGAATAGCACACTGTCAGTTTCCCTCACTGTAGCTCTCTGTCCCTCAACTCAAGGATTGAAAATATGGAACAGCAAAATTGATTTAGAACAGAATAGCACACTGTCAGTTTCACTCACTGTACCTCTCTGTCCCTCAACTCAAGGATTGAAAATATGGTTCAGCAAAATAGTTTTAGAACACAATAGCACACTGACACTTTCCCTCACTGTAGCTCTCTGTCCCTCAACTCAAGGATTGAAAATATGGTTCAGCAAAATAGTTTTAGAACAGAATAGCACACTGTCCGTTTCCCTCACTGTAGCTCTCTGTCCCTCAACTCAAGGATTGAAAATATGGTTCAGCAAAATAGTTTTAGAACACAATAGCACACTGACACTTTCCCTCACTGTAGCTCTCTGTCCCTCAACTCAAGGATTGAAAATATGGTTCAGCAAAATAGTTTTAGAACAGAATAGCACACTGTCAGTTTCCCTCACTGTACCTCTCTGTCCCTACAAACAAGGATTAGCACAGAATAGCACACTGTCACTGACACTCTCCCTACCTATCCTTATTTGTCCCTAAACACAAGGAATCCAGGATTAGTAAAGGAAAAAAAATGACACTGTCCCTGCCTATGCTTCTCTTTCCCTGCTCCGGAACACACTACACAAGGCCGCCGCGCTGGCGGCCTTTTATAGTGTGGGGTGTGTACTAAATCCCATCAGCAATAATTGGCCACAGGCATCCTGCCTGTGGCCAATCATTGCTCTCCTCGCTGCCGGCGCTGTGATTGGCCAAGCATGCGGGGTCACAGTGCATGCTTGGCCAATCACAGCGCCTGGATGACACTGTGATGGCGTAGTGCATTGTGGGCCGTTCGCCTCACTCGAATTTGGCGCGAACAGCCCAAATCGTTCGATCTTCGTCGAACGATCGAACAGCCGATGTTCGAGTCGAACGTATGTTCGACTCGAACACGAAGCTCATCCCTATCCACCAATGGCACATTAAGAGACGTCCTCCATCTGATGTTATCTTTACAGTACTTCCGCCCTCCTTTGCACCCAGAGCATGGCAGTAGTCTCCGGGTGCGCATGTTTGGCCGGCTCGCGTGACGTCAGACGCTGTCTGCAGAGCATACGAGCAGGGTGTAAAAAACAGCGAGGCTGGGACTCCATTCCTCAGATGCTATTGATGAGTGGAGTCGCCCTGTATACCTCGCACACACGGCAGTTGGGGATCCTATCTGGATGCAGATCTAAAAGTTCCTTTTGCAAAGGGTTTGTACTCTAAAGCCCTGTACACACGATCAGATATCCTATGGATTTTCGTCTGATGGATTTGTCCATCAGAAATCTGATGAAACTGTTTTCCATCAGTCTTGCCCACACACCATCAGTCAAAAAACCGACCGTTCCAAACGTGGTGACGTAAAACACTCCGATGAGCTGAGAAAAATGAAATTCAATGCTACTGAGCATGTGTCGACTTGATTCTGAGCATGCTTGGGTTTTTTATCTGATGGATTTCCCCACAGACGATCGGAAATTGCCATCGGTTTTTTATCCATCAGATAATTTTAAAACATGTTCTATTTTTTAAAACCGATGGAAAAAAGACTGATGGGTCCCATACACGATCGGTTTGTCTGATGAAAACAATCCATCGGACGGTTTTCATCAGTCAAACTGATCGTGTGTACAGGGCTTAGCACTTTACAATCCTTGCTACAGTTATGGTTTTTATTTACCATTCTATAGCTTACTACTATGCACATATTCTCTTGTCAGATTTGCCACATTACCTGTAGTGGAAACAGCCCAGTATTGACTACAGCATACAGGAGATCCATGAATGCAATGTGAGCAATTTCAAACTCCCTTTAAGGTATCCACATGCAATTCTTTCCATTTATATGTACCGTATTTATCGGCGTATAACACGCACCCTAACTTTAAGAGGGAATTTTCAGGAAAAAAAATTTCCACAGCCCCCTGCGTATAACACGCAGGCACAGTTTACCCTCTATTTTCAGGGTAAAAAAGTGAGTGTTATACGCCAATAAATACAGTACTTTATGGACCCCTGTGTTTTGTGTTATACTCGCTAGTAGCAATCTCACCTTTCTTTATAGTGAGACTTTTGGCTACTCCAGCTCAATTAAGAGTCCTATGAGACTCCAGGCTCTCAGTGCCACATAGAAGTCAACCTTTAGGCAACAATGTAATTTGAACTAAGGTATGTTTATAGTATATTCATGGTTCACCATTACAATATAGCATTGTGCAATACTGTGGCACCCCTGGTTTGGACTTGTTAGAAAGTCAGTATCTCTTTCTCTGTTCTTAGAATCAGAATTTCATCTAGGATTTCTGCATCCAGATTTATTAGGCATCCCAATGGTTACCTTAATACTATTACTACCAATGTAAGTATTTATAGATTGGTCCATATTCAGGAACAATTGTAACCCCTATATGTTTTTCAATATAGCTAAAATAACCTTATTATCCATATATTTTTTAGCTACCCGTGCACCCCCATATTCCTTTCATACACGCTGTCCCTTCTGGCCTCTTGGCTAATGGTGGGTAAGAGTGGTTACCACCCCTATTCCCATAGAGGTGGGGCTTGCTCTAGCTGCAGTGTTGTGGGTCGGGGACGACAGAGAAAATACTCCCCAATAACACCATTTTTTGTTGAGTCTTATCTATACAAACGCCATTGATATTAATATTGTTTTTAGGCATGTATTGTATTACCATTCAATTAAAATATTTTTTTCCTTGAAATTTAGAAGCTCCTGAGGAAGCGATTTCCCAAATCGCGAAACATGTTGAGCTAATTTTAACGTTTCAAGAACTTCGTGGACACTTACCAAGGAGATACTCCCTTCTTTTTTCCAGCATGGGCATCTTTACTACGTATATCCCCGCAACAAGTGAATTATACTATTATTGAGTATCTTCTGTGGTTAATCATGTGGGCCTTTCTTTTAAATGTTTTCTATTTGTGTATTCCATTGGATGCATCAAGTGTAATTTTTTGTACTACTCTGTGAAATATGAAAAATTTGTTACTTTTTTATGTGCCTACAAAGTCCATTTTCTTTTTCAAAATCTTCATACCATATTGTGTCACAAATATTAGATGACATGCCCTTTATATCTGCTTATATAATCTTAGGTGACTATTTCTTTTGTGCATATATATGTGGATATATTTTGCTTGCCAAAAGAAGGCCTTTAGTAAAAATATCAGAGTCCTCAATCTCATTCCCCTCCACCACCCAGCACTTACTACTGAAGTTAGAAGTGAACAGTACTGAACACTTCTGTGCTCATTTAGGAAAAGTGAAGGGATCGGTAAGCATAAGACATGTTCACCAATTCTTAACTCACCTTTCTAGATGTGTCTCCCAATGTGTGTCCACACTCAACCTGCTTTCTCTGCCAGTACAGGCAGGGTGAAAGCAGGAGAGTGAGGGTAGGAGAAAAGTCTATGGACAAAGAGCAGGCAGGAGCAGTGACAGGCATTGCCCAGTACAGGGTGGTGGTGGAAGTGAGGGAAATTATATTTTTATGACTGACTGGTATAAACAGTTGTGCCAATTATCACAACTATTCATTAATCAGCAGAGAAACAGGGGACCCTTTTGAAGTACCGTAAGTGTGAAATTATAGTAGATGGGAATGCAGCCAACATATGGCTTACTGAGCTAACCAGTCGGAAGCAGTTCTGTTTCACTCCTAGCCACCATCCTGCCTTTTGTCTGTTTAAAGGTAGGAGCAGTTTTCTTATAAGCATTAACTTCGACTCGAACATTGCCGAACAGCGAACAATTTGGGGTGTTCGCGGCAAATTCGAAAAGCCACGGAACACCCTGTAAAAGTCTATGGGAGAAATCTAAAGTGCTAATTTTAAAGGTTTATATGCAAGATATTGTCATAAAAAGTGCTTGGGGACTCGGGGCCTGCCCCAGGGGACATGTATCAATGCAAAAAAAACGTTTTAAAAACTAACGTTTTTTTCAGGAGCAGTGACTTTAATAATGCTTAAAGTGAAACAATAAAAGTGAAATATTCCTTTAAATTTCATACCTGGGGGGGGGGGGGGGGTGTATAGTATGCCTGTAAAACAGCGCTTGTTTCCCTTGCTTAGAACTGTCCCTGCACAAAATGTCATTTCTGAAGGAAAAAAAGTCATTTAAAACCACTCGCGGCTATAATGAATTGTCGGCTCCCAATTACCAGGCCCTTCAGGTCTGGTATGGATATTAAGGGGAACCCTGTATCAAATTAAAAAAAAATGATGTGGGGTTCCGCCCAAATATCCATACTAGACCCTTCAGGTCTGGTATGGATTTTAAGGGGAACTCCACCTCAAATAAAAAAAAATGGCGTGGAGTTCCCCCAAAAATCCATACCAGACCCTTTATCCGAGCACGCAACCTGGCAGGCCACAGGAGAAGAGGGGGGGAAGAGAGAGCGCCCGCCCCCTGAACCGTACCAGGCCACATGCCCTCAACATGGGGATGATGTCCCCATGTTGATGGAGACAAGGGCCTCATCCCCACAACCCTTATCGGAATCTGGAATTTAACAAAGGGGACCCCTAGATCCCAGCCCCCCTATGTGAATTGGTAAGGGGTACATTGTACCCCTACCATTTCACAAAGAAAGTGTAAAAAAAATGTTAAAAAAACACACAGACACCTTTGAAAAGTCCTTTATTAAAAATAAAAAATAAATAAAAAAAAAACACATTCCAGCGATGTAATCCAATGTCCCGCAGCAATCCGATGAGCGATCCTACATACACTGATACCAGGAAGGAGATTGGTTGGAATCCCCAGATGGTCGGTGGAGGATTTGGAGTATCAGCTGGATCCTTTTGTTTGCTGTTTGCCTGAGGGATTTCCGTTAGGTATTGAGCCCCTAAGATCTCCGTGATAGAGATCCAACAGATCCGGTACGCGGCTTATTCACATATTTATTCCTTCTCTGCTGAGTGAGATACTAGAGGAATTCACACATATATCTCTGCTGTCCGGAATATAGGAATAGTATCCGATGTGGCAACTTTGATATGGACATTTGCCATTCATTTTCATCACTTTATTGATATATATATTTTTTGCTTGGACTGTTTTTCTTTCCAGTTATCATATACCGGTACTATGTTTTTGCACTTTGTTTGCTTCATTTAAGATTGTGCATTTATTTCCATTTGTGAACATTTATTTAAAAGCAACTGTCCAGCTTAAGAACAGGCACCAAATAAGCCTGTTCTTATTTTTAAAGCCTAAAAAAAGCACTACTCTGTCACTCTTTGGTTTCGTTTTACTTTGATACTGGGACCTTACTGTGCCTGAACCCAGTCCATTTTATCCAATTAACTTTCTCATGGGCCCTAACTGAAATGGGCTGATTTTCTAAAGGAGTTGATGATGTTCACTTAATAAATAATGTGGATATTCACTGCAATTATCTAAACATGTGAAAAGAAAATTCCAGTTTACTTATTTCATCTGCAAATTATCAAATAATTAAAGTGAATATTTATTGAGTAAACATTCTTAAGTACTTTAGAAAATCATATTCAAATACTATAGTGCCCTACAAAATAGTAATATTGGTATATGGGTTGGTATACTGCTAACAGGAGGGCAAAAAGCATGTATTCCAGCTCTCCTTTTTTTCTAAATTGGAATAACGTTTCAAGAAGTAGCAGTTAAAAAGGACTGTGGGTCTCACTCTCAAAAAGTCAGTGTATTGGTTTTATCACCAAAAAAATTATGCAAATACAGACTAGGTGCAACTTTTGGCTTCCCTGTTCCATACCCTGTCATCCTCTTCTGGAAAAATACATCCAAGGTTAAAGGTTAAGTATGCTACCCCATGTTTGTAATCTGCAGCTCTCAGTCACAGGATAAATGGATCTGATACAAAGTCACAATTGCACTAACATTCAGGTTTCTGGTCAACTCTTCTTCTCAGACTCCCTCACAATTATTGTATTGTACCCATAGACTCACAATAGCTGACCGATCTGCTAAAAATCATACAGATTGTGTAAATAATATTTTATGTCTATGGATGCCATAAAGTAAACCCATACTTCACACATGTCCAATAGAGTACATTGTACCCATGGGCAAAAAATTATATATATTATGCATTATTGCAAGTGTTTTTGTTTTTCTGAGTCTCCCCTGTAACATTCTTAATACTGCCAGCAGGTCTTTTATTTTCCACCTTTAACAGGATGACAACATTGTAATGAGCATACAGTTTTAAAAAGACTTTGAATAAGAGACACACAAGTTAAAGCCCAACTTCAGCTAACACTTGTTTAACCTTCCTGGCGGTATGATTATGTCTGATTTTTGAATGTCAAAGCGGTACATTGTTTTTCATGGAAATGTGTTGTTTTATATTGTAGGCCTTAGGAATAACACACTTAAATCTGTCCAAACAAGAGTCTAGTAGACATCCCGGGTATGATAAAGTTTGAAACACTAAATCATAAATTATAATACAATAAATAACTATAAATAATTATAACAAATAATAATATAATAATAATATTGTACTCATTAGCACACATCTTTCTTGTCACGCCATTGCAGTGTCATCATTTTGCCTTTCTGCCAGGCAACCATTTCTCCAGTCTTCCGCTTCTTATTGACAAACATTGGCAGCATGTCGCGCCGGTTAGCCCTAACGGTTCCATAGGCATCTGTTTTGTTTTGCAGAAGAAACTCATAAAGTTCAGGAGACGTGTAAAAGTTGTCCCTTGTTACACAATAACAGAAGATGTTGCCATTCCATAGTTGCTGTATTTTGGATTTAATTTTTTTCCTTTCCCACTGTATAGGACTGAATTCCAAATATAGCCAGTTGACAATTCTCATAGCATGAAGGATTTTATGTCAAATTGTGCTCCCTTTGATGCAATGTATTTTACCCAGCTAAGCCTTCCCTTGTAGGCCATTAGACTTTCATCTATGCTGATTTCTCTTTCTGGCACCGGGCTCTGTTGGAAATTAGTTAGAATCATTTGAGATACTTCTCAAATTTTCTTGAGTTTTGGTGCACAATGCTTCATTGTGTAAATATTTCATGATCAGGGAAAATCTGTACTCTGACATGACTGTGCCAAAGAATGGAGTGGCAAGTTATTTGTTAGTTAACCAATACCACTTCTGCAGGGGTTTCCCCACCACTCCCTGAAGTATTATTAGGCCCAGAAAATTTAGATTTCTGAGATTTCAAGGTGTGGGTCTGTCATTGCCATGGTTGTGAATGATTTAAATAAAAAATTAGGACTTTTGTGATACATCCGGTGTGCAGAGGCTTTCCTCTTTGTTTCTAGTCAGTGAGTGTAGATGGTTCAGTTTGCATCCAGGGTTCATATGGCAATGGGGAAGAGCTGCATGGGACTGAAGTCCTTTCTGTTTGATGTTATCCAACTATGCTAGTGGAATATGGTTTGTCTCAAACCCTCCAACTAACACTTTTACTTGACAGCTTGGTCCAGGATCAATGGGTCAAAAGCTTTTACAAGGGGGACTAAAAAAACCCTACTGTCTTAATGCTTTTGACAGACTTAATCATCATATATGATTTTTTTTATTTTGCCTATAGTTTCTTCCTAAATATTTATGAATTTACTACGTATTTTTATTTAACTTTAAGCAGGTAATATAAATGCTTTTTTGTTTACTGGCCTAGACTTTCATTACATTATGCAGGACAGATTGATTAACAAAGAAGCGCAATGCAATGCATTTTGTTTGTCTAAATCGCAGAACCCCTCTGAGGTGCCCCACAGAGCAGTACATTGCTAGTCCTAGTGAAGAGCACCAGCCAGTCATACACTACAGTGTCTGTACTCACACTGGGTTCTGAATTAAGCAGGGGGTGATACAATAGGCACATATGCTCTAGTGTCCAGTCTTGTCTATTCATATGTGTGTTACTTAGACTAATAAGGATTAGACTTAATGAACTGGAAGGAGTTAACAATATAAAGAGCAATAAAAAAGGCCTAAGTAGTGGTAATTCCATTTCATGTAACGTTGGTGTTGCTTTGCTTTCAGCAAGTAGGTGTAATCCTCTTTGAAATCAAAGGTGGTACTAAGTATGAATTTAAATGTGACATTTACAGCTAGTGTAAGATTAAGTCTTACAGAAAAAAAAAGGTTTGAAAAGCCATCTGCTCTCCAGGACTATCCTTCAACACAGCATCTTGCAAAATGTTTTATAAAAGTTAATTTGCATTATAGTATAAAAGGATTTTTAAATTGCACTTATTACCTTTGTTTTTTTTTGTTTTTGCATAGTACAACAACTAAATGCATTAATACTTTTAAAAATGTGTTTTGTCTCCATAGTGTTATGTGTTTCATAATTACTCAGACATAATAAATCCTAAAGAATTTTCCATATCTTTACGCAATAAAGTTACTTTTGTATGCTATGTGAAAGGCAAAAGGCAAAACACCAAAGCACAACATTAATTCTAAAGAATAGAAATGTTCACAGCCTACCTAATTATATCAGAAGATGTTATCTATTAATACCTGTCTTAGAGAAAATCATAGGGTTTATGCACAATCATGCTATTCTGACATAGAGAATCCACTGAAAGGTGTCATTACAGCAAAAAAATGGAAATGAAAACAGAAAATTTCATGGGTGGCTTTGAAAATATGGGATACGTTTACACAAAAGTCTATTTTCTGAGAATAGTAAGTGAGTAAATAATATAAATACATTTACATTTGCATTTGCATAGATGGTGGAGATTAAGTATTTTATATTTATATGTTATAATTCAATTCAAACCCAGTTCAAGTTATTTTATTACAGATGCATATAATTATATTTTAATGAATACAATTTATGTATCATGAAGGAAAGGATTAGTCTTTCTTTTGCGTTTTACAAATGTTAAATGAAGCTCTCTTTATGATGAATCCTGATGGGTTCCTCAACAAACACACCAAGTCTTATTTACTAAAGCTTTACTATTGGGGGGATTTTCTAAAACTGGTGCAGATGTGCAGAGTAACCAATCAGCTTCTAACTTCGGTTTGTTCAATTAAGCTTTGACAATAAAACCTAGAAGCTGATTGGCTACTTTGCACAACTGCACCAGATTCTGTGTGCACCAGTTTTAGGAAATCCCCCCTGTGTGTCCAGGATGCACGTGTATACCGCCTGTAGATATTTTACATGTTCATCTCACATAGGAACAATATAACAGTACATAGGTGACTGTAACAAAGCAACATAAATTAAGAATCCATAGTGCTGGGAGTGCAGGGGTTACAGTGCACATACAGAGATATGCAAACTGTCGTCACAACAAATGTGTGTTTCATTTTATATGCTGCTGCCTCTGAACAGGTTTCCAGTGATAAATACTTGTTAAAACACTCCAACAGCATGGAGATTGGGTCTTACAGACCTGCTTCTTTGATTGTCATATGCAGTGGCGGCTGGTGCTCAAAATTTTTGGGGGGTGCAAACAAACTGAAAAAAAAAAATCAATTGCCGCCACTGTGCCCATTAAACGCAGCCACTGTGCCCAAACGCCACCAGTTTGCCCCCTCAAATACAGCCAGTTTGTTTCCATATACAGCCAGTTTGTCTCCATATACAGCCAGTGTGCCCCCATATATATATATAACCAGTGTGCCCCCCATATACAGCCAGTGTGCTCCCATATACAACCAGTTTGTCCCCATATATAGCCAGTTTGTCCCCATATATAGCCAGTGTGCTCCCATATACAGCCAGTGTGCCCCCATATACAGCCAGTGTGCCCCCATATATATAGCCAGTGTGCCCCCATATACAGCCAGTTTGTCCCCATATATATATAGCCAGTGTGCCCCCATATACAGCCAGTGTGCCCCCATATACAGCCAGTGTGCCCCCATATACAGCCAGTTTGTCCCCATATATATAGCCAGTGTGCCCCCATATACAGCCAGTGTGCCCCCATATTCATCCAGTTTGTCCCCCATATACAGCCAGTTCCCCCCCAAATGCAGCCAGTTTGTCCCCCATATACAGCCAGTTCCCCCCAAATGCAGCCAGTTTGTCCCCCATATACACCCAGTTCCCCCCATATTCAGCCAGTTTGTCCCCCATATACAGCCAGTTCCCCCCAAATGCAGCCAGTTTGTCCCCCATATACAGCCAGTTCCCCCCATATTCAGCCAGTGTGTCCCCCATATACAGCCAGTTCCCCCCAAATGCAGCCTGTTCCCCACCCCAGCCCTGCACTTACCTTCCTCGGTCCGCGCCGTCCTCGATGTGTTCTCCCGCCCTCGATGTCGCTTCAGCCAATCAGGTTTCCTGGCTGAAACCTCCACAGTCTTCTCCAAGGAACGCACCCCCGTGCGTACCTGGGAGGAGTTTTTGGAAGCCGAATACAGCGTGAGAGCTGTATTCGGAAAGCCTATCAGAGCCGCTGGCTCTGATAGACACTTCCAGAACACACCCACCGCCGGCCACCGCTCTAATTCATATGGCCGGCGCTCACCAGGAGGCCGGCCATATGAATAGTGGGCAGCGCGGCAGCGGTGACAATACACAGATTCATGCAATGCATGAATCTGTGTATTGTCTTTCAGTGGCGGTGCGGGAGCGAGAGGGGGCGGTGCTACGGTGCCCTCTATGGACGCACCGCCACTGGTCATATGCACGTTTCTTTGCTTGGCAGGCAATTGTGATGCTTGTCACGTTACAGCTACTTTTGTTGGTGCTTCATTTTTTTTTTTAATACAGTTTTATTGAAAGCTTTCATAACAAACAATAAGGTAATAACAAACATTCCAAGACACTAGTGACAAAGAAAAAATTCAGCGCTAAATAACAATATCAAAAGAAACTCAGAACACATAAAGTGACAAACACCCAGTGCATCTTCCACCAATGCCAGAAAAACTGTCTAGATTTAGAACAGCAAAAATTTGATAAGATCCAGGACCTCAGAGGTAGGTAATCAGTATCAGCTCCCACTTTTCACTCTTATCTGAATTATAGGACCTTCTTTCAGAATGCACCAGGGTATATGGATCATGGTATTTGTCACACTGAACGAGAGAGATCACTTGTAATACATCACCTGATATTTCTTCATGAGAGTTTTCTTACGTTGATCATTTGAATATACAGCGGAACCTCAGATTGTGAGTAATGCGGTTAATGAGCGTTTCGCAATACGAGCACTGTATTTTTAAAAATCGTAACTTGGTTTGCGAGCGCTGTCTCGCAAAACGAGCATGATTCAGGCCAAAGTGGTGTGCAGTACCGCATTTGGCCTGAGGTGGGGGGGCGCCAAGCCGAGCCGAAATGCACGGACAGGCCCGAGGACAGCTCTGCTGACCTCGGCAACAAAGTCTTTCCGAGGTTTGCCGAGGTCAGCAGAGGTGTCCTCGGGCCTTTTCGGCCATTTCCGAGGCTCTCCCGCACCATTGAAGTCAACGCGGAACAAATTATTTTCATTTCTATTGACTTCAATGGGGAAATTCACTTTGATATGTGAGTACTTTGGATTAAGAGCATTCTCCTGGAACAGATTATGCTCGTAATACGAGGTTCGACTGTATTCTCACTTCATGGACACATAAGTATAACACTATGGGGGTTATTTACGAAAGGAAAATCCATTTACACTACAAGTGCAAACTACAAGTGCAAAGTGCAGCCTCTGTAGACCCGAGGGGGGCATGCAAGGAAAATAAAAAACAGCATTTTAGCTTGCACATGATTGGATGATAAAATCAGCAGAGCTTCCCCTCATTTGAGATCTACCCCTCAGATTTACAGAGACTGCACTTCCAAGTGCACTTTGCACTTACAGTGCAAAGTGGATTTACCTTTAGTAAATAACCCCCTTTATGTGTTCTAAGTTTCTTTTGATATTGTTATTTAGCACTGCAATTTTTCTTTGTCACTGTTTACACAAGTGTTTGTATATCTGCACTTTTTCTATATTCCAAGACAATAATAGTCATAAGTGTCATGATAGTTTCAATTAGACTTGTGCACAACGGAAAAATTTGTTTAGTTTCGGTTCGTTTCTTGTGCACAACGGAAACATTTGTTTAGTTTTGGTTTGTTTCTTTTCGGTCCTGTTGATTCATAATCATTCGTAATTTTGCTAGACGGGATTTTTCGTGTTCGGACTAATTCGTACTTTCGGTAGAGTACATTGTTTTTCGTTGATTCTGGACACAACTCCTACTTTCGTAACTTTTTTTGGGTTCGTTGATTCTATTCCTATTATGCCTAATGTGCTTCGAATGGATTTGTACATTTCTAAATACATAGTGGTTATTTGTAACGATTCGAAATCTCGTATTTTACTTTCGTTTTTTACATGCGGCTATAGCCTCCGCCCCTGTACACCATTTTGAGAGGGAGTTCAGCACGGTGCCGGAGAAGCAGAGAGCAGAGCAGAGTGTTATTGTGCTTCGAATGGATTCGTACATTCGTAACTTTTTTCATAACAAATTATGCCGAAGACATTCGGCCATTCGCAATATAATTTATTTCGGATTCGGCTTTATTCATAATTGCTTTGTTCGGAAATTCGAATGCTTCCGAATGTCTGAAAGTTGCTAAATTGCACAAGCCTAGTTTCAATAAAGAACGATAATGTAATGTAATGTGAATACCCGTTACCCCAACAGGGCTCATACTGTAACAGGTATATTCACGTTAAGAAATATACATTAAATTACCAAGTAATGTCACACTTATTAAGGAAAGTATCCTAATTGGTAGAAGATTCCTCATCAAAAATAAAACAAAGCCATCCAAGATACTTGACGCTTTCCAGGCTTTCTATGCAAATCTTTATAGTCCCCACACACTCGGCAATGACGCTTCCGTACGCAACTTCCTGCATGGCCTTCCCTTACCGTCACTCTCCCCGGAGCATAAAGGGGAGCTCGAAGCCCCCTTTAATCACCTCCAGTACCTCTCCATCAGTAAAGACCTAAAGACGGGATCGGCCCCGGGGCCGGTCGTGCTCTCGAACCCCTATTATAAAACGTTTGCCGAGACCCTGGCCCCGCATCTAACGAAATTCCCTAATGCTAAGACACGGGGTGACCCACTTGATCCTCAGCTCAACACTGCGTATATTGCAGTGATCCCTAAGCCGGACAAGAATCCGGAAGAGATTGGAAATTATCGACCCATTTCTCTTATAAATAGTGACTTAAAAATCTTAACTAAAATACTAGCTAACCGTTTGGCTTTATTCATAAGCACATAAATCCATAAGGACCAACTGGGGTTTATCCCCGGCAGGCAGGGCCCATATCAGATACGGAGGGCAATAGATATAGTTTCCATTCTCCAAACAAACTGGGTGGGGGGTCCCAAGCAATCGGGAATGCTCCTTTCTCTGGACCTGGACAAAGCCTTTGATTCTGTGTCCTGGCCTTATATCTTTGCACTCTTAGAACGCTGGGGTTTCGGCACACGGTTTTTGGGTCTGATACACGCATTATACTCCAACTCTTCAGCATACATACGACTCCAGTGCTGTTACTCAAAGCCCATCCATATAAAGAAAGGGACTAGACAAGGCTGCCCTTTATCCCCGCTCATCTTCGCGATAGCTATTGAGACACTGGCCATCACAATTCGCCAAAACCCGAACATACAGGGTGTCTCCTGCGGCCCCCAAACACATAAATGCGGTCTCTTTGCGGACGACATTTTGGTGTTTGTAACCTCCCCCATCACCTCCCTTCTGAACTTATGCAAAACTCTAGATGACTTTGCAACGGTATCTGGCCTTCAGGTGAATTAAACCAAATCCCAAGCCTTGAATATCTCACTACAAAATGACACTGTGGCTCTCCTAAAACAATCCTTCCGGTTTGCCTGGAGCGAATCCTCCATTAGGTACTTGGGGATCAACTTGACATCTAAGACAGAATTCCTCTACATGAATAACTACCCCCCTCTGTATCGTAAGCTAGAATCAGACCTACTCACTTGGTCCAAAAATAATCTGTCATGGCTGGGAAGGGTAAACTCCATAAAAATGACGTTGCTCTTGTGGTTATTATACCTTTTTCGCTCTCTTCCCGTACCCATACGGAAGGACCATATTAAATCATTCCAAAGTAAAATACTGAGATTCATCTGGGGAAAGGCGGGGTTTAGGATACCCAAAAAAATCTACACCTTCGTAGAAGGAAGGGAGGTCTCGGCTTGCCACACCTCCACAAATATTACCAGGCAGCCAGGTTAGCTCAGTTGTCTGTAGTCTATTCACGATTTGAAAAACCAGATTGGGTACATATAGAAAGACAGGCCTTTCCTCGTTTCACACTAGACTTCCTACTTTGGAGCCCCCCGAAAGACAGACCCCCGATTTTAGCCCCAACCCTTTCCCACTCTTTCGCCCTTTGGGATAGGCTATGTTCGTCAACTCCTTTAGTATCCTTATACAGACCCTTGACTCACCTCTTCAACAACCCAAACTTTCCTCCCGGGAAAAAACGTCTTAGCATTCAAATGGTGGCTGGACAAGGGATTTTACCGAATTGGGCAATTCTTTACAGCAGCAGGCCCCTTCACCCTAAACCACTGTGTCAAAAAACTGGATCTGCCCGACTCGGAACGATTCAGGTTTGGCCAAATATCACACTTTCTACATTCCCTTTGGAAAGAAAAACCCGCCAAAGTTTACCGACAACGAGTTGTGGTGTGGTCAAGCCAGGGCCTAGAAGGGGGGGATATTGGTGATCTACTCGTCGCTTATCTCCGCGACCTCTAAGGAGGCCTTTATGACTGCCTGGGAGTCTGACTTCCAATTCCAGTGGGATCTGGAGGGCTGGCAGAATGCATGCTTCCGGTCATTTAAAGGTATCCTCAACACTGCACTGATGGAGGCTAGCCTTAAAGTGATTTCTCGGTGGTACTATACCCCTTCCAGACTGGCCTTGATCTACCCCATAGCGGATCCTCCATGTTTTAGAGGTTGCTGACATATAGGAACAATGGCCCACATATGGTGGGAATGCCCTAGAATACGCCCCTTCTGGAAGAACATTTTTAACTTAATTAATAGGCTGGTTGGAAGTAAGATCCCCAGGACTCTGACGATTGCCCTCCTAAATGCTCAAATCCCAGGGATTCCCAAACCCTCCCAAAGGTTAACTCATTTTATATTGTTGGGCGCAAAGCTTACGGTGGCTAGGGCCTGGAAACAACCAAAGGTCTCTTTTCCTGCGGCTAAAAAGAAAATATCCTGGATAATGTCGCAAGAAAAGCTTTCCAGTATATTACTAAACACAACTGACAAGTTCGAAACGGTATGGGAACCATGGGCCCAACAGATGGGTGTCCTCATCGGTTCTCTCTCCAAGCCGGTTTAGTGCATTCTTAGCATTTCAGGTGATGTTCCCTCTCTTCACTCTTCTTTCTTTTTCCTTTCTGCTCGCTCTGAGCCTCTGTGTTTTTTATTCCACTTTTTTCCTTTTTTATCTACACCAGTGTTTTTTTTTTAGGATTAAAGGTCTGGTTTGCAAGATCTCAGGTAGAGCATGAGTAGTCAACAATTTAATTGTGTTCTGAAGTTTAAAATCCGGTATAAGCCTCCCCCCGGTTGACGGGGATTTGAATAATGGGAGGTTCTGGGATCCCCCTTCCAACACAGTTAGATCCCACTCAGGGTTTTGGGGGGAGCAGAACCTGCTTCCAGCTTTAATTTGTTTCTCTACAGATATGCTGACAGTTACTACTCTCCATAGATTCGGGACTGACAAGAGGCCTCTGCTCTTGTTTCTATCTGTTAAAGCTATAGAACAGTTTTAATACCTCTGAAGGTATACTATTGTTTGCATATGTATGACTTATGCTTTATGTATAACCTAGGCATTTTGAAATAAAAAACCGAAAAAAAAACGATCAACAATAAATAGAAGGTCTGGGGGGGTCGCACCCTCCTACTTTGCGACACAGTGTGTTCCCTTTAGGGGTGCGCGGGGGGAGGTCGGGACCTCTAGAATGAGTGCAAGCATATCCAGTGTATAAGCTAAATCTTCCAGAAGTGTATACGCTATTGTTACCTTAGAATACTCTAGGGTATTTGACAGTTTTTCAGCCAGAATAGAGTAAATTGACATTACCTAATACTCTTTTACAATGTTTTCTTTATTTTGCTTTTCTTTATGTACAACAAATGCTTTAACTTTGTTTGTGAAAAATCTCTCAATAAAAACGTATTGAAATAAAAATAAAACAAAGATACAAAGGGACATTGGTGGTTATTTACGAAAAGGCAAATCCACTTTGCACTAAAAGTGCAAACTACAAGTGCAAAATGCACTTGAAATTGCACTGAAAGTGCACTTGGAAATGCAGTCGCTGTAAATCCGAGGGGTAGATCTGAAATGAGTGGAAGCTCTGCTGATTTTATTATCCGATCATGTGCAAGCTAAAATGCTGTTTTTTATTTTCCTTGCATATCCCCCTCGGATCTACAGTGACTGCACTTCCAAGTGTACTTTCAGTGCAATTTTAAGTGCACTTGTAGTGCATAGTGGATTTGCCTTTAGTAAATAACCCCCATTGTATCATGTTTTGCCAAGCTCTCTAAGTTGTTTAAAAGCTTTGGGATGAGAGATCCATACTTGCCATATTAAGCACTTGACAACTGAGCACTTAAGCCCCTTAATAACCAGACCAACATTTTGAATGACAATTACTCATTCGTACAACACTGTACCCAAATTAAAATTTGTCCTTTTTTCTTTTTTTTCACACAAATAGAGCTTTCTTTTGGTGGTATTTATTCACCGTTGGGTTTTTTCTTTTTTGCGCTATAAAAGAAAAAAGACTGAAAATTCTGTAAAAAAAATGAATTTTTCTTTGTTTCTGTTATAAAATTTAGCAAATTAGTAATTTTTCTTCATACATTTTGGCCAAAATTTATACTGCTACATATATTATCTTTGGTAAAAATAAGTACAAATTGGTGTATATTATTTTGTCTTTGTGAAAGTTATAGAGTCCACAAGCTATGGTGCCAATATCTGAAAATTGATCACACCTGAAGTACTGACGGCCTATCTCATTTCTTGAGACCCTAACATGCCAGAAAAGTACAAATACCCCCCAAATGACCTATTTTTGGAAAGAAGACATTCCAAGGTATTTAGAAAGAGGCATGGTGACATTTTTTGAAGTTGTCATTTTTTCACACAATTCTTTGCAAATCAAGATTTTTTTTCTTTTTTTTTTTAACAAAATTGTCATATTAGCAGTTTATTTCTCACACACAGCATATGCATACCACAAATTACACCCCAAAACACATTCTGCTATTACTCCTGAGTATAGCGATACCACATGTGTGAGACTTTTACACAGCGTGGCCACATATAGAGGTCCAACATGCAGGGAGCACCTTTAGGCGTTCTGGAGCACCCAGGCCAATCCTGACATTTCTCTCCTACATGTAAAAATCATAATTTATTTGCTAGAAAATTACATAGAACCCCAAAACATTATATATGTTTTTTTTTAGCAAAGACCCTAGAGAATACAATGGCGGTCATTGCAACTTTTTATCGGTATTTGCGCAGCAATTTTTCGAACTAGTTTTTTTTGGGCAAAACTTTTTTTTGTGCTTAAAAAAAAACCCCAGTAAAGTTAGCCCAATGTTTTTGCGTAATGTGAAAGATGAAGTTAGATACCTAACATGTCACCCTTCAAAATTGCACACGCTCGTGGAATGGCGCCAAACTTTGCTACTTAAAAATTCCCATAGGCGACATTTTAAATATTTTTACTGGTTACATGTTTTTAGTTACAGAGGAGGTCTAGAGACAAAATTATTGCTCTCGCTCTAACGTTCACAGCGATACCTCACATGTGTGGTTTAAACACCGTTTTCATATGTGGGCAGGACTTACGTATGCGTTCGCTTCTGTATGCGAGCACACGAAAGCAGGGGCACTTTAAAAAAAAATGTTTTCTTTTATTGTTCATTTTACTTTTTTAATTTAGTTTGACACGTTTTTCCCCAAAAATAAATTTTTTGATCACTTTTATTCCTATTTCAAGGATTGTAAACATCCCTTGTAATAGGAATATGACATGACAGGTCCTCTTTACAGTGATATATGGGGTCAATAAGACACCACATCTCACCTCTAGGCTGGGAAGCCTGAAATAATAAAAAAAAAAAAAAAAAAACGATCCTGGCTTCGATCGTAGCGGTGAGTCGGTAGAAGCACCGGAGGGCGGCGGGAAGTGGGGACGTCCCCTCTCGCCTCCCGTAAGAACGATCAAGCGGTGGAACAGCCGCTATGATCATTCTTATGGTGTAGGGAATCGCCGGCTGAAAAAGCTGATATCTGAATGATGCCTGCAGCTGCTAGTGATGAGCCGAACACCCCCGGGTTCGGTTCGCACCAGAACCCGCGAACGGACCGAAAGTTCGAACGAACATTAGAACCCTATTAAATACAATGGATGCGAACGTTCGAATTCTAAAGTGCTAATTATAACAACTATTATGCATGTTATTGTCATAAATAGGGTTTGGGAACCCGGGTTCTGCACCAGGGGACATGTATCAATGCAAAAAGAAGTTTTAAAAACGGTCGTTTTTCGGGAGCAGTCATTTTAATGATGCATAAAGTGAAAAAAAAAAAGTCAAATATTCCTTTAAATATCGTACCTGGGGGGTGTCTAAAGTATGCCTGTGAAGTGCCACGTGTTTCCCGTGTTTAGAACTGTCCCTGCACAAAATGACACTTCTAAAGGAAAAAAAAGCCATTTAAAACTGCTTGCGGCTTTAATGTAATGTCTGGTCCCGGTAATATGGATGAAATTCTTTAAGAAAAATGGCATAGCTACCCCATGACCCCCCCCCCTACCCCAGCCCATTACCAGCCCCTTTGGGTCTTGTATGGATATTAAGGGGAACCCCGCACATAAAATAAAAAAGGCCCTATATACTCTGAACAGCCGTATACAGGCGGTGCATACAAGACAGGGACTGTAGGTTTGTTCTTATGTAGAATCTGTTTGTAATTTTGAACAGGTACATTGTTGAAGTGTAGCTCCAGGCAAAAATCTATTTTTAAACTTTTTGGGAAACATAGGTAAGGGTTATCACCCCTGTAACATTTGTTTTGCTGTCTGTGCCCCTGTTCAGAACATTTCACCTCACTTTCCGTCCCAATGACAACTGTTTTTGAAATGTGGTGTTTTTCTTGAAACAAGGATTGCTGATAAAGCATCAGTACAGATGAGACCCCTTTCTCCCATATTTATTCTTACAGGAGAGAATTTTCCTTTCTAGGGGTAGATTTCCTCTCACTTCCTGTTGTCTTCTTTCGTTTGCAAGTAGGAGTCGTTTGTAAGTTGGATGTTTGAAAGTAGGGACCTGCCGTATATACTCTGCAGAAATAGGCCCCTTAGTTGTTGGTGTTGGCACAACACTGTAAGCACTCAGTTACTCTTGGTTGGTGCTGGAACGCCCTGCTGTCAACTATTATATCAGGAATTTTAATTACATATAATTGTTGAACAGTGGTAGTAAAAATTGGGGCTTTGATGGTGGTGCTGGTGCCACAACACTGTAAGCCCTGACAGTTACTCTTGGTGGGTGCAGCAATGGGCCCTGCTGTGAATTATTAGATCAAGAATTGTAATTACATGCCCCTTTTGAACAGGGGCTGAAAAATTGGGCCTTTCGTGGTGGTGGTGGTGGTGGCGTTGCCACAAGACTGTAAGCCCTCAGAGTTACTCTTGGTGGGTGCAGCAATGGACCCTGCTGTGAATTATTAGATCAAGAATTGTAATTGCATGCCCCTGTTGAACAGGGGCTGAAAAATTGGGCCTTAGGCACTGGTGGCACAACACTACAACCCCTCACAGATACTGTACTTGGAGCACAGCAATGAGCCCTGTTGCAAAGTATTGCTTCAAAAATTGTAATGACACGCCCCTGTTAAACAGGGGCTGAAAAATTGGGCCTTAGGCACTGGTGCCACAACACTCCAACCCCTCACAGATACTGTACTTGGAGCACAGCAATGAGCCCTATGGCAAATTATTGCTAAAAAAATTGTAATTACACGCCCCTGTAAAACAGGGGCTGAAAAATTGGGCCTTAGCCACTGGTGGCGGCACCCATAAACAAAAATGATCTTCCAAGCTATCATCATCAATCGTATCATTGAGGACTCGGAGGAGGAGGATAGCCAGTCAACATAACAGCACAGGCACTCAGCATCAGCATCAGTCTTGAAGGGATGTGACATGTTAAAATCAATTAGTCTGTTATATCAGCATCAGGTGTGTGGTAGCTGGTGGTGATCCAAGACTGGTTCATCTTGATGAAAGTCAGTCGATCAACCGAGTCGGTGGACAGGCGCACCCTGTGATCCGTGACAAATCCTCCAGCAGCACTGAATGTGCGTTCCGAAAGAACGCTGGATGCAGGACAGGCCAGTAGCTCAATTGCATACTGTGCAAGCTCTGGCCAGTGATCCATCCTCAAGACCCAGTAAGCCAGAGGATTTTCGGTGGGGAAGGTGTCCAAGTCTGACCTTGCCCCTAGATATTCCTGCACCATGTTTATCAGACGCTGGCGATGGTTGCTGGAACCGATCATACTTTGGGGCTGCGGACTAAAGAATTGTCTGAACGCATCGGTCAGACGGCCACCTTCCCCACCGCTCCTTCTTTGACTGGCCGAAGCCTCAGCAACTCGTTGTCCAGGACCAGGAGTTTGTAACCTCCCAGTCTCTGGGAACGCGTTGCACAGACCTTTCTGCAAGGCCTCCCGGAGTTGTCTCATCCTCTGCTCCCTCTGCGACGGTAACATAAGGTCCGCAACCTTACCCTTGTACCGTGGATCAAGGAGAGTGGCCAGCCAGTAATGGTCCCTCTCCTTGATCCGAAGAATACGAGGATCCTTCCGCAGACTTTGCAGGATCAGGGAGGCCATGCAGCGTAGGTTTGCTGAGGTATTTGGTCCGGAGTCCTCTGGGTCACTAAGGACGACATGATCCGCAGCCACCTCCTCCCAGCCACGTACAAGTCCACTGGTTTCTTGGGACTGTAAATCATCCCTAAAAGACTGCTGCTGATGATGCTGAGTGCCAGCCTCCACCTCCATGCTGACACAATCCTCCTCCTCCTCCTCCTCCTCTTCCTGTGCGATGGGTGGGACAGAAGGAACACTGTCTGGGTAAAGGGGGCCTTGAGAGGCAAGGAAGTCCTCCTCTTCCTGCCTCTGTTCTGCCTCAAGTGCCCTGTCCATTATTCAACGCAGCGTGTGCTCCAACAGGTGGACAAGAGGTACAGTGTCACTGATGCATGCACTGTCACTGCTCACCATCCTCGTGGCCTCCTCAAATGGTGCCAGGACAGTGCATGCATCCCTGATCATGCCCCACTGGCGTGGAGAAAAAAAACCAAGCTCCCCTGACCCTGTCCTGGTGCCGTAGTCGCACAGGTACTCATTGATGGCCCTCTGCTGCGTGTGCAGCCGCTGCAGCATGGCCAACGTTGAGTTCCACCTGGTGGGCATGTCACATATAAGGCGGTTCTTGGGCAGGTTCAACTCCTTTTGCAGCTCAGCCAGGCGAGCACTGGCATTATAAGATCTGCGGAAATGCACACAGACTTTCCTGGCCTGCCTCAGGACATCCTGTAAGCCCGGGTACCTGCCCAAGAACCGCTGCACCACCAGGTTAAGGACGTGAGCCACACAGGGCACATGGGTCAGTTGTCCCTGTCGGAGGGCGGAGAGGAGGTTGGTGCCATTGTCGCAAACCACCATTCCTGGCTTAAGCTGGCGTGGCGTCAACCACCTCTCGGCCTGGCCCTGCAGAGCAGACAGGACCTCTGCCCCAGTGTGGCTTCTGTCCCCCAAACACACCAGCGCAAGCACGGCATGGCATCTTTTTGCCTGCGTACTTGCGTAGCCCCGTGAACGGCTACGGAGCACCGCTGGTTCATAGGACAAACCACAGGAAGAGGCCATGGAGGAAGAAGAAGAGGAGGGGGTGGAGGAGAGAGGTGTGTCACAACCAGTAGTAGCATTTTGGAGGCGTGGCGGTGGGACAACCTCCAACACTACTGCACCTTGTCCTGCATCCTTCCCAGCTGCCAAAAGAGTGACCCAATGGGCCGTGAAAGAAAGGTAACGTCCCTGTCCATGCCTGCTGGACCATGAGTCATCGGTAATATGCACCTTACCGCTGACCGCCCTGTCCAGCGAGGCCAAGACATTGCCTTCCACATGCCGGTAGAGAGCCGGAATAGCCTTCCGTGAGAAAAAGTGGCGTTTGGGAACCTGCCACTGAGGAACCGCACATTGCACAAACTCACGGAAGGGGGCCGAGTCTACCAACTGAAAAGGCAGCAGTTGAAGCGCTAGCAATTTAGCCAAGCTAGCATTCAACCGCTGGGCATGTGGATGGCTGGGAGTGAACTTCTTTCGACGGTCCAGCAGCTGGGGCAGGGAAATTTGCCTGCTAGAATCGGACGTCGGTGTACTGCTAGCAGAGTGGCCGCAAGTACTTGGCTGTGACACACCTAATTCTACACCTTCATTCCTCTCAGTGCATGTTTCAGAGAGGACTGAAGTTATAGTGGGGTTGGAGATCCCAGCTGATGCGGTGCAAGGAGAGGTCCGCTTTGTTCTTTGGTGTGGGTCTTTCAGGTAGGCTTGCCAACGAGCTGCATGGCAGGTCAACATATGTCTGGTCAGGCATGTGGTACCCAAGCGGCTGATGTTTTGGCCACGCGATATACGCTTGAGACATATGTTGCAAACAGCAGCTGTGCGATCTGATGCACTAGCCTCAAAAAAGGCCCACACCAAAGAACTTTTTGAATGACGGGCAGAGGCAGCGCCCTGCACAGGCGGAGCTCTGCGGTGTGATTCCGTCGGTGTACTGCCCTTACGCTGGCCACCAAAGGGCATCCTGCCTCGTTGGAGATGTGCCTCCTCCTCATCCTCCTCCTCCTCCTCTCTCCTATTAGGCACCCACGTGGAGTCAGTGACCTCATCATCACCTCCCTCCTCATCACTGGAGCCAATCTGGCAGTATGCTGCAGCTGCTGGAACATGACTGCCAGATTGGTGTCCTTCTTGAGCATCCCCTCTGTCTGCTCTCACGCTACTGCCTTCCTCTAGCTGGGTTTCATCATCAGACCCTTCGAAACGCTGGGCATCCTCCTGGAGCATGTACCCAACACTGTGCTGAAACAGTTCGGGGGACTCCTCAGGAGGAGGACATGGTGGGTCTAGGGAAGGAGTGACTGATGATGAGTCTGACATTGATACCAGGGAAGAGGACGCTTTGGCAGCTGCTTTTCCAGTACCCTGAGCCTGGGTGAGAGAGGATGAGGAGGAGGAGGAGGGCTTGGTCATCCACTCTACCAAGTCTTCGGCATGATGTGGCTCAACATGTCCAGCTGCCGAAAAGAAGGACAAGCGTGTCCCATGGCCATGTGCTGATGACAATGCACCGCGTCCACGACCAGCACTGTTGCCCCCAGACACAGAGCCTGCTTGCCCTCTTTTATTGCCTCCTGACTGTCTGCCTCTCTTTGTTTGCCTTCCAGACATTCTAATAGATGGCCTGCAGGGAGATGGGAAAAAAGCAATAAGGGCTACCTTCAGGTGTCCTTCTCTGTCCCTTGAAACAAGGACTTTGACAGTGAAAGAAACTGACACACTCTCCCTACCTACAGTTTTCTGTCCCTAGAAAAAATGTTTTTTTTAAGCACAATTTAGCACAAGGAGAATTCACTCACTGTCCTTCCAGGTCCCTGGAAACAAGGACTTTGACAGTGAAAGAAACTGACACACTCTCCCTACCTACAGTTTTCTGTCCCTAGAAAAAATGTTTTTTTTAAGCACAATTTAGCACAAGGAGAATTCACTCACTGTCCTTCCAGGTCCCTGGAAACAAGGACTTTGACAGTGAAAGAAACTGACACACTCTCCCTACCTACAGTTTTCTGTCCCTAGAAAAAATGTTTTTTTTAAGCACAATTTAGCACAAGGAGAATTCACTCACTGTCCTTCCAGGTCCCTGGAAACAAGGACTTTGACAGTGAAAGAAACTGACACACTCTCCCTACCTACAGTTTTCTGTCCCTAGAAAAAATGTTTTTTTTAAGCACAATTTAGCACAAGGAGAATTCACTCACTGTCCTTCCAGGTCCCTGGAAACAAGGACTTTGACAGTGAAAGAAACTGACACACTCTCCCTACCTACAGTTTTCTGTCCCTAGAAAAAATGTTTTTTTTAAGCACAATTTAGCACAAGGAGAATTCACTCACTGTCCTTCCAGGTCCCTGGAAACAAGGACTTTGACAGTGAAAGAAACTGACACACTCTCCCTACCTACAGTTTTCTGTCCCTAGAAAAAATGTTTTTTTTAAGCACAATTTAGCACAAGGAGAATTCACTCACTGTCCTTCCAGGTCCCTGGAAACAAGGACTTTGACAGTGAAAGAAACTGACACACTCTCCCTACCTACAGTTTTCTGTCCCTAGAAAAAATGTTTTTTTTAAGCACAATTTAGCACAAGGAGAATTCACTCACTGTCCTTCCAGGTCCCTGGAAACAAGGACTTTGACAGTGAAAGAAACTGACACACTCTCCCTACCTACAGTTTTCTGTCCCTAGAAAAAATGTTTTTTTTAAGCACAATTTAGCACAAGGAGAATTCACTCACTGTCCTTCCAGGTCCCTGGAAACAAGGACTTTGACAGTGAAAGAAACTGACACACTCTCCCTACCTACAGTTTTCTGTCCCTAGAAAAAATGTTTTTTTTAAGCACAATTTAGCACAAGGAGAATTCACTCACTGTCCTTCCAGGTCCCTGGAAACAAGGACTTTGACAGTGAAAGAAACTGACACACTCTCCCTACCTACAGTTTTCTGTCCCTAGAAAAAATGTTTTTTTTAAGCACAATTTAGCACAAGGAGAATTCACTCACTGTCCTTCCAGGTCCCTGGAAACAAGGACTTTGACAGTGAAAGAAACTGACACACTCTCCCTACCTACAGTTTTCTGTCCCTAGAAAAAATGTTTTTTTTAAGCACAATTTAGCACAAGGAGAATTCACTCACTGTCCTTCCAGGTCCCTGGAAACAAGGACTTTGACAGTGAAAGAAACTGACACACTCTCCCTACCTACAGTTTTCTGTCCCTAGAAAAAATGTTTTTTTTAAGCACAATTTAGCACAAGGAGAATTCACTCACTGTCCTTCCAGGTCCCTGGAAACAAGGACTTTGACAGTGAAAGAAACTGACACACTCTCCCTACCTACAGTTTTCTGTCCCTAGAAAAAATGTTTTTTTTAAGCACAATATAGCACAAGCACAAAACACACTGACACTCTCCCTACCTATCCTTCTCTTTCCCTAAACTAAAGGAATCCAGGTTAAGCAAGAAAGAAATAAAAGTCACTGTCCCTGCCTATGCTGCTCTATCCCTGCTCCGGAACACACTACACTAGGCCGCCGTGCTGGCGGCCTTTTATAGTGTGGGGCGTGTACTAAACACCCTCAGCAATAATTGGCCACAGGCATCCTGCCTGTGGCCAATCATTGCTCTCCTCGCTGCCGGCGCTGTGATTGGCCAAGCATGCGGGGTCACAGTGCATGCTTGGCCAATCACAGCGCCTGGATGACACTGCGATGGCGTAGTGCATTGTGGGCCGTTCGCGTCACTCGAATTTGGCGCGAACGGCCCAAATCGTTCGATCTTTGTCGAACGATCGAACAGCCGATGTTCGAGTCGAACGTATGTTCGACTCGAACACGAAGCTCATCCCTAGCAGCTGCAGGCATCATTCAGATATCCCCGCACAAAGTCAAGGACTTCATATGACGGCCGATGGGCGGGAAGTGGTTAAAACTTTTTTTTTTTTTAACACAAACATTTATACAATATTTATAACACATAACATGTACATACCAAAAATGACACCCCAAAATAGATTCTCCTACGCCTCCTGAGTACGGCGATACTACATGTGTGAGAATTCCACAGCCTGACCACATACAGAGGCAGAGTAGAGCCGAGTATTGCAGAGTATGGCTGAGTATTGTAGAGTATGGCTGGGTATTGCAGAGTATTGCTGGGTATGGCTGGGTATTGCCGAGTATGGCTGGGTATTGCAGAGTATTGCAGAGTATTGCAGGGTATTGCAGGGTATTGCAGAGTTTTGCAGGGTATTGCAGGGTATTGCAGGGTATTGCAGAGTATTTCAGGGTATTGCAGAGTATTGCAGGGTATTGCAGGGTATTGCAGAGTATTGCAGGGTATTGCAGGATATTGCAGAGTATTGCAGGGTATTGCAGAGTAGGGCAGAGTATTGCAGAGTATTGCAAGGTATTGCAGGGTATTGAAGAGTATTGCGGAGTATTGCAGGGTATTGCAGATCACGTGGTAAACGGCCGCTATCAGCGGATATTTACTGCGATCTGGTCATGGACACTCCCGTGTGCGCGCCCCAGTGGACGTTATATAACGTCCTCCCAGAGTTAAGGAACCGCCTTGTAGCCGTTATTCGGCTATGGGCAGTGATTAAGTGGTTAATTAAGTTTATAATTCTTATATGCAAGCATGAGTTCAAAGTTACCCTAGTATTCAATCTATCTATAACCTTGGATAGATTGGGTTTAATGTTAGATTTCCACAGACTCAGGATTGTAAGTCTAGCAGCAATACCGTATATACTCGAGTATAAGCCGACCCGTATAAAAAGCCGAGGCACCTAATTTTACCACAAAAAACTGGGAAAACGTATTGACTCGAGTATAAGCCTAGGGTGTCCATCTGTATGCCTCACTATGCCTCACTTTGCCTCACTGTGTCCATGTGCATGCCTCACTGTGTCCATGCCTCACTGTGCCCATGCCTCACGGTGTCCATGCCTCACTGTGTCCATGCCTCACTGTGCCCATGCCTCACTGTGCCCATGCCTCACTGTGTCCATGACTAGACTGACGTTTAACATGGGAGTCTATGGAAGGGGTTCCCGGCTTTGAAAAATCGGTCCCTCGGACAACAATCTTTGCACACTTGTAGAGGAAGAGTGGGGCTACATGTGTGGCAAGCTTGGGGTCCAGGGGACCTAAGGCCGGCCGGTACCAGGTCCCCAAAATCCAGGAGATCAGGTGCAAAAAGGTGACTCGAGTATAAGCCGAGAGGGGGCATTTTCAGCACAAAAAAATTGCTGAAAAACTCGGCTTATACTCGAGTATATACAGTAAGTACTTCTATAACAATAGTTCTAAGTCTAGATTTAAGCTTAAGAGTGCCATTGCTGGTGTAAGTTCTGCAAGGGACGCTATAAATGATGATACGAATATCCAGAAACTCTGAATATGAAACTCCAAAAAAATATGAGCCCATTCACACAGGGACAACTTTGGATCCGACTTCAAGTCGCCCCAAGTCGCCCCTAGTCGCCTCAAGTCGCGCTGCATGAGAAAATCAATGTAAGTGAATGGAGCCGTCTTAATGCACACTACTGCAGTCGCTCCGACTTCCAAAAAGGTTCCTGTACTACTTCAATCCAACTTCTAGGAGACTGCTAGGCGACCTGTACCCATTGATTTCAATGGAAGTCGCCTCAGAAGTCGGATCCCCTGTCTTAACAGAAGCAACTTTCCAGGAAGAGAACATACATTTCTCAGGCAAACCTCTCCCTCCCCCCTCCCTCCCACAGAGCTGATTCTTGTTTGATTGGCCACTGGAATGTCTCCTGTCCTGGAGGCAACTTGAAGTTGCCTTGTAAGTAGCTTCATGTCGCGCTGTGATTCATACTCAAGTCGTGTCCAAGTTGCCTCTCAAAGTCGCGCTGGAAGTCGTGTTGCCCGTGTGTGAATGTAGTCTTAGGGTTCCTATTTGGCATTCACATTTCTAACACGTGTAATCACAAGTAAGGAACATCTTAGATAATCTATAGAGTGTTAAAGTGGAGTTCCACCAAAAAATGGAACTTCCACTTTTGGGAATCCTCCCCCCCTCCGGTGTCACATTTGGCACCTTTCAGGGGGGAGGAGGGAGCAGATACCTGTGTAATACAGGTATTTGCCCCCACCTCCTGGCATAGATCACTGCGGTGATCGCGGTGACCTACGCCACTTCCTGCGCCTACACTATCCTCCCCGCTGTCTTCTGGGAAATACACAGGTCCCAGAAGACAGCAGGGACCAGTGAGGACGCGCAGCGCGACTAGTGCATGTGCAGTAGGGAACCAGGCTGTGAAGCCGCAAAGGCTTCACTTCCTGATTCCCTCTCCGAGAATGACTGATCGGCTTCGGCTTCTGACATCGCGGGCACCCTGGACAGGAAAGTGTCCATTTATTAAAAGTCAGCAGCTTCAGTATTTGTATTTGTATTTGTAGCTGCTGGCTTTTAATATATCTTTTTAGGCGGACATCCGCTTTAACCACTTCCTTACCGGGCCATAGTAATATGACGCCAGCAGGAACCCTCCCTTCCTCCCTGCTTCCCGGCCGTCTAGGAGGCGCGCCCGCCGCATCGCTCGGGACCCGGTGCGCGTGCCCGGCGGCCGGGATGTCCACCGGGCACTCGCAATTGCCCGCGATGATGGCAGGAGTGTGGATCTGTGTGTGTAAACACACAGATCCACCTCCTGTCAGAGGTGAGGAGACCGATGTGTGTTATCAGTACAGAGGAACACACATCGGTCTCCTCCCCTTGTGAGTCCCCTCCCCCTACAGTTAGAATCACTCAATAGGGAACATATTAACCCCTTCAGCGCCCCCTAGTGTTAACCCCTATCCTGCCAGTCACATTTACACAGAAATCAGTGCAGTTTTATAGCACTAATCGCTGTATAAATGTGAATGGTCCCAAAAACGTGTCAAAAGTGTCTGAAAGGTCCGCCGCAATGTCACGGTCACAATAAAAATCGCTATAACTATATACGCTTATTGTGGTTTTTTTTACCAAAAATATGTAGAAGAATACATATCGGTCTAAACTGAGGAAAATTATTATTATTTTTTTTTAAATTGTGATATTTATTAAATCAAAAAGTAAAAAATATTGTGTTTTTTTCAAAATTGTCGCTCTTCTTTTGTTTATAGCGCAAAAAATAAAAAGATGATCAAATACCACCAAAAGAAAGCTCTATTTGTGGGGGGGGGGACATAAAGATTTAATTTGGGTACAGTGTTGCATGACCGCGCAATTGTCATTCAAAGTGCAACAGCGCTGAAAACTAAAAATTGGTCTGGGAAGGAAGGGGGTGAAAATGCCCTGTATTGAAGTAGTTAAATACCACCTATTTACAATTTTTGAGCATTTTCCAAGGTGCTTAATCTTTTTTAAATACAAACATTGACATACATATTCCTTAGCACATCTTATCAAAACAGAGGGCATAAAAGTAACATTATGTATATGTCCACTGCAAAATGGGATTGCACTGTATACATTGAACATTTGTTGAATTATTTGTTCAAGGATCAAAGTCCTTATGCAAGTGTATACATGTGTTTTCATGCCATCCCACAATGCAAGTGTACCATAGTGATTAATTCCTGCTCTTGTTTATTTCTCTTTACTTAATCAAGCAAATTAAGAGCTCATTCACACCTAATGTGTTGTAAATTATTTTTCTGCATTTTACAACACAGGGAAAATGCATGTGCGTGGGAAAATCCATTGGAGTTGATTTACAATAGCAGAGGCGTTTTACTAATATTTTTGAAGAAAAAACTTGCTGGCAATGTAAGAATCCACAGGTGTCCAGAACTGCTATGACAGGACAAAGAGTAATTGTAAATGTGGAATCTGACAATTTTTTACCGGATCGATGTTCGTGAGTAGAGGCGTATCTTACAATGCCTTAATTTGTGTATGTTTACCAAAGAGACTGGTTTAGACATTTTCACTTTGATGACTTCTTTCTCTTTGCCAGAATATAGCATACTTCATGATTGGTGGACAGTTCATCAAATTAATTTAATGGGTCATGTAACCGGGCTTTTTTTTAACCAGGGAGACAAAGGGTTCTAGCAGGGATTGTAGCAGCGGATTTCCTAGCATACTGACGGCAGATAATTCAGAGTGGAAGGGGAGGCACTAGCCCGTGTGAGTGTACATTTTTTAATGGCTTTGGAAACAAGCCTAAATAAACAGTGTTACGCTATGAAATTTCTTTGGTTCTTCCTTATGTGGTGTGGATGGTGAAACATTACAAGAGACTGATCAGAGGCATTATGCGCAGTTTTATCCACCTCGGTGTATGCTCGGGGGGTCAACTACTTGCAGTGAGTGCGGTCCTGGGAGGGTGCATAAGTGGTGATTGGAGGGAAATCACATTATCTTCAGCACGGAACACAGTCACTTTTTTATAACAGCACTTTATGTCAAATTAACTTGCACCTTATTTTAGACTTTTAGCACCTTATGACATATATTGCACTGATAATGAATGATGGTTTGAATAATATACTGGTTAGCACAGCTCTCTTAATTAATTGAGATTAGCAAATCTACAGTATCTGGTGCATTGATTTTGAAATTACCCACTGCACCACCACAACAAAATTACAAATTCCCTCAACACTGAGCAAGGTGACCTCATTGACTATACTTCAAATTGTTCATTTTTAGGTAAAGATCCTCAGTCATCATAACTGGTGTAGATTATATGACAGTGTGATGTGATTGACCCTGGAGTACAATGCTGGACAATAATAAAACTTTTTTGGTGTATGTTTTATTACAATAAAAGGAATTTGTCAGTGGCTGTTTGTTTACATTTCTTATATCTGAATGAGTAATAAGTGGTACTAATGTATACCATACTTGTTGATCTTGGAAGAGGGAGGTGGACATCTAGGAGTCCCCTTATTATAAAGGGGGGCTCTAAATTTTGATAAGTTACCATGGAAAGCCCCCATATCCTTTTTAGGGGACAGGATGTGTGAATGAGGTCCTTGTCTCCTCAACAAGAGGACAAGATGGCTCGCAAGAGGAAGGAGGCTTAGATGCTCTCCTCCTTGCAAGGTATCAGTGTTGCCAACCATCAGTATTTTTACTGGCAGACAGTGCAAAATGGGCACTTTTCTCCTGCCAGTAAATGCCAGTGACAAGAAAAGGTTGCCCGTAAAAGATATGGCCGTAACGCTCAGCTCTGGAAATGCACATGTGCAGTTCTGGTCCCAAGCCGGCAGAGACCATCTGAGTACCTGCTAAAGTGTATTCATGCGGCGCCGGTGGGGGATGGCTTTGGCGGAGGCGGTGCCTGAGCTTATCTTCTGATGTCACTCCTCATGTGATGTCATAGTTACATAGTAGGTGAGATCGAAAAAAGACACAAGTCCATCAAGTCCAACCTATGTGTGTGATTATATGTCAGTATTACCTTGTATATCCCTGTATGTTGAAAATGAAGGAGGTCACTACTGCGTTACAGGCAGCCCGGATTCGCTACCGCTGGGGGTTCCCTTTCTAACTGCAAGTTCCCCACAATGGCACCACCTACATGGTCAGTACATTATCAGAGGGCAAGGAGATCCTGGTGAAGCTGGGCCTCCTCGATGCTGTGGCACTACCAAGGATTCCTGATTACCCCACGTCCAACCCTGCTTTGGGCAACTCCTTCTCATATAAGAGACTGTCGCAGTGAACGCTAGAAACTGTCTTGAGTTCTTTTTTCTAAGTTCTGTAACCAGCATCCATACTTTGGGCCTTCATTGGTTTATCACTGCCGGCAAGCTCATAAAATACTGGATTTTTTCCGGGGTATGCTAAAGTGGATGTCCCCCTACTCTACCTTTCGACCATACCTGGTGTTCTGACACCCTGTGTCAGATTTGATTTTTTCTGCCTTATATTTTTCACTGGGCATTCTATTCATATTGTGTTTCAGTCTCACGACTAATTTGACTGAGTTTGCTAGAGTTTTGGACTGTATGGTCAAGGTTACACGTATTCTTTTGGTCAGAGAGTTATCTTTTCCTCTGACTCCCCAGAAAACCATTTTGTTAACTACACCTGTCTGTTTTATTTTTTCTCTTTTTTTTGCTTTTGGCTGCATACTAACTGGTCCCAGTATAAATAAAAATTCTGGCTGAACAATAGGTGCACTGTGCTATTCTCCTACTCATGGAGATTTTACTATATGATTGGGCAATGCTTTTGTGAGCGTTCCCCAGACTTGGATTCTCTACCACTAACTTGCTGACTTCCTTTAAATTCTAATGGGTCTCCATATGATTTCTCACAATCTCAAGAAATTGAATTCCCCTTAAAAACAGAGAAAAGCCTTCAGATCTTAAAGCTCTTAGGGGCAGATGTTCTCTTATTACAGGAGACACACTTCTCCTCACATAACCATCCATCCAATTTTAATGGGTCATTTAAACAATTTAATTTCACTACATATGAATCCAAGTCCAGGGATGTTGTTATATTTATTAAAAGCTTGATTATGCTAGATATAAAGCATGTTTACAAGGACCCTGATAGCAGGTTTATCATTGTTAAAGGTTCTCTTCAAGGTAAAATGATTGCCCTGGCCCCTGTATATGCCCCGAATGACTCCCAAGTTACTTTCTTTAAATCGTTTTTTCCAAGTGCTAGATAGTCTCCACTTTCCATACCTTGTGATAGGGGGAGATTTTAACTTAGTAGCCCACTCGAGGTTAGACAGGGGCCAAACAGAAACCTCGGCTACCGCTTTCCCAAAGACACTGCAATATCTGCTCAGATCTCAGCAATTAATTGATACCCGGCGAACCCTTTTATTCTCATCCCCATGATAGTTATTCCAGGTTGGACTATATCTACTGCACTCCGGTCCTACTGGCGAACTCATCCTCCGCTAAAATCCATGTATGTCCCTGGTCTGACCCTGGTCTGTTATATCTCACATGTAGGCCTGTCCCCTGCAGTTGCAGCTTGGCACCTCAATGACGCTCTACTTACTGACCCAACAGTAGTAAACCAGTTATCGGACCATTTAGCTGAATACGGTACCTTAAATGACGTGGGTGAGATATCCCATGTGACCCTGTGGGCAGCCAATTGTGGCTATTTCTATAAGATGCCCTCTCATCACAGCATAACTAGAAAAAGATTTTAACTTAAAGAGATACATTACCTTACCCTAGATTTAGATTTAAACTTTACCACCTTCATACTCAAACCTCTTCTTCAGACTTATTGAGTCAAATCAATAGGAAGAGGGTTGCATTAGATACCTTACTCTCAGAGCATACTGAAAAATCTCTTTGGTGGTCAAAAGCGTGTTTGCTTTCCTATAGTAATTCTCCCTCGGCCATGCTTGCTAGAAAATTTAATCAATCCCTTCAGCCATCCCACACGTACAAGCTTAGGAACGCAAGTGGTAATATTGTTTCCCACCCCAAAGAAGTCTTACAAATCTTCTCCTCATATTATCAAAACCTTATTTTTAAGCCCCAAACCCAGTCTTGTTCCGCCTTCCAGGCTTGGCTCCATACTATACCATTACCTAAGCTCACAGAAGAGCAATTGAATGACTTAAACGCTCCTTGCAAGGCAGAGACAATTTCCTATATTAACGCATCTCTAAAATCCTCCAAGGCCTATTGGTCCAGTTGAATTTTCTATATCTTATTTTAAAAAGTTCACCAGATCTCTAGTGCCAAAACTTACCAAATTATTCAACCATGTTCTAAAAGGTGATCTTTTTCCGGGGCCAACATGTCTCTAATCCCTAAGCCCAGCAAAGAACATACCCTATCACAGAACTATCGCCCCATCTTGGTCATTAATAATGACCTTACATTTTTTGGCAGACTCCTTGCGGATAGTATGGCATCCATTATCACCTCTTTAGTCTCTCTGGATCAAACCAGTTTCATACCAACCTGACAAATTAATGAAAACATACACCTGTCCTTTAATGTTATCCAGGATGCAGACCTTTTTTCTCGCAGAGTCTTGCTTTTGAGCCACGACATAAACAAAGCTTTTGACAGTGTCCTCTGGCCCTACCTGAACAATATTTTGTCAAATTTTGGCTTTAGGGAGGAGTTTGTTAATGGCTTTTGAGCCCTTTACCACCTCCCTAGGACCTACATTAAACTACCCGGATGCAATTCCGAATTTTTTTACCCTGGGACACCAAATAAGACAGGGGTGCCCCCTCTCCTCTCTCCTATTTGCCCTGGCGATAGAGCCACTGGCCCATTCTATTTCTTTACACCCTAATATTATAGGGAATATGAAAAATGATAATTTAAGCTAAGCCTTTACGCAGATGACGTCCTTATAATTTTGACGGATCCGCTAATCTCCTTACTGAATCTCCTGTCCACACTTGACATATTCCAAAATCTTTTGGGATTGAGGGGTAAATCCCTCTAAATGTATTGCCATGCCAATCAATATCCCATAACCCCTGTTGGACAGTATTTGTGACAAATTTGGCTTCTCCTTGAGTAGTGGTAATTTACAATAGGAATTAATTTAGCTCCTTCCATTAAACTGATTTACACCCACAATTACCCACAAGCCTTTTCCAAAATTAAACAATTGTTGAGCTTATGTTGTACTTAAAAGATTTTGTTTCTAGTCAGTGGTCAGGGTGCAAGCTTAGATCCTTACCACTTTATGTTTCCCATTCTTCAATAGAGGGGATTCAGTCTGAAATACTAAATTTTATTTGGCTAAAGAAACCTGGAATGGGAAGTATATTGATGTATAGATCCCAATCTAGGGGAGGCCTGATTTGTCCCGATCTTTGGAAATACTTTTTGGAAGCGTGATTGATTCAACTGACACAATGGCACACCTCTCCAGTTCATATACCGTGGCTCCTCTTTAAGTGCACCTCAGTGGACCCCTACTATCTCCCTGGCTTCCTCTAGTTGCGCTCTATACGTCCTAAGGATTTTGCACCGCTTAATGGAATAGTTAGTCAATCCTTATATATCTGGTCTCTTTATAAGGATAAATATAGTCTACTTCCCAGATCTCCCTGTTTAGCCTCATTCCTAGCAAATCTACTTTTCAATTGGTATATACTGTGGGGCCTAAATTTGCAAGGTGGATTAATAAGGGCAAACACTGGAAACCCTGGGATCTCAGTCTCAGGAATCCTCCTTTTGCTTATTTGCCTATCTCCAACAGAATTATGCCCTCCCTTACTTTGAATTCTATAAATATTTACAGATCACTTTTTCTTAACTTCCCCACTATTGGATGAGGGAGTGGCTGATTCACTCTTTAGGGTTTATGTGGTGAGGGCTCTAGAGACATCCTGTATATCCATCCTGTATAAATATCATAACAAGCATGGTACTCTAACCAAGCCTTCTGCTATGCTAGGATGGGAGGAGGAGACAGGCTAGGAATTCTCTGTGGAAGACAGGCTTAATATGTCTTCTAATAGCTGCATGTACATTTATGCATATCAAGGAGATCATAGTTAAGCTTCATACCCGCTGGTACTATACCCCAGCCAAGTTGAATACATTTTACCTAAAACTTGCTTCCTAGGATGACCAGACAGGGGTGCACTCCTTCATACCTTTTGGAGCTGTAGAGCTCTTTGGTTACTATGGCAACACGCCACTACTAAGGTATTTCAGATTACAGGTGAGCAAATTACTTTGACACATCAGATATGTCTTCTTTACACTGATCTCCCAGAAGTTCCACCCCCTAGCCAAAAACTAGAGCATGCATTATTCAGTGCTATTCAATGGGCTATAGCTCTAAATTGGCAGTCCCCATCTATGCCTTGGTTCCAGCTGCTCCATAGTATGGAGTCCATAAAACTGATGGAGAGGATACACCACACCATTATGGACTCCATGCGAATCTTCGACCGTAAATGGGAATATTGGTCAGCCTATTAACCTACAAAATAACAACAAAAATCACCAGCTCTAAAATAGGTGGATGGGTATAAAAATACTCAAAATGTCAAGAGGTGCAGGAAAATCAAAAGGGGGGATGTGAGTCCAGAGCAGCAGGAAAAAAAATTGTACCCGGAAGTACCAAATATACAACATTCAAACACTAAAATCCAGCGCTCATGGAACATACACAATGACACATGTGGACTCTTTGTTGAGATGAAGAACTTTGTCCATTTATTAATCAGAATTTCAATAAAAAGAATCCAATCCCAAATGGATGAACAAAAGGGAGGAAATGAATGTGATGTTCACAATAGTCACAACTTACAATAGTATTACCCACGATCCGTAGAGCAAGGAGGGGTTAAAAATTCAAAGCGTGGCTTAGTGATCCTGTAGCATATATGTGGTGTGAAGACAGTACCTTGAGATGACTTTCAAGTATGAAACATACGGGCCAACATGTGGAGGGCCCTCCAACACGAGGGACGAGAAACCTGGACTGGGACACGGCTGGGACGGGAGAGCTCGCTACCTCCGTCCCTCCAGATGGATGTCACACCACTGCGATGCTGGCTGGAGTCTGGGGATTCGAGCGGCGTTTTGTAACGAGTGTGCCGTTCAGAACGCTCCTCCACTGAAGGTATTGATGCGCTGCTGCTGCTCTCTGGTGGAGATGTAAAGAACTGTCCACTCAATGAGATGAATCCTTAGTACACTGGTCGGCTTATGAACAGGACAATTCAGCTGCTGTAAAGTTCCTAAACGGAACAGATCGTGGTAAAAGATAAATAATATCCTGAAGGGGGTTACCTTGACAACGTGTTTCGCGCTCTCTGCATTTTTTCAAAGTTCTGGACTTTGAAAAAGCGCAGAGAGCGCCCGGTGAAGTAACTGATCTGTGATAGGCAGTCAGGAAATTAGATGTCTAAATTATTATTATATAATTAGCAAAAAAAACACACTCACACACACATACACAATTTTATTGTAAACTTGTAGCAAAAAAATGTAATCTTCCAAAGACTCATTATGCCTCTAATTAAATAAGGTGGAGAGCCTACTTTGCAAAATATAGTCATTTTGTGGGTGTTTCTCCTGCCCTGGCACTTCAGGGCCTCAAGAGCTGTGATAGGTAGCCGGGAAATCAGATGCATCATTTATGCACCTTGAAAATCTGCAGGTGCTTTTTGGATTTTGGGCCCTACTACTCATCTAAGAAAAACACAAAAGGGGGTTGCCCCTGGGATTGTATGGGCTGAGAGAAAAGACCAGATAGAGGAGTAACAGGCGTATGCAAAAAAATATATACAAAATGTATTAGGTACAAAAAACATAAAAGTATAGGTTCATACACAACATTATACCGCATACAGACGATCAGACATTTCCGACGGATGTTGGCTCAAACTTGTCTTGCATACACACGGTCACATAAATGTTGTCGGAAATTGCGAACATCAAGAACACGATGACGTACAACATGTACGACGAGCCAAGAAAAATGAAGTTCAATAGCCAGTGCGGCTCTTCTGCTCGATTCCGAGCATGCGTCGGAAATGTGTACACACGCTCGTAATTTCCGACAACAAGTTTTGTTGTCGGAAAATTTGAGAACCAGCTCTCAATTTTTTTGTTTTCGGAAATTCCGACAGCAAATGTTCGATGGGAGCTTGTTGTCGGAAATTCCGAACGTGTGTAGGCTCCATCGGACATTTGTTGTCGGAAATTCCGACCGTGTGTACGCGGAATTAGAGTATCCTAAAAAACGAATTAGATAGTCATACTGTATAAATACATTACAGCTAGGTTCTGAAACACATAGTCGATCTCATGGTGAGAGGCCAAACGAAGTGCATGTACACAGAAGTCAGAACATGTTTCAGAATATATGTTTAGATACCTAATTCTTTCTTCAAGGGCTGATTTAGAACAAGTTGTATTATAGAGTGACTATCTTTGGTAAATCACAGTGCACATCAGGATTCACGAATTGGCAGGATTTGCATCTCAAAAATGGCCCATTGCACATAGAGTACTTTCAAACATGACTGGGGAGGATGTACACAACCCCAGAACACCGGTAATTGAGAGTTCACCGTGCTGGATGAAGTTTGGTATCTAGTGTAAAATAATTAAAGCATAATGCGTTTTTGCCACAAAGACACCGGAACCCACGAGGATCGGCATAGATGGGGACATACTTCAGACTGCCAGTACAATAGGATATCCCTTTCCCCACTACTCATCTAAGCAGCAAAAAAAGGCTCACAAGTATGGTATACCTATATAATACCAAATACTGTAATTGTTAGTCAAATTATTCCAGTTCTGAAAACTGAAAAATGGCCTGGAAAAGAAAAGGGTTTAGATAGCTACTGAAGTTTTACATTTTTACCACAGAAACACATTTACCTTACTTTTTGTTAGATTAAAAATGCCAGAACAATGTGAATGTAAAAAAAGCTGCAAATATTGATTTTGACCAAATAGGTAACATAAGTCCTATGAATGCTTGTTTCACTAAGTTTGAGGTATGCATATGATCATTGCCAGAGATACAGTATACCATATAATATTATTGAAGCGAATAGAATACAGAAGTAGTATAATTATTTGGAGGCCACTAATAACAATTGTGGATGGGAAAATTTGTGCACTTTCAATTCAAGAGTCCAAACAAGTTTCCAACTGACAATATTGTGGCATTTTCTGTAGGTAAAAAAAACCAAAAAAAAAACCCATCAAGACAACATTAGAGATGGAATTTTATTGCGGCAATTAGTAAAAGTTATGTCTTAAAGACAACAATAAAAAAAATAAAAATAAAATAAACATTCTATCTCTCTACAAAATATTATGGAACATATCAAGTACATTTTTTTTACATGAACAACTGCATATCTCTACAACAGTACTTCAATTCTATAAAATTTGTATTGTATATAAATAATTTTGAAGTATGCAAAATGTAAAAAATTCCAATAATTCATGTAACACACATGATGAAAAAGAAAAAATGAGAAGGTAAAAGTAAATTAATTTTTACTAGAGTCTGTTTAATTGATCATCCTAACCTAATAACGTGCAGTGAATTATTTTCTCAGTGGTGCACCAGAGAATATTGATTTAGTTTAAATTATTGCTGCAGTCTATGACTTGAGACGTTGACCATTTTATTAATGTAGTTTATGAATGGCTTTGTGTTTGAAGTAAAACATGTAAAAGGTGTTAATGAAATGTAGAGGGGAGGACACAAAGCCTAGTTATGCCTCAAGGCATATTTGCAATCTGATCCCTGATTTCCAGGAACAATGCCAGGTTTCAATATTTCTCTATTGATATTTTTCTGTGTTTTTTCTGTTCCATCAATCACAGAATAAAAGTGATAATTTTGCATACCTTATTTTCTGTTTTAATGTTTCTAAATTTGTGTTAGGCTTTTAAATGAATGCAAAACAAACAATAAAATATGCAAACATATTTTATCACCCAACTTAAAAAAAAAAATATATATATATATATATATATATACTGTATATATATATATATATATATATATATAGAAACATAGTAGACGTTGTCCTCTGACATCAGACCTGGTCCAATTCAAAGACTATAACATTTCTGGGTATTATTTCAAAATGTTTCATACTTTGTAAAAGCATTTTTTTTAAAGAAATTGAACCGTTTCATGCAAATCATACTTCCAACTTACCTTGATGTTTTAAAATTATTGCTATTCATTGGGCTTATTTATTAAAGAAGTAAAGAATATTCACTTATCATCAGTCATATGCGGGGATTTTGTTTATTTCCTTTATTTGAAAGCAAACACAGCTTTTCTTCATTGAGTAAATTGCATGAGCATTTTTTTACTTTGCCAACTGTACATTCACTTTAACAAACAAACACCATAGTTTTAAATGATAGATAAAAAAATAAAATAATGTAACATTGAATAAAATTGAAACCAAATGTTCTGGATTCATATACATGATATATTTTCTACTGATTAGCACACACACCACAATATCTATTAATAGTTTTGTCAACAGCATCTCTCTTAAAAGAAATGTATAGTGTTTTTGTACATAATATACTTGTAATGTATTGTGGTCAGAACCTAAGTAAAATAAATAAATATTTAAATCATCTTTTAACTTAAGCAAATATTAAATATTATATACTAATATAAATATCAAGTCAACATATAGGAAAATAGCTTTCTTTTATCATATTCAGCATTCAGTTGTGCTGAACATATCTTGCCGTTTACAGAGCTCCCTTATCAAAGCTCCCTTACAGAGCATTCCTTATCAGTCACCTCAGTGGGAGGTTTTAATTAGACAAAAAGAGCTGCAATAAGTTAAGATATTGGTTGGATTTGGTATGTGTGGAGAGCTGCAAAGCAGGCTTTGCCTGCTGTGCTGTTTCTTATCAAAACCATAGTAATTTGGGGATCCCTTGTCTTGTGTTAAATGTTGATTAATCAAAGAGACGTATAGCCAAACTTGTTTGGCCATACTTCTTATGTGGGTCACAGGAGTGCATTTTAAGTTCACTGTCAATTGGCTTCACAGATCTGCTTGGGATGTCGGGATCCACTCAGATCCCTGACAGGCAGCTGGCTTAGCCTCCCAGTGCACCACTGAGAGCCTGAGCTAACCTTTCCCTCCTGTCCACTCCACAGCTCAGTGCTCCAGTGAGTGCTGGAGGGGCAGAGCAAAGAGCAGTGACTGACAGTCACCACTCTTTGCATTGAGCGGAATGAGAATTGAGCAATCAGCGGTCATGTGATCACACAGTTCTTGGGCTTAGAGGTGGTAGAGAACAATATGTATAGAAACACAGTGCTAAAAAAACGTGCTGGCAAATATAAAAAGTCGCTAGTAACAAAAATATTCAGATATACTGTACAATCAAACATAAAAACTAATATTTGCAGCGCTAATAATAGTCATTAAGTGTATGCAAAAGTAAACCAAAACAAAAAATGTGACTAAAAAGTACAATTATAATACATATGTAGTAACAATAGTCGCAATACGGTAATGTATACAGCACCATGTGATGGAGGACATGATTTTTCTAGGAATCCAGGTGAGGCTTGGTTTGTCTTAGTAGCCATCATTGGTAGACAGATTGGAAGATTAATTGTCAATTAAGGGTGACACCTCCGATGACATCAGTTGTTACAAAATGCGTTGGTATGTAATGGTGGTTTAACCACAAAGGGGTTAATATGGATTCTACTACTGTTCGGAATTGTAAAGGTTAGATAACATTGCATGCATGCTGAAAGTAAGACTCGATACGTCCGTTCAGGTCTGTTACTTTTGTATCTAATGATTTATTCCAGGCAGTACTAAAACTTTTTACACACAGCATGATACGTCACTATTAGGTTAATGTGAGACTGCAAACTACATCTGATTGGCTGCAATACAAAAAGAGTACAGAAACGTGATGATTAAGCTGGGCTGTCCTCTGGTCCTATCTTCATATCCGCATTCCAAAGATGTGTGGGAGAGGGAGGTATCCGCCATTTTCTGTCTTCTCCAGTCTTTTCGGTGGGAGTGGTTGTTGTTAGAAATTGATTTGAGTAAGGAAGAATTTACAGCAGTGGTGTACATGAAAAAGCAATCTAGACTTTATAGTATAGTGAAGATGCATAGAGAATAGACATTTTCTAGTTTAACATTATGCTCATCACATTCCTTCACAGACCCCCCTAAAATGACTATTTTCTATCTGTCCCTCAAACTAAAGGACCTGACCACCACCTGGACCATTCCCCAGGACCTTTTTTCAGGCTAAGTATAGAGAAGGGCAGTAACTAGTTCACTACCCCCCTCGACGAAGCCGGGAAGGACAGTCAGGCGGTTCCCTATTCTATCCCTATATCCCTATAGGACTGTGAAATTATGGACGGGGAGTGACTGTAAAGGAGTGAAAGGTTTATCCTCTTCCTTCATAAGTGGATCCTCTTCTTCTTGGTGGAGAAATGTAGGTGTACTGTTATCTACAGCCTTGCTCATTAACTTCTTTACAAAGGGCAGAATACAGCATACAACCAGGGCTAAAAGAACTAGGATTATTAATACTGTAACCCCTATCTGGGCGAGCATCTTTTGCCACCCACCCATCCAGCTGAAATATTGATCCCACGGGTCTGTAATACCTGAGTTCTTCTTCAACTCCAATGACAGATCTTCTAATTTCTTTATCGCTAGAGTAACCTTACCATTTGGGCCAGTATTGTCAGGAATGTAGGTGCAACAGGTTCCCGTTTTCTTTATCATTTTACAGACACCTCCTTTCTCAGCTAACACCATGTCTAAGGCCATCCGGTTCTCAAATGTCATATAAGAAGTGGGGGCTAATTGGTCAGCAATTCCCTGGAGGGCATCTCTAGTGTAATATACAAATCTCTGTTGGTTGTAGTATATGTAATTAATCCAATCTACATTCTTGTTGACAGTTATTATGGGGATCAAAGACTTAAAACCAGCTTTTACCTGGTCCCTGGCTTTGAATTGATCAGGGACCCCCCTTGGGACCCCTATGGCATCTATGTACACATGAGGGTCAAAGCTTCCGGAGGGAGCTGCTCGCCTCCTCCTTTGACTGGGTGTGTCACGGTATAAGTTACATTGCCAGGGAACTGGAGGACAGGAGACTATGTTACAGTAATCAAAGATAAAGGTGGCCACATGTGTGTTTGAAGAGTTATACTAGAATGTGGTGAATAACTTGTCATTTTGTGTAATGGCTACCTGTTGAGCCCCCACTAACCCCAACAGGAAAAGGATATACAACACCATCATTGTGGTGTTGTCAGGATCTTGTCTTCAGGAGATGGAGCTTTCTTGCAGTGGGAGGCGTGTATCCAGGTGCTTTTCCCTTCTAGCTTTACTGATGTAGCTGTGGTCAGCAAAACTTGAAATGGACCATCATATCTTGGCTCAAGGGAGTGCTTCCTCACAAACTTCTTTACTAGCACCCAATCTCCTGGCAGTAGTTGGTGTGTTCCTGTATATACTTTAGGATCTGGAATGGAAGAAAACACTCGAGAATGGATATTAGTTAATGCTCTAAACAAACGTGTGACATAGCTAGTTAGCGCATCAGATTGTAACTGCAACTACTGTGGGAAATAACAACCAAGTCTGGGGGCTGAACCAAACAAAATTTCATAAGGGGACAGAGCATGTTTCCCTAGAGTCCCATTCATCCTTTCTACCTTCCCGCTGCTTTGAGGGTGGTATGGGGTGTGTAGAGCTAACTGAACTCCCAGTGCTGCCCAAATCTCTTTTGTAAGGGTTGCTGTGAAGGCTGGGCCCTGATCGCTCTCTATAACCTCTGGAACCCCAAATCTACATACTAGCTCGCTCAGTAGTTTCTTAGCCGTGGTCTTGGCTGTCATGTTTGTAACAGCGTAGGCTTCTGGCCAGCCGGAGAACATGTCCACCATCACTAGGGCATATTCATATCGGCCACTTTTTGGCATCTGTATATGATCAACCTGCATCTTCTGGAATGGATAGAGAGGTTTTGCCAAATGTTTCTGCGGTGTCTTCTCTGTTCTCCCCGGGTTGCATTTTGCACATACTGCACATGAGGTGCAGTAATTTCTGGTTAGGGTGGTTATCCCTGGGGCCCAGTAATACTTGCTGATCAGTGAATTCATTAAGTTCTTAGAGAGATGTGCAGGTCCATGTGCCCATTGGACGACTGCTGGATACATATATTTTGGTAAACAGGTTTTCCCTCTCATCAGATATAGATCTCCATCGTATTCTGCTCCTTTATCAATCCATTCCAAATGTTCTTCTGAGTGAGCTGCATTTTGCATAGAGGCTAGGTATTGCCTGTCAGATGGCACATGGACTGCCACAGGCATCTGCGCCAAATATTCACTCTCCTCTTCGGCCACTTCAGGCGTTTTCCGTTGGTCTTTCGCTGCTTGTTTGGCAGCTATATCCGCCAGGTGGTTCCCTCTGGCTTCTTGAGAATTCAGTTTGGCTGTCTTATAGGTTAAAGCACATGGCACTTTGTCAGGCAGGAGTAGTGCATCCATTAACTCCTTGATGGCTGGGCCGTGTTTCACCGGCGTTCCGGCCGCTGTCAGAAATCCTCTAGCCCTCCAGATGACACCAAAGTCATGAGCCACTCCCAGGGTGTACCTTGAGTCTGTGTAAATGTTGGCTCTTTTACCTTCTGCTATCTTACATGCTGTGGTGAGGGCTTGGAGCTCCGCTTCCTGAGCAGATACAGTTGGTGGTAATGCTCCTGCTTGAAGAAGTTCAAATTCAGAGGTCACAGCATAACCTGTGTGGTACTTGCCTCTTTCATCTGCATATCTGGAGCCATCCATAAAAAGTGTGTAGTCACTGTAGGTAAGTGTGTGGTTTCCATGTGCATCATTTCAAGGCAGTCATGTGGAGCAGAACAGGGGTCTTTTTTTCACCATCTCCTTCTTCTTCTTGTCCGACCCTCGAAAAATGGCAGAAGTGTGGCCGGGTTGAGAGTGAGACACATTTGGAGGGTCACATTGTCTGGAAGGAGGAGGGAGATATGTAACCGAAGATGTCTGGCGGTGGACAGGTGGCAGGGTTGCACCTGATTCAGGATGGAAGCAATGTCATGTGGTGCCAAAAGAAGCAGGGGGTGTGCTAGAATGAGGTCAGAAGTTTTGTCCAGCAGTGCTTGGGAAGCAAAGACAGCTCTTAAACAGGAAGGGCCACCCCTAGCCACAGGGTCTAAATGGCATGAATAGTACCCAATGGGTCTAGTTCGGCCTCCATGTTATTGAGCTAGGACCCCTGTGGCGTGGCCATTTCTTTCCGACACAAACAGTTTAAAGGGTATTCCATAATCTGGGAGGCCCAAAGCAGGAGCTGTGGATATTGCTTGCTTCAGCAGAAAGAAATTGTCCAGGGCCTCGATTGACAGGGTAAATGGCACAGACTTGAGAGCATCATAGAGCGGTTGCATGAGGATCGATGCACCAGGGATCCACGCGTGCAGTAAGCCAGGTCCACTACAGTGAAGTACTCAGCCGTTGGAGGTATACCTGATAATAAGGTATGTGGATTTGGCACAATTGGGGTGTCCAACACTGTGGCTTCATTAACTGCTCGGAGGTCTTGGACCATTCTGTATTTTTCTGGTTCTCCTCTTTGGGTCCGTTTCTTCACTGGGAACAAGGGTGTATTGCATTCCGAAGTACAGGGTATCAGAGCTCCATTGGACACAAGTGTCTCAACCTGTCTTGAGATGGCTGCGGATTGAGCAGGCTTCAAGGGGTATTGTGGTTTCCGGGGCAATGATGCTCCCTCTTTGAGCTTGACTAAAACTGGTGGAACTTTCAGGTGACCGATGTCTTCCGGTCCCGTGGACCATAGGCATGCAGGAATTCTGTCAAGTACTTCCTGTGGAATGTAACTTGGAGTTATCGCTTCATGAAGTATCACCATGAGAGGCAGAGAACACAAAGCAGATGAGTCTTCCAAGGATAGGGGAGTATGCAGCTTCACTCCTCCTTCAGGCGTGAAAATTATTGAGGCCTGTAGTCTGGACAGTACATCAGCTGCAAGCAAATAGGGGTGACAGGGGTTTGCCCATTGCCTAGCGAGAGTTGGGGTGTGGTGGTGGTGGTTGATATCCCCCAGTTTCTCCTTTGCCCATTCGTGAAGTTGGGTGCAGAACTCCACACCTGAGGAATAGAAAGTGGCACTTGTCAAGCAGGCATCATTGAAGGCCGCCTGCATGACCGGCCAAAAGACATGTCCTGCTTTAATTTGGCATAAGCTAATCAAAACGAGATTGTTGTTGGGGCGGGGGCTGACGAGGGGTACTGTTCTTTATGGTTGCCAGCATACGTTCGAGATTCATATGGAACTGTGAGTCTGGAGCCGGATTGGGGGTTAAATCAGCGGGGGGCCTTGCTGCTTGCTGTTGGTCTTCCCAATCGGACGCTTCTTCATCATTAATATATGGCACTTCCGTATTGGGGAAGACAGGAGTGTGGTAGGAACCACCCTGGAACCATCCTGGTTTAAAAACAGGGAGAACTGGATATAGGCCTTGGTTGGGCCTTCCGGGTGTACCAAGATGGCCACTTGCAGGAAGTGTACTGGGCTGGGCAGGAAGTGAGGATATGGGTGAACTAAGATGGCTGACAGGAGGAAGTGCACAGGGCTGGGCAGGAAATGAGGGCATGGGTGCACTAAGATGGCTGCCGGGAGGAAGTGCAGAGTGGGTTGTTCTCGAGCCGGGAAGGGCAGGAATGTCCCTCCCCTCCTTTGTTCCAAATCCCGTAAGGGGGGGGGGGGTTTCGGACACACACATTATCAGTTCTGTAGTACACATATACAATACAATCGCCATCTTTCTTCGCTTCTTCATGCAATGTTTTAGCAGCACGAAACCAACATTCTGACACTTGCAATAAGCTTTTATCACATAGAATTACTTTCTGTTCTGTCTTATCAACATGTGCCACTTATCTGGCAGTCTTCCAATTCACAAACTTTCGCTACAACAACGCTTGAGTAACTTCTGTCCTGTTCACAATGTTCTTGTTTCACATCCAACAAACCTTGTTAATATTTCAAATCTTCTGTCCACTTCTAGTGCATTTCACTTTCAAGTTCTTTAACCATTTCCTTGCTGATTTCTTACATCTCATCACATGCTACACTAGTGATTTCATATCTAGTCAAGGGTTAACATTCATTAAACACACAGGAATTTGTCCATGAGATATCCTAACCCATCCTCCCCCTCCCTTTCTCTTTCTAAAACAAGAACGTGAGGGTGGGGGCTTGTATCATTGCGTGGGGATAATACCAAGCTTTTTTCCTATCCCCTCTTTCACTGGGTAATGAATGTTTAATCTCAAAACTAACACATCAGGGGTGAAGGGGAACAGCGGCTTGTGACCCAATTGTTCCTTCAGGTAGCCACCTTCTTTTACTTTCACCAGTCCCCAACCCCGTTGATTTATGCCAAACAGTAATCCACAAACACACTGAGAACAGGACATCACACCACACCTGCAGCCTCTGGCACGCAAAACCTCAGTAGCTGAACCACGCCCTCAGGTTACCCATTTCGGCAGGGGCAGACAGCTCACCTGAACCAGAACATGGTACACAACCCCTGAGTGACCTTTGTTGCAAGCCTCACCATCCTTTAGAGGGGCAGGCAGCTCACCTCTGGACACGACCCGTCTTCTCAGCAGCAAACAGCTCAGCTGAGTCAGAGTACTCTATTGCAACAACCTTTCAATCTGCCAAGGAGCTGTCATGCCTAGGATAACAGACACTGAACAAATACAATCACCAAAAAAATACAGTCAGTAGAGATCCAATAGCAGGTTCGTTAAAACAGCCCCAGGCGAGATATAAAAATTACCTGCCTCTTAGTTTGCCTCTAGAAGCCGACAAAGCCAGCTGCCAACCCAGACAGGATGAATTTGTACAGTGGTAAGTATATAAGTACCTACCGTACCCAGGGGTGCGCAAGTTCCTGTATTCGGTCAGTCCCGATTGGCAACTCAGCCCTTAGGTTGCGGACTTCCTTCGGTCAAAAAAATGGAGCCCCTACGTTGGGCGTCATTTGTAATGGTCGTTTAACCACAAAGGGGTTAATATGGATTCTACTACTGTTCCGAATTCTAAAGGTTAGATAACATTGCATGCATGCTGAAAGTAAGACTCGATACGTCCGTTCAGGTCCGTTACTTTCGTATCTACTGAATTATTCCAGGCAGTACTAAAACTTTTTACACACAGCATGATACGTCACTATTATGTTAATGTAAGACTGCAAACCACATCTGATTGGCTGCAATACAAAAAGAGTACAGAAACGTGATGATTAAGCTGGGCTGTCCTCTGGTCCTATCTTCATATCCGCATTCCAAAGATGTGTGGGAGAGGGAGGTATCCGCCATTTTCTGTCTTCTCCAGTCTTTTCGGTGGGAGGGGTTGTTGTTAGAAATTGATTTGAGTAAGGAAGAATTTACAGCACTGGTGTACATGAAAAAGCAATCTAGACTTTATAGTATAGTGAAGATGCATAGAGAATAGACATTTTCTAGTTTAACATTATGCTCATCACATTATATACTAATATAAATATCAAGTCAACATATAGGAAAATAGCTTTCTTTTATCATATTCAGCATTAAGTTGTGCTGAACATATCTTGCCGTTTACAGAGCTCCCTTATCAAAGCTCCCTTACAGAGCATTCCTTATCAGTCACCTCAGTGGGAGGTTTTAATTAGACAAAAAGAGCTGCAATAAGTTAAAATATTGGTTGGATTTGGTATGTGTGGAGAGCTGCAAAGCAGGCTTTGTCTGCTGTGCTGTTTCTTATCAAAACCATAGTAATTTGGGGATCCCTTGTCTTGTGTTAAATGTTGATTAATCAAAGAGACGTATAGCCAAACTTGTTTGGCCATACTTCTTATGTGGGTCACAGGAGTGCATTTACTTTTGCACTTCTTTTGACCCAGAATCAGTCGACAGCAGGCTTAAGTTCACTGTCAATTGGCTTCACAGATCTGCTTGGGATGTCGGGATCCACTCAGATCCCTGACAGGCAGCTGGCTTAGCCTCCCAGTGCACCACTGAGAGCCTGAGCTAACCTTTCCCTCCTGTCCACTCCACAGCTCAGTGCTCCAGTGAGTGCTGGAGGGGCAGAGCAAAGAGCAGTGACTGACAGTCACCACTCTTTGCATGGAGCGGAATGAGAATTGAGCAATCAGCGGTCATGTGATCACACAGTTCTTGGGCTTAGAGGTGGTAGAGAACAATATGTATAGAAACACAGTGCTAAAAAACGTGCTGGCAAATATAAAAAGTCGCTAGCAACAAAAATAGCCAGATATACTGTACAATCAAACCTAAAAACTAATATTTGCAGCGCTAATAATATTCATTAAGTGTATGCAAAGGTAAACCAAAACAAAAAATGTGACTAAAAAGTCCAATTATAATACATATGTAGTAACAATAGTCGCAATACGGTAATGTATACACCACCATGTGAGAGAGGACATGATTTTTCTAGGAATCCAGGTGAGGCTTGGTTTGTCTTAGTAGCCATCATTGGTGGACAGATTGGAAGATTAATTGTCAATTAAGGGTGGCACCTCCGATGACATCAGTTGTTACAAAATGCATTGGTATAAGCCAACACACGTGATGTCATCACGCCTGGTTTCTCTGTTTGTACTACCTGGATGTCTTCTCTACATTGGCCATCGAGTAAAATATTCTGAGCTCTATATGCATACAGTGCTGTTCCTAAAAAGTTATATGTGAGTAGTTTTAACCATTCAATTAAAAAAAAAAAATCTGGATTCACACTATGTGGACTTTTATCTTGATTCTATGGTGATATTCTTCATTGGAATTACTGTCATGTGTAGATTAGATGTTCCCGGAGAATCTGTGATTCCAAGAGAACCTGATTAAATTGTATGGGTCCAGTATATCAAGACAGGATACTCATTTCAGGCGCATATGACTCTGTAATAGAGTCTGCTGGTTTTGGTAAGGTGCCATCTTTTACATTGGTGGTGGACCACATGGTGAATATGGAATCCTAGTAAAATCATATCCTCGTCACATGGTGGAGTACACATTACTGGACTGGAACTATTGTTACTACTGTATGTATTATAATTGCACTTTTTGGTCACATTTTTTGTCTTGGTTCACTTTTGTACACACTTCATGAATATTATTAGTGCTGCAAATATTATTATAATTTTTTTTTAGGTATGTATCTAAGTATGTATGTATTTTTTTATTTTATTTAACAATCCAGCTCTTTTACTTTAAAACAAAGATTATAGGTAAGTAACGATAAGCAACTAATTACAAAGTTGGCCTAAAACCATTATCTCTTTGTTTTAAAAGTAAAGGCCACCAAGCAGTACTTTGGCAACACTGACTACAGTCTTGAAAACAATGCTAAATACTAGAGATGAGCTGAACTGCCCTTGGTTCAGCAAACTTCAGAGAAGTTCAGATTCTGAACCAGAACACCCCTGAAATCAATGGGAAACAAATCGGTTATTTTAAATGTTTAAAGTGAGAAAAAAATGCCCAATTTCTTAGACCACTTCCAGTTCGGGCCAATTCGGACATTCCTCTCCTACATAATTTTTTTTGCAAGAATACTAAATATTACCTCCAAACATTATATTTTTTTTTTAGACAAAGGCCATAGGGAATAAAATGAGGCATGTTGCATATTTTTATGCCACGCGGTATTTGCGTAGCGGTTATTCAAACACAAATGTTTTGTAAAATATACAATTAATTTTAATGCACAAAAACACAATATAATACCTAATATTTTGGTAAAATATAAAAGATGATTTTACAACGAGTAAATAGATACAAAACACATCACGCTTTATACAGTGCCTTGAAAAAATATTCATACCCCTTGACATTTTCCACATTTTGTCATACTATAGCCAAAAATGTAAATGTATTTTATTGGGATTTTATGTGATAGTCCAACACAAAGTGGCACACAATTGTGAAGTGGAAGGAAAATGATAAATGGTTTTCTAAATGTCTTTACAAATAAATAGGTGAAAAGTGTTGTGTACATTTGTATTCAGCCCCCCTGAGTCAAAACTTTGTAGAACCACCTTTCACTGCAATTACAGCTGCAAGTCTTTTTTGGGGATGTCTCTACCAGCTTTGCACATGTAGAGAGTGACATTTTTGCCCATTATTCTGTGCAAAATAGCTCAAGCTCTGTCAGATTAGATGGAAAGCGTCTGTGAACAGCAATTTTCAAGTCTTGCTACAGATTCTCAATTGGATTTAGATCTGGATTTTGACTGGGCCATTCTAACACATGAATATGCTTTGATCTAAACCATTCTATTGTAGCTATGGATGTATGTTTAAGGTTGCTGTCCTGCTGGAAGGTGAACCTCCACCCCAGTCTCAAGTCTTTTGCAGACTCTAACAGTTTTTCTTCTAAAATTGCCCTGTTTTTGGCTCCATCCATCTTTCCATAAACTCTGACCAGCTTCCCTGTCCCTGCTGAAGAAAAGCATCCCACAACATGATGCTGCCACCACCATGTTTCACAGTGGGGATGGTGTGTTCTGGGTGATGTGCAGTGTTAGTTTGCCACCACACATAACGTTTTGCTTTTAGACCAAAAAGTAAAATTTTGGTCTCATCTGACCAGAGCACCTTCTTCCACATGTTTGTTTGCTGTGTCCCCCACATGGCTTCTCAGAAACTGCAAAAAGGACTTCTTATGGCTTTCTTTCAACAATGGCTTTCATCTTGCCTCTCTTCCATAAAGGCCAGGTATGTGGAGTGCATGACCAATAGTTGTCCTGTGGACAGATTCTCCCACCTGAGCTGTGGATCTCTGCAGCTCCTCCAGGGTTATCATGGGCCTCTTGGCTGCTTCTCTGATTAATGCTCTTCTTGCCCGGCCTGTCAGTTTAGGTGGAAGGTCATGTCTTGGTAGGCTTGCAGTTGTGCCATATGCTTTCCATTTTCGGATGATGAATTGAACAGTGCTCCGTGAGATGTTCAACGCTTGGGATATTTTTTTATAACCCAACCCTGCTTAAAACTTCTCCACCAATTTATCCCTGACCTGTCTGGTGTGTACCTTGGCCTTCATGATGCTGTTTGTTCACTATGGTTCTTTAAAAAACCTATGAGGGCTTCACAGAACAGCTGCATTTATACTAAAATTAAATTACACACAGGTGGACTCTAGTTACTAATAAGATGACTTCTGAAGGCAATTGGTTCCACTAGATTTTAGTTAGATGTATTAGAGTAAAGGGGGCTGAATACAAATGCATGCTACACTTTTCAGACATTTTTTTGTAACAAAAAAATTAAAACATTTATAATTTTCCTTCTACTTTACAATTATGTGGCACTTTGTGTTGGTCTACCACATAGAATCCCAATTAAATACATTTAAGTTTTTTGGTTGTAACATGACAAAATGTGGTACATTTCAAGGAGTATGAATACTTTTTCAAGGCACTGTAATTGCATCTACCCGTGGAATGGTGCCAAACTATGATACCTAAAACTTCCCCATGGGCGAAACATTAAAGGCCTTTACAGGTTACTAGTTTAGGGTACAGAGAAGGCCTAGAGCTAGAATGATACTCTGTACAATGTATTTTTCAAAACTGACAATTTATGCCATTCTTACACACCACAAATTTTCAGTGGATGAATGGTGAAGAAGGAACTTACTTCAAGGTGGTGTAACAGTTTTTGTAACTGCTTTAATAAGGTCAATAGGCCAAGGTTCAACTAAATGTACCAACATTCATCTTATTTTCAGTAATTTTAGTCTCAACTTTTTTTTTTAACTTTCAATAAGCTTTCATTTATAGATAAGCTCTACATTCTTTACATGTTTTCAAATCCTGTTGTGGTCAATGTATGTGCAGATGCATTAAAAGGTATAATACGTGTAGCGCCCTGCTCCTATTGGGTAGGCGCTATTTGTAAATTTAGTTGTCTGAGCTGTAGTTTAGCTCAGAATAATTGTGTAAATTGCTGGTTTCTGTTCCAGTCCAGCTGTGTTGCCCATTTTTTCCGCTTGACTGTGGGTCTCGCTGTCACCACAGGTCAAGGTTGGAAATGCAGCAGGCTGGATGTATTGAGTACCTCTGGACATGGAGAGAAAAAGTTTCCTGTGGGACTTTTTAGCAGCAAGAAATAATTGAAATCATTATTTAGTAAAAAAGTTTTATTTGATGAAAAGGCGCTTGGCCCCCGTAGATTAAAAATTAGTACATAAATTTATGAGCTCCGGTATTTACAAAGCCAGACATAGTGTATACAAAGACGGTTCACCTCTTTCAGTTTCCCTAGAAAAATCAAATCCCAAGACAAAAATGCTTGTAAGATATTGACCCTTTCCCTAATCTTTCCTATTTCCAACCATTACCTTTTTAATGTACAGCTCTTTTTACTCTAAGCTATAATTATGATGTAATAACAACAAGATGAAATGGCTGCTACAATGATGTACCCTAATAACCTGTATAATAACGCATGACAACCTGCATTTCTAAATTGAATTATATGCTCTGATTCCCTTCTTCTCCTCATTTCTTTCCCATGACCATGGGTCCATCCGATCCACCGGGCCTGCTCTTTGTGGGCATCCTGTCATGCACGCAATCTGCTCTCCGGCACTGGGGGAGGGATGCGATCTGCATCCCTTCCAATAGCGCTTACAGTGGATGCTTGCACCACTAGATGGCGCTTTTCCAGTGCTGTGCCATCCCATGTTCACCGCCGGGCATTCGCGGGAGGTGCGTCGCGCATGCGCGAGGACGGATGGCGCCATCCAGGTGCCGTCGCGGTCCCGCGCATGTGCTCCTGGCCTTCGGGGATGCCATGGGTTTCATTGGGCGGTGACGGCTGCGCCGGGACTTTGTCCACTGGAATGACGAGGGGGCCACTCACAGGGAACCCCAAGCGGACGGCAGGGGGGAGAAGCATAGCACCTGCTTACTATCAGGGAGGATCTGCAAATCAGCAGACAGGTAGGATGGGTATTTAAATCACACACCACAATGGGAAGTGTCTGATGACCTCCTGTGAAGCACACCACTCCCGACTTCTGATTTCCTGAGAGGTAAGCATGCAGCCGGCAGGCTATTGCTCTAAGCTAGTATAATTTCTAATACCCCAAAAAACCCAATACATTTACTTGATTCTCTAACTGTTATAATATACCATTTCTCACCACACCTTCCAGGACGGCAACACATGAGAGATGATAGGCTCCACCCAACAGGAAACACAATCAGTTCACAATTGTTTGTAAGGCCCCACCTTATCCCTTGTCCCTCAGTATTGATTGTGTTTCCCACAGCGAAACATTTGTTTTTTTCTCTTACCAGAAGGCTACAGTTGGTCTGAATGGTACCCCTGTTAGCCAGGTGTAGGAATGCCGACAAGGTTGAACTCACCTGCCGCCCCGGAGCTTCTCACAGGTCGCCCCAAAAACGGCATTGGTGCAGGCGGCTGGCATTTTCAAATTCCCCGCCGTTGCACGCCGCTCAAGCAGCTCGGGTCTCCTCCCTGGTCTTCCCCGGATGCAGGACGCCATCCGGCCGACTGTGGAAGGGGAGGACTCGGTGCGCTCCAAGCCTCACTCTCAGGCGGAACTTCCTGACCCTGCAGGAAGTTGTTGGAGCCGCCCACTATATGCTGGAAGAAACTGAAAGCATGGAGGAGACGCCGGAACTGAGACTGTGCAAACAGAACTCAGTGAGCTGCAATGAGCAGACAGTCTGTCTGATACCACCTCGATGGACAAAGAGGATGGAAAGACAGCACAGGTGGCTGCAGGCAGAAGAAACCAGGGCAGGGTAAGTGCCGTTTTCTTACCTATTTAGGGGGTATCTGATATCAGATTAAATGGTCCCTGGTAGTCCACCATGCCTTCTTCGGGAAAAGAGGCCTGCAGCCATGATTCAGGGGTAGGGAGAGTGACTAAGGTATGTTCCCTCTTTTCTTAGTCCCCCCCCCCCAGCAAAGCACAGGTGGTCCTTTTACAAAACTCCTTCTGCTTTCGCTAGCACTGATGCCAGTAGTAAGTGCGCTAAACTGCGGGAAAGATTGTATAGACCAGGCCATGGTATATTATGCAGACTGGCTAGTTAAGAGACCCCAGGATTAATGAAAGATTAGCCACCTTTTTAATCTTCCACACCTCTATACACACACCTTAGGTGGCAGTCTCAGAGTAACTCACCCCTAAGAGCCCTGGCCTCTCCTCCTTCCCCCCTTCTTTAAAAAAAAAAGGGGTTGGATTCCAAAAGAGGTGTCTGGGCAGGTTAGTTGTGCAGTGTACACAGCCTAACCTGATAGCTCACTAGCTAGAAGACAATTTGAAAGAGGGGGCTTTTGTTTTTTGGCAGCCATCCTCTTCGCATACGCCTTGAGGAGAGGAAAGCAAGCCCCGTGGCAAAAGGAAAAACAGGAATGAGTTCTTCCCTTTTTTGTCTTGAAAAATTTGCAATAGCATCCCTACTAACAGCATGGGGGTTCTGGACTTGGTAGGACTCCCTCCCCCAAAATTCAGGGTGCTACGATCCTTGTTCTGGGATCAAATAGCCCAGAAGCTTCAGCTAGACCACTGTCCATAGTTCCTTTTTTCCTCAGCGAATGCTGTGGCTATTACAAACATTTAGTTGCTAACCTCTCATTATGATTAAATTTTTTAGACACAAATGGCCTCTTACAGGCTATTTCTGCCACTAAATAGCTTGCGCATTCCAAAAGGGTTAATTGAAAGGGATGTGAAGTGGTCTGCAAGTACCTGGTGATTCCAGGAGCTTTTGCACAGAATTCCCTGGTCAGTAAGCACACCAGGTAATCTAAATTCATTTTTACCAGCTGCTATGAATCTGGCATGTAATTCCAAGGGAAGGAAGGCACTGCAAAAGGTACCCTTGTGAACATATTCCCTTTAGGGAAGTTGGCTTGGTATGTGTAACATCTTAACAAGCTCTAACCTTTTTTTCCTACCTACACTGTATACTGTGGTATGTAGGAGTTAACTGGGACCTCTTGAGGGTTGGGCTACAGCCCACCTTTTGGATGGATTAAAACCTGTTTTTAATGATTGCCTGTTAAGTCCACAAGTGTCTGATGCCTCTAGGCAAAGATTGTAACCACCTCTTCTGGAGGCTGGATTAATTGATTCCAGGTTTGTGCTCATTAGGAGCTCAGACGGTTGGACTTATTTTCACCTGGGTGTATGTCTTATCTACACCTTCTCACTCTTGTCAGTGGTGAGGCAACAGCTATTGTTATGGTGCGGTAACTCACCCACCTTTAAACTTCCAAATTTTTAGAACTATCCTGATCTTTCTCTGGTGGATGAAGGTTAGTATATTAAGTCCAGGTTTTTGCCTTGGTAGATTTTGCCCTTGTGGAGCAGGGAAAATTACCAGGACTCTGACTTCATGCCTTCTTGGTTGCACATCAGAAACACAAAATGTGGGAGTCATTTGTGTCTTTCTGGTTGTCTTACTGCTCATCAGAATACACAGTAAATGATGCTGTTCCTTGTTACTAATCAAGATAATGCAGAGCACTAAGATTGTTAGTGACTTTTTTCTGTTGATCATAAGACTTGCACCCCGTTACTAGTCAGATACGCACAGCCCCCTTCAGTAGCTAGTGATATACACTGTTGCCTGTCAAAAATGCACAGCATTTTAAGTTTGTTGGCGACATTCTGTCGATCATAGACTATAACCTGTTGCTAATCTGAAATGCACAGCATTAAAGTTGCTAGTGAATTGTCTGTGGTAGGACTATACGCTGTTGCTAATAAAAAGGTTTTTAGGACTTTACCCTGTCGCTAAAGAAGAATGCACAGCATTTATGTTGATAACAACTTTAAATCACTCTTAGGACTGTACGCTATTTCTAATAAAAGAAATGCACAGCTTTTAGGATGTTAGCGACATCTGTCGCTCTTAGGACTGTACACTATTCCTTATAAAAGAAATGCACAGCATTTATGATAGCGACTTTTGTCGCTCTCAAGGACGGTACACTATTCCTAATTAAATAAATGCACAGCATTTAAGATGTTAGCGACCTTATGTCGGTCTTAGGAATATACCCAGTTGCTAATCGGAAATGCACTACAGTGTTAGTTGCTACTGACATTTCTGCTGGTCATATGGCGATACGCTGGTGTTAACCAAAATGTACAACATTGGAAGCCGGTTAGCGACATATCTGTTGATCTTAAGACTGTTGCTATTCAGAAATGGATAGCCTGAAGTAGCTAGTGTCATTTATATTGGTTTTATGACTTTACGCGATGGCTAATGCAAAATGCACAGCATTTTAAGTTTGCCCGTCATTAGACGGCGCCCAGTTCCACCAGATATACACAGCATTAACTTTGCTGGTGTCGTTTCTGCTATAGGTCTATATGCGGTGGCTAATCAAGTGGTACAGCAGTGGATTTGCTGCTGACATTTCTGTTGGTTAGATAGCTATACGCTGCCGCCAATCAGAAACACGCAGCATTAAAATTTGTCAGTGTCTTCTGTTTTAACTACACCTTGTTACTTATCAGAGAGGCACTAAGTTGAACCGTCTTCGGTTTTCATATTGGTTAAACGCCTGTAACTTGATGAGCACCAGCAATATACAGCTCTGAAGTTTGTGTCCTTATATTGCCTTTTTTCCTTTTTTGGCCACACTTCAGAAAATACACTACACTGCAGTTTCAGTGTCTTTTCAGTGAGGGTCTATCCAGCTGCACTGCAGAGATACACAATATTGTTGTGTATGATGTTTATATTTATGATGTGTATCATACATGTATCACTTTAGTTCAGACCCTCTTTTTTTTACGTGGACACGGAAGGGGCCAGGAATTCAGTCCCTTACACTCAGGCATACCTGAGGCACTCCCTGTGCCTGTAACCCAGTAGGGTTATATGACACTGGAGAAGGCTATAAAATCACCTTCTTTAGTAACAATTTTGGTCATATGAGTATTACCCGAATTTACAGTAGCAGAAGTTATCTAACCCATACAACTAACAACTCTTTAGGTTTACAGTTGTATATGTACCCTTCATATCACGCTGAAGCAGAACGGGTCATAGCAAACCAACATGAGTGTTATGCTCCTGCTATATAGACTTAACCTACTGTGGTAGGGTTCTGCTTAAATGTATCCTTCATTTATACCAATAGGGCACCCTATGGTTTTTGGAGTGGGTTATGGTTTCAGACTTCAGGTAGGACACCTGATATTAACCAAACTGATACATCAGGTGTTTACCAAGCTCCTTTGCAATTTATCTGTGCATTTGCACAGGTGTGTAGAGGGAGCTTGGAATGTAGAACACTTTCACAGCTGACATGCCAGCATTCAGAGGTGAGGGAAGTCTTGGTTCTGGTGGGCTTTATATACATACCTGTCCAGGCTTTTGAACCCAGGGAATTAAACTTCCCTTGTTTGGTTGTTTTTTTCCTTAGGTGAGCTTCCTTTTACCCATCACAAAAAATACATAATAATTTTAAAGGGACCTGCAGGGTCGTTCTGTCAGGGAGTCCCTTGTTGGAAATAAATCTCCCGAACAGAGTAGCGTTTAAGCCAGATCCTCTTTGTTGATCAAAGTAGTATCCCTGTGTCACAAAGCAATTCTTTGAGTACATTTTAGTGGCCCTAAAAATGGTTTCAGGTATGTTAGGCCACAACTGCTAGATGTCTGAGGCAGTCAAATCATGCTGATTTACTATTTTCACAGATTTCTCTGATTCCATCTTTTAAAGCACTCCACATAGATCCTGCATCCAAAACGGAGACAGGGACATTGGTGGAAAAAATCGCTGATCAGCCTCCTGATCCAGCCAAGATACCTTCATCAGTCAGAATGAAGTGGAGGTAAATGTGCTGCAGAACCTGGCATTTAACAGAAAAATCGTGCAGCCAGTGGTCCCACCCTAAGGTAGGCCTGGAGATTACTTTATTATCCTCTCATGTGTTGCCGTCCTGGAAGGTGAGGTGAGAAAACCGACGGTTACTTACCGATAACGGTGTTTCTGCAAAACCTTCCAGGATGGCAGGCTTATTCCCGCCCTATTATGGGTGGAGGAGTATATACACACTAAGTGGTAAGTACTTAAGATGTTGAATAGCCCTTGTGAACTAGTGGGAGTATTACTTTACAACTACTGAGGGACAAGGGATAAGGTGGGGCCTTATAAACAATTGTAAACTGATTGTGTTTCCTGTTGGGTGGAGCCTATCATCTCTCATGTGTTGCCGTCCTGGAAGGTTTCGTAGAAACACCGTTATCGGTAAGTAACCGTCGGTTTTCTTTTAAAGGGTCCCCAACCTTAATGTTTCTATCAAGACTTATAGACTCACAGGCTCTGTGACATGAGTATAGGTTTTCTATAGCCTACATTTTTCAGCATACCAAATTCGTATAACTTCTATGTATACTTTTATATTTATTGCCACATTATTATCACCTAATATACTACATGATATTTGCTTTTTTAATAAATAAATATAAGTAATTTAGACCCACTCTACAATTTACACACTCTTATCACATCACTTCAATAAGCTACCAGCTTTTTCATCCTTCACAATCACAACTTTTTAGTAATATAAATTTTCTCATCTTGTCCACCTTTGTACATGACTTGAACCGTCTTTGTAAACACTATGTCTGGCTTTGTAAATACCGGAGCTCATAAATTTATGTACTAATTTTTAATCTACGAGGGCCAAGCGCCTTTTCATCAAATAAAACTTTTTTACTAAATAATGATTTCAATTATTTCTTGCTGCTAAAAAGTCCCACGGGAAACTTTTTCTCTCCATTTCCAGCATTCAAATCGGGATGCGCAGCCCTCTCACATATCCCACATGTGTCTAACCAAGCCAAGTTTTTTTCTTCTGGGTGGTTAAACACCCCTTTCCCATTGACACATGAGAGGTTTTTTATGAGCTGTGGTATATATTTTGGTTGAAAATAGATGTGATATGGAGGCTACATTGAAGCAATGCACAAGATATTGTGCAAAATCTAGTTAGTTAACCACACGATCTGGGATTTGTCTCGGGTAAAACTAGTTAGGGGTAACAGGGATCCCTTGAGTCGCCTCCCCCCTCTTACTTAGGGGGGTAACATCCACATAGACGCATATATATATATATATATATATATATATATATATATATTAGCAAGATCTGATTGTTACCAATTACCTTCAGAGCATACAATAATTCTTCTAAGACATAAAAATAAAAATAAAGATTTTACTTATTGATCAAAAAGGGTTAAATTGTGTATACATTCGGTATATGACCCCGATTTCACCTCTTTCAGTTTACCTAGAGAAATAAAATCCCAAGACAAAAATGCTTGTAAGATATTGACCCTTTCCCTTTTCATTCCATCTATCCCTAATCTTTCCTATTTCCATACCATTACCTTTTTAAGGTACAGCTCTTTTTACTCTAAGTTATAATTATGATGTAATAACAACAAGATGAAATGGCTGCTACAATGATGTACCCTAATAACCTGTATAATAACGCATGACAACCTGCATTTGTAAATTGAATTATATGCTCTGATTCCCTTCTTCTCCTCATTTCTTTCCCATGACCATGGGTCCATCCGATCCGCCGGGCCTCCGTCCCCCTGCTCTTTGTGGGCATCCTGTCATGCATGCGATCTGCTCTCCGGCACTGGGGGAGGGATGCGATCTGCATCCCTTCCAATAGCGCTTACGGTGAATGCTTGCACCACTAGATGGCGCTTTTCCAGTGCCGTGCCATCCCATGTTCACCGCCGGGCATGCGCGAGGACGGATGGCGCCATCCAGGTGCCGTCGCGGTCCCGCGCATGCGCGCCTGGCCTTCGGGGATGCCATGGGTTTCATTCAGCGGTGACGGCTGCGCCGGGACTTTGTCCACTGGAATGACGAGGGGGCCACTCACAGGGAACCCCAAGCGGACGGCAGGGGGGAGAAGCATAGCACCTGCTTACTATCAGGGAGGATCTGCAAATCAGCAGACAGGTAGGATGGGTATTTAAATCACACACCACAATGGGAAGTGTCTGATGACCTCCTGTGAAGCACACCACTCCCGACTTCTGATTTCCTGAGAGGTAAGCATGCAGCCGGCAGGCTATTGCTCTAAGCTAGTATAATTTCTAATACCTCAAAAAACCCAATACATTTACTTGATTCTCTAACTGTTATAATATACCATTTCTTTTAAAGGGTCCCCAACTTTAATCTTTCTATCAAGACTTATAGACTCACAGGCTCTGTGACGTGAGTATAGGTTTTCTAAAGCCTACATTTTCAGCATACCAAATTAGTATAACTCCTATGTATACTTTTTCATTTATTGCCACATTATTATCACCTAATATACTACATGATATTTGCTTTTATAATAAATAAATATAAGTAATTTAGACCCACTCTACAATTTACACACTCTTATCACATCACTTCAATAAGCTACCAGCTTTTTCATCCTTCACAATCACTATTTTTTAGTAATATAAATTTTCTCATTAACCACTTAACGACCGCCCACTGTAAATATACGTTGGCAGAATGGCACCGACAGGCACAATCACGTATATGTACGTGATCGCCTTTGTATAGTTGGGGGGTCCGATTGGACCCCCATTCTTTACAGTGAGCTGTCGTTAAGTTTTCGGGAGCGATCCAGGAAGAGGGGACGGCCGTTCGATTCCGGCCACCCCCTCTCGATCGCTCCCAGCGAATCGAATCCTTCCCCTGCCTGTGTAATGTAAACACAGGCAGAGGAAGTGATGTCATCTCTCCTGCGGCGCTCACATATACCAAGCGCCGCACAAGAGAAGATGCAGGTTAGTGCACAAAACACTACACTGACACCAGGACACATAGGAACATAAATCGCCCCCCAGGCCCCCCCAGACACCCCAGATCACCCCCAGCCCCCAGTCACAGTGTCACTGATTGCAGTGACCATTTATTTACTGATCACTGCAATCAGTGACATTTGTGACTGTAAGTGTCACTAAAGTTAGTTTTAGGTCCAGTGTAGCCCCCTAACCCTCCCCTAATAAAGGTTTAACCCCCTGATCACCCCCCAGATAACCCTTTCACCCCCTATCACCACTGTCACTAAGCGATCATTTTTCTGATCGCTGTCTTAATGTCGGTGATGCCGATCGGTAGCCAGTAATTTTTTTTAGGTTCGCCGCAGGTTTTTATAGCGTCAGGTACCCCCATATATTATCTAATAAAGGTTTAACCCCCTTGATCGCCCCCCAGGTAACCCTTTCACCCCCTATCACCACTGTCGCTAAGCGATCGTTTTTCTGATCGCTGTCTTAGTGTCGGTGATGCCGATAGGTAGCCAGTAATTTTTTTTTTAGGTTCGTCGTCAGGTTTTTATATAGCGTCAGGTACCCCCATATATTACCTAATAAAGGTTTTAACCCCCTAATTGCCCCTAGTTAACCCTTTCACCAGTAATCACCATATAAGTGTTACGGGTGATGCTGGTTAGTTAGTTTGCTTTTTATAGTGTCAGGGCACCCGCCGTATATAACCCAATAAAGGTTTAACCCCCTGATCGCCCGGCGGGTGATATCAATTAGGTTTTAGCGTCAGAGAGGGTCTGCGTCACACCCCAAGCAGCGTCAGGTTAGTGCCAGTAGCGCTAACACCTGCGCGTGAAGCATACACCCCCCTTAGTGGTATAGTATCTGAACAGATCAATATCTGATCTGATCAGATCTATACTAGCGTCCCCAGCAGTTTAGGGTTCCCAAAAATGCAGTGTTAGCGGGATCAGCCCAGATACCTGCTAGCACCTGCGTTTTGCCCCTCTGTCCAGCCCAGGCCACCCAAGTGCAGTATCGATCGATCACTGTCACTTGCAAAACACAACACACATAACTGCAGCGTTTGCAGAGACAGGCCTGATCCCTGCGACTCCAGTGCTGTAGGAGGTGATTTCACCACCACAGTTAAAAAAAAAGAGCATATATGCCGAAGCATTGGGGCAGCAGCGGCGGAGGAGCGATTTTGCTCCTAATGCCGCGTATATACGGTCGAAATTCCGACGGAGGCTTGCCCGTGGAAAAGTCTGACCATGTGTACGCGGCATAACTTTTGCGGGAAGATGCTTCGGCATATATAAATGGTGCATGTATGCCCATCATTAGAAGTGGGTGGATGAAGGGCGGTATTCTAATGGTGGGCATACCCACCGATCAATCTTTTTTTTTCGTTCAGCCAACAGGCTGCATGAAAAAAAAGATTACAATACATGTCCAACAACGACCAGCAACGTACTGGTATGTTGCTGGACTTTGAATGTTTATACCAGAATGATGCTTGCGGGTTTAGGTATCATCTTGGTATCATTCTTTTCAGCCAGCGGCCGGCTTTCATGTAAAAGCAATCCTAGTGGCTAATTAGCCTCTGGACTGCTTTTACAAGCAGTGGGAGGGAATGTCCCCCCCGGATATAAAAGCGCCATTGGGAAATTGGGAAAGCATTTTATCACACCGATGTTGGTGTGGTCAGATGCTTTGAGGGCAGACGAAAGATCTAGGGTCCAATAGACCCCAGTTTTTTCAAAAAAAGAGTACCTGTCACTACCTATTGCTATCATAGGGGATATTTACATTCCCTGAGATAACAATAAAAATGATAAAAAAAAAAATATGGAAGCAACAGTTTAAAAATAAAATAAAAAAGCAAAATTAATAATAAAAACAAAACAAAAAAAAAAACACCCCTGTCCTGCCCTGCTCTTGCCCAATGACGAACGCAAGCGTCGGTCTGGCGTCATATGTAAACAGCAATTGCACCATGCATGTGAGGTATCACCGCAAAGGCCAGATCGAGGGCAGTAATTTTAGCAGTAGACCGCCTCTGTAAATCTAACGGCTTAACCTGAAAAGGCTTTTAAAGGCTTTTAAAAATGTATGTAGTTTGTCGCCAATGCGCGTTTGTGCGAAATTTTAAAGCTTGTCGTGTTTGGTATCTATGTACTCAGCCTAAGATCATCTTTTTTATTTCATCAAACATTTGGGCAATATAGTGTGTTTTAGTGCATTAAAATTTAAAAAAGTGTGTTTTTTCCCCCAAAAATGCGTTTGAAAAATCGCTGCGCAAATACTGTGTAGAAAAAAAAAATGCAACACCCACCATTTTAATCTGTAGGGCCTTTGCTTTAAAAATATATATAATGTTTGGGGGTTCAACATAATTTTCTTGCAAAAAAAAAATATGTTTTCATGTAAACAAAAAGTGTCAAAAAGGACTTTGTCTTCAAGTGGTTAGAAGAGTGGATGTAAGCTTCTTAATGTTGTGTATAAAATGCCAGAACAGTTCAAAACCCCCCCAAATGACCCCATTTTGGAAAGTAGACACCCCAAGCTATATACTGAGAGGCATGTCGAGTCCATGGAATATTTTATATGTTGACACAAGTTGCGGAAAAAAGACAATTTATTTTTTATTTTTTTTGCACAAAGTTGTCACTAAATGATATATTGCTCAAACATGTCATGGGCATATGTGGAATTACACCCCAAAATACATTCTGTTGCTTCTCCTGAGTACGGGGATACCACATGTGTGAGACTTTTTGGGAGCGTAGCCGCGTACGAGACCCCAAAACCAAGCACCGCCTTCAGGCTTTCTAAGGGTGTAAATTTTTGATTTCACTTATTGCCTATCACAGTTTCGGAGGCCATGGAATGCCCAGATGGCACAAACCCCCCCCAAATGACCCCATTTTGGAAAGTAGACACCCCAAGCTATTTGCTGAGAGGTATGGTGAGTATTTTGCAGATCTCGCTTTTTGTCACAAAGTTTTGAAAATTGAAAAAAAATATATATATATATTTTCTTTCTTCATTTTCAAAAACAAATGAGAGCTGTAAAATACTCACCATGCCTCTCAGCAAATAGCTTGGGGTGTCTACTTTCCAAAATGGGGTCATTTGGGGGGTTTTGTGCTATTTTGGCATTTTATGGCCTTCGAAACTGTGATAGGTAGTGAGGAGTGAAATCAAAAATTTGTGCCTAGAAATCCTGAAGGCGGTGCTTGGATTTTGGGGTCCCGTACGCGGCTAGGCTCCCAAAAAGTCCCACACATGTGGTATCCCCGTACTCAGGAGAAGCAGCAAAATGTATTTTGGGGTGTAATTCCATATATAACCATGGCATGTGTGAGCAATATATCATTTAGTGACAACTTTTTGTAATTTTTTATTTTTTTTGTCATTATTCAATCACTTGGGACAAAAAAAATATTCAATGGGCTCAACAGGCCTCTCAGCAATTTCCTTGGGGTGTCTACTTTCTAAAATGGGGTCATTTGGGGGGGTTTTGTGCTATTTTGGCATTTTATGGCCTTCGAAACTGTGATAGGTAGTGAGGAGTGAAATCAAAAATTTGCGCCCTTAGAAATCCTGAAGGCGGTGCTTGGTTTTCGGGGTCCCGTACGCGGCTAGGCTCCCAAAAAGTCCCACACATGTGGTATCCCCGTACTCAGGAGAAGCAGCAAAATGTATTTTGGGGTGCAATTCCACATATAACCATGGCATGTGTGAGCAATATATCATTTAGTGACAACGTTTTGTAATTTTTTTTTTTTTGTCATTATTCAATCACTTGGGACAAAAAAAAAAATATTCAATCGGCTCAACATGCCTCTCATCAATTTCCTTGGGATGTCTACTTTCCAAAATGGGGTCATTTGGGTGGTTTGTACTGCCCTGCCATTTTAGCACCTCAAGAAATGAGATAGGCAGTCATAAATTAAAAGCTGTGTAAATTCCAGAAAATGTACCCTAGTTTGTAGACGCTATAACTTTTGCGCAAACCAATAAATATACGCTTATTGACATTTTTTTTACTAAAGACATGTGGCTGAATACATTTTGGCCTAAATGTATGACTAAAATTGAGTTTATTCGATTTTTCTTATAACAAAAAGTAGAAAATATCATTTTTTTTCAAAAATTTCGGTCTTTTTCCGTTTTATATCGCAAAAAATAAAAATCGCAGAGGCAATCAAATACCATTAAAAGAAAGCTCTATTTGTGGGAAGAAAAGGACGCAAATTTCGTTTCGGTACAACATTGCATGTCTGCACAATTTACAGTTAAAGCAGCGCAGTGCAAAATTCTGAAAACAGCTCTGGTCCTTTAGCTACAAAATGGTCCGGGGCTTAAGTGGTTAATTGTCACCTATAGGTCACCAATGCCTCACTTTGCACTCTTATTTTATTTCCCATCACTTCACTCACACATACTGTATATTACTCTTTTTTCAATTCTTTATATAATAATCATTTATTTAAATTTCTTAAACAAAACATTACTTTAACATAAATACAATGACAAACATTTGCCAGCATCTGTTATTTTATCGATACTGGTGTCTTGGGGCATACCTTTGACATAATAGTAAATAATAATAGGACAGCCCCAGCAACGCATGCAAGGATCATATACACCTCTCAAGTGAATCAGTTAAGAGCTCTAGCCTCACCTGTTTGAAGCTAATATAAACTAATAAAAAGTGCAACATATATGCAACATTGAAATTGATTATTATTACAAATTCCAGGTGTTCGGCACAGGGTACATAGCTACCCACTCACCCAACCTGCTTTCTTGCCGCCCATCCTAAGTGCGTGACCCCCTGTGAGCGGAGTTGCCTGTGGGGCGGACCCACCTTGGAGCGGGAGGCGGACGCTTTGGCGGCATGGACCTGTCTTGGGAGACTTGGGGAGACCACATGGAATCTAGCTTTTTAAATCTCCGGTTCAGCCATACTATGTAGCAAGGAAGGTAAACGGGTAAATTTCTCTAGAAATAGATATATGTATAGCATTCCTTTTTTTTGGCTGTCCCTCCATTAACTGATATTGAGTACTATGAAAGATATTCTGTATTAACCTTATGACTTGCTGTAACCAATGGGAGACGCTTAAAGTATGCTTTAACCCTAATATATTGTTTTTTGATATTCTATAGAATATAAGACCCCCTTGAGGAAGACCTTAATGGGTCGAAATGCATCGGGGCTCTCTTCTGTTCACCATATGCATTCAAGACGTATGATCTTATTATTCATCTTGTCCACCTTTGTACATGACTTGAACCGTCTTTGTATACACTATGTCTGGCTTTGTAAATACCGGAGCTCATAAATTTATGTACTAATTTTTAATCTACGAGGGCCAAGCGCCTTTTCATCAAATAAAACTTTTTTACTAAATAATGATTTCAATTATTTCTTGCTTCTAAAAAGTCCCACGGGAAACTTTTTCTCTCCATGTCCAGCATTCAAATCGGGATGTGCAGCCCTCTCACATATCCCATATGTGTCTAACCAAGCCAAGTATTGAGTACCTCTTGCCCAGAAACTGCTCAGTGGGATTGGTCTCCTCACTGTGCATTCTGGGTACCTAAGGGACAGACACTGTTTTCCGGGTCTCTCTGACCTGATGGCCCTCCTGGCCTAAGGTGTGCTGTAGCAGTTTCCTGCCTCGGAATCGGCGGGCCCGAGGCCTCGTTACTGGAAGTAGGCCCAGGAGTTTCTGGGGCCTACTAATCAGGGGTGGTCCTTGCTGTCTTAACTGCGGGAAGAAGCCGAGCAGTTGAAGAAACCAGGGGAGAACTTTTCCCAGGAGAGGACCGAGCCAAAAGGGCTGGTATCTCAGGAAGAGCCTGGAGACTCAATTGGAGGACACATCCTGACCCATCTACCTCACAGTATTGCCGGATTGGCTGAAAAATAATGGTACTGTGTGACTTTACTTAAACTTTGCAAAAGTTGTGGATTCTTCAAGTCTGTGGCAGAGACTATTTGTATTCTTCAAGTCTGTGGCATAGACTTTTGACCGAGCACCGCACCGGCTGCTAGGTCAGTGAGAGAGGCCTTTCCGGTGGTTGCTATATCCAGTGTGGAAACTGTTTGTCCTCTGGATTAGGAAGTACCCGTGATCCGCAAAGCAAGGTACCTGAATCTCCCCTAACCCTCCATCCCTCTAAATGACATTTCTTTAATAAAACCTTTGGAAAAGAGACTATGTGTTGGTGCTGACATCTGTGAAAACTCTTCAATGGAACCCCTATGACGGATACGGTGGAACAGACAGGTAACGGCATGACCCAAAAATATAACCAGCCGCTCCTATGGGGTAGTGCTACATAAGGAATAGTCCAGCTTTCATAATTAATGTATCCAAAGTCTAGCTGACCTACTCTATGATCAAGATTTTAAATCATTAGCTTTGATGAACATCTGGCATAAAAAATCTTTTTAGTTTAAAGATAATATAAGTGTCATTTTTTGAATTAGTAAATAATATTAAAAAAAAATATTAGAAAATAGGTTGTAAAATGTATATTAGGTGTATATATTAAGTGTATATGTAAACCTTAGTGTAGGTTTTCTGGGTATTAGCTTCACTGATTGATAAAGATTTTTGTGCCTCTTTAGCCCCAGCCTCACTTTAGATACTTTCCACTTCTTTTTGTGTACACCATCTCTTCACGATCCATGTACTTCCCCTTATATATTTGCAATGGGGATTACTGGTGCTGGAGCCTTAGTTTATTTGTTCTTCCTGCTGCACCACGATCCCTAAATGAAAAAATCTCTTGTGGGTTCATTATTACAAAAAAGAGCTTCCAATGTAACTAGTTATGCTGTTTGTTACAGAGGAGCTCCAGGTGCCACAACAAACCCCCCCCCAAAAAAATTAATAAATAAAAATAATAGTCAGTAGATACAAATACTGCTCCACAGCTCCACCAGCGTCAGTGAATTCTCTTCTTTATACATTGGCATTTAAAAACAAAACAGGATCAAGCATTACATTAGCAGTGTTCTATTCAATGTTAGGATAACAGAAATAAAGTAACAATCCTCTATGCATACAAGATCTCTGCTGCTGTGTTTTGCTAAGAATGTTATGCAGCAGAAAAAAGTCAAGAAACTAAAGCTCTAGCATACAGAAACCACTTCATGGAGATAAGGGGAATGTTGCTACTAAAGAAGGAAGCACATAAAACAACAAATAGAAGTAGCCAAATGAGGTGGTGAGATACAAACTGCCCTTGCCATATTATAGGATCCTAGTGGACAGGCAATGCAATCACCCTAAAGTAGCCAGGAAAGTAATTAATACATGTTTTTCACAGTACAATTGAAAAGATAATGAGAACAACTTTACTAAATAATAAACAATTAATGTATAAAACAAAAGGAACTACCGGTACTTTAATGGCAGATAGTTAAATCTGAATTTCAGGCAGCATAATAAATCACAGTTTCATTATATTCATGAGAAATAATTATATGCATATTTAAATGCAAATTATGATTATTATAATACAGGATTTTTATAGCACAACTAGTCAGTGCAGGGCTTCAAAATCCAATGCATATAATGTAAGTTTCTGAACCTATCCTGATTCTAGCTTCTTGTAATCTCCTGTACAGTAGGGATGAGCCGAACACCCCCCAGTTCGGTTCGCACCAGAACCTGCGAACGGACAGAAAGTTTGCGCAAACTTTAGAACCCCGTTAAAGTCTATCGGACTCGAACGTTCAGAATCAAAAGTGCTAATTTTAAAGGCTAATATGCAAGTTATTGTCCTAAAAAGGGTTTGGGGACCCGGGTCCTGCCCCAAGTATCAATGCAAAAAAAAGTTTTAAAAACTGCCGTTTTTTCCGGAGCAGTGATTTTAATGATGCTTAAAGTGAAAAAAAGTGAAATATTCCTTTAAATATCGTACATAAAGTATGCCTGTGAAGTGGCGCATGTTTCCCGTGTTTAGAACTGTCCCTGCACAAAATGACATTTCTAAAGGAAAAAAACTGCTTGCGGCTTAAATGTAATGTCTGGTCCCGGCAATATGGATGAAAATCATTGAGAAAAATGGCATGGGTACCCCCCACCCCCAGCCCATTGCCAGCCCCTTTGGGTCTTGTATGGATATTAAGGGGAACCCTGCACCCAACTTAAAAAAATGAAAGGCGTGGGGCCCCCAGGCCCTATATACTCTGAACAGCAGTATACAGGCAGTGCAAACAAGACAGGGACTTTAGGTTTGTTGTTAAGTATAATCTGTTTGTAATTTTGAACTGGTACATTTTTAAAGTGTAGCTCCAGCCAAAAAATAAATTTTTAAGTTTTTGGAAAACATAGGGAAGGGTTATCACCCCTGTAACATTTGTTTTGCTGTCTGTGCACCTCTTCACAAGTGTTCACCTCACTTTCTGTCTCAATGACATATGTTTTTTGGAAATTTGGGGTTTTTAGTGAAACAAGGATTGGTGATAAATCATCAGTGGAGAGGAGACACGTTTTTCCCATATTAACTCTTACAGGAGAGAATTTCCCTTCCTAGGGGTAGATTTCCTCTCACTTCCTGTTGTCTCCTTCCGTTTGTAAGTAGGAGTCGTTTGTAAGTTGGATGTTTGAAAGTAGGGGCCTGCCCTATATACTCTGCAGAAATTTGGGCCTTAGGTGTTGGTGTTGCCACAACACTGTAAGCCCTCACAGTTATTCTTGGTGGGCGCTGGAACGCCCTGCTGTGAATTATTATATCAAGAATTGTAATTACATGTCCCTGTTGAACAGGGGCAGAAAAATTGGGCCTTAGGCACTGGTGCTACAACACTGCAACCCCTCACAGATACTCTAGTTGGAGCGCAGGAATGAGCCCTGCTGCAAAGTATTGCATCAAAAATTTTAATTACACGCCCCTGTTAAACAGGGGCTGAAAAATTGGGCCTTAGCCACTGGTGGCGGTGCCCAGAACCAAAAATGTTCTTACAAGCTATCAGCATGATCATTGAGGAGGAAGAGGATAGTCACTCAGCACAGTGTTTCTCAACTCCAGTCCTCAAGGCGCACCAACAGGTCATGTTTTTGGGATTTCCATTGATTTTCACAGGTGATTTGAGCAGTTTCACTGCCTTAGTAATTATCACAGCTGTTTTATCTGCAGGAAATCCCAGAAACATGACCTGTTGGTGCGCCTTGAGGACTGGAGTTGAGAAACACTGACTCAGCATAAAAGGATAGTCACTTAGCATCAGTATAGGCAGTCTTGAAGGTATCTGACATTTAAAAAAAATATATTCGGTTACATCAGCATCAGGTGCTTGGTAGCTGGTGGTGATCCAAGACTGATTCATTTTTATGAAGGTCAGTCGATCGGCCGAGTCGGTGGACAGGCGCACCCTGTGATCGGTTTCAAAGCCTCCAGCAGCACTGAATGTGCGTTCCAAAAGAAGGCTGGATGCAGCACAGGCCAGTAGCTCAATTGCATACTGTGCAAGCTCTGGCCAGTGATCCATCCTCAAGACCCAGTAACCCAGAGGATTTTAGGTGGAAAAGGTGTCCAAGTCTGATCTTGCCCCTAGGTATTCCTGCACCATGTAAAACAGATGCTGGCGATGGTTGCCGGAACCGATCATACCTTGGGGCTGCGGACTAAAAAATTGTCTGAACGCATCGGTCAGACGGCCACCGCTCCTTCTTTGACTGACCGAAGCCTCAGAAACACGTTGTCCAGGACCAGAAATTTGTAACCTCCCAGTCTCTGGGAACGCGTTGCACAGACCTTTCTGCAAGGCCTCCCAAAGATGTTTCATCCTCTGCTCCCTCTGCGACCAGAAGATAAGGTCCGCAACCTTACCCTTGTAACGTGGATCAAGGAGGGTTGCAAGCCAGTAATGATCCCTCTCCTTGATAGCACGAATACGAGGATCCTTCCGCAGGCTTTGCAGTATCAGGGAGGCCATGCAGCGTAGGTTTGCTGAGGCATTTGGTCTGGAGTCCTCTGGGTCACTCAGGACGACATGATCCACAGCCACCTCCTCCCAGCCACGTACAAGTCCATGGGTTTCTTGGGACTGTAATTGATTACTTGAAGACTGCTGCTGATGCTGAGTGCTAGGCTCCACCTCCATGCTGACACAATTCTCCTCCTCCTCCTCCTCCTCGTCCTCTTCCTGTGTGATAGGCGGGCCAGCAGGAACACTGTCTGGATAAAGGGGGCCTTGAGAGGTAAGGAAGTCCTCCTCTTCCCCCCTCTGTTCTGCCTCAAGTGCCCTGTCCATTATTCCACGCAGTGTGTGCTCCAACAGGTGGACAAGAGGGACAGTGTCACTGATGCATGCACTGTCACTGCTCACCATCCTCGTGGCCTCCTCAAATGGTGCCAGGACAGTGCATGCATCCCTGATCATGGCCCACTGGCATGGGGAAAAAACCCGAGCTCCCCTGACCCTGTCCTGGTGCCATATTGCAACAGATACTCATTGATGGCCCTCTGCTGCGTGTGCACTGCTGCAGCATGGCCATCGTAGAGTTCCACCTGGTGGGCATGTCACAGATTAGGCGATTCTTGGGCAGGTTGTAATGCTTTTGCAGGTCAGCCAGCTGAGCACTGGCATTATATGATCGGCAGAAATGCCCACAGAGTTTCCTGGCCTGCTTCAGGACCTCCTGTAAGCCTGGGTACCTTCCCAAGAACCACTGCACCACCAAGTTAAGGATGTGAGCCAAACAGAGCACATGGGTCAGTTGTCCCTGTCGGAGGGCGGAGAGAAGGTTGGTGCCATTGTCACAAACCACCTTTCCTGGCTTATGCTGGCGTGGCGTCAACCACCTCTGAGCTGACAGAATCTCTGCCCCAGTGTGGCTCCTGTCCCCCAAGCACACCAGCTCAAGCACTGCATGGCATCTTTTTGCCTGCGTACTTGCGTAGCCCCTTGAACGCCTAAGGAGCACCGCTGGTTCTGAGGACAAAGCACAGGAAGAGGCCATGGAGGAAGAAGAAGAGGAGGGGTGGAGGAGAGAGGTGTGTCAGAATCACCAGTAGTGGCATTTTGGAGGTGTGGTGGCGGAACGACCTCCAACACTACTGCACCTTGTCCTGCATCCTTCCCAGCTGCCAGCAGAGTCACCCAATGCACCGTGAAAGATAGGTAACGTCCCTGTCCATGCCTGCTGGACCATGAGTCAGTGGTAATATGCACCTTACCGCTGACCGCCCTGTCCAGCGAGGCCAAGACATTGCCTTCCACATGCCGGTAGAGAGCCGGAATCGCCTTCCGTGAGAAAAAGTGCCATTTGGGAACCTGCCACTGAGGAACCGCACGTTCCACAAACTCACGGAAGGGGGCAGAGTCTACCAACTGAAAAGGCAGAAGTTGAAGTGCTAGCAATTTAGCCAAGCTAGCATTCAACCGCTGGGCATGTGGATGGCTGGGAGCGAACTTCTTTCGGTGGTGCAGCAGCTGGGGCAGGGAAATTTGCCTGGTACACTCTGCTATCGGTACACCAATGTCAGATTGCCTGCAAGTACTTGGCTGTGACACACCTAATTCTACACCTTCATTCCTCTCAGTGCAGGTTTCAGAGAGGACTGAGGGTATAGTGGGGTTGGATATCCAAGCTGATGAGGAGCAAGGAGAGGTCCGCTTTGTTCTTTGGTGTGGGTCTTTTAGGTGTGCTTGTCAACGAACTGCATGGCAGGTCAACATATGTCTGATCAAGCATGTGGTGCCCAAGCGGGTGATGTTTTGGCCACGTGAGATAAGCTTGAGACATATGTTGCAAATAGCAGCGGTGCGATCTGATGCACTCGTCTCAAAAAAGGCCCACACCAAAGAACTTTTGGAATAACGCGCAGAGACGGCAGCGCCCTGCACATGCGGAGCTTTGCGGTGTGAGGCAGTCGGTGTGCTGCCCTTAAGCTGGCCCCTGGAGGGCATCCTGCCTCGTTGGAGATGTGCCTCCTCCTCTCTCCTATCAGGCACCCACGTAGAGTCAGTGACCTCATCATCCCCTCCCTCCTGATCACTGGAGCAAACCTGGCAGTATGCTGCAGCTGGGGGAACATGACTGCCAGATTGTTGTCCTTCTTGGGCATCCCCTCTCTCTGGGCTCACGTTACTGCCTTCCTCTAGCTGGGTACCATCATCGGAGCCTTCAAAGCGCTGAGCATCCTCCTGGAGCATGTACCCAACACTGTGGTCAAACAGTTCGGGGGACTCCTCAGGAGGACATGGTGGGGCTAGGGAAGGAGTGACTGATGCCATTGAGCCGAGGGAAGAGGCCGCGTTGGCAGCTGCTTTGCCAAACAAAGTACCCTGAGCCTGGGTGAGAGAGGATGAGGAGGATGAGGACGGCTTGGTCATCCACTCTACCAAGTCTTCGGCATGTTGCTGCTCAACATGGCCAGCTGTCGGAAAAAAAAGGACAATCGTTTCCCACGGCCACGTGCTGATGAGGATGCACCGTGTCCATGACCAGCACTGTTGCCTCTAGACACAGAGCCTGCTTGCCCTCTTTTATTGGCTTGTGACTGTCTGCCTCTCCTTGTTGGCCTTCCAGACATACTAATGGCCTGCTGTGAGATGTAGCTGCACAAAGCTGGGATGTGTATATATATGCTGATTATACAGCAGCTAGCAGAATCAACTGCCTGCCTGTAGTATTATTAGTATGAGAACACCAGCAATTGTCTTCAGGTAGCTTTAGGTGCACACTGTGCAAAGGACACAGTACACTAACTGTAAATACTGCAGCTGCCTCCCTGTGGTATTAATAGGATCTGAAGAACACCAGCAGTTGTCTTCAGGTAGCTTTAGTTGCACACTGTGCAAATGACACAGTACACTTACTGTACATACTGCAGCTGCCTGGCTGTGGTATTAATAGGATCAGAAGAACACCAGCAATTGTCTTCAGGTAGCTTTAGGTGCACACTGTGCAAATGACACAGTACACTTACTGTACATACTGCAGCTGCCTGGCTGTGGTATTAATATGATCAGAAGAACACCAACAATTGTCTTCAGGTAGCTTTAGGTGCACACTGTGCAAAGGACACAACTCTTTCCTATCTATACTCTTCACTGCCTCAAACTCTTGTTTAAAGGGGTCTAAACCTACGTGTTTTTTTTCACCTTAATGCATCCTATGCATTCAAATTAGCCCAGATAAATTTAATAAAGATTGAATGAGCTTGCTGAAAATACTGGGACGGTATCTTTAGAGCCTGGAATAAATAGAGAAATTTTGGGAGTATGCACATCTTAAAGAGATTGCACTGTCCAAACCAAGAGTGCAGCCCTTTATTCCAGCTTTCTAGCAAAGTACGGGTCTTGGTCAGCAGTGGTGGAAAGTTGAGTTAGAAAAGTACAGGTTAAGTCATGAGGGATAAGAGTGCCCAAGTATTTGAGGTCACAGTCGGACCACTTGAATTTCGATCGTAATGCAGCCAGGAGAGCGGGTTTTACGCCAACGCACATTGCCGCTGATTTGTCAAAGTTGATTTTCAAATCAGCAAGTGCCCCGTACGTTCCGAACTCTTTAAGAAGATTGGGTAGAGATACTACGGGATTAGTTAAGGAGAACATAGGATCATCTGCATACGCAGATATCTTATGTTGTGAGTTACCCATGGCGATTCCTTCTATATCTGTGTTCTGTCGAACCGTACAAAGAAATGGTTCAAGGGAAATGGCGAACAGGAGGGGGAATAGCGGGCACCCTTGTCTATGAAATATTTTTTTAACATTAAAGCGGGGGTTCCACCCAAAAATGGAACTTCCACTGTCCGGATTCCTTCCCCCCTCCGGTGTCACATTTGGCACCTTTCAGGGGGGGAGGGGGAGCAGATACCTATCTAATACAGGTATTTGCTCCCACTTCCAACGAAAGATTGCCACAGTATCCACGGCAATCTGCGCCATGTCCGGCCCCTCCTCCGTCCCCCTGCTGTCTTCTGGGAGACACACAGGTCTTGCATATGCACAGTAGGGAACCAGGATGTGAAGCTGCAAGGCTTCACTTTCTGATTCCCTTACTTAAGATGCATCTCCATCGCGGAGCGGAGGGACGGGTCAGCTTCAGGTGAGGACATCGTGGGCACCCTGGACAGATAAGTGTCCTTATTTTAAAAGTCAGCAGCTGCAGCATTTGTTGCTGCTGACTTTTTTTTTTTTTTTTTTTGAGGCGGAACTCCGCTTTAAGGGTCCCAACGTACTTTTGTATACTCACATAGGTGCCAAATGTATTTCAATTCTTAACCGTGGCGTATTTTAAAACTTTATCTAACACTTTGACCGTATCTACACTTAAAAAAGAAGGCAGCAATAGATGAGGGATATACAGTATAATATGAGTGGGGTGCCTTTATTTTTTTACCCTCTTCCCTCCTCTTCTTCCCAATCCTGATAATAAGAGATCAGGATTGGTTATGCCCCTTTTGACAGGTTTTTATGCATGTCGGACCTGTCTAGCATGTAGGACAACTAGGGTTAATAATATTAAAAGAAGAAAATAATTGACTGCAACATCGACAGGTAGGGCATATAAAATTAAGGATTTTATTTTGTGTACTTCCAAAGAGGTAGTGTATATGCTGGAGTGCCATTGTATAACCCATTATATGTGGGTCGTACCTCTAGACCTCTACAGGCCTGAATACAGGAACGCATTAACAATATTAAAAGAGGAAAAAAAGATCATAGTTTTTCAAGACAGTTTAGAGAGGTCCATGGGGGAAACCCCAAAGGTCTGAAATTTTGGGGATTAGAGAAGGTGAGTGATCATTGCTTTATAAGTAATAATTAGGTTCAGAATGAAGGGTACTATGCGGTTCATAATAAGATGTTCAATATTATAGGAGGGATTAGAGAAGGTGAGTGATCATTGGAGGGGGGTAATCATGTTAGACATCTTAGTCAGCCTGAATCCTTTTGGATATTTGAAACCAAAGTTTTAGCACCTAGTGGTCTTAACATGACTTTGATTTAAATTGCTTAATTATTGTAATAATTAGGTTCAGAATGAAGGGTACTTTGCGGTTCATAATAAGATTTAAGATAATGTAGGAGATTGCCGTAGAGATATATTGTTAGGATTTATTGGATATTTTAGTTGTTTATTATTTGGGTATATGAGGAGAGGGATTTTCTATTTTTATTTTTCCTTTTTTATTTTATTATATTAAAAGTTATATCCGTTTATATTTGTGTTATGTTATCTAATACATTTCCTACGACAGGCAAAAAACATAAATTTATTCTAAATACTATGCATTATGTACCGATCTATAAGATAAGGATTATTATGTATGTCTTATTTTGATAAATATGTTCTGAGAGCAGTAAGTGGTCCCCGGAATGTACCTGATCTTTATAAAGCACAAAAATATACATAGTATTTTGTGGGAATACACTGCAGAAGTTTCTCATGCAGTTTTACAGCAGAGGATGTGAGTTAATTGATAGTTTCCGTAGTCAGATGGAAGCGGATGTGTTAACATGAGGTTATCCGGTGTCCGCAGCTGTGTTGTATATAATGGCTCGGGGGGAACGACTCCTCTACCTACCGAGGAAGCCTATTGAGGGACACTACGCATCTAGGAGGGAGGAGCCAGAGCAAGTAACATCACACTGCCACTGCTGTGTATGAGGAGAGTGGTGAGCTAGCTGATGTCGATTTGCTACAAGTGCTTTTTACTGTTTTATCTTGTAAGTGTATTCCATTGGGGGTTTTAATAAATAGTCAAAGGGAAAAACACTATGTATCTTCCTCTTTGTTTCCTATGGTCCAGTTGTTGAACGTGAATACAAGGGTGAGAGATAACCAAGACTCAACAGGAAAGAAAGCAGTTCTCCCCAGAAGCAGAGTAATATTTGATGATGGGCCTGACTATTTCTATTTTGAGGTGAGCAGGTTTTTCACCTGGTGTTGGGAGCACATGCAACAAAAAAAGGAAGGATTTATCACTGAACACTGTTGGTGGAAGCAGAGCTGAGTTATAGATGAACATTTGTATATGAGTGGAAAGGATTATTTCTCAGAATTTTTTGTGTAACTATCACAACTGAAAAGAATGACACTATAATATTTGTTTATTTGCAAGAGCTGCACTATGAAGGTAAAAAAAAAAAAATAGCATATATACAATGGTTTAGTACAGTATGAAGCAAAGTAAAGTGCAGTAACCCATGACTGGCGATGGGGAAAAAAATGCTTTTATAAATAGTGGTACTCCATTGTAAGATTTCCCAATTCATTTTAGTTTTTTTTTAAATCTGAGCTTTGTTGACTGCAATGTGTGGTGGTGTTTTTGATATGGTATAATCAGAATTTACAGGTATAATGAGAAATAGAAATATTACTCAGATAAAAAATTACATTGTATTAGTTTCATGAACTGAAGTATACATAAACCAGTGCTTGTCAATCTCCCTGAGACCAGGTCCTGGTAGAAGCTTTCACAGCCTTCTATGCCCCAAACATGGCAATGATTCATTGGTGATAAAACAAAGTGAAGGCGCCCTGAATGAACATCAAAAAGTGAGTACTGTAGCTGCCTCTTTAAAAAAAAGTGTGATGGATAACACTGTTTGAATAGTGAAAAAAATAATTGTAAAGGTAAAGGTGCTTCACCATACTAAATCGTGATTGATATTCTAAAACTCTAAAACCACTGAAATTGGTGCAATACATGTACAATATATGAAACATTTGAAGAAAAAAAACCATAAAAGAATGCAAATCAATAGTCCAATGTGACTGAGCCCAACACATATAATAAAGAAGGTCCATGTATGTGTGTAGAGTTGAGCGGACACCTGGATGTTCGGGTTCGATGGGTTCGGCCGAACTTCGGAAAAAAGTTCGGGTTCGGGACCGATCTTTAACCCGAACCCCATTGAAGTCAATGGGGACCCGGACTTCTAAGGACTAAAAAGGCTCTAAAAAAGTAATGGAAAGGGCTAGAGGGCTGCAAATGGCAGCAAAATGATGTTAAGAGCATGGCAAGTGCTCTGCAAACAAATGTGGATAGGGAAATAACTTAAAATAACATAAAAAAATAAAAAAATATGCTGCAGGCCCCCTTTTCAGCAGAAGAGGTACAGGAAGTCATTAAGAACCTCAGAAACTCAACGGCACAATGCCACGCATATGGTGGGAATGCCCCAGAATACGCCCTTTCTGGAATAAATTATTCAATTTAATGGATAAGCTAGTGGGAAAATAAAATACTTTGAAATAAAAATGTAGCGGGGTGCTAAATTTAAGGGAAGTGTTTGAGTGGTAAATAGGCTCAAACACCCTAATTCTGTAGGATTCATGGGCCATTTTGTCCTCGGGGGACAGTATTGGTGTGCAGTTCCCTGCGGCCTACAGGTGGCGCTGCCATGTTGGGCTAGGGTTGAACCGCCGATACAGTGCTGTGCCTTTTGTGTCCCCTCTTGGCAGTAGTACAGCGGGTTGGGGAACCTGCTGTGCATGCCGGGAGAGCATATAAAAGGGGCAGACCTTTGGCCTGGGGGTTGATGTTCAGTGGGGTCCGCGCCCAGGTGCCTTCAGCCTGGGTGCATGTGTTCCTGTTCCATCTCGGGTACCTTTAGCCCAGGGTGAGGTACTATCCTGGAGTTCCTGCTGCCCTGGGTATGGAGGCCTAGGTGTGGGAGTAAAGCCTGAAGTCCAGAGCCTTCGTCTGGAGTCCGCTAAGAGTTGAGGAGTCTTAGGGTGCCGCCTCGTGTAGGGGACCCTGTTCCAGGGAAGGGAGGATCATTCTGATGGACCGATGCGGGAGTCACGGTGAAGGAAGGGTCTGTTGACTCCCTGGAGAGATGTCTTCCCCTTGATATGGGCTAGGTTCGTAGAAGGAGAAGCTCAAGGTCATCTTGACTGTATCAGAGGCCTTATTCACCCGGGTCGTGGCAGGGGCCTTATACACCCTGGTCTGTGGCAGAGACCAAAGTTCTCCAGGTCCGTGGCAGGGGTCTTGTACACCCGGTCTGTGGCAGAGACCAACCTCAAGGTCTGTGGCAGAGACCGTGCACCTAAAACTATTTGAGAAACCTAAGCAGTGAAGTGTATGTGCTACGTTTGTGCCTGGACCTCCTCCACACCTTAAGCTGTCCTGTTTCTTTGCTCTAACCTTTTCTATCCGAGTACAATTTATTTTGCCATGAGAGAATAAGAGTTGTAATTTCAGCTGGTGTGGACATTGACTTTACTGGGATTCGAAGGACTTGCCTCTACCTACAGTAGTGTGGACACGGCCCGTCAAGTACACCGCTCAACCTCTTTATATAAGAGGGTACGGGCTGGTAGTGCGGTGTGCCTTTCTCCCTCCTGCGAGGAGCCAACAACATAAAGGCAGGTAAGGGGGAAAGGATCTGTGCGCTACAAAAAATAAAATTAAAAATTATAATCTTGACCTAGGAGGACGAGGTCCATATGGAGTAGGAGGTTGAGGTGGCGGTGGATGTGGCTGTGTAGGTGGAAGCGGCGGTGGAGGAGGACGAGGTAGCCAACACTGGTTCAAAAACACAACAATGGCTGGGTAAGGCCAGTGATGTGTCGAATTCTGTCCCCCGTCAAATAGTGTCCACCCTGTACTGCGCTTGCTCAGTATGTAGGACAAGTGGATTTCGAAAATCTCCCAAGACGAACGGCACCTTCATGGTGAGTTCAGGTGAAGGCCACACCATCCGTGGTTCAAGCCGAGCCAAGTGAGGCCGTGCCCGAAGCGTGGCGATCGAACCGAGCCCGTGAGGGGCCCTGTTACTATGTGCTACCGTATGTCCACTTGGATGGTGGGGCTTGAACCTGCACTCACTGCGCAGGCGCCGTTCATCTTCGGAGATTTCGTGAATCTCCTTGTCCTCTGTACTGCGCAAGCGCTGCGCCTTCGCAGTACGGGCCGGACACAATCCGATGGCCGGACAGTTTTTGTCACAACACCGGTATACATGTCTATTCTGCAGAAGGTACGGACAAGTCCTGTGGGATCCATGCCTGGTTCATTTTAATGAACGTGAGCTTGTCCACATTGGCTCTGGACAGGCGGCTGCGCTTGTCTGTGATAACGCCCCCTGCCGTGCTAAATACACGTTCAGATAATAAACTGGCTGCAGGGCAGGCCAGCACCTCCAAGGCATATGTAACGCCGAGCGCTCCGGGTGTCCCATCCTTCCCGGAGCGCTCGCGGCGTCGGTCCCCCTGCAGCGCTCCGGTCAGCCCCCTGGCCGTGGGCGCTGCTCTGTTACCGGCGGGGATGCGATCCACGCGGCGGCACATCTCCGTCCACGGATCGCATCCCATCCTACTCACCATCCCCCTCCTGCTCCTTCCCGGCGCGCACGGCCCCGCTGCGCTCTAGGGCGCGCGCTCGCCGGCCTTCTGAGATTTAAAGGGCCAGCGCACCATTGATTGGTGCCTAGCCCAATTACTGTGTGCACACCCAAATCTGATATAAACCCACTTCCCCTTCTGTCCTTGCCGGATCTTGTTGTCTTAGTACCCTGTGGAAGCGTTTTGTGAGTTGCCTTGCCTGTGTATCTGACCTGCTGCCATTGTCTCAGACTACGAACCATTGCCGCCTGCCCTGACCCTCTGCTACGTCTGACCTTGCCTCTGCCTAGTCCTTTTGTACCGCGCCTATCTCAGCCGCCAGAGAGGTGGAGTCGCTACTGGAGGTCACGACCTGGTTGCTTCCGCCGCAGCAAGTCCATCCCGCTTTGCGGCGGGCTCTGGTGAAAACCGGTAGCTGCTTAGAACCGGTCCCTCAGTACGACCCGTGCCATCCCCTCTCTGGTACAGAGGATCCACCTCCTGTATCCCCACTAGCCGTCAGTCCGGCTTGTGACAGCATAAAGGGCAAGCTCAGGCCATGTGCCCAATTTGGAGACCCAGAAGTTAAAGGGGGCAGACCCGTCATCCAGTACGTGTAGGCCTGTGGACACATACTGCTCAACCATGTTGGTGAAATGCTGCCTCCTGCTAAGACGTTCCATCTCAGCTGGTGGTGCTGGTTGTTGTGGCGTGCTGACAAAGCTTTTCCACATTTCGGCCATGCTAACCCTGCCTTCTGAGGTGCTGCCGGTGCCCCGGCTGCGTTGGCGACCTCTTCCTCCTCCTCTGCCTTCGCCTTGTGCTTCCACCGTACACCCGCTGTCAGGTGGGAATGCCACCAGCAGCGCGTCTACCAGCGTGCGCTTGTACTCGCGCATCTTACGATCCCGCTCCAGTGAGGAAATTAAGGACGGTACGTTGTCCTTGTAACGGGGATCCAGCAGGGTGGCCACCCAGTAATCAGCACCAGTTAAAATGTGGGCAACTCGGCGGTCATTGCGGAAACACTGCAGCATGTAATCGCTCATGTGTGCCAGGCTGCCCAGAGGCAAAGAAAAGCTGTCCTCTGTGGGAGGTGTATCGTCTGTGTCCTCTGTATCCCCCCAGCCACGCACCAGTGATGGCCACGAGCTGGTCTGGGTGCCACCCTGCTGTGAAAATGGCTCTTCCTCCTCCATCTCCTCCTCCACCTTGTCATCCTCCAGAACTGTGCCCTTTCTGCCGGACAATTGTGTACCTGGCGTTTGTTGGTGCAGGAACCCACCCTCGTAGCCACTTGTGAAAGACTGCCCTGAAAGCCTTTGAAATGATCCCGCTTCCTCCTCCTCATCCTCCTGTGCCACATCCTCTTCCATCATCGCCCGAAGCGTTTTTTCAAGGAGGCATAGAACTGGGATAGTAACGCTGAGAACGGCGTCATTGGCACTGACCATGTTGGTGGAGTACTCGAAACAGCGCAACAAGGCACACAGCTCTCGCATGGAGGCCCAGTTATTGGTGGTGAAGTGGTGCTGTTCCGCAGAGCGACTCACGCGTGATTGCTGCAGCTGAAACTCCACTATCGCCTGCTGCTGCTCGCACAGTCTGGCCAGCATGTGCAAGGTGGAGTTCCACCTTGTGGGCACGTCACATATGAGGCGGTGAGCGGGAAGGCCGAAGTTACGCTGCAGCGCTGACAGGCGAGCAGCAGCAGGGTGAGAACGCCGAAAGTGCGCACAGACAGCCCGCACTTTCTGCAGCAGCTCTGGCATATTGGGGTAATTTTTAAGGAACCGCTGGACCACCAAGTTCAGCACATGCGCCAGGCAAGGGATGTGCGTCAAACCGGCTAGGCCCAGAGCTGCTACGAGATTTCGCCCATTATCGCACACCACCAGGCCGGGCTTGAGGCTCACTGACAGCAACCACTCATTGGTCTGTTGTTCCATGTCCCTCCACAACTCCTGCGTGGTGTGGGGTTTTTCCCCCAAACAGGAAAGTTTTAAAACTGCCTGCTGTCGTTTACCCCTGGCTGTGCTGAAGTTGGTGGTGAAGGTGTTACGCTGACCGGATGAGGAGGCGGTAGAGGATGAGGAAGCGGAGTAGGAGGAGTTAGCAACAGGAGGCAAACTGAAGCTCCCTGCAATCCTCGGTGGTGGAAGGACATGCGCCAAACTGCTATCTGCCTCAGGCCCAGCTGCCACTGCATTTACCCAGTGTGCTGTTAGGGAGATATAACGTCCCTGACCGTGGTTACTGGTCCACGCATCCGTAGTTAGGTGGACCTTGCCACAGATGGCATTGCGCAGTGCACACCTGATTTTGTCCCCCACTTGGTTGTGCAGGGAAGGGATGGCTCGCCTGGAAATGTAGTGGCGGCTGGGCACGACGTACTGTGGGACAGCCAATGCCATCAGGCTTTTAAAACTCTGCGTCTCCACCAGACGGAATGACAGCATTTCAAAGGCCAGGAGTTTTGAAATGCTGGCATTCAGGGCCAGGGATCGCGGGTGGCTAGGGGGGTACTTCCTCTTCCGCTCCAATGTTTGGGAGATAGAGAGCTGAACGCTTCCATGGGACATTGTGGAGATGGTTGGTGACCCAGGTGGTAGTGTTGCTGGCAGATCCTCTGTTTGCGGGGTGGCAGGTGCCACTGTCACTACAGAGGTGGATGAAGAGGCAGAGACTGCAGCAGAAGAGGAAGCAGGAGGAGCCAGAGACCTTTCTTGGTTTTTGAGGTGTCTACTCCACTGCAGCTCGTGCTTTGCACTTAGATGCCTGGTCATGCAGGTTGTGCTCAGGTTGAGAACGTTTATGCCTCGCTTCAGGCTCTGATTGCACAGCGCGCAAACCACTCGTGTCTTGTCATCAGCACATTGTGTGAAGAACTGCCATGCTAGGGAACTCCTTGGACCTGGCTTTGGTGTGCTCGGTCCCTTGCTGCGTTGGGCAGTAGCAGACATACTGTCTAGGGGACGGACGCTCCGCTTTTGCACCCTGCTCCCTCTTCTGCTGTGCTGGTGGCTCTGTGCGACCACCGCCTCTTCCTCCAAACTACACTGGTCACCTGCATAACGTTGATTCCATGTGGGGTCGAGGACCTCATCGTCCTCCACATCATCTTCCACCCAGTCTTCACCCCTGCCCTCCTTGTCTGTCTGCACAATTGCGAAAGCAGCAGCAGTTGGCACCTGTGTTTCGTCATCATCCGAGACGTGCTGCGATGGTCCTCCCATGTACTCATCATGAAACATAAGTGGTTGGGCATCGGTGCACTCAATCTCTTCCACTTCTGGGGCAGGGCTAGGTGGATGGCCCTGGGAAACCCTGCTAACAGAGTCATCGAAAAGCAGAAGAGACTGCTGCATGATTTGGGGCTCAGACTGCTTGGCTGATTTGCAAGGGGGTGAGGTGAAAGACTGATGGACATGGGTTTCAGGTGCCAACTCTGATCTTTCATCAGAAGAGTGGGTGGGAGACAATGTGAAGGAACCCGAGGCACTGTCAGCAACCCAATCTACTATCGCCTGTACTTGTCCTGGCCTAAACATTCGTACAGCCTCATTAGGCGCAACAAAATACCGCCGCAGTCTCGGTCGCCTACTCGCACCTGAGGAAGGTGTTTCACTTGTGCGTGTACCTGGCACAGATCCACCACATCCTCTCCCTGCAACAGGAGCTCCACCAGCAGCACCACGACCGGGGCCACCACGTCCCTTTGACCTTCTCCTCATATTTTCCAAATTTAGGATGTTGCCCTAAATGGGTGTTTTTGGAAGAGCAGAACACACCCACAGTACGTAACCGCTGAATCGCACAGCTACAAAACTGCAGAAAATGCTATTAAAAAAAAATGTTTTTTTTTTAGTATAGCACAGTAGAAGAAAACTATATATAAATTGTTTATTTCACACACCTCCACATATGTATAACATGCTGCAAAATATTTTTTGTGGCCCTAAATGGCTCTTTTTGCGAGCGTACATTAAAGTGCAATTTTTTTTTTTTTTGCCCTAAACGGGTCTTTTTTTGCACGAGCAAAATAAAATGGAATTTTTTATTTTTTTTTGCCCAATGGGTCTTTTGGAAAAGAGCACAATAAAGTGCCTTTTTTTTTGTCCTAAATTGATCTTTTTCCAAGAGCAGAATACACCCACAGTATGGAAACGGTGTATCTCTCAACGTAATATATGCAGTGCTGGTGCACTGAGCTTGCAGATAAAAGGAAGATTTTCTCTGACACTGTGTTGCAGTGCAGTCTTTTTACACTGCTATGAGCCCAAACAGGTAAACCTATGCAGATTGCTGAGTTATATCTCTGAATCTGGACTCCTATTCCTATATAATATATCTCTCTCCCTAAAAGCAAAAAACAGCAACCTGGCCCTACACTACTCTGTCTCTATTTTTTCCCTCAGATTCCAGAATCAGGACTAACTCATGTATTTTTCTATCTCTCCCTAAAAGCAGCAGCAGCAGACTAGATCCTCTCCCTATCTATTCTGAAGCAGAGTGACGTGTGTGCTGTGTGCCTCCTAGCTTATATAGAAGCTGGGTCACATGTTGCACTGACCAATCACAGCCATGCCATTAGTAGGCATGGCTATGATGGCCTCTAAGGGCACTCCAGCTAATCAAAAGGTGATTGGCTGGCCCCTGAAGCATTTCTAAATGCGTAATTAGATTGCCGAACCCGAACCCGGACTTTTGCGCAAAGTCCGGGTTCGGGTTCGGGAAAAAGCTAAAGTTCGGTACGGACCCGAACTTTACAGTTCGGGTTCGCTCAACACTATATGTGTGTCTTCTACTGCTTCACCACAAGTGTTCTATGGATAAATGGCAACTCCCCAGAGATGTTTGACCCTTTATTACAGGGGGTCAAATAGAGTTTTATGAAAAAAACCATGGATTGTATGACTTCCACCATACTCCTCCAGCGGTCTCTCAGGTTAAGCTATGGAGATAAGTACTCCACCAGGGACACAGAGAAGGACTTTAGTGTAGTAAGTTTATTAAAACTGAAAACAAGTTAAAAACAACTTTGTTGCACTCACATCTAGCAGTGCCCAGCCTGGCACTTGGGATCTACAGCATGTGTGGATGAAGTATAATGGTGTAGTTCTGGTGTGCTTCCCATGCCTCGTTCTCAAAGCTGGGCCTGGGTAAACATCTCATGGGACCAGAAAGTGACAAATCCCCTCGTGGTCAACCTGTTGCCAACTCCTATTCTAAACCTACCCTACTACATCCAAAGCAACCCAAAAGTTTTGGCTATAGATACACTTTATATCCATAACTTGATACCATAAGAAGCTATGCAGTAAAACTGAAGAGAAGAAAATTAGCACACAATTGCCCACAGCAACTGATCAGTATTTCTGTTTTCCCAAAACAAACAGTAAATCTTATTGGTTCCCATTAGTAACAACTTTATTTCTCTACTTGTTTTCAATTTTCATTTTTAATATAATGTAAAATCCCTGGAGCGGGCATTTTTGCACACTGTTAGCATTTGAATCTTACACACATTACATACAAACAAACCAATCAAATTGGATACAAACTTGCAAGAAGCAATTTCAAACTACAAATCAATGAAAGAAGAATGATTACTGGGGCAGCACTGAGCCTGCCAGACAGCAAAGGAAAAGCATTATGCAGCTTCAGGAATAGATAATAAGAATTTAGGAGAAGAATATAAAAGAGAGTTTATACCCCAACTTCCCCTGCACACACAGAACATCCCAGCATTTGATTTCACTCTTTTCTGCCAACCCACCATGTGTGTTGCAGCTGATCTGAGTTGAGTTGAGAGGTATCTTAATATAGCGCGGTCTTACCCCGAAGGGTCCCGATCTGGTGGCCACAGAAGGCTTCTATTTATTAAGGGGCAATTATGTTATAATCAACAAGTTCTCCCCCCCCCATAAAGTTGTCAGCTGTTAGATGGGACTCTAACTGGATCTTCATTGCAGTGTGACAGGCTTGGGCTTGCACAGGCAGACATTAGCAGTACCTTAAGTTAACATATGTGCCATGCTCCTGCCAGATCCTAGAATGAGGACAAAGCTGATAAAATCTGAGCTAGCTCTGGCTGCTGCCCTGTACGAGTAGGACATTTGGATCATGGTGTGCATCACATTGCTGAGGTGTCTTTGGCTTTACTCTCATTCCAAGAGCTAGCAGCTTTGCCATAATTTAAGGAGCTGGCAGCTTTCCCCTCATTCCAGGGGCTGGCAGGACAGGGCACTCTCTTTCCAGGCTGTGGTTTCCTCTAGAGAGTCTAGATATTAGAGCAGACAGGAAGTTGTGGCTCAGCAAGAGGGTCATGGCATGGTAGGTGAAAACTAGATATATAAAGGACTATATTATTTTACTAATTATTTGCTTTAGATGACTAAAGTAGATTGTAAGTCCAGAGCAGACACAGACACACTCTCCTCTATGGGTGGTCAGATGTAAACGGACCACCTGTCTGTTTACACCCAAATGCTAGATGGGTGCGGAATGGATCCGTCTGTTCTTAGCAGATTGGATCGGATGTTCATTTACATCCATCTCTTCATAGAGGATAATTGGGGGATTGATCAGGTCTGCCTGAAAAACTGACAGATGGACCGATTGGTCCATAGAGGAGAGCGGGGTCTGTAGCGGTGGATATGATACAAGGGATTGTTAGAGACTACAGGCATGCCACTAGAGATGGTCAGATACTGCAGACATGATACAAGAGATTGTTAGAGACTATGAGCATGATACAAGAGAAATTCAGAGACTGCAGATATATTGCAGGAGACTGACAGAGACTGTGAACATAATATAGCAGTTGTTGGAGACATGCTTCAGGAGACAGTAATTGACTTGAGACACATTACAGGAGACTGCTAGATAACATTGCTATAACAGGGCAATACACAAATTTGTGTCTGCAGGGACCATGAGGGCGGCCCAAAAAGTGCCAGAATGCCTTGGGATGCAAATTGGGCAGCAGGGTTCTAGGAAGCTCTAGTGAGCTGGAGTTTGAACATTTAATAACTATTATTTAAGGTAAACCTAAATAACTAAAAATATTTGTAAAAATATTCAAGCAAAACACTAGACTGTGTAAAAATGCCACATTTAATAATTCCAATAGTTTCTGTCAGTTCCACTTTATTTTACTTACTAAGTCTATAAAAGTCCTGCAAAAAATGTTGCAGCATGAACTATAATGTTGCACGTGGGTTTGGCTGCACGTAAGGTTTAGAGAAATGGTTAAGTCCCTTTCTGTTCTTCATTCTACCCTAGTACTTGGAAGAGGACCTGGGATTCTTGAAGGAGCTGAAAGGAAAAATGACTAGCATTAGCATGTGTTCTGAGATTTCTCTTGAGCTATTGGAAAATTTTGATAGATACCTCATAGAGCTGGAGTCTATTCTTATAAGCTTTAATCTGCCTCAGAGTGCAGTATTCACCCATGTTGTAGGCAGAAGATGAATTTTCCTCTTACAGCACATTTCATTTTTTTACGGGCTTCTCCAACTCTTGGATTCTTGTGTATTCAAATATAGAAAATATTAGAAGCATTATTTTTTCTCATATTTTTAAAGCACATGTAAGCTGTTTATTAATTGTTTTTTTAATTTTTTTGCTAAAACTCAAGTAATATAAAATTGAATGTTAATTTTATATTAGTGCACACATTTTATATTGATTTATCAATTACAGAAATAAAAAATGTACTATACACTTTATACTAGAAACTTTATAGTTTATTTAATCCAAATTTTAGGTCACTTACAAAAGTCTACAAGCTTTTATTTTGTCTGGAGGTATATATTGATGTATGAATTTGAATCACAAATCATCTATAAATTTCAGATACAGAATGCAACGGTTTGGTTTGCTTTCTTCTTCTTTATCATAGGTAGAGAAAGGCACAATTTTAATGATACAGTATTATATGCCGACAGCTGTAAAAGTACAAGCTTGGGTGTTATTGAACAAGCATGGGATGGTCCCTGTCATTTAAATAAAAAGCATACATGTACTATTTGCTAAGCCAAGGCACCAGGGGACGTAAAGCTAATAATAATAATATCCAAAAAAGTAAGACCTATATTTTAAAACCACTGAACTGGAATTCTGATTAAAGGAATCTCCTGAATAAATATGGTTGCTATGGCCACCACTCTCCAGCCTGAAAAGTAGCACTTCTTCAGCATAAACGAGAGGCGTGAGAAACCATCTCTGCTTTGTGTGGAGGAAAAAAATTGCACCTGTTCAGAACAGGACTGGATTTCATCATATGTTTCCAGAAATATAACCAGAAATAATTATGGCTTCAGTATAATATAGCTTATAGGACAAGCAGATAAAAAAAAAAGGTTGACATTAATTCCTTACTCATCACCCAAAAAAACAGATATTGCTGTATTGCACCTGCTTTATGATGAATTAGCGGAATATGAGGAAATCTGTTACACACAAAGCAGTGCAGTCAGAAAGCAACACAAAAGGATCCGGATAGCCGCACTTCAAAAATATATTTTTATTGAATACTCAGTCCATACAAAAACAGGATAAAATACAAAACTACTGACGCGTTTCACACCACTCTCACTGGTGCTTAATCATTTTGGAGTCTTCAATAAAAATATATTTTTGGAGAGCGGCTATCCGGATCCCTTTTCGTTGCTCACATGCATCTTACATACTGGGCCAAGCACCCATGAATGACAGCAAAGCTTCAGTGCTATATATTACAGCAGGATAGTGGTTGGCAAATGCAGTCAGGTCCATAAATATTGGGACATCGACACAATTCTAATCTTTTTGGCTCTATACACCACCACAATGGATTTGAAATTAAAGCTGAAAGTCTGCAGTTAAAGCACATCTTGTTTGTTTAATCTGAGGGTATTTACATCCAAATCAGGTGAACAGTGTAGGAATTACAACAGTTTGTATATGTGCCTCCCACTTTTTAAGGGACCAAAAGTAATGGGACAATTGGCTGCTCAGCTGTTCCATGGCCAGGTGTGTGTTATTCCCTCATTATCCCATTTACAAGGAGAAGAAAAAAGGTCCAGAGTTCATTTCAAGTGTGCTATTTGCATTTGGAATCTGTTGCTGTCAACTCTCCATATGAGATCCAAAGAGCTGTCACCATCAGTGAAGCAAGCCATCATTAGGCTGAAAAAACAAAACAAACCCATCAGAGAGATAGCAAAAAACATTAGGTGTGGCCAAATCAACTGTTTGGAACATCCTTAAAAAGAAAGAATGCACCAGTGAGCTCAACAACACCAAAAGACCCGGAAGACCACGGAAAACAACTGTGGTGGATGACCAAATAATTATTTCCCTGGTGAGGAAAACACCCTTCACAACAGTTGGCCAGATCAAGAACACTCTCCAGGAGGTAGGTGTATGTGTGTCAAAGTCAACAATCAAGAGAAGACTTCACCAGAGTGAATACAGAGGGTTCACCACAAGATGTAAACCATTGGTGAGCCTCAAAAACAGGAAGGCCAGATTAGAGTTTGCCAAACAACATCTAAAAAAGCCTTCACAGTTCTGGAACAACATCCTATGGACAGATGAGACCAAGATCAACTTGTACCAGAGTGATGGGAAGAGAAGAGTATGGAGAAGGAAATGAACTGCTCATGATCCAAAGCATACCACCTCATCAGTGAAGCATGGTGGTGGTAGTGTCATGGCGTGGGCATGTATGGCTGCCAATGGAACTGGTTCTCTTGTATTTATTGATGATGTGACTGCTGACAAAAGCAGCAGGATGAATTCTGAAGTGTTTCGGGCAATATTATCTGCTCATATTCAGCCAAATGCTTCAGAACTCATTGGACGGCGCTTAACAAAGCAGATGAAAAATTACTCAAAGCATACTGCAAAAGCAACCAAAGAGTTTTTTAAGGGAAAGAAGTGGAATGTTATGCAATGGCCAAGTCAATCACCTGACCTGAATCCGATTGAGCATGCATTTTACTTGCTGAAGACAAAACTGAAGGGAAAATGCCCCAAGAACAAGCAGGAACTGAAGACAGTTGCAGTAGAGGCCTGGCAGAGCATCACCAGGGATGAAACCCAGCGTCTGGTGATTTCTATGCGTTCCAGACTTCAAGCTGTAATTGACTGCAAAGGATTTTCAACCAAGTATTAAAAAGTGAAAGTTTGATTTATGATTGTTAATCTATCCCATAACTTTTGGTCCCTTAAACAGTGGGAGGCACACATACAAACTGTTGTAATTCCTACACCGTTCACCTGATTTGGATATAAATACCCTTAAATTAAAGCTGAAAGTCTGCAGTTAAAGCACATCTTGTTTGTTTCATTTCAAATCTATTGTGGTGGTGTATAGAGCCAAAAAGATTAGAATTGTGTCGATGTCCCAATATTTATGGACCTGACTGTATGTGTTAATAGACTTGCTTTTGCTTGCATAGATTGAGCTCACTGCACACATTGAGCACTGATATTTTTCTTAATAAAATATATATTTTAACTACATTTTTATGGAAAGAATAAAGAGGAAAATTAAGTTGTTTTTTTTTTTTTTTTTTTTTTGCCCCACTTTTAGCTCTCAACTTTGTGTCAATCACACCCAGAAAACAATTTAAAGAACAAATAGAAAACTTCATGGGGTTCATATAAAGAAACTATGAATTGGGCGGTAGTAGTTTAGGCTAAATGTTTATCATTTTCAATAAATTAATGGCAAAAGCTAAGCAAGTTTTAAATAAATATTTTCTGTGAGATGTAAAATTATAGTGCATAAATGGTGCTTTCAGTTATTGAATTACCATCTCAATTGTAACTATGTTTTTTCAGATGTCTTTCTGATTATGATAATCACAGGAGATTAATTGAGACCGTTTCTCACAGACAAAATACCCTGAACAATTGTTAAGACAAATGCTTTCATACTTTGGACATAATGATAGCCGACACAAGCACTGAAATTGGGTGCTGTAAATGGAGAAATTCCAACCAAAACATGATACATAAATCCAGCAGCAGCAGATGTTCCAAATTTAATTATTAAAGTAAGCTGATATTCCCAGCACACAGCCACTGAAGAATAATCTAGACTTTGCAACTCTTTTTCATAGTAGCACAAAATAATGTAAAGGACAGCAAGTGACAATAACAAGTATTTTCAAGAAACTCTCATGGTAACAGGTTGCTTTTGACCAGATTCCAACAGTTTTCATTTTAGAGAAGGGCAGTTTTCCACTGTAGTGTACTTGAATGAAATGTCTTGTTCTATCTTCCAGAAATGTATTGAGATATTAATGTTTTAAATAGTAGATATAGAAGGAATAGGAGATTTTTTTTTTTTTTTTTCCATTTAAAAGTTTATTGAAAATTGAAAAGGAGCAGTGAGCACAATTCGCAGAACGCAGATGCAACTGCACATAAACAATCAATACAGCCAGTTGAGATACGACTTAACACAAGTGTACAATTTGGTTAGTTTCACCGGGCGAAAAGTACAAAGAAGGTGATTAC